>JAWNOQ010000180.1:0-1336500 GCA_035045865.1 Drosophila austrosaltans | reverse complement strand
AAAAAAAATATGATCAGATTTTTGAAAATTTTTCATCAAAAATTGCAAAAATCAGATCAATTTTGATCTGATTTTTAAAAATTTAATTAATTTTAATTTAAAGTTAATTTTAAGTAGCGATGAAAACGATGTAAAACTTTTTGAAATCGTCCAAAAAATGGCCGACTTAGAGCCCAAAGGACATCAGATAAATCCTTCAAATGAACATTTGCATGAGTCGAAAGTTAACAGAAAATGTGCCTTAATCGGTATCAACAAAGGATTATTATAAAAAAACGAACTGACTATGTTCAAATATGTTAAATATTGTCGAAATGCAAATTAATTATTCCACACATATTTTCAGTTATAATTATAATATTAAAATTAAAACAAATATATTAAACAATATATTAAGACAAATTCATTATAAAGTCATTGAAATATTTCTTACACTAACTAACTTTCCTTGTTCAGAGTAGAATCTGAAGGAAATGTCATATTTAAAATTTTTATTTAATTAGTCTGCAGAATTTCAATCCTTGGAATATGCCAAGCAAGAACATTCTTACTCAAATCTGAGCTCATTTTGTGAGCCATAAGAAAAACATAAACATTGAAATTGTTTTGAGATACTTTTGACTTCATTAATCATTTGTATCTTACTAAAGAATGCAATTGCTTAATATATCCAGTATATATGAGGGGTAGCAATCTTATGGTTGCTTCTTATGTATCTTATGAATATTGTTGGAATTTCGGACCCAAAAAAAGTAGTTAAATGTGCCTTTTTCTATTATATTTGTAGCCCAGACAACAACTATTTGAATACACGATACATGAAACCAAAATTATGAATCAATCAAATTCATTATATCATTCATCCAACTTAGTTTCTAACTAACTGTAACTACCTTTTACTATCCAAAAACTAGAATCTTTACGAGATTCGTTTTAATTATACTGCATATTTTAAATATTTTCATTATGCCAAGCAGAAACATTCAATTCCAGATTTAAACTCATTTTTAAAGCTGTTAAAAAAGAATGAAGTTTTCAAAAATTTACCAAAATAAACAATGAAATTGGTTTGAGATTCCTTTCACTCACCAAAGAATGTAAATTGTTTTTACACTTTTAAAACTTTGTGACAAATTTCAACATCCATCAAATTTTAGCTATTCAATTTAATGTGTTCTCGTTGCAACAATCTGAACACAACACACACCACACAACACATCACATCATCAGCTAATCATCTTACTCACAAGCATCTCAAGTCCTTTAAGTGGTCTTTGGCAAATGTTGAACATGGCTCAAGCATACCAATCTTTGGACACCTTGCTGGTACTCAGCCTTGGGGGCAAGGACTCGCCTTACCAATCTACGCCAGTATAGTACGCTTTCGGCCACGCACTTAATTTATGACTTGGCCTGCAATAATTCAAAGTCATAGGCCTCCAGAGACCATTCAGAGAAGTACTCGACCATTCGGCGGCTGCCCATACGCATAGGCAATGCGTGGAGTGGAGTGGAGTGGAGTGTTGGTAAGGGTATGAAGTGGGGAGCAGCAGCAGCATGTTGTGGCTAAAGAATTTTTAATTAAAATATTAAAGCATTTCGCCGCGCTCCGTAAGGTGTTTTTAATCTTGAAAATTGTTTTAATTGTTATTTAGGATTTGTTCTTGTGGCTGTTTGTGGCGCAATTTATGTGCGCCTAATTAGAACAGACATCGACGGTGTCAGAGGTGGCTTGCCCACTCCATCCCTCCCCCCCCCCTTTCTCACACTATGCCTTCCTTTATATCTGGACCTTGGGTGTTGGCTTGCGTTTTTCTTTATATTTTTGTTGTTTCTTTTCTTTTGTGTTATTTTTTTTTTGCATAAAAGCCTCTTCATAATTACCATATTTTCAAATTACCATACGGCAAGTGCGTCCGGAGGCCATGACCATGGTCATGGTCGCCCCATTTTGCCTGCCTGCCTATCTCCCTCTCTCTCTCTCTCTCTCTGCCTGGCGGCCATAAAAAGCTAATTGTATGCGTGCGTGGATGTATCCGTATGCCGTGTCATGGTGGTATTCCGCTACTCCTGGATCCGCTACTCCTGCTGCTTATGATGGTGATGGGTCAGAGGGTGGCGCGGTGATTTATATTTAATTGTTGTCATTATGGCCATCAAAATCGTGTGATGTTGCTACCCAGCGGCCATTACACCTGCAAGTCAATGTGTCCCCCCCCTCTTTTGGCCAGTTTCTCTTGTGGCAATTAATTTAATTTTATGTTAAATTTCTGTCTTTGGTTCTTGTTACCATGCCATTGTTTATTGTTAGCCGTTTTTTATAAGTTTCTTTAAGCCATGAATCACCCTAATTTGGTTTATTTGATTCTCTTAAATTTTACTCAAAGAGAAATGCATGCCACATGGCGCATGTCTAAAGTTTCCGTTTCCATTTCATCTCGTTTCTTCTATATCGTTTGTTGGCCGGCCAACTTCGTTTCAGTCGTTAACCGATTATGGTCTATTATGGTTGGATGATTACTTTACGCCTTTCATTGTTGCACATACAAACACACATACATATAACCTACACTACACAACAACAATCTATGTGTGTGTGTGTGTGTGAAAGTAAATTACATGTTCCTCAACTCTTCAATAGCTGGGTAAATGTGTCAATTGTCTTGAATTTGAATTTGTGTCAACTACTAGAAGGACTTTTGTACTTACGGAAGGATAATTGAGGGATATGCCTAATTGATGGAAACTTAATATAAAATTAGTTTTCATTAATAGGTAAATGAATTATACAATATTAATTCAATTTAACAACAAAAAGGAAATTGCTGTCAATTATTCGTTGAAGTTCACATCTCAATGACAAGCAAATAAATGAAATGAATTTTTGAATAGACTTGCGAGTAAAAAGCATATATATATATATACTCAATCGTCTGATTAATGCAATTTCCACTCTCATTCAATTTTATTTTTTCTGTTGTTTCTTTTTGCTCAATTTGCTTTTCATCATTTCATTCATATTATTGCTATGAATTGACATAAATTAAATTGCATTTTTTTATTGTTATTTTCTGTTATCGCATTTTACCTTTTTTATATGCGTATATGCCATGGATATATATTGATTGGATATATATGTATGTATATATATGTATATATATAACTCAATTAATAAGCGGTTTTTAGTTTTCTTTGTCAACGAAGATTAAAATTGTTCCTTAATTTAAGTTCCCTTTTTTTAAATGTACATCGACAGTTCATATATCACACATACGACTAGTTGTACGAAATGACAGTTTAAAAAAAATGATTAAACCTTAACAACTTTATATAAAAGTCGTATATTATTACTGTAAAACTAAACTACATGAGCCTAAAGATCTTAGTTGCTCTGGCTTTCTCATTGTAATTTAGAATTAATACTTTTTTTCCATTTAATAAAAACAAATAAATAAACTATTTCTTTCTCAATTCAATTAAAATGGTAAATCGTATTCTTCTTTGCACTTTTATTAAGGGTCATCTTCATGAGTCTGAGCTACCTCAGAAAGGGTAAAACATATTCTTTTTTGTCATATTTCGCTTGTTTCCCCTTCTTTTTTTCTTGTTTGTTTTGCGCCTGAAGCATAAAATAATTAAAGACCGACTTTGAAATACCCTAGACTTTAAAAACTCGCATGTAACTAAATTTTCTAATCTACAAAAAATGTAGAAAATTCATTTTAAGACTCAAATATCACAAAGTAGTAGATCAACAGATAGATAGAGAAACATAATAGTTGTTACTAGCTAGAGTAACTATAATTTGGCTATAATTTAATTATATAACATACAAGTTCCTTGGAAAAACAATGAAACTGAATTGGTTCTAACTTCCTAATAGATCTAGAAATCAAAATTATTCATCTTAATTATATATAGTTTCCTAGCAAACAAAAGAAGTTCCAATATCTAGTTTTAATTCTGATGAATAATCTATATATCAGGGATGGCCAACTTGATTAGACCCAAGATCTGCTGTTCACTGACGACACCCTCTGGGATCTACCAATTACATACTTCTTGACTAATAGTCGCGATCGACCGTTTGGCCACCCCTGCTATATATCTAATATACTTGGGTAGCTCATGAGTGAGTGAGCCAAAATGAATGGCTCACTGAACTGATCCACTGAGCTTGTTCATTCAATATGGCTCAGTTTTTCTCACTAGCTCATTTTCGCTCACTAGTTCAGTTTGGCTCACTAGCTCAGTTTGGCACACTAGTTCTTATGAATGAGTTGGCTCACTTCGAAAAAAAGAACGAATGAGCCGGTTCACCTCAATGAGCTGCTTTTACCCAAGTATAATATCTAATCTATAACTCATTGACTGTTACCAACTTTTACATAAATTTACTATACCCAACCTTTGGACCAAATAAACTGAGCGCATGAAATCGAATCACATTCATTTGTTATATTAATTCAATATGCAATATTAATAATTTCTGCCTTTGCCCTTATTTGTATCTGTGTCCTTTTCAACACATTTTGTATTTTTAAATTGGTTATTTAATTAAATTGAATTAATACCTTAATGAAATTGACCAATTGAGTAAATTGCTCAATGACTTATCAACTTGAAATTGAGGTTGAGAATTAAAATGGCAAAATAAAGGTAGGAGAAAAGCTTGAGCTAAGCAAAAAAAGGCAACAAAAAAAAAAAAAAAAAACTTTTGCAAGCATTTACATAATATAAACAGAGAGAGAGAGAGAGGGAGGGGGAAAAAGTAACACATATTTGTGAGGATGGCTTATTTTCCCACAGTTTGAAAAACAAATTACATTGGTTTGTTTATTTGCAAAAGTATATATATATATATATTTCCCCCCCTCCCTTCTATTTATATATATATAGACAAAGAGAAAACCTAAAATAAAATACGGCCTCGTCATTTGCAAATTCGACAGTTTTTCTTCGAGCGTAAACATATACATAAACAAACTCACTCACACATACATAGTACATACCAGAGTAACATACAAATGAAAGCATTACAAAATGGCGGCACCGCCTCGAAAAAAAAAAAATAAAATGAGTTTTTCTCCAATGCCAAATAAATATGATCTGGGTAGTAAAAGTAGCTCATTAAATGATGACAGCGGCAAATATGGAAAACATGCTCTAGGCCACACACACACACACAACCAAAGGAAAATGAAGCGTAAATATTTCGCAAAACCAATGTGCGAGTATCAACGACTTACCACATACCCTAAATGATAGTAAATGTATTTATGTTTAATTAACTTTAACTCATGCCTAATATTCTCCTCGTTTTGCTAGGGTACACAAAACAGAGAAAACCACATCCGCATATTATTGAGATACAGTTACACAAAAAAAAAAAAAAAAAAAGAAGATAAGTAAGTATATTTCCATGAAATGAAATTGTATATTTTGCAACCACATTTGGTGGATAATGACGGGGGCGGGCCTCATGACATTAATTACAGGTGTGGGTGGATAAATGGTTGGGGGTGGTTGGCAGAACCATAGATTTACCAGTGCTTAAGAGCTCGACAGCGACAACTCAACAAAAATATGTATTCAAGTTGATTGGGGGGGTTGGTCGGTCGGTTGGTCGGTCCACCTCCAACTCCACGAAAACACAGCAAATGTAAAAAGTTTCCACTCAAGAGTTCACCAAATTCGCATAAATTCTATGCGTGCCATGGCAGCCGTGAACTTTTTAATGTATTTTAAAACACTTTCCACTAAACATTTTAAGCAAACTGCGTCGGCAGTCGCGGACCCAGCCCCAGTCCAATCCAGCAAGGACTGGCAAGGATGCCAACTTGACTTCCTGTGTGTGTGTGTGTGTGCGCGCGAGAGCCAAAGTTATCCTGGGTTCTCCGGACAGGAGCTTCTCCTGTCGCTGCTATTTCTGTTGTTGCACTTCTTGCACGAAAATTCCATGGAGGCTGAAATCAAGTATTTCATTTTGGATTCAACTGCTGTCCGAGCGAGCAATGCAATGCCAGCGCAGAGTCAAGCCAAAGAGCCACCAACAACAACAACAACACAGACACTGAGACAACTTAAGATGGGCCGAAACAGCAAATACACTTGATTTAACATTGTTGGCCCTTAAATATATACTACATATATATATATATGTTACCATAAATGGTAAAGAGTTCAACATTATCATAGCAAATACGCAGGAAGGAGCAAAATATAATAGAGTTTAAAAGGAAGAGGAATAGAAGAAATTTTATAACTTTAAGTTCTATCTATAAAAAGTAGTAGATGTTTATCAATATGTCCATCTGATAGTTGTAGTTTCAGACCTATTATCTGAGTTTATAGTCTACTAAAAGCTATTTCTTCCTTGTGATCGTCACATTTGAAAGCTAAACTAGGGAATGTTAGTCTTAAAGGATAAAACCAACTGATTATTATAGTTACATATATACTCGTACTCTATATACTAAGAACTAGGAACCACAAAGCGAAACTTTGTAGTAAGACTAAGTACTTTTAAAGCAAATCACTTTGTTCTGACGGCATTTTTCATTGATTTGGAAAGAGTTTCGCTTATAATTTATAAGTATGTAATCAATAAAGAACACGTTTAACAATTATACGAATTATTTGAATTTTTGTATTATTCAATGATTTGGAAAGAGTTTCGTAAACAATTTAATGTAATTAATTAAGAAAACTTTTAACTATTATTTGAATTATTTATTGATTTGAGAAGAGTATACTTGGGTAGCTTATGAGTGAGTGAGCCAAAATGAATGGCTCACTAAACTGAGCCACTGATGGCTCATTTTGGCTCACTAGCTCATTTTCGCTCACTAGTTCAGTTTGGTTCACTATCTCAGTTTGGCTCACTAGTTCAGTTTGGCGCACTAGTTCAGTTTGGCACACTAGCTCATTTTGGCACACTAGTTCTTATGGTTCGCTCAACTGGCGATCGCAAAGTGAACTTATAAGCTATCTACAAGTGAGCCATATGATTGAGTTGGCTCACTTCGAAAAAAAGAACGAATGAGCTAGTTCACCTCAATGAGCTGCTTTTACCCAAGTATAGTGAAGAGTTTTGAGAAGAATTTTAAATATTTAATTAAGAAAACATTTAACATTAACATTGAACCTCAGTTCGACAGTCAAATTATTTAAAACTTTCAAATGCAAAAGATCCCCAACAGTTCTAAAGATTCTGTATAGGATTCAGTATATAAATTAAATTTTACCCATTAAATAAATACGAGAACCGCAAAAATCCATTAACAAAATCTTTTAAAATAAAAAATTAGTTCAACCATAAACAGAGAATGGAAATAAACAAAGTAGCCATTTTTTGTTTCTCATAAAATATAACAAAGGCTCCTTTAAAAGGAAAACTACAATACAAACCTTAAAGCCAAAGCTTAAAGACTTTTAATTAAACATTTCATACAAAGATAAGTAAAAATTGTGTTGAAAATAAAATTTCAATGTTTTCCACAGACCATTTAGCATATTTTCAATTAAGAAAAACTAAATAAAAGGTGTAAACTGAGTAATTTTTGATACATGTTGGGTGATGGTTAAAAAGTTGAAACAATTGAAAATTGTTTGCTTCGGACAAAAATTCAATCAATGGCCAGGGGATAAGCATAAGATTATGTGTTGCCATCTCCTATGACCATGTCAGTATGCCACACTTGCTTGGCAAGAGTAAGACCAACAACAACAACATCATCAAAGTGGCAATAACAATGCCGACTGGCCAAAGTTCTTCTTGGGAGTTTTTTTTTTGGGCTTCTTTCTCATCCTCTTGCCAGCAGTTTGCCAGTTAAGAGAACTCAGTTTCTAGCAAGTTTTTACGCTACAAAATATACTATATAAACTAAACTCCATTTTGCTTTTGCCCAAGTGGGCGTGGCAGTGTGTCAATGTTTGCTTTAGGTGCCAAAAGAACGGCACTGACCGACCAGGGGGCTCAGTGGCAAAAGTTTTTACCTTCTTGTTGCAGCCATTCGAATTGAATTCTTAAGCCTCCATGTCTACAAAATTTGTTTTCCTTTTTTCGTTTCGCTTCGTTTTTTCTTAATTAATTAACGTTGGAAAAGTGCAAGATAATCGCATAATGTCTTCGTCTTTGTTAATAATTAAACAATTTGAAATTGATATTAATTATGCTGTCAATATTTGTCGTCGTAATTCGCACTTGATTAGCAAACATCTAAGTGGCTAAAAGTTGCAACAATTTTTTTTCTGAATATATAATTGTATTAATTTGTTGCTAAAACTCTATGAATGTTTGCACAAATAGTTTGACCAACTGTTGAACTGAAAACTAGCAAAGAAATCCATGATCTACGACCTCGAACTAAGGACCTTTCAACGCAAAATGCATTCCATATACATGCTTAATGTGAAAGTGTGTGTGTGTGTGTGTGTGTGTGTGTGTGTGTTGGTTTAGATGAAAGTTGACACGAGCTTAGCAATAGCAAAGCAAAAGTAACAACAATAACACAACGAAACAAACATTGAATAATTAAAATATTTTTCGAAATAAACTGAAATGTTGTGCAAATATAACACACAAAGACACAAACACAAAACTCAAGTTAAGGAAGAAGGCAAAGTAAAAGGGACACAACAGCAAAAGTTTTCACATTTGAAATGCGGCAAAGATTTGTTTAATTTTCATACCCTTTTATACCAAAAGTTGAAAGGGTATATTCAAATTTTCAAAAAAAGTTACACACAACAACAGACGGTGTCATCAATAAATGTTTATCAAAAAGTTTCCCAAAAAGTTTCTAAAAAGATCTTTTACAACATTTTTTGATTTGTTTGAAAAGTGAAAACTGGCACAACTTTATCTATGTTGAATAAAGAATGAAAAATTGCTAACAAAACAAAACAAGTGAAATAAGAAAAGGAAGTATATAGAAGAATAATAGTAGAAATAGAGGCAAAAATAACTTTTTGAACACCTACATAGCCAAATTAGATTTACTAGGATCTATTCTTAAATATAAGAAGGATGAAGAAACTACCAAGAACAGGAAGGCTTAAGAATTACATCCTTTCAATGGGACTTATTACATTGTTTTAATGGGGCTACTTCTTTCGATCATGTTAATAAAGAGATTGCCATTATTTTATATTTGTAATTATGACAATGTAAAGACTTTTCCATAAACTTCTTTTCAAACTAGCTAAATCGACCCTTTCATTAATTAGGAAAACGTGAAATGATATCTATTTGAAAACATATTTTTAGATTTTCCTTTTTCATAAGAAATAAAGCCTTAAATACCATTTAAAATCTTTCTCCTAAACTGCAATAGGAACGGTTCTAGACCATTTTAGATGTTCCATTCTCATAGGAAATATTTAACATTTAAAATCTAATTCTCAAACTACATCACCAGCCTCACTTATCATATCTATTACTTCTGTGGACGATCCTTAAGCCTTTACAAGATTTTTTTTAGTAAATTTTACAGGGTATATTAGAGTCAACACAACACAGCTTGCTTAGGGGATTTTCGTTAGAAACGCTTGCCAAATATTTGCAATGGCCAAGAGATTTGCTTGCTGCATTTTACAACAGATTCTCATTCAAATCCAAATTCAAGACCGAAATGTACAAAATAGAAACTCGGATTTTTGGTCAGTATTCTTGAGAGATAAAATTGGGTTTTAATTGTTTTTAATTAAGTATAATTTATTGTGCAAATATCAAGAAGAAAAAAACTATAAAACTTTGGATTGTGAATTTGCATAGAAATGGGAATATGCGTAAGGCAACCCATTATTATATGGAATTAGCAAAGCGTATCCATCCCGTGCATTTCTCAGGCTAATAAAATAAATTTTTAATCATTTTCTATTGATTTTTTTTTAATGGTAACTAATGAGCACAATTATCTATATTTGGCTCACTTTCAAAACCTATAAAAGCTTAGTCACAAGTCATTAGTTTAGTCATTTGATTAAAAGTAAAACCATGATGACCGACAAGTTTCTTAGACTCCAATCGATTTACTTTCATATCTTGGGATTTGATATATTAAAAAGATGCGGAAGGCGTAATATAATAAGAAATATTTGTGGGATTCTATCGGTGGCCACATTTCTACCTATAACCATAGCATTTGGTGTCCATAATATAAACAATTTGGAGAAACTAATTGATACTTTGTGCCATGTTTTAATCGATTTTTTGGCTTTATTTAAAATATGTCTTCTAACCTATCTTTATGAGGATTTTCAAAGACTTATTCAAAGATTTCAAAAGGTTCTAGACAGGGGTAAGTATGAAGTTTATTAACTTGGCCAATTGATTTAGTTTGTGTCAAACTTTTGCACATTTTCAGAGTGTCTAGAAAGAACTTGTGATGAAATTGTGACAAAGGAAAATCAACGTGATCAATTTATTAGTAAATTGTATCACAATTGTTTTCTATCAACTGGAATTGCGGCCTGTTTGTTACCACTTTTAAATACTTTGAGTTTATATTGGCGAACTGGTCTTTTCGATCCCGAGATGTTGCCATCGCCGAGCATGTAAGTTGAGGAAAATGAGATGGAGTACAATTTTTGAAAGTGTAAGTGTACAAAATGAGTGAAAATATATAAAGAAAAAGTAGAAAAGGTTTATTGCTAATCAAACCCTAAGTAAGAAGTATAAAAATATTTATTCTAATAATATTCTAATCATATTCAGAACTGTATAGATTAACTTTGGACGTGTTTATTATAATTCCTCTTTTAAATCCTTTCATTTTCTCTTCCATAGCTTTCCTTGGAACAATGAATATCTGTTGAACTATATGATATCATATATATGGAATATTACAGCAGCTTTGGGCGTTGTCTTGCCCACTGTTTGTATGGATACCCTTTTCTGTTCTCTAACACATAATTTGTGTGCTCTATTCAAAATTGTTCAGTACAAAATGTTGCATTTTGAAGGAGAGAATTTAGAGAAATCTGTGGAAAATCTGGGTAACATTTTCCATTTGTATGAGGAGAGCTTAAAACTTGGCCATGCATTGAATGGCTACTTTAGGCCACTCATTTTCACAGAATTTGTGGTCGCATCATTGCATTTGTGTGTCTTGTCTCTTCAGTTGTCCAACAATTTCATGCAGCCCGTGATGCTATTCTATGCCACATTCATAATCTCTATACTGGGCCAAGTGTCCATCTATTGCTATTGCGGTGAGCGTGTCAAGGAGGAGAGTAAACGCTTTAGCTATGCCATCTACGACAGCAATTGGCCAGGGGTATGTAATCCAGGACGCATTGGACGTTTGCTGCAGATATCCATGATGCGGTCCCAGCGTGGCATTCACATTGATGGCTACTTTTTTGAGGCCAATTTTGCCACACTGCTATCGGTACGTATACTGAAGTTGGGATAAGCATAAATTTGGAAATTTAAATTTTACATTTTCTTCTTCATTCCAGATTGTGCATAAGGCTGGATCATATATAACGCTTTTACGTTCGGTCACTTAACTCAATTGTGTGCAAATTGTTCACCGATTATTTAAATCAAACTTTAAGCTACTAATTAAGCCCTGTTAAAGACAACAATTACTATGGCTAGATATTGGAATGTGTATTATTATACTTTTTTTTTTCTATACTCTTATTAAATGGGACATATACCTTTTGCCTAAAAGTATGCAATAAAGCAAAAATTTCTTTACATTTTATGGCCAACTATATAATCATTGGAAACTATATTCAAACAATGAAATCAAAGATTGAACAAAATTTGTATATACATACATATAGGAGTATAGAGTGTAGATCAAGTTAACCTCAGGGCCAATGGTTTCTGTTTAAACCTGTGTTTGCGTCCGCTTAATGCCTGTTGGCAATTCTCCTGGACATTGAACGCACGCATACGTAATATTTGCTGTGTTTTTTTTGTGTTGGTTTTATTTTGTTTTGCATATACATTCATACATATATCCTCGGCCAACATTGCGGTTGCCGGCCTGCACGTGCCCGAGCAACGATTATGTATTAAAGTGTGACATGGTCAAAGGATTTTAACGATTTAACTTTGTAGTGCCGATAGACATGGTCGGCATAAAAGGGTCAAAGGCGTAGACAGTACTTTTGCCCGGAGGGGTTAACTAAAGACAAATTGAAAAAGTATAAGAAAAATGTAATAGAATTTGGCAGTAGAAGAAGAAGTTTTTGACATGTTCCAACTATAAGAGTTTTATAAAGAAACAAAGGACCAAAGATTTCCAAACAGACAAATACAAATTTAATTTCTATTTATTTTACGTTTTGAAACAACTCTTCCATCTATCAGGCAGCCCTCGGACTGACATCTCTGTATGTATATATAAATACTTATGTGTGGCACATGAAGGATTAAAATTTTAATCCCTACCTAGTTCTAAGCTTTTAGAAAAAGTTTCTATGCGACCGATTGCAAAACATAGTTCAAAACCAAATAGGACATTTTAATTGGCAGGATATAGAAGAGAGAATGACAACAAAATCTAAACATTCTACTACAAGCTAATACATATCTTCAAGAACACAATTAGTTATACCTCACCGTCATTTCAAATGTTATAGCTCAATCGATATAATGGAAAAAGACAGCATGTAATCGTCCTAGTTAGTCCCCAAAGGGTAGAAGATATGGTACCAAAGCGCGACAACTTACACACATGGCCAAGCAGCAGACAAACAAAATCAAAGACAGTCAACACTTTTTGCAGCCAAACTGGCGAAAGTGGCGAAAAATACACCCCGAGGGCATTGGACTATCATTGAATGTGTATCTTCTCTCTCTTTTCCCTATGTCTCTCTCTCTCTCTCTCTCTCTCTCTGTCTCTCTTTTAGTCCTTGTCGTCAGTGGCGTATTGTGGCCCATTGAGTCAAATAGTTTCGGTTTAGTCCAATAATGATGCTATTGCAGCAGCTCTTTGTTTGTGTGTGTGTCTCTGTGTGTGTGTGTGTGTGTGTGTGTGTGTAGGGCAGGGAGGTGTGAGGGCGGTCACGGTATTGGTCCACTTTCATTCAATTGATGCTCGTCGAGTTGAAATACCATAATAAATTCAATTGTGCCAGTGAGAGGACCCCCCCGTGGGCGTCTGTCACTTTTGTGTCGTCCCAATTCCGGCCTTATTTCTGGCCTTTGGCTTCATTTTTCTTTGACCTTACACACACACACACATACAGAAAGAAAGAGGCAGAGAAACCGTTTATTATTTGCTTTTCTAACATTGTCATAATATCGCCCTTTCCCTTTGACTTTACTCCCATTCACATTGTTCCTTTTGTCGTTTAACGAGAAATTCCCTTCTTTTAATTTGCCAATTAATTGAATCAATCGCTCGCACATCCGGCAACCAATTCCTTAACTTGGTATTTTAATGTTGCTAATTTATGTTGTGCAATTGTTTTTAGTATTAACGAGCATTCCGTTGACCATTTTTGTTTTTCTTTTTCTCTTTTTTTTTTTTTTTAAATGGTTGGTCGTCGGCGACTTCTTATGCTCGATTGAAGCATTTGTGCGGCAGTCCCATAATTTTTGCGGTTTATTTTTGTGAATTGACCTTTTCTCTGTTTCTTCTTCTGTTTATATTTAGGAAGTATTTTTTTCTACACTAACAAAGGGTACATTTGATTGTTAATCAATAGAAGAAACAATAATAAGAGAAAATAATTTTTAGTTATTCAATGAATAAAAATATATTAACTCAGTTAACAATTAAGACTTCCGATTTAGGCTTTTTATCACTTATAGCTTGTTATTATTAATTGAAGTCAATTAAAATCCAAATGGAATTGTAGCAAAATGTTTCAGATTTCTTACATCATTTTTAAGCAGTGACTTTTATGAGGATATAATATATATATATATATATACATACACAAGTCTACCAGCATTGTATGGTAAATAAAAATGTACAACAAAATTTGTCTTGGCAGTATAGAAAAAAGCAATTGTGGAGATTGTTAAAATATTTCTTACACAATTTGCTCATATCTCTTACAGGTTAACCCCAAACTTTTAGACCCAATTACACACACAGAAGAGAATATATAAACATAAATATAAAGGCATATACAATGCGCGTCATCTGGTTAGGGCAACTTACAGCCTAAAGAAATTCAAATCAAGTATAGCCAAAGTAAACATACCTAAAATTTTCAATGTTTTTCTACACATAGTTAAACTTTATGCAAAATTTATAAATCTAATAATCTAATCTGATCAAAGCTATAATATTCTTGTAATTTAGTCTCCAAGATAGACTCAAAATGACCGTTCGTAGCAACGATAAAATAATATTGATTGAAATTTGACAAAACTTAATTTTAACACTAACTTGCAGTAAATAAAGCTGATGTCTGTTGACGATGCATTGTTATTAAGTCCAGGAAGAATGAAGAAGAATCTGTAAAATAAAAAAAAATGTTATTAGCTATAGACAACATAAAAATACAATGAACTAAAAAAAAAAACAAAAACAAAACATTTCATACATTTCTTGCTTGATGAGCCAGAAAACATAGAACTAAAGTTAAGTTGAAAAAAAGAACTTAGAGTTTTCTATCTAATAACCCGACAATCAGCAGATTATTTAAAAAAAAAAAAACAGTTTGAATTTTTTCAGCATGCATCAACTGCCATCAGATTTGCAAAACAATAAAATAAAAAATTATGTAGTATATAAAGTATGAAATACAATCAAAATAATATGGCAACAATAATCATCTCTGTTTACTTTGAATATTCGAAATCTCTAAGCAAATTACACTATTCAACAGATCGCTGCCATAGATAGATGTAATACATACATACAAATATACGTATAAACAACATAGATACAAAAAGGAATACTTATTTATACACATGAAAAGCTCAGCTCAACGTCCTCAAATGCTGAAGCCAAGTTCCACCAGATCTGCAAAATACACACCATTAAAATACATGTTAGTTAAGGAAAATATTTCTTTGTTTCAACTCAGCCAACAACTCAGGAAAAAATTCTAGGTCCGCTAGCTCAGAGTCCAAGAACGCTGTACGAAGTTTCACTAGATCTGAAAAAAATATACCATTAAAAAAATAATAATAAATCTCACTTAGTTATTCACTACTCAGCTCAAATCTAGGTCCGCTAGCTCAAAGTCCAAGCCAGAATCTATTGTAGAATCCATGCCAGAATCCCTCCATGTTCCACCAGACCTGTGAAATATACCATTAAAATACTAGAAATAAAATAATTATTTATTTTCACTCACCTGATGATGACTCTGAAGCCCCTGCAGTACTTAATTTTTGCGCTCGCTAGCTGGAAACTTAAGAATCTGTCCAAGTTCCTGGTCCCCAAGCTCAGCTCAGAGTCCAAGAATCCATTCATGGCAAAAATTCCATCCCAAAATTCATCCGATTCCATTAGATCTGCAAAATAAACCATTATTTAAAATTATTTATTTTTACTTACCCAATAACTATACGTCCGATCGCTCCGATGCCCGCGCAAATAATAAAATTTTACCGCTCACAGCTGCTCTTTATATACCCGATCGAGAGAGAGAAAAAGTAATGTTGCAAAATGCCAAGACTCCAGTGTTGCACAAAAAGTTCCACGAAGTGCTGTTAAATTCGTCTGTTAAGTTAACATTCCAATTTATATTCGTCTGTTAAGTCACCATTCAAATTTAAAATTGTCTGTTAACTTAACATTCCAATTTAAATTTGTCTGTTAAGTTAACATTCCAAGCCTCTGCTAACATTCCAGAACACTGTAAAGTTTACAGACTCATTTCGAGCAATGTTAACATTTCGTTTCTCTCTCTCACGATCGGTTATGTAAAGAGCGACTGCGTGAGCAGCTGCGTGAGCGGTAAAATTTTATTATTTGCGCGGGCATCGGAGCGAGCGGACGTATATTTTTTCGCTGAGCTATTGGGTAAGTGAAAACAAATAATTTTCAATAATGGTATACTTTGCAGATCTGATGGAATTGGATGAATTTTGGAATGGAATTTTGACCATGAATGGATTCTTGGACTCTGAGCTGAGCTTGCGGACCAGGAACTTGGCCAGATTCTTAAATTCCCACCGAGCGAGCGCCAAAATTAAGTACTGCAGGGGCTTCAGAGTCATCATCAGGTGAGTGAAAATAAATAATTATTTTAATTTCTAGTGTTTTAACGGTGTATTTCACAGGTCTGGTGGAACATGGAGGATTTCTGGCATGGATTCTACAATAGATTCTGGCTTGGACTTCGAGCTAGCGGACCTACATTTGAGCTGAGTAGTGATTAACTAAGTGAAATTATTTTTTATTATTTTAAATGGTACATTTTTTTTCAGATCTAGTGGATCTTAGGAGCAGCATTCTTGGACTCTTAGCTTGCGGACATGGATTTGTGCTGAGTCGTCTGGTGAGCAAAAACTAATATATTTCTATGTTCTACAGTTTGGTGGTATATTTCGCAGATCTGATGGAACTTTATGGACATTGAATTGAGCTGGCGGACCTGGATTTTTCCTGAATAGATATAAGTATTTCTTTTTTATTATATTATGTATATGTTACGTATTTATAACGTATACGTATATGTTTTGGTTTATTATTTTTATTTACCAATTTTCAATGTTATATTTTCCAGATCTGATGGAAGTTGGACTCTGAGCTGGCAAACCTGGTTTTGTGCTGGATCTGATGGAGCTTTATCCAAAACAAGTAAATGTTATTTCCAATCAACATCAATTAACATTTCTTCTCTTATTTACTCTATATACTGCGGTAGATGCATTTCTCTTGAAAACAAAAATGGTAAGAATAATGAAAAGTTAGCAAAATATATTTTTTTTCTAATATAATGTTTATATTTTCCGTTTCACAGATAGTCAAGTCCATCTATCATTATCAATCCATCTAGACTTGAGTTAAACACATCAACTATGAAGAACGGTGGACTGCTCCGTGATTAGAAGGTAAGTAAAAAGAATAATTTCTTTATCTAATTTTTTTAAATGTTTTTCAGATCTCTATAAGCTGAGTTAGCTTATGTTTCTTGAGAAATATGACAGTATGTTGGATTTAAATTTGAACAAAGTTTACTTACGCTGGAGGATTCCCTAACCAGATGACGAGAACTGTACATATGTTTACATATACATTCATATAAATGTTTCACAGATGAATTTAGGCTTTGGCAAATTGCCAAAAATGAAGAAAATTTTAATGAACCAAGACGATGGCCGGCTTGATGAAGCCATTGACTGGTTATTTGCAATCTTAAGGTAGGAAATTCATGCTCGGCTAGTTAAAAAGTCAACAAATATTTAAAGTTTTCATCTAGATACACACACACACACACGCACGCACACATACAAACATTCATAGATTGAAGATTTCTCGAAAGTTCGCATGGCACATGAAATTGTTATAAAGAGCTAACCGGATATTTTCGGAATTTTTAATTAATTCCTTTGCTGCAACTTCACATGAACCAAGACCCAACTACCTATACAATACATCCCATCCTGAGCAGTAACAGCAACAGAAGGAGCAGGAGCGGTAGCAATAGTCCGGCGACTGGTTCGTCCGTGTCCTTTTGTTGTGTTATGCTGGCCAGTAGCAAGTTGCAACTCAATGCCTCTGACCAGTTTACAGCTGATGTTGTTGCTGCTGTCAAAGAGCGAGCGGAGGAGCACCAACTGCAACAATTTTCGGCAATTGCTAGGAAATGGTAAGGCTGCCGAGACCCAGATACTGGACTAAGGCACACTGCCAGGATACACTGACTGTTGTACGCCCCCTTTACCTATCCGTTTGTTTCCCCCCTACACTTCCCTGACTGTCTGCTTGCCTGCCTGACTGCCTGCTTGCACGGTTGTGTGCTGCTTCTTTGTTGTTGCTCATTCATTGTGCAAAGTTTGTATAAATTTTTGATTTCTTTACACAAAATGCTGTGCATGTTTCTCACTCACTCTCTCTCTCTCTCTATCTCTTTCTATCTGCCTGACTGTCTGATGTCCTGTCTTTTGCCAAGGAAATGGGAAAGAAGAATAAGCAGACTTTAGCTTCTCTCGTTCTCGTTGTCGTCGTCATACAACACAAATGCCATTGATTGAGTCACATCGCCTGGGCATATAAATCTCACTGATGGGGTGTGGCACGATTGCTCCTCATTCTGCTGTTGCTGCTGCTGCCGCTCCTGCTGCTGCTGCTGCTGCTGATGGTGCCTACCTTAAAGTTTTCGCCGTGCCTGCGTCTGTGGCGTTTGGCGTAACTTGCCCGATGATTTCGTTATTGTTCGATTGACAATAAAAAATCAACTGAAAGTTCCAGATACGACTGAATGAGAAGAGGGCAAATGTCACAATAGTTGTAAATATATATATATATATAGATAAAGATATGTATATATATATATATGTATATAAAAATAAGTCGCTTGGGGTTTCCCCAATTGTTGCCCCCCCTTTTTTTTTCTCTCAGTTACCCATACAAAAGCAACCAAATTTATATGCAAAAATGCAATAAGCGAGTGCAGCTTAAATAAAATGCATTTCAATGATTGCATTTCGGATTAAAACAACAACAATTGCAACAATGGCAACAAATTGCTACAGCATAAATGTATTTTTATTAAACTTTTCTCTTTATATATGTATGTATGTATGTGTATGAATATATATGTATGTATGTATATTTTGTTTTGCACCTGCACACACACACCTATCTCTTTCTCCATCTCAGACCATTTCTCTGACTATTCTTTCGTTGTGGCATTTAAGTTTAATGAAGTGCAAACAAAAATATTTTCAATTAGAGCAAAACAAAAACCAAGTAGAGAGAAAGAGATAGAGAATCAGAATATAGCCAAAATGGTAGAAACAGTTAGAACTGTTGCAAAAGGAAGAGTAGACAATGGCATGCAAAACGCAAAGTCGAAATGCCGACAAGCGAAACAAGTGAGTGGCATGCAAATGCAACTTGCAACAGCAACAACAACAACAACAACTACAACTACTACAATGACTACAAGAGTAGGAATGAAGTGCACTTTAAGCTTTCAAACAGAGCTTGGCTGTCGGATTTTCTGCCCCAGGTTTTTCATGTGCCAAATAAAGCCTCAATATGTGTGAGTGTGTACATGTGTGTGTGTGTGTGACTGTGTGTATTTCTTTTAACCATCAAGCAAAAAAAAAGAAAAAAAAGGACATTTGACTGCCGTTGAAAAATCTTCTTTTCACTCGTGTGACTTCACTTTGCCTTTCTCTTCCATTTGTGGCAACTGCCTTGCAGGATTTCGCTTTCATGCTTATTACTTCACATAACACACGTGCGTGATTTATGCCACCAACAACAACAACAATAACAACAATAACAGGCAACAACAATGCCCCCGCTGATTGCCACTTCTTCATCATCGTTGGCGCCGTCTTTTTGGTTTCTCTTGGTCTAAACATTCGTTTCCGTTCATTCAATAAATAAAGCAACAAAATTATGATGCGTTGATTTTTTTACGGTCGCGACGTGCCCATTTAAAAGCCAAACCAAGAAAATAAGAGAGAGAGTGAGAGAGAGAAATGTGCCTTTGATTTGTCGCTGTTGGCATATTAAATTTATATTATATCCATATCTATATAAGTACATATACATACATATGTGAACATTTCACGCACTTATAATTTATGGTTTGCAAAACTTTATGTTGCAAATAATTTTTCATCCTTATGAGCTGATGGTTTAATGCTGTCATTAAAACTTAAATGCATTATGCAATTTTCATTGATGAAAGGTTTTTTTTTCTTTTAAATCTGTTATTGAATTACCAGTTAAGAGACTGCTATATACGATTCTTTTTTTCCGAGTTAAGGTTTCAGTCAATTGTCTATCTATCCTTCTTTCTTATCTTTCGAAAATTATTTCAAGTAAAACTCAAGTTGTTGGCCATCTTTATGTATATTTTCTGCATACTGCAAAAGTAAAGAATCTGATCAAAATTTGTTCACAGAAATAACAATTTGTTCAGTTGGTGGAAAAGTTTTCGTTTGTTATTGTTGGTGTTGGCTATGCTTGCATTTTCCACGGTATACTCTCCCCTCTCTCCTCACCAGCAAACTGGCTTTTTCTCTTGCCCTTGGCGTTCATTTTTTCTCCTTTTTCGTTAAAGTCGCTGCTGTGTAAAGTATAGTGTAGTTATGTAGCCATAATGCTTACCTGGGCACAACCAACAAAAACTAAATGGGTAGGAATACTCATATAAAAGTATATATATATGTACATATTATATATACATATACATTGGAATCGCTTAAGTGCTTTTTTGCTATAACTTTACGAGGGGCGGCTCCAATTCGCTGTTCAAAAACTTTTTCATACAAAAACAAGAAAGAGGGGGAGGAGGGTAAAAAGTAAACCACTAGGTTATTATTGTTTTTTATATATAGCATATATGAGATGACGAGCTGCAAATTAAAGAAACTCAATCTCGAATAACCAAGGATGGAGTTTTTGATACGTGTTTAACATGTACTCGAAAAACTGTTGGGCAAATTGTTGGCTCATTCAAACAAAAGCAACAAAACTTCCGCATGAAATCTTTGGCTATTCATATGAAAGAAAATGGCCCGTTGGCTGTTTGCCTGGCCTATGATAGGGGGACGACACTGAATCAAACTTAAAATAAGGACTAAATATGCTTCCGTATATGTATGATGGCCATGGTAGATACTAATCCTTCATTGCAACCTTTAACACCACACCAAGTCGATGTCTCTCTCTCTCTCTCTCTCTCTCTCTCTCTCTCTCTCTCTCTGCGTCTCTATCTGTCTTGTTCGTCTGTTGTTGCATTCATTCATTCATTCATCCATCCATCTAACCATCTACTTCAGTTGAACATGGAAGTAGCAAAAATGGCAAAATATGTGTCTCTAAATAGAAATAGTTAGCTAATTAAGCACGAGTTATTATTGCCATTTAAAATATGGTCTAGCTACTTAAAATAAATCTAATTTTAGGCATATATTTTATATAAGTTGTAACTAAAATGCTATAGACTCTATCCCTCCCTCTCTCTAAAGAATTTACAGCTGATTGGGTGTATTTTTAACTTTTGCCTGATTGGTTAAACTCTTTGAAGATTGCTGACAAACTTTCTTTAACAGTTTTTGCTCCATGAAATTTGATCTGGCCTCCTTTTGCTTGAACGAGTTAACTACTACGCCTCTGCTTGCTGTCTGCTGTCTGCCTTCGGTTTCAGTTTTATCTCTCCTTTTCTTTCTCTTAGCTTGTGCCCCGCCCCGTCTTTTCATTTTCGTTCTTTAGTTACCTTTCGCATTGTTTGCTGAATGGCATCTACGTGGCTGCAGGCGCCATGTGTTTTGTAATTTCCTTTTGGCTCCATTTAGTTGGCCATGTCTTGGACATGTTGTTACTTTTTCTCTTACTTTTTTTCTCGAGTCCATTGACCGACAGCGACCCACTGACGACCGACCATTGAATGTCGAACAGAAGGAATTGCCTTCGACAGGATACAAGAGAATGTTATTTTATTTAAATTTATTAAATTTCTCACACGTTTAATTATTACATTTCGCACTTTGTTAGTGGAATTTCGAAAATTTCAACCAACGAAATAAAACAATTAAATTTGACAAAATGTGAAAAGTGTCCATATATATGCATATATGGTTATATTCATGTACGAGAACTCGCTCATTCGCTTAATATTGTGGCACCGCAACGAGCAGAAATTCAAATGAAATTTAATTAGTGCGAAATGTGAAAACATTTTCCACTAATGACACAGAGCTAACCAATTCACTTGCGGTTGAATGGCCATTTTATTTGTTGGTCCACCATCTAAGTAATATATCGTATGTTGGATAATGATATTGAAAATTGAATTCATGACCATATTTGGCCAATTCATTTGCTTATTGGCTAAAAATAAAGTTTTTTTTTTTTTTCTAATACTGGAAAATATTGTAGACAAGCTAAAAATAGAAAGAAAGAAAAACGAAAAAAACAATAACGATAATAATATTTGCTGCTTGTTGCTGCTTGGCGGTTCTGCGGATGCCTTATCATCGATTTTATTGGCATAATCAGCGTGGAAATTTGCTTAGAAAAGTTTCTGGCATTATGCCACGCCCCTTGCAAGGCAACGCCACCGATAAACATTTATCTTCATTATACAATTTGGCTAAGGCTTTGGTTTTTTATTTTTTTTTTTTTTTCATCATCACTCCCCCTCTCTTAGCCAATAAACTCAATCTCCCCCTCCCCTAAACCAAGACCAACTCTACCGTCATCATCATCATCATCATCGTCGCCGTCGTCGTTGTTGTCGGCAGCTTAATGAAAAACTTTTTTGCATCTCGCGCATAACCCTTTTTAATTTTTATTAAGCAGAAAATTGCCAGGCAGTCCCTACGCCCCCACCCCATTCCCTTTCTCTCCCTTAGAACCCGCAGCAAAAAATAACCCAGCGAAAGAGAGAGAGAGAGAGAGAAAAAAGAAGCAAAGTTTAAGTAACAACAGGGTAAGTGAGAACAATTTGGCCTGGTTGACTCTTTAGATACAGTTCACTAGAACATATTAGAATTTTAGCTCATAAATTTTGTAAAAGTATTTTTTTAGCATTATAAAATATAAATTCCAATGGAATTGATGGACTATTGTAACAAAAGTAGATCAAATTAGATCAGCAGAAGTAGATCAATTCAAAGCCATTTCAATTTACTTTTTTTAAATAAGATCGTACATTGAAATGAGTTAATAACTAATTGAAAAGAATGAAGAACAAAGAAATCTCTTAACTTGTCTAAAGAAATAACAAACGTATACATCTGCATGATCAAACAAAGAAAAATCTTTAAATAGTTCTTACAAACTAAATTAAAATATTCCATAACTAAAGTTAAAAACAATTAAATTACTTTAATTTGTCTTTTAAACTCATTTCATATAGAAGGGGCTTTAAGAAGCGACTGTCGCTTAATGGCCTAATTGTTAACTCCGTTTCATTTTGGCCACTTTGTTTTATCAACTTTTGCCTTGTTTATTTTGCTTATATTTAGCCGATGCTTTTGTTTTTGTGAAAATGAAATCTTTCCCCAATTTGCACAGACTACATTTTTAAGCTGATTTGCTGCCCACACAAAACAAAAAAAAAAAGAAGAAAAACCCCACAAAAAAAAAAATAAATCTAAGGCCAAAAAGAAACAATAACAAGAAGGAGAAGCAGTAGGAGAATAAGTGTGGCAACGAAAGAATCTCTAAAAATAAATTAAAAAATAATTGCATTCTTATTAGCCCGATAATACATATTTTTCAATCAGCCGATTCATTCAAAGGACATCCCAACAGTCCGAGTTCGAGTCCGCACGTGTCGCTGCTTGTTTGTTTGTTTGAACTTCATTATTGTTTTTGCTCATCCATCAGTTGATTTTCATTCTTTTTTTTTCTTTTCTCTTGGCTCTGATTCATTTTTGTTAAATGCTATATAATAAAACTTTTTTTTTTCCTCGTGCAATTTAATTACACTTTTGAAAAATGAGCAAATTAAGTCCCACTCTATCGCACTTTAGTCCTCTCTTTCTCTCTCTCTCTCTCTCTCTTTCCTTCTCTCTTGCTTGTTTCGAGTTAATTAAATTTTAATTTTATAGGCCATAAAAATATTTATACAAATTTAGCAGTGCTTAATAAAACGTTTCATATATAATATACATATATATAAAAATATATATATGGCATTAGGGTGGCTCAAATTGTTGTGACATGAAAGTAAAGTTAATCGTTTTAAGTGCAAAATATATTAATTTATTTGTCTTTAATACTATTGGGATTAATAAATTAATAGTAGGTTTAATATACGCTTAATTAAATCAACAAATGAACGACATAAAAATCACTTGGTCATTTATATAAAAATTTCACATTTGAACTTATCTTGGAAAAAAGTTAAGTTAGTTGTCTAATTTGAACTCGTCTACATATAATATTCGTCCTTGATCAATGCTTATATAAAGCAGATCACTTCTGAGATGGAATGATTCTACTTAAAGTAGTTGCAGTTTTCCACATACAGCTACCCAAGCCAACCAATACAAATCCCATATACAATTAGCTATCAATTAAATGAAATAAAAACTATCTTCTGAATCACCTTAATGTATAATGATTTAGTGTTTCAGCTATTAAAATCATTTGTAAATAATATTTGTTGCATTCGATTTCGATTATTTTAGCTAATTTAATAATTTATTAGAGTTTGCAATGAAGGTTTTTCTTCTATTTCACTTTAAGCCACAGAAAAGTATTCACCGCAGGCGGGCAGCCAAACATCTGTTGTTGTTGCTGTTGTTTTTGTATAGCTATATGTCTCTCTCTCACTCTCTTGGTTTTTGTAGCAACAAATTTGGCAACGCGTGCTTATTTAGTTAATTATCTCAGATTACTCACTTGCTCTTGATTATTTTCAACCATTTTGCTGTAAAGTCAGCAACTTTGACTGTGACTGAAACGAAGGACTAGTACTAATATTGCTGTGACTATTGCTAGAATTCTGTATCCTGCTGGCTGCTTCTTTCTGTCTACTGTCTGGTGTCTGCTGTCTGTTGACTTGACTGTTGTCTCATGTCATGTTTGCTTATTTCGTCGTTGCCGCAACAGCATGTGGTCCTGGCTCCCAGCAGGCCAATGCCAATGTGGATTTTCTTAGACGACAACGACAGACCAGCGACCATTCAAGTAAAGGAAAATATATCTTCTTTTCCTCTTTTAGTCCTTGGAATTTGGTCTTGGTCTTGGCTGATTCATTTGTAGCTCGTCGCCATATCAACAATTAAATTAAACGTGTTTGCCTTACACAAGCGCTACGAGGCTTAAGCGTTCAATCAATGTTCAACACGAACCTTTTACTGCTTATTCAATGCACGTGCGGCATTTTAAATTACTAATTACTCGTGTTGCCAGGTTATACTACTACTTCTATATATATATACATATATCTACCTGTACTTGTAACATTCTCCAACAGATGTTTTCTTTCTTACAGATAGAAATCCATTTGATGCTCGTTCCACATTTGAAAGGAAAAGTAAAGGCAGATAAACAAGGACACTAAATTCTATTGGCTATTTTCGTTTATTAATAGTTTGGCCTTTAGATAAAAATTATATAAATTATCTGATTATTAGTTTCAGATTCTAAAGCACTCCAACATCACAGACACACACACACACATGAGTAGATGTAAATTGCAAAAGGGATAAATGCTGTAGGCAATAAAGTGGATTGGGGTTTAGCACGTACTGCGGTCAATATTAACATCGTAGACCATCGTCAGGAGGCCCAGCAAATACATATGTACGGACTCACACACACTCATACATATGCAGATGCATGTACAGACATAACTGCAGTTGCAACAACAACAACAACAACCATAACAACAAGAGCAACCTTTATCCCAAACCATTTCGTTGGTTCGTTGCAAATGAGCTGCAATAAACGCCAAAAGCAGGCAAATTCAAGTTAATTACGTTTTTCAATTAAGCGTCCTTCTTGCTCCCTGATTTTGACCAATACCACCAACAACGTTGCCATCATCATCATCATCATCATCATCATTGAACCTACCGAAAAATTCTATGCCTGCTGCAAATTTGGTATTGCAATTGATTTGATGTTCGAGCTAAAAACCACTTTATTATTTCCCTAGGATACATTTTAGTTAGCCATAGCATTGACTGCTGGTATCGAATTTAGTTAGTTTACTATAATTTGAACAGTTTCATGCTGTGTTTTAACTAGACCAATAAACTAGTCTCATGCTGTTTCCTCATGATATTTCATTGACAGACCACAAAGTGTTGCTGTTGCCTTCTTTAAAGATGAAAAATAACTTCAAAGTCTTTGATATGGCTGCAATTAAACAGGACAGTTAACCATTTGCAAAAAAAAAAATGTTCCAATTGCCTTTGAAATATGTACGAGAATTTGTGTATGTATGTATATTTTCGGTAGGTGGGGGGTGGCGGAAATAAACCTTGTCAATGGAGCTGCTGACCACCAAATATAATTCATCATTCATGTGTCCAAACTGACACGTTTGTGGCCACAAACAGAAATAAAATTCACTTTGTGTGTGTGTTGTGCACAGTTACCAATTGTATGTATGGGCTGGGCTTTTTTTTCTTTTTCGTTTTTTTTTTTTTGGATTTCTATTTTATTTATTCCATTTTGCTTGACGTTGTTTTGGACTTTAATAACGTTTCATTTGGCTTTTCAATATCAAATATTCATGTAGAGTATGTATACACACATTCGATGGTTGGGTTTTTGTATTTCAATCTAGAATTAATCACAAAAATATGCGCTCAAGTGGAAAGTGTTTTTTTTTCCTCTCTCCCTCTTTTTTTGGTTGCGGCGTTGGTAATCATCAATGGCAGTCGATTAGCACCTGATCCCAAACCATCAACGCCAACACCACCAACCACTACGTGGCCCATATTTACTTGGCCTAGAGCAAGTAGCTAATAACTTTTTTGGGCTTATATAGATGGAACGCTGCTCACTCGGTTGGGATTGGTGGGTGGGGCGCATTAAAATTTTATACAATTTTAATTTTTAAATAGGCAGCGAAGTAGAGTGGATGGCGAATGTCTAAGGACTTGAGAGTGGAAGCAAAGCCACTCGAAGTCGTATAAATCCAAGATTGTGGCCTTTAACTTGTCGCAAGTGTGTGGTGTGTGAGTATGAGTCGGTGACAGTGTGTGTGTGTGTGTGTGTGTGTGTGTATGTGTTTGGCTGCTATCTTGACTTCATCCATGACTGGCACTGTAGCTGGCCTCTCTCTCTCTCTCTCTCTCTCTCTCTCTTGTATACATATGTGTATGTCTGTGTGTGTATGTGTTTGACTGTAATTGAAGCAAAATGAAAATCTTTTATTCATGAGGCTATAAAATTGCCCAATTTTCAGGCCATTAGCAAAATTTACGCCTTTTTCTCTGCACGCAGCGCATAGTGCCCATTAAATACAGTCGCCTGCATAAGTATGCATCCCAGCCAAAGCCAGACTATGCCCATGCCTATGCCATGTGTGGTGGGCGTTTAGATTTCTCAATCGCGTTTCTTCTTAAAAATATACTCTCTCACTTTATACATAATACATTTGAGTTTCTTTCTCATCTTGTGCTTGCGCGCCATCGTCCTTGTTTCTTTTTTTTTTTTCTTCTTGGTTCGCCATAAATCGCGCTATGCCTCTTGACAACGCTGATGTCACTGCCTAATCCTATTAGGCTCGCTCTGTTTGTATCGAAAGCAGCTTAGACATGTCAACGTTGTAATTAAAAGCAGTTGAAAACATCAGTCTCGAGAACCCAAAGCGTCACAACCGATAGCCCAATGTAACGAAAATGTCTGCCAAGTCAGTCACGCATTTGCCATTGACTGTCGGCTTTTTGGTATGCCACTGAGAGAGAGAGAGAGGGACAATTTTAACGTTAAGATGCTTGCCCAATTATTATGTTAATTTTATGGTCAAGTGCCGGCGGCTCATTGCTTGTAATTAAAGTGCAGGCAATGAGCTGTAAGCACTTGTCAATGCTGGCCAAGTTTGCCTTGATGTGGGTAAATGGTTATGTGGTGTTTCTCTCTTTTTTTTGGTTAACTTTATTAATAGATTGAATACTCCAGCTCATAAGTATGCTATACTTTTTGAAGTCAAGTCGTTAAGTGAAATTAAATTTAAAATTTAAGAAATCTCAAGTCCGTTTACTATTCACTGGGTATTAGTTCTTCGCTAGTTAAAGTCACTTCTTAATTTATCACTTAATTTCACTGGTTATGCAGTAATTTCTGTACTTGACATTTCTAATAATCAATGCTGAGACTAATAGCTTTTCAATTTTCCAGCAATTGGGTAACCACAGGAACAATATCCAAGTTTTAGCGACGGCTCAGGAGTTAAAAGGCGCAACCACAACTTGCCAAGTTGCCAGACATATTGGCTGCTTTATGAGAGAAAGAGAGTAGTAGTGCACTTGCAGTAACAAATGCTAAAAGCTGGCACTTTGCCTTACCATCGACTGATATTCCTTTAGAGAGTATGTGCAAAGTCAGCGGGATTTGTGGTCCTGATTGTCCTCTAGTTGCCTTTCACTAAAAGTGGTTACAATTCCCAGCTCACATTTGCCTTCCATTTCTATCTATGTGTGTATGTGTGTGTGTGTGTGTGTCTGTGTGTGAATATAATCTGTTATCTGAATATCAATTCATTTCTATATAAAGCAATTTGTATGATTATTTGCTAGATGATAAAAGATGGGTGGGTTTCCTCTCTGTCTCAAGTATCTGGGAACTGATGATTTTTCCCTTGAATTATTTTGCCTACACAAATAGCCTTAGGGCATATTCACAATGTCAGACACTTTGGCTTGTGGTCTTTGGTCTGGGTCTTGCTGGGCTTAATAAATATTTATTATTAAGCTGAAAGCCAAATCTCTGGCCAGACAATTGATTACAAGTAAATGATTTCCGAAAAAAAGAAGAAATTTTCCATTTGGAATTTAAGTTTAAATTTGTGTATAACGAGTTTGCCATTAGAAATCAAACAACAATGCCATGCAAACTGTTCCAGCTGCCAGTTGGTGTGGCCATGTTCAACATGCAAACAAATGGTCAAAAAAATGTTTGTTCACATACACACTCACACACACATACGCACACACATGAGGTACATACAGAGAGAGAGAGAGAGAGCGTGCCACACTCAAAGCGGAAGTATATAGGGGCATTTAAATATGCAAAGGAAGTGTGCACTTAATTTGTGCCATCCTTGTTGTTTGCCTTTGTTGTTGTAGTTGTTGCTGCTGTTACTAGTTGTCGTCGCCGGAGCTTTTGTTTTTGTTTGTGTGGCCCAAAAAAAAAAAAAAACCGAAAAGCAAAACATACAAAAAGACAAACACAAAAAAAATATATATATATATTTATAGGAGAAAGAGGGAGTGGAAGAGAAAACAAAACGCCGATCTGACCATAGAGCGCAGCAATATTCAAGCTCAAACACAAATCCCAACTAATGTGGGACGAAAAGTTTTGCGTGTGCCAGCCGAACCAGCCAGCTGACTCTGTTGACTGTTGAGTGGCTTCTGTGGCCGGCCAGAATGTTGGCCATGGCCCGCTGAATACTGCCTGCCTACCTACCTACCACTACCACTACTACTGCCCGGTCAGCCAACCAACCAACCAACCAGTTTTGGCCATGTGCCATGGCCGACAAAAGTTATCAGTGGGCCACAGCAATGCTCGTTCTTTTGCCCATTTTCCATCTCTGACAGTTTTAATTGCCTTGAATGTTTGCAAATTTCTTATGAGGCGTTTTTACCCCGGTGCCTTGAAAGCAATGACGGAAGGATGGAGGGGTGGCAAAGGGCGGGTAGGTAGGTGGTGAGTTGTTGGGGCGTGTTGGCTGAATTGTTGTAGTTTGCGGTTGGCTAGACAGACGGACGCCAAGATCTCAAGCTTGGCCAAAAACTTCTTCGTTGTATTTTTCTAAATGCTATTGCAAAAGTTTTACAGATACATGCTATAGATAAAGTGACTAACATTGCAGCAAGATTAAGAGTGAAAGAGAGATACCAGGGGGAGAGAGAAAAACAGATAGACAGAGGGTGGGGAACGGAATGGATTTCAAAAAACAGCTGCACTTGGCCATCAAATCTATGCCAAACCTTGGCCCATAGCTAAAGGCGAAATGTGTTAATTAATTGAGGAAAAGCTAAATCTAAAATTCCACTTTTCTAACTTTAATTAGTTTTTATTTTATTATTTATTCCAACTATTTTTGATTGCCTAAATTAAAAGCAGAATACATATTTTTTTTAGCAAATTCTTCTGTAAATATTGCCAACTGAATATTTTTTTTCACAATATTTCAAGAATTTTCATATGTAAACTTTGATTGACTGCCCCAATTCACTGCACAGCAATGTCCTGTATATACACTCGCAACTCTGCCCTTTATCTACACACACACACACACATTTTTAACATCATCTGTTTTATGGTACATATTGTTTTCCTATCGCATACGTGCGTCATGCTGAGCTGCAATGCGATGCCGAACCTCATCACTGCAGCATGCCGCAACAGCATCAACAGCATCAACTTGCAAGCTAGTTGATTTTGGTTTTAGTTTATTGATTCCACAGCGCAGCAGGAAGTACATATATATATATTTGGTATATAGAAACAAAAGGCGGGACTTGTAAAATGTATAATAAAATCAAGTCAGGACTTTTGTTTATCCTGTAAAACGGAGCTAGAAGGTTTAGAAAAGATGACTTGATGAACTTGATAAGAAGTGAGAACTTTTGCTTATTCTATAAAAAGATGATACAAGGGTAGAAAAGATGACTTAATGAATACGTACAGTAAGTAAACTAAACCCCGATTCTTAATGGTTTTAAGAATCATTAATTTCTAAAGTTGGTATTAAAAGATATAGATTCATTTGGTATATCATACCTTTAAGTTTTACTGGTGTCGGCGAACTCTTAGCCGAACCATTGAATACAAAATTTGCAAATTTTTTTTATTTCGAACCAGCATTGAGAACAGTTTTGTGTCTCGAAAAAACAAAAGAACTCTTTAAAACTCTTTATAAAATTTTTATTACTCTATAGGTATAGATAATAGAACTAAATATTACAATTGTCTAAATTACTAAAATATAAACTATATAGTTTTCAATAGTTCTGGTAAAGGAATTATTAATTGATATACCCTTTGTACTTGCTATAAAGAAAATAAGTTTATAGGGTAGAAAATGAAGCGGAACTACACAGACTGTTTTATATATATAAATTTATAGAGATGTTTATATATACATATATATATGTTTTCTATATGTATGTCATTCAACTTAATTTTCATCCTTTGTCACAATACAATCTAGTGACTTCAGTTTTGGTGGTCATTATCTTTATACGCAAGCTTATTATATTACACAAATGTTGACCTAGTGTGGGGCGTTTTGAGTAATTAAGTTTTAATTAAACTTTAAATTATTACTCATCTCATGGCTGATGAGAATTAAAAAGAGAAATAAAGGTACACAAGCTCAAATACAGAAACACACCAACACACACACACACTCGGAGCAGAGGGAAAAAGACAAATGTTTGATCATTATTGTGCTGCCATAAATAAGACAGACAGCCGGACAAAATCAGACTGACACGGAGACATAGAGAGAACGGAAGACAGAGAGAGAAGGAGAGAGAGTTGAAATTCCAACACAGACACAAACACGTATACAGACATTGGCAAGGACCTACAGAACAGGCGCGCACCTTTGCCGCAGCCTTAAATGATGATGCTGAAACGAGTCGAGTTTTGGGGGGAAGAAAGTTGAGGCAAGTGGTCGGTCTGCGGCCGTTTGAATAACTGCGATTAAAGCGGAACAACAACAAAACAATTATTGAGCATTTAATTGCTTGACAAAATGTAATTAAGCAAAAGCAGCACGTCCCAAAGGTCCTCCTGGTAGATAAACCGCAGTTGGCTGATGGCCCCACTCAAAGGAGTGAACAATTTAAACGCATTAAATGCAGTGACCAAAATATATAGTAACGGCTACTATCCAACATCGATAAATTGAAGAGGCCTATTAACAACAGCAGCAGCAGTAGCAGTAGCCTATCCTACCAAAAAGGAAAGTGCTCACTCATCAGATTGGCGGACGGTTTTGGCAAAGTGCTGCCACTTTTGTCTTGCCACAATGTTAAAACTTTTAGCACCAAGTTTCAATTTATTAACGAAATAAAATGCAGATAAATGCTTTGAGGTCTTGGCAACAGCCAACAACCGAGCCCCATAAGCCGCAGCCGCTGTCGAAAGTTTTTTGATGGCCCAAAGTCAAGTCTGATGCCAAGTTGCCAAAGTTTCACCTGTGTGGATAAATGTGCGTATGTGTGTGTGTGTGTGCATGCGTTTGACTTGACGGCATTGGCTTTAAGTTTTACACACCTCTCTACACATACAAACAACGGAGATAAAGAATTCCGTTGCACATAGATTTGTATATAAAGTACTGAATACCTGCATTGTATTGCTGACCAAATGGTCTATATCCTTTTCTCAACTCTTCGTTATCCTGGACATTGGCAACGAAATTGCGGAATTTTATTGGTTACGCGCCCGCGATTTTCGTTGCAATTCCATTTTGAGTCGGCAACAAAATTGAATTCTTTTTTCTTCTTTCTTTTTTTTTTTTGTGATCTTTTTGTTCACCGCTTTAGTTTTGTTGTTTGTATTCATTCTCGCTGTTTTTTTTTGATTCGTTGTTTTACTATGTGCCTGACACTGCGGCTAGACTGGGATAAACATATTGAATGGAACTGGCCGGGCTGGCTTAGTTTGACTGCAGGCGGCAATAATGTTTGAAGGCTTTCTATGTATTTTTCACAAAAAAAAAAAGGAACAAACCACTGTCCGACAGGACCTTTGAGTGCTGAAATTAACTAACAAATCCAGCACTTCAACAACCAATATATATTTCAAGGGAGTTCACTTGATTAAGAGGCGGTACAAAAAAATGGGGGAGAACACAATTGAAAAACAAAATCAACTATAGATAGGAATTTTTTCATTTAAAGGTTGGACTAGTCTTTTGAGAGGGTATTAATAAAGTATTTCAGTTGGTTTTTATTTCTTTTTAGGAGAAAATTTTGATAATATACGACATTTTATTAAAATTGAACACCAATTGAAATGCGTTAACAGAGTTTTAAAGTAATTCAATGAAACAAAATAAAGTTGACAACTACTCAGTTAAGAGTTTATGTTATTCTATAAATATATTATTATATTAAGAGTGTAGATCATTTATGAATCTGATCACTTTTAGCTAATTATTTCATTAAGAGTTTAGATCAGTCATGAAGTTAAAGTTTAGTTAAGCTAATGCGAGATTCATTTCAAATATAAACTTATTTAAACAATCAAGTAATAAACATAAAAAACTTTATACATTGTTCCCAATTATTCTACTCTAAAAACTTGAAATTTAAGAAAACTTTTTCAAATTTCAAGTAATTGGTTTCTTTTCAATTCATATACGGACAGCAAAAGAGTATTAGGATCTCTTTAAAAGTAAAAAAAATTTATTAAACAACATAAATTAAAATATAAAAATTAATTTCAAAAGCAATAAATATTTTAATCTAATTTGTTTCCTCCCATTTTTCGAACTGCTTCGAACTTCTTGTTTCCTAACTGAATTAAAAGGTGTCAAACAAAAGTGACCAATTAGCAGAGCTAAAAAGAGTAAATGGATTTTAAGATAAGTCTAAAATTGCCTTTATAATAGAATTTGAGTAATTTTTAATCCAATCTGTTCGAAATGGACCTTCCATTAGGAGAATATCAATATTCATTAAATATATTTTTCAAATTTGTTAAATAAAATAAATTGCTTTGTTGCGTGTCAGTGAGACGACTCATTGGATTTAATTTTGCTTTACATATTTTGAATTATTTCTCAAACTTTACACTTTTACTGTCATAAATTATTAACTGGCATTTACTTGCAAATTATTAGATTCTAATTCAACTTGATAGACAGTTGAATATATTCATTTATATATGAATATATACAAATGTGAAATGTGTGCATTTTCTAGTCAATCTGTAGGTTTCTTTGGTATAAGCAATGAGCTGTGTAAAGTTTTTCGATTAAAGTTCATAATTACACTCGCAACTGTTGTTGTTGTTGTTGCAACTGATGTTGCCGCTGCTGTTGCTGCCGCTGCTGATGCTGCTGCTGCTGTTGTTTTTGCAGTTGAGTGAGCGAATTAGGACTAACTCAAACTATTCACATATGCTGATTGCCAAAGTAGTTTTAATTGAAAATCTTTGGCTTTCTATGGCAAAAGACACACAAACACACACATAGAGAGATAGAATCCGTTGGCACACTTTGACCCGCAAAATGAAACGTTGCTCGAGTCCAAATGAAGCGCGTTCTACATACATATACCCTTGGGATTGCACCCACTATTCACCAGGCAACCATTCGAATTCCTGCTTCCACTGTCTCGTCTAAGTGCAGCACCAAAATAGACTTGCAGACGCGGCGCCATCAACTTTGCAATGTACATATGAGTACAGATATCCTTTTAAATATACATACAAAATCTTGCTACGTATATATAAATGTATGCTATGCTATGCTCCCCACGCATTTATTTCAATTCCTGTTTGACTATTTAGCCAATTCTCTTTTTGCTTCATTCGCAGACAGAATGTCTCGTAACTCTGACTCTTTATATGTGGTATAGTGCTATGTATATACATATATTAAATCTCTTATATATATGCGTGTACATGTCTGTCTGTTTGTCTAACTTGCTTGAATGACTTAAATGTTTTAAATGTCTTTGTCTGACTGTCTGAGTAGATGGATGAATGAATAGATATTGTCATAGACGTAACAAAACAGGAGCAATACATTTGGGGCAATTATAAAGATATTTGTTTGCGCAAAAGCAAAATAAATAATGTTTAAAATGTTTTCAAATTACTTAAAAAAATATTTACAATAAATTCTTAAAGAAATGATATAGAAAATAAGGTTCACAAGTGGTTACAAGTAAGAAAATTATGAAATTTTTGAAAATACGATATATATTTTCCATTTTTTGATTGATATAAACTAATTTGAGACTACAAAAGTTAAAGATAATTGAATTAAGTTTAAATTTGTTGTCTACCTTCGTAATTTTTCTCTATTAAAATATAAATAATTGACAGAAACACACAGCGGAAATAGGACTTGGACCTGTAAAATTGATCCTGTTTTATTTTTCCACACATGACCCTTTTGTTTGGCAGTTTATTGTTTTTGAGTCCCTTTTGTTTTTTTTTTCTTTATTTTTTTTAAATATATCTTAATTAAATTTGTGATAGGGTTTTCACAGGCTTTTGTTTTGTTGTTGTTTCACTCGATGAATATTTTATTATTGTTGTTTTTTTTATGTGCTTTTGATACTGACTACGCCTTTGCATGGATGATTGTCCGGCTGACTGCGTTGTCAATCATGTGCATCGCCATGATGTCACCCACAACAGCAATCGAAACAAAAGTAGTAAAAGCAAAGCAACACACACACACACACACACACACACAGAAAAAAGAGGAAAAAAGCGGAAATTAGGAAAAAGAAGAAGAAAAAAATAGGAAAAGAAATAAAAAAAATATATATAAAGGGAAACTAGTTATTCCACATACACTTTGTACACATTTATCAGTTGAGCTCATGTTCATCTCAGCAGTTGTGCTTCAGTTTATGGCTTTATTGCTCCACTTTGCAACATGTATGTATGATTGAGGGGCGTGGCAGCAATTGTATTTTACATTTAAATTAAAAATCAGTGAAAGACAATTTAAACACGAGATTAAATGGAGTATTTCTGACATTTGTGTTTGTTTATTTGCTTTCGAGTTTTCCCATGTTTTCCTTTTCTTTTTTGTTTGCTGTCTTCATGGAGATTAAAGGACAACAAGGTGAAATATTCGGACGACTGCAATAAGTTTAATATTTGCATAGCTGACGACTGTTTAACTTCATTCGAATGATCATCATCATAAGCACAAAAGTCAATTATGTCGGTGTAAGGGGTCAACGGGCAGAAACTTTGCTGTTAATAACTTTTGTTAAAAAAGAAAAAAATATACTACTTCAAGTCTATTAAATTGTGGTTAAAAGTGTGCAAAAAGTTACTTCAAAGTGAGCAGCTTTAAGGAAGGAAATAGTTATTTTATCTAATATTAGAGATTTGTAGCTATCCTTTTTTTGTATCTATCCTTTTTTGTTCTATCCATGGACACATTTAATAAAGTAAACTCTGCGTGATAATGTTGAAAATATTTCTAGTTCCAATTTCATACTGAAATTGGCATTGTTTTCAAACAAAAGGATTTAGACACCATACACACGCAGAGCAAAAGGGATTTTGTTTTATCAGAATCTTGTCAACATATTAAGCTAATCCGCTTTTAATCCCTTTGTCGACCCAAGGTCATAGAACGTACCCCATTCCCCAAATACATATATATATATGTATGTGGCAGGCAACTTACCTGTCATTTATCCCTTTTGCTTTACTTTTTCCCTCTTTGCTTTTTTTTTTAAATTTTTTTTTGGTTTGTTCCCTTTTTTTTTGTGCTGCTTGGGCTATAAAAACCTTTTTATAATTATGATGACAATAAACAAGGCAGCCAGCCATCCTGTCAACAATTTGGGTGGTCCTTTTTCCCTTCTGCTCTTGCCGGTGTTTGTCTGTCTGTGTGGGGATGGGCTATTGGAGGTTTTTTTTGGGACCAAGACTTTTATTAGCTGTTTTCCTCAAGCATTGTTACACCTTTCATAATGAATTTCTCAGACAAAAAGGACAGAGAATGAGTGTGAAGAGCAGTCCTGCCTGCCGCAACAATGCCAAGACCAAGGATATTTCAATTTAGCTGCTCAAACAGTTGCCACTTTGACGTTTGTCTGCTGCTACTGCTGCTGTTGTTGCCATTGCCTGTTGCCTTTCAGGCCGGGAATGTCAGACGTAAATATTTATGCGGCACAATGCCGAGCAAAAGGTGACGATGTCAGCTTTTTAACAGCTGCGGAATTTGTTGCCTGTCTTTCTTTGTCTGTCTGTCTCTTGGTCTCTCTGTCTCTCAGGCAATCTCAACTAATCTGCGGTTGTCGTAAAAATGTAAGAGCCAGCTATGAGAGGTACTCGACGCCTGCCATGACAAGAGAGAGAGAGGGGTTTGCAAGGGGACTGGGCTGTGTACATAAAATATTTGAACAATGCCAGGCAAGTTCATCAATCATACCAAAAATGCTTATCGCATTTGAAGTGTGTTTCTTTGCGGCCTATAAATAATGAAAAAGATAGCCAAAGATTTCGTTTTGCTCCCGAGATACTTTTAATTGTACCACAAGCAATCATTTTTCACAAGCCTATAGGATATAGATAACGGAATGCAGATACAAATATAGAGCTTTAAACAACATGCCACATGCCCTTGCAAGACATCAGTTGGCGTCAAGGCGTCGCAGCAGTAGCACAAGCAGTCGCAGTCGTTTTCAAAAGTCTCTGGTTTGCTTCTTTTCATTTCATCTGTTTCGTTTTTTTTTATTTTTTATTTTGGTTTTTGGGTTGCGCTTTAAAGAGATCATCAATCTTGTTTAATGGTTGTCCGCACGATTGAATTATTACATGTGTCAGCTGCGCGTGAGTTATTGATATTGTGTAACAAATGAAGAAAGCGCCGAAATAAAAATCAACCATCAAGGAGCACACACACATACACATATAAATATATAAACAGGGACTTTTAGATGTATATATATATAAGGAAAAGCACATCCTTGCTTGGCTCCTTTTTTGTTTTCTGTGTTTCTTTTTTTTTTTGTTTTTTTTTCTTTTTAAGTATCGCCTGCAATTTGCAACCAGTTGCATGCCACCATCAGGAGCACCAGCAGCAGGTAGCAGCACTTCTTGAGCAAATTTCAAGTAGTTGAGCCGCCAACAGAAAAAAAGGGAGCCAAAAATGAAATGAAACGTTCAAATTGCTTTGAGTACGACATGACACATAAAATCGATGGGCAAGCAACGAAAATTGAACCGACAAAAAGAGGAAAAGAGAAAAAAAAAAAAAAATAGAAAAGCAACGTGATTTGCATATATTTATTCACTTGTGGCGGGATCCTCAGCTTTTGAACTGCCAACATGAATACGCTACAAAGAAAATATTCAATTCATGGTCGACTATTTGATGAATACCCTTAATGAAATTGATATTAACATTTGTTATGTTTTTTTTAATGCCAAAATGGGCAAATTAATTAATATTTTATAAGAAATTTTAAAAACTATTTTAAAGTAGAAATCTTTATATATCTATTCATTGATAGTCTACATAATTTCAGAGAGTATTTTAATTTTAACATTGTATCTAGATAAGTTGGGAGAGAATTGTACTTATTAAAGGCAACTTGTTCTTTAATTAATAATTATTGAAAAATAAATTTAAATAAGAAATGAATAAACTCGAAATATATGTAAGATTAGCTATCTCAAAAACGTAAGCAAATTTATATATTTTGCGTGATTTGATTTTATACTTTATCTATATAGTATATATCCCTACACACACATTTGCGTTTAGACCCAATCACCAAAGAATAACGTCTAATTTATGTAAAGCGAAAAGTTTAGTAAAAAAAAATGTACCAAAGAAAAATTCTAAAAGAGTATTTTGGAACAAACGAATGGGAAACAGGAAAATAAGTGCAAGTCACGTGCCTCGCATTCAAAGCTTAGAGAAAGCTTCAAAGGAAAATCTTAAATTGTCATTTCAATTTAATATGTTATTTTTTTTTTTACCAACACCGACACAGTCACTCACACACACACACGGACACTCTGTTAAAGATATGTGCGGTCGCTTTATTATGCCTGCAAAGTGCAATAGTTTGGCTCAAAGCATATTTGTATGTTGGTTAACATATAATGTTTATTTATGCCACATGAATTTGTTGCCCTAAACTGCATACACACTCCCACACGGAGTGTGGCCCCTACGGGCCATTTACATATATGCAAATACTGTTTGCTGTTGCCTAAAGACAACTCGGCCGGAAATTCATGAGTGGACAACTCAAATATGTGAAATAGTCAATTGAGCAAGTTTTAATTGACCTATGCGGATGAGTTTCTAATAATTTCAGACGAGTAGCAAGCTCAAGGGTTGCAGGTACCAAGGAGTGAAAAACAAAATTGAAAATGTTGATTTGGTATTTTCCATATGAATTTGTACACAGTGAAAAACTGATAGATTTACGGTATTTGAATAACTTTTTGTTATCCTTTTGCAGATGTTAATATAAGTATTAAAATTTGGTTTTGCTATACCCAAGTTAATATATAAAAGATATTTTTCAAGGAGCTCTGAAATGTATGCTACGGAATTTGATATTAAAACAACGTGAAAAAGCAAAAGAAAATCGTTGAAATAGAAACAAATAATGATGTGATTCGTTCCTAGGGTATTTCAATGTCTGCTCTATATATTATTGTACAACATTTTCTGGTATTTTGCATTTAAAAAACAGATTGTAGATGGACGACAAACATTTGAAGAAGCCGTGTCACAAAAAATTTCATTTTACTTACAGAAAACGCCTTTTCTCTAGCATTCGTTTCCTTCTCTCTCTCTCTCTCTCTCTTACTCTCTCTTTCTGCTCCGCATCTATCAACTCATCTGTTCTGTTTTGTGAATCTTTTGCTCTACATTCTGTGTGGTGTCAGCTTTTATTTTAGCTTAAAGCCGAAAATAACATTGAATGAAATGGCCCGTTTTTCTTCTTGTTAGATGGTTTTTTCTGCTGCTGCTGTTGTGTTGTTTTTTGTTTTGTCTCTTGTTTTTTTTTTGTATATATATGTTTTGTACATTGTTTTTGTTGCTGTCGTTCACTTTATCGCTCATTCGCTTTCTCGTTTGTAAAGGCGCGCGCTAAACGCTTTGGGGCGTGGCGCCGGTGTAAAACAGCATGAAAACTCAGTCACAGCCAGTGCAAAAACATTTTGACACTAATTTCATTTTGTATATAGAAGAACAGCATTCCATTTTTGCTTTTCCTTGCCGTTCCTTCTCTTGTTTCTATCCTTTTTTTGCTAGCTAGCCTGGTTGGCGTCAAAGGAACGGATAGAGATTCCTTTTTTTTTTACTCTTCTTTTTTTTTTTTTTGTATTTTTCTGGCTTAAAAGAACAAAAAGGTTGAAATAGAAAAACCATAGAAATGTAGACAACACAAATGGTGAGTGAATGGAAAACACATTGCCTTAGGGGATCATCAAGCTCTTACCCCAAGGAGTTGCCTCTCCATTTTCCCTCTCACTCTTTTGGTTTTGTTTTTGTGTTTTTCGGTTATTATTGCTGTGATTTTGGTGAATAAAAATTTATGCGGCATGCTAATTAAAATGCCGGGTGCAAAATAACTTTCAATTTACCTACGAAAAGCAACAAAAACAAAAAAAAAAAAAGAGATGAAAATGAAGTATCTCTCAGGCCGTACCGCATGCGTTTTAATAATAATTAGCATAATTTTTCGGGTTACTCAACACTTTTACACCTCTTGGGAAATGCCAAATGGGAGAGCATTTAACGCTTCGGTAAAATTAACTGCCGTGAAAACATTTTACAGTTAACACCCCAACCCCCCTCCAAAAACCATGTTAACCACCGCCCACCCACCAACACAAAGCGGGAAAAAGACAACAATTCAAGTAGTAGCAGATATATAGAAAAATATATACCATAACGATATGAAAAATGAAAAGCCAACAAGTTTATTTTACTTGAGAGAACTTTCTCTTTGAATAGAAAATGGAAAAGAATAACTAAATAATTAAAGTATAGAAAACCTTTATAACTTACCCAATCTATAAGTTACTGTTGATTGCTTCAGACCTTTAATTCTGCAATTAAAAGACATCCTTTTTTATACATAAGTTACTAATAAAAAGTTTTAAGCTTTCTCTACTTTTAGTTTTTATACCAATACATAGTTTCTCACAATATTTATTGTTGTCAAAGCAAAGTTAAATTAATTTTTAACTTTCTCAGCCATTTTTTTTAGCAGGTAGTAAAGGTAAACAAATTTAATAAATAAAACTAAATACAGTATTAGTTAGATACCGATGCAAAAATCTTAAAAATGTCATACATTAAATAACACTTTAAAGGACAGCAATCGTTGCACTCTCTGGTGGGGAGCCTAAAACTGTCAAACAAAGTGTTGATGTTACGCAGACAACCGACTAAAAAAAAAAATTGAGCTGGGATGGAAATTTCAAGTGACATTAAAAGGCCCTCAGAGAGCGAATGAAGGAGAGGCACAGCGAAAGACAGAGAGTGAGTTTCTAAAAGACTGCCCCATTTTTTCATTCCTTTAGAAGGGAGGTTAAGGGATGGGAGGAGAAAATGTAGTCCTTGCCTAAACTGTTAGCTTAGACAAAGAACTGGCAATACAACACACACAATTTTTGGTTCATGCCACAGCACAGGGCGCAGGCAGGCAGCTTGAGAATCGTGGGCTAAAAGCCTCGCGAGAACTTGGTTAATTTTCAATTTGTTGCCTAGGCTAAAAGTGGCTAAGCAACAATTGAATATAAAACGCCCAAAAACCAAAGAACAAAAAGCAGTTTTCCCTCTGTGTGTTTGTGTGTGTATGTGTGTGCGTTGCCTGGCAAAATGCTGTAAATGAGTTTACCACAAAACTTTTTGTTGCCGGGTTTTTCAATTCGCTTCCTGCTACCAAAAACAAAAAAAAGAAAAAAAAAAACAAAAAATTACAATGAGGCGGAAGAGAAGGGCAAATAAGCACGCACAATTTACTAAAGAAAACATAAATAGTAGGAACAACAAACATATGGCAAATGGTCTGTAGCAATCGGCTGGCCGGCAGGGGAGTACAATTTCCATGCAAACACACATATACAAATACGCACGCACGCACACACACATATACATACACTAAGGGAAACCACTGGGAAATGTAACTGAGTAAATGAAGTCATGTGTTCACCTGTTCAATGCAATTCATGTTCATTTGTATTGTGAATGCTATTGTTGTTTGTTTTTACTGGCTGCCATTATCACAGCAACTGTAAGGGATAACATCGGCGTTGGCGGCATGTCTATCGTCGCTACATGATATCTGTAACCCACCCACATCATCTGCTTGTGTGTGTGTGTTTGTGCGTGTGCGTAAACATGATTGGAAATTCGATCACAGCTGTACACGTAGCGCACATAAATCAGCCTTGGCCCTAGGCCAACGTTGTTGAGTTGAGTCGATTTCAAGCCGAGAGTCTAGTCATTCCACAGGCAACCAACAGAGACAGGACATTGTCCATGTGAAAGTGTGTGAGTGTATTTGTGTGTTATACCCATATTGATATGCAAACGCTCTGTCGCCTGCTGTGTGCGTAAATTAACTGACCGCCCACGCCTGGACATGGGCCAAGGCACCGGCTTATATGTTCTTGTTCATGTTTCTTGGCATATTCTGCGGGCTATTCAACAATTGATTGTTGCATTTTGGGGTTTTGAAAATACCACATAATTAATTTATCCACAAGCCTAATGAAATCTTTTATCGTGTTCATAAAATCCATAACTTAATTATACGCACGAAACAATATGTGCTAAATGATACAGCTACAAAACAATAGTCTTAAATTATTACATAGTCATCCGGCAGGAGGCTTAGTTTAACAGACAGAAAGATATGGTCATGTGTTTAGTATGTACACGATACTTCCTGCATTTTAAAATCTACAACATAAATAAAATTAAATTGGCCATGCACATTGTTGTTATTGCTTACATCAGGAGAATTACATATAAAAGACAAATACATATATGTATAAATATTTATACATATACATACATATATAGACATACATACAAATGACAAAAAAGTATTTTAAATTGAAGTGTGTAGGGAGAATACGAATTTGAAATGCTCTTTTAGCTAATTTTCAAGCTTATCTCATATGATTACATGTAATAATTAGTTTAAAATATGTAAAATAAATATATAAAAAAAGAAATTTTAATATATGTTAGTTTTTGTACATTTTCCTGAGCATTTTGCGCCGTTCTTGAAACCTGATATAGACCGCACAATGTGTAAAAGCTTTCATCTGTTGGCCTCTTAAATAACAATCTGATTTGATTTGTTTTTAAAAACGTTTGCAATTCGATTTCTATATATAAAACTGAATGCAGCAATGACAAAATTAATTCCAACATATAGATTTCATAGCTAGCGGCAATTATCAGATAATTTGAAATTATTTACAACAACTAAATCACGTATTTTATTCAATGGAGAATATAAATCTATTTGCTTGCCTTAGGCCAATCAATTTAAATTTTTTAGCTACACATTTTGTAATCACTACACTATTTAGAATGTTTTTCTCTCTAATTCAGAAGTTTAAGTGTTTTGTTTTAGTTAATTTTATAAGCATTTAAACTAAACTAAACATTAACAAAAGAAGTTTGTTTATAGATATAATATATTTACAACGAAACGAATTTTCATTGTTCAAGTAACCTTCTAGCTAAAATATCCTACCACAATTCAAGTGTATCATGTGGCTGACGAAAAAAAAAACGTTGCATGCTTTTAGGCTGACACTTCATTTTTATAGTCGTATAAAATTTGTAGATGCGAATTGTTTTTACTGTTTTGCTTATTTTTTTTTTTTTTTTGTGTTTTTTTGTATTATGTTTTTATTTTTTTGTTTAAATAAAAACTACTAACTTTGGTTGATTATTTTGATGGGGCCAAAGCACGCTTAAGCGCGGAACAGTGAACACAAACCCCAAGATTGTGCCAACAATGAATATGCCGGCACATGTCAATGACGAAGACAGACATATTAATGGAGCCCAAATGGATGGGGAAGACGGAGCTGTGCCGCCAATTGGCATATTTGCCATAAGAGCGAAGAGCAATTCATTCATTTACCACAGACAAACAATCACAGCTAAAAAAAAAAAAGACACCCACATGTACGCATATGAATGTGAATATTACCAAATGAATGAGCCTTTACTTGAGGGAAGATTTGGAGGGGTTGGGAAGGGCAAAGCTTTTCTGTTTGGGGGAAATGTGCCGGATTGTCAGCGGCGACGCCAATGCCACAAACAGCGACATATTTTCAAATCAGTGCAAAATGGTAACTTCCGCTCGTTAAGCAAGTGAAAAATTAACTCTCGGCTGTAATTTGCTTATGCATGAGCCATGAGCCAGAGAGAAGTTGTGATGGTGTGTGTGTGTGTTTGCGTGTGTGAGCCAGTAAGTATGGGCGGGTATTGCCTTCGAGCTGACAATGATGCGGCTTATGTGGCGACGCCACTTTCGCTGCTTCTGCTGCTGCTTCTGGTGGTGCTGGCGACGACAACAACAATAATAATAGCAGTGGCGCCATAGTGCGCGTCTGGGCAGTAAATAAAAATAATTGCCTTCTGCTCCACTTCGTTGTCCTTTTAGGCTGCTTTGCCTGTGCGTGCCTTTGCGAATGTAGTTGTGTATGTGTGTGTGTGTGTGAGTTATAAAAGCGTCTCTACATTATGAAGAAAGCCGGCTTAAAACTCACGCATGCCACGGCAGTAGTTGTATGAGGGTGAGGCGAATGTTGCCATTCGATTCCTTTTGCTGTAATAAATGATTACTCTGGTGCCTCCTATTTTTCGTTTTTCTGTGTCAAATGGCACACAATACCTCACACACAGACACACACACACACAAACACTCACTCAGAGAGACACACACATACACAAAGAAACTGTCGATTTTTACTGTTAAATGAAACACGTGCCAAGGAAGCAATTTCTCTGTGCCCTCTGCCTACGGCTTTCTGGTCATTTTTGCACATTTAAAACGCCACGAGGCTCAAACTGGCCCGGACTGTTTCAATTTGGCCCGCCAGTTTCCGTTTCTGGCCATGCCTTTTTCTCTTCCTCCTAACGGGTATTTTCACTTTTAAGGCTTGCCAGTTGAATCCTTATTACATCAAATTACTTTTTCTTCTCTTCGTCATATCAATATTAAACATTTGCCAATCTTTTCTAATTGGTATGAAGAATGATCGCGTAAAAAGTTCACTTTTTGTCGTGTAGAGTATAAAGTTATATGATATAGTTTTTGTTCATTTTCAATACACTTTGTTCATGTACAATTGGAATTGGTTCGATTGTTGCAGGTTTTGTTGGCTCGGCTGCCGTGTGTATGCCTGTGTGTGTCGGTAAATAAGGCCAAGCCAGTTTCGGTTCGGTATTCAGGGGGTCAGACGACCGCTTCTATATTACCGGAAGTGGATGTTTGCGCTGTTGTCGCTTATTCCTGTTGTTGTAGTTGTTATTATTGCATTGCCTTCGCCTGGCAGCCATTTACATGGATGAACATTTAATGAGAAATTTTATATTGTCTTCATCGTTTTTAAAGCCAGCCTTAAGTCAAATCAAATCTTTGGCTATAATTAGATATACTATGGCAAGCTATCAAGGTTAGAATTTTACATTTTAGCAGCCAAGAAAATTTGAACAAAGAGAAAGAAAAGAAAAAGAAAAAACGATGCAAGTTCTTGGCACGCTTTACCAAGAATTCTCATTATTTTCTCAAGATTATGATTTCATGAAAATTATGTGCATGACCAGCAGACTCTTGGACTCTTGGTCTCCAGGGAGCACTCAGCTTACGAGAGAGAATGACTCTCGGACAAGTAAGCACACACACACATACACATACAATCATATATACATTTATATATATATTTAAGAATATACATATATATACTCTTGAAAAGTTTTTCTATAAAATGGAAATATTAATTTCCGAGCAAGAAATTTGTTATTTCCGCGACGCCTGCGCCAATAAAATCATGGCAATGCCTGCAAGATGAAGGCGAATGACCATGGCAGGAAGAGGGGGAGGGGGCGGTCTGCTGGAGGGATATTTTAATACGATAATAAATGACTAAGGCTGGAGGCCATGTAGTTGCATGTACTTGACTTTTTTCTATTTTTTTTTTTTTGCTTCCTTTTTTGTGTTGCAACTTTGGCTCCAAAAAGTAGGCAACGAAAATTTGTTTAACAAAATTAAATTCCTGTCGGACATGGGATAAGACTATGTTACCCGGCATAGATGGGCCCATATTTAAACAGACTTAAAGGCAATCTTGAAGACACAATCTTAAACATGAACCTCATTAAATGCATTTCAGAAGGCGAGCATAATTGCTAAAGGTTGATCTCTCTCTTTCTCACTATCCATCTGTCTCTAACTCTAGAATAGGCATTCTATCTGCGTCCAGTTGCATTGTGCTTACCATAAGTGTGAATTCATTTGGTTAATTAGAACAGGATTGTGAGATTACAATGTATGAGGCTGCCTGGCTGGCCGGCTGGCTGGCAACAGCCTAGTCATGCGTATGTATGCCACTCCATAGCATTTGGCCACACATGATGTCCATGGCGCTGGCATATGCATGCATGCGACGAATGGATTTGCGGCTTCTGGTTACTCCTTACCATGATTTTGGGGTTGCATCACTTAGCATACACTAATGAGGTGTCTGTGATGACCATGTCTCCTGTATCTCCTGTACCAAAGCCAGTCCCTGTGCTTGCCATCTAGATACCATGTCAAAATCATTAAACGTGCCCGACCAAAACTTTCCTAATGTGACAACAAAAGTGTGACAAACAACTGAGAGTAGCAACAATTTGCAACTAAACTGTAAATATTTTCAACATCAGTGAAACAAAATAGCAAACAACCAAAAAAAAAAAAAAAAAATTACAAAAAAAAGAAACAAATTGGATAAAAATTGAATGTTGTTTTTGTTTTACACTTCTTTTTTTCTTTTTTTTTTTGTTTGTTTCGTTTCTTTTTGTGGTAGAGGGAAAACTTTATGGCCACAAACACAAATTACAACATCAACAACAAAAGCAACAACAACAAGAATACAAAGTTTGCCAGGCAAACAGGCCAGGTGGACCGTCATCTGTGGAACTGTAAACCTGGAGAAGGAGCATGCTGAAAGTGCTAGAAAAGTGCGCTGATTTACATGTTGCCCGACTCGGCCATGGACTCTCACGGCCACTAAATTAGAAGTTACTCTGATGCTGATTTTCAGCCGGTAACAGTGAGAAACGTGAAAAGGAGCGGATAGAAGAGGAGCAATGGAACTGAGGCTGGGGCTTCCATTTTATCTCAATTAAAAGTTGTCCTTCACCATGTCAGCAGGAGAGGTGGAACAGAAATAGAGTAGAGCATGGGCAAGCGAACGATGTTGGCCACTTGAAAGTTTATGCCTTATGAGCCGCAAATGGCCACAGGACACGAACATGGACACGGCGCTCTATCTCTTGGCTTATAATAAAGACACACGGGGCTCCGGCAACAAGAGTCGCAGCCATCCAGCCAGCTAACTAAGCTACCGTTCTGCAAAAAAGAAACACAGAAAAACAAAACCTGCTGAGTCAACAGAAGCTATGTAGCTAGCTGACTGGCTAGGTGGCTGGCTAACTGCCTTATGGCTCCTCTTGGGGGTGTTTGCTGCCTGGCAGCGCCTCATCATTAGCATCAGCAACGAGCTCTCTCAGGCAGCAACACCTATACGCGTTTGTCTGCGGTTCTGCCACTACTCGCTCGCCGTGGCCAAGGTGCAAGGGTGTATGTCCAACCGCAGCACTAGACCCAGAGCCAGATCCGGCACTAACAATAAAACCAAATGTGTGGCCTCTATACAAGTGGGGTAGAATGAGCGGGTGTGTGTGCCACACACTGACCATACTAAAATTTCTCCAAAAAAAAAAGGATATTACAAAAAACGCTGAAACTTAATTCAGTTTATTTGGCTTTTCTTCTTCTTGGTTGGCAAATACACCGACAAACGTGTATATACCGTCCCAACCATAGCCCCTCTAACCCCTCCACGCAACTCATTTTAGATGCAAATAAAATCGTTATGAATTATTTATATGCATTTGTCTGACTGCATGCGGTTTGGCCTGGCATTTGAAAATAATTTTTTATGTAAACTTTACTCATGTACGTACGATTTCAATTTTAATGCCAGCCGAGAATTATGTGCAAACACAATTGTAAGCCTTTTTCTACTGCATTTAATTGCAATGACAAAAAAAAAAAAAACTGGCAAGTAAAAACATTAAATGAAATTCAATAAAAGTGCATAAAAATGATGGCAAAAGATATTGTTAAAATAAACCACATTTCATAGATTATAATATTTTAATTAAAATCAAAGCAGTTTACACAAACAAAAGTAACCCACAGAATGCAAAAATATAATTTATATAATGCAACAACAGATATATATACATACTATATATGTGTATGTATAGGTATGTATATGCAATCATCAACTAAGCCCAATAAACATGCAAATTTTTAGCGTAATAAGTTCATTTTTTAAATGTGATACTTTTTTTTACATATAATTTAAAAAAAAAAAATGTATGACATATCCAAATGTTATTAACAAAATGTCAATTGGAAAATCTTGTTAAATTATTTTAAATTGATTAAAACAAAATCGGATTATTTGACGTATAGTTTATTAATAGTTATATCAATGATCAGCAACTAATCTGCAATTGCTATATAAATGTTAGGACAAAGTTAAAGAAGTTCCCACTAGCCGGAATAATATCTTCTTCTCTGCTTACAAAGCCAAATAAAATCCTATCCTGAACCAAATAAACCCCCCCACATGCGAAAGCATATGCTTATTTTATAATTCCTTCTTCAATCAAATGTATTTAAATTGATTAATTTCATTATTTACATGGCTTGGGATATATAGTCTGTAAAATATCACCCCATACTTTATTATATTTTGTGTGTTCTGGCTGATATATTTCATATTAATAGCCTGCTTAAAAATGTTGCACACCAACGAAACAAATTCGGCATGTTCTATCGGATGACTGCTACGAGCATGCAAACAACAGGCAATCAAGCTTCATGCCAGTCAACTCAGTCAGACAGGCAGACAGTCAGTCAGTCCGTCCGTCCGTCCGTCCGTCTGTCTCTCTGTCAGTCAGGTGCAGGTGGCACCTGTACCTATGCCTCTATGGAAGCGAAAAATGAGATACGCGGCATGGTACTCGTATGTAATCATTTTGTTGGGTTGCGTGATGTATTACACTGGCATATGATTGTTCATTTCATGAATTTACACATGTTTACAAGGCCCCGAGTCGAGTCGAGTTGTTTGTTTGTGCTGACGAAGTATTACAAATTCTCTGGTCGCATTATGTTTTGTCAACCAGCCCACGCACCTTTAAGCCATGTAATTTTGTTAAAATATTGTTGAGCTTTGCATTTGCCGCATGGCAATGTTTTTGTTATTGCTAATAATGATGATGATGATGATGATGATGATGACGATTGTGACGATTTGCGGCTAAGCCCTTAAATGTTGCACAGAAGTCTAAAGCAAAAGGATGACGCTTTAAGTGTTAAATTCCATTTAGTCCAGGGCCAAACTCAGCCAAGAATGACGGCCAACCTTTTTTTGTTTGCCACGCAGTTAACTGCGCTTGGCCTTTAGCAGCAAACCCATTTAAAAGACCTCGTATAACCCCAAAACCCCTCAACTACCCGGCACCAATCCGCAACTTGTTCACCCATTGTCGCGGCTTTCACTTTGTGACCATGCTTGCCAGTTTCATTCTACAGACTCGAAAGGATACGACTACTTTATATATGTATATAATGATGCAGAATGATGCTCTTTGCTTGGCAGTCTGAAAATTTAAAAAGCAAATGAAACCAATTGTTTAATTTGTAATGAGAAGTATTTTCCTTTCTTTTTGCGTTTGTAAAATTACAATTATTTTGTGAAGAGTATTCAAGATTCGCTTTCATTATATTTTCAGGTACTGTTTGCTGCTGGTTTCATGGAACAGGAGGAGAAGTGTGTGCGTTTGTGTGTGTTTTTTTTTCTGCAAGGTCAACACGTTCCCTTGTCGGCCATTAAAATGATTAAAAACTGCTTAAGCAATTTTTAAAGCCCTCATTCAGGCCGTAAAGTCATTTTTTTCTTTGCCAGGCGGCCCCACAATAAATATATAAATATGTTTTACGTGCAACTCGACTATTTTATATATTTATGTATATATGTTTGTGTATGTGTGTGAGTTTGTAAGTTACATTGGACAATTTACGAGTGGCTAAGAAAAAATACAATGTCGTTTTGACTCTAGCTGTATTCTATGTGAATCCTGGTTCCTGGGCACGCAACAAATTCTCACATCAAGCTTAAGTCGCTTAATCCTTTTAGTGTTAAGCGCGCGGGCCAAGTGGCAACTGTCTGAAGACAACTTTCGCTCGGGGTACAAGATGGCGCAAAAATACATATATATATATATATATATGTATATATGTATTTCTTTAAACTGATAGAGACACACACATACACACAGACTAACTTGAACCCATGTGGAGTGTGGAATAGCATTGTTGTAGAGATGATGTTGCTCGGGGCTACGAGCCGGCTTTGCGCTTTACACGCGTGTAATGTGCAAAAACTGCGTTTAATGCCTCACTAATCCCTCAACTACAATGCTGCCAATTTACGCAAGTGGAGCAGGTTCTCTTTCTCTCCTTCTCTCACTTGCTCTGCCAAACTTCTTCTTGCCGGTTTCTATAAACCAAGTTGTTAGTGAAATGAATGAATGAATGAACGGATAGTAGTTGGGCCACAGCAAAATTTCTGAAATAGTATAGCATCAATTTATTTAAGTGGATTTAGGCAGCGGGCATACATTTGAATTTGGCAAATATCACAGGCTTTTGTGTCAGTCATTCGTTGAACCATTCATTCGTTCACTCATTCATTGAGAATGATGAGCGTTCTCTAGTTTTGGTCTATTATAAAAATTGAGCCACATACAAAATTACATAAGATTTCTTAAAGAAAACTAGACTGTTATTTAAAATATATAATTATTCTATAAAAATATTTATTTTATGTTTCTAGTGTCTAAAGTGAATATTTCTACATAAACATATATAAATAATGGATAAAGAGAAGTTTGAAATAAATATATGTTCAATGTTAAGAAATTTATGCACTTTTATTTGACTATGTTCAATCAAATCACTCCTAAGAATTGTGAGCGCAAAGAATAAGATTTAAATAAATTCCGTTTTGAGCCTTTGTGAAATAATTAAATCAAATCTTTTTTTTTTATTGTGTTGGTAAATCTCAGGCATGTTTCATGAAATGCAATTGCATTTGCAATCAAAACCAAAAATATTTATTCTATAAATTTTTGTCATTTCTCTGTGAATTTCTTATAGCCTTTGTTGCGGCTCTTCAGAGCATTTGCAATAGGAAACCGCAAAAACCTTTGAATTTGCGTACACTTAATTGGCTTTCGTCTAGATAATTTAACCTTAAATATGTTTACCGAGATTTGTAGCCTTATATATGATTAATATAAGAGTTGCTTTATTGGCTTGGGATTAACCAAAACATTTCTGAGGTTTTCTTGTGGCATTTTGCAAATGCATTCCGCCTTCAATTTGCCCAGATCAGCTTTGGCTCATGCTTCCTTTTGTGCATTTTTTAGTGGGACAACAAAAGAACAAAAAAAAAGTAGAAAAAAAAAAACAATGGAAACATCAGCCAAAGTCTGAGAATGACTGTTGGAAAATGTTATTGTGCATTAAAGTCAAATCAGAGTGTGCCGTATCGTCAAGGATGTTGCCTTGTTCTTGAGCTAAAGTTAGAGCTGGATCTCTCCATCTCTTGCTGTGTTTGCTTAGGAGGAAGACAGGCAGGCAGATAGTGAGGCAAAGGCAGTCAGTCAGTCAGGCAGCAGTAAAACAAAATAGAATGTATTATTTATGGGCAGGAGGCGTGGCGAGTGTCATATGCGTTGTAACAACAAGACAAACAACATGAAACAGGCAGCCTTAGTTGTCGTCTTCGTCTCTGTCTCCTTTGTCTCCATCTACCCGTGTGCCATTGGCATTGCCGGTGCCGTCTGTCAACTGCCTGGCAAATGAACAACTTTAACAACAAATGCAAGTCCCCTGCTTTTGCTGAGATTGTCACAACTTGAAAGATTTTCACACAAGTCAAACAGACTGACAAAGTCGACAATGATGGTGCAGGGAACAGATCTTGGACCCGCATCCCACACTCACACATACACACACAGAGATAAAGAGAGAGAGTGAGTAAGGGAACTCAACTTTCTAATGTTATTTAAAGCACTTTAAGTGCCATATTTCCTGCTCTTGCCATGGCTCCCACTGTGTCGGCTGCTTTATTTATTATGTGGCGCTACTATGCTTACTTTTGGCACTCTTGCAGCAGCAGCAGCAGCAGCAGGAAGAATCAAGTAGTTTTTTATGTTTTCCGGCTGAACTGCAATGCCAACAGCCAGCGGCGAGCCATTGCTGATGCTTCTACTACTACTTCTGCTGCTTGCAGTCCTTGCGGTCCTTGCTGTCCTGCCGGCCTGCTTTTATTCAAAAGTTTAGTGAGCCATTGAGAGAAAGAGTGAGCGGCATCGTCAGTCAAGGCGAGTACTACGCGAGATTCTACTATGCGGATATATCTTGCCAATGTTTGTTTTATGTTGCAAAGTTTGCCAGCGACCAGTAGTGGCAGTGGAAGAGAGCCGGCAACTTCAACTTGGGTTGCCATGGTACCGCAATTTAATAGATTTTCTATGTAAGCCTCTCATGGCTGTGGTCCTTAGATTTGACACCGACGACCACACAGACACACACTCCCACACACACACACACATACACATAGCCATATCCGACCAACACTGGGGCATCTTTGTGTGTCCTTGTGTTTGTCGTTGTCGTTGTCGTCGTCATCATCGTCTACCTGCCTACAGATATTTTGCACATCACAAGGACACAACACAACTCGACGTCGTGTGAACCTCAACAACTTAAAATGTAAATAACTTTTCAAGTGGTTTCGCAAAGTTTTTGGCCTGAAGTTCCCATCACCTCTTCGTCCCTTTTCCTTTCTCTCACTCGCTAGATATATCTCCCACTCCCTTGATCCTACTTGTGTCTGGTGGGAGTCTGTGTGAAGTGTTCTGGCACTCAAGTGTTTCGTTTCAATTTTAGCACGAGTTTTTTTCTCTTCTTTTTTATTTTTGCAATCCTCCACCTGCAACTCCTCATCGACTATTTCCGAAAAAAAATGGGATAAATATACATATATATGTATGTATATATAATATACACAAATACAAAGCCAATGACAGAAAATTAATTTTGTTTTGATAGACTTTCTAGCATAGAGCAAAAATAATAATATTGAAAAGCAAAAACATGAAGCATACACTGCGTATGGGTAATGTGTGAATAGAATTTAGTCATTTAGACTAAAAACTGCTCTGAATCAATTAAAATGCCCGCACCGTATGCCAAAAAGAAAAACAAATATGATGAAATTGATCAAATACATTTGATGTATCGAATACTGAATATCCTCAATCATTGCTAATACTTGAAAGTTTAGTGGCAAATGACTTTTGTCAAAGCTAAATATCTTTTATTTTATCTTAATATCTTTAAATATACGTAAGAATAAGAGCAAGAATCACTTTATATATATATAAGCCCTATACAGAACATTGATCTCAATATACCGTAATTTCAATTGTTAAAGGGTATATGAAAAAATGGGGAAAATTGAACAGCCACGCAAAACCAACAATGAAAATTGTTTGTTAAAAATGCAATTTATATGCGCTCTGCGCCAAAGCAACAACTACAACAACACAAACACACAGACAGAAAAAGTATATGTATATGTGTATGTGTGTGCGTGTGCTGTGTACCCACTGACAATCGACAGGCCGATCGAACAAAAACAAAGTTTGATGCATTTTCATGCACAGCTTCACAGCAATCAACGCTTCATTTTAACTAAATGGTTTAGGTATGGGGGAAAGCATCATTGGGCCCATTTTGTAACCGAACCATTGTCATGAACAAGTTAAAGCCAAGGGACTTTCTCTATAGCTGCCAGGAAAATATCCATGTCATTAACGACATGACAGTTGTACACACATCTATATGCACACACACACACACACTCACACACTATATAGCAATGCATAGTGCTGTCATGTAACCACTATTCAAATTATGATTGGCAGGCAGACATGTCTATATCCTTATATCAATTACACAATTTTTGATTGCGTAATGAGAAATCTTGCAAGTTTTCAATAGAGGGAAATAATATGTTTACAATTGCTAATTTTACGGAACGATGTTTGAAAGATTTTGCTTTTGTTTTTTGTATATCAAATTGGATATTTGATTGTTGCTATTGTCATCATTTCTCCGATATTTTTTTTGCCCTTTAATTTATGTATTAAATCAACTAAACAATTTCATTTTCTGCTTCTTTAGTTTCATCTAATTAACTATTCTCAGTTGCTTAATTTCTCTATATAAACAACTCTTCTTTAATTCAAACTCATTTTAAGTGCTTATATAAATATGTTAAAGCATTTCTAGAAATTAAATATAACAATAACAATCTTCTATATGCTTATTAAGTTTGTTGCTGATTTCTTGCCATTTATTCTGAATTTGTCTACACTTTTCGTCTAATATAATGAACTACATAATTAGTTGAAGGCAAACTTGCTTCTTTTCTTAATTTTCTTTTCTTTTCAATTTTTTTTTTTTTGGATGATGCAGACTGACAACTTTATGGAGAACAACTAATGCAAATTTTCAGGCTTTTATTCTGTCTAGTTTTACTTTTTTATTTTGGAGTAAAAAACTTTTGCTTAATTGGCAAAAGAGAAGCGAAAAGGAACAAGACGACAGTCAAAAAAATAAGAAAAGAAAGTTTAAATGAAAATGTGAATGGTGAAAAGTGAAGGGAAATGTAAAATGCAAGACTTTGGCTAGCCGCCTTCAGTTTTCATAATCTTCAAGCCGCGAAAATGTGTTAAACTCCTGCACAATGTCAGCGTCATTGTCGCCAACTTGGTTTCGACTGAAAATTTTTAGCCATGTCCTTGCCTCCCCCCAGCCTAACACTGGGCAAAGTTTCTGGTAAAGTGCGGAGAGGTCTTCAAAAAACAAAAAACAAAATATATGTAGTTTTGCTTCTTTCACGGGTTTTTCGGGGTAAAATGCTCACCAAAATTTGTTGACAGTTTGTGGGGTCGTTAACTTGGGTCGCATTAGTGCAAGTTAAATATTGAAAGCGCATAGGAGCAGCCATCTCTAAGTTATTCAATAAATGTCAGGCCGCTCAAGCAACCAAGTCAACAGCAACTTGTCAGGTAGATTTTGGTCGAGGGATTAGCCAAATTTTGGACTTTAACACGCGCCGCGACATTCCTCCAAAACTCTAACCCATAGTTGAGTACCACTGCCGCACCACGATGAAAGACTGCGTATGTGTGTCTATGTTTGTGTGTGTACAATGGGGATTGGGTTTAAGGATGATAGTCTATGTGTCTATGTGGAGGTTGGTTGTATGGCCTTCATATTTTTTTTTTTTGTGACCTTAGTCGCCTGGCTAACCAAATTAATGCCAGTACATGCAAAATTTAAACTTAATTAAACTTCCTGGCTGTAAGCACACGTGTGTCTATAGAAGTGTGTGTGTGTGTGAGTGTATGCAAACGCGAATTGCACTTTAATTATGAACTTAAATCGAAAAACTTTACATTTACACATTGTGTGTCTGGTAGTGGAGCTGGATCTGGTCTATGTATAGTGTATATGTATGTATATACATACCTCCTGCTATATATAGGTCTTCCTTTCTCTGCGGGCTTTCATTCGCTGCTTTGACTATACAGCGGTCCATTCAAACAGACATTCGCTTCGCTAGTATTCATGACGTTGGCCATTCATGGAGTCTCGGTCTCGCTCGCTGCGTTTATTTATGCAAATTTTTGTTGGGTTGTTGCACTTGCGGCGACTCGCCCCCAACTTCCAAACCGTACAGCCAACAGCCGAGAGCTAATTAAATGTGGCGCTATGTGGACCGCCATAGAAAGTCGAGCCCGGTCTCTTTTGGCGGGGCAGAGTGGAGTGGACCAAAAAATATTATATGGCTGCACGGACAGTCTTAAAGCTAATTTAAAGCCCTGCTGCAGTCCTAAAATGGGAACGGGACAGAGAATCAAGACGACAGAGGCCGGAGGAGCATGTGCCACACATCACGTGCCAGCGAAGACATTGCAGTCGATGCTTATGCATACAAATGCAGCCTCTTATGACGTAACTATGTGTGTGTGTGTATGTGCAAGTGCGACTTTGTGTGTGTGTGTGTAGATATGCGAAACTATGCCACGACTTTTGATGTTGTTGCCATCGTCGTCTAATGCGACGTTGCTACAATGTTGCCATCGACAACGGCACCGCCAATGCTCTCTTTCCACGCCTTCATCTCCTTTTTGGTTACCCAATTTTTTTTTTTTTCTACAAATTTCCAAAATCAATATTTGCCGAAAGTGTTTTGCATACCAAATAATTTGCCAAAACAACTTGCAGGGCATCGAAAAACGAAAAGAAAAAAAATTGGAAGAAATTTGTAGTGGCAACAGCAGCTAAACAAATTGTCAACAAATGATTTTATTTTTATTTTTCCCTTTTTTTTTTTTTTTGGGTCTTGCGGGCGACTTGAATACCCACACACAGACACATACATACATATATATGGACTTGCTTGAAGCAGCTGCCTTCAGGGCGTTTAACAAACAATACAAATTTGAAATCAAGTTAAAGTTGTGCTGAAAAATCAAAGGTTACATTTCATTGAGAACGAAAATTGCATACACTTGATAGATGAAAAAGATCGAAAGTGTATATGTATAATGATAGCTAGATATATTGCAAAACTTGTTGATTATATTTTTAGAGAAAATGTTAACTTTTTATCTTAAATTGATTCTTTGTCTATATTAATGGGGCCAATAAAATTAAGAAAATATTAAGCATATATCTTTCACAAGACATTTGCTGCTCAACATATTTATTGATGGCATAATATATTAACAATTAATAGAACAATTTGTTAATGCCTAATATATACATATACAACCATATGAATGGTTCAAATTATGCTCTTGCAAACCAAATCCCTATATATGTATATGTATAAATATCTTTGTATTTGTGTGTGTGTGTACTTTAGCTATCCTAAGTAAATAAGTGTTATGGCTTAATGCTTGTATATACACAAGTTTTCGTAAAAGTTTTTGGCCATTGTATTTGCATAAATCAACAGGAAACGAAGCAAAGACCAACTCATATTTCAAATAGCCCTAGCCAAATGGTAGTCTAGAATGCTCACCAAAAGCATCATCAACGAGGCGCATTGATATATTACGTGTCAGTAAAGCACGCGTTCACTTTGGCCTGTGAAAAGGGAGCCCCGATCCAGCATATCAACAATTTTTGAGGAGGGTGAATGGTGGGAGGACGACAGGCTTAAGCCCTTGTTGTGCAGTACTTCCGTCAGACAGTGCAAGTTTGACACGCGCATCAACACGCGCTTTGTCAACCGACAGCTGCAACAGGAAGCACACACCGGCACACTCCACACACACACATACACACATGAAAGGAGACAACAGTTGGTGAAAGAGACTCAGACAGAGAGAGAGAGGAGGTGGCATACAGTATGGAGTATGGCATTGTAGGAGCTGAAGTACACCCGTCCTGGTTACAATGTATGTATAGGAAATTGGTTTCGCTTGGCTGCACTTTTCTAGAAAACCAATACGAAAAGAATCAACGACCGACCCCAGGTGGCCCCGGATGGGGGCCAAAAGAAGGCCTGCCATTGAAGTCAGGCGGCAGGAAGTCTTCAGTGACCGCGTCGCACTCGATAATCGGCAATGTCGGCGGCTTGGTGGCCAGCCAATGTCCTTCGTCCTGGATCCTAGTGCTAGCATTTTGCTCGTTTCTGGTTTCGTTCTTCTTTGAACCTTGCAATTAATTTACTTTGTTTTTCCAGTTGACCAGACATTAACATTACATACTTGACTTCCGTGCGTGCTTAGGGCACCACATATGCCCAGCACCATCATATTAGAGAAGTGTGCGATGCGGTGAGGTAGGGACGAGGCGCTTGTTCGTCGATTGCTGACCTGCCATATGCCGGCATTTAGCTATTTACTTACTTTAAGTATCATAAATTATTTTAAGCTGCCTAAGCTTCTTGTTGTTGATGATGTTGTTTTGCCTCATTCTACTTTCTCCTAATTTCACTCTCTCTCTCGTTCTCTTTCTGCCGTTCTATCCTTCCTTTTCATGTGTTTTTCTTTGGGGTTGGGTGGAGGGGCAGCAGCAGCAAAATGTTTGGCAATTATGCCACACCTGGTCGCTATTAGGAACCAAGCTGCTGCCACACACTCACCTTCTTCTTACTCCACTCGCTTCCCCCCTCCCTTCCAACCCTAATGACAGCCATTTGTGCAGTTTTTGTCAGTTGCGTTTATTTATTACACTTTTGTTACCGCTCGTAATTTGTTTATTTGTTGCTTTAAAAACTTTTGCCACGCGACACGAAAGCAGCATTCAGTCTTTTTTATATATGTATTTTTATTGGTGGCCGCAATGTCAACGAGGATTTTCCACCACGGACCGGACCTTGCCCAGTTCAGCTCAGGCCACCAAGCAAATATTTTGCTTTTGTTTAAATGAAAAAAAAAAAAAAAAAAAAGAAGAAGAAGGGAAGCACATTTGCATACATTGGGTTTAAATATTCATTTGCAGCAAGTTGCCACACCACACAATCAGCCAGCTGGATACCTTCTCTCCCTCTCTCTCGGAATCCCAATCCCAATAGCTGGATAACAAACAATGCAAGGGGGCAAAAGATCCTGGTTGGCATTGGGAGTTCATTGCGGGTCAGGCCACTCAATTTTCAGTTTGGTTTAACTTCAAATGAGACGCAATGACAGCAAAATTGAATTTGTTGCATGTCAAGTTGATCCGTGCAACGTTTGAGCGCTAATTGAAGGGATTAGCACAGCATTGAATGAAAACAATGGCAAAAGGGGTTTTGCCCAAGATGCCCTCCAGATCACAAGAACAAAGAGACTGGCGGGGTTAACAATGTCAAATCGATATTACTAATGAATGTAATGGAATATGCTTTGAAGTGTACAGAAATCAGTAATAGTTAGTTTAAGAAATAATATTTAATAATATATTTAAACTATAGTTTGGGACAAATTTCAACCTTTGTATAGTTCTGTGTAATGAATAGCTAAAACAATAAACATTTTCTTTTAATTTTCAATTTATAATTAAAAGAGAAAGATTTATGCAAATGTGTAATTTATGGCTAACTACTTATTTGGTTACTAATATGCTTTCAGCCTTAATTTGGCTAATTGACAAGTTATTAGGGCTTTACGCAATGCAAGAAAGTTGTCTTTAAGTCTTGATTAAGAAGAAAAATCAATACAGCATCTTTCTCGTCTTTCTATGTTTACTAAAATCATTTCATCTTAAATTTGTACAAAGCTGAAGGCAAAGTGAAAACAACTTTATTCAATCGTGTTTCGTGTTCCTTTCAGCTAATTTTGGCCAAATAATTTTTGAATGCCCCGCAGAGGTTAACTTTTTGGTCTTCATTATGTAGAAATTTCTTGGTCAAAAGTTAATTTATATAGTTTACCGACGATTTGCTCAAACTTTAGTTGGCCATTAATTGAGTTTTTATTTAATTATGAAAATTTCAAATGATTTTCGTTCAAGTTGTAGAGTTGAATTGCTTAAAGCAATGTATTTGCTTAAGCAAATTGTTTAAACACTTTACTGATTCAATTTTGGGCCAACAAGTTTCTCTTCTCTGTGTCGTCTAGCCTCTCTCTCTCTCTCTCTCTCTCTTTCTGTCTCTTTCTCTTTGAACTTGGTCGTGTTGGTGTTTGCCAATTTGTTGGCATAATTGCCGTAAAATAGTTTTGTTGTTCAGGTAAATATAAATTAGAAATTAGTTAATTTTCAACTAAATTTGCAACGATTGCCAATTGGCCGCTGCTGGGCATACCACAACAAATCAATATGCATATGGATAATAAATAAAATGCATTGACATTTTGGTCCAAAAAATATTTTAATTAAAAACGTTTGCTAATTTCATAATTTAAGCATATTAGCCGTATATATTTAAATATATATCACATTCTTTAATAATTTTCATGAGCTACGGCTTAATGCACATTATTTATTTGCCAGCAATTTAATTGATTTCGATGTCAACTTGTTTTTTTTTTTTCGTTTTTCATTATTATAGTTTATCTATTGGTGTTTTTCATTATAGTTGTACTTTTTATTCCACTTACTCACTAACTAACTCATTGCCTGTAATTATGTTTGCCATGTTAATTTAACAATTTGTCTGACTAAAATAATTTATAATTATTAATTAAATATATACACATACAATGCTCAACTGAATAGTCACAAGCAATTTGGCTTGGATAACTTCTATACGAAAAAGAGCAAATTCGAATAGTAGCGAAATTTTAATACCCTTAAGGTTTGGCCTGCTTCAGAGGCTAAGCTATTCAGTAAAACATTTTCGTTGCAATATCCGAATAAATACTACTTGCATTACATCTTACTAAGCAATCATTCAGCGAAAGTTATCTAAATCGAGTATATTCTCCGAGTTACACACATTATGTTAAATTCAATATGCTCCTTAACTCTATTTAATGGGTATACTGCATAATAATGGAATTATTTAAATACATAAAGTTTTTTTTTTACATCCCATGGACAAAACCATGAAATTTGTATTATTAATGGAACCGGCTATCGAGTGGCCAAAAATTGTAGCATCATTCAAATTAGAAATATGTAGCTCTAGATTACACATGCACGGGGTACACACAACAAATTGAAATTTGAAATTAATTTGCCAAAATAATTTCAATTATGAACAGATTTTCCAATGGGCCCAATCCGCAAAATGACAAAGACAAAACAAAACCAGAAAACAAATAGGAAAAAGCGAAATCAAACTAAAATGCAAACTGCATTTATGTAGAGTCATGGCAGCAGACCAACAGACTGACTGCAGGCCACCTTCTGGTTATGGCCTGGTTGGGTTAGTTGGTTGGTTGATGTGGAGAGGATCCAAAATGCCATTTGGTTTTGTGCTTGAACTCGAGTGTGATTTAATTAAGCTATGGCCATTGTGACTTCATACGATTGCGGTTATTTGACTCTCCAATTATTTTATTTGAGTGCACAATTATATGCAATAAAAGGAGAAATAAAGAAACGTACAAAACTCTGACAAAGAAAGTAGTTAAACTTTAAAGGTTAATTTTAATTAGGCAATGCAGCAAACTTAAGTTTATAATAAAATTTTTATGGAATAATAAAATGTTTCCAATTGTTATTTGAGATAATTATTGTACATCTAAAGAAAAAATTAGGAAAACGAACAGAATTGCATTGTTAGAATCTTTGTTTATCAATTTCTTACATATAAACTACCTTAAAAAAGGAAAATTAAAAAATATCCTATTATTCCTGGTCAATAGTTAACAATATTTTTTTGTTACATAAATGGAAATTTAATTTAAATTAAACTTTTATTTTCTTTAGCTTTATTTTATTATCTGCATAATCTTTTTTTTTTTTTTGTATTATTTGTTAGCATTTTATTATTGTATAACTCAAATTGTATTTACATAGATAAAAGTGTTTATGATGTAAAATGTGTCAAAGTGTTAGCAAGTCCAGTCTCAATGTAAATTGTCGTTTGTTATCCTTTTCCACAGCAGCATCAGCTCTTATGTATGTATATCCATGTCCATCAGCACAGCTTTATTATTATATTATATCATCAAAATGTATTTAATTGTTCGATGTAAGTAATTTTACATGTAGTTTATTTGTTTCTATTTTATGTGTCTATGGCAGTCTCACTTGTGCCACTCTGAGCCATACTATCGACACTCATTTTCTCAACAGTATCTAAGTTTGGATCAACATTATTTATATCGACTCCGCTATTTGTAGAAAGATTTGTTGTTGATTTGGGCAATGGTGGCGGCTTGGGTTTTGCGCGATTGATAACAGAATTAATGCAATTATTCAATAATTGGATCTCTTGACGTAAAGTAGATAAACGGACGGGACTATCGGTAGTGGGTTGAGATTGATTAAATTTGGTCAAATTTTCATTAAGCCATTTTTGTTTTTTCTCAGCCGTTTCGGAAATATTTAGAAAATCCGTTTCCATCAAATGTTCATATATGGGCAGACCCTTATGAAAATCTTGAACAATTTGAAAAGCAAAGGAAATTCTATTTTTAAGCTCTTCGAAAGCTAAGGGACATTTTCCATAATCATCGGCACGATCCTTAATGGGGTCAATTTGTTTCTGCAATGTTTGCAAACGTTTGACATAGGTCTCACGGTCAGAGTGCTCTCCATTCTCATATAGCCAGATTTCGATTTCATTCAACTGGCAGATAATATTATCCCGATCTGATGACTCAACAAAACGTTCCAAAGGACCTTCTTGTAACTTGTTACGTATGTCATAGACAAACTCCTCTAAAGTATTTCTAGCATCAATACGTTCAGTTTCCTTACGATCGTTAATGATCATAGTGGCCTCTTGTTTTGTATACTTCTCCAAATTGGTTGAATTGAAGCCATTAGTAAAGGATTCTAATTGTAGTTCAACTGACTTGACTGCCTTTAATTTACCTTCTTCCGCTCCATCGTCATTTGATTCTCCGTTATTGTTGTTTAAGTTAGGTTTCTGGTCATTAATATCTACGGCAGCTTCTTCCAATACCTTCTTCTTTTCCATAAGTGTAGCCGAAGAGATCAAGACAATGCCATTTGTATTGATGGTTATTTTCAGTTTCACCTCCTGAGATTCGTTGCTTTCCGTTTCCTTATTACCTTTAATTTTCCAAACACCAATAGTTTGATCCAGATATGGAACTTGCTGTCCATAAATAAGCGATGCATCGAATGGTACCTTAGTTTTGATTGTAAGCAGTCGAGTAAACGGTGTTGCATTAAATTTGGAGAAAATTACCACATCACCGGAACCAGATGAATTTTCATCATTCCAATAGACTTTGACGCCATAGTTTTGTATATCGCAAACATTATATTGACGGACACGGACAGCTGGCGACATAATGGCACACTGGAGAGCAGCACCCCGAGATACAGCTTCATCTTGATTCAATGTTGTACTAGCCGGCCTGTTGAATATTTCTCCAATTAGGATCTTAACGGCCGGAATGCGTGTACTACCGCCTACAATCTCTACCGAGTGTATATCTTCCTGTTTTAGCTTGGCATCACCAAGCAGCCGCTTAAATGTCTGCTCAACGCGCTGTAATAATGGGGCACAGATTTCTTCCATTTCGGAACGTTTCATCGACGAGGTGACATCAATGTCATGCATAAAGCATTCAATATTCATTGGCAACTTTGTGCTATTGGCGGACATTTGCCTTTTCAATTTCTCAACTTCAGTCAATAAACGCAAATTGGCACGAGCGTTCATTTTCACATTGATCTTATAGCGCTGCTGAAACTCTTTGGTAAAATGATTGGCAAGAGCTAAATCAAAATCACGTCCACCAATCTGATCCCATGCGCTGGCCACCATCCTCAATTTTCCATTGGTGAAGGCACAGACACTAGTCTGCAATGATGAATGGCCAAAATCAACGAAGACAACATAACGTGGCGTCTCATCGAAAAGGTCGTTCTTATAGAAACCATAGGCCAAAGCAATGGCTGTTGTCTCATTCATCAGGCGAAGTACATTTAAACCGGCAATATGGGCTGCATCCAGAAGGGCGTGACGTTCCGCGTTTGTAAAGTATACGGGACAAGCGATAACACAGTCATTCACATGGGTCTGCAATGCCGCAACCGATGTCTCCTTTAGTTTGGTGAACAACATAGCCGTCAGCTCTTCGGGACCAAAATGTTGATCGGCATCCAAATAGTTAACTTTTATACCAATTCCTCCATCTTGACGCGCTTCAACGCTTCCTGTAATTCTCTTGATTTCAGGCTCTACATGGGGATCGTTAAATTTGCGTCCCACCAGAAGCTTGAAACCTCCAACAGTGTTCTTCATATTGGTCACTTGCTGATTTTTGGCAGCAACGCCAATAATACGCTTCTTCCCATCAAAGGCCACAATTGAGGGAGTGGCCCGTAGACTGTAATCATTGGGCAAAGTCTCAATGCCACCAGATCGCGCTGCTGCAACATAGCAATTCTCGTTACCAAAATCGATGCCAATCACAGACATTTTCAACTGTTCTGAGTTCGGAATTGAAATGATTTGTAAATTTTGCTTAAAATGGATATATTGTTTTCGATTTGACAACTAAATCAGTAATGTTTGATTTCTATAGAGTGTTGCTTTAGAAAATGTTAGATAACACTGTTTAGGCAAATAAAAGCAAACACTTGCAACACTAGCACGAACAAATATTAAACTTCAAAAAAATATTTTAATTAAAGTTCTTCAATTTGAATAATTGTTGGTTTATTTACATTATAATTATACTTTTTCAGGAGTAAATATGAATAAAATTTGATATCTATATTAACAAAGCTAATTGCTTATATGTTTAAAAAAAAAGAAAGAAGAGAATTCAAATTGAAAATAAACCGCAATGGTTTTCATTTTCTTACTCAAGTGTTTGTCTAATGTCATAGTTTGGTATTTGCTCAGTCCCGTTTCGGTCATGGTGGTGCAATCAATTAGAGTGCTCGGTCATTTCAGCACTTGACATTCTCTTCTACCCTTTTGTTAGCATTTCTGTAAGCATAAAGTTGCCGAGGCAAGGGGGGGGGGGGGAGCAAAACCCAGGAAACCTTTATCGTTTTGCCCTCAGAACTAATAATTAAACCCGCATGCCATTGTTACGCCCAGCCAAGCGCGTTGGCATTGCAACTAAGTTGCCTGCTGGACACCTTCAATCTGTCTGCTTGTATTTTTCTCCATTCACATTCCAACCATGTTACACATACACATATACATAAATAAATACATACACACACACACACATAAATACTATATACAGTAGAACTCTGTGGCCTTCTAATTGATGTAACAAGTGTTTGGGCCATGTATCTGCCAGAATTTATAAGTGGCAAAAGAGTCAGCAGAGACAGCATAGTCAACATTGTCCAAGACCAGACCAACGACCAAGACGCTTGTCGATAGTTGAGTGTGTAGGGTCAGGGCATGGCCAGACCAAAAGCGTCGAGTCTCCTCCCCAAGGATTCACACCCAATACAAAGCGACACGTAACAGGGACAAGGAAGAGGCAAGTAAGACGGCTAAGAGTGCTGATGGCCCAGACAACTGCGATTCAGTTTTAGCATCGGCATCAGCATCAGTATCAGGCTTGGCTACGGCTTTAGCTGTTGCTTGTAATAAATTTGCTGCCAACATGCAATGGCCCCTGGGACAAATACCGAGAGACTCGGCATCGGCATCGGAATGAGACTCGGACTTGGACTTGAATGCCCCCATCCCCCCACTCAGTTGTAGCCACCCCCAACACTCCTTTATATTGGACTGGCTGAATGGCTGGCTTTTGTTCTATCCAACGCTGATGATGTCGGTTTGCCGTGCAAAGCCACAAATTGCCACTTGGCTGCCCGCTCGTGCCAATCTGCTGCAATGGACTGTTATAGTTGTAGTTTCTATTGTTGGTGTGAGTGTGTTGCTTTTCTTTCTGAATAAATCTAAAGAAATAGCATTTAATGTCGATTTGCAGGAGATTAAGATAAAAAGCATTGCATTGCATGTCCACTGACAGCTTTAGCTTCAGGGACTTGGGCATTCGTGCGGCTTATCGATCTTGATTTTCGTTCATTGTCCATTGGTCAGTCCAAAAAATAAGGAATCGAATGGCTAGCTCGTAACTGCCACAAAACAAGTGACACAATCAACACTTGATAAAACAAACACTTCTAAATTAATTAAATTGCAAATATCCTTGAAGCACTTGCACACCAATACTATCTCAAGCGCTACATAAATGTATGTGTATATATATGTGTGTGTGTATGTACATACATATGTATATAGTTGTCAACTTTCACGTCAATTGTATGAAGCTCCTCAACTATTTTTCTCTTCTTCACTCCTCTCCTCTCATCCACTGTCAGCCCCTGCTCAAAGATAATCCAGGCCATCAATAATGCAAACAGTTCTTCCTCCTGCTTCAAGTGCAAAAGAGTAGTAGTGAAACTCTTCCTCGGCTGTTTGCTTTGCCTGCAGTTCTTTTATGCTTTTGCCTTGCCATGAAATAGTTTTGCTTTTGTTTTTTCCATTCTTCTCTTGCCACTCCCTTATTTATATACATACATTTATTTCTTTTTCAGTCTTTTTTGCCTTCCATCTCAGTGTCTCTAGCCTGCGGCCGTTGTTGAACAATTTGGCCAAAGATTTCTCAAGTTGAAGAAGAGTTTGGGGTTCAACTTGAAAATTAAATGAAATATTTTGGATAACGCTTATGCAAATGCAATCAACAAACTACAGAAATTTTGGTCAACCAAAAACAAATGCAAAGGTTGAAGTTCGTTTCAGAAACCAATCAATGAGTTTTCCACCCGCGTGTCATCACTCATACATACAGCCGCCACAAAGTACCCACCACCACCACCACCCATTGAACCGCTGGCATTAAATTTGTGGTTTCAATGGTTATGGTTGCATTTATGCATGTAATTCGTGCAATATAAATTATGGGCACATGTTAATTTTTCCAATAGCTTAATGAGCGGAAGTGGTCATCATTATAACAGGTACATATATGTACATATATACATACATACATTTATGAATGTACATATAAACAACTTATATATATATATTTCATCGAGTCAAAGTAATTTGGGGAGCAAGAGTGTGGGCGTGGCATAGTCAGGTGTTTCACATTGTATTGCATAATTAATTGCAATTAGGCGGTTTTCAAGAGCGGGTCTAGAAAAGTGCAAAACTGGTGGTTAAGAGAAGGAGGGGAAAAAAGGGGGCACAGCTGCCTGTTAATTTGTAAAAGTTTGACCCGTTCATTGTGTTGAAATGTTCAACATTTAATTTATGGCGACCAGCTGTTAAATGTTGCACTTTGTGTGACAAATAGCTTCCAAAGTTGCATATATGCACTTTGAATTTTTATGCAAAGGTAATTAAAAAACTTTTCGGCAAGCAAGCTGAAATGTATGCTATGGTTTATGACCAGGTGTCGGTGAAACGCTTGAAAAGTGAAACATGAAACTATGAAAATGAAACATGACTCTTTCAAATTGGCCTCATTACCTCCTCAAAATATATGTGAATAGCAATTCATGAGCTCTTTGTGTGAAGAGTAATATATTTCACCTTTGAAATAAAATAAAACAAGAACGCTTTTGATAAACTTTTGCCACCCATTATAAGTTAATTTAGTTAATTGAATAGCTTATGCGTTGTTTTTTTTTTTTAATTTTATATTTTGTAAGCTACCTTTTTTGTAAATTTAGTTAATTGGAAATCTTTTGTGGTGTTTTCTTCAACAATAGAAAATTTAAGCTTGTACTAATTTAATCTCAGATCAAATTAAAGTTCTATTTGCAAAAAAAAAAGGATTAAAGTGCATGATAATATTAACAATACGACATGTTAGCCAAGGGTACAAATGTTGATATTAAAGCTATTATACAAATGCTAAACCTTGATATTTATTTTGTTTTGAGCCTTGACAACACTTCGGTTGCTGGGTATCAATTTTTGTGGTATTAAAGTTCTTAATTCAAGAGCATTTTAGCTTATTTTGATGATTTCACAATATTTATTTATACGCCTCAAAGTCACAACATTTTCAATTGAATTCATCTTTTTATTGCGACGAAATACAATTTCATGGCATTTAGAGCAGCTTTTGTCGACTTGGTGACGTAAATTAAATTAGTGTCAAAAGAGCATTGTGTGTGCCTGCTTGCTTGCCTGCCTGCCTGAGTGAGTGAGTGAGTCAGTCAGTGAATGAAAGATGGTGAGTGTGCGAGTGTGTGTATGTGTGTGTGTTTGTATGTGCTTGACACGACCGACAAACATAATGACCAGCAGAAACGAGACACCAACATACTGACAAAAGCCAAAAGCAAAAATTGTATTCAAATTATGCTTGACATTGTTTCAGCATACTTTTTGGCTTGCGCGCCAAGACAAAAGCTGACATTTAGCCCAAGGAGAAAATGAGAAAAACACCACTATAGAGTATGGTAGAGAGGAGACAGAGAGAGAGAGAGAGACAGAGAGATAGAAACAGAGAAAGAGAAGTAAACTTTGTGACATTTTTTGGCGCGCACAGCGGAAACGTGCAAAACTGGCAAATTTATAATGAGCCGCGGGTTCAACGCCGCGTGGCAGCCAGCGGCAACATTTTCTTTTGCTCCGCTAAACACTAAGCGTATTTGTCGTTTGGCTCCTCGCAGCTAAAGCAAAACGTTCCCCACACGCAGGCAGGAAGTTAGACAGAATGGTGGTGTAGCAGGGAGCAGGGTACAGGGAACAGAGAACAGGCAGCAAGCAGCCAGGTACCCAGCCATCTCTTCGAGTTTATTTAACTCTGGCTTTGTGCTTATGACTAATACCTAAAAATGCTTTTAAGAGTTTCATACTTTGATTTATTGGCCATATATATGCCTTTATACCATTTATCTGCCACACTACCTGTATCCTCTATCCTGCCATAAGTATTGAGAGTTTATTGCCAAAACATTTGCATTTCAAATATGCCAAAGTCTGAAAGAGGCAACACGAATTGATGTATGGGACTGAAACGATGCCTGGACGTCGCCAGTAAAATGCAAACGCAATTTATTGCATTATCGATATTAAATGCCGACATGACGGTGTCACCCCTCACCAACTCCCTCTCTCTTATTTTCCTTGCGCTTCTTCCTCTCTCTCTCTCTCTCTCTTTGTTCATCTGCATCTGTTTGCTTTATTTAAATTTAAATGTTAATGCAGGCAAGAGAATTGTACATCTCTGAAATTGTTGTTTTTCACGCATAATAAATGTATTTCCGTGCTTAATTGCGATAAGGCTCCATCTTTATATACACAAATAGTATAACCATGGACTGCAATTCGATTATCCAATATATGAACAACAATTTATTTACGCTTTTAAAAGCATCACGCTTCTACGGTTTATTAAATTTTCATTCTCTGTCCATTGCCAATTGTTGTTGGCAAACTTGTTTGTGCCAAGTAATCAGTTTGTACCTTGGCCAACAATAAAGTCTAGCGAAAAGAAAGCCAAAATGGTATGAGGAGCTTGAGTCTTGGCAGGGGTTAGGCTGCTGACAACTTGACTAACTTTTAATGCGGCTCACTTAAAAGTTCCAGCCGGGCTGCAGCGACAGCTCAGAGTTCGCTTTATTAAAACGAAAAAAAAGAAAAAAAAAAAAACAACAAAATACAAAAAAGATGAAGCGAAACTTGATGCCACGTCAACGCGAAACAATTTTCCATACAAAATGTTTTTGCTTAAGTGAAAATATTTGTTGACTTCGCAGTATTGCAACTATTTGGTTAGGTGTAACGTTATGCAACTTTCTTCTTTGCCTTTTATTAAAAAACAGAATCTTCAACTTGACTTTGTTTTTAAGGATCTTAATAGATTGCAAATCTGTATAAAAATTGGTGACACTTGAAAATAAGTAAAGAATCTTTCTATATTCCTTATTAAAAATTCTCTTGTAATTTTAAAGGCACCGGAATTTGCATCTTTTTCTTTTTCTCTGCTTGCTTCTCCATTCTAGCTAGCTTTAAAGGTCAAAAGTAAAGAAAAATTTTAACACAATTCTTTTCATAGGCAGGTTTAAGTTTAATTTAAGTTTCAAATATCGATTTAATACAAAATAAGTACCCTTAGATGGAGTTAAATATGACAAACTTTTGTCTTGTGTTGTGTCGTATGTAATTAGCCCATCAACTTTAATTCTTGGCATTTTGTGACATTTTTCTTATGGAGAGACTAAAACTCTTTTATCACACATCCACATACACACACACACACATACAAAATGGACTAATGCTATTTTCATTTTGTGTGCAATTCAAACAACATTAATGTCTCTAGTATGCAAACATCAACTTGGAACAGCTCGAGCAAACGCAAACGAAGCGAATATGAACAGAGTCAAGTGCATATAACGGTCTCTTGGACCAGACGACACTTGGTCCAGTAGACGATGGCCGAGCGAGCACTTGGACACATGTAATAATTCAATTGTGTGAACATCTATTAAGGAAGATTGATGACAACGGGTGGTAAAGCAAAAGAGCGAAGGCAGACGCAAGCCATCCTCCGGTCAGAGCCAGTTGCCTGTCAGTTATCCGGCCAGAGTTGAGTCCTTGTCGACAGTATACAGCAACAAGAAAAATAAAAAAAAAAAAAATACACAATAAATAAATAAGAGTCGACTGAGATGGGGAATGCAGTGTGAGGAATCTATCGTACACTCGGGCATTGCGTTTCCTTTATTCAGCTTTTCAATGAGCCAACATCATCACACGTACGTAGTCGAGGTGTGTGGCGAGTTGTTTTTGTGCACACTACACCGCAGTATCGCATGTCAAATAAACGCTGTCAAATGGAAAATAATTCAAGCTGGGTCAACCAGAGTAACCATTTTTAAAGCGTCCCTCGTTGGCATCTCTTTTGCACACTCTCACAGAGTTTGGTTGTGGCAATATTGACTTACTGCCGGGCATTTTCTACCTTATTAAGTTGACATTGAGGCAAGCTTAAAGAGTAGCGCGGCGGCAAGTTTAAAGTATGTTAGTGGCTGGAAAGGGGGACATACTTCCCCTTCCCCTTTATGGCAATACGCTTGAGTGCCCTACCCAACTGGCAAAAGAAAAGAAAAGTGTGCGATAACTGGAAACAAGCTGACATTTATGCAGTTTGCCCAACAAGCCTGCAGGCAACTGCTCAAGCACAGCATAGCACATTCTCATACATACATCTCCATTCTCTAGCTAAACAGGGTGTACATATTTTGCTGTTTCAGCAGCAGCAGCAGCAGCAGCAGTGACGGCATCAGCGGCGGCAACTGCAACTGTGGCAGCAACAAAAGCCAATACAAGCAACTAACGAGCTTATTTCCAGACAGCAGGCAGCATAGCGCACTCTAGAGCCTGGCGGCTACATCACATGCATGATTGACTGCGCAGTTGTGCAGTGCAACGAAAGAGAGAGAGAGAGAGACAGAGAGGACGAGATAGAAGGAACGATTGAAGGGTATAGTAGCGACCGGGAGCAGGTGCCGGCATCGATTGTCATAAACTTCTGTCACATGTCTTGAGTTTGAAGCAACTTTATCTATAAGTTTTTCTCACTCTACAGCAGCACTAACAGATGATAACAATTGAAAACGCACAAGCAACAACAACGAAAACAATAGCAGCAATAACAACAGCAAAATAATCTTCAACCTTAAGCCAATTAAGCTAAGCTGAGCTAATAAGGGTCACTTCACAATAATGTGGAATGAAAACCGTACGTATACGTAATAATATGAAGTGAGGTCCAGGTAGAAACATTGTTTCCTCAACTGTTTATAAAAAATTACATTAATAACTAAAAAGTGCAGTGAACCAGGAAAAACGAGTTCTCTGTTTCACCCACGTTAATTAAAAAACTCGTTTGGCGAGGGATGCAACAAAAGCATGCAACTCGCAACTTGTTTCTTTATTAATAGAGAAATGTACAAATATAGTTAGCTGATGCTACTGGCAATGGAAATGGGACAAAAGCGTTAAAAGGGAAATGTAATTTTGCTTAATCACTCAAAGTATACCTTCTGAACGTAATTGAAGTCGATTTATAGAAACTTAAGCTTTCATTACATCTGTTTAGTTTTGAATATGCTTATGCTTTACATTTTGATTAACAAAGTTAATATTTCTCTCGCTTTTTCAATTTCTAAAACATTTAAACAATCTGGCTAAATCAATTGCATTTTGGTTGATAATCATTCATATGAAATTTTGCTGAATGTCCATTATAGTTAGCACATCCCTGGCAAATATGTAATTATGTGATGCTAGGCAACCCGTTTCTTTCCATCCTTTATGCCACAATGAGCTGCATAATACGGCAATTTAATAAACTATAATTAATGAAATTCTAGTGCAGTTATCCATTAAAAGAGACTATGTTGTTAACACTGAGTGGGAGAAGTGTAATAGAAGAAGTAAGAGAGTAGTAGCAAAAGGATGGCTCACTGTTTGCCATTTCCTTAGACCATAATTCGATTTCCTACTTTCACTTGGCTCAACTCGCTCTCTCTCTCTCTCTCTTACTGCTTTCTCTGCTTCAGCTTAATCGCCACACGCACAAGAAAAGCAACAATTAAAACAAGCAATTAACAGACGATCAAATTGAGTGAGCTTCCTTGTCCTCAACTTTTATCCTTACATCTTCTGCTGCTCCCCCGATGATGTGTTTTATGTTCGGCTTGTGAAAACCAATGCGAATACATGACAAGAGCAAACAAGAAAAACCAATAAAATGAACTTGTCATAAAATTAACGCATTTATAAAGCAAACAATGCGGGATTAACAAACGCAGCAAAAGACTCACAGACAGTCAGATACACAGACAGACAGAAAGAACAAAACGTTGACAACGTCAGAAACACTCTTGGCTATGGGATGGGGGGACGAGAATGGGTGGCATAAAAACTGCGTCGAACTGTCGAACTAAAGCCATTTATAGGCCATTTTTATTTACATGCTGCGGATGAGTTGCGTGAGAAATAACTGCCACTTAATTTGCACAACTTACCCATGACAAACTGATAAGACAAACATCAGCACCAAATACAACAACAACAAAAACAATAGGAAAAGCAACAATAAAACATTGTTTATGACATGAAGCATACACAGGACGACCCATAATCAAATAAAAGTTGACTGAGTGAAGCTCTGGAAACTCGTTAAATTAAAATTTGCACACGATTTATTCAATATGGTAACCACCTTTCTCCTTTTGAATTTGAAAACTTTTTAAAGACGTTTGGCACTAAAATTCAAAAGAAATCTGATGAGTAGCAATAGCTTATTAACTAATATTTTAATAACCTTTCCATTAAATGTTGAAGTAAGGGTAATTATTTTGTCTTTTGTTAAATCAATACGATAGAAATAGATCCATGTATAGATAGATAAACTCTAGTAAAATGGCACTAAAACACTTAAAAAATAATAAAAGTATATATTTGAGGGCTTTTATAAGATTTGTGTTAAGTTACTCCATTCCTACTCTTTTCTTATAAATGTTTAATTATATGAACTGAAAAGAGTAAAATTTGATCGACTAGAACAATATAAAGTAGATTTATAAATGTAGTTGAAGAGCAAGGTCTTAGTTATTTTGTTTTGCTATTTCTTTTTTTTTTTTTTCTTTTGTGTTATTTTTGTTGTTGAAGTTTTGACGAAGTTGTTTGGTTAGTATTGCTGCTACATGCACGACATCTGGCGCACACTTTGCGCCTTTTGCCCACAAATTACTGCAGTCAAATTGATCGATTGTCTGAAAAGGAGTGGCTGGAGTGACTGGAAAGAGACGGGCATTCAGTTTTGCTTTTGCAATGTAATGGAGTCGATTTTCAGTAAGAGCCACAAAAAGTGAGAAAGAGAATATGCGACAGCATGAAGTACAGAATGAGAGGGAGAGGGCGAGAGTAGAAAAAGGGGAAGTTTTATGATATAAGGCAAAGGCAGTGAACTGTTGTAAACGATTTGTTGTTTTTGTTGTTGTTTTAACTGGTATTGCATGCCACAGACACGCATACACAAACAGACACACACACACACAACGAATTGAATTAAATTGGATTCGTTGAGTTTGTGTAAACAAAATTTTAATGTCTTTGTGCTTTTGAAGTCATTCACTCAAACTCGAGTTGAACCAGAGCTGCAAATACACACGCACACACACAGATACACACATACATGGAAGAAGACAAAGGCAATGGTTGGTATAGAGTAGGGAGCAGGGCAAGAGTCACCATGATGTTGATATGTCTGACATAAATTTCATCAACTGTCTAAGTTAATGACAGTAAATTTGTTTGAAAATTGCTTTAAAATGGCAGGGCAACCAAGCAGCGCAAAAACAGAGGAAACATTTGCTGGAAGAGCTGGAAGTAGTGAAGGGAGGATGGCACGGGTTGGTTGGCTCTGGTTGTTAAGGTAGGCATACATACACACACACAACTCAAAATAGAAAGAGAGAGAGAGAGAGAGAGAGAAAGAGACAGGGAGACAAAAAGAAAGAAAAGGAAATGGTGAGTGAGACAGAGAGAAAATTCACTGGGGCGCCATGTCGCTGTGACAGCCATGTGCCAAAGATGCTAGCTCAGAAAGAAGTAAAAGAAATGACTGAATCCAACAAAATGTGTCATGATAACTCAAATAAAGAATGGATGGAAGGCAGCTTGCAGGTTGAAGCCGAATGCCGATGCCGCTTTTGCTGCTCATCCGCCTCGCAAGTCACTCAGTCAGCCAGCCGCGAAATGCAAAAGGCAGGCGGAAGCAGTACACACACACACACACACACACACACACCAACACACACCCATACTCACACATGAAAGGAAGGGCAAAGAGAAGAAAGAAAAAAAGAGATGCCAACCCAGAGACGAACTTATTACGTAAAAGTGAATTTATGAAGTGAAACGAGTTAAATGCCAAGCTCACACAAAAATATAAAAGATAGAACACTAAGGGGCGTAACATATAACGACCAGCAACAAAAACAACAAGAACAGTAAAAGCAAGAAATCATTTCAGCTTGTTTTCTTCCTCTTACTTCACCTAAAACCTTCTCTCCACCCAACAAAATTTTTTAATCTGATGATGTCAACACAAATTGTGGCCTCTTCCGCTCTCCATTTCCATTTTTACCCTTCAAGTAAGACCGCAGCCGAAAAAAAAAACGAAAGAATGAAAAAAAAAAAAAATAATGCCAAAATGGTACTCAAGGACTACACAAAATTCTCTGCCTGCAAAAGGTTAGACGGCGAGTGTCAACTGAAGAGCTGGCTTGCTCTCGCCCGGTTGGGAGTGCCACCAGACCGTGCCACGTTAGCACAACTGCAACTGCAACAGCAACTGCGGCCTTGTAGTGTCACTTACAGCACATAAATTTGCGCGGGTTTTATTATTTTTTATACTCTGCATTATACAAGTGCAATTTGCAGTTGCCGCTGGAGGCGAAATGCAGCAGAGGGTGTCATGGCAACCAAGTGTCGTGCTAATGTAAGGCACCACAGCATGAAGGATACATCCTTGCATACATACATACATATGTACATACACATATATCAATGTATGTATATGTAACTGACTTGAAACTACTTATTGAAGTTGTGCAAAAGTAACACCAACATTCGCTCCTTCAAACAGGTAACTCAGCAGTCTGAAGATGCATCCCCAAGATGATATTAAATCAAGTAATTGTCAATAGTGTCTAGAGTCAAATTGATTTGCCAGCACTGAACTTGGATCAAATCAGTGATTTGATAGAATTAATTTGTAACGCATTAATCTGTAGCACCTCTCTCTTTCTAACTAAATGCGATCGATGTGTTAAGCTTTAAGAAATTCAACATCAATTACAAAACAAACATCAAAAGGATATTCTAGATTCCGAAAGGAATAGCATAAATATTGGCGATGTCCTGAAAAGCATTAAAGCATTTACATCATATATTTATGGTTAACACTGCGTATAAGTAATGTGCATCATTTTATATTTTAACGTATTGATAAGAAGAATTCTGTTACTGAAGAGAAAATTTTTGCAACTTTCGTTTCTTTTCAGGCCAATTAAGTATATTAAAAAACTCAAAAACAAAAACTATGCAACAAACAGACAAATATATACCCTAAAATGTATGCTTCATCTCAGTAAGCCAATTTGCTGTGCAATATACACTATGACTTGTAAGTTTCATGCAAATCTGTAATATCTAGTCTAGCCATCGGCGATTTTTGTCACACACACTACCTCTCACTCTCTCTCTCTCTCTCTCTGAGTGTGTGTTTGTTTGTGGGCGACTATCTAAGAACCGTTCAACTGCATTTAATTAAACAAGAAATTCGAAATGCAATTAAAGCATGCAAACAAGCACATGCAGGGACAAATGGCAGAGCATTCAGAGGGGAGCAGTCCATCGTTGGTTCGTTGGCATGCTATTGCCGGCGGTGTCTTTGCTAATAGATACCGTTATGGTAGCATTCAATGCATGCACTCTTTAACCCCCCTGCACAAGCACATGCATCTGTACCACCCAAATAAAAGCAACACACAGCTATCGTCCAGAAGCGTGCCAAAAGTCATGTGTGTGTGTGTGTGAGTCCTTGTGTGTTTGTATGTGTTCTATTCACCATATCTAGTTTAAATTATCGGCACCCACAAGTATATCAAATTTACGGCACCCACGGTGCATGTATAACAACTCGAGTGTGTGTTTGTGTATGTAAGGTCGCCGCAGGCAACCAAAGTGTAAAAGGTAACAAATGCAATACAAAGATAACAATGACAGTGCCCCAAACAACATTGTCCAATTAAATTGCATTTTGGTCAGGATGCTAGCGCGCATTTTGTTTAGCTCAAATTATGGCCAGTCAGTTGAATGGAATGCATTGGCAAATGCCGTTTATTAAATTTTTTGAATCAATAAACAACACAAAACAAGAAAAAAAAGAAACTCAAAGCAAAAAAAGAGTCTGGCCAAATTGAAACCAAAAAGAGTAGAGAAGAATAAAGATGCCGGCCAAGCAAGTGAGCGAACAAAGGACCGGACCAAAAGTAGAAGGAGCAGTTCCAGCAGCAGAAGCAGCAAATTTAATGAAAGTATCACAATGATTGGTTTCTGCTAGCGACTAAGCAGCGAGACAAAAATGTCCAGCATAATGAATGGCATTGGCAAAGACACTGGGCGCCATTGCCATCGCTGGTCTCATCTTCGTTGTCCAAGTTGCATTAGTCGCCAACATGGAAATGCTATATATAAGACCGGGCAGATGCAGCACCAAGACCAGAAGCAAAAGCAGAAGCCCCGGCCTGACAGGCAGCTTAAATCCTGCCGAAAGCAGCAAACGGAACACCACCAGTACCAGTACCAGTAGCAACTCAAGCAAGATGCATTGTTTGGCGTAGAATTTAATTTTAGTTTAACTTTGTAATTTATCGATGCCGTATGTCGTCGAGCAGCTAAAGGTTCCTCCTCCCCTCGCTACATTTCCCTAACCTACACACACACCGCCGCCCATAAAAAGCATGAAAGAGTAGGTCTTTTTTCTTGAAAGAAGAAGAAAAAAACACAAAACTGGGCATGGCTAACGGTGGGTTACCAACCAGCCAGTTGCCTGACTACCTTCATTAGTGTTTTGTTTGGCTTTGGCTAACCATGGGGGCAGGCAGCTTCACTAGCATCACCAGCAGTGGAAGTAGCAGTTTTCGTTTTGATGTAGGGTTTTTTTCCTTTTTTGTTTTGGGATTTTTCTTCCAGAATGCATTTAAGTTAACACTGCAACAACAACATCATGACCATCCCACACAATGATCTTTCAGCTCAGTTGGAGTGAGCTCTCAGAGTCTTGCATTTGTCTTCATCGACAGCGCCAAGTTGTTAGCTCTTTTCATTTTTCTTTTTGGTCGCAAAAAGTTTCCTTGCCATTGACTTGCCCTCCTTCTCATTCTTTCCCGCTCTATCACCATCTCTATCTTCTGCTCTTTTATTTTTGCTAGTTTACCGAGTCTGTCAGTGGGCATCAGTGGCTAACTCGTTTGTCTTTTCAGTTCACTTTACGTATACGTAATGACAATTAGAATTGACATACACTCCCACACAGAAAAACAGAGAGAAAGAGAGAGCACACGAAAAAGTTATCCCAGCTGCTTCTGTTATTGTTGATTGCATCTAATCCTAAAGATTTAATAGTTTGATGTTGTAGTTCTTGTACTTCTCCCACTCCCCTATTAACTCTTTTGCCATTAGACCATACCATTAGCCCTTAATGAACTAGTTGCAAAAGTGCACAAACAAAATGAATTCCGCATCTGAAATGCACTTTATAATAAAAATCATAGAAATATAGAAAATTTTGCCACAAAACTTACAGAATATTGGTGTTCATTTGAGCGGTAGACCAATGGAAGTTAAAAACAACACGAAAGAGTATTATAAGTTTAAACTACAATACTTTTTCTTCTTATCACGGAATGTAACATCAACTGATTCATTTATCTTGTCGATGTTCCCTTTAGTATACTCTTTCAAAACAAAGAATGATAGTTTTAGTCTCCGATTTCCAGCTTGTTAGCAGTCATATTACGTGCCTTATGCTCTTATTATTATCTGGGTGTCGACATCAAAGTTCTTGACCCACGCCTGCTTTAATCAGGAATAAATATATATATAGATATCTATATATAAAAGAGTATGTTGTATGTCTGCAACTCTTAAGAATACTTTCAAGTGCACTTGATGTATTTATACCAAGTAGTTTAGGCCAATTAATATGCTCGCATTACAAATATGCGCTCAATTACGCATAATTAGTCAAGCACGTGTAGGCATCTTTTATGTCCAGCAGTAGGGGAAGGGGGATGAGAATTGAGGATGTGAGTGAAGGGAAGCCAACGGCTAAATGGGTGGCTCTTTTACCAGTCAGAGAGAGAGAGACAGAGAGCCAGTAAGTCTGCCATTTGGTCCCGGGCTTTCTGTCATGTACATGAAAATCCAATTTCGCGTGGGTTTCATTAGCAACTCCAACCGCCAGTAGAGTAGATGTCTAAGCAATTTTGCCTTTGCGCTTTGCCACAGAAAAGGACGAAACCGCAAAAAATAATTAAGCACTCGGCGACTTTGGTATTTGACAATGACAGGACCCAGGGCTAGGGCCAGTTAGAGGAACCAGCGGAAAATGGAAATACGTAGAAGACGATGTTATTGAAAATATTTGCAGCCTTTTCTTCTTTCCGTTTGACTTTCATTTTTTTTTTTTCGTTTTCTATTTCATGTTTCGACTCGAAGACTACGCAAAATTGAAAATCTCATGCCACACACATACCGCAGCAACAACATCAGAAGCAGCAGCAGCAGCAGCAACAACAACAATAGGCAAACATGTGTCGTTTAACAGAGGCATACGCGGCGATGATATTGGCTTGCTATTGAGTTGTATTTCTTGTCTGTCTATACGGCACTCAGTCAGTCAAGCAGTCAGTCAGTCAGTCAGTTAGTCAGTTAGTCAGTCAGAGCAGTTTGTTGGTCGCAATCAAATGAAGTGAAATCGATGTGCTGCTGACTCTATTCATATGAGCCATCCTACTACAGTGGTGGGCCAAAACCAGGCTGGCATGCGGGCAGCTGTCAATGTGTCTATGGAAAGCGTGTACAACGTACATTTGAGTGGATTTGCTAACTGATTTTGTCATACAGTCGACTGGCAGCGGATGCCTCATGCCTGCTGCCTGATACTGATGCCAATACCGATTGTGGCTCTTTCACTCTCTCTCTCTTGCTTTCTTTCTATATAGCTATGACTCTTGACTGTCCAAAATGTTAGTGAGCGTATGTGTGTTTGCCAGTGTTTTATGCTGACAATCGAATTTGTTGACGTGGCTGGATTATTACTTCATAAGCAGGATGAACCACAAGCAGTGGCAAATAGCACCAGTAGCAGCAGCAACAAAAACAACCAAAGCATTGTCAATTATCAGCAATTTCTTGTCAACTGCTTTGGCTTTTTGGTATCCCCGCCTCCTTAATAAGCAAACCCATTAAGCATTTCATTTGATTTTCGCATTGCGAATCTCATTTGCCAATGGCATTCATTTTCTATTACTTAGCAGTGGCTAAAGCTAATTTTCTTCCAAATAAATTGGAAAATCGTGAATCCCAGAGCCATCACCCACAGCTTTTGATATGCCATGATGTCAATTGACATACACACACACATACACACAGCAGCAGCAGCTGAAGGGCGTGACTGAATTTTCATAATGAGCTGACAATCCGGCAAAATCAATTTGATCAATCCGTGAGTGTGTTAAGTGCATAGCGAAACGGGAACAGACTTTGATAACCGAGAAAACATGCAAACACAGAAAGATATATACATATTACACAATATATGTGATTAAATTTATTTAATAAAGAGAAAGAGAGGGAAATTTATTTGCTCGCTTGTCTATTTAAGCTATTTGAACTCGAAAAAAATAATTCCCTTTGATGCTATTGCGGAAATACAATTTGAAATATTTGTAAAAATTTTTCCCCAAATTGAATATTATAATTTTGTGTTGTTCTTTTTATTTTACTTCATTTTTGCAATTGTTTTAGCTATTTTTGTCAAACATTTTTTGGTTTGATGTGATTGACAAAACCATGCGATAAGCCACGGGGAGCCATGTTAGTTCAAAAGTTCACAAAAGTGGACAAAATGTAGGAAAAAGAAAAAATTATGCGGAAATAAATATTCATTCATATGAGGGAAGTTCAACACCGAATTAGTCGGTGAAGGGAAAAACTTTGACAGAGCTTTGACATTATAGCTGAAACTTTAAATCGATTTTACAGCAATACTTATATCTGAGAAAGAAATTGCATTTTACTATAAAACCGATAGTTTTTATACACTAAGCAAATATAATCTATTTGAATTTGAATTCTATCAGAAGAATGGTTCGGGATGGTTCGATTTTAGATTTAAGTAATTTCAATAATAGTAATAATCCAAAATTTAGTCAACAATCAAGTTTACAGTGCTTACATAATTAGAGAATTGTCTATAGCCCTCAGATAATGAAGAAAAGACAGTGTATTCATGTATCTGAACGGAATTTGTGGTATATGAAATCGAGTGAGCTTAGTAATCCCATCGACCAGTCCGCAAAACTCACACACACATGTACAGACAAATATATATAGATACATATGTAGCACAGAGGCATACACACACATTATTATGTTTCATGTGGGGAGTCAAGGGAGGAAATGGTTGAAAAGTGAGATGACCGTCGCCGGGACCCAGCATAAAAAGCTTGTTCTATGCAGTCGTTTAGCTTAACCGCAACATTATGTCGAATGCCGGAATCTTCAATCTGCTGTCCAAGCTGAGCGCATAGTTTGCTGATGGGCTTTTGGTTTGTGAAGCGGTTCGCTTGGTCAGTTCAGTCCCACCACTGTTCAGTCAGGACCGGCTTGGCTAGCGGGGCTTATGTATAATTTGGGGTCAAGCAAGAAGGAGCATTCATTTTCATTTCCATTTACCTAAAACTGCCACTGAAATATGTAAAAGAACGAAACCAAGAGAGAGCAAATGAGACAAGAATATACAAAAAAAAAAAAAATGAGACAGATGCGTGTTGTTTAATTTAAAAATTCTTGACGCTTAATTCGGTGCGTCAAAGGAAAAAAGACCAAGGCCAAAATGAATGCTCATCATTATCAACATAATGCAATTTAAGCAACCTCCTTAACCTTTATCAACATTTGTGGCAATAGCATTCTAATAGCAAATTTCCATTTAAATATTTATAAAAAGTTTTCACTTTGAGAAAGAATTTAATTCAATTGCCGCTGCACTCAAAAAGGAAGTTTTAGCTGCGAAAGCAGACAGAAAAAGATGTAGAGGAGAGAGGCAAAGACACAGACAGAAAAACTCACACACTGACAATCTTCTTATAGAGTCTGTTACAGAGTCTCTACAACTGGCTCAGTGTTTGGGCCAAGTCCATTAAGTTGCTTTAATTATTTAGCAGCCTTAAAAGCAACGCAATGCTAGAAGCCGCAGCAAAATGCCTTTTGCGTTTTTAATGCCAACACAAGCGTTTGCATTTAATTATAACCTATTTTGTCTATGGAGACAAAGTTTACTCTCAACACCAAAACTTTACCCGCTAAAAGAAGGGCGAATAAACATTATTTGTTGCGAATGGAAAACTGGCATATAAATTGTAAGAAATCTTTCTATATAGATACATACCTATATGCATACATATGTATACATATATCAGAAAGGGAGTGAAAGCATGGCAATGCCTGGCCGATTGGCTTTTGCCACCTGACAGTTCAAAGTTTGGCACACACATGCACGAAATCATATTCACGCACAACAAACACAAATTCTCAGCACAGATATACATACACACACATACATACTCTGAAGGTTGATCCTGAAGTAAAAGGAGCAGCAACAGCAGCAGCAGCAGCGAGAGCCTTCAACGGCACAATTTCGTAATTTTTATGGCAAAAGTTCTCTAATCAAATTTAATGAATTGTGAAAAAGGCAACAAATATACGACAACTTTCTAGCAAAGAAAGTTTGTCCTCGCACCCAATACCTCTCTATACCCTTCCCCGTCACCATCAAGGAGAAAAAAAAAAAAAAGAAAAACGAAAGAAAAACCATCTCTTTCTAGCTGATATTTCTTATGAGTGTAGACGTCGCCGTTGTCGTCATTTGAAGTCGATGTCGATGTTCGAGGACCTTCGCTTCGATTGGGTTAGCTTTCGGTTTCGGTTTTGGTGTTGTAAATTGGCGGATGTGATTTTTGTGGGCTGGCATTATTAAATGCGGCATAAAATCAGTCAGTCCACAAGTCCATGCCACTCGCTCGACAGTCATCCCATGTTGAAGTCTAACAAATGCGCACAGTTAGCAGAGGGGCAGCAGCCAAACAAATTGTTGTACACATTTTCTTTTTCATTTTTTTTTTTTTTCATCATTCTTATATTTTTTTTCTTTTGCTCTTACTCTTCTTGTGGCTTGTTGCCCTTTTGTTGTGTTGCCAGTTGTTCGAGTGTTCTGGCTAAAAGTTTGTCAATGTAACGGAAAACTGCGTTTAAGTAAATTTTTCATAAATTTTCTTGCTATACAACATTTGTGGCATGGATGGGGACAAGTGCGTTTGTCAAGTTAGAGAAAGTGCGAGAGAGAGAGAGAGAGAGAGAGCGCGCCAGAGGCTAATATTTTCTTTAATAGAAACAATTTTTAACTTAAATTTTCAGAAATATTTGTTAGCTATTAGAGAGCTAATGAAAACGAAATGTCTTCTACACATATTTTTCTTATATTATACGGAATTAAAGGTAATCGAAAGGATACTTTAAAAAAGAGTTGTGCAGCTTTTCAAGACGAAGTATTCGGTATCTATATTTTATTTTTTAAACTGTCTTCAGGCATTTAGGCAATTTCGCCAAATAGTGAACAGAAAATAATTTAATAATTTAACAAAACAAAATCCATGTTTTAATTATTTGAATTGGAAGTAGACTAAACTATTCAATGTAATATGTTTAGGATGAAGGTTTAAGTTAATTGGCAAATTCCCATGTTGTTAAATCAAATCTTTATTAAAACAATATCCAAAATGTACAAGGAAACATATAAACGTCGAAAGATTTAAATGTGTAACTAAAATTTCCTAAATTGATTTGGTTAATTGCACATTTAAGTGATTAACGGCGGAAGTTTTCGTAAAAATCGAACAAAAACAGCACCCTGTATGCATAGATTCGTATGTATGTGTGTGTGCGTGTGTATATATTTGCTTTCATAATAAGCAACCATAAATTGTTATATTTTATTAATGTGCCTTGAACGCGTCGAGTTTTGTAGCTCGTTTTTGCCATATGGAAGTATTAATCATAAAAAAAAGGGAGAGAAGGAAAATAATAAAAAAAAAAGCGCGCGCAAACAAAAAGAACAACATTTTAGGCGCTCCAAAATTTTAGGCAATTTCTCATAATATTGTCGGGTACTTTAGCAAAGTTTATACCCATTTCCACACAAATATTGAATGGATGTGAGTGTGGGTGTATGTGTGTATGTATGGCTGTGTGTGTTTGGCATGATTATGATTACTCATACGCTGCGTTGGCAACAATCATACACCACATTATTAGCTGTGTCAGGACTCACAAAAATAATGACAATGAGAATATGCCACGATTATTTGTATTACTCTCTCTCTCTCTCTCTCTCTAATTCTCTTTCTCTCTCTCTTTCACTCGTTAGCTAGAGCGATAGTGTAACGGTAGTTACCAGCTTTTGATGCTGATGAAGCCTTAAGCCCCTCATCGTCTGTCGACGGCGTCGTCATCTAACTGAAATGTTGAGATTTATGTCTTGGCCCGATCTTTTGTGTCAGCCAGCTAAGAAAATATTTTATGAAATAATATACACACACACACACATACATACGCACATATATACAAATCCATACACACATACATATATATCTACTTATATTTTGGGCGTTAAGTGCTTTCTGCTACGTCATCTTTTGAGTATTTGCAGCATAATTAGTTCGCTGAGTGCGTATGAAAAGCAAGTCGAAGGGAAAGTAGAAGTGAAAGTCTCGAGTCGAGAGTGAAGTTGGTAAATTCAAAAGGTTTTGAAGCACGTTTGATGACTCGGTACATTTGCCATACAGACATATATATTTGCATACATATGTCAGCACCCATAAAGTCTGTTGTTAATTATGCTAAAACTTTAAGCCGTTTAAACAGTTTCTATGAGTCTACCAATGACAACTTGTCTAACAGAAAAGGGTAAAGAGACATTAGAGTTCGTAACCTTTGAAACATTGTAAAATGGAACTCAATTTGAAATTTATTTCACTTACCAAAACATAGTCATCGCAACAAAAGCAACAATCTGAAAAGAAAATAATGTATTCTTTATAAATTTTAGTAGCAAATGGTGAATTTTCTTTTAAAGTATAAAAAATCTTCGTTGAAACTCTGTTTATTTAAATATTTTCTTTCTCAAAGAAGAGTCAAACAAACCACATCAAAGATATTGCAAAGACCTTTTTTTGTTCTTTTATTTTCCCCATTTTAGTCAGTTTTTTTGTTTTGTAGATTAAATTTTAATATTGAAGCTAATTAAAGAACGGATGGCTGGTTGGGCATTTAGAATGCTTTGCTCATAATTTGATTCGTTTGGTCTCTAAATTGAGTTCATTGCACTTGACAGGCTGCAGGCCATGCGGCGTATGCGCAATATTTGCTGGCTATGCAGCATTTCTTTTTGGCCAAAAAGCGCAGTCGACTGAACTTTTTGACAGTGCTGGGATGTAATTTATGACTTGTTTTACAACACTCCCACAGACCCACACCCACACGCACACACACACATACATACACACCATTCTACTCCATTGATAGAAGGCGCCACTCGCGAGCTAGAAACTTGAAATATTTATGGAGTTTCTTTTGGTTACATTTTTCTCTCTCTCTCTCTCTCTCTTTGTGTTTGGGTTTTATTTTTCTTTTTGGTGGTCCTTTCATATTTTTCTTTAGTCTGCTTTCTGATGTGGTTTTATCTAAGCGACACGCCCACAGTGATACTGATTCTGATGGTGACGCTGACGCACTGGGTCGCTTAGTCAACAGTTGACTTTGGCTTTGTTTATGACATGTCCCCTCATTCATTTTAATTAATTCTTTCTAGCATTTGCGCCCATGGCAATGACGTCGCAATGCAAACAATAAAAAAAAAACAACTAGAAAACAAGCAGCAAAAGCGTGAAGAAGAAAGAGAAGGAGAGAGGACTCAACCAACGCAGGGAGAAGGACTTCAATTGAGCTAGGACTCCGACTCTTGGACATTTCTGACGGTGTTATGTAAAAATCACGCTGGTGTTTATGCTGGCCCAACTATTTTTATTCTTATTTTCATTTTTATGCTCATTCTTGGTGGCTGCCTTACGCGTTCTCCCCCCGCCCATTCCTGTAGCTCCCTATATCTAACAAAACACACAGCCATGTAGACGAGGCCATGGCATGGAGGGCATTATTGACGTAGTTTATGGAGCCATTTATGACGATTCAACATTTTTATTTCAACCGCAATGCATGGCATCTGCGCTTAGTATAACAGAATCTAAACGTTGCTCAACGTTGGTAGTAGGAGGGCAAACTGTACGGAAACAGCATCAACTTAAATTTACTGCTTGTAAAAGCCGCCAAGCTCCGGTGTGGGCAAATAAAAACAAAAGACCAGTCAGTCCCTAGTGAGGATACTGTGAAGAAGCTCCAGTAGTAGTAGTAGGAGCAATGGAAATTGGAGTGGGTGCTCGGTGTCTCGGAGGATAAACAATGCCAAAACAACCAAGATAAAGCTTAGATGCGCAAACCGTATCGAGTTTCTATTATCTTTTTCGAGAAAAACGTCGCGACGTCTAGGAGTCGAAAAGTTTTTACGTAAAAGACAGAAAACTTAAAAAAAACCCCTACTGGAAGAAGAATAAATAAAGCAACCTATGTTTAAAAAAAAAAGAACAATAACAACAAAAAATAGCAAATACATAAAGCAAAAGAGCCAGCAGCCAACAACAATATAAAGCATCGAACAAGAGCATCCGCCACTCGACTCTCTCTCACACAATTGCATAATGAAGCGCGTCATTATCCTTAAGATACATAAACAATGCCAACAGAAGGTAACTGTAGCTTTAGCCATACCCTGGCAACTATGCTCAACTATAAGCCAAACAAACAGCAACAGCAACAAAAGCAACAATAAAAAACTGCAACAACAACAACAGCAATAGGCAAGCGACTGGAAAATATTTTTGCATTGTTTTTTGTTTTGTTTTTATTTTTCATGCGCTTAATTACCAAGCGAGAATAGTTTCTTGACTTCAAGCAAAAGTTTCTATATATGTATGAAGCACGAAAGGGATCAAAGTAGACAATAGTTTAATCTGAAGGATAATTTGGATGAACAGGTAACAAGAGCTACAAGTTAAATGTTAACCAATCTTTATTTTGAACTTAAGATTACTGCAGCATGCGGACAGCTTTGACAAAAAAAAAAAATAAACAAAGGTATTACGAATTGTTCAGATGTCCATCAACGGAGGGGCACATGTGGACTAAAATTCTGATGTTGTGAACTTTAAGTCTGAAGTGAATAGAAGAAATTTTATAAGAAGATGAATTCATAAGCAATTTTACACAAAACTAAATTAAGATAAAGCTCATTCGATATCTAACAATTCTTTCTTATAAAAGAAAAGTGCCATCTCAGGTTAAGGTTACATTTACAAATTAAGGATAAAAATTTGACTAAAATACAACCATTTAAATAATATTGTTAGCATTGAGAAAAACTTGTGTGGTCATTTTTTTCGCATACTTTTATAATTGACAATTGATTTTCTTAAATTTTTTATTAAATGTGAATGGTTTTTCTGGGGAAAAATTTCAACTCATAAAAGAACTCAAAAAGGCCATTCAATGTCCAATTTTTCTCCTCTTCATTTTTGAAAACTATACACGATTTGTGAATTGTTATTAATTCAGTAAATATGTGTGTATACATATATGTACATATACATATATATAAAATATGTCTCCCTTAGACCTCTGATTGATTACGAAATATGCAATTAGCTAATATCAATATTATTTCAATATATGCAGACATTTGGGCAAAATAACAAAATTAAACGAGAAAAAAAAATTCCAATAGAATAATATGCATGCGGAATATTTTTAATACATGCAAGTTTATTTTCTCAGAGAAACGGTTTTTCTTTTTTTTCTCTTTCATTTGTTTTTTGTTTTTTCCTTTTTTCCGGTTTTGTTCTTGTTCTTGTAGAGCGCTTATTGGTTTTTGGATTTTAATTAAAATTTGATAGCTGGCGGCGCCCAAAGCTCTCAAAAATGTGTGCGCCGTATAGAGATAATAGTACGGACCTCAATGCGTGTGTATATATGAGTGCGCGTGTGTGTGTGTGTGTGGGTAAGCTTGTGTGAGGGAGTCAGTATGCGTGTTATTGTTGCCTAATATTTTGGTATATGGTTTTGGTTTTTGTTGTTTGTTAGCTGCATTTTGCAGCTACGCAGATATTTGCGCTAATAAAAAAAAAGAATGGGGCAACGTTGATGATGAAGCCATAAACACAGAGAAAGACCGCAAGACAAAGAGAGAGAGAGAGAGAGAGAGAGAGAGAGAGAGAAGAGGAAGGTATGCTGGGGGAATGGGTTGGATTTCTGAGTGCTGTCATAAAACTCAATCAAATTATGCAGGCGGTTTTGTGTCTCGTCAACACAAACTCTCATTTGCGTTAAGCTTTCAAAATTGTTTTCCTTATTATTTTTGCTGTTGCACATGGCGTATGAGTAATGTTTATATGAAAATTATGCACAAAACAAGAAAGAAAAGGAAGCAAAAACAGAAACGTAAAATGGTAAAACAAGAGAAGAAAAAACCAAAAGAGGTAAAACTCGTTCGCTGTGCTGTTAAAAAATGTGAACCAAAAGCTTCTTAAGGATTAAAAACGTCAGCAATTTTCACAAAGTAGATGTACAAAAAAAAAACGCATAACAAAAGAGACGAGAGAGAGAGAAGGCTAGATTGCACAATGGAAGGGCAACAACCACAAAAAACAAAAAAAAATTTAATAAATTTTACAAGTAAATAACCAGACATCCGGAAGCCAAGTTGTTAAATCTGCAGCAAGGGTTATCCCAGACCTAAAACGGGGGCGGGCAGGTAAGTGAGAGGGGGAGCGAAAGATTTGTATGTTTTGGCCACATGTTAATGATAGTTTTGGCAGATGCAACAAATCTGTTGCCACAATGCAAGGCAATGTTGTCTGTGTGGCATGTAAAATAAAAGTCAAGTGCGTTGAAGACTTGCACTTTGTTTACGGAACATTTGGCTTTAATGCTGCATAATCGCCAAACAATTTCATTTCTCACACTCGCCATCGAGATATCTCTCTGAATGTCAACTGTTTTGGCCAGGATGCAACACGCAAACCCATAAACACACACATACACACAAACCAAGAGGCATGATGATCAGAATGTGCCAAAGAGGCAAAAGTAAAGTATGTGTGTATGTGTGTGTAGGTGTTGTTGTTTGGGGGGCATATATAAGATGTCCTGGGCTGGTTTCGGGTCACTTAAGTTTTATGTGGCGAAACGCGTTACCAAATTGCGTTCAAATTGCGCACGCAGATAACAGTTTTTCATTACGGCACATAAAAGTGCTCGACGCTGATGACTCTTGTTGCTGTTGCTGTTGTTGCTATTGCTATCCCTGCAAATTGCTATGCCAACACGTGCCTCACTTTGCAGCTCATGTCAGTAACAACAACATCAGCAAAAGAAGCATCAGCAACAGGCACAGCTTTGTCCACTCAAATTGCAAACCATTTTCACATCTCCCCCTCTCTCTCTCTCTCTCATTGTCTCTCTTTCCTTGTCTGGTCTGTTTGCCTTTTAGCTAAATAAAAAAAAAAAGAAAGAAATAGAAATCTACTCACATACCTCCGACATTGTCACATAGTTGAAGCTTCGCTGGCACTTAAGGTCTACCGCCCAAAACTCTAGTTTTCAACTCGGCTGATTTAGTGGCGCCAGTTGTTGGACAAGCTAATTTTTCAACTGCCTAAGCGAGCGGAAGTCCTTTTGCCTAGATGTTGATTTAAATATGTCGTGAGAAATCGGTGAGAGTTTTTGCAAGCCAGATTGATTGGCGCCCGTTTGGCTTGGTAAAAGTTTCGGTTGCCATTGTGTTTTGTAGCAAATGCTTTTAGGCGTTGACAATGGAAAGAAAACTTTTGTGCTTATCATGCGTGCAAGTTTCCCTCCGACATTTTAATTGAAAAATACTTAGCAAACTGTTTGGGCGTTGTTGCTTTTGTTGGCATTGTCCTTGTGTTGTAGACGCAATTCTTGTCTAAGTTCAAGAGAGTGTCAAATGGCAAACACTTGTGCTTTGGGTCTGGGTCTCGGCTTTAGTTCAGCAGCCGTTCAAGTGCACTTAGGACTGCAGCAAGGTGTAAAATGCACACGCATGCCATGGCAACGGCAACGCAACAGCAACAGCAACGCCAACGATGTCCTTAGTCAATAAACTCTGCTCAATTTTAATTGCTGGCTTAAGCTGGGAGCCGGCTAACCGGTAAAAGACAGAAAAACGAACTAGTCGCAGAGACAAAGACAGAGACCGAGGCAAGACACGGGCGCTAGTTGCCCTACTAACCTATAACGTGACACGATGAATTGTCGTTGCTCTTTTCTCTCTTAATCTGTAATGCTCTCGTTCTCTCTCACTCACACTCTCTCTTTCGCATCTTTAGTTATGCTCTCTGTCTCGTTTTTACTCTTTGTCTGTTACAGTCGCCTAGATATCGATGGCATTTTTAATTTAGCCAGGATTATGGCTAGAACCGTGCTTAATTTAAAAACTCTTGCGTGTGTGCATCACGTCCGATGAGGCACGTCTCCATCTTATGAAGCACTCGTAAAACCAAACGACCGACTTGTCCGACTCGTTCTGGATTATAACCATTAACTTTACCATGAACTTGTTGGCCGTCATTTTGCCAACAAATTGTTGATGCTTAACCCTTTTCCAGTTGACACGCACGTGTCAGCGAAAATGAAACAACAACTAAAAAAAAATACAAAAATGTACGAAGCATCGCATAAATTTTTAAGTGATTAAAAAATAAGAACAGCAAAAAAAAAGCAACACACTCACACACATAAATGTCACCCCTCCCTCACACACTGTCTCTCTTTCCCTTTCACTCACACCCACACAGACAGACAATAAGTGAAAACATTTAAATGCGCGCAACGTGCAAAAAATAAATTGTTGTCAAACTGTAGAGAGGCGGCACAAGTTGGGGCACGATGGGGGCAACGGCAAATGTTGCAACGAACCTTATCAGCATCCTTTTTTGGTACATTTGGCATTGGAACACAGCATCCACAGAAATTACATTCCACAAGCCGGTCGCTATATCATTTACCATTTCATTTTATTCGTTCCTCGTTCGTTTTCTTAGTTCGTTGGCGGTTCGTATCCTACGAGGATATCCCTCGGTTTGGTTCATGGCTTCGTTAACATTCGACTTTCATGTTCAGTTTGTAAACGTACTTCGTGCGGGTCGGTTAGCATAACGGTCTACTTTAGACAATTGTTTGTATACACTCTCACACAGTGGAGCATTTATCTGTTATATACGGTCATGCTCTAAAAGTAAACAACAACAAAAGGACGAATGGGACAAAAAAAAAAACGTTAACTCTAAAACTATGATGCCATCCATATATATCCTTTATTCTGATCTAAAATCAGTAAATTGAAAGAAAATCCGATAAAAAAATTTAAACCCCACCGTCAGTCATTGTCATAAGCGTTTGTCTTGTTCTTGTGGTTCACTACCAATTTACATTGATGAACTGGTCTCGCGCCGTGCATAACAAAAAACCACCATATCCCCATAATCAAAACCCAAAATAACTGCCTGTTCTTTACCTTTGAAGTCCTTGGCCCGATCTGTTTTGGTGGTGTAAGTGTTTTTGTGTGGCGCAAAAGTGTGAAAACAGCGCAAAATAAATATTAAAAGCAAAACGTGCGTGGATTAGAAAGCATCGACACCGTTCAAAACTCCAGCAGCAGCAGCAGCAGCCGGCAGCTGCAGGAGTCCGGGAATCAGGTTCGTATCATGTCCATGGAACACGACTTACTTCAAAGTTCACTGCACTATACCAGCGTTTCTACATCTTTTTTCCTTTGTTGTTGTTGTTCTATGATTTTTTTCTTTTTTTTTTTTTTCATTTTATGGTCCTGGCCCCTTTTATTTGAGTCTCAATTTCTGCACGTTGGCAGACGCATAATTTAGGCAAACTTTTTCTTTCACCTCAAGTTTGTGATTCATTTGAATTTTTATTTTATTCGTGGCAGCATATGCCAATGTTGAAACAGAGCAACAATCCGTTCTCAGTATGTATTCTAACCTTACAAGTAAAGTGGCTGGACGAAAGACCCATGTTGATTTATGATAATCGAAGATGGTCGTCGTCGTGGCATGGACCTTGTAGGCCTCTGTCCTCTGTTTGCGGTACGCAATTTCCGTCCAAGTGGAAACTAAATAATTATATGGCCCAGGTGTAGTCAGGGCAAGTCCCAGTTGCTTTTACTGTCTTCGTCTTAGGCTTTGGCTCAGGAACTGGCTCAGTCTTCATCTTCATCTCCATTTCTCTCTCTGTCTTTGTTTCTGTTTCTGCCTTTGACTCTATGTTGGGTTGAGTTTAACGAACATTTATGCTTGTGCGGTTGGTTGTTTATGCTGAGCTCGAGTTATGTGGCACTTAAGAGGCGTGGCAGGGCACACACGGCTCACAGCACAGGGCACAGAACACAGGACGCAAGGCGCAAGCACATTTGCCAGCCGCACTCATATGCTGTGCGTGTGTGTGTGCACGGCACGGTAACGTTTGCATATGTTCATCAAGAATGAATTAAAAGTTATTTTAAATTCGTGACACTCGCCTAATTTTGCATGTGTGAGTGCTACAGTGCGACAGTACTACATTGGATACAGTGTAGGGACTGCGTAGGGACTACCCAGTTGTTCTTGTACTGTGCTTAAGTGTCTGTGTCACAGACTGAGGGTGTAGTATATGTATGTGTGTGAGGGTAAAAGAGTGTCAGGATCTGACACCTGCCAGACATCTACTCTAGCAAGCTGCTGGCTAAATTCTGTGACTATGACTCTGCCACTCACAGGTCCTAAAACATGCACACTCGCACACACACATACATGCATACACTTACACAGATACAGTAGCACACTCACAGGACTTGCATGCCATCCGCACACTCGGATACTTCCCAATGGGCCAAGTGAATTAAATTTCAAATGTTTCTTAATTTACTTTTTCGGTTTCCCGTTGACAGTTCAAATTGCTATAACAAATTTTCTAGCGTTACGCATGCCATTCATTCATTCATTTCACTTTGCTCACACTCACAAACACATACACGCACACACACACATGCAAACACACAAAGGAGCCGCTCACACAAGGACTCGGAGGGCCGCACATGCATAAGTGAAATATTATGTACAACTGTCGAGTTTGTTTTTCTTACTTGTGCGCTTTTTTTTTTCTTTTTCGTTCCCATCTTTCATTTTTTTTTTTTGGCTGGCTTCTTTTTTTTTGTCGAAAATAAATGAAGCCATTCGAGCGCAATCAGAAATTCGCATTAAAGCGTGGCTGACTCGCACGCATTGGCATGGCACGATTGCCACATTGAGAGGAGAATATACATGGCCAAAAAGTCAACCAACCGTACGCATATATGGCAAACGCATAACGGTAATCGGCTTGATGTGAGTCGAACAGAAGCTAGGCAATAGAAGAAGTAACCGAGTAAAGTGTTTTTATCCTTCTTCTCCTTTTTTTTTTTTTGTTGGTTGTAGTAGCTTACCTACCTCTACCAACTGGTAGGTACGTCGCGAGTGTGTTGAAAAAAATGGGAAAATTAATGACAGTATCGATTGAATGAATGTAGGAGAAATATGCTAAATTGATTCACAATTGAGTCGATGAATTTGCCTTCACTTTGGGGATTTGAATATTGTTTTAGATATAACTGAAGTGAAGTAGATATTGTAGTTGAGTAAAGACATAAATGAATGGAATGATTGAAAGTCTTTCAACTGTACACGAATGACTTGTGATATGCATTTAAATGGAAACATGCAAACAGGGTTTTGCTTTTCTTTTCTTTTCTTTTAGATACATTTCGAGATCTAGGACTTTAAATTTTGAAGCATTGAATCATACCATTTTGAGTTTTATTTGTTTCAATTCAGAGAGATTTAACAAGACAAATACGAGAAAGTTTTTAATTAAAAACATTGACAAACATTTATCTATTTACTAAACAACAAAAGAGACTTTAAGTTATTTAACAGACTCCACTGAGAACTTCCAGCTGAATTTGGCTAACTAAACAATTAATTGAAACTAATGAAGGTTTTCTTTATGATCTCTTCTTTCGTTTATTATGACAATTGCCGATATAACTGAAAGCTTTCTTTTCCTAAATAACCAATTTCAAGGATAGTTTACATCCAGTCATAAACAAAGAATGGACAATTGCATTTTTTTAACCATCATTTAAGTTGGTTTTTCGTGTTGTTTATTTTGCGGCGTAAACGTTCACAATCCATTCCATTGGGAGCAAAGCAACGAAATACAACACTAAATAAAAATAGAATAAAAAAATACAAGAAACAACACTTGAGAACTTAGTTAACCAAAGCGAAACAAGAGGCAACCATCAATGTCAGTCTCTCTGGCTGTCGTCAGTCGTCGGTTTCCGTTTCCGTTTGTCTTAACCGCACAGCAGAGAGCTAAAAACCATTTACAGTTTCCAGTTAACTCGAATGGCAAACAAAAATTGCTGCGTGCAAAATAAATAAATACTTGAAAAAGTTTCAGGCACTACTCGTCGTCGTAAGTGAGTAAGTGAGTGGGTAGGCGAATAAGTGAGTGAACGAACGAATGAGTGAATGAGTGAGCGAATGAGTAGGTTGGGTGAGTCGGTGATCTAGTACAGTTGGCAAATTGAACTTAAATGTAGTGCAATGCAATTACAACTTATTTAAGCAATAGCAGCGAACGAAACAGATATACGCCAGTTTTTGTTTCTGTTGCAACTATCTCAGTGTCGGCTTCTTTGTTCACTTTCGTCGTGGGTGGGCAGGCAGCCACAAAAAATGCTTCAACGAAATGAAATTAGTGTCAAAACGTTGCGTCTGCAAGTGCCATCAGTGCTGTCATTTCTATATAGAGAGATCTCTCTCTCTATCTCTAAGTATGTCTCGTCAAATTCATTTCCGCGGCAAAATGGAGAGCATTGGTCTACAGACAGACAGGCGACAAGGCTCAGGGCAAACATTTTGGGGCGTAATCGCTGACATCGTCATGGAGCTATCCTGTCTCTCTCTCTCTCTCTCTCTCTCTCGCTCACTCTAACTCTCTCTCAGTGTCCTGCTGTTGGTTCTATAAGTAGCTCGCCAGCAACAGATACATCTCTAAATTCTATGCTGGCCCAGGCTTAGTTCTTGTTTTTGCTTCCCTTTTCTTTATCATTTTTTTTCTTTTGCCCCTTTTTCCATTTCTCCCTTTCCTTTTTTTTTTTTTTGATGTTGGTTGCCAAGGCTTTTTAAGTTGATTATGGGGTCTAGTAGAAGAATAGAGAGCAGGGGAGGAGAAAAAAAAATAACGGCGCCGTTGTGTTGAATGAAATTGATGAAGTAGTTGCAAAAGCCGCTGCTACTCCTGATGCTCCACGTGGACACAAAAAACACTTCCCTTAGCAAGGTAAATAGGCGTTGTTTTTTGCCTTCTGCTCTTTGCAACTTGCAACTTGTTTGCTGTTCACTATTCCTTTTTTTCCTCGTTTTTGTTTTCTTCCTCCTCTGCTTTGTTTGTTGCTTGAGCTCTATGCTTTCACCTGCAAATTGAATGGGTTTTAGCGGAGCATTGCCCCACATTGCTCCAGGCCACATTGTGGCTAAATGGACTTAAGCCCTAGTTAACTAAAGGAATTTAAAGATGCGGCTCGAGTTTGATTGAAGCTCAATCAACGCTGTGGGGAATTCTATTCTCAAAATTAAAATTTATTGCCAATTTGCGGCACAATTCGATTAAGCTTAAATTTCGCGAGCACAAAGCGAATCTGCAGAGAGGAGAAAAAAAAAGAAACACTCAACACTGGACGGAGGCCAGTGGTGGGGAATCGAATCTGGTGGCATTTAAATCCAATATGTAAATGAAAAAAAAAAAAAAAAAGCAAAGAAAAGTGGAAAAAAAAAGAATGAAAACACAAGCCACCCATAGACCAGGGCCAAGACCTACTCAGACTGTTGAAAAGCTGTTGAAGTTTATTGGAAAAATATTCAAATCACGTGGGTGGTCTCAGGCTCTCACATTCTAACATTTGTTCCCAGGCAACGGCAACGGCAACTTCCTTCTTCAGTCGGGTGATAAAAATGGCCAAAGAAATTACTTATAGATTGAATGAAATCGTCGGGGCTCATAGTCCCACTCTCATTGCTGAAGCTGAGGCTAAGGCTAAGGCTAAGACAGAGTAGTCTAGGACTTCGCTACACTTTTTTGATCAATTTAAATGCCCAGGCTAAGACAATAAAAAGTCTTATTGCGGCAGCTTAGTTTAGGATTTTGAGAGGTTCTCTCGTAAATAAGTATTTAGCTAAGCATGCAATTAAAATTGTTGCCAGCCGGCTACAAAAAGGAAAAAATAAAAAAATATAAATAAAATCACAAATGCCAAAATGATGAGCATTGACTTCTATAACACAAAAAGTTATCTAATAAGTGTCAGTTGGACAGCCACTGTGAAAACAACAACAACGTGCTGCGGCTATTGCTCCTGACCTGTGCCGCCACCTAAACCACCCCTAGGCCCAAAAAAAAAAAAAAAAAAAAAAACCGAAAAGTTTCATTTTCATTTGCGGAGGGTTCAAGACTTTTGTCACTTTGTCGCCCAAGTCAGACAAGTGGATGGGGCAAGTGAAATAGAGAAGATGCCGACGGGGTAGATGCTTGTTGGAAATTCAATGTCTATAAATCGCCCAACGCCCAACACCGTTCACGCTTTATTTATAGCATAGGGATTTATGCTCGGCATATTTATTTATGAACAACAATTTGCCGGCTGCTTTAAGGCCTCATTGATGCGTAGAGTCGTAAATTAGCAACGGCCAGTAGCAGCAACAAATGTAAATAGTTCAATAACAAAAAGCAATACCCAATAACAATAACATCATGCTGCAGGGCATCAGAGTAGAGAAGAGCAGAGACCAATACCAAAAACCGTCTGCTGTCTGAGTCAGGCAGCAGCAATAACAAGTTGACATGTTTTATTTATGGAGAGCAAACGTAGACGACAGCAACGACGCCGACGACGACGTAGGACACAGAAAATAGCTGTTAAAATTGTTTTAATTTGCTGAAACCAGAACAAAACGACGAACAAGCATAAACATCAAGGCCGTGTTGAATGGGTCAGTCAATTGGGCAACAGTGTTGGCCAAATTGGCTTGGTTTAACGCCAAAAATGAAATAGAAACTTTACCTTAATTACAAGTAACTTGAAGAATACGTTAAAGATAAATTAAAGTGGAATAGGCAGGGCAGATTAGCTAAATGAGGAACGTTAACTGGTAAGAATCATTGCTTGGATCTTCATAAACAGTATCTTGATTTCTTTATATCTACTAACTTTAAAGCAAATTAGATATCCCCAAGTCATTTTAGTGATCTGTTAGTTTATTTAGTCTAAGAGATCTCTAATATCAAGTCAAATGGTAGATGTTGCTACAACTTGACTGCAGCCCGTTATTATTGCCATAAATCAGAAATCATTTACAGAGGAAGGAGATGAAAAGCAAACAGCGCAAATGAGATGGTAGTTTGTGTGTACTTCGTGTTGTTCATCTATATAGCTGGAGGTTAAGTGACCATACCAAAGTGCCCAATGGCCATGCGTTTGTGTTCGACCCTATGTAATAATTCAATTGTACAGAGAAAGAGCAGCAACTAACCGAACCGACCCCAAAGATTGATGGCGCTCATTGGGCGATAGAGGGAAACATTTGAGGGGAGGGAAATAACTTGGACTTGGAGTTGCTTTTGGCGACATTTGTGTGACGTGTTGCCAGCGTCGTCTTGTTGAATTATGTATAGATATGTGTGTTTGTGTTTGTATGTGTATGTGTGTGTGAATGGTTATATGTTTGTGTTGGTGCGTTGAGGCGCAAATGTTCAAGCTAAAAACTTTGCCAACTTTGGCTAACAGAAAACAGCATAGAAGGAAAAATGGAAAAAGTAACTGAGGCAAGCGGCAAGCACGTGAAAAGCAAAGCCAAAGCCGTCAGTGGATTTAAGTTGGCTTTTTCAAAGAGCAAGAAAACCAACAGAAACAGAGAGAGAGCGAGAGAAACACAAACAGAGAGCGAGAGTGAGAGAGCAACCTTAGCTTTGGCCTAGCCATTGCCATCTAGTCATATACTCGTTGCCAGATAAGCATTTATACGCATTAAAGCGACAGTCAACTTTTTGACCAACTTTTCCTCTTCTAAAGGAAAAGTTATCAAAAATTCCACTTGCGCAGTGAATCAAGTGCCATTTACTGATTGTACAACGGCGCGAGGCAGCACACTGAAAGGAGCCCATAATCCGCTTCACATTTTATCAGTGCTGTGACACTGCCTCAATGTATGTATGTGTCCCTTTCAGTATCTATATATATATGTGATAGAGTGAGTGTGTGTGTGTAAGCACGCGCTTTCATAAGTTAGCTTGAGCCTAGCCTGAGGCGCTTTTAGGCGCACTTAGGCACTCCCCCTTAAACTTTGAGAGCGTGTTAAATCGTCTCCTAATGCCACAACTAAGCCCTTAACTACAACATTGCCAACAGCCGACACCATCATCTGGAGTCCATTCTGTCCAACTGAAAGCAAATCGAATGCTACGAAAGCCCAGTATAATGAATTAATCGAAGGGCATGCGGACAAACATTTACATTTTAGCCACGACAACATAAACAACAAACAACTGGCTAACACTTTACCTATAAATAAAAGAGAGAGAGAGAGAGAGAGAGGGATAGAGGAAGTTGCACACGCTTTATCTGTTGGCCAACAATAGGACAATAGTGCTTTAGGGCTTTCGTTAAGTAGAAGCTCAATACAAGCTCTTAACTAACGCCTTCCAGAATCCTCGAAACTATTTTAAATTAATTAGAAAACCATTCAATTAGAAACGATTATATACTTTAGACCACCTTATGGGAATCTATTGTTAAATTTTAAACTATAATGCCAAATAGGAAATTGTGATTAACTGGTTGCTTGCTCAGATAACATTATATTAAACAAAAGTCATTGAATGCCTTAATCAATCTTCAATCTTCTTTACAATGTAAAAACTAAATATAACTTTCGTTTAATTGGAAAAATACAACTTTGACTAACAATATTCAATTTTGTTCAATTGCTCAGTCGAAATAATACGCTCTTTTGCAGCTTGTTTTTAGAGTTTTCTTATCGTTTAATTGCCGACTTTTGAATCATTCAATTATTGAAAAAAACTTTTAGCCTACAATGTGCAACATGCAACATGGATGCAAATACTGTCATAGATGAGATATTGCTGCACATGCAATGCTCAGAGAAAGGAACAAACAAGCGATTTTTGCAATAAAAAAAAAAAAAAAAATGAAAATAAAAGCAAAAATCAAAAAATCAAGTCGTTGCTTTGAACTATGGCAAACATGGGACTTGGACTGAGACTGAAAGCCAGCAATACTGGAAACTTGGAGAAACAGAGGAATGGGGTATGGGATTTGAGGGGAATGGCAAAACGACAACAGTACAGTACGTACTTTATGTAGTTGCTGGTACGTAACTAAACATTTCCCCCAATTTATTGCCGAAATACGTTCTGTGCCAAGAGACTTTTGCGTACGGGCTGATTTCCTTCTTTTTGCTTATGCTTTTTGTGGCATCAGGGCATTTTATGCAAATGTGGCAAGTTTACGGTCTTATGCAATACACTCTCTAAAGCCATATCGGGCATATGATTTTTAAGTGACCTTTCGTCATCATTATTACGATAGTATGTAGACGATGCACTTATGTATAAATGCAACTACATTTTTTGCAATCGAAGTCGTACACCGACACCGACTTTTAAACACATACACACACACACTGACATTTGATGGGCATTTTAGACATTTGGTTTTAGGTTGCAATAAGAATCACAACGTAGGCAAACATAAAAGGCAAAAAAAAAAAAAACACATGCAAATTCCGTTGAGTTAACAATTGCCAAAATTTTACATTTGATGCCTTCTACTTTTTCTTATATGCCAGTTTCTCTTTGCTATAGCTTTTGCCATCTCCAAAAATCTTTCTTCTTTTGGTCGATTGTTTTTTTTTTTTGTTTTCTGTGTTGCATTTGCAGCATATTCTTGGCTTTCTCTGTTTGGAAATATTGACAGATAAATCAATCAATGTTTCATATGTATACGATTTTCATGTGAGACAGAGAAAGGAAAAGAGAGTCAGAGAGAGAGAGAAATAAAAAGAACTTTGCATACATTTTGGTTAAGGTTATTTCACATAAGATTTTCTTCTCATTTTTTTTTTTTTTTTCAATTAAAACTCAATTCCTGTTTTCAAACAATAGCCAAAATCTCTAAATTAGCTAAAGGCATTCTTCCTCTATTTTCACTAGCTTTTACTGCCACCAGCGGGTTGATGCGAGGCAGGCAGAATGAGGGTGCGTGTGTTTGGCAACAACTCTTACATAATCGAAAAACTTTTACACTTTCAATGATTTTTTGCCTTTGAGAGAATTTACCAACTGTTTGGCTAATAACGATATCCGGGGTAGCGTTACATCTCCATCTCCGGCATATCTACTGCCACACTATTGGTTAAGTTCCATTCGCAAAACCTCAAAAATGTCAGAGAAAAGTAAAATTCATGCCTTTCACGTGCAACTTTCAGGCCGGGGCATAATTAATCATTTTCAGTGTGTTTCAAAAAGTTGCAAAACTAAACTAACAAAAAACGAGAATGAAAAAAATTGACATCGACATCAATTATAATTACCCGCAGAGTTAAAAGGCAGAGTTAAGGCAGCGTCCCTTAATTATACAATTTGCGGTTTCAAAGTTAGTAAAATGAATCGTTGGGAGAAACTACTACTTTTTTGGCTGATTGCCAATAATCAAGTCCATAGACTTGACAAAAAGTTTGTAAAAGCTTCGTGATTTGCGTGTTTTACGCTCTTAGTTTTCCCAATTTGTCTTGCTTCTAGGACCCACCCGTACTCAGTTACCCACACACACACACACCCACACACGCACACATTTTTAAAACAATTTTAGTAAAAGTAGGGCCGGGCGCTATCAATATTTGCCGAATGTGTTTTGAATATGAAATGAGTTTGAAAATCCGTGCGGATTTCCAGTTTTTGGGATTCACTCGTGTAAATTCATTAAAAATTTGCTTGCCACACGGCGAACAAAATACAAATTTTTGTGGCCTACAAATGTGGCAGCAGGGGCAAGGAATTGAGAAAGAATGGGTTGGACACAAAACTATTTGAGTATCTATAAATAAACACGGAAGCCGTTGAAGACTTTTTACGTTGTCGTCGCCGTTTGTCCCCTTTTCGATATTTCTAATTCCCGCCCCAAAATGTATATATATATTTTTTTTTCTTTCTGTCTTTTGAGGGTTTACAACATAAATCGAATCGTATTTATTTTGGTTTTGGCAATTTCACTGAACAGTGAGTGTGGCTCTTGCACACAGATAAAATGTATTGAATCCCTTAAATCGTTTGTGTGGACCCCAAAATACAAATATGTATCTACTAAATATATATATATACATATATATATTTGTATATATGGGTATGCATTAGACCCAAGTCCTTTTAACACTCTATCCCCTTTGATAAGGCAGCTTGACTTTGTTCTAGTTGCTGTGTCTGTAAGTGCTAGTAAATATTTGCGTGTAGGGTATTTGAATTTCGAGTTTATGCAACAATTTGCCATCATCTTGTTGCTTTATTTATTTGCACACAGCAAGCGAAAGTTTAGCCAAAGAATTCGGGTCAACATTATGAGCAGCTAGCTATGGAATAGCAGCTATATGCCATATTTTTTGAAGGCAAGAGAGCCCACTCTGACACGGTCACAGTGCGTGTTGTGTCTCTTTACTAGGGCCGCCGTTGCTGCTGCTGTTGCTGATGTTGGTGCTGCTGTGTTTTGTGTTTGTTTGTTTGTTTGTTAAATTCTGCAAAATCCTTTCATACAGAAAATTGCAAACAAACACACACCCACACAGACACACTCATACATTCATACAACGGGAAGCAGCGAATGAATAAATAAATGTGCCCGAGCCGTTGCTGCTGCCGTTGATGTTGCTGTTGCCGTTGCTGCTGTTGCTGCTTTTGGCATGTTGAAGGAGCAGCAACGATTGTGACTGACTGCTCTGGCATTTTTTGGACAAACGAAATGAAATGTACCGCGCAAGAATTTATAGAAATTTATTTATGTGCTTCGTTGAATGCCCCCTTATGCCCCGTTGCCATCTCTTTGCCTTCCCTTTTTGCAACAAAGTAAACAAATCTACGAACGTGCCTCACATAGACTCAACCCACGCGCATGTATGTGTATCTGTGACCGTATGTGCATGGCCAACACGCGCACACACACACACATACACATTTGGCGAGCCATGAAAGCGAGCCAGAAATTAAATTTTCGAAAATTTGATTTGAAATGCGTGCGTGGAAATTCATTTAACACACAAAATGCCAAACAATTGAAGCAGCTTTTTATGTTTAATTGCCTGTTTATGCGTCAATCAGGTCAAGCCTGTGGTTTTCATAATACACCACCCATTCAGTCGGATAGCCCAGGACCGACTGGTTCTCTAGCAGTTTCTTCACGTACTGTCACGTTCTTCAAAATATGAAACGTCTACGGATTTTTAATGAAGCAAAAGTTGTTGTGGTTCCCATCTCCGCCCAACCCAAACACACACTGGCAAAGAAAACAACAAAAAAAAAAGGTACTAAAGTCAAACAACAAAGAGGGAAGAAGTCCGAAAAACTTCACTGTCCTCTTCCATACTGGACCTTCCTTTTTGTTTCTCTCCCCTCATGCTCGCCATGTCTTTGATTAATACGTGCACTAAACGAGCTCGGTCATGGTAATACCTGCTGGACCCTGGACCACATCTTCTCTAAAGTCTCGGCTACATCGTTACGGTCATGTACGCAATAATTAAAAGTATCGAAACTTGTGTGTGTGTGTGTGTGTGTCGTATGTATGTGTTTGTAGCACTTGTCGCCTGGGCGCGCGGCCAGCCACTCACTGCGGCTGATTGCCTGGACAAACAGTAAGAGAGGGGGGGCTGATGGAGCTGCAGAGCCGATGCCTGGGCCAAAGATATGCTGGGTTACGTATACGACATGTGGTTCCTGTGTGTTTTGTGTTCATTCCCTGTATGTATGTGTTTGTGCTTGTGTGTGTGTGTGTGTACGGTACGTGCGCTTCCACAATCGTATGGGATTCAGCAATTCTTTCTATTTCTTTTTTTTTTTACTGTATGTATCTCTTTCTCTTTTACTCTTTTGCTCTATCAACTACTCCTTCTTCTATTTTGGTTTTGCTTCTATTCCGTTGCCTGGGCAGTCAATTTAGGGGTTTGAGGTCCTGGCATAGATTGCCAGAGCACGAAACAAAGCAAACGACAAATAAACAAACAAACAAACGAATGAAACGAAACGAAACAAACGAAACGTAGCTGCTGCACACGAAACGTGTGTATAAATAAAAACTTTGCAGCAGCAGTCGCCCCCTAAGGGGTGAGTTGTATAGGTTCAGAGTGGTGGTAGGGGGGGGGAGCAGGTCTGATAGAGGCTAGCAAGATAGCCAAAGAGCAACCGATGCTTACTAGCTTCTCTCCCCCAGCCCACTTCATTCACCCCATCTCTCTTCACTAATACACAAACACACTTAAGTTATTGTTACTGTTATTTAGTTAGTTTATGCCACTTTGTATTATGTGTATGTAGTCCTATATCTATCGTATGTATATATGTATATACATATGTATATCGGTGTATGTGTGTGTGTTTGCTCTTTGTCTGGGCCCGTATTTGCTTTTTATTGTATTGCATTTTCTTGTGATTTTCGTTGCCGCCACAAAAACCAAACAACTTCACTTTGATTTGATTGATTTGCGCTGCGTCAGCTGGGCACGCAAAAATAAACCCCAACCTCCCCCACTTCCCACCCAATGAACAAGAGCCAGCAAACAAATAGGAACAGCATATGGAAGTGTTTCAAACATTATTAAAAAGAAAAAAGAAAACAAAAAACAGAAAAAATAAAGAAATACGAAAGAAAAGGTCGAATTCGTTAAACTCTTGAGTGCTTAGAATGTAAATACTTTCAACATTCTGTCTTAATACATGGCATACAATATTAAACATGGCATTTAACTGTAACGTTAACGAAACATTTCATTTCCTTGAAAAATATGTTTTACAGTAGAATTTTAGAACGTTTTTTTTTTAAGGTGACTATTTTTGTACTTTTTACCATTGTTTTTATTTCAAACATTGCCTTATTGCTACATTTTTGCCAGGTCATCTACAACACGATTTTAAAATAGAAATGAGAAACACTTTAATCTCATCCACTCAGATATGCAGTCAGTACTGTAACCGTTATAGATTTTGGTTAGTTTTAAATTCAAGCTGAATACTTAATACATTTCCACAGCTCTGCCCTTTTCCATTAACATCAACATTGGAAAATGAGAGCCTTTTGCCGGTTTGATTGCGTAAAGCTTAACTCTTACACCGCTGGATCAATGTGTATATATATATACATACAATATTTACATATATAGGCTTAGAATCTGGCGTATTTTTTTCCTGTATTTTTCAATTTTTTTTGTTGTATTCTCTGATCCACTTTTATTTGATGCCGCTGATGTGGGTAACATGAAAATTTACTTTGCATGAATTTGTTCGTCATGCTTGATTTTTTATTTATACATCAAACTGGCAAACCAAATATGTCACATGGGTGTGCGTAGGCAGTAAAAAGGATGGGTATGTGTGTGTGTGTGTGTGTGTGTGTGTATGTTTGGCCGAATCCTAGGTATTTTATTTTGTAGTCTACTTTCCAGCACTTTCAGCTTAATGTTCTCACCACATTCGACGTGAGCAAAGTAAAAACGAAATAGTACACCAGCTGTTCGACCATTAAAACTCGGAGAATTAGGACAAGATTTAACTACATTACAGTTTGTACACCCTAAAAATAAGTTCACTAACATTAAGCATTCCCTCAAGTTGTCAAGCAACAGATAAAGAAATAGTATATATACTGCCAAGTGACCAACTTGAAGTAAATAAAAAGTTAAAGGGACAGAATAAATAGAACAAGCAGAGATAAACTCTGCTGGAATGTTAACGCCAAGGAGTGACTCTCAAAATCCTTGCCATTTAATAATTGATTTAAAACATTTGTTAAAAGCAAACTTTAAAAAGATTACAGCATATCACTCATACGTCATGTTAACAAAGTTACAAAAAGTTTAAGTTATGCTGAAATATGAATACCACAAAAAGATTTCACTAAATGTATTTACACATAACTTTTCTAAAAAGAATGAAATAAGACAACAACAAAGTGATCAATTTATTGGGTCAGTTTAAGATAAAGGAAATAAAGCAAATCACTCTTACACTTTGGCTCACTCTACAAAAAGATAAATAAAGAAGAGAAATGCTTTGGCCGGACAAGAAAAAGGACTGAAAATGCAAAAAGTCAGGCCAGCCCCAAGTCAATTCTGTTGGGGCTTATTAAAATTTTATTGCTCAACCCAGTTGTCTGGCCAAGTAGTTGACATGAAGGCGTGGACCTACACCACTGACACACCAACTGTTGTGACGGTTGTACATTTCGTCTTCATTGACACATAGACACACACACAGACACACACACACATATATATATATATAAGTGTATGTATATATACATACAAAGGCGGACAGAGCATACGGGAAGTTGTCCATTGGCGAGACAAACAAAAGGCAGGTGGAAACTGCGCACAAAGGAGCACTTACCCAGCATCTTTTGTTAAGGCCAAAGATCATCATCAGCCCTGACGACAACGACGGCGACGACAAGGAAACTGACGAGGATGATGATGACAAATAACATGATTATGAGCCAAGGCCAAATAACCAAATGAGCAAAGGCACAAGCAATGCGCGACGGCAGTTAATGTTAAGACTGCGGAAATATTTTAATAAAAATGTCAGCTTATGTTCGTTGACAGGTCGCGTGACACGCTGCCAAAAACAGGCGGTGTCTCAAGTGTTCCTCTCTCTCTCTCTCTCTCTCTCTCTCTCTCTCTCTCTATCTCTCATCCAACTATCTCACTGCTGCATGTATTTATGATGAGCCAAAAAAAAAAAAAAGAAAAAGAAGAACCGATCTCTGCCCTGCCAGTAAAATTGTAAGGAGAAAAAAAGCAGCAACTGTATGTGAGGCACGTTTTGTGATTTTGTGATTTTTCGCTGAAAATCCATTTGCCAGTTTTTCGCAGCGCACATGGGCTTACATACAGTTTAGTTTATCTGCGTAAAAATATTTAAAAGGGCCCACGTGGCAAGTGGCGGCAAGTGGCAAGCAGCATCAGAAATCAACGCATGTAGGCCTCATAATTCTGTCAGCGTCATAAACGCGTCGCTTGGCTCAACATGGCGGCTGCATGCGTGTGGAATAATAAAAGAGGACACCCAACACTGATCACCCCTCCCCCCATGAACACTCGCCTTTGCTCTCAACACGACCACATCCACACACACACTCACACGCATACACTGGCCTGGCTTTATGTTTTAATTTGATTTGATTTGTGTTGTGCACACTGTCGTATGTGCAAATATTGTTAAGGCAACCAAATTTGATTTATCACGCCGCGACCTTCCCCCCATCCCCTGGGCGAGCAGCAGCAGCAGGAAGGGAGAGTGTACACGACAGCATGCCGCGGGCGTCTTAATTGGTTTTGTGTGAGAATTTCGGTTGAGCCAAATGTGAGACTTGGGTTGGGAGAGACGGCAATTAGCTGCACAATCCAAGTCCTTGTGTCGAGGCTAGAACTGAGGACAGGCGTGGGAAACTTGTTAAGTGGCCACAAGGAGGAAAAAGCTGGCAAGCCAACTTCAAGAGCATTTGACAATTGTGGCTAAGCCAATGGCATTGGCTCTGGCGGCACTGGGGCCACTCTAACTGAAAAAGTACTATTAACACTTCAGCAAAGTGGAAATGCTCTTGCTTAGCAAACATTTCATTTCTCTGAAAATATATTAAAATAAAGTGCGTATTAAAGGCAAACACTGTGCTTTATCATAAGGATCTATCATTAAATCATTATGAACTTAAACAGTTTTCAATATCAATTCAATTTATTTTGTTATTTTAAACCCGTTTACATTATGCTTTATATATACATATGTAAAACATATTATTTATTGAAATGACTTTCAAATATTTAAAAATCTAATATTTTTTAAATAGAGTGTTAACAATTCTTAAAAGTTTCCAAACAGCTGGTCATTTCTCTCATATTTCTTTGCTTTTGTTTAAAAGCTTCTGTTCGCGTCTTCTGCGCTTAGGATTGAACTGCCATTTTAATTATGCAGCAGGCGGACAACTGCCGGCAGCAACATGGGGCAGCAATGTAGTCGCTGAGGTCAGGACGCCTTGCAGAGCCTGAAAATTAATATAAAATAGCAAAAACTTTGGCTAGTGCATTACGAGATTGCGCGAGCTCTGCCCTTGCAGCCACCACCAACTGCATAAAATGTAACGAGCCAGTCAGCCAACCAGCCAAGCAGCCATCCAGTCAGCCAGCCAGCCATCCCAACGTTTGGTGGCAGCGGCCTGGCAGCATTCAGAAACAATTTGCTACAGATTATGAAAATTGCTTAAGAAATTAAATTGCTGCAATGGGCCACAACCAGTGGGAGCAAACGATGGCAATGCAGCAACAGCGAAGGGGGGGGGACGATGTGGCAGTGTAGAGAGTGAAGGTTTTTGGGTGCAAAGGTCGCAATCGTTAGAACCACGGGGAAATTTGCATTTCCATTTGCGGTTTTGGTCTACTGCCGACGCCACCGACTGTGCCTTTGATTTGCCTGGCACGTAGCATGCCGAAAGGGAAAATGGGTAAAAAGGATTTTTGCTGCTGCCTGTCCACTTTCTACTGTGGTTACTAATTCAATTTGCAATAACAGCAACAACAATAACAACAACAAAATCAACAATAACAACAAAAACAACAGTAACAGCAATAGCAAGGGCAAGTAGAACTGGCTGAATTCTCTAATTATATATAGCGGTTGGTGGTTCGGTCGCTGTGGTCAGCAAAAGCTGCTTAGGCCATGAACTTTATTAAAAATATTTGGCCAGTACATTTACATACTTTTCTTTTGCGCGATGAGTAAAATTTTTATGAGTCCTAGAACATTTTTTTTTTTCGGGTAGCTCAGAGCACGCGCTGAGCCTATAAAGTTGCTCCTTTTCTTTTTGCTTGGTGTTTTCTCTTTTTTCCCGGTCCTCTCTTTTTTTTTTACTGTTCAATTAGCATAATGGCCACACAATGGAGAGGGCAAAAGACGCGACTGATCCTTTTGGCAAATAAATAAATGCATAAATATAAATACAGTTGCGATAGGAATGGGAATGAAAATCGGAAAGATGGGGTGAGACAACTGGTTGGGTGGGGTTAGGAGGGGGTAGTAGTAGAGACCGACCATCATCCATTCCATTTGCCCTTTTTTGCCTTTTCGTTCATTTTGGAAAATGGTCAGCAAAGCAGGCAGCACATCATTTCCGGTTTGTTTACGCAAATCGAGCACATTTCGCATAATTTCCTATTGCCAGGGCAGGATATGGCGCTGGGTGGGAGACGCTGGCAGTGGAGTGAAGAGGGGAAGATGGGGTATGATGAGCGTTTGGTAAACGAGTTGGTGGTTGGGGTGAACCTGAAGCTGTGCATGGCATGCCAAAGTTTCTTACGTATTCTCATGTATCTCCTACATACTTATATGTGCGCAATGTTTTTCTTGTGGGAAAATTTTATGAAAATTCTTTCCAAATTGAATGAAAACATATTGACTATGCGATGACGACAACGTCAACGATGGCAACGTCAAGAAAAACAACATCGTTGACGACCATTCACAGTACTACAAGCAGAGACAGAGGAAGAGCATGACGAAGGATGAGGGGGAGTTCAACAGCTTCGACAGCAGCAAAACGTTTGATGTTGGCTCTGTAAATACATACATGTATATTTGCCTATAAGTATGGGCATATACATATACATATGTGTATGTGTGTCCTTTGTATTTCTCTGTATGTGTATAATATTTGTGTTATCGCCTGCTATTTGTATTTGCCTCCCGCTGTGTTCTGAAGGTTCAGAGTGCTTTGGTTGCGGCAACTGTGTGCGGTTTTTTGGAATATGTCTCATTTAAAATTATTCCTTTTGCTATTTTACTCTGGCATTTTCTTTTCTTCTTTTTTTTTCATTTTTTTTTTTGTAAATGCCAATCCTTGGTATTTGATTTTTATAAAAACATGCCTGTCATGCGAAATTTTTACTTTGGTAGCAACGAAAACATTGACCTCAATTTGCTAATAAACAACAAAGCGCATAAATTCTAAATGCCGCCTGCCTACGCCATGGCCAATTGCCTGCAATTTAGAAAAGTGCAGCCGAGCGAATGTCGGAGAGCCAAACAACCAAAACAACAACAAAAACAAGAAACAAAAATTCTAGTAAAATTCCAAACCAAAGGAAAAGGAAAACAAAAAAAAAAGGGACTATATCCCATAGAGACAGCAACTAAAGGACTCAAAGGACAGACATAATAATAACAACAAGAGGCAAAGGGGAGCTCACAAAACATTTCGAAACTTCAAAAGCGCTTTTTGCCTATCATAACTATTGGATTTTCGAGATGCCGATTAAGCAACTGTTGGGGTTTAGGCTGAGATTATTCTTACAAAGGTCTTAAAAATTATACAAAATAGCTATTTAAAGTACAATTTTTGCATTTACCTTAAACTTTCTGGTTAATCACGATGATTATATATTTAAAATAAGTTTTTATATATTTTGTTAAAGCTTAACTTTTTTTCACTTTATTTTATTCATGTTTATTTTATCCTCTAATTAGTTTTGTTTAATTAAATTTCTCAATTTCACAATTTATACAATTATTTGTTTTTCATTTTAAAATATTTTTAATATAGTAAAAAGCCACTGCACTATTTCACTTTCATTTTATTAAGGATATTGTTATGAGTAACTTTGTTTTATACTCCATTAACAACATTTTTGACCTTGGTTTAAAATATGGAAAAAATGGAAAATATATCCTTTAAAGTAAAAGAAGGCAAATATTTTGAATATGAAAAATAAATAATGCTACTTTTCTGAATAAGAAGTGAGAGACAAAGCAAGAATGAGGATATTAAAAATCGTTTGAAAAGAGAGAAAGAGAATACAAGAAATAGTTAAACTAATTAGATTTTGCTGAAGGAGGAATAGAAATTGCACTTTTCAAACGTTTCTAATAAACTAAGATAAGTGAAAAGAGAAAAATATAGAAAACTATAATTTAAGGATAAACTTTACCAATGACCATGTTTCTAATAAGGAAATATCATATAATTATCAACAAACAGAAGCAAAACACAGCACAATTTATTTAAAAGGCTACATCTTAAGGCAGTTCCAAAAGTAAACTAAGTAAGAAAATGCCTAAACTAATGATAGTTTATATAAAAAGTTTATTCTAGGCTTGTATTTTCCACAATTTACTCGCAATATCTATCTATACATACATTTGTATGTGTCAAATGTTGTATCGTTGTCGTTGCCAAAATCATGTTGTTTTTCTCAGTTTTTAGGTAGGCTGTCGGTTTTTTTTTTTATTTTCTGGTTTGCTTCAAAGGCTTTTGGGCATTCATGCCACCTACATCACATCTACATACATAAATAACATCTTCATCTTGACTTGCTGTGCATAATTAAATCAGATCACATTTTAAAATTCCATTTATATTTACCTCTTGTCTGTCTGCCCGTTTGTCTGTCTATCTGTCTGTCTTTCTGACTCTGTCCGTCTCCTGGTCGTAAATCATGATTAAAAGCTTCAGGCGACAGACCCCACTGAAAAAGACCGCCAACGCCAACTACAACAAAAGCAGCAACAACAAGATTCAAAACAGCAACACCAACAGCAGCAACTATGCCTAACACGTAGCCAAAAAAAAAAAAAAAGAGGAAAGGAAAAAAATACATAAAAACAGGACAAAAACAATGCGAGAAAGAGAAAGAACAACGGCCAACAGAAAAGCTCAAATAAAAAGCGCTGCGGCCAGTGAGACGGCAAAGCGAGCAGCAGCAGCAGCAGCAGCGCCAGCGTTAGTTCTTCTTACTGTTGTGCGGTGTAGTGAAGCGTTGATGCTGGGCGAGATTCAATTCTAGAGATACAAGTGGCAAAACAAGCAGAGAAGAACAAGAAAAAAGAGGAAACGCTCTGCCGCTAAAGTCGAGCAGTCACAGCCAACTGTGGTGAGTCACTTACACACACACACACACAGATACGTACACTCACGCGCAGGAGAAGGAATTGAAAGAAGTGGCGTCGGCACACACACAAACCATTGCTGAGATAGTACAGTAAACCAACAATACCAACAACTTGAAGAATATTGCACATACAATCACACACACACACACTTCTATAAATACATATATGTATGTATGTATTTTATGTTTGTATGCTGCTGCTCGACTGGTATATAAGGCAAGATAAATCAAATGTGGCGAGAAATTGCAACAACAATGCCTTTGCCTTTGCTTTTGCCAGAAAGAGAGTGAGACATGGCGAGGCGTCGCACAAAAAAAAAAAAGACGGTAGCAAAAAACTCTAAAAAAAAAAAAGGCGGAAAAAAAACAGCAACAACAACTGGGAGACTGGGAGACTGGGAGACCGGGAGAATGGCAAAGCGAAAATGCGAAAAATTTATCCAATTTGGTAAAAATTTAGGTCACAGCCGGGGTTCTCGCTACTACATACACTTTCTGCCACTCTACGGTTTTGCAGCAAAAGCGCAGCAGCCACTGTCCGTGTCCGTGTCCGTGTCTGCGTCCGTGTGAGTGTCCGCAGGAAGAGCTCAAGTGCAGCCAGTGCCATTGTCTCGTTCTTTTCATTTTGTTGTTCTTCTTTATTTTTTATTTTTTTTTTTTTGGTATTTTTAGATAGCGTAAATTTGCCATGTCCACAAAAACTCTACTAAAAGATGGGAGAGAGAGAACGAAGAGAGAAAGGCAAGCTAAAATATAAATATAAAACATAAATATGAAGAAGAAAAGAGGAGCAAGAGCAACATGGCAAACGACACATGCAATTTATGGTCCAAACATACTCGCAACCAACTGCTGACAGCTAATAGCACATGAAATGAGTAAATTATCACACACAACGGCAAAAGCAAGGCAGCAGCAGCAGCAGCAACGGCATCCAGCAGCAACATTTGCCAGCTAATTTGCAGTGAAAAGTAAACCAACAAGCCACAACATTGCGTATACGTGATATTTGCTTTGCTCTTCCCTTCGTGCATGCATTTTTCTCTCTTTTCTTCGCTCTTTCACTCTGTGAGTGTCTCTGACGGTGGGTAGATAAGCAACGGAGAAAGAAAAAAAAAATACTGCAACGTAAAAAATCGAATGCATATTTCACAAACACAAATGACAAGGCATTCGAGGAGACAGAGAGAGAGAGAGAGAGAAACAAGAAAGAGGAGAAGGGGTGCAACAGTTGCAGTAACTCTAGTGGAAGTTGCCCACCTTTGGCACTCTTTGAATTATTTGCTACAATATGAACTTTTGCAACAAGTCTCTGTAATTCCTGAATGGCCATTTGCGGGTGTTAAGAGGTAATGAAGGTATATATCCTGTAGCCAGTTTTACCTCGGCTGTTTCTCTGCATTAAATCAATGAATCGAATGCGCAACAAGGATGTCAGCACATTGCCAGTTTGAGAAATTAAAAGTGTCCATTGCCGTTTTCATTTCCGTTTGATTTCCTTCCGTTTTCTTACATTCAATCTCCTGGGAAGAGTCCGTATTCTTAGTCTCAGGTAATTCCCTAATACACAATCCTATTAAAAAAAATATATATATATATTTATAGAAAAAAGTAAAAAGGAAAAAAAAAGGAGACTAAAATTACTTTTGCTAGCAAGCCACAAAGCACTCGATAATGATGCCCGTGAACCGTGGCCCTGCTGCTAGCCGTGTTCTGCCTCCACTGATGGCCACGATAATAAGCTGCCTAATAACCCAAGGCAGTGAGGCAACCTGCTGAGACAGTTATGGTCACTCCCATCCATTCCCTAGCTTAGGAGTGGGGGGTTAAGAGAGGGCGCAATGGATGGGGCGTATGCGGCTTCCTTTACAGTTCGTCAATTTTAATAGCACTGGCGGAGAGGGTGAGAGAACTTAACGGACGGACGACACACTCGGAAATCGCTGCTAAAAGTAATTCAGTTTTATATTAAAAAGATTTTCGCTATGCCCGGGTCGCCGCTCATTTGCATTGCTGTGTTTTGCTCCCCTCAGTCCCATTCCGCCGAAAAGTAATAAAATAAACAAGTGTCCGCGCAGAGCTAAAAAAAAAAAAAAAAAAAAACAAAATAAAAAAGTAAAAAAACGAAAGAAAAGAAAAAAAGGAGAGGCCATGTAGTAAAAGCTCGGGTCCGCCGACAAAATGGTGTGAAAGTGATTTATATTTTAATTCAAAAATGAATTATTTAGCACACTTTTTAATTCCTTTTGCTCTGTGTGTCCGTCGTTCTCCTGTCGTTTTCTTCTTTTTTTTTCTCTCTACGCTTCATTTTAAAATTTTTTATTTTATTATGGGGTCCCGGAATCTGAAATTCTGATTACTTTTTATTTGCTTTCATTTCGAAGATAGAGAGCGTGAGAGAGTTTATTGCATTTGGTTTGGCAAAAGAAATGCAAATATTCGTCAGCCTCATTATTGTGCTACATTTAACTCGTAAAGAGGCCTAAAAGCTGTTGACACTTGGGTCCCTTCAATTCTATCAACAAATTTGCCACTCAACCGTGCAATGACATCGCGTGTAGCGAAGAAAGACAGAAGTAGGGGAAGACAGAGGGCAACTTCTACAGTACAACATGCATAATAAAAAGTAAGAAACTTTTGCATGGCAAGTTGAAACGACTAAGTACATACTCCACTTTAAAATGTTTCCTTTTTTTTTTTAACTGCTTGTTCCTTACACTGTGAAAAACTTGTTGCCAACTTTGAAACTGAAATGAAGTGTTTTACTTGGAAAAGTAACAAAACCTTTAACTAAGTAATTCTTTTTAAATTGCGATTTTGGCATAAGCAATCACATTTTCATATTTATTATAAAGTTTTGCTTTTGCATTTTTACTTTTGATTTGAAATCGTTAAAAGTTTTGAAATCGGTTAAGGAACAAGTTTTTGTTGTTGGCAATGTCCATTGCTTCATTCTTTGTTTCTTAATGGTTTTAGTTAATAAATAAAGGTAGAAATACTATATAAGATTTGGAATTCTATTGAATACATTTAACTTAATGAATTTCTTAAAAGAAATTCTCATATGTTTATCTCATCAAAATGCATATCTGTATAATGGTTTTGTCTACGAATCCCTCTAATAAATTTGCACAAATCTTATTTACTTTTCCCTAGTTATGGCAAAGTCATAACTATTTTGGGGTTTTGTGTCTGTCTTTGTGTGTCCCTGTGTAAGTGCCTGTAAAATCGGCAGTAAATTTAAGCGGTCGGGGGACGTCTGCAGTCTCTCTCCTCTCTGCAACTGATTATTATGGGAGCTCACAAAAGGATCCAGGGGCAAACCACACTGACAACCCTCAAGCTAAAGTCAACTGCAGAAAGGAAAAAAAAAAAAAAGAGAAAAACCAAAACGGCAACCCAAAGAAGGAAAAAACAAAAAAAAAAATGAAAGCAAAGAACTAGAAAAAAAAAAAAAGAAACTGCGAATAGTATTTGCAATGTCCTGGCAGGCAGACTGCAGTGAGAAAAAATTTGAATACAAAATGCGTTATGCAGAGAGTGATGGGGAAGACAGTAGAAGGGCACAAGAGTAGTAGGTCGGGAGAATGGCAAGTGCAGGACCACGACTAGGACCAGCAGGATGACGACAACGGCCAGATCCTGCGGCAACAATGAAATTGCGTATGTAAATTTTATGTCGTTACCAGCAGCAGCAGCAGCGGCGACGGCGGCAGCAGCAACATTGCTGAAATAATTAAAGTGGAATGCGACAACAACAAAAACAAAAACAACAACAAGAGCAACATGAAAAAAAATGAAAAGAAAACTATAAGCAATTCACAGCGGGGGCGAAAAGGCAAGGACTTGGGCAGCAGCAGCAGCAGCTGAAACTTCACTTGTAGTTCAGACTCCGCTTGGCTTAGCTTTACGCTTTGCTTTTGGCCTGTTTGTCTATTGCCAACTTGGCAGCTTGTCCTCGGTCCATATGCAAAATAGTACGCTAACAGCTGCTCCTGTACTCGCATTGCAAATGTAGGGACTACGATTCCGACTGAGACTGCAACTTGTCAAAAATGTCGCAACAACAGCAGTAGCAGTAGCAACGCTTTGCCTTTGCTTTGGCATAAATATGAGTGCCATCAAATTAATATGCGCGGCATATGGCTGACGATTTTGTGGTACAACATGTTAAGTGCATTCGACGGCAAATGCTGCTGCTGCTGCTGCTTCTCCTGGGGACATCTGCATAATGCAGACTGCGTTACTTCAGGACTTTAGGATGACTCCTCAACATCTTGGCAGGTTTTTCACGCTCCTTGAGTGACAAGAACGTTTGGTCGTCTGTCATGAGTTATGATGCTTAGCCGCATTGCTGTACCACAGATAAAACTCGCACACATCTCCTCGAGCGGTTTTCAAGTATACGTACATGTATGCACATGTATGTGTGTGGGTTAAGCTAGCGAAAAAAAAAGAAGAGAGAGATAGAGATAGGGGGGAGAGACCGTTTAATTTCAAAGCCGGAGTTGGCAGTCACAACTGTCCACGGCACAAAGCTTTTAGCGGAATTGTCTATGACACCCGCACATGTTGCACTGTCAGCTCAAACGCTGCATGCGAATGCATCCAACATATTTTTGTATAGAAGTTGTTGTCATTCGTTTTCTTCTTCTTTTGGTTCTGCTTCTGCCACTACATCTCTTTTATGCTACTTCTTTCTGTTGTGTCGTTGTCACCTGTGCCCTTTGTTAATTTTTCAAATGGGTCTCAAAACGCCACATTTGTGGTTGTCATTGCCGTTGCCGTTGCCGTTTGCTGCTGCTCTTGTTATTGCGGTTACTAAAGTAAAAAGCCCTTCATTTGCGCAGTTAAACAAAGTACCAAGCGAAAAAAAGGACAATTTTTCGAAGAAGAAAAAATTACAAATTCAAAATGAGCACATTGCAATCCCTAAATGGTTATATCTTCCATTTGTTATACATATCAAAGAATATAGAAAAAAGATAAGAAACTCCAAGTCGAACTTAATACTTGGAACTAACTGAAGATGAGAAAACTAAAGTTAACTAAGATTTGTTTATCTTAAAGGCATACGGAAAAGATATAATTTTAAGGATTTTTAAATGATTTGGAAGTTTTGTTGATAAGCGATTTCATATTAAACAAGTGAGAGGAAGTCGTTTTTCAATTTCTAAACTTTGCCTTCCTTACAATTTCTGCCTCTCTCACTTTCTCTCTCCCTCTTATTCTATTGGTTAGCTAATGACATGTGAAATGTGTTGATAAAAAGCATAAGAATCGCACTAGGGCATTATAAATTTGCGTGTCAAACGCTTGGCAGCTGTTGATTCAGTCAACTCAACGCTTCAATGAGCAAAAAGTGGCCCATCTAAAGACTGGGCCAGGCAGGAGTGAGCGTATTGGATGAGCCGCAACGAAACGAAACGAAATGCCACGCCCTAAAACCGTTACGCAGTTGTCCAGTTGTAAAGATGGGAGGCGTGGTGCTATGTCCATGGCTAACGGCATATTAGCAACGCATCAACGGACACACCAGCCCTGAAAAGTGAACCAGGAAAATGGTAAAGGCAGGCGGCAGCAGAGTTAAAGAATGACAGGGGAAGAGGCCCAGAACTGAGGCTGATGCTGAGGCCGATGCTGAGGCCGATGCCGAGGCAGCTGTCGCATTTGATTAGAGTTTGGCCTGGGCAAAGCTTAAAGGGATATTGATAAAGGCATTGCCATAACATTTGTTGGTTGTCTTTCACACGGAGTGAGTGTGTGTTAGTGTGCGAGGGTGTATGTGTATGTAAGCAAAGGTATATTCTGTTGGTCGAGTCAAAAGGTTCTCTTTGACATGCAATTAATTCGCTTTGTTTTTCACACTTGACTGAACAAAACAGACAAAGTGATAGAGGGGAGGAGGGTTAAAAGAAAAAAAAAAACAAAAAAACAAAGGGGGTAAGGGAGGACAAATAGTCGCAACGCAACCGGACGCCATTCTACTCAATGGCCGAACCATAAATTATTTTATTAAGCCACTTCGACTGGGCCCTGGGCCCTTTTTGGCACAAGCCCCAAAGTTATGTGAATTATTTTGTAAAAGTTAATTTCATGCAATAAATTCAAAATCGCATTGCCAAACATTTCATGCTCCGTCTGAGAGCCTCACTCATCGTCGACGTCGACGGTTTTATGGCCGACAAACATTGAATGTGTACAACAAGGACAAGGGCAGCGGGCACGAAGCCAGAATGTAAGGACGTAAGGGCGATGTGATGAGAAGAAAGTGTGAAGAGGTGTAGAGATGGAGGTGGTGGTATGGTGTGTGATGGCGGGCGTCTGCCCAAAAGTATGCAACATAATTACATTTTCAGCAGGTGATTAAATGCGCTGTAATTGTTTTTTGCCTGTTACCGCTGCTGCCTCTTTTACTAATAGCCGTAATTAGTGGCCGATCCTGTTGGGAGTACCACTGGGACGGACGGACGGGCGTTTGGAATGAATGGGACTGGCAAAGGTAGCACTGAGACCTGACTTTAATTTATGCCCGCGTGTCTTGGAGTCGTTTGTTGCTTTTGGCAACATTTAAATAACATCGATGCTTTTTACACATTTTTGTTTTCCTTCTCATTTTTTTTGTATTTATTTTTGCTGTTGTTGTTGTTTTTTAGCTTAGCAATAAAACTTTTCACTCAAAACGATAATTGCCGGCATTTGTCGTTGTCGATGGCTACAAAAGGGAATGTGGAGTGAGGCCGGGGGATTGTTTGGCTCCCACTTGACTTGCTTGTGTGTTAGTGTTTGCGTGTGTGTGTATTGTATGTTTATTTGTATTTGTATTTGTCCTTTGCCATCACTTGGGGGCATCAATAAGAATCTCTTGATAAATGTTCAATTTAATTTTGTTCTTTTACTTATCTCTCTCTCTCTCTCTCTTTCTTTTTCTTTATCTTACTCGCCTTACATCTGTCCGCCCATTCGTCCGCCATCTACATGACTTTCATTTCTTTTCGCTGGCTTTTTTCCCAATTTGATTTTTCCTTCGAAACGTTTTTGCCATCTCTCAGAGACTTCATATATACATATATATATCAGGGCAATCAGTGTGAGAATATAATAAAATGGGCATATTGATTTGCCATTTATTTACCATTAACTCTAAATATAATTAGTCAAGTTAGAACTTTCACCTGGCAACGTGATGAATCAATTGAAAGTTCAGTAAGCCGTATTTAAGTTCATTATGCAGATGTGTCAAAGTGTATGTTTATAGTCGGTTTGGGGTAATTTTAATCATCTCATCATTTCAAAATTTATTCTGCACTTTTATCTCCTCTTCTCTTTCCTCTCTTTTTATTTTTTTGGGCTGGGTCAATTTATTTTTTGCTGCCTTCCAAGTTGCGCTTTAAATGTAATTTAATTTGTCTTACAATTTCTACTTGCAGACGTTGCTGCCAGCAGACGACGGCGTCTGGCGCCGGAACTGTCTAGCGGGTAAGAAATATGCTCGGGCTTTGATTTAATTGAACTTGCTCCAAACAGTCGAACATGGACCATGGGGGATGCTATGAGAGTTATTTTTCGTGAGTGGGTGTGGGTGGCTGTGGGTTGTTAGGAGTGAATAAGTATACATATATCTAAGTGTGTGTGTGTCTGTGTGTATGTGGCAGCTGCTCCATTGCATATTTAAAATGCGGCAGCTTATTAAACAGAGAGCAGGCAGGCAGCAAGCAGTTGCTAAGCTAATGGAAGTATGCCACTGATATTGCTCCTGGCCTCGCTCTTGCTCGTCTAGAACACATGTGGGCCAGCAGCAGCAGCAGCAGCAGCAGCATTGAGGCCGGTAGCAAATATTGTCTCATTTCGTATGCTGTATGCTGTGGCTAAAATCAATAAATCAAAGCCAGCCAAAGTAGGGGGTGGAGAGGAAGAGGCAAGAGAGTATGCAAGAAACGGCGATAGCCAGGGTCTTGAAAGCAACGTCACGAATGTCGCACTATGGCGCGTGTCTCTGGTCCCACAGCTGGGGCTGCCAACATATTTGCGTGTGGCAATGCAAACAATGCTGCCTGCCGGCCTGCCTCTCGGCCTGCTGCCTGCAATCGCGCCACATACCGCCCCCCCTAACCATTTCCCGTTAGCCTTGAAGGCCGCATGTTTATGTCTCGCTATGCCGCAGGCCACAGCCCGCAGGCCGCATTGATAGCTTGTCCTAATGTTGCACCATCGCCCATGATAACGGGCAACAGGTTGACCTCTTGCATGCATGAAATGCAAACTTTTTTTTCTAACATTGCAATAAGAGTATGTCAGCTGGGGATGGGCCATGTTCAGGGGGACTCTACTGCTGGTTCTGGTTTGGATACTGGTCCGGCCACAAAAGCAAATACGCTTGGCTAAAACTTGAAGCGGCTCAAAAGTTTTACGTTTTAAAGGCTTAACTCAAACCCAATCCCATTTTCATTCCCACATCGCTTCATTCGCAAACCGAAACCATATACCGAGCCCCCAGAGTGCGGCTCTGCTGCCGTTGCCGTTGTCGTTGCCGCTGCTGTTGCTGCCACTGCTGCTTTTTTATGCGCCGCTCTGTGGGTTTAAAAAGCAATTCCGCAACTGTTTTTGCAATGGTGCACACACACACACACTCACAAATATATATATAAAGAGAAACATGTGTGCCGCCTCCACTTGGGATGAGAAATGGAATGGAATGGTATAGGGGCCAGGGGCCAGGGACCAGCAACATACATTCCACATCCCAGCGGGGCGAGGCAACAAAGCTCTACATTCAACCCAATCCCAACAATGCTGTCGTTATCGTCGTTTTCACTTCAATTAAAAGTTGGCAACTTTTCTTGCCATGTTTACCTAACTTGCCAAAGGACAAGAGTAAGAGAACGAGAATGAGAGAATGGGAGAACGGGGAGTATGAGAACGAGTGCCAGGACGAGTACGATGACGATGTCGCCGCTGCTCCAATTGCCATTATGCAGATTCGTATGGCTGATTACCAAATTACAAACTGTAATGGCAGCAATTGTTTTGCTGTGACTCTAGCATATGGCACGCAAAACGCGCAAGTAGGCCGCCAGTTGTCACAGACCCAAAGAGAACAACACACACACACACAAATATATAAAAAAAAAAGTATGAAATGTAAATGGAGGGAAAGAGGAGACCTGAACAATGCCAGCCTACAATTTCCATCACATGTAAAGACAGAGAGAGAGAGAATAATGAAAGAGAGAGAGAAGGTCATATGGCCATTGCTAAGTTATACTTTAAAGCACTTTTATAAGTTCATACATACATATAGTAGATGCTGCTGCTCCCACTCCCCATTCCCCCCAAATGCCTGCCAACGACTTCCGTGCTGTTCACGCCCGAATGACTCGACTTTTGCTTCTGGCTGCATTCCCTGAGCTCTGCCTGCCAGGAATTTCCGCGTACGTTAATTGCGACAAGCGAACACTACTACTTCTATATACGTAGGTGAAACAAACACCAAAGGAATGCCATATATGTGTGTGGGTGTGTGTGTGTGTATGTGTATGTGGATGCACCTGACAATCGTAGGAGTAATGAAAGCCAAGAACATTTCAGTAACTTTCAGATATTCACGTGTTTAAAAGAGAGAATAAATAACTGCAGATACCAAAATATAGTTAATATACATATACATATATATATATAGAGATAGTTTAGTTCAATCCCAAAAGATCTACGTTTTGGTATATACTTCGATATCGATTGTAAGTTAAACCTTTAGCTTGGTTGATTTCTTTAGCTTTTGTTTTGCTTTGTTTCGTTGCAATGTCAACCTGCATATGTTGCAATGAGGGCAACCATTTTATAAACGTGCCATTTACTTTGCCGCCTCATGCTTCACTTGCCACTGCCACCAACCCAGATTTCAACCTCTTTTTCTTGGCTGCTGGGTTAAAATTTAGCGTTCGCTTTCTCTGGCTCGTATCATTAAAATTGAAAGGTGTGTGTGTGTCTGCGGAGGGAGTGTACAGGTGTGCTGGAGCAAGAAAAACCATTCTATGTTGGCTTTTCTATTTGCCAAACGCCAAGGAATTTGCTAAATTGCTTTTCCACTTGCCACCGCACGGACTTCTGCCTGACTCTTAGCCACTTTGGCTCTATGCGTTTGGTTTTGCAATTAGTTTTTTGCCTTTTGCTAAAAGCAAAAACAACAGCAACAACAAAAATAGCAAGGAGAAAGTTGCAATCGCTGCTTAGTCATACAAAAGAGAAAAACTAAACGTTAGGGTGGCGGTGGGCGTATCTTTTTGAGAGAGATGGAGATGGAGCGCCACACGCACGCCAAATTCTTTTTTTTTTTTTATTGTGTTGTATTGTCAAGTTATTGTTGCGACTTTGGCAACTGTAACAAAAGCGATTAAAACTGCCATAAAACCTGAGCCCATTAATAGCGCAATAATATTATCAGCTTATGTTCAATGCCACACACACACATACATACATTCGCCTGCCTGTCTGCCTGTCTGCCAGTGTATATCCTGAAACTAAACTTTGTCTCTTGTATTTTCATTAACATTTATTGGTTTTTTACTTAGACGTCAGAACATAATAACTTTGGGAGGGGAGGGGTACGAAATGATGGTAGAGGCGCCTCTTTTGTCAGAAAGCCAGTGCAAGTCCTTCAGCTTCTCTGGGATGCTGTGAGCCACAATATTTCGCGGTCGTATCAGCGTCATCATAAAATAACGTTAATGACGGCAACAAGGTCGTAAAATCAAAATTTCTGCTATTTCAACGCTGAAACCGCTGCGGTTGGGAGTCGTTGTTGCTGCCGCTGCTACTGAGGCTGATGTTGGCAGCTTTGGCAACATTGTTGATACGAGATGATGGCATTGGGGATCAGACCGAGACCGAGACCAGAAACCAGAGTTAAGACTTTTAGCGAGCTATATATACATATATATAGAGACTCTTGCCCTTGTTGCAAACAGCAGGCGCCGCCATCATGGATGCCCTCAATACAAGCCTCTGACACAGTGTGGTTGGTTGCTTGCACCATGTGGCGTATGCGTAATGCCACTCAAATTTAATTACTTTAAAGGCAATTTGGCCCGGGTTGGGGTTAAACAGATTATCATTTGACATGCATATGCATAAAGACATAAAAAGAAATCGAAACTCTAAGAAAAAACAAAGAAAACACTTATTGAAAAGTAAATTAGACAAACGTAGACAAAGTTTCACTTTTATATCTTAGATATAAAAATTCAACTATCATTTCATGATAAAGAAGTATGAATATTTTTTCGTTATCCTTTGGTGCATTTGCCACTAACGGATTTTGAGGTCTGCTCACATAAATTACACATCGACTATGCCAGTAAATTCCGTTTAATGCGATGGCCACAGCAACCGGTTGAGGGTATAGCCAAAACGTTTCTATATCTAGTCTATATCTATATCCGTCCATGTGTTTGAAATGGGCGTGCATCATATTAAATATTCATTATATGAAAGGATGGTGCCTGCAGAGCCAGGCACAGATGTCAGACGTGGCAGACAGACGGACAGACAGACCAAACTATTTGGAGAGAGTGAACAGCCTCTGGCTGTGCAGGTCAGGGTCGGCACATCTCGATTTCGTTGTGCGCGCGGCGCCAAGTGAGAAATGATATTTGAAATTAATTTAAATCTCCGAAAATTTGTGCCGCAAATGAAATGAAATGGTTTCTAGAGAATTGAAAATTGAAATTGTAGATTTTACGAACGCGCCAATTTTTTTTTTTTTTTTAGATAAACAACTGAAGCAATTCATCTAGTGGTCCATCTATATCTATGGTATGCCATGTTTATTGCCCTGACCAGGGTTCATTTTATTGTATTGATGCTCTTGGATTTTATCGCACAAGCATTAAAATATCGTAAATGTCTGATGCTGTCCTGTGGCCTAAGTAAATCAGCATAAAACCTAACTAAATGAAGACAATCAAAATGTGGCCACGCCTTGAATTGTATGTACATATGTCTGTCCCAATATGTCTGTCTATACAGACATCAAAAACTGGAGACCAGAGACCATTCCAATTGAGTCACAGCAGCAATAGTAGCAGCTGCTGCTCCTGCTCCTGGTCCTGCTCCGGACTTGTTTGTCCTGTTGTTGGCTTTTCTTTGCACTCGAAATTATGCTGTGGCTAGGACTTTGCCTTTTGGCCTCATTCTTCTCAAAATATTTGCAGCAAAAAAAAAAAAAAAAAGAGAAAAAAAGCAACAAAAATGGCACAACAATATGGTAAACTATATAAAAATTTTGTTCGGCCAGTACTGGGCATACTAAGGCTGCTGATTCTCATGCTGCTGCCGTTTGTGATGGACAAAAGGTCGGGATAGCAACATCGTCATTGTCGTCATTGTTCTGGGTCTGGTCAAGTGGCTAGCTAGCAGCAGCCGTAGCCACGACAACGATGGCGACGATGACGACGACGACGATGGGGCGAGGGCTTGCACGATAGCAAGAGGCACAGAAGCAGCAGCAGCAGCAGGGCAGCAACAACAACAACAACAATAATAAAGATTTTTACTGTCCTAATAAAAGACAAACAAAGGACTTTGGGTGGCAACCCAATGGAGCTTTTTCGTATCGCAATTTTCATTATTTTATTTGCCTATAAACGAGGCTATATATTTCTGTCAGTGTATAGAAGACTATATAGATACAAAAATATATATATATATAGAGACAAGTATATACGAGTTTATATAGATATATATATGTATGTATACATCTAGTATGTCCCACACACATTTTGCCAGTCCATTTGTTTATTTGCCTACACTACACAATTTTAAGCAAAATAAGTAATTAAAAAAGTCATAAAGTGGTCGTTTTGCTTGGGTTTGGGGTTTTTTTGGTTTCTATCTGGCCAATGGCCACATATGGGCCTGGCCAACATAAAAATCAATGCCGACAAACTGGGGCCAAGCCATTCGCTGGCTCAGAGTCTTGTTTTTGGGGTCAACTCACTTGACTTTAAACGTTAAACATATAGACAACAGTCACTCAGGCAACAACAGCAACTTGTAAGCAATTAAGACAAAACGTATTGACTTTTACAAAGCGCAAGGCAGAGAGAGACCGATATAAAAAGCGAATGAAATGGAAAGACCAAAATACATATGTAGTATACATATATGTAATGTGGCTGTCGCCATGCGTCTGCAGGACAACGGCGTCGATATCAGCATTGTTGACATCCTGCTAGTGGTTTTATCTTACCAAAAAGAAGCAAAAAAAAATGGCTATACTAATTTTCAAGAGCTGTTAAAACTAAGCTGAATTGCAAATGTTTGCTAAATATATTAGAATTTATGTTATAACTTGATAAAAATAAGAATTTCTCATAATGCTTTTAGCTATTGCATTTTGTTACATGTCAGACTTGTATGTTAAAACGGACAACAAATTTATTTCGGTATATAAATATAATACCCACACTACATATTTTTCATATATGTTTCTTTTAAGTATTCATATAGAGTATTTCTGCTTCGGTTAAGATCTTTTTCATTTATTTCTCATGTATTGTTGTTCAATGTCCATTTTTATAGCAGTTAACTGGCCTGTTCTCGTTATTGTTGTTACCCTTGTTCTTATTGTTGTTATCATTGGTCAGGGAGAGGACGCCTACGTGTACATTTTCACATACATACTAGTACAGACACACACTCACACACAGGCATTGAAGCAGCTCAAGTGCTATTTATATTTAACTCTTTATATTTAAACTGTAGCCTACTTTTTTGGGCGCCATTGGCCAATTAAGAATTGTGTTTTGATATGTGTTGTTTTTTCTTGTTGATTTATTTAACATTTGTTTCCTGCATCTGAATAGCATCTGCATGTATGTATATGTAAATATATATGTATGCATGTATATATATTTTTTACATTTATTATATTTTCATACAATAAATGTATACACATATATTTATAAATTTCGGTCACTTTACCGCACAAAGTTAAACGTTTTGTATTTTTATTTTGCATAAAAAGTGTTTATGCGCTCTGAATTGAGGTCGTCAGCGTTTTTGGATATACTGGATGGTAAATGGGTATGAGTTTTATATATATATATATATGTACAAATGTGTATGTGTGTGTGTGTGTGTGTAAGTGGCAAGTTCTGGCTCATGGCTGAAGTGCCTGCCTTTGCTAAATGCTTGGCGACAAGCAGGCAGAGCCAAAATGAAATTCTCTCTGCCCGTTTGCCACAGTTTGTGTGTCTCGTTGTTGCCGCTGTTGCAAGCGTTGTTATTGTTGTAGCAAAGTTACGCTGTGTTAATGAAATGCGCTTGGATTTTTTAACTGTGGCACAAAGCGCCACAACAAGCCGAGGCCGAGCGAAAAGTTTTGCGACTCGCCTTCGCTTCCATTTTTTTTTTTTTTTTTTTGCCATAATTAAATGCAGCGCATAACTGCTGCTAGCTGCTGCCACATTTTTATATACAAGTGCACACATACACACACAAATACACGTATTTTTAAAGGTTTTTTCTTTCGTTTTTTTCTGCTGTAGCATTTTGACCTAAAAATTTTTGTGTAGTTCCTCTAATGTCAAGTATGCTTTAAGCAGTGCTGCCACCGTCGTCGTCGTTCACTTCTCATGTGCGGCAATTATATGCTCTATCTCTTTCTCAGCCCCTCTCTCGCTCACTTTTTCTTACTACCTTTGCTGTCTCCCCCTTCTATACACCTGTGTTTCTGTGTGTACATGCCACAAAATAACAACAACAGCAATTGCGGGTAATCAAGTAATGCTCATTTGGCGAGCTGGAAAAAAAAAATGGAAAAATTACTGAAAATTTGTATCGTCATGATAAAGACATCATGAGGCAGCAATGCGGTCGCGTCAAATGTGACATGTTAATTCCAGGCGAGAAAACAGCAAAGGGCAACCCCCTACCCATCCCATACCAATTCCCAACTGTTCTCCCCTTTACGCGCCGCTCTCTTTCAGGCAGCAACAAAGCTGATTGAAGTGAGACGCTTCAGCGATAAGCACATTTAACTGTGCAAACGTGTCTTATGAAAATGCCTTTTGCCTGTCTACATATGCGTAAAAGGTGCGACACTCGAGTGCCCTGCGTGTATGTATGTGTGGGTGTGTGTCTGTGCGAGCAAGTGGATATCTAAATAAGAAATTGCTGCCTTACTGCACTCAACTGTAAATGCGGCCGTGCCACAAAAAAAAAAAAAAGAGAGAAAAATTTGTTGTAAATAAACAAAGCAAGTCAAATGAAAAATGAACACACATATAATTCAAAGTTGCCAAAGCAATTGAAGAAATTTTGTTTGTCAACGCATAAACAAGTTGGAAAAAAAAATTTTAATTTATCATTCCTTTCACATTTCCGCCTCTCTGATCACTCACTGTTAGTGAGTCAAAGTTGCAAGTCAAATGGCAACTCAAACAAATAAAATTGCAACAAAGACAGCAATTTAAAGAATTTCTTTTTATATTATGATATAGACTAGAATCTTTTATAATTTTGTGTTATTTGACTGATTGATAATAGATTATGGACTATAGTTATCTAAGCTAGCAAAATAAAGATAAAGTAAAATATAAATTAAAGTTGGCAGAGCTAAAATAAACGAGATATAGGATTTTTTCAATCATCTTCAAAATAGTGTAAATTTATTGATATTTTTTCCAATTTCCCTTTACTGAGGCTGCAATTTGCCGCAGTTCTCTTAGCTATAAACTTAAACTGATTTAATGGGAATATTCCACAACTTTTTACTAGATAATCCTTCTAAAGTTTCTGAGAATTCATATCATTTTTCAATATTTAAGCTTATCTTTTTCATCAATTTCTTCTTTTTTTTAACTTATTGAGCCACCCTCGAGTTTCTTACATTTATTTTAATTTATTTGCCATTCTTTTAGACACACAAACAAACGTTCAAACACACACACACACAGGCTCTAGCAAAAGGCTAAGAAGGTTGCCTTTTTTTTTGTTTTTAAAAGCAAACTTTTGCTTTGCCTTGTGCTGAAACAACAACGTTTAGCTTTGCTGCGAGTGTATGTGAGTGTGTGAATATGTGTGTATATGTATGAGCAGCAGCCTGTCAAAAAGTTGCTTATTTTCTTTTAAAAACTTGCATGAGACTTTTTGCTTTCTACCACCGCTGTCGGCTCCCCCTGTTTGTTTCTCTCTTAGCCCATCTTCTTCTTGTGTTCACGACCTGATTGCTCTGCCCTGTATGATGTTTACACTGCTTTTGCTTTTGATAAGGTTAATCAAAAGTTTTTTAATCCATTCAGCATACATAGACCGACAGCAAAAGCAGCATCAGCATCATCATGATTATCATCATCAGTATCATGATCATTAGTGTAATCATCATTATCATCATCAGACTCGTGTGTCCTCATTATCCATTACCAAAAGAGACAGGGAGATGGCAGAAGGCACTTTGAGCTCGCGGCTCATTCGAACTTTTGATGCTCCAAAGTGAATTTCATTAATGCAAAATTATATGTACATTTGTTTTCTTCAAGTTCTCTTACCAACCTCTCTTCCCTTTTCACCCATTGCCAACATCTCTTAACGTACTGAACGTAAACTGTACGAACGGAAAATCGCATAATTTATGTGCCAAAGTTCAGGAAAATCACTTTCGGCCATTGCCGGTGCACAAAAAACTTTGCAATTAAGCTCCGTTAGAGCCAAAGTGAATCGAACCACTGGCCAGGTTGCAGGTTGCTGCTGCTACCACTGCCGTTGCTTCTGCAACTTTTGCGATAACTTTAAATCATCTAATTATGAGTAGCAGCAGCACCAGCAGCAGCAGCAGCAGCAGCAGCAGCAGCAGCAGCAGCAGCAAAAGAACAAGCATTCAACCAGCCAATGGATAACAACAATATGAGTAGGGGCTGGGTTTTGGGGGGGGATTGGTCCTGGTGCCGCTGGCAGCATTTAATTTCCGCTGCCTTCTTTTCCTCCCCCTTTGCTACCACCCTCTCTATCTAACTAACCCCAACATAACTGACACTTTACTTCATTTCTGCTGACTGGAATTAATGGCTTTTGTTGGCATAGTTTTAACGCTTGAAGTTGTATATAAAATTTATGTTCGAATTTATTGCAAAGTTTATTAGACAATTCCCTTCTTCTTCTTTAACTTATTCGTGTTCTCTCTCATTTTTTTTTTTTTTCTTTTTTTGCTGCTAACAAATTTTTGCCAAAGAGAGCAAAAACAAGAAATTTATGAGCTTCATAAATGACCAAAGCATAAAGAGCAAGCTGAGTGGTCCATGCGGCGTATGAGCAACGTGCCAATTGCCATGATTTCTGTGTGGCTGAAAGAAGCAGTGCGATGCGGTGAGGTGCGGCGGGTTAAAGTGGGCTGTGAGCGGTGAGGTCGGTAACGGAAATGGTAACGGCAACGGCAACAGCAACAGAGTAACAGCTCTTCACATTACGAAATGATGTTGGACTGAATGCAAAAATGCCATAAATATGAATGAGCTGGACGAGGGCAGAGCCGCATCCTTTTTGCCTCAACGAATGTTGTTGATATACTTTATTTGTTACAACATATTTAACTGTAACTGTAGTTTTGCTACCACCTGACTACTGTTGGGACGATCTGTTTCTGTGTGTGTGTGCGTGTGTGTTGCCAGTGGCAAAATGTTTAGTTTTCTGGCCCTGCCTTTGCTTCTGATTTATGAAGGCAAAACATTTCAAAAGCCAACTCTGAAGCTGCGTCAATGTATGTGTATGTATCTTTATGGGTGTGTGTGTGTGTGTATGTGTGTGCTGTAGATTTTGCCTCATAACTTGCTGTCCCTTCGCTTGCTGCCACTTGTTGTGTGTCTCATCAAAAATGTATTAACGAGCTTGCATACCAAAAGATTTTTATCTGCCAGCGTTGATTTCATTTTGAGCTTTATTTCCTTCACCTCCCCCTCTGACAAGGCTTCTCATACACCACTAACTCATGCACACACACACACACACACAAACACTGAGTGAGAGACTGAAGTTTAGTTTAGATTTGTATCGCTGGCATTTTCAACACGTGCATGCAAAGTTGCTGTTTTAGCCGCAGCTGCCACTTCTCTCAGCCTTGGCCAGGCGCCACTCTTCAGTGATTTTACCTCCACCCCACACCCACCACAGTTGGGCAAATGCGGCTGACACTGCTTCTGTCTGCCTTTCCGCTTTCCGGGCAAAACTTTTAATGGCGCATTATTTCATGCTATAAATTATGACTAAGGCGCGGCAACGGTATTAACCGCGACCAGATAAAAACTGTTAACATTTAACAAAGTCAAGCGGCGCCAATGAAGAAAAGCACTTTGACATTTTTACTGAAAATGGAAATGCTGATGAGCTGATGGCTGACAACAACTAACAAAAAACGATAGACAGAGAGAGAGAGAGAGAGAGAAGGAGATTAAGAGAAGCAGTGAACAAAAAGACTCAAGTGAAGAGTTTAAATAAATTGAGAAGCGGAAATAACAAAAAGTAACTTTTCACCAAGAGAAATTGCTTAATAAGTAGAAAGTTTACATTTAAATAGTAGAACTTTTCAGAGTTGAGGAAGGTGTCGAAAGAAATATAAAATTATAACAAAACAATTGAAACTCTTTTGTTTTAAATATTATAAATTAAACATTAATATGTTGAAGTTTGTGTTATATATAAAACTATAAAGAAATTTTATCATTTATATTTTGCATGATTTCGAAAGGAATATTGTTGACAAATTCTTGTGCCTTTATCGATGAATCGCTGTAGCCATCATTTGTCTTTTATATCCCTCATAAGTAAGTTAAATGATTTGCATTTTTGATAAAAGAAAAACCACAGATAAAAAACTTTAGAAAATTGTGTTAGATATCTAAAAGAATATTATATAGCGTATACATATATATATTGCATTTGCAATTCATTCCAAACTTCTAGTCATAACTTATGTACCTGTGCGAGAGTGTAAAACGATAGGAAAAACAAGTGGAAAAGTATAGTGAAAACAAGTTTCCAACGCCACTTTATCTTGTGGCCAATGCCAGATTGGGGCTACACCTTATTTATGTCTGTGTGTGTATGTGTTTGTGTTTGTGTGCCGCCACAAACGACAATACCAGCGACTTGTCAGTGAATTTATGTAGCAGACTTTTCAGCAAAATAAGCAACTCTGCAACCCTTCACTCCCTACCCTAGCCTAAGCACAATTTTCTAACCACCCGGACATTTTGGCCAAAAGTAGCAAAAGAAAGTTATGAGTTTTATGTCATAAAATGCCACAAAAATGGCGAAAGCTAGACCCAATGCAGGTAACCACCGTATGGGTAGCTGCTCTAAGATGTAAGATGTTTATGCAAAAAGCTCATTTCATGCTTCCGTTTCCGTTTTGCGCTGCAAATGCAACAAAACAAGCAACAGTCCAATCTAAACAGCAACCACACGGACACAGACAACACACCCCTCAAGATTACATTTCTCTATTGTGGAGAGAAAAACAAAATCATAAATTTATAATAATATAAATAATTTCTTTTATCCCATTTTTGCGAAAGCAAGACAATAACTTTAGCTTAACATGGAAAACAGTTGAACAGGCAATGTTTCAACTTAATACCAAGAAAAAATATTTATCGTTTTGATACAAACAAGTTACAATAATTAGTGGAAATGAAATTAAAATCTTGCTAATGAATGCGAGTATTTTTAGTAAACTAATCAAATTAAATGCAGTCACATAAAGGAAATAAGACTTTTGCTTAACTCTCAGAGAGGCAAAGAGATGGCTGAAGGCTAAAACAGTGGCACATTAACCCGCAGAACGACTGGGGCATGCCTCAATCTCAGCTTTCGTTGATGTTGATGTTGTTTTTGTTGTTGTTGTTGCTGTTGTCATGCCACGCATCGTGTCGCCTACAATGTGGCAACATAAAACTATTACCACGACGACATGAACACACACAACTCCTAATTACCCAGGGATTTGCATTTGTCTTGCGGCGTGCACACGCACACACACACACACACACGCATAGTGTGACACGAGATGGAAAGCAAACGAGATATGTGGCATGTTTGGGGCGTGGGCGTCATAAACGAATCTTATCTAGGCAATGGCTGCTTTTCGCAGTTGCTGGGGTAGTATTTTTTGCTCGTTTTTTTCCTTTTTGCCACGCCTAACTCTTGCCTGTCTTTGGCATGCATTCGCTTTCGATTTGCTTACTATATCCTTCTCAGTTTTTTCTCCCCTCTACGTTCGTTGATTTTTTTTCTTCTATGTTGTTTTCTTTAATTTTATGGCTCAGAGCATCAAGGCAGTCGCCATTTTGCGTTTCACTTCATTGCCAGTGCCATGGCATCAAAACCGCGCAACACCCTCTCACACCCCCCTCCAAAACCCCTTGGTTGTTGTGGGCTCTTAGCCCCGAAAGTCATTAGCTTGTCTCGTTTATCTTTTAATGAGTGTAAAAAGTATATATATATATATATAAATTGCATAGGAGAGGGCATACACTAAGGCGGGGGAGACGCTTTAGACCAAGGCCGCCAACAAATTCGAAAGATAGAAGCAAATTATCAGACCATTAAAACAGCAAAAAAGAGGAAGAGTGATAGAAAGCTGTAGAGTGAAAGAGATAGAGTTGAAAATATAATTTAAAGGTTAACTAATAGGCATTAACTTGCCATTAACTCTCAAGATAATCGATATGGAAACCAAAAAAATATTTAAGCTAAAAATATGAGTATGAAAGTTTTAAATTAAAGTGAAAGAAGAAAAAGTTCTTCATCTCCTGAGGCTACCATTTTCCAATTATTTTATAAACTGTGGCAAGTGTTTTCATTTATCTATCTGTTAAATGCAAAACCAATACTCCTACTACGTTTAAAAAATGATGAACTTAACTCTTCTTTTCCATGCCAATTCTTTTTACACCAAGTTATCTTTTCCTTTTTTTCCTTTTCTTTATCTTTTTCATTTTCTTTTAGGTTACAGTGTTTGTTTTTCTTTCCCCCCAACATTTTGCTTTAAAGACTTGTTTTCTTCTGTTTTTTTTTCTGTTTTTTTTTTTTTGCTTTTCAATCTCTTTCATATACACACCCCACACCCACACTTGTAGACTTTTGTTTTTGCATAATTCGCCTTAAGGATTTTTTCTTCATTTATTTGTTTTTTGTTTAAAGCATCGTCGAGTGCTGTTTATCTAGTGCTTCCTGTCTTAGCTTCTAGTTCCTCCTACTACCACTACTAATCTACCATTTTGCTATTTCAACTTAACATAAAGCTTTGCCTTTAACCAAAACGCTTGTCCACAAATCAAGTATACGCACTGTTTGGCCCATCCTATTCTTGGCAATATTCTATCCTCCAGTGTATAGAGCTGGTGCTGGCGCTAGCGCTGGCTGTTGGTGGCGTTTTCCTGTTTATGCTTAAGCTGCCACTTAATCCAGCCACTTCATCCGCTGTTTGCCTCCCAGACACGCCCCTTTTCTTTTTACTCCCTCTACGTGTGTGTGTGTGTATGTGTTTGCGTGCTCACCGGGCCACGCATATTTTTTTGTTTTCGTTAGCCGTTTTTTCTTTTTTTTTTCTTGCTGTTCGTCGATGTTGTTCCTGTTAGCCCTTAATTAAATATTAAATGCGCCTAATTGCGCATTTCATAACTCAGGCAACGGCAAGTAATTAATTATTTATATTCAACTAAATTGAGCAGCTCCAAGCACGACACACACACACACACACGCACATACACTCACACACAAACATTAACTGTTCTTCCACCACCTTGGGCCTTAAGGAAAATCAAGTTTCTGCCTGGCAACATTATCATATTTACTTCTCATTCATGTTGGTTCAAACGTCAGAAGCAGTCAAAGCAAGCGCAAGCATGCATGCCAAAAAAAAAAAGAAACAAAAAAAAAACCCTTTAAGCCATTTTAGGATCAATTTCAACACCTAACACCCAACACACACCAATATGCATACACATTTGACTGAAATTCACATGACTTTGAAGTGGAAACTTAAGCTAACAAAGCCTTTGGGGCATTTAATTATGAAAACTACATTGGTTTCGCTTTACTGTTGTTTCACTGTTTGTTTTTGCAGCAGTCAGCTGTAGGTACACACAGAAACAGTTCGTGCATGAAATGTGTATAGACCAAAAAAATTTTAGATTATAGCCACGAACTTGATTAGCTTTCATCCCGGAAAAACAATTCTGTGCATCGAAATTAAAACCGAGAAATCACAAGGCACAGCTACCCGTCTATTGTTCGGCCACAATTTGTACAACTTTTGGCAGCCAGTGGTTTGAAAACTTTCACAACTAACTCACACACACACAAACACAAGCAGAGACATTAAGATTGAGCGAGACAAAAAGAGATAGTAAGATAAACGGAGAGAGAGAGCGAGAGAGATGGATACAAAGACAAGAGAAAGTTGCTCTAAAAACTATTTTCATAAATACATAGCAGAACCAAATGCAAACACACAATTCTAAAGGCAACGGCGACGTCTGGTCCCGTCCCTAAACCTTTACCCCTGTCCTCTCTTCCCCCTTTCATTTGTGGTCGTTGTTGCCTCCTGGTGAAACTCCTGTCTAACAACGGACAGTCAGCGTGAATCCTTTAAGTTTCTTTTGTTCAAAATGTACTAATGCCAGTTTTTCACTGTGTGATTTATCGGTTTCGAGGTTCACAGTTCGAGCTTCAAATGCATTTTCCATGTTAGAAAAAAAAAAAAAAGAAAAACCAAAGCCCGGGCCAGCCAGCACCATTCCGTGTAGCAAGAAACAAATTTCAAATGGCTTTGCTCTACCATTTCACCATATATTTCTTTCACCTCGCACTCAGATGTCTGCCATCATCTTCCGTTTGCCCAGCCATCTGCGTTTATCTCATCTGGTGGGTTTTTGTGTGTGTGTGTGAGTGTGTGCGTGGGTGACTAAAACTATTTTGGATGCCTTCCATTTCAAAATGTCAACTCATTTTGGGAAAGTATTTGTTTGTTATCCCAAACCCATGATAATGCTATAAAGTAGGCCGCAAGCTAGATTTTCTACACCTTCGATGTATTTTCAATGGACTTTGGATTTTGTGGTGGAGTCGGTGGCTTCATTAATATTTGATTGATTCCACTGTAAGTGTGAGTTTGTGTGTGTGCGAAGTTCGAGTGGAGTAGGTTAAGCCGGCAATTGAAACTATAATCAGACCCCTGAGGTTGCTTAATTGTAAGTCACAATGACAAACCACATTTGGCACATGATTAAATATTGAAACAGTATTGCCTTACCAAATGGCCTGTGAACACACATGACCGCATCTTTGGCGGCCATACTTGATGCGACTGCAAACAATTATGGTTAAATTCATTAGCGAGCCATGCATAATTAAAGGACAAATGGCCACATCACGCCTATGTTGCCTGCGGTTGATGCCTGCGCATTCCATTCCATGGCACGCATAACTAAGCGGAAAGATAGAAAAAGATACTATTCCCGTTTTGGTTTCGTTTGGTTTTTTCTTTTTTTTTCTTTTCTTTCTTTCTGTAAGAGACAAAAAGAGAAAACCACTCAAAATCAATGTCCTTGCAGGAAGTGCCATGGCAATTTGCAATCCTTTGTGCCATTACACAAGACTTCCGCAGGGTCTGCTCCTGGTTGTATGTCGCCTGCAGCGATACGCTGCTGCAATCAAAGTATTACGAAACGACAGAGGGAGCAGGAGCAATAAAAGCAGCACCAGGAATGGCAGGAGCAGTAGACCAGGCATTAATCCTTCATTGCCAATCAGACGAACCTGCCTGCCCTAGTGATGAACTCAGCGTATTCCATTCAGTTTTCAGGCAAAACGGAAGTTGTAAAAACGCCAACGCCGCACACAAAGCAAACATGAAGAAGGAATTTTTGGTGCCTGGCTGCTGGTTTGCCTTTTTCTTGCTCTATCCCCATCTCTTTCTCTCTATATCACACACTCTCTCTCTCACTTGCTCTTTTGTGCTCCTTGAGTAACCCTCCTAACCAGTGGCACGGAACCGATTATAGTATTCTGTATTTGGATTCAGATTTGCCTGAGGGCACATTCGTCAAACGACGCAGCAACTGAAGCAATTGTTTCGCCAAGTTTCCTTTTCTTTTTGTTCATTATATGCTCCTTTCTTTCCATTCGTTCATTCTTTTGTGTTGTATAAACACTGATTGATTGATTAGAGGCTTGAGAAGAAGCTCTGACGATAGAGAGGGAGAGAGAAATGTAAGGATGGTAGCCACACCCCAATCCCTTACCCCGCCCACCCACTTATATGATGGGGCACTAAACTTAATGAGAGACCCTCAAGCAAGTGTCGCATCAATCAAGAGCGCATTTAATGCGTTATAAGTGTATATGTGCCTATGTATGTTTGTTTGTGTTTGTGTGTGTGGCAACAATTTCTCTTGATTTGCGATTATTGTTTAGGTGTTGTCTCTGTGTGTGTGTTCCATCTGACAGCTGGCGATTAGCAAGTGGATCACTTAAATGAATGGATTCTCCAACGAAACTTGGACACAGACTTTCGCTCCCCCTTACTTTTTGCCTCTCTTTCCCTTTAAGCTGAGAAATCTTAAAGGCCCAAAAGCCAATCTCTTATCCATGAAAAAACAAAAAAATCGGCTACGTGGCCAGTTCAAGTGTCAGGAATGGCAATCAACACAACTGAAATCGATAGTGGCAAGTGCTTCCCTGCTGGCTCAGCATTGTGGCATGTCATGGCTTCCGCTTTGGACACCGGTCAGCAGCAGCAGCAACTCGTACTCGTCCTTGTCGTCGCTCTCTCATGCTTATCCACCTCAATCTTCACAGTGGCCACTACTGCCACTCCTTCATCCATCCCGCCGGCATTGAAACTAAACTAAACTGACTGTGTCCATTCCAGAGAATCATTTCATCAATAGACGACTTTGGCCACTAGTTTTATACAGTTAGCACATTCCTGACATATCCTCTCATCTCCCCATTCTCTATTCGTTCCATTTCTCTGCCATTCTGTTGTCTTCTTTTTCTTCATCTGACTGGGTGGAAAAGTGCTCATTATCAGTTGAAATGTTGTCAATTACGGATTTTCGTTTGTTTTGTTTTGATTTGACTTTCAATTGAATTTCGTATTGGCATTTGAATATCCGACATTGTCTTTTGTCCTTCTTGCCGTTGCCATCGTCACGAACAGTTTGTCTTCCACTTTTATCCCACACTTCCTCTCCGTTTATGCCACCCTCGGAAAGCTGGATCCCATCCCATCCCATCCCACTCCCTTTCCGGGTTTCCGTTAACCGTAAGTAAGTATCCGTATTGCCATTAAGCTAAAATGCTTTTTCAAATCTCATCGCTTATGATGAGTCCCTCTTTTTCGCTTCGTCTTTGTCCTTGTATTTGATTCTACTTCATCTCATTCTCATGGTATCCCTGCCTCTTTCCCCTTTTCTCCTTCTTCTTGTACTCATTGATAAACTGCAAACTTTGTACATAAAAAATTAATTTGATTATTTTTCTTTGGAGCCCGTAGAATTTCGCCCTAATGATGCCATAATCAACTGTTTTACTGCACTTGGCGAAAAGCGCAAAGCGGAAAGAAAAGTTGACTTTACACCCAAAAAAGAAAAATAAAGAAAAAAAAAAAAAGAGTCATAAAATATTCGTAACATTTTGTAATTAAATCTTTGGTATTTTTCAACTTTTAAATAAAAATTCCAGAATTAGAAAAAATAAAAAAAAAAAAAAAAGCTGTCAATTACTTTTCGTAAGTTGAATTGAGACTATCTAATCACTAACTAAATATGCATATTAAATAGAAATTCTCATGCCAAAGCAACTTGGTTATTACATTCTCTATGGGAAAAGGGATCACAATAGAATGGGGGAGTTGGGTAGTGGATGATTGAAATTTTCAATTAAAATCATAATGGAAAATATTTTGAAAATTTTGTTGCTGTTGTTGCTGCTGGTTTTTCTTTATTTTATTGCTGTTGTTGTTGTTTGCTTGTTGTTCTTGTAGCCTCTAAAAATTATGCGTAGCAGAAATTTGGAAAATTCCAATGGCATCGACCAAAAAAACAATAGCTAAATAAAATGGATGGGAATGAGAGCTTTGGTTGGTTGTTGTTGGCCTGGTTGGTTGGCCAACCACAAAATAATTTGCTTTTGTGCTTCATCATAAAGGAGATTACTCAGAGAATGCTTTTTGCAGCTTCACTTTTTGTGGGCCCATCCATCCCATCCCATCTATAGTCGAACAATAAACGAACCAAAAGCAAAACGAGACATTAAAGTTCAAAATGATGGCCTAAAACTTAATCGACTTGCCTACAATAATATTTAAATTTAATTTAAATGCTCACATGAGAGCATTTAACATGGCTAAACAAATCGATGACTCTGCTGCTGCTGCTGCCTCTACTACTACTGGTGTCTCTCAATCTGCTGGACAATTTGCAAAATGGAAACGATTCGAACGGAATGGACAGGAATGGGAGGAAAGGAAAGGTCCTTATTTTGTTGTCCATGGGCATGAGAAATGCAAAGCCATAAAGCTTCAAAGCGTTTAGAGTTTGTTTTAGGTTAATGCGTTTGTTATTCTTGCCACAAGTGTATATTCCCAAAAAGGAAGACCAACCCTCACAGTTTAGTTTAGTTAAGGCTAATGACATTTTATTGCTCCTTTCTCGTTTTCTCTTCAAGGGTAAATGACATTTAAATTCAAGCGTAAGACAATGAATATTCCACTCTATATAAGTAGATATAGAATATATATATGTATATATTTATAGTAAATGATACATAAGACTCGAATAGGCTTTTGGGTGGGATAGACAAAAGTTAATGCGTTGATATGATGAGATCATTATCAAAATTTGTTGCCAAATTTGCTAACTTTTGACCATTAGCTTTTGTTTTTGCTGCCACAAATGAAAGGAAAACAATTGCTTTTGCTTTTGACTTCGTTGCCGATGTTGCTGCTTCTGCTGCTGTTCCTGCTGCTGTTGATTTTGTGGTCTAATTGATACAAGAAGATATCAAGCAACAAGAGCAACAAGAACAACACTGTCCAAGTCACTGGCAAAGTTACAAATGCAACCAGCAGCTGACAATTGACAATTGTTTTCAATGCTGTGGTCAGATGGATGCTATCCAATTCGTTCTGTGTTCTCTCTTGCTCACACATTCAATCTATTTCAGTTGTCAGAGACACAGGCACTGTCAATCAGTCGTGGAGTACAGAATGGAGATGGTTATATGCAGGCAATGTTATGTGTATGTGCAGCACACACTGCGTATGCTTAATGCCATTTGGCACACACACGTCCGCATGTTGTGTGGCTGTTTAGTTAAAGGTTTTTGTCTTCCTGCAAAAGTTTTTAAGCACGTCGAGCTGTTGAAACTTACGGACGCGTGTCATTGAAAGCCTTACAAAGTTGTCACAGAGACATAGACTCCGGCTATAGATAGATAGATAGATAGATAGATAGATAGACAGATAGTCAGAGAGTGAGACAGACATACAGAGAAGATGGACTGACTAAAGGATGATGGGTACACCAAGAGCTACAATTTCAATTTGTAGCTGTGTAAACTTTGACAAGTGGCCGGGCGGGGCCTAAACCATTGCAGTTATCAATAAGCACCCAAGCAGCAGCATCTCTCATCTCAAAATATGATTATATGCTGCTTCAAAAAATAGAAAATAAAACGAAACTTTGCCCCTTATGCATTCCACTCTAAAACTCTCCATCTCTCTTTCTCTTGCTCTTTTATTTTTGCAGCAGCCACAACATATATATATACATACTGCCATGCCTGGCCAAGACAGGGGAAAGGCAAGACCAGCCAGAGCTGCAGCTGGAGCTGGAGCTGGAGCAGGATCCATGCATGCAACATTCAATATGCTAGTGCTGAGCTGGATTATAATCTCCGACTTATTGCTCAGTGGTAAGTGTACAAAGAACTCATACTTATTCATATGACTACACTATACATTCATCCATTCGTATATTTATTCATTCATATTCCTGCTGTCCGTCTGTCATGTTCAACAAGCTGAATTTATTATGCCAACTGCGTGCGCCAATGTGGTTAAAATTGATTATTTAATTTACCCCAAAAATAACTGTTTATATTATGCATTGAACTGCCCACAATCCAAACGAAAGACCCCCCTTCTTACCAACCTCCCACCCTTCATGGTAAAGTCAGTCAATTTATTAAACATATATATAGTATGTAGGTAGGCATATAACGCATATACTATATATATGTATATTCCCATATAATCGCATGGTGCCATAATGTGAGCATGAGCCGCTCTCTTTTGATTAATATTGGTTTGTCCAATTAAAGTTGCCATAATTTGCCCAACCGCATTCGCCGGCCATACAAAAGTGTTCGACGTGTGGCCATGCCAACGGACAGCTCATTTATTTTTAAATCACTTTTCATTTTTTATGTAAATACGAACAAGTGTTTTGACCCAATATGAGTGGATATATACATATATATATATATATAGGATAATATTGTTGTAAAGTACATAACATTTCATAAGATAATTGCCAAGTAGTACTTTAATTATGGCTTCAATTATGGTTGCATGAACTGAAGTAGCTATTAGTAGAATTTTTGATGATGGGTTTTCACATTATGGTAAAAGATGGAATTGTGGCCAGAAATAAGAAGAAAGTTATTTAAATAATGAGGTTAAATAGAATAGAGAATACCTGGCCACAAGGTACACAAGGATCTTTTATGGTTTAGCTGTTTCAACTAATTGGTTGCAATTCAGGTTTCAGTTTAAGGAAATAAATAAATTAACCTGCTGCCAGTCTTGTTTAAGTAGCTGTGGGGTTTGTTACCACATACAATCTTGTAAGTCTAAACTACGGTAAATGGGTCAAGTATGACTACCGAGAAGAAGCAAGAATAATTAGCTATGCCTTAGTATAATGAAAAGAATCCTTAATGTGCGGCAGACATTTTTAAGTATTTAATTTATTTTGTAATTGATAACATTAGAGATCAACATTATTGGTAAAACATCTTCGAGCCAATCCTAATTTATGTAGTTTTCTATATTATTCATGATTATCTATCTGATATATTCAATCAATACAGGCAATTCAGTTTTTTGCATTGGTATAAATAAAAATGTTATATTTGCCGTACAAGTATAATTTCAATCAATTTTACGTATTCCAATTTCAATCGAAGTATATTACTTTAAAGAGCATATATCAATTTCTGAAATTATTACAGAACTTATAAAAAAATACTGATTATATGCTAAAGTAATTTAAGTAAATTTACATACGAATTGCATTTTCCTTTCACTCTTTGTCCGTATTGCTTTAAGCAATATTTTAAGTACTGTGTTTAATGTTTCAATTCGATTCAACAAATAAAATAAAATGCAATGTTAAATAAATTACATTAAATGTTAAATAAGAGTTGAAATGTGACTACTCTTGGGGATGGCAAGCAGGGGATGTTGTTTTGTGTGAGTTGCCGGGTGGTGGATAGGGGTGGGTGCGGGACATCGCCATCGGCTGTGTCATAAATTAACATTGCAAATGGATGCCAGACGAGACCAAAACTTTGAGTTCTGTCTGCCTTGTATTGCGTATATGCGTCACATAATTAAGTTTTTCTCGCCGTGTGGCATAATTGAATTCAAATTGTTGCCACATGCACCACTTTCGACTGTGAATGCACTTTATTATTGAAGCTGCTGCTGCTGCTGCTGCTGCATGTTTGCCGCAGGCAGAAGAAGGGGAATGATGGGAATAATGTGAATGCAATGGTAAAAACGTTAAACGGCTTACTTTAATACCATCTTTTGGTCTTTTGTACTTTTATTCACAGTCCATTGCTTAAAGGATCTAAAGATATTCGTACCGGAAGCAGTCATTATGGGCAATGCAGCGACATTGTCTTGTCAATATGATTTGGAGCAGGTAAGTGAGACTTTCCGACAGGAGCAACATCAGCAGCAACAACAAACAGCAAAAAGGATGAGGATGAGAATAAGAATGGTAGAGTGACTGCTCTGCTCTGGGATAGTAAAAACGACAACGGCATGCTTAATTATTATAATTACTTGCACTTTGTCTTGTCGCCTCTCGTCGTCATTGTTGTTGTTGTTGTTGTTGTTGCTTCTGTCCTTCGTTGTCTGACTATGACTATCATCCATTCTGTGTACGCTTTTCATTAACGCATCTGTTTTTGCTCTTTCCCACTTTACTTTCTTTCTTCTTGGTTTCTTCTCCTTTTCTTTTTTTTTTCTCTCACTTATTTTATTTGCAGGCGGCTCTATATTCCGTACGCTGGTACTTTGGCCAGGAGGAATTCTATCGCTATGTACCACGCGAACCCAAGCCCACATTTGTCTTTGCCGTCGCGGGCATTAATGTTGATGTAAGTTAAATTAAGCATGGAATTCTCACCATGTGTCAAATAAATGCGGGAGGGGTTACGGTTACGGTTACAGTTACGGTTTTTCGTCTGTTTTCTGTGTTCAAAGCAAAAGTGCAGTCATCTGGACGACATGTTGCCAGCCGCCTGACGCCTGATGTTGCTTGTTTGTTTTCTTTTTTTTTTTTTTTTTTTGGTATTTGTTAGCCAACCATTGTCAATTTAATGAACAAATCATAGAAAAAGCTTCCACAAATGGAAAAATATTCAAATGTTGTGCAAATATTTAAATAAATATGGACAATGGTGGTATGTAGCTCTCGGCATCAGCGACAACACCAACAATAAAAACTGCCGGCAAAACGACTTGCTTTCCCTTCCCTTTCTCACTTACACTACTATATTTTCTCTCTCTCTCTCATGGTTGTGCAATATTTGTACACCATTTTTATTTACAATTTTTAGTTGTGTTTTATTTTTACATATATGCTTGTATGAAATATTCGGCTGCACAATTTGAAAAGTGCCACAACACACACACACACACATTCTCAGCCAGCTAAAATATTGCGCAATGTGCAAAATAGTTTATGGCGCGGCTGCTGGCACAAAAAAAAAAAAAAGAAAACAGCGAAAGTACATATAAATAGAACCACCTAGCGACTGCAATTGTTTAGTATTCGCATTCCCGTTCGCATTTGCCATTGCAATTCCATTCGTTGTCCTTGTCCATGGCTCTTACCGCGCGCTCATTAATAAAAACAACAGCCTCAAAGTATGCAATAAATTCTTTGTTGAGTGCGACATTTTTTGGACAGCATTTTTCGTTCGTATTTTTATAAAAATACTTACAATCTCCCATCTTTTTTGGGGTGTAATAAAAACTTGGAAAAAAATGTTGTAAGCTATGCCAACTCAAAGATCATTTCAGTCGCTAATATTATATGAATTGGATAAACTTTCAATCCATGGATAATGGGGAAAAACATTTGCCATCACAACTTTTATGTTTAAAGTAACACAGAGGACCTTCCCGAATCAACATTAAAGTTCATTCATTTAAGAATACTTCCTTTTCTTTAATAAACATATTTCTGTAACATTATTAAAAAATTCAATTAATATTTTCAGTAGCCAAATAAGCAAGAACAATAATATAGAAACAAATCAACTTCAGCTCTATTAAAAGCCACCACAATCTCTAAATATTGCTCCATTCTTAATTGAATGTGTGGCATTTAAATTTATTCAGTTGAAAGAATCTGTATAAGCGTATACAAGTTTTTGGTTTTTTTTTTAGACTTTAAAAGTCTTTCATTTCCTCAATTTGGACAAGTGAAATTCCTTTACTTCAATTACACTGCCGTGCTTAAACGAGCAGCGATTTCAGCTGGCACCGAAAATAACAAGATAAAGTACAATATAAAACAACAACAACAACAACAAAATGAATCGCTTGTCGTATAATCATAAATAAATAAAATTGAATTTGCCATGAAAAATTTTTGTGTGCGAAATATAAATTGAAAACTCATTCGTCCGCACATAAAACTCCAAACTCATTTGCCAACACTTCATGCAGCATTTTTCAAATTTGCCAAAAACAAAAAAAAAATATGTATAAATAAATATATGTGTGTGTATTTTAAGAAGGGAGAGGGCAACGTTAAATAATAATAAATAATGGCATAAAGGGCAATGGCAGGAGGCGAATGATGGAGTAATGTTTGTTTTATGTAAGCAAAACAAAGCAAAACCAGAAAAGTGGGGGGGAAAGAAAGCTTATAGAAATTATTTTTTTTTTCTCTCTCTCTCTTTTTCTCTATATCGTTGTCCCTCTCTCTTCCCCTCTTTGTCGCACAAATAGAGAATCAGTTGTGCTTTACTCTATCGATAATCGCAACGGGGCTAGCCACATCAATCAGCTTGGCCATGTAGTAATCGGAATTGATTAATTTGCTTTGATTGTGTCTTTAATTTGCACTGAAAGTGGAAAACGAAAACCAGTAGCAGATACAATATGAAGAAGAAAGGAAAAAAAAGGGAAGAAGAATAAAAAAAAGGGGATTCTTGGTCCCCCTTAATACAAGAGGAATTCAACTCGAATGTTAATTTGCCACTAATTAGCATTCAAAGGCATTTTTTGTGCTAATTAAATATTTCGATTGCAGCCATCCACTGAATGTGGGTGGCGATAAGGGGCGTGCCAGTTGTGCATGTTAATTCACATTTTTATTTGTATTTTGTTGTTTTCTGGTTTTCTTCTTTTATTTTGTGTGTTTTTGTGGTCTTACATAGCCAGCGAATTGGAAACTATTCAAAAAACAGTAGGGCGGCAAAATGAAAACCATTTTGGCATTGACGTTAGTGTTTGTGAGGTAAATTTTTGTAGCCTACTTATGAGAGTGGAAATAAAATTTTAATTTAAGCAAATTTACACTCCACCTGCTGCTGCTACTGCTGTTGCTGCTGTTGCTGATGCCGGTGCTGCGAGCCAAACTACTTGAGATGCAATCAGCTATGAACCGCAAAAGGTGAAAAGCATAAGAAAAAGCAAAGAAAGACTACAATACGGATAGAGGCAAAAGTGGAGCCAGATGGTTGGTTAGCAAAAGAAGAAGGAAGGACAAGTAGAATGAATTGGTTGAAGGAAGAAGATGGAGAATGGTGGCTTCATTTAGCCAACGTGCTTCTGTGTGCAATTAAGTTTGAAGGTTAGCCCAGAACCAGAAGCCATATTAAAAGGTTGCTTTTCAAAAATAGCTAACGATGTTACTCTAGAATCAACTTAATGATACCCTTCAGTAGGCGATAAGATTATTGTTCTACATTATTAAATGGATCAACTGAATGTATGAAAGAATTACAACGATTCTAATACATTCGGCTACTGATTTCATCTATTAATCAAGAACGTAGAAAATGAACTTCTATAATGAAGATCATATTTTTGGCTCTTTTTCGTTTCAATACTTGACAGCCCATTCAAGCATTTTGATTAGAGGGTATCAAAAGCTTGCCCCCTCAAGGCAACAAATCGAAATGAGGTGCTGAGCAACCAAGTTACGTTTTCTAATTTAAATTGATATGTAGTTCACAGGCACTAACGAAGGCAAATAGTCAAAGGCCAGGCCACAAATGGAAATGGAATTTTTAAGTTATGCCAAGGCAAATATATATATGTATGTATATTTGAGTGGAGAAGGAGAGATATGGGGAGGATGGTTGGTGGCAAGTGCCGTAATTGAGATTAAAACATTATAACTTGACTTGTTTTACTTTTGCTAAATCATTTCAAACAGCTAAACACACGCTTAATGAGAAAAGTTCTGCACCGTGCCAAGTCATCGTCGGCTATTATGCATACACACACACATATGCCTTTTGCATATGTGTCTATATGTGAATATATGATATGGATGGGGCGTATAGAAGGCGTGGCATATTAAGGGTTGAGATGCTGTGCGGGTGGCTGGCTGGCACTCGGGGCCAGCACTTGAAAGGCAGCTGCTGCTGGTGCTGGTTTCTCTGATTCTGTTGCTGATGCTGCCGCTGACATGCAATGATGCACTTGTGGGCGGTTTTTTTTTTTTGGAGGCGGAGATGGACGACGACGACGACCAAGTGCACTCCTGTCGTCCACTTGAGCGTTATTGGAATGTAAATGTATGCATATTAAGGTGCGGGGCCTGCTGAGTCGCGCCAACCAACTTCAAAAGTCATTCAGCACCAGCCCATTTCCACCCACGCACGCCCACTCCCTAGCCCTCTTACCTTATACTACAAACCTTTCACACACACAAACACAACAACACGTCAGTCACATATTATAATACTTACATACACCTACCTACCTATGTATATAAAAAGCAAAGATCATCATGTTAAATGTAATTAAATTTTTAATTTAGAGTCATCATTGCATTGCCTTGGGGCACGGGCCCTGAATCGTTGGCAAAAAATCTTCAATTAAAAAAATCACAATTAAGAGGGCCGCCCGCTGAGCTGAACTGAACTGAGGACACAGGAATAGGATATGCCAAGTGCTCTAAAGTTTTTGCGGCTTATTCATTGTCCGCAACAATAAAAATCACAAGCCAACAGCAGCTAGCTCATGGACTGCTACTACTGTGTGTGTTGTGCCCTGTGCCTGTGCCCCGAAAAAGTTTTTTGCACACTGTCAACACGGAAGGAATTATTCCGCATTAAGTTTGCGGTAATGGCAACGGCAGCGGCAGCGGCAATGGCAATGGCAACGGCAACGACAATTCTACTGGCAGTGGCAATGGCAGTCCTAGTCATAGTCATACACACACACGCACACCAAGTGCTCTAGTTGTTGTTGTGGCTGAAGCATTTGCTTTTAACATTGTTAATAACCCGACACGCCTCACATTTATGCACAGAAATGTGCGCTTAAAATTAATGCACTTGCCGGCAAACGAGAGTAAGCAAAAGAAGAGGACCCACGCTGACAATGCCGGCGACAGAAATGGCCAAAAAGTTGCTCGAAACGACTATGAGTGGACTGAATTCGTAGGGCTTCCACTTTGCCATTGCTTGTCTTCTCTATCTTTCCCGTTGCCTTTCTCTTTTTTTCTATATATATATTATTTTTTTTTGACGTAGGCAACCCGTGTGGGTGAGTAGAGGAGTTGTGGGACTGTTATTAATTAGATGCACCAGGGGACCCGACAGAGTAGGGAGTTTATACATATAGTTTTATCCTTGTAAGTTGCAAAAGTTTAATTGAGCACTGGCTGGGCAAAGATAAGTAATTAAAGTGATGTTGCCACAGCTCGGTTTAAAATCTTTCAGCTTACATTTAAAGCAGATTTTTATTTTGTCAACATAAAATCTCTTTAGCATGTTTTTTACCATTGAATGGGTATATATTCATTGATATAAAGTCAATTATTTCCATTATTCTTCTTATGGATTCAATTGTATGTGTATAGAAATATTTAAAGCACACTTTTATAGTAAAATTTTAAAGATATATACGTATGTATATATAAAGATCACAAAGCTATATAATAGCATCTTCCTTAAACATTCGTAAACATATTTGCATATTGACATTTATATTTGTTTGATATTCAAAAGAGAATTTAAGTTCAGTTGCAATTTATTGAGACATTTGATTTTATTTCTCTTTCTCTCTCTCTCTCTCTGTCTGCGTCTTTTTAGCCAAGAATGTCCACTTCAATTACCGTTATTCTCCAAGCTACTTTCTGTGGTTTCTATATATTCTTATTCTTTTTTTACTGTTGGCCTTGGCCAAAAGCCCTTGTGACAAATGGCAACAAATAAACATAATAAATATAAATACGAAATGCATGCAATGCAGTCACAGAATAGACTCCAACTAGCCATTGCTTCTCCTCCCGCAGCACCCGTGTTGCCGTGCCACAAGAATCTCCACAACAATGAGCACAATAAAAAGCCATGCATTTTCCAAACACCAAAAATTGTTCACAGCGACAGTAAAATAGCAACAGCAACAACAATAACAACGAAAGCAACAACAACTACCGCACCGGAAACATCTCATTCACTAAATTTGTGGTCGCCTCTTTTGCCAAAAGCGTTAGGCAGTCGAAGTTGTGTCGAAATGCCAACGGCAACTGGCTAAAATGTGAATGAGAAAGGGTATGATAGGTAAGGGGTATGGGGAATAGCAATAGGGTTAGGGAAATGGAAATGAAAATAGGGGGAATGGGTATGGGTGGAACAGTATGGGAATGAACGCCGTTAGTTACAACAAAGCTCGAGGCAAACGGAAATTCGGCATGACATAATACGTGCACATGTGTGGGTGAGCGAACAACAAGAGAGAATGAGAGGGAGTAAGAGCAAGTGCAGGAATAGAGAAAGAAGTATGTGGTGTGGCTGGATGGCTGGCTGGCTGGCTGGTTGGCTGGCAGCCGCGACTTGAGTTGATACAGCAATAATTCATAATGTGTTGCATGCAAACGAGGCTGCAGCTGAAGCAAACGAATATATACACACATAGACATATACACACACACACACTCACACACACATGGAGTAGTCCATGCGACACAGCGTTGGCAAAAATTAAAATTGCTTTACAACAAACAGCGGAAACTCAGCGAGGAGCCAAGCAGTAGCAAATGGAGAAATGGGGAATGAGGAGAATGCAATGAAATTCATTGTATTCTTACTACTCGACGAACGACTCCTGCAAAGGATAGTCAGTGCCAAAGAGGGGGGAGTACCCTCTCCATCCTTATTTCAGCCTTTTTTCCTTTCCTTTTTTGTTTTTTTTTTTTTTGTTGCAGTAAAGTTATTATTTCATAAAGCCAGAATTATTGAAACAATACTTTACTCTCAAACATGGCTTGAAGAGGGGAAGGAACACTTCACGTGGCACACACACACACACACATGTGTATGTATGTGAGTGTCTGTGTGCTATGGTATGCAAAATTAAGCTTTAGTAGCTTCATATATATGCACGTTTTTTTTTTTGCTGTTTTTTGTTCTTGTTGCTGCCTGCCAGCAAGTTGCAGCTGCGGCTGCTAAAGTAATATAAAATATAAATAGAAATTAAAAGCCAACAAATAAAAATAAATAAAAACAGGAAAAAGTGCTGCAGCAGCAGGAACAGGAGGCAAAAACAAAAAAAAAAAAAAGAACAGGAGGAAAAAAGAAACTTTTCACGACAAAAGCAACTAAAGTTGAGTTGAGTTTTCCTCTAGTCGATGTTGTTGTTGCTGTTGCTACTGTTGCTGATGCTGCCTCCTAGTTGCTGACGGGCGGTAACAGTTACAAAATGGCTACAGTTTCATATGAGCAACTAAAAGTGGATGCCAGGCAGGCATATAATTCCTCAAAATGGCAGACATTTGCGTTTTGTTTGGCGCACTTCCTGGCGCTGCCACTTCCGTTTCCGCCCAGCCACATACACACACACAACCACATTCACACAAAGTCACATGCAATTAAATAAATATGACAACAATAACAACCGAACAAACAGCAACAACAACAACAACAACAACATAACGAAGCCACAACAATTTCCAGAATAAAAAAGCAGTTGCATAAATAAAAACGACAGGAATACCTGTTTTTTTTTTTTTTTGCCCCCTCTTTTATATGTTTGATTACATAATTAGTGTCATTTAATTAGAGATGAAAGCATTTGGACAAAGTTCTATAACAGGGGCTGAGGCCTGTAGACTAATTGTCAAATGAAAAATGCTTGTAAAGCGTTCTGTCTTATTAAGCTAACATGTAAATAGTTCTGTGCTCTTTTCCTACTTTGGATTAAGCTAGGTTGCACGTCGATGTAGACCTAAATTAATGACTTAATCTAACCCAAATTAAGACAAGTTGATTATAAGGTTTCTTACAGTGTTTACATTATTAAGTATTGTCATTTTGGCATTAATATTCAGTTTCCTACGATACTAAATGAATTTTACTTCTTAGTATATAAATTTAATTTTAAAATTCTTTTATGTAGCTCTTTCTTTTCTACTACAGATTATCTACTTATAGATTCTAATTTAATAATAATTCGAAATGATTCCTTTTGTAAACAATTTTAAATCCTAATTCTCTTCTAAAGTATAAATTTCTATAGGTTTTGCAAATGTATCTATATTTCCACAATTATTGTGATTTCTGACTTGTTTAAACCTGCTGCCAGCAGGTCCACAATTTGGTTTATTTCCAACGATAAATAAATAACTCATGTAAACTAATTCGAAATTAATGCGGAACTATCAGTGGTCCGGTGCACATTATTCATAGCTCATACGACATAACACACACACACACAACAAATATATATACACAAACACATACAGAAAACTACATTCATGGTATTTCCTATCCAAAAGCGTCCTCTGGTCTTGTGCATCATGCATACATATAGACAACCTTATCAATACGTTTCACATTTGTTTTCATTTTACGATTGCGTAACGAGATCAACGTCGACAAATCCAAAAGCCACTAAGACCACACACACAGTTCACTGGAAATTGCAAGCAAAAGGGGATTCGAGGGCACATGGTTGTTCTGTGTGTGTGTGTGTGCAGAGAGAGTGAGAGAGTTCTAGCCAATATGCCAAATGGCATAGTTGCCGCGAGCTATGAATCCACCAGTGGCTGTGTATGGTAAGGGATTGGGTAAGTCGGTTATCGAATGTTATCTACACAAAACTAGGAGAAAGAAACTAACAACAAGAACAACAACAGCAACAACCAGAACCATATATATACATACATATATACACATAGTCTGTCGAGCAATGCGCGAAAGTGTTGAAACAATCGTAAAAAGCAGTTGTGCGCCTCAGGCAATCCCGGGCAACAGGATTGTGTAACGCTGAACTAGAATGGGACAACAATGTGAGGATTAGTTCGAGATGCAAATGAACAAAACACCATTGGGGGATGTCGAACAAACGAACGAACGGAACAGAATATATACGAAACCTTTGGCGGCATATGCAAAACTCGAACTAACTTAACTATACAAAAGGCCACGTCTGCGATAAAAGTAACAACAACAATACAAGAGCGTTAATCGCGACTGCGTTAGTAAAGTGGATTTTGAGTATGATATTGCAGTGTGTGCAGTGTTCTAACCAAAGTGGCAAACTCTCTTGCTGGCAATTAACTGAAAATGCTAAATTGCTACATCGAAGAGGCAAATCTAAATAAAGGTTTTGGTCGACTTTCAAATACCCTTATTATCAAAAGCAGCTTTCATGTTAAGCTCGGATAAATGAGTGTGCAATCAGTTCCTGCAGAATTGTTAACTCTAAATTTTGAAATGGTTTTGAATGGCAAACCCTTTGCCTTCTTTTCTCTGTCAGTCATATTGTATACATTTTTTATATAATTTGATACCCTTTCAATTCTAAAGCATCTAACAAAATGGCACATACCACCCACTCAGTTATGGTCTCTTGATTATGTCTGGCTGGCAAAAAAGAAGTCTATCAAGTGCCTCTCTGTGCTGGAAATGCAATTTTAATTTGGCGGTTGCTGTAGTTTAACAATCATTTCCTTCCCTTTGCAGTTAACCAATTCGGATGCCACATCCGTCACTTTGAAGGGCGTCACCCGGGAGCTGAGCGGCACCTACCAATGTGAGGTTTCAGAAGATGCACCACTCTTTCACACAGACATACGTTCGGCGCACATGCAAGTGATTGAATTGCCTAAAGATGATCCGGTTATGCAGGTGGACAAAAAGGTTATTGGTGTGAATGACAATTTCAAGGCAGTGTGCACAGTGGGACCATCGTATCCGCCGGCCAACATTACATGGTACATCAATGGACGCAAGGTATGTGAAACATGATTATGGATGAATGTGATGATGATAATGACGGCTGCTCTTTGCAAATTTGTGTGATGTTTACACTGGTTTCTCATTTATTCTGTGGCATTGCCTTTTAGGTATATAAAACACCATTGCAACGCATCACACAGGATGCATTTGAAGGCTCGACAACATACTCCTCGTTGGAAATCTATCCGCACAGTCAGGTGTTGCAGGGCTTCTTTCAGGCCATGCCCAAATATCAGACAAGTATACAGTTGCTCTGCGAGGTATCCATACTGCATGTGTTCCACAAGAATGTCCAGCAACGCATCGGACTAAGCAATGCGCCGCCAACAACAATTTCACCAAATTTACTGGGTCTTGAGGGATCCAAGCGTTATGTCAATGGTGATCCGGATAATTCAGCCTTAACGGGTGCCTCCCAATGCAGCTGCTGTGCTGGTGCTCTAGGCCTGCTGACTCTGACACTGGCAACATTGGCCCTAGCCCAGCTGTGACCACATGTGGCGGCACGAGCGACATAAACAAATATCGGTGAGCGAAATGGCAACTGAATCGACATCCAGGCTCGAGTATACACATGAAGTGTAATTAAAACACAACAAAAAAAAAAGGAGAAAACAATAAAAAAAAAAAAATAAATAAATAAATACGTGAAGCGTGCAAAAAATGAAAAAAAAAAAACCAAAGATAAGAATATATTTAAAAAAAAATATATTTGCAAATCGTTGTCAACGCCAAGTAGCATGTCTATCTGGTTATGTCAGATGCCTTCCTTCTTTTGTTACCCTATTCCCTTAGCAAAACCAAAATGGGGTATATCGAAAACACTAAACAATGTCATTCTGATCCTTCTCGATTCTTAATGAATATTAGATGGATATATCTGTCTACAAACAGCGTAAACTTTGTATGCATTTAAGTTTAACTTTGCTTTTTAAAGTTTAATCAGGGAATATGTGGGTTTGCATGCTTTTAATTCTGTTAGTAACATGGCTGCTTATAGACAAAGTTGCTTAGCAACATTCCTGCTCTGCTTTCAAGATTCAGCAACATTTTTGAACTGCTTTCAATGTTTAGGAACATATTTTTGTACCTCAGCCCTTCTCAGCCCTTTCGATAAACTTAAATATCCAACTAGACCTCTTCGGATTCAAATTTTCTTCACGTTTTTGGAAAAATTATCTTTTATATGGCACTTACTTGGGAATAGGGTATCTAGTGAACGGTGCACCGATTCAACGGCATGACTATTTTTTATACTTTATTTTTTATGTTATTATTATTGTTGTTTGCTTTAACAAACCAGCGGTTGAGAACACACATTTAATATTAATATTTTCAATAAATTAATTAATTTGCGGCCGCTGCATAAAAAAAAAGGCAAAAAAAAAAAGAAGAAGAATGGAAAAATCAACAATTTTCGATAAAAACAAAATTATGAAACACACGAAAAAAAAAAGAAACAAAATTTAAAAAAAGCAAAGAAAAAAAAAGAACAGCGGAAGCAAAAACCGAAGCGAAGATGAAATTTAATTATCTAGTATAAATAAAATACGTAACGAAGGCGTAAACCGGCATGTTGTGGGCGTGGTGTGATGATGTTCTACAAGAAATAAGCAAAAAATAAAAAAAAGGAAACCGAAAGAGAAAACCAAAACCAGACCGAAATCAAATTCAAAACATAAAAAAAAAACACAAAAATAATAAAAAAAAAAACAAAAAACTATTTAACAAACGCACTTTGCAAAAACATTAAGTAATTGCAAAATTAAACAAATAGAAAAAATAACAAAATATGAGAAATGAATACAATTAATAAGCATAAGTCAGACAAATTTATAAACTAAGTACACTCCCCTTTTCCCCCTAACTTACCCTCCAACAAGAACAACAACCGCAGCATAGTTCCATAAGTTATGTAAATAATAAATTGTAAAAAAAAAAAAAACTTACGAAAACAAAACAAAAAAAAACACTATTGTGCAAAGCGTAAATTAAACAAATATTAATTATAGCAACAAAACACAAAAATGAACTAATTAAGTCCTAAAAAAAAATCAATAAATATACAAAAAAAAAGAAACAAACACACACAAATTGTCAGAAATGATTGGGAAATTAATTTGCATTGCGGTTTTCATTTGCATTTTCGGTTTTTTGTTTTAAACAATTCTCTGTGTTAGCTGCCTAAGATGAACATGATGAAGTTTGTTTCTAGTGAAAATTTACATAATATTATAAAAAAAAAAACAAAGAGAAAAAGAAGAAACGAATCAACAGATTAAAATGTTGATACATATATTAAATGAGTTAATGTAAGCGTATAAATGTTAGTTTAATTACTAAGATGTTAACTTTAGACTTTTATGCTCAGCGCAATTGATCGAGTGTATTTGTTCAATCAACATTCTCATTTGCATTTGTTTTAAACAATTAAACTATAATTAAAGAATAAAACTAAGATCAATTGCGATCTGCATAGAGTTCAAAATGTTTAAAAACAAAAATGAACGGAAAACAAAAATCAAATTGTAAATCAAAAGAAAATGACGAAAATTAAGCAAAATCAAGCAACAAAAAACAAATTAAAAATGAGAAAGTAAGAGAAAGTAAACAAAATTATTTTAGCCTCGAATTTGCAAAAAAAGAAAAACAAAACAAAAACGCGATATAACTATATGAATAAAACTACACCTAAATAATAATATGTAAAATCAAACTTTAATACAGGAATAATGAACAACAACAAAAAGATCGAACAACAAAAGAGCAGACAAATTCACAATGAATCGTATACATATATATATAAACAGATATATATATATGTATGCATAATTATAAATAAACTAATCGAAGTTAAGCCAGGCCGAAGAAAATAATAAAAAAAAATAAACCTAAATCAAGGCACACACGCACACACAGTGACACAACATACACACACAGACACCATTGAAAGACAACCAAGCACGCAAAGGATGCGTGAACTTAGCTCAAAATGAAAGCCAAAAAACGAAAAAAATTATATGATGAAATAAATAATAATAAATGAACAGAAAAATAAATATATATAAAATGTAAACAATATTAGTTTTATTTTTAAGTTAAAATTACAGAGATGGTTACTAGAGAAAGGTAAGACATTTGATAAGAAATTGAAGCGTTCTAGTGGCCTTTTGATAAAAGAAACCAATAGCCAGATTAATTTTTGGCAGTCAACACTTAAAGAAAATGTTAGAAAATGGCTGGAAACATGCCGAAGCACCTATTTACATGCTTTCTATATCCAAGGAAAATCTTAGCCGCGTTCCCAAATATCACCATATACCATCAATTGAATGAAATTCAATTTCTGATGATATAATCCTCCTGTCAATAGTTTTGTTCGTCTATTATCGAAAGAGAAATCTCTAACTAAAACTGTTTAATTCAACATAAATAAATAAATTACAAATGATGAATTTCTGCTTCATATTACAAAAGTAAAAATGTAGCAACTAACAGCAGTAAAACTAGTTAGTTACATTTTCTATTCATTATGAATTTTCTGGAAATTTTTGTAAAATTTTTTCCCCTTTTTTTTGTAGCTAATTTGAGTTTGGTGTTGTGCGATTTTCTCATGCAGATAATTAAGACAATGAACCAGTTATTAGCACACTCACACCCACAAACACATACACTTCCACAAATATATACACACGTGTCTACAAGGTAACGTATAGAGCCTGACATTGCCATTTGCACAGACCGATACCAAAGCATGAGTCCATGATGTTGTTGTTATTTTGTTACCATGTTACCAACAGCTGCACTTATGTTTCCATGTACATAGATACATGCAATCCCAATGCCGATCCGTTGCCGTTGCTCATGCTGATGCTGATGCTGATGTAGATGTTAAGGCAGTCGGCGAGTTGTTGGGCAAACATTTAGCATGGAGCCCTTAGGTGGGATATACTGACGACGATGGGGCATTGGCAAAGTTGTTGTACATTGTTCTCGTCGTCGTCGTCGTCGTCTCATGTTTTGTAAATTAAGCAAACAAATTAAGTGCACTTGGCGCCCGAGTCTTGGGGCGCACTGTTGCGCTACATGTAAACACATTGTGATTGTAACAAAACCATATATCAAAACACAAAGAGGGAGGCAGGAGAGGAAAAAGGGAACGGGGTGAGCAATCGCCCTTGAGCTCAGGCACCGTGTTAGAACCCAAGGACACGGAGTTTTTAGTTCGCGACCCCCTAGGAAGAACACATTGCCATACACTCACGCACTGCACGTTAGTTTGTCTTAATTAGTTGAAGCAGCACCCTTAGCCAGAGATACACACGCCCACACACACACACACACCAATGGGTATCGGTGGTTGCATACACCACACAAAATGGCAAAACCAACCTTGGCCAGAAATGCTTGCCACCTGCTCTTGCACGTATTATTTACAAGCCATTGGCTGCTGTTGCTGCTGCTACCAAGACTCAACCACAATTTCAGTTCCCTTGGCGAATCCACTCATAGCTTCTCCATAATTGTGCAGTCATCGTGCTGTTTAAAGTTTTTCTTACTCGCATATTGCTGTGCCTGGTAACACGACGTATGCGTAATGCCAAATGAGTAGGCAAAATAAGTATACTCATATATCTGTGTGTGTGTGTGTGTGTATGTATGTAGATGTTGCCACGCGCAAGAGTTAAAGAGTACACGTGCCTCAAGAATTTACAATTCCCCTACAATTCTACTTTCCACTTTCGCACTAAATTAAATGGCAAAAAAATGTTGCTGACACAGCAACTAAGTAAATACTAGGCTCTCGAGTAGTATATATAGACATATGTATATATATATACTATATACATAGTTACATATATGTAAATGTTGTCGACCACAATTCTCGAATTTTGGTGTAATGGGACGATAGTTTATTGATTTTTTAATGCCTGTTTGTTCCTTTTGCAACGTAAAACTCTTTTTTGGTATAAAACTTTCGATACAATGAGAAACGAAACATTTTTTTACATTATTTAGTATTTTTTAAATCAAGAAATACAATCCTTTAATACTTCGCTAGTTATTTATTTTAGTGCAATTTCGAATAGCTAAAAAAAGAAGTGAAAAATGGTTTTTGCTTATAAATTTAGACCAATTTTTATGCATTATAGTCGTTAAGATCTTTGTATTTCTATGTATGGACATCGACTCCGATTCCATAGATAAGCAATCTTACAAGTTCTATTTCGATGGTTTATTAAATTAAAATATTTGAGTGAAGAAAATAGTAATATTACTTAAGTTAAAGAAAAGAAACGATTCGGATAATTGAATTGAATTGAACAACAATAACATTTCAGTTGTAAATTATCTCAGATTCTTTCTATATTGTTGCTAAATTTAAACTACTTACTTTCGAAACAATTGTAGAAAAAAAGAAGCGATTCTAGTTGAAACTGTTTTTATTAGCACTTCTCATCTGTCTTTCAGGCATTCTAATATGAAAATGAAGTTTATTATTATAGAAAATTTTCCCTGTAAATAAAAACTATTTAGTATCAAACTACAAAATGTCATTTAGTGAAGACTTCACTAGAATATCAGCTAATATATCCTCCTATTTGGGACTTATTCTACGCCCATGTTTATATTGCTAATCCAAATCGGAATCGGCAAATGCTAATGTAAATGCAATGTTATAATTAAATGCGTATCGGGTAACGAATAAAACTGACTGCCGGTTGCCAAAAAAACATCACCAAAATGAGTTGCATATATTTAGAGAAACGTTTTGATATGAAAACTCTCTCCCCCTCATCAGTGTCCTTCGCTCTATCTGAATGGGGTAACATGTTTTATAGTCTTACAAATGGGCGTGGCTATGCTGAATGATTTGGTTTATGGCCTTTGCATGCATTTAACAACACAACCGAATGGGATGGAGAGGGAATGAGAGAGAGAGAGAGAGAGAGAGAGAGAGACACAGTATTGGCCATACTGCCATAGCCAAAACAAAAACACAAAAACATTGTTAAAATGCAGCAGCAACATTTGTTGGATTTATAGCGCGCTAATCGCGGCCAAAAATAGTAAAAAGGATGGCAGCGAGACGGTGGGCGGCGATGGCTCTCCTGCCCATACTGTGTTGGCGTTCCAAAAATGTAAAATTGTAATGGAAATTGAAATGCAAATGCCTGGCATGACATTTACGAGTGGAGCAAGCAGCAACATCAGTAGCATCAACATCAGGCTCTGCCAAAAAGGCAACAATAAAATGTTGCAACTAAATGGTACTGCGGCGCCTTGCCAGCGGCTAGTCTCCATATAGGACAAATTCTTTAGTATGTATATATATTTATATATATGTGTGTATATTCATTTTGCAAATGCAAAACAAGACGCCAAGCCCCACCCACAATGCCAGCCAAGACAGCCTATAAATTTATGTTCTTGCGCAGCAATTAGTGATAGAAATAGAAATGCATAAACTAAAGGAGAAATAGGGAAAAAGAAGAAACAAACTTAAAGTGTGCCGAAGTTTGTATACCCTTTGATAAGGTTACTAAAATAGCGAGGAAAAAACAGAAAAGTTGAGGGATCTAAACGAAATTTAAAAAAAAAGAACAAGTTTAGATGCAAAAACTTGCAAGGCAAAAACAGTTTGTAGAAGAAAAAACTATATTATGAACCGATCTTTTCTATGACTGCTATATCTTAAAGTCCTTCGATTGGACTAAGTTAAAAACTAAATTTCACCTAGTTTAATTTCTATAGCTCAAATTCAACTGTCTATAGAATTTGTCATAGAAAATGACAAACAGGCTTTCAGAACAATGATCATGGCCAAAAAACCCTTTTTTACAAACTTCTAACCATTTCTAATGTACCCTTTTTCTAAGAGTATAAAATATAGAGAAAATCTAACAGGGAATTGGAGTTACCCGGCTTTAAGATAAGAAACGTTTTATGATACTTTATTCGCCCACGCCCAACCGAAAACTGTTGATGAGCATCTTTTATGACAACTATCCGACGCCTCGGACATGCCACTGACGTCTGATGTGATGTGATGAATGCAACGTCTGAGCTGCAGCGTTGCATCATAAATTCATCCAGCGACATTTACAAGCAGCTACAGCAGCAGCACGACAAAGAGCAGCGACAGGAAAAGGGTACCAAAGTTCCAGTTGCCCGAAGGGATGAGAATGATGAGTGGAAGATGATGGCCATGTCATAAGGCATTTACGTGCATTCGATTTGGCTTTGATTTGTGAGTCGTAGATTGTAGTATTTCAGTTGCCAGTTGTCAGTTTTTGCCTTGAGCTTTCATAGGTAAAAAGTTTGTTCCTTGTTTAAGTAAATGAATTTTGCCTGTTTTGTCAGCCGTTTTGTTTGGCTTGGCAATTTGTTAATTTTGCCTGAATTAAGATAAAATCTGCTTACATTGGCTTATGAAACCAAAGTTTAACTGGCAACAGTCTCTCAAAAGAGAATGGGTAGAGTGACTGTCAGACAAGAACGAAAGACCGACCGACAGGCAGACTCTATCTATTGTTGTTCCTGTTATGGGCTTTGACTTGATTGTTTTCACATCGGCAACAGCAACAGCAGCAACATCAACATCATCAGCAAGAACAATACGGTTACAATTTATTATTTTTGCTCATCAGTCTTGCTCTTTCTCTCTGCCCCTCTCTCTCACTCTCTTTTATTTTTTTGCTGTTCATGTTTTCTGAGGCTGTTTAAAGGCAAATCCTTTTCCAGCAACAAATACAACACAACAAATTGTAGGAGCAAAGATTAAAACTTTTAATTTGCTTTTAATTAATTAAGTTGAAAATCGCAGCTAAAAGTCACAAGGATTTCTCACGCTCAACTCATTTCATTTTCACGCTGCACGCTTCAACAAGCCAACTTCAAATCCTTACCCCTTCGCCTTCCTTTAACAGTTGCTAACCCCATCTGAAACTAAAATCATTTTATAACCATGCCCGCACACCGTTGTACATTTTGGTTGGTTTCATCTAAAGGCTGGTGTGTGTGTGTGTGTAAGGAGAGTGAGGTATGTAAATTAATTTGCCTTGCGGTTAGTTTGTTATCATTGAAGCGGGGCAACTTAAAGTGAATGCTGCTTGCTTTTCAAACAAATTTTCAAATGTTAATTTAGTGAAATGTCCATATAAGTTGTTTGTTTGCAAAACAATCATACGCCCTGTGTTCTGCCGCAGCAACCAAATACTCTTCAAATTGTTTGTCAAGGTAAAAGTAGAAAAAGAGTTGACTTGTCTTTTGTTAGTTTTTTCCACTTCTATTTAAGTAGCAGAAATCAATTTGCATTTATCCGCATAGCTAAAAAAAACTTTCACAACCAATTGAAAATGATTTGAAATTCCTATTTAGTGGCTTGAATAGTTAAGGAAAAAAAAGAGTTTGGGAGTTTTAGTTTTGTGAATCTATAGATGCAAATAGGTCAAAAGTTACCAAGTTGTTTTAGTTTTTGTGAAACATTCATAAAAGATCTTACAGAGATTTATTTAATTGGCTCTATTGTTAAATTACTTGTATGAAACTTTTTAAATTCAAAAGTTTAGATATAAATTTAGCAAGCTAAAATCATTATAAATACCATTCATCAATTGTAAAGCACACTGCAAAGCGAACTCTAACAAGAACAAAACGTAAAAATGACTTTACCCGTAGCAACAACAGAAAAGTATGCTATGGAAACTACAGACACCATACGATTCTATTGTTACCCATTATCTTTGGCTGTGTTTGTTTTTTCCCCCCCTTTTTTGGCAATTGGCAAGTTCAAAGATATGTGCACAGGAGTATCTATATATACACATATATATATACATACTCATATATATTTTCCTTTTTCCTTTTTCAGGGTGGTATCCTCACGTACCTTGCCGCTCCTTTGTGTGCTCAACGTGACGGAAATTAGCGTGCTTTATGTGTATGTATGTATGTGTGTGTGTTCGGTGTATTTATTTTTCCACTCTGCTGTAGTTATGATTGTAGAGACACACACAAACACACAGCCACATGCAATGCGCATCTTTTGAATTTGAAAATTCTTGCTACTCCTTTTTTTCCTTCGCTTCGCTTCGACTGGAATTCTCTCGTCCAGGTTCTGTTCCCGGTTCCTGTTCCCTGTTCTCTGGTCTTTCGGGCCATGATTGATGTATGCAAGTGGGCTCGGCCCCCTCCCTCCTTTTTTTCGGCAGCCGCAAACAAACATTTTACGTTTGAGTACGCGCCACTTTAGCTTTAGGTTTGCCTTCAACTTCGGTTGCCAAAACACGAATTTGCGCATATTTACTTTGCTTTTGCCCACATATAGAGATACATATACACACACACTTCAATCTTTTATCATATGATTTTGATGCTGCACGCCTCATAAATTTGTTTGCTCACACACATTTTCACATCATTTATTAGAAGAAGAGAGTAAGAAAAAAAACAGATGGCCTAACAGCAACAGCAATAGCAACAGCAGGAGCAGGAGCAACTGCATCTTTAACATGTATTTCATTTTTCATGTTGCCTTGCCCGCAATTTGCATATAAAATTGCAGCTGATGCTGCTCCTCCTCCTACTGTATGGCCGGCCATCTTGGCCAATTATTTGGGCAAGACAAAGGCAATGTTTTTTATTTTATGCGTTAATTGCTCGAAAATTGAAACATGAAATTAAATGAAAACATCCTTGGCAGGCATGGCAAGTGTCTCAAACATATAACTCATACATGCATGTGGACATGCGTATGTATGTATTTATATATGTGTAATTGTATGTATTTATGTGTGAGTTCAGTGCCCACCAAGCAGACGACCAATTGCCACCCAACCGCTGTCCGCTGCATGCAGGTAATTAATAAAAGTTCACTCCTTGTCCAGGCCAAACCGCACACGTTACGCACGCGGGTGTATCCGTGTGCATCTGCATGTCTGTGTGTGTGTGTGTGTGTACCCGGCAGACAATCAAGTGAAATTTCTCAGCGACTCTGGGGCTGAACATCCGGGAATTATAAAATGCCAGTTGGCCAACAACGGACACAACGTTGCACCATGTGACAAGTGACAAATAAATGCGATTTCAATGTGTTCGTTGTCCGCCTGCCTGCCTGCTGCTGCTGCTGTCTGTTTACTGCTCGTTGCTGGCCTTCATCCTTCTGCCATGACAGAACAGTTGCGTACGTTAAATATTGCAAAACGTTGAAAATTATGAAAAATTCGTCCCGACATCGTGGGCGTATGCCTCACTCGACTGTATAAGAAACCAACATCTGTGTGAGCGTGTGTGTGTGTTTTCATGCCGCAATATTGCTGGAATATTTTAATGAAACGCCTAAAGGACGACAACTGACCCCAACACGCATCCAGGCTAACAGTTGTTGATCTCGAGTTGCCTGCCTGGTACTGCTCTGCCCTTGGCAGCAATGACTGACAGCATTACCCCAACACTGACATACATACATAAATACACATTTATATGTATGTATGAACATATATACCAACACACACTTACAGCCACAAACCGGCAAGCAGCCCATTAAAATATTTGTAAAATCTTTTGATGAGTGTTTCTTTTATAATAGGGCAAATCGCATTATTTTCCATTTCTTTAATTCATATTTTAAACATTTACTACTCTATTAAGGGTATCTCATTACATTAGTAAAAACTGTTTCACTTACCGTAACATTCGATTTTCTCTCTCATTCAAGCGAAAACTGATTCAAAAAGCCGTTGACAACTCTCTCTCTCTTTCTCACTCACGTATTTTTTATTAACGGCGGCGGGTGCTCACATGGCCCAAATTGAGACTTTTCTGGCATTTACGAAATAATTAAACTAATTTTACACCGAATTGAAATATTTTAACACCAATTACAAACACTATTTACCAAACCGATTTATTTTTACTTCTCGACACTTTTAACAAACGCAACAATAAAAACAAAATTTACAATTTACAAGCTTAAAACGGACACAAACGACGCAATAGTTGACAGTGCTGCCAGACAGTAAAACTTGCTCCGATCGAGCTTGATCCTAGGCGCTGGCAAATACCGATAGTTAAAGAATTGGCAACACTAAAAACTAAAATATGAATATTTGGTCACATTGTCAATTAAACTTCAACATTGGTTGCAAGCTTCCCGAATTTTACCATTTTATTTAATTTTGTGCCAGTTCGAAGTGTAGAAAAGGGAAAAGAAGTTAAATTCCATCAAGGTTTTTGCTATATAAAGCTTTTAAATGATTATTTTCGCACTGGAATTGTTTAGATACTTCTTAAAATGGTGCAAAAAGTTTTCAATTGGAATAAAAAAACAAACTGCCGACACAGCTGACGCATGTGTGTGTTGGTGTTGGATAGAAAGGATAGACAAAACACAGACAGAAAATGAAAGGTGTAATATATGTATGTGATCGTGATAAAAAAGAAATGCAATAACAGTGTGTGTGTGTGTGAAAAATACAATTTAATTCAGTCTTAAAAGAAGAAGAAAGAGTTTAAAAATATTACACATTGACAGTTGAGTGAATTATAATAAAACAAAAAAATAAAAGGGAATCTGGAATTAAAAACCTGGCCTACTAATACAAACTTTTAGTTTGAACAAACTATTCAATTTTTGGCTTAATTTCAAGGTAAAGTTCTCTTCAGATTGTCACACTTATCAATTTCTCTTTTGGCCATTTCATTTGAGTCTAATATTTATCGTTTAATGTTGAAAAATATAAATTGTTTCAATTTTATTTCCAATTTTCTTACAAATAGTCAATTTATTCTTTGGTGAGGCAGAGTCTGGTCTAAAATTTATCAATGCAATTGATTTCATCTGAATTTACTTCCTTTTTTTCCGCTTATACTCCTCCTTCTCTCAGTCTCTGTCTCTCTTTGGAATACCATCTCTTTCGGCAATATTATTTATGAGTCAGTGACGTCGCCTGCGAATTCCGTTGACGTGACAACTCACCCAAGCACTTGGCATAAAACGAAAGGCGTCAAATGAAAACACGTGACGCCATAGCAATTGGTAAGCAACAAAGCTTCAGCTTTGAATTATGGCAAACGCAGTGGCATACACAAACAACGGAGCCCAGTTCAGCTCAGCCACTGGCCCAAGTTCTGGCCAAAAGCCACACCAGACCACGTTTGCATTTCAATTTGCTTTTGCAGGCTCATCCCAAGCATCACTCTCTCTCTCTCCTCCCTTCTTCTTCTATCTGTCTCACTCGCCGCTCTGTGTGTGTGTTCTCTTATTTTTTTTCGCCATGATAAAATCATAAATCAGCGCTGAATCAGGTAAATAAAAATAATGCTCAAACTCTGTATGCAAATTGAACCGAGACTCTTCTCTCTCCTCATCGCTGAGATTTGGTTGTGCAAAAATATGATAAAACTTGAGTCAGTCGCAAACTTTTTGACTCTGGCTAAAAGTTGATTTTTGGATGATGGAAATTTGGTATGAGAATGGAATGGAGCTGATGATGGCAAAGGACGTATTCGTTGGAATTCTGGTTGCTATTTTAGCATAATATTGTGGAAGACAAGTTTTTTTTCCCTTTTCCGATTTAGCTGCAATGGCAAATGGTAGTGGAAAATCATCCAATGCCAATGGTATCAGAGGAGCGAATGTTAATTGGCCAGTCCTCTAAACGGCATAGCATATAGTGAATGGAGCTGAAACAGGTCTCATGGGACCGCTGATTACACTAGAAAGCAAGACAAGAATTATACTATATAAGCTTAGAATTCTAAAAAATCAATCTATCAAAGGACATTGCATAAGCAATCTATTATAATTTTAAACAAACAAAACCAATTTAAGAAAACAAATCAAAGCTTAAATTTGGTAAATTTTTAGTGGAAATTGCTTTGAAAACAGAGAAGGTTGATAAACGAAGTTTGTTTGTGATATTTGCATGCAAAGACCAAGAGTAAAATGCTGTTAGATGGTGTAATCGGACACATGCCAACGCAGACAAGTTCCCTTTCAAACACACTCGCACACACGCACACTCACACACACACACATGTGCGCACTCACTGTACTTGGGCCAGGGCTTTATTACTTCAAAAATGCGGCATTTGGCAAATGTTTAGATCAAAGCGAAACAAGAGAGAGAGAAAGAGAATGAGACCGGAATGAAAGAGGTCAGTATGAAATCGCTAGGGCTATGTTGGTTTGTTGCCTCTCCAAGCGTCCACTCATTAAATGGCCGCAAAGCCTGCAATCTCTGGCAATTGGTTGCAATTTCTGGTATGCAGTACTGCCTCAATGCGATTGCAATCTAACTGGCCTTTGTCGAAAAGGAAATTGCATTCGAATTCGAACTGTTGTGGTTACACCTCATGATTAATAAACATGGTTGTTCTCCATACTGCTCAAGTAACTACACACTGACACACACACACACCCATTCATAACTACTTTACAATACAACCAATTTTTTGTGCAATTCTAATGCGGCTTATTGGCAAATCTCTGCAGATACTTGAAAGTCAAATCAAAAATTACTGCAGCAAGTTCAGTGTGATAGGTCTACTGTCCAGCGCTTAGATGTTTGGATTTGTAATTTTAGCACTGCATATTTTAGACTAATTATAAAATGTTTTCTTTCAAATCAATGCTCGTACCCTTTATTTAATTTGAAGTTAATTTTGTTTTTGCACTTACACGCTTGGCAACATTCCGAGGTTATTAAGCAGAAATGCAAACAAAGCGCAAAAGCGTTCAAGTTACCTTTCGAAGTCAATGATGGCATGTTTATCAAACTTATGTGACGCAGATAAATACACCCATATATACATAGAGAAAGAGAGAAACGAAGGATGTGCGAAGCTATGCAAACAGAGACACTTATAGACGAGCCAAGGTGCACACACTCACACATACATACATACTTACATATATAACACATATGCACTGAGTGAAGTCAATAAATTTTCATTTTACGAAATGCGTAAGAGCATTTCACCTGCAAAAACAAACTCTTCTTACCTAAGACATGCTGCAGAGCCAAGCGACGCAATAATAAATACAAATAAAAACATGACGCATAAAGATTACACAACCGCCACAAAACAAATGAACGAATACCCTTACCATCCCCCATACCATTCCCTCAGGTCTCTCTTTCTGATGTTACCCTCTTATTTGCTACTCCAATTGCTTACCTTCATACAATCTATATTAAGTATACGCACCGTTTGAACCATGCATTTTAATGATGCTGCCGTCGCCTTGGGTGCCAATTCAGCATATCTGTTGCCTTTTCATATATACATATAAACATTCACCTGGTGGTTGGTTGACTGTGACGACGAAAACGTTCATTTATTTCAATTAGTATTGAACCGACTGAGAAAACACGAGAAGGAGGACTCAAAGCCATAGCCGAAGGCTAATATCAACAATAAGTATCTGACTGTCAACTTATTAAAATAGATATATGTATGTACAAAAGCTTGCAGATAATAATTTCTTTTCATCACATTTGCAATTTATTTCAAGCAGCTTTATTTACTTACAAAAAAAATATGAAAATAATAATATCAAGGTAGATTCAATTTGATTATATATAAAAAATTATTTGAGAATGTCAATTTATCTCTCAGTTTTCTCTTAAGAAAGATGGCAGATGGAAAAATTTTCAGCTTGATTTCAGAATTTGACATAAAACTAAAGACTTTATTTTTAAAAAGTACACAACAAATTAATTGTTAGAGAACTCAATGTTCACTTTGTTTGTTACGTACATTTTATTTATGGAGATTCTATAATACATATATATATTCTGAAATGGTTTCCATTTAAACTTCAACTGGTTTTTAAATTATTACGTATGACTTAAGATGGTTGTGGCTAAACTTTGATTGGTTGACTTGATCTGTGAAATCAAAGTAAACTACTTATCTGAGGGCTTTTTGCAGTTTCTAATGGCAAAGTTTATTATTCATCTTCACCCACTTCTTTTCTCTCCCTCTCTCTTTCTCTCGTTTTAGTTTGCTTCTACTTTCCCTGTTGCTGTGTATTGACGTTGCTGTGTAAATATTTCTATTTATGCTTTTTATTTCGTTATTGAGCCAGCGACCACGTTTCCAGGCTACTTACCCGCTAGCTACTTGACCTGACGGTTGGCAAAGGCAACAGCAGCAGTAGCAGCATCAGCAGTAGCAATGGCAACAGCAGCAACGTCCCTGGCACGTTGCTAATGTGCATGGCCATTAAGTCGAAGCCGGAGAGCTGCGTGTTTTGTTTACGCAACGGCATGCGCCCAGAGGCAGGCAACACTTTTATTCCATGGCCATTGCATTGTTGCATGTGGCAAACTGCAGCTGACAGGTGGAAAAAGGAAGCAAGAGAAGGAAAACGGCAAAAATCATATTAACTCGAGTTGGTTGCTAACCAACAACAACAACACCACCACCACCAGCAGCAGCAGCACCAACAGCAACAGCAATGGTAACAACAACCAAGGCAACAACAGCAACAAAAAACAAAATGGAACTTTAGTCGTTGAGCTTAAACTGAAAATCAAAGTGACGCTCTCTCTCTCTTTCTATGAATTTATGAAAAAAGCAAACAAAATATTAAAAGAAAAAAAAAAACAAAACTGTTGAGAGAGAAAAATACAACAACATAAAAAAAAGTGTACCGAAAACGGAAATGAAATATTTTCCATAAACCCAACCTAACAAATTGAACTAACTTCTCCCACAACGTGTGCAACATTTCAAAAGCGTTTGTATTTGGCCACAGCCGCAACTGTGTTGTCCTGGGATACACAAAAGGATTTGCCAGACGCCCAGAAGTAAATAGACACACACACACACACACAAACAAACAGCCAAGGCAAACGCAAAAACGAACTGAGCAACAGCAACTGAAATTGATTGAAAGTACAACAAAAAGCATACCGTCAGGTGAAAGAGGAGCAATCAGTTGCTTCTGCCTTTCCTGCTGCTACTGTTGCTGCTTCTACTGTTCCTGTTCTTGCAGTAGCATCACCACCGCAGCCTTGTTTGATGTGCAACCGCGCGAAGACGCTGTTGTTGCCTTTGCCATTCGAAGTGGGAAACCAAACAAAGGGACAGACCAGTGAACAACGCAAAGTCAAATAGGGATACGGAGCACCTACAGATGTCGCAGGTTCCAATGGAACCTGTGAGTCCATCCACACGTACATCGCAGACCAGCCAAAAAGAAAGCGATAACAGCAGCAATGCCATCAACAATCCATCAGATGATGCCTACTCTGTGGGATCCATTAGCAGTGATGAGCCTCGTGTCCTTTGGCTAAAGACGATTATTGCCAATTCTTTGGGAGTCTTTGAACCGGAGCATGTTAATGCATTAATAGCAAAAAATGAGAAAGCTATTAATTTGTTTTTTAACAAACGCTACGAATGCCAATCCGATCTGGCTTGTGTGGTGATGTTTGTATGGCGTACTTTCTACGATAAGCTTGTTGAGGAGGAGATAACAGTGCTGGAGGAGGTGCCACGACCACCACCTCCAGTTGTCGACAAGAAAGGCAAGGGCAAGAAGGGCAAAGGTGATGGCAAAGCTGCCGGAAAAGCATCTGCCAAGGCTGCTGGGCCAAAGGGGCGCAAAAAGGGTGGCCAAGAGTCGGTCATTGAAACAGATTCGGGCCGACCTTCGGGTACTGAACTGGAGATAACAGATCCGGACGTCACTTACACGGGTGGCGAGATGACTGACGCCGATCTGGAAGGTGAACTCGAGGCTGAAGAAGAGGGAACTGTGGCTGGTAGCGCCAAAAGCTCGGGACGTTCCAAGCGTTCACGTAAGTAGGTCTCCTTTGGAAATGTGCAAGCATCCGCATCACACATCCATGCTTTCAACTCATTGTCTTTCATCTACGTCGAACTCTAGCAGCCAGCTCTGATACGGAAAACGGTAAATATGACGCACATATACACCCACCGGCATACGCATACACACACACTTGTGCGCTCTCTTACTCATCCGCCTTCTTCTCATCTTATTTCATTTTTTTTCCTTTTTTTATGTTCGTTTCTTTTTTCGTTTGGTTGCTCCTCTTTTGTTTCTGTCCAACCATTTTAATTTCAAAAGTTTTTCACTGCATTTCAAGTAATTTTTTTTTTCGGCCATCGCATAAATTTTTAGTGCCGTCCAACTTAATATCAAACGCAAATCTTGGTCCTCGGTTCTTTGATTCACATTCACGCGGCCCACAACCACATCACATCATAAATATTTAAGAAACTCATTTTCCCTCTTTTTTTTCACGACCAAAAACTCATTTCTTTTGTAACTTTTAATTTGAATTTGCCTCTCTGCCTCTTCCTGTTGCTTCTTGCATCTTTGGATGCAGTTCATTTGATTTTGCCCAGCCTGGCGCAAAGATAATTGTCAACTTTTTGGCTCATTCATTGCATTTGAAATGGAAACCGAAAATTGCGAAGTTAGCCACACACACACACACACACACACACACACACAATGCAGATTCCACTTTGTTCACTCACGTCAATCTCCATCGCAGTCATAGTGTTGCATTCATTCCACTTTGGTTTTTGACACGCCCATTTACGTTTTTGTTCCTAATGCACTCACAATCCTTTATCATTCTCTCTTCCTTCACACTAATACCCAAAACTCTCACTCATCATCAAAACTCATGACAAACTTCACGACAGGCCGCAAAACGAAAAAGAAGAATATCTATGTGCCGGTCTATGTGGAAGTAAAGGTAAGCAAGCACTTCATTTCACTATGCAAAATAATCATCTTAAAAGAGTTTTTAACTTTATATACAATTGTCTTTTCATTAATATGTTGTTATAGAAACTGGTGCCAGCTTATGTAAAGACTCCACTTCTTCACTGTCACTTTGGTGATATGGAATCACACATGTTGGATGCTAAAATACGTTATGTTTATATAGTACGGAAAAATCGTCGCGAAATACGTAAGTAAATTAGATATACCAGTAAATTTGAACTAGTTTGTTAGTTATTCTTAGCATACTTTTGGGAGCTACTAAATTAATTGAACTCTCTATTCTTTCCATATGTTACTCATTCTTACATTATCTTTGTGAAACAGCTTCTCTATGACCAAAACATATGATATATCAATATTTGTTTTTTATACATATTTATTTATTAGTTTAGTTTGTGTATTAATACTTCTTGTATTTTTTGTCCATTTTTATAGCCTGGTACAATGAGATAGCGCCATGTTTTGCTGAAATGCCATTGCTCTTTCTATTGGGTACCATACGCGGTTCACTGATCGATTCATTGCGTCAAGACCTCAATGTGGTAAGTATTCCGAAATGGCATTAAAACACCTAATCCCATGTCCACAAAAACCAAAATCACTCAAATTTGCGCCCTTTTCACTCATTTCACACACCATAAAATGTTATTCAATCAATCAATGGCTTTAAGACCATTGTTTCAAAAGCCTTTTGCCATCGACATCGTCTTCGTTCGTCCATCGTTTGTCCATCGTTGTCGACCGCAAAACAAAATGTTGTGACGAATTGTAATTAATTCCCAAAACAAGGCAGTCATCTATCAAAATGCCCGCTCAGTGCCGCAAGATTTTTCCGCTTCACTGCATGACAGAAGTGATTTTGAGAGCGGGTGGTGGAGTGTGGGTATGGTATGTGCCGCCTATGGGATGAGTACTGTATAGAGATGGTGTTGGTATGAGGCTGTCACGCCTACAAAGCCTTAAGCGGGCAAATTGCTTCATCATAGCCTCAAAATGTGCTGCGGTTTCCATTAGGCTGGTCGACCTTGTATAACAAGTTGCCTGCTTGTCCCCATACCCCCCCAAACCGTCACACCATCAGCATCATCATCATCATCGCTTCGACCCACCCAATCAAAGACTTGGCAGCTTTGCAAATTTTGCGGTCTGTGTGGAGAGCAGAAGCCGAGGCAAAACGATATCGCTCCTGCTGCCATAATATTTGGTTTTTGTATGAAAATAAATTGGAAAATTTTGTTGAAAATCAGAGTTTTTCGCAAATCAACGCGGCAAATCAATTAGAGAGTCTACACGGACCGCAAGCCCAGCTCAGGCGCAGGCATAACCTCTTCACCTCTCTCTCTCTCTCTCTCTCTCTCTTTATCACTCACTCACTCGGTACACTTCACTCCATATGAATGAAATTTGTGTTGTTTTTTTTTTTTTTGTTTCCTTTTCTATAGATTGTTTTTTTTTTTTTTTTTTTGTTTTTGCAGGTTTACAAAAGCGCCTTTCAATTTCAATTTCGCGAACCGGCCACAACGGACAGCCAACAAATGGACAGTTATGATGGGCAAACTGGCAATGCTAGTGGAGTTGCAGCATCATCTGGTGCTGCTGGGGATGCTGGCGAGGATGTATCGAGCGAGGCCAAGGAATCGGGACCGGGTCTATTGGAGCTATCCAAACCATCGGAATTTCGTTTGAAAGCGCTTAAACAACAAAAGTATTTAACTTTGAACAAAGGCAATGCGGCATTCGCTTCGCTGGTTGGGCTAGGGGTTGGTTGATTGCAGGAAGCTGGCAGGGAGGGGATGTAAGAGGACGGTCGGCGGAGGTATTGCTCCCGCGCGCTTTATTGGTTTCATGCTACTGGAGCCGCGGAGCGACTGCCTCCAACTGTGAGCGCTTGATTTTTCTTTCATTTTCTTTTTTTTTTTTTTTGTTTGCCTTTGTTTTGCGTTTATCGCTGGTTGCCATCGAAGCGGTTACAGTTCCTTTTTTTCTTGGTGGCTTTTTTTTTTGTTGGTATTGTTGCTGTTGTTTGTTGGTTTTTGTTTTTTTTTTGACGGCAATGGGTCCTGCATAACCCTTTTCGCACATAAATTACAGCACATCCGATAAGAAAATTTTTATTTTTAATCGGATTTCATGCTGCCATCAACGGCGGCGCCACCATCGCCGCTGTTGTTGTCGTCGTCGCCGCCGCCGTCGTCGTTGTTGTTGGTGTCGGTGTCGAGCGAGCTATCCCTGTTGTCTTCTGGCCATTTTCCATTTGTTTGGCAGCCCAACATTTATGGCACATCCTGGCCACCGCCGCGTCTCATTCATCCTTGCTTGCATTGGGTCCTTCATTGCCTTCTCGCGATTGCCACTTGACCGTTGGCATTTTTTTTTTGCTTTTTATTCTTTGCTCTTCTTTTTTTTCGGTTAGGCATGCAGATTAAAAAATACCAATGTAGATGGAGTCAGAGTTGAATTCAGAATCGGTGGGGAAAGGAAGGAGGGGGATATGGGAGGGGTTACATCCTTTGTTAGCCGTCTTTGTTGTTGCCACTCGTATTTGTAGCTCATTTCGCTTATCAGTAGCTTTCATTACGCGCGCCTTTAATTCTGTTTGCTGATTTGTGTGTTTATCCCTTTGTACAGGAAGCAAAAGGAGCTGCAGGCTATGGCTAAAAAACAGGATAAGGATAAATCCAAGGGCGCAGAACAAGTTGCTGAGCGGGATGATGATGAAGATGACGATGGTACTACCCAGGCCAAAAAACCAGTTGTTAAGCATGGCTCCTCGTCGGAGGAAGAAGGTTCTTCAACATCAATTTGCTACCAAAATCAATTAAATGTTCGAACGACTTTTTAACTTCTTTTTCAGAGGAGCCTAAACAGGAACGGCTATCTGTAGGTGAAAGATGGGAGAAGTTGCTGAATGAGACCAAGGCCAAGGTCGAGGCCGAGCATGCAGCCGAGGAGGCCACACCACCACGTGTTAACCCCATACAGAAGCTCGTTTTTGAAGAGATTGAGGAATTTGATAAAGAAATCGCCTGGACCATTAATCATATTGTTTGGGCATTTAGTTTGCCATCATCGTATGTGATGCCTGGCCAAGAGGAGACCGAATTTGAGGATGCCATTGTCCGAGTGACGGTCGATCCCAAAAGATTGGATTTAATACCAACGTATACCACAGGCCAACTGGAAGATGTTGTCAGTGGCTGGATGAAATATTTGACCAAAACAATGAAAACTTTAAAAGACGCTAAATTGGATGAGTTTACCCCAATGGCTGAATATCGATATTGGCACAAAATGGAACTGGAACTCTATGGTACACTGGAGCAACTGAAAACTGACTTTGTTGTAGCAGTTCTACAACGTCTGGCCACAGATGAGTCGGCAGTATTATTGGAATGGGAAAGTGTGCTGGAGAAGACACAGGCGCGATTCAAGTTGGCCAAAGAGAATTCTGATTATCTTGGAACTATTACAGATTATTTGGAGGTAAGTTATCTACATATAGGTATAATAATCTGTATAATTCTTTTACCTTTCGCTATAGAAAATACGCAGCTATGAAAGCTTTAAAATGACTGTACTTCAAATACCCAATGTAATGGTTGGATTGCGACATATTTGGACCATGTCTAGCTATTTTTGTCGTGATCCCAAAATGCAAATACTTCTCTGCCAAATATCAAATGTATTCGTCCAGAAGGTGAAAAAAATCATCAACTTTGATAATATTTTTCGGTACGTTAATGAAAGTTTCCCTCTGCATTAAATATTTTATTAAATTTTTGTTATGTTCTTTTCGCACAGCTACTCGGCCACTTATACCCATGAAACGGCCACTAATTGCGCCAATTTACTGCGCTGCTGGAAGCAAGCCTACAAGCTGAGTCGCCAGCACATTGAAGAGTCTGGAGCTGGGTCACGTTGGGAATTCGATCGATTGGCTCTATTTAATGAAGTCAATCACATTCATCGAGTTTCCGTGGATATTGCTTATATTGGTCGCGTATTCATACAATATGAAAATCTATTTGGACATCGCCTTAAGGCATTAATTGCTGATCCCTCAATTGTTGACAATCTAATGCGTAAAGTATATCGAATGCTAGATGAACTTATCAGCAGTGTGGACTATGACATGTTTCAGCCCAGCAATTGGGAGAATTGGGAATATTCCTTAGAGCAGTTCAACCGCCGTTTGGAAGTACTTGAGATTGAAGCAAAAATGGTGATTGATCAGAGTATCAATTCGTTGCTCTCATCAGAAAAAGGACTGCAATTGATAACCAATGCCAGCACATTAGACACACGTCAAAGTTTGCAAGAGTTTGTGGCCACAAAACATGAGAATCTCTTGCGTTATTTTGTAACCGAAATAAATGCTGTCGAGGCCATATTCTTGGTAAGTTAAAGAGACGCTAAAATATTATATAAAAAGAAAATTTTAAAATTCTTTTTACCCTGCAGAACAATCGCAAAACGCCACCAATGGCCAAGCATCAGCCAGCCAAGATTAGTGCCATTTGTTGGTCACGTTTACTGGGACGTAAACTCAAAAAGTCTGTGCTAGCATTCAAATCCATTGAGGATGATCCGGCATTGGCAAATAGCTTCCTAAAACGCACCTCGTTTAAACAATATTTTGAACTGATGACAGTCATGTTTCAATTTGAGAAGGTGCTATTCGAGAAGTACATACAGACGGCCACTTATATTATAAATCACACCAATCGTTCCAATATACTGGGCATACGCATATGCAATGAAGCCACCAGTAGGTTATAATGATATCTCTGTTGCATTCTATATATACAAGTATTTCTTTCTTTAGTGGAAGCCATTACTGAAGCGTCGCAAACATTGAGGGCCAAACCCCGGGATACTCTTATGGGACTTGCCCCTTCGCGGCATGCTAACAGCCAAGTCTTAAGTCTCGCCAATGTCCAATCAGAGGCGGTAATGAGTGTAACAGATTCTTATAACTTTTCGGAGGATTTTGAACCAGAAGAAGACACTGTAGAAGTTGGCGATACGGGACCACCTGGTTTCATGTGTCGCGTAAATAGATTCACCGTCTTGACTGCCATGATTATGTGGATGGTAAGCAAGACGAGGCACGGTAATATCCAGCTACAAAAATGCTTGGCATTTCTATCAGTAATGAAAGACAAAAAGCCAAAGGATATTAAACAGCAAGATAAGGAACATGCCCAGATTTGTGAACGTAAGTAATGATTATGCCATATAAAAAAGACAATCAATATTTACACTTCTGTGGATTTTCAGTGCTTGTTCGTTCTGAATCGCAGCGTCTTTTGCCCACTTGGCGCGAGTTGGTCGGTGATAAAGTTTTGATTGAATATGACATGCATTTTGTGGTGAATCTCAATCGGGAAATTTTCGATGTAATGTTCGAGGGACAATTATTTGAGCATCTTGGCTTTGAGCTGCCTGCTGTATTGCGTACGGCTATCATGAAAAAGAATCTGCTCTTTAATGACTATGAGAAGTTGACCGAAGTGATTAAGCGCTATAATGCTATCATTAGCAATTTGTCACTCTCTGAGGTAATCTTCCTGCGGGACCACATCTATGATACGGAATTGTACATACAAATGGGTGTCGGTCGTTATAGTTGGATATCGTTTAATATAACCAAATTCTGTGATCAAATCAACTCTCAATTGCGAAAGTTGACTTCGATTGTCGCTCAGATTAACTTCATACGCGTCGATCTACGGAATCGTATTGATTTGATAAAGAGTTATAATTTGTTTAATCTGGATGAAGAGACACCTGAAAGAGAATCCACGGCTACTCCGAGTTTAAACTTTAGACGATCGCAGGCACAGTCAGAGACACGACAGACGGGCCCAAATGTTCGCACATTTGTTTCAAGTGCCGGCGAGAGTATAACAATTTTTCAAGCTGAAGACGAACCGGATGAAAAAAAGGAAGAGCAACAAGCTTGCGGTGTGGAAATTTATCAGTGTCAAGGCTATTTTGAACGCCTGGAAGCAACACGAAATCGTAAAGCAGCTCAAATGAAAAGACTCTACGATTCTTTGGGTCCTGTACTAATTAAATTGGAGAGTTTAGTTCTTGGCACATTTACAGGTAGATCAGAGAAAATGCGAACTTATTACGAATTTTGGGAGGAGGAGACATTCAAGTGTATTGTTGAGTAAGAACTAGAAATAGTTTTATCCATATAAAAGTATAATTTCAACTATAACTGATTTCTTTATTACAGCATGACTTATCAGAATTTAAAGTGCTATATCACTCGTTTGCTTTCGGATAGTCCCATGTTTGAGGTCAGTGCAGTGCTTTTGATGTCGGAGATTGTTTTAGAGCCATCGGTTCAGGAACTGCAAAATATTATTGTGACAGCTGCTAAGGACTATTTGTCGCGGTGCGAATATAATATATATACATCTATGCATAATAATGCTTAATGTATTTCCAAAACAGTTTACAGATATTTACCCGTTGGATGTCAGGCACTTGCCTCAATTGTCCACCCATTGAGACTGGCGCACAATGGAAATTTAATTATACTTTCTATGAGGATGTTATGCAAAATGCTTCTATAGTGGAGTTTATTATCAACATACATGATTTGGCTTCCAAAATAGCGAATGAGGCTAGAGGATTTGTTGTCCAGTAAGTTTGATAAAGTCCTAAAGGTTTTATAGTTTAAAAAAATATATATTCCTGGGGCTTTGTAGATTTCGCAAGTATTTCAATCTATGGGCATATGAAAAGAATCTAATATGCCAGAAATTTGTCGAACGGCAAGTGACGCTTATTGAAATCGATGAGAAATTTACATTTTACTCGGCCATTGTGGAAGATATGGCCAACATGCGCAAGTATCAGGATGTGAAGTGTGTGCGCATAAATTTGCAGCCATTGTTGGACAGTATCACGCAACATGCCAAAGAATGGTGCACCATATTGGGCGAAGAGTTGTTGCGGCATGTCAACGAGAACATGAGGGCAATGCGCAACGAAATCAAAGTGAGTAGTACCAGTCACAGTCATTCTGTCAGTCGCTCATTGCCAAGTCAATCTGCAATTCTGCATCTCTGATAGACCCTCAGCATGAATCTCAATAAGCCTACACGCGAACTGGAGGACTTTAAGCTTGTCATGCAAACAGTTGCCACCATTCAGTCGACAACTCTGACCAATGAGCAGAAAATACATGAAATGCAGGAAACATTTACAGTGTTAAGTGAACATGAGATTATGGTGAGTACTACTACTAAAATGAATTGAACTCTTATATCCAATAATAACTCTCATAAAGAAAATAGTATATTTTAAGCTTTTGATATAGCATTTTCTACTTCAATTTTCTCTTCACAAAACAATCTCCTAATGCCTCTCTGTTTAGCTTTAATGCGAGTTTCTAAACTCGATGCTTATTTGTGTATTCAAATGAGCAGTTTTACAAAAATCCTCTCAAATTCTCTGTGGTCAGTGGCCCACGCTGTTTCTGTTTACATATGCATATTTGGTAGCCCAACTGGTCTGGGCATTCCGATTTGAAAATGGCTTTTCCGCATTTGGTTACATAAATGCAGCAGCAGCAGTGGCACCAGCTCCACCTCAAAAGCGAAACCAATCGATTCAATGGTGGCCAATACTGCGTGCGGGCTACGTATGCATGCCATTTTGGATTCGTTCGTTGGTTCATTCATTTATTGATGGTAGTCCATGTTACAATGGCGTTTAGTTCTTTTTTCTTTATTTTTTTTTTCCTTGGCCAGACAAAAATGGAATTAACTTGCATTTTATATAAATTAATGAATGAACAAAATGCATTGAAAGCTCAGGCAAAAGCCAAATGAAAATTTATACACTGACGGCCCTGAACTGAATATCCTATGGATGCTATGGTGGTTTTTCCCTTTCTCCAATTTTTATTTTTTGACCGTCCTCGTTAGCTAAAGGAAAAAGAGGGAAAAAAAAATCGTCACTTTTCCTGATTATTATTTGCACTTTGATATAATTGAAGGACAGAGCTAACTTAATTTGTTGTGTTTCTACCCATTGTTGTTTTATTTCCATGACCAGTTCCCCTACGAGGATATGCTGATGGCCCATCACCTGGAGAAGCGCTGGAAGCGACTATTCCTATCGGCATTGTATCGCTCAGAGAAGCTGCAACCAATTAAGCAGAAATTCGCGGATATGACTTCCGTGGAAATCGAAGGCTTCTTCGATGATGTAAGTTGTCAAGCCGCACAAAAGGATGTCCTGTCAGTCCTTGCCGACTTTGCATTTCCGCCATTTAGCGTCAGTCGTCGCATTTTTTTTTTTTCTTATTCCCTTTCCCTTCTGGTGGTGTTGCTTTTGCCAGTGCGCCAGTGCCTGCCACCCGCACCCTTGCTCTCTGTTATTCGTTTCGCTTTGCTTTCTGCAATTCCGTTTTGTTTCCTTCCATTATTATTTCCTTTCAATGGCATTTTAATTGGATTTTTCCGTGCGCTCAACCATTATTGTCAATTGTTAGCGGCAACGACAGCGTAAAATGAATTAACTTGAAGTGTTTATTATTTGAATTAGGGCGGCAAGAAACCAGAAGGGAAGGGGAAGACAAAAAAGGGTGTGATTATAACTTTCACACTGCACTTACTTTTCTTTATTTCACACCTACTACTCGAACAGTTGAGCGAATTTATCAAGGATTGGGATGAGAATGGCCCCGGTTCGGTAGGGTCCGAATTGGAACGCGGTGTACGCCTAATGGATCCATTTTCAAATAAAATTAATGAGCGTGAGGAGCGTCGACAAGAGCTGGCCAATGCAGAACGTCTCTTTGATATGCCTATGATGGACTATCATGAGTTTGGACGTGTGCAAACGGAATTTGAAGGACTGCAGCAGGTAAGGCAAATCACTACATATGATCTTTTAAATATTAACTCATTGTATTATTTCAATTTTCAGATCTATAAACTTTACAAGGCTCAAAAGAACGGTCGCGAAGCATGGGCCAAAACCTTGTGGGCCGATTTAGATCCCACAGTTTTAACCGAGGGCGTTGAGAGTTATTTAAAAGAATTCCGTAAATTGCCCAAGCCGGTAAGTTCTTCATCTGCCGCTTCCCTAAAAATCGTTAGGTATAAAGGAAACTTTGGCAATTAAGCAAAGTTTTCTCCTTTTTTAATTTGGTTTTTTTTTTTTTTGGCCTGGTTAAGTTTTTTTTTTAAAAAGCAACAAACAGAGCCAAATACTTGTGAACTAATTTTTCTACGGTCATGGTTGAGCTTATACTCTTAGAGGGGACGGTTCTAGCAAAAAGCCGTATAGAAATACTAATTAATTAACAATAATTAATATTAATGATAATTAGATGACATGATTTAGATTAATAAGTTTTAGGTTTCGTTTTCCATTTAGAAAATAAAGCAGTTTGTAAAAGTAAATCCATTGATATAAAAAGAGCAATTACTTTAAATTACAATTATTAAATTTAAAACAGATAAAGAAAGATTCACCTTTATAGAGCAACAGCTAGTCCAACTCTTATGGTTTTTTTTTTTCGACAATGAAAAGTGAAATTTTGCTTGCAGCGACAAAATTTTGCACCTTAAACTGATTATGACAAATTGATTTATTTACTTCACTAACAAGTTTTTGAGGAATTCCGCTGGCCAGAAAGTTTCCTGGTTCAGGCCAGAAAACTTTTAGCCATAATACAAACGAACTTGAACGTGCGTTGGGTTGATGTCCATTCGGGATGGGAGTTGGGTTAGTGTTACCATTACTATGCGCGTTGATTACAATCTCAAATATTTCATTACATTTTCCGATTAATATACATAAATTTGAATATAATCGTAGGGCAGCATATATACTATATATTTTAATGTAGTTTTTATCTTGGCCAAAAGCAGCCCTAAAAACAAAACCAAAAACATTGATGCAAGTATTCAAATGATTTTGCATAATCAGTGTGTCCTCAAAATGTAAATCAATTTGTTCAATATTGAAAATAATTAAAATGCCAACGGCTGTTCCAGGACTTGTTGACAAGCCGCTTGTTGGTGTTGCTATTGAATTTATGCCCATGCATTTTGTATGCGCAAACACAATAGACAGTCGACAGTACAGTGAGTGAGAGAGAGAGAGAGAGTGAGAGGGAGAAATCTGGTAGAGCAGGCAAACAAACTGCGCTTTTTGGGCTAACAGCAGCAGCAGCAACAACAACAACAACAACGGACGGACGGATACCCATCTAACCGAAACCAGAAACCACCGGCACCACAGCATGCGCGTTCTCGTCATAATTCAATGCGGCAGCCAGCACAGGCAACCGCACTATTGTTTCAACTGATTTGCTGCAACTAGCTGCTCCTGATGCTAACTAACCCCCCTTTTCCTTTCCTCCCTTCCGTCTTATCACCCACATACAGGTGCGACTGCTGCCGGTAGGACAGCAATTGGAATTGCATATGAAGCAATTCAAGGGCACTGTTCCGCTGATGGTCAGTCTGAAACATGAGGCCTTACGTGAACGCCATTGGCTTCAATTGATGGAGAAGACTGGTCAATTTTTTGATATGTCACCAGCGCGATTTACATTGGAGAATATGTTTGGCATGCAGTTGCATAAATATCAGGAAATTGCCGAACAAATTCTCACGAATGCCATCAAGGAGTTGCAAATTGAACGCGGTGTTCGTGCCGTTGAGGAAACATGGGCCGTCATGTCATTCAAAGTGTTGAAACACTTCAAAGGCATGGATGATCGTGGCTGGATATTGGGTCCGGTGGATGATATAATGCAACAATTGGAGGATAATGGCATGAGCTTACAATCCATGGGAGCCAGTCAGTGAGTTCAATTCTAATCAATCAATAAATATATCTATATTCAAATTTGTTTATTACAGATTTATTGGACCATTTTTGGAGACTGTCAATAAATGGGAACGTTTATTGGCACTCATATCGGAGATCATTGACGAGTGGTTGGTGGTGCAACGCAAGTGGCTATATCTAGAGGGTATATTCATTGGTGGCGATATACGTACCCAATTGCCAGAGGAGGCACGCAAATTTGATGACATTGACAAGTCGTATCGTAGGGTAAGGTCTTTTGTTTGTTTGTTCTGGTTCTGGATTTGGTCCTTCTTCTGGTTATTTGGCCAGGGCCAATTACATATAAATTAATGTATTTTAATGTTTTATTTAAATTAATTTAATTCATTTCAAAAATTATGAAACATCAATTCAAATTTTTAAGTGCAAGCACATTGGCTTGTATCAATATCCAAATCCAAAAGTAAAGTGAGCAATCGAAAAGTACAGCTGCCAGCTTAGACCCAAGGTATGCCAACCCAAAAGTAACTGTAATCGTTGCACTTCTTTGCCTACACCGTTTAGTTCGAAAACACCCTGGGATTTCTCAAACTTGTTGGGTGACAACAGGTTGCAGTTGTATCTTGGGCGCAGGCAGCTTTTGAAAGGCCTAGGGTAACTCCTCCGTCCTTAAGATAGGGACGTCCTCGGACCTTTCCAGCGAAATAGCTCGTATCGCTAATATTGCGATTAAAGTTAGATATACGAAATAGGAGACCTTCCAGCACTTTATACTTTTCATTGCGATTGATTCGATTCAGCACACCCTTATCAACTTCTGTTTATGATGATTAAAGCAATTCCATCGTTTCTTAATTCTAAAAATTAAAGCTACAAAAGATTTACTGGATAATATTTAACAATGTTCGTTGAAAATAAGAATATTTTGTTGTAAATGACAATAACTAGGTCAGAGAAGCACTCATTTTCTAGATGCAATTACGCTTCATTGCGTTTTTTAATTATATTTCGTTATGAACTTAGAATAGAACACATAATCGGTTTCTTCTTTTTTTTTTTATATATGATTTCAAAATGAACGCAGAAGCTAAGGGTCGAGTTGAAGTTATCTAATATTGTCCTTATGGACCCTCCTCCCTCTTATAAGTACTGTTGTTCCTAAATCCTGCTCTACTGTTTGTTCTAAATAAAGTGGGGTCAACTTATTCCCTAACCTTCTATTTGTTTTTACCAAAACTTGTTCTCCTGTTTCAAATGCTCTATCCTGCCTGTCTCTGTTATTATTTGCGATAAGTTTTTCCTGTGCCCTCTGAATTTTTTCCTTAACGTGGCTGCAATTTCTATGTTCATGGAAAACATTAATCGGGCGTTCGCCAGTTGTAGAGTGTATAGATTTGTTGTACTCAATAGTAGCCAATAACACTAGTTCGACTGTATCATCTATACCTCGATCAAGCTTAAGACATCTGGAAATTTCCGTAAGAGTGCTGTGAAAACGCTCCACCTGGCCATTTGAGGTACTATGCATCGGCGGAGCATTGACCATCTCGATATTCAAATTTTGTAGTGAATTTTTCACACTATACGAGTTAAATGACCTCTCATTATCGCAGAATACTGTTTTTGTATCAGAGAATATATTAAGTAATTGCAAGATTTGGGGTTTTACGTCAGAAATTCCTCGAGACCTTAATACCTGCACTACTGCAAACTTTGAAAATTTATCAACACATGTTAGGAAATGATTTGAATCGGTTGAATAAATATCTATATGGAGTATTTCACCAGAATAAGTTGGAATCGGCGTTTTAGCAATAACGTGTTTTTTCGGATGACGGTCATATTTTGACTGAGCGCAAATTCTGCAGTTTGACACTATCTCCTTGGCTTTTTTTTCCATTTTTGGAAAAAAATATTCTTCAAGTACGTGCTTCACAACTTCCTGTGCACTTCGATGTGCCCTATTATGCTCTGCCGCGATTATTTCTTTCTGATCATTTATGTCTGGAATATCCGAAACGAACGATCGAGTATGCCAAAATTTAACAGACGGAAAAACTTCTCTTAACCAATGCTGTATTTGGGCTAGAGTGGAAAGATCACAAAATATGGCATTGACCACCGATGGATTTACTGAATCATGAACTAATTTTTTCAAATCTTCGTCATTGCTATAGGTCACCATGTGTCTCATTTTTTTCCCGAATATTACAAAACAACGCCTACCGGAACTTGTACCCTGATCAATAAGAATTTGGTTACGAAAACAATTTACTGGCCTGGAGTTTGATTCGATGACATATGTAAGAGATTCTTCACTGTGTATAGCGTCTGTACTAAACGATTCGATTTCCTGAGCATTTATTTGCTGGCGTGTCAAAGCATCGGCTACTACATTCTCCTTGCCAGGTTTATAAATCAGTTTAGCATTGCATTCATCAATGAAAGCCCTCCACCTTTTTATTTTCGCGTTTGGATTTTTATTTGACACTGAATACGTAAGGGGTTGATGATCCGTAAATACATTTAAACTCTTTACACCATACAAATAATTTCGTAGGGTTTCAAGTGCCCATTTAATGGCTAAAAGTTCTCGCTCATTTGTAGCAAAATTTTCCTCATTACCAGTTAATGTTCGGGATATCATAGTAATTGGTCTGCGGTTTTGTGACAAAACTGCCCCAATGGCATGAGCAGACGCATCCGTAGTCAAATCAAAAGGTTTACTAAAATCGGGGTAATTTAAGATTACGTCCTTTGACATTAGAATTTCCTTCAACGATTCAAAGGCTTGTTTTTGTTCGCCTGTAAATATTATTTCAATTTTCTTTGATTGTGCAGCTGAAACTTGACCATTTTCTCCTCTAAGGATCGCAGTAAGGGGCTTTGCAATCTTTGCATAATCCTTAATAAAACACCTGTAGTATCCTGCTAAACCTAAAAAAGATCTTAGGCCTTTTAAATTGCTCGGCTGTGGGAAGTTTCGAATAGCCTCTAGCTTCGATGGAGATGTTTTTATGCCCTTATCAGAAACTACAAATCCCAAATATTCTGTCTCCTGCTTAAAGAATTTTGATTTTTCTAACGATACTCTCATATTTGCTTCATATAAGCACTTCAAAATTGAATCAACATCCTTGGTGTGTTGGGTTTCTGATTTTGAAAAAACAATTATGTCATCGACATAAACAAAACAGCATTTGCCGATGTGGGCTCTCAGAACGTCATCTATTGCTCGTTGGAAAATGCTTGGTGCATTTTTTAAACCGAATGGCAGACGACAAAACTCAAACTTTGCATTTTTTATGGAAAAGGCTGTTTTACATCTGTCGCGTTCAGCGAGCTTAATCTGGTGAAAGCCTGATTTCAAATCCAGAGTTGTGAAGAATTTGCATCCCCCTAGATTTGACAGTATTCCAGTGATATCAGGAATCGGATATCTATCACCAGTAGTTTTTTCGTTTAACTTACGAAAATCGACAACTAACCTATGTCTTGGCTGACCAAATTCGTCCTTGCCTTTTTTACTAACTACCCAGATGGGATTATTATAAGGTGACTTTGATGGTCTTATTATACCATTCGCTAACAAGTCCTTTATCTCTTGACTTACAAAATCCGCTACGCCCTGTGGGTACTGATAAAAACGAGAGTAAACTGGTTCCTCATTTTGCGTTGTAATAGTTGCTACTACATTAGTATTGTAAGGTAACGCTTTGTTTGGATCGGCAAAGGTCTGATAGTTTGATTCCAACATTGTATGAAAATTATTTTTCTCATTTTCTGGTATATCGTCAATATCAATTGTGATGTGATTGACATCAATAAATTCGTCGAAAAAAATTTTTTCTTTTCCATTTTTATGTTTAATTATAGATTGACTCAGGTCAATGACAGCACTAACTTCTTTTAGCAGATCCAATCCAATTATTCCATCGTAGCCGCCAAGGCCGGGTAAAATAAAAAAATCTGTGATTTTACCAAATATATTAATTCTACACTTTTGATCAATTCTGCTTTTTCCGTGAATCGTTTTTACATTAAAAGGATGGGCCACTACTCCTACGCCTTGTAACTTATCTATTGGTTTTAAATAATTTTTTGAAGATCCCGTATCGATTAAGAATTTTAATTTTCGTCCCGATACTGCCCTTGGGATCCAGGGGAGCATGGACTTAGATCTAAAAAAGAAAGTTCCAATTCCTCTAGGTAGTCATCAGCTGCGTCATTGTAATGTTCTTCGGATATATCCTCGAAACCTGCGCTACAATTATTTACATAATTAATTCTTTGAGACTTTCTAAGATTTGAAGTGCGACCAGATTCGGCTGCCCGTTTTAAAGTTTGGTTTTCGAATTGAGAATTTGCGTTTCGATTATTGTCTTGCTGGGCCCTGTTATTGTCGCTAACGTTTTGATTCCAACTTTGTCTATTCTGAATTAAGTTTCGGTTTGGATTTGGATTCCAATTCGTTCTATTCTGCATTGAATTATAGCGAAACTTGGAGGATCCCGGGTCCACATCCATTGGTTCAACTCTCTGATCAAAATAGTCTCTATTTCGGTTTTTACCAATATCATTGCGCTTTTTGCCCCCATTATATGTATTGCTTTCTTTCCGTGGCTCATTTCGTTGAGCGAAACTGGATGCAAATACGTACCGTTGATGATTTGCATCAACTTCTTGAGCTAAAGCTAAAGCATGTGCTAAATCGTTTGGCCTTGAAGAAAAGAGTATATCACAAAGGGGCTTTTTAAGCCCAGAAATGAATATCCGTAAACCATCCTCTCTGTACTTAGAATTCAAAGCAGCGGTTATTTCGCTGCTGTTCCCATATGTCATAATTACTTTGTTTGCTATAAGAGTCAACTTTTTCTCTACCTCGTCATAAAATTCTGGTATAGACAAATCGCCCTGACGCAATGTGGAAAGCTCTTGCTCTATAAGGTAAATAGGTCTCTTATCGGAATAAGTAAAATCCAGTCGAGATATAATTGCTTCAAAATTTAGAACAGTATTGAACGAGGAGAGGACGCCATCCGCCGATCCAATTATTTTATTCCTAATTATAACAACAACTTGGTAATATTTACTAGTACCCCTAGAGCCTACATACAGCTTATGCACAGCATGTGCAGCGGCTCGCCAAGAAACATATCTGGCTTGATTCCCGTCGAATTCTGGTAACGATTTTACTGCATCGAGGCTTTCACTGCCAAAGGAACCTAAAATAGTTATTTCTTCGAACTTTTTACTAGTTACAGACGGTCTTGTCAAGAATCCGAGCTGCTCTGATAATTCATTAATTTTCCTTTCTAGAGCGTTTTTCTGATCGTCGATAATTTGCCTTTGACCTGCTATTGCCTCTTCGAGAGCAAGTCGAATAAACCCGTCTACCTGTTCAGCGTTCATTTTGATAATATCAAAGTCTTCTCAAAATTATGAAGTATAAGGAAATCGCCAAAGTTGTGGCTTACCAAAATATGTGATCTACAGTAAAATTTTGGCAATATAATTTTGGTAAAATTTTTTCTCTTGAAACTAAGTGCCTCACTTACCAGTGTACAAAAATATTTATCTAATGAATACAATTTCTCCGTAAGATTTAATTAAATTGGGTGTGCTGTGTTGAATCAGTGCCAGGTTTTTTTTCCTCTTTGGATGATGGTTTTCAGGTCACTTGTTCCAGGTGGTTAATAGATACGAAATTAATTTCTCGCAAGATGTAGTTGAATTGGGTGTACAGTGTTGAATTTTTGCCAGTTTTTTTAATGCGAGGCTTCCTTCCTTGGATGATGATTTTCAGGTCACTTGATCCAGATGGTAGATTTTGATGACCCTCAACTTCGAAGGTATTTTAGCAATTTAATAAAATTTTGTGGGTTTGTGCCCCACGTTGGGCGCCAATTAATGTATTTTAATGTTTTATTTAAATTAATTTAATTCATTTCAAAAATTATGAAACATCAATTCAAATTTTTAAGTGCAAGCACATTGGCTTGTATCAATATCCAAATCCAAAAGTAAAGTGAGCAATCGAAAAGTACAGCTGCCAGCTTAGACCCAAGGTATGCCAACCCAAAAGTAACTGTAATCGTTGCACTTCTTTGCCTACACCGTTTAGTTCGAAAACACCCTGGGATTTCTCAAACTTGTTGGGTGACAACAGGTTGCAGTTGTATCTTGGGCGCAGGCAGCTTTTGAAAGGCCTAGGGTAACTTATACATCCACACTCACCAAAATATATTGTGTATGTGTGTGTCTGTGTGTGTGTGTGTTTGTAGTATCTACTCAATTTATTTGAGTTGATTTAATGTGCGCCGACAATATGGCGACGCCTTACTTAACGGTAAACATAATACGCATGCAAACGACCGCTTTGTATATGCGTAATTGTGTGACCTACCCATACACTCACACATACATTTATATATGTTTGTATGTATATATGTATATACTATATATGCACATACAAATATCTAAGCTCACATCACACATACGCAGAGTAAACCAAGCCCAGCACTTTCACCTTCCACATTGAATATACTGGGTTATGTGTGTGTGGTGAGTGTGTTTGCCTTTGTGTGTGTCGGCGCTTAACTTCACTTAACCTTGCCAGCCACTTGGTTCGTTTGCTTTACGTTTCATTTGTAACATTTGCCGCCATATTTGATGCCATTTGTGAAATGATTTATTATTTTGATTTGCTCTCGACATTCGTGTTATGCTTAATCCCCTAACTGCAGCCGAGTATTGCAGTTTTTTTATTCAATTTGCCCAAATACTATATCTATATAATCTATTCCCATATAAATTTTATAAAAAAAAGTATTTTAATGTCTTTTCAATTGGTTTATCTAATCTTTGTTCTTTTTTCCAACACATTTGATAAGTAGAATACCCATTTTTTATGTTAGAGTATCCATAAGACCATTTCCTATAATATGTTAGATTTGTATATACGTATGTAATTTGTTGTTGTTATTATTGTTATTTGTTGTTGTTGCTTTTCATAATAATTTACTACTCTAACGGCCGTTGCCAATGTACATATATGTATGCTTTCAAGTTCTTCTCCTCTTGTCTCATCCCTCAATTTGATTTCCCCTTCTAACATTTCCATTGCAGATCATGGTCGATTGTGCCAAAAATCCGTTAGTGGTGCCATTTTGCTCAGTACCCGGACGTTTAGTGGATATCCAAGGTTTAGGCATTGGCTTGGAAAATTGTCAGAAATCGTTAAACGAATATTTGGACTCGAAACGTCGCATTTTTCCGCGTTTCTATTTCATATCCACCGATGAGTTGCTCTCAATTTTGGGTAGCAGTGAGCCATCTGCAGTGCAGAACCACATCATTAAGGTGGGTACAACTTCAAGTTGATGCTAATGGGGGGCAGGGGTATGGTATGGGAGTGACAACAACAGATTTACCAAACTGCCAGCCAACATTATTTTTATGTTGGGGCGTGTGTGTGGTGTATATGAGATGAAGAGAGAGCAGGCAGCAGTAGCAGCAGCATGAGTCTTGTCATAAAAGTTAATGTCACTGTTTATACGTTCTGGCCAATGTCCAGGGCGAATGGCGGAAATTACGCCATTTTTGCAACACATGCAGACCACTCTGATTCTCATGTTACTGCTCCTACTTCTCTCACTTCTCTGCCTCAATGGAGTCGAATTTTTATGAATTTATTTGGCTTATAAATAAAAATGATTTCTGTTGGCGTTGCGCATTGATTTTGCAATTCTCATTTGACTTTCACAGATGTACGACAATATCAAGTCGCTGAGGCTGGTCAAGGATGGTAACCAGACAATTGTTACCGCCATGATATCCAGTGAGGGTGAGGTTATGGAATTTCGCCATTTTGGTAAGTACAGCGGAGGCTCTAGGTACCACCGTCCATTTCCCTCCATACCATAACCATCAGCATCAGCTTCTGGTTCTCACTCCTCCTCCTTCTTCCTACTGGCACTGATTGCCAATTTTAAAATTGAACTTTTTTATGGCATTATTGTCTGCTGCCCGGCTGCCTGAATTGGGTGGGAGGGCAGAGGAGCTGAGCCAATTTCTTTTAATTAATTTGAAGCCAGTCGGAATCAGACTGTAGATGATTGCCTCAGTCGATGTTGTTGTTCTTGTTGTTGTTGCTGAATTTTATTATTGTTGTATACACTTATTGATATTGGCAACTGGGGTTTATTTATGTGGTTATTGTTTTTTTGACTTCCTTTTCATATTTTTTTTTTTTTGTTTTTCTGGGCAGCTCGAGCCCAGGGTCGCGTTGAACATTGGATGAACGATGTGCTGGATGAAATGCGTCGCTCGAATCGCTTCATAACCAAGACGGCTATCTACGATTTTGGCACGGATCTGGAAATTTCAAGGTAAGTGGTTAAAAGCAGAGATGGGCATAAAAACATATTTTATGCCTTTCTTTCGGGAACAATAAGAGACAGTGGAGAAAGTGATACAGAGTCAGGCAGGGTAACTTCCTGGCTGGCTGGCTGGTTGACTGTCTGGCCTGACACTTCAGCAGCCAATTCCTTTTATGGCCAGCGATTTACATTGTGACTCCAACGACTCTCTCTCTACCTCTTATTTTTCGTTACCCACTTCAGTCTCGGACTGTATAATTTTGTCATTTCGCGCGATTTATTATTTTGTATAAGCCCAAACGCATGCCTGGGCATATTTATGGCCAATTGTATTAAATTGACAGTCATTGGGGCACTTTCTTCGATTTCGATTTCACTACCACCCCCCTCTCTCTCTCTCTTTCCTTTATTTATGTAGACCGGATTGGCTAATGAACTACCAGGGTATGATTGGCCTGGCCGCCAGTCAAGTCTGGTGGACTGCCGAAGTCGAGGAGGCTTTTGATCAGGCCCAGAATCATGGCAATATGCGTGCCATGAAGGATTTCCTTAATAAGAACAACTATCAGATTGAAGAGTTGGTGTTGAAAGTGCGTTCAAATCTGTCCCGCAATGATCGTCTTAAATTTAAAGCCCTTTGTACTATCGATGTCCATGCCAGGGATATAATTGATACATTTGTCCGAGACAATGTTCTAGATTCCAGTGAATTTAGTTGGGAGAGTCAATTGCGTTTCTATTGGGTTAAATTCTATGACAATTTGCATGTACTGCAGTGTTCCGGTAGCTTTGAGTATGGCTACGAGTATATGGGCCTCAATGGGCGATTGGTGATTACCCCACTGACAGATCGCATCTATTTAACCATCACGCAGGCGCTGTTAATGAATCTGGGCGGTGCTCCAGCAGGACCGGCAGGTACAGGTAAAACTGAGACAGTCAAGGATCTGGCCAAAGCCATGGGTCTACTTTGTGTGGTAACCAATTGTGGTGAGGGCATGGATTATCGAGCTGTGGGTACCATTCTCTCGGGTCTGGTGCAATGCGGTGCCTGGGGCTGCTTTGATGAGTTTAATCGAATTGATATATCCGTGCTCAGTGTAATATCCACTCAACTTCAGACAATACGAAATGGTCTTATCCGCAAATTGGATCGTTTTGTAGTAAGTACATTGAATATCATCGAATTTTCAATGTCCTTGACCTATTTTTTAAATTTATTTTCAGTTTGAGGGAGTCGAAATCAAGCTGGATCCTAAATGCGGCGTCTTTGTCACCATGAATCCTGGTTATGCTGGCCGTACAGAGCTACCAGAGTCTGTAAAGGCTCTTTTCCGTCCAGTTACCTGTATTAAACCAGATTTAGAGTTGATTTGTTTAATCTCACTCTTCTCTGATGGTTTTCTCACTGCCAAAGTGTTGGCCAAAAAGATGACTGTTTTATATGCACTGGCTCAGGCTCAATTGTCTAAGCAATGTCACTACGATTGGGGTTTGCGTTCGCTGAACTCTGTTCTCCGTATGGCAGGTGTGATGAAACGTCAATCGGAGGATCTGCCAGAGGCTGTGGTTCTAATGCGTGTGCTGCGCGACATGAACTTTCCCAAATTTATATTTGAGGATGTTCCTTTATTCTTGGGTCTTATCAAAGATCTATTTCCGGGTATCGATTGCCCACGCATTGGTTATCCAGATTTTAATGCGGCTGTTCGACATGTTTTGGTCAACGATGGTTACATTCTGCTGCCTGATCAGGTATTTGCTCTGTCATTGTAGTACAACAACAAAAACAAAAGGAAAACTAGCTGGAATTGTCACCTGTCCTTACTTTGACACTTTGTAAATTGCGCAAATGAAGGAATGGTTACAAAGCATTTTCTAGGATACATCCTTCCTACTTTTCCATCACACTCCTTTCAACTTAGTTTCGAGTTACTGCCCAGCCCACATCTAATTTCAACTTTGCCCTGCTCCACACTCTGTTGACAATTTTCACTAATACGATTTTCCCTTTCCTTTCGACGTTTTCCTTACTCCTGTTCCTGCTGCTGCTGCTGCTTGTCTACCAACTATTTTGTGCCATTTTCATCAAACAAAACGTTGCACGAATGTCCAACTGATGTCCAACTTGGCACCTGCTTCTGCTCCTGCTGTTGCTGCTGCTGCTGCTACTACTCCAACATCATTTATGACAACTAAATTCCCGACAACGGCAACGCCTTCATGTCAACTTCACCTACAACCTCGGCAGGAGGACAAAGTGGTGCAAATGTATGAAACTATGATGACCCGACACTCGACCATGATTGTGGGCCCAACAGGTGGCGGCAAAACTGTCGTCATAAATGCTCTGGTCAAAGCGCAAACCCACATGGGCCTTCCCACCAAGTGCATTGTGCTTAACCCTAAGGTAAGTGGACAAGGAGACTTTTTGCTCGCAAATTGCTCTGCGTTTCTCTAATATTTGTTTTCCTTTTTTTTGCCCATTTCCTTCTCCTTTTTTGTTCTAGTTCTTTTTTGCTCCTTTTCGCTTTCTGTGTCTGTATTTTTTTTTTTTTCTTTTTTGTTTTGTGTCAGGTTCGGCCATTATGAGCACGCTGGTTTAACACTAGTCCTGCCATAACCTGCCACCCTTCCTTGCCATCCTGCAATACGCTTTCATTTTGTGGAGTTGCCTTTGTTTTAGTTATTTTACTTTCACAAAGCCAAGACCTTAAGTGCTTGTGAAAATGGTTCAATAGAATGGTATAAACTATAATTAGTTATGACAAAGTACAAAGATGACCCAGAGAGAAAGGGGGAAACGGAAGAATATACTTTAAAATAACTGAAAAATGGACTTCTTCTAACATAAGTTAGTCATAAATATCCATAAACATTAATTGAGCTATCAGTGAGAACCAAACTTGGACTGCTCTGACTTAAGAGCAATAGTTTTAAGAAATGAAAGCTTTAGAATTTTTATAGATATATATATAAATATTGAGCATTAGTAGTTGTAGATTTCAAGTTATCTAAAGGATGTTTTCATATGTAAAATGGATATATTTAAGTACATTATAGAGTTTAATTTAATATTCTTTATTTCATTTCTTTTCAGTCCTGTACGGTAATTGAGTTATATGGTTATTTGGATATGGAAACTCGAGATTGGATTGATGGATTGTTTTCAAATATCTTCCGCGAAATGAATAAGCCTATTGAGCGTGAGGTATGTATGGAAAACATGGATGAGCTATTGGCTGGTTGCTGCTATCAGTTGTCAATTCGGATTGAAGCCGACATCAATGCTAAGGGCTTTAGTCACCACCACAGCTGCAGTGCTTCAGTATGTGCATCATTCATGCGGAAATCGCGCACATGCGCTAATAAATCCCATTGCACAACGCCACAGACGCTAAAGCAGGCTGGCTGAGGACTAGGCCAGATAGCTCTTCACTCCGAATTGACTTTGCTAGGTAATCTTTCACACTGACAGCGCCAGCGACGGGGCATTGAATAACATACTTAGGCTAATGCAACCCAACACTATAGCCCAAACCAACCCAATCCATCCCAACACACTCTCACTCACCCATCTATCCAATGTTGTCACCCATACAGGAGCGTCGATATGCTTGCTTTGATGGCGACGTCGATGCCCTGTGGATTGAGAACATGAACTCTGTTATGGATGATAACAAACTGCTGACTTTGGCCAACGGTGAACGCATTCGCCTGGAGAACTATTGTGCTTTGCTCTTCGAGGTGGGCAATTTGAACTATGCCTCACCGGCCACAGTTTCGCGTGCTGGCATGGTGTACGTGGATCCGAAAAATCTACGTTACAGTCCATATTGGCAACGTTGGGTACTAACCAGGCCAGAGCCACAGCGTGAACTGCTGAACAATTTCTTTGACAAGATAATTACGCAAGCGGTTGCATTTATATTGGAGGGTGTGGATGGTACCACTCAGGGCATGCCCTTGAAAATGGTCATCATGCAAACGGATCTCAATATGGTAACCCAATTCTGTAACATGTACGATGCTATGCTGCCCATCTATGGACCTTCTGATAATAAGAACTATGATGAGCCTGTCATTCAAGTTTATAATGCGGACACCTTGGAGTGCTGTTTCCTCCAAGGAGTTTATGGCTCTTTGGGCGCCTGTCTTTTGGAAAAGCATCAAGTGATTTTTGACGAATTCATGAAGCGTATTTCAGGATTCCCTCAGTTTCAGGATACACCGGAAAATCCAGCCAGAGGTGGTCAATTTCCACAGCATAAACCAACGCTGTATGATTACTTCTGGGATATACAGGAGAATTGCTGGAAGGCTTGGGAATGGGTAGTCCGGCCTTACACTCACAATCCAGATGTTAAATTTAGCGAAATTCTAGTGCCCACTGTAGATAATACGAGAACCAATCATCTGTTGACTCTCATGAGTGAGGTAGGGGGACATTTTCGCTGTATTTTGATAGATCTTATTATTCATTATAGAATGTTTCAAATTCCTTTATAGATCAAACGACCTGTGCTACTTGTCGGCGAGGCTGGCACATCAAAGACGGCAACCATTATGCAATATTTGCGCAATCTCAATCAGAATACTAACGTAATTGAAAAATCCTTTTGCCACAAATACCTATTCGGTCGTCTCTTATGTACCTTTTCATCAATTTCTTTCAGATTATTCTCAACATTAATTTCTCATCCAGAACCTCGTCGTTGGATGTGCAACGCACATTAGAGGCGGCTGTAGAGAAACGCACTAAGGATACGTATGGCCCACCTATGGGTAAGAAAATTGCCTGCTTTATTGACGACATGAATATGCCACAGGTGGATGAGTAAGTATAATACAAAACTCCGACACACGACAAGACTCAATGGAGAGAGATGATGATGATGGAGATTGACTTCCATTTCTAATTTCTCATAACACAGATATGGCACTCAGCAGCCAATTGCCCTACTGAAGCTATTCTTTGAACGCGGTGGCATGTATGACCGGGACAAGGATCTTAATTGGAAAAAGTTTAAGGATATGACATTCTATGCGGCCATGGGAACTGCTGGCGGTGGACGGAATGAAGTCGATGCCCGTTTCATCAGCATGTTCTCCACTTACAATATTGTGTTCCCCAATGATGAGTCGCTCATACAAATCTATTCGTCCATTTTCAAGGGCCATTTGACATTTGTGAGCTTCCACAAACGTTACATGATGATAGCCGATATGATTGTTGCGATGACACTCAAATTGTTCAAGGTGAGTGGGTGCTGCCTGCCACAACTAAAATGAAATTGAAAACTTCATTTCGATTTCCAAAATGATAGCCCATCATTCGGCAGTAGAATTTAAACTGAACTCTTACTTAAATACTGTTGGGGTGGGCTAAAAAAAGAAAAAAGAAGAGAATATGCTGGAAAATGTCATCTCGGATTTCTTTCTTTCCAAGTGGATAGGAAAAAATCTATGGCGCTTTAAAGGCCTCTCACAAATTTTATGAAATTCGATTTACATATGCAAATAACGACAATTTTTCATAATCTACTTTGCCACTGCCGCCACCCCTTGTCGCCATACAATGGAAATGGAAATTATTCAATGGTCTGTAATGCACTATGTCGAGCGCTCCGGCTCCGGCTTCGGCATCCTTGTCCTTGTCGTTCCATCTCTCTGCTTCAAAGCTTGCTCCATTGGTTTTTCGAGTGCAACTCTCTGTGCTCTCTCACAATGGTTACTCAATACCCCCCGCCCCACCGTCCTCTCCATTCTCATCGTCATCCTCATCCCTTCCTTTTTGCCCAATATTCCCCTTATTCGCCTCGACGGCTGCCTAGTTGACTGTGTCTATGACTGTGTGTGTTTGTGTGTGTGTGTGTGTTGGCCGCCTATCTCTGGCTGAGTATCTTGGCCGGAGCAAAATTTGATTATGTTCAAGTATTGAACTGTAGATGGCTCTTTTCACAGCACACAGCACTATGGTCTATTATTGGGCGTGGCAGTGGCAAAGGCAAAGGCAGGGGCTAGGTTTATGGTCCTTTTAACAATTGTTGACACTAAAATATTATCGCATTTCATTGCGTGCAGATAAAAATGCATTTGTCGCCGCAATTGCCACAACCAGTAGCTGTAGTAGTAGTAGCTTCTTCAACCCAAAAATAAAAAATAAAATAAGAGAAGGGAAGAAAAAAAAAAAAGAAGGAAAATGATTTACTCACACCTGAAGCCAGTCCCTGTCCCTGTCCTTGCCCCTGTCACTGTTTTTGCTGCTAGTTCGTATGTCTTCTTTACACACTCGACGCGCCGGGCCAAAGATATTAATGCGCCACGAAATGGAGTAAAATGAATTATTTGAATAGAATTGCCGTTACTCAGACCCTCAGACTGCTTGCGACGGCGTCTGCAACTCGATAATGGCTGTAAATTCAGCAACTTGGCCTCACACTAGGGGGCTGGGGGGATAATGGAGGTTCCAGGATGCCCATTTCGAATGCATATTGCTAGTTGAGATAAAATTGATTTGTGTAGTGTGCCCTGAATGCTCTTGCTTTCTGCTTCTTCTTGTACCTCTTGGCTTGCCACACAGCGGAAGTGACTGCTAATGCTAATTGTCTTCCATTCAGTTGGTCATTGTAGATTTGCCACCCACGCCATCGAAGTTCCATTATATTTTCAATCTGAAGGATCTTTCACGTATCTTTGCGGGCATGTTATTGATACAGCCGGTAAATTTTAAGAATTTGCGTGAATTATTAAGAGTCTGGCGCAATGAGTTTACCCGCATCATTTGTGATCGTTTGATATCGGAATCGGTAAGTAAACCAGATGGATAAATTCCTTCTTTTGAACGGTATTATTATCTTCCCCTTATTCTAGGACATTAACTTGGTAAGGCGCAATTTGGCCGCAGAGATTGCGGATCGTTTTCCGCCTGAATTCGAAGAGCAGAATGGTTTTATTGATTTGGATGCAGCGGCAGCTGAAGCTCAGGCTCGACTTCTATATGAAGCTTATGCTGACGATGCGGCTGCTGCTGCTGAAGAGGGCGAAGAGGAGGAGGAAATGGGTGATGAGGGTCCACCGGTGATATTGTCATTAAAAGATTATGTTCTGCGTGATCCTTTGCTCTTTGGTGATTTCCGTAATTTTACCAACGAATCGGAACCACGGCTATACGAAGATCTATTGGATTACAGTTCCGTTTTTGCCTTATTCACCGAAATATTGAAAGAGTATTGTGAACGCAAGCAAAAGATGACTCTGGTTTTGTTCGAGGATTGTTTGGAGCACTTGACCCGTGTGCATCGCACATTGCGTATGAATCGCGGTCATGTTCTGCTAATTGGTGTTGGTGGCAGCGGCAAAAAGTGTATCACACGACTCTCATCATTCGCCGCTGACTGTGAAATATTCGAAATTACCATATCTCGAGGCTATAACGAGACATCGTTCCGTGAAGATCTTAAAGGCCTGTATACTCTTGCCGGAGTAAAGCGAAAGAAAGTCGTATTCCTGTTTACCGCTGCTCAGATTGCTGAAGAGGGTTTCCTTGAATTGATCAATAACATTTTAACAGTTGGTCAAGTGCCGGCTCTATTTGCCGACGAGGATAAGGATGGTATTGTAAATCAAGTGCGCAAGTTTGCCGAAGAAGAGGGTCTATCGGCTTCCAAGTGAGTTCTTTCTTATATGATTTTAATTTATTTCGTCTCTTAATGTAATTTCCTGTACAGAGATGCCATTTGGGCCTATTTCTTGCGTACCTGTGCTGAAAACCTTCATGTTGTGCTTTGCATGTCACCAGCTGGAGATGCTTTGCGTAATCGTTGTCGAAATTTCCCTGGTCTTATTGGTAGCACATACATTGACTGGGTGTTCCCATGGCCCAAACAGGCTTTATATGCTGTAGCCAAACTCTTCCTTACCGAACATCCCATGATACCGGCCAAGCATCGGGATGCCATTATAGAGCATGTAGTTCATGTCCATAAGTCAGTGCAGGTGTACTCAAAGGATTATCTAACAAAGTTGAGGCGTAATAATTTCGTTACACCTAAACATTATTTGGATTATATTAATACCTATCTGGGACTGCTACGTAAGTTTAGTTAGTTAGTTTGATTAAACTTTTATTAATTCCATCCTTTGCAGAGGAGAAACATCACTTTATCACTCAGCAACGTGAACGACTTGGCGAGGGCATTAAGAAAATCGAAGAGGCATCTGTACAAATTGACGAGCTACGTGTAATAGTTACAGAACAAAAGAAGAATGTGGCAATTGCCTCTGAGGAATGCGAGGCCATGTTGGTTAACATTGAGGCATCCACACAAAAGGCAAATACCAAAAAAGCCGAAGCTTCGGAGAAATCTGTTGAGGTGGAAATCAAAGGAAAGCAAATTGCCGTTGAAAAGGACGAGGCAGAGGAGATTCTGGCCGATGCTATGCCAGCATTGGAAGAAGCCCGACGTGCACTCTCTGAACTGGACAAGGCACAGATCACAGAGATTCGTTCATTTGCTACGCCACCAGCAGCCGTGCAAGTTGTCTGCGAATGTGTAGCTATTTTGAAGGGCATCAAAGAGATCAGTTGGAAGACAGCCAAGGGTATGATGAGCGATGTCAACTTTTTGAAGAGTCTGATGGAAATGGATTGTGAGGCCTTGACACAGAAGCAAATAAGTGCTTGTCGCACACACATGAAAACCCAAAATTTGGATGACATGGGCAAGATATCTATAGCTGGTGCCGGATTACTCAAGTTCGTTAAAGCAGTCTTGGGCTTCTTTGACGTGTATCGTGAGGTTAAGCCGAAGAAGGAGCGTGTGGATTTCTTGGTGGAAGAGCAAGAAGTCCAAATAAAATTGCTCAATCATCTCAATTCTGAGATACAAAAGTTAGAGGAGAAATTGGATCAACTGAATGAAAACTATGCCGTTTCAATGAAACAAATGAAGGCACTCGTTGAAATGATGCAACAAGCTGAACGTCGACTGGTAGCCGCCGATAAACTAATCAGTGGTCTGTCCTCAGAGTTAATACGATGGAGTAAAGAGATGGCCAGTCTTGGTCAGCAATTGATTGATAGTGTTGGCGTATGCTTGATTTGTGCCTCTTTCCTGGCCTATACAGGCGCCTTTACCTGGGAGTTCCGCAAGGCCATGGTATTTGATGATTGGCTTCAGGATATTGTATCTTTAGGCATACCAATTAAAATGCCTTTTAAAATTGATGCTAATCTGACTACAGATGTGGAAATTTCTCAATGGACCAGCGAGGGACTTCCGCCCGATGAGTTATCTCTTCAAAATGGTATTCTCACAATGCGAGCCTCTCGTTTCCCTCTTTGTATAGATCCACAGCTGCAGGCTCTGCAATGGATACGCAAAAAGGAGTACCGCAACAATTTGAAAGTACTTTCCTTTAGTGATTTTGATTTCCTTAAGCAATTGGAAATGGCTATTATGTATGGATTACCAGTGCTGTTCGAAGATGTCGATGACTACATTGATCCGGTGATTGATGACATTCTACAAAAGAATATACGAGTCCATGCTGGTCGTAAATTTATTATGCTGGGTGACAAAGAGGTCGATTGGGATCCCAGTTTCCGTGTCTATTTAACTACAAAATTCTCGAATCCCAAATTTGATCCAGCTGTCTATGCCAAGGCCTTGGTCATCAATTACACTGTAACTCAGACGGGACTGGAAGATCAGCTGCTTAGCGTTGTTGTTGGCACTGAACGTCCTGATCTTGAACAGCAGCGTGAATCACTTATAGCCCAAACAAGCGAGAATAAGCAATTGTTGCAACAACTCGAGGATTCACTTTTACGCGAATTGGCCACTTCTACTGGCAACATGCTGGACAATGTTGAGTTGCTGGAAACACTAGAGAATACGAAAGCCAAGGCCGGCCTTGTTATGGAGCAATTGAAACTGGCTTCTGAAACGGCTGCCGATATCGAGTTGCTTCGCAATGGCTATCGAGCGGTAGCCAAACGTGGAGCTGTCCTCTTCTTTGCCCTCTCCGATATGTCAACGGTGAACAGCATGTATCAATATGCTCTGGCTGCCTATCTTGATGTATTTATCTATTCGTTGCGCAAAGCTGTGCCCGATACTGTGTTAGCCAAACGTTTAACCAACATCATCAAAACGTTAACTGAAAACGTCTATTCGTATGGCTGCACGGGCATCTTTGAGCGGCACAAGTTGCTCTTCTCTTTCCAGATTGCAACTAAGCTGGCTCAACGCGATGGCATTTTGCAGCAATCTGAACTGGACTTTTTCATCAAGGGTAGCATTGCGCTGACTAAGAGTGAACGACAGAATCCAAGCAAATGGTTGCCGGACAAATGTTGGGAGGATGTACTCAAGTTGGCATTTGATTTCCCAGAGCCATTTGGCTCATTACCCGATCATTTTGGTCGTTTCTTGGAAGAATGGAAGGGGGTAAGTCCATAGCCATTTCAATATGCTTAAAGTTTCCAAAAGAAAAAATGAAAGGAAAGAAAAATATGGTCATTGGTAAATGTTCATGTTTTACATTTCTCTCTCTTATTTTGTTTTCTTTTTCTCATTCTTTTTATTTCTTTTTGGCCTTCACGTTTTTCTCTTTTTTTTTTTTTTTTTTGTATTTTGGACCGGTCTCCTGAACCCATCGTTTTCAACGTCAACGTCAACTTCAATGCTGTTATCAAATTGCTGCTGTGACGATGCCATAAAATGCACAACAACATCAACGATAACAACAACAACAACAACATGAACTGGAACTGCTTCTGATTCTGACTGGCATGTGGCATTCACTGACTTCCGTTCTGTTGCCGACGCTCATTTTACTTGCACTTATCGCCATCGCCTCCGAATGCCCATGGAAACCATTCTGTGTCCTCCATTTTGTATCCTTCATTCTTGGTACAGTGGTATGACTTGGAGAATCCAGAGGAGATGGCATGTCCGGGCGACTACAACATCAATTGCAATGCATTCCAGGCAAGTGAAAGAGAGAGAGAGGGAGAGTCCCCACCATTACTATTACCAACCCAAACTGAAAGGAGGAGACCATTCTGTGCTGTGTACTTTCGCTTTGCATGCTTTCAGCTTCGAGTGCCTTGGTTTGGTTCTGGCCAGGAGTTGGCTCTGCCGTTGCTATTGAGCGTTATTGGATTTCGTACTTTATGCTCGTTTCTAGTGGATTATTATGTACAAGCCGCACACTTCCACATACCCTACACACACACAGTTATAAACACACACACATATAGTGTCAGCTAAGCAAACCTCCCAGTTCGAGGGCGTTTAGTTTTACTCGACTTTTGCTACGTCCTGCAACTTTAGCGCACATTTTCAGCTCAAGTTATTAGCAGCCTGTTTTTGTCAGCCAGCATGGTGGCAGTATCTATTTGTGTGTGTGTGTGCGTGTGTGTATGTGTGCATTACCATATTTTATCAATTTTCCAAGCCATTAGATGAGCGGCAATTTACGCCCGCAGTTGTCGCACTTGAAACTCAGCACGAAGCCAGCGTCAGCGCCAATGCCAGAGCCCAGCCAAGCCAAGCGAGCACCAATTTGCACTTGAGCTCCTCCTCCTGCTTCAGCTGGCGAATACTGGCTACACACAGCAAGGCTAACTATTGAAGAAATGATGAGCCGTCAGCGGGCTCGTTGTCATTGTTGTTATATTATAATGTCTGGAGCTTAAAGAAATTTTTCATACATCTCCTTTTTGTCATCCTATTTAGAAATTAATGTTCTTGCGCTGCTTCCGTGTGGATCGTATCTTCCGTTGCGTAAATCAATATATAGTAGATACAATGGATGAGTTCTATATTATGCCGCCGGTTGTAAGCTTCTCAGCCATTTATGAGCAAACCTCATGTACAATACCCGTATGCTTTATCCTAAGTGCCGGCTCAGATCCCACAAATGATTTAATAAAACTGGCAGATTTGGTAATTGGTGGCATGGCCAACTTTTGTCATATATCACTTGGACAGGGACAAGAGGGAGCTGCTTTGCGATTGCTCGACAATGCCGTTCGACAGGGTCAATGGCTGATGCTTCAGAATGGTCATTTGCTGATCAAATTTGTCCGTGAATTGGAAAAATATTTGGACAAAATAGAGAATCCACATCCTGATTTTAGGTTGTGGTTAACCACAGATCCAACACCTGCCTTCCCCATAGGCATCTTACAGAAATCGCTGAAGGGTAAGTGAAATGGATTAATTTTTTTTAAATACTTAAATTGAAACTACTTTTATAATTCTTAGTTGTCACTGAACCTCCCAATGGCTTAAAATTGAATCTACGTTCCACTTACTTCAAAGTGCGTCAGGAACGTCTTGAGAGCTGTTCACATCGTGGCTTCCGAGCATTGGTCTATGTGCTGGCCTTCTTCCATGCTGTGGTGCAAGTAAGTGAACTCTTAGTGAATTTGTAGTCCAAGAACGCAGCTGGTTGAGTGTGTATACAATTTTATTTATTAATTTCTTAATTTTAACTGCTGAAAGCTTTGCAGACACAACTGCGCCAGAGTGGCACAATTGATTGTGCTGCTCTGCTTTGCTCTGCTATATATGGCAACAAATTGTTATTGATAGTATATAGAGTAGAGTAGTTGCTGCAACGTCAATTAATCACTTTATCCTTGCTTCACCATCCTCACCCCACCCAAAATGTAGGAGCGTCGAAAATACGACAAACTTGGCTGGAATATAGCGTACGATTTCAACGATTCGGACTTTGAGGTATGCACCGAAATTTTACGCACATATCTAAGTAGATGTGCCGACGATAAAATACCCTGGAACAGTCTTAAATATCTAATTGGTGAAGTTATGTACGGTGGACGAGTTATTGATGATTTTGATCGTCGTATCACAAATTGCTATATGAATGAGTATATGGGTGATTTTCTTTTTGATGAATTCCAAACATTCCATTTCTATGAGGACGAACATGTTGACTATTGTCTGCCCGATGACGAGACTATACTAAAAGAGGACTACATAGGTGAGTATTGATAGAAAGAGGAGAAGAGGAAACTATTTACATATGTAATGCATTTGATAACAGCTCACATTGACAAACTGCCATTGGTCAATAAGCCGGATGTATTTGGTTTGCATCCGAACGCGGAAATCGGTTATTATACAATGGCAGCACGAAATATTTGGAACAGTCTGATTGAGTTGCAGCCACAAACGGGTGAGTACTTTGCCCCACCAATGCTGTGGGTATTTTGTTACCAAAAAAGGTATAAAAATTCCTTTTGTATTGGTGTATCGAATTGGTTTTAGTTGTCGAAATTGTCCACTTATTAGAGTAGTTAGTTGGTAGTGTAACTTTATTCCCATTCTCAGCTTTTGTTATTGAAACTTTTCAAATGAAAAAAAAATTAAAAACAAAAGAAGGGGAGAAAAGTGTTTTTGTAGCCCTGGTAAATGGTTCAATTTGCATGCAACGTATGCCAATTGTCAGCCGTTTATTACATTTTATCTTGTTGATTTTCATTGCTGTACATTGTATTTTTGGCATGTTGAATTTTTAATTTAATTTAATTAATTAGTTGCGGTTTTGCAATTAACTTTATTGCATGCGCCATTATTGCCGAAACACACACACTCACACACACGCACAAAGAAGAGCATAGCATACATTAAAAATTAAAATAGACGCACACACTCACACACATTCAGTATACCACATGTATGGCCTGTCCATATATATCCATACATACATACATACACACATGTACAATGCATATTCAGAGCTCTGGGAAGGCCTCATTCTCTCACTCACTTTCATTTATTTCGCTGCGAATTGAGTTCAAATTTCACCGCACTGACCGCCAACTGTAGCACCAAAAAAATATGCAACATAAAAAAAAAATTGGGTAAAACGTCACACGAAAGTCGATAATTTTGCATTACGAGCTTAAATTTGTTAAGCCTGCCATCAGAATGCACTTTTGCCATACGCCGCATGTACAAGAAGTATGTGTGTGTGTGTGTGTGTGTGTACCCTCTGTAAATAACTGTATATACAATTGTCGAGTTCTTTTTTCCTCCTTGCACACAAACGCACACACACGAAAAAGTGACCAAATGGACGCCGAGCAATATTGAAGATGATGATGGTAAAGTATTGCGCGAGCAAACACTTCCCACACCAACATTTAATTGTAAAACATAATAATAATAAGAGCAAATATTCCAACTGATTAAAAAAAAAGAGAAAGAAAAAAGATTGCAACAAAGAGAGAGAAAGAAAAAAATGGAACAGGAGAAGTAGAGAGAATTGACAACATTTACCCCGAGCACAGTCAGAAAGTTTAACAATTTCATTTCAATTCATCGACATAAATGTAAAACAGAAATCAATGTAAAAAGTGCATCAATATGAATAGTTAAAAATGTTTAAGTTATCACGACATTGTTAATATCCTACACTAATTATGGAATAATCTTAATATTAATATTGGTCTAGAGCACATAAGAGTTTCTCTTAGCATACTTTTTGGGGCAGTGAAGTCAAATTACCACATGAATAAATTTAAGCCATTCCACTTAGAGAGTTAGTCAACTCATTATTAGTTTGTATATATTTAGACCTACAAGTGCCGAGACTACTTCAAAAATTTAGGATTTTAGACTTGACCCACTAACTCAAGCATAAATTTAGCTTTAAGAAAGGTTTTGGTCTAGCTAAACCTTTGTTTTTTTTGGTCCTTGAGTGTTTGATTATTTCTCATTTATTGTTCGTATATCTTCAAAATGCTTTCATTCAATTGTTCTTAACAAGACTTTAATATAGTTTATTTTTAGAGTTCCCTTCTCATTTCTTCTATTTGTTACTTTTTTTTTCTCTTGATTGCCTTATCAATTAGGAAATTGTAAGAGCTCAGAGTTCTCACATAATCAACTATATAGATCCACTGTGTGTGGCTAACCAATATGCTTAACGGCTCACTGTGTAGGTATTTTGTGAAAAACTCGGATAATTTGCATATTCATGAGCTTTAGTATTTGCTAATTGACACTTTAACAAAAAAAAAAAAAAAATTAAAAAAAGTAATAAATAAATAAAATAAACCAGAGCAACAACAAGAATCCTATCTGGATGCCCAATATAAGCAAGATAAAAACGCAAATTAATAAAAACTGGTATTTACGTATACAGATGGAATGAGCGAGAGGAGTAGAAGAGAAAAGAAGAGAAGGAGGGTAAATGTATTAAAAAGGCACAACGTGATAACCACAGCCTGTGCATACATTACTGCGGTTTTTTTCCTCCTCGTTCATTTGCCTTTTCTGTTTTTATTTTTATTTGTTTGTTGGCTGACAGTTTGAATCCTTACTTATATGTAAATACCTTTTTCAATCGCCTTTACCTAGGTGAGGGTACGGGCGGCATCAGTCGCGATGACTTCATCGATTCGGTGGCCGCTGGTATATTAAAGAAACTGCCCGCCGCCTTTGAGACATGGCGCATACGCAAACAAATCCAAATGAGTCTATCGCCAACTGGTGTGGTACTATTGCAGGAGTTGGATCGCTTTAATCTTCTGGTGATACGCATTAAAAAGACATTGGAGCTGCTGCGCAAGGTGAGCTTTTAGAGTTGTATTAGAGCGGGGAATTGGTCGCGTTCTCTGTCAATAGATGCGTCACATAAATCCTTCAGCTTTGTTTTGCATTTTGTTTATGCATTTGCCAACTTGGCTTTGGCTACCAGCCATTGCCATGCCCCCTCATTCTCCTCCTTCCGCCTAAAAAGCAAATTGTGTATGGGAATGAGACTGCATTTTCATGCCAAAATAAATTTACAAATGCAAATGAACTCGGCTCGGTTGCTGCTGCTTTTGCTGCAGTCGCTACTGTTGGCATTCGTTTGGCATTGTCTTGATGCTGTAGCCGCCGCCCACACATGTGCCTTTCTTTGCTTGTTTCTTCTTTTTTTTTATTTAATTTAATTGCATTCTCTCCGCAGGCTATTGCTGGTGAAATCGGCATGGACAATGTTCTGGACAACATTGCCAACTCGTTGTTCAATGGCCTTCTGCCAAGCGCTTGGGCCTCACTGGCGCCGGCCACATGCAAACAGTTAGCTAGTTGGTTGAATCATTTGCAGGTGAGTCGCAAAATCAAAACATCAATCAAAAATATATAGTTCAGCGTTGATCCACTAATCAATTGTTGTGTGTACGTTTCAATTTTCAATATAGCAACGAGCTGTGCAATATAAGTATTGGACACTCTCTGGAGAGCCTTTGGTTATATGGTTATCTGGTTTGCATATACCCCAGAGTTATCTCACAGCCCTGGTACAGGTGAGTATCGGTAGAGGACAACTCACACGCACGAAATTTTCTGAATTTCGACCCAAACACCACCCATTTTTTGTCCCCCCATCATCTGTACAAATGCATTATCCCTGCAGATTGCCTGTCGTAAAAATGCCTGGCCTCTGGATCGTTCCACCCTTTTCACCTATGTGACCAACTATGCGGACCCCGATGATGTCGAGGAGCGTCCAGTAACAGTAAGTTTACCACCCATTTTGTGCGCTCTAAATGCAAAACTATGACCTTCTCTACCACCCACACTCCATGTGCTGCTGCATGGACACTAATTTCGTAATTAAGAATTCTGTTTGCATTTTAATCGTTTAACTTTTTTCTTTTTTTGTATGTGTTTTCCAGGGCTGCTTTGTGCATGGTCTGTACATAGAGGGCGCACGCTTTGACTTAACAACTAATCAGTTGGCGCGGTCTCATCCCAAAGTACTGGTCGAGGAGTTGGCCATTTTGGCCGTGGAACCCATTGAAGCGCACAGACTTAAGCTACAGGTTTGTTAAGGGGGGAAGAGTATTCAGTGTACTGTCCTGGGGTTCGACGCCGTCTGCAAGTGACAAGTACTAATGTGCTCGCTCTTGTATCTGTACGGTCGTGGAACCCAAAGGATAAGCTAAAAACTGACACTAAAGTTGAAGTTGCGTTGGTCTTGGGTTTGGGTTTTGGGGCTTGGCTGTGCTCTGCTGATATTTGTTTAAATGCAGCACTGTAAATTACCAACAACTTTCGCTGCTAATGGAGCATCTATTGGACTAATTGTTTCAGATTTTTCCTTTTTGAGAGGGAAATACTGAAAATATGCTTTATGGCTTAACTTTTTTTTTACTATATAATGAATCTTCTCTCTTTTTGCAGAACACATTTTTGGCTCCAGTGTATACCACATCGTTGCGTCGCAATGCCATGGGTGTGGGTCTAGTATTCGAGGCAAATTTGGCCACCTCCGAGGATTTGAGTCATTGGGTATTGCAAGGTGTCTGCCTTACCTTGAATACGGATACTTAGGATCCGAAAAGAAAAAAAAGAAAGACTGATGATTTTACCACTGTTTTTAATTGTGATTAATCTTAATTGTTCGTTCTTTGTATTAAAGCCGATTAAATCTATATCCTGGCATTGGAGTTTCATTGTAAGTATTATTTGTGCCTATTTTCTAGTGCCATTCAATAAAGTGTATTGTGCCTCTCAATGGTTGATATGCCGCCGATACTCCGTGGGCATTACCTTCGCCGCCGGCAACCGAAGCAGCTCTTCAACTTATCCATTATATTTGTTTTCATGGAGGGCAACAGGAGCTCAAGATTTTGTGTGGCATTGCTATCATCCGACTCTAAATCAGACTCAATTGTCATCTCCTGTATACTAAATGTATCAGTTAGTTCATGATTCGGCTGACGACGTTTGGCACGCTTCAGCTGAGCAGGAAAAAAGGATATCTCCTCGGCCTCATCACTGCTGTCAGACTTGTAGTCAACTAATGGTTTTTGTTCTGGTTCTCCCGGTATGGGTAGACGATTGATTGGAATAAGAGTGGACGACTGAGTTTTGGTGGCCTGCAAAAAGAAATGTATATATTGTAATAAGAAGATTTACCCAATCAATTTCGTACTATGTTGTACCTGTTCCTCCTGAAATTGGGTATAGTTACGCCTGGCCCTCTCGACCTTCAACTCTAGTTTACGTTGCAGTATGCGGCAGGTATTTGGTGGCTCGTGGGTTGTATTAGCTTCCTCTTCATCGATTTCAATGGTAGTCGGTGCATACACTTTGCTTGCGCCCCTAAATGCCACCTCAAACTCCAGATCAGACATATGTTTGGGTGCTCCACTGACAGTTTTCTGCATTGGCCATGAGTTATGATTATTGTTTTTCTCCTCTCTCGCTCTAAAGTTGGCATAGATTATTGTACTTACCAATAGACCAGCTGCTCCTGCACCATCATCATAGATATTCGATTGTCTATCCTCACTATCAATGCCACTGTCCTCCATATTTGATGAAATTGTTTCTTATTTTGGCCTCTATATAAAATTGCAAAAATAAAGCACACACAGAATGCCAAAAATACAAATACAAACAAATTTCAATTGCAAAAGCCAGCAACCCCGATGACTAACCACAGCGCAGACTCCAATCCAACAGCTGGTGCTGCCTGGTCTATAGAGCTCTATGCCTGGGTAAAAATCAATAATTACCCCTTCGACTAACTCCCGCTAGAGTTGCCACTTGATTGGAGGTTTCAAAATAGAATAAAAGAAAGAAAGAAATTGTCCCACTTATGGCTGGAATATTTATTTAATACATATGCACTCGTTTATTAAGTAAATGTTTTTTTTTTTAATTATTTACAATTATTTTGTTTTTTTTTCTTTTAGACTTAAAGACTTTGTTCGTTCGACTGAAAACGCGTTTTTAGCCATGTTTCTTCTTCTATGGATTGAATTTAAGGTAACTCAAGAATAAATAGGAACAAAATATAAAAACAGAACTAATACTACTATTTGCTTGATGTGCTGGAAGAAAGATAAATCCGTAACTAACTTAAAAATGTTCGTGATTGTTGTTTTTTGTTTTTGGATCTGTGTTTTTCTTTTTGGTCTATCTGCTTTAAAGTTGGTCGACATCTCATTTAGGATAAGATACCATAGAATGCGCTGGGCTAGTTATTCTCGTTTAATATTATCTCAACTCAAATCAATTCGAAAGAAATACTAAAATTAATCGGGATATTTTTTTTGTGTTTTTTTTTTTATGTTTTTGTGCTTAGTGCGGAATTACAGCGCATTGGGATGAGGCTGCGAAATTTGGCCAGCCAGTGTGCAGGATCTGCAACAGAACTGGGCATAATATTTGTTGACACAATAGTGGCCAGTGACAATCAGTTTGCAATTGGCAAAGTAAGGATTATCAATGCACTCGGGTGACACCGGAATGACAGCTAAAAAAATAAAATATGAGATCTCAATTAAGATCAATAGAAAAGTAATAAAACAAATATTCCTTCTTACATTGTATATTAATCGTCTCCTCGCTAGTGCTGTAGTTGATATTATTGCGAGCTGTGCATCCATAGAGACCTGAATCCTGAACATTCACATCGCTGATAACCAAACGATGAGGCTCGGCGGCTAATATAGATTAGAATGCCATTATAGAGAGAAATTTCCAAAAGAAAAAAAGACCACATTACTTACAAGTTATCTGTATGCGTTCATTGTTATACAATGGCACCTTATCCTTGGTCCATGTTACCACGGGTGTGGGATAACCTTGCACGGCACAGCTAATGGCAATTGTGGAGCCAGGGGTATAAGTATTTTGTGGATCCGCACTGAGCACAGCATTGGCATTGACTAAGTAAGACAATTATAAGACATAGATTATAATAAGAGTTCCACAGATTTGATCAATTTCCATTCTACACAACACAAACCCAATGCCATGCGTAACCAAATCATGCAAAAGTACTTACTTGTCGGTGGTGGTGGTACATAAACTGGTCGCGTGGGTCTATACGGATAACTTGGCCTCTGAGTTACTGGCGCTGTGGCCGGATCTAACACATACTGCAAGTATTGATCATCCTCAGGGTTCAGCGAACGAGCTGGACCCACTGCCTTCAGTGTGATAATCAATGAGGCTGGACGCTGATTGTTATAAGCATCACAAGTATAGACACCCAAGTCCGATAATTGTATAGAACGGAAGAAGAGCGAATAGTCGCGAGTCATTTCAGCACGATCGCTGGCACGACGTCCAAAGAGCTGATTATTACGCCACCAGCTAACATGCGGTGCTGGATAACCACCGGCCGGGCAACGTATTAATGCCGGACTATTCAATTGGACAATCTGTGTAACATTCTTCTCGCCATACACATAAGCTGATATATCTCTAGGTTCTACCAACACCAAGCCATAAGCAAATTAATCAGGTCAAGCAAAACACATGCATAAAAACAAATCAGTTAAAATGTTAAAAATGCCAGCACCAGACGAAAAAAGCATAAGAAAAACCAAAAGATTGACGTACCTGTCACTTGTAAGGTCACCTCGCGACGCACTGGCTCACCCAGGCCATTGCTAGCCACACAGACATAAGTGCCATCATCGGTTTGACGCACCTGGACAATGGTCAAGTCACCATTGGAGGTCAGTACATATCTGCCTTGATTAGTATCGATCTAAAAGTAGGCAAAACGAATTATTCTATAACCAATCTTCCATTGGAATTTCTTTTAAGGGATAAAAATTACCAGCAAATTATTGAGCGACCATGTTATATTAGGCGGTGGGTTGCCAGTTGCAAAGCAACGTAATACAGCTATGCCACCAATCGATGTCTGTGTTTCCAACTCGTGGGGTTCTTTGGGCTCAAGTTCGGCCCTCACATCGCCTGGATAGAGAATGGCCGGAGCACGAGTGATGGGTGACTGGGTAGGGCGTGATGGACGAACACAGAGATGTCCACAGCCATCGCTGCAGCATTTGTTATCCCCACGACAATCGGCATCATTGTAGCATTCACGAGCACAGTTGCTGGCATTGGCCGCCAAATGTGGGCATTCTCCGGGCTTGTTAATGTCTCGGCAGACGGGTTCAAATTGCCGATCTCCGGCATTGGATACCTCGATAGCACATTGCTGACCTTCGGGACAGTTGTAATTTTCGCAAGGATTCTCACAAACGCATTGGGTACACTCGGGTTGAGAACGGGCAGCCTCTCTACGTACACCATAAGGACAACGTAAATCGCGACACTCATTATCGAAACTCTCGCAACGGCTTTGGCCAATCTCGTTATCAACCTCATTATCGATGGGCTCTGTGAAAGCGTAAAGAAATATGGTTAAATCAGTTGTCTTAACTAATTATATATTTATCTATCTAGATTCCCCCTAGAACCCGTGCAAACTTAAGATTAGTGAAACAGTGCACAAAATACTTTTTCTACTTCTACATTTCTACAGAATCAAACAAAACTAAAAGTGGGGGCAAGGTGCAGAGTGCATAGTGAAGGGTGTGGTATAATTTTTTGTGGTGTAGGGTGCAATTTTTGGAGCTCTTGTACAGGCTTACTTCCGCATTGATTTGTGCATGCTTCAAAGGAACGGAAATTGTTCTGATTGCCGGAACAACCAGAGTAGATAAAGGATATACAATTTCCACGCTCATCATCATAGTACCAACGACGCTCCTGCACCGCTGGTCCATTGCATCGACCGGTAACCACCGGCAGCAAACAGATTTCTACTTACAAAACCAAGGATAAAGTATTAGACCAAATGCAGCCGTAACTCATTCAACACAGTTCAAATGTTACCTTTGGCAGTACCAGCAGCTGGTTGTGGTTCACGTGCTGCTATGCATACCGTTTGACATTCATATAGATCATTGAACCGATTGCCTGTACCATCACAGCCGCCATAGGTGAAGGGTTCACAAATTTGACTTTGACGATTGAAATAGTAACGTGTCTGCCACTGAGTGCAGGGACCCGTATCCACTTGCTCATTGCAAACGTCTGACACAACTGGTTAGCTCAACTAAAAGACAATAAACTATATCTAAATTACTTACCCACATCCTTGAATTCACCACATTGACGTTCGCACTGATCGCGGGACTCGAACCGATTGCCATTGCCGCCACAGCCGCTGTATGTGAATGCTGTGCAGGTCAGTTTTTCATTATCGTAGAACCAGGCTGTAGTATGATTATCACACTCTCCACTCTCTGGAGCCAAGACACAGACTGAGTAGACCTACATTAGAGATAAGACATTTCTTTAAAACTGACTTCTCTCCTTTAAGAAATTTTAATTTCCCTAGTGTAATCAAGTTTTCGTTGATCCTTACCGGAGGTTGTGGTTGTTCTGGTTCAGGAGCTGCCTGATCGCGACAGTACTCCAAGCAGGCTCTTTCCGAAACGAAGTTATTACGATTGCCGCGGCAACCAGAAAACTCAAACTCTTGGCAGCCTCCAGTGCGCTCATCAAAGAACCAACGAGTGGACAAATCATTGCATCGTCCACGAACCGGTGGTAGAGAACATGTTGGTTGGGCATGATCGCACTCGTTCTGACATTCTTCCTCACTGCCATAGCTATTGGGATTACCCCCACAGCCAGTGTACACGAACTCGTCGCACAAACCCTCCTGGCTATTATAATACCAACGTGTCTCATTCTCATTACAATTGCCTGAATCGAATGACAGGAAGCACTTAGCTGTATCGGACTCTGGTCGTGGTTCCTCGGGCTCTGGTTCTGAGTCGTCAAATCGGTTGTCTATAGATGGACTACAACGTGAAGTACACTCTTGCTCGGATTCAAAGCGGTTCTCATTGCCACCGCAACCGCCATAGTAGAACTGTTGACAACGATTCTCTGTAGCGTTGTAGTTCCACTTAAGGACATACTGATCACAAGTGCCCACATCTGCTGGTTGGTCACACAGATTACCAGCTGGCTGTGGACGAGTTTGTGGCGGCGATGGTCGTCGCTCAGGTTCAGGTCTGCGCTCCGGTTGGGGCTCCGGTTCAGGCTCCGGCTGTCGTCTGCCGCAACGTTGTTGACAGTCCGATTCAGTTTCGAAACGGTTACCATTGCCGCCACAACCACCATAATAGAACTGGCGACAAGAGCTGATAGACGAGTCAAATCTCCATTTGATAGTATAGTTATCACATTCACCAGCATTTTGAGGTTCATCACAAACATGCGCTGTGCTTGGGGCTGGTGGTGGGGTTGGTGGTGGTTGTGTGGGTTCTGGCTTCTTCTCGCAACGGGATTGACAAGCCTCCTCACTGGCAAAACGATTCTCGTTGCCTCCACAGCCACCGTAGTAGAACTGGCGACAAGACTCCTCTTTGGTATCATAGTACCAAACACTTTCATAATTGGCACACTCGCCCACCTCAGCGGGTATTTCACAAATATCCTTGGCTGGATGACAAATAGTTGAATTTGTTAATAATTATAGCTAATGAATCCCTGGGTGCACACATTTAAAGCAGCCACAGCAACACTTAAAGCTTACCAACTTGACGGGGACAATGGTCTTCGCAAGACTCCAATGTGGGGAAATTGTTCTTATTGCCACCACAACCAGTGTAGTAGAAGGGCACGCAGCGTTTCTCGCTCTCCGAGAACTGCCATCTGGCATGCTGTTCACTGCAATCACCAGTTTGCTTAGGAAGTGAGCATTGCTCTGGGTGTGTTGTAAGTGACGGGAGTTTGGGATGCAGGTTCAGGTGCAGATAGGAAGTAACAAGCAATCATGCGATCAAACAAATAACCAAGACCAAGCAAAAGGAAGGAAAGTATGGGAAGAACATAACCGTTAACCAGGAGAAACAATTAAAGTTATAGCTTAACAATAAGCCCAAGCAAAACAATACCCCAATATAAGTCTATGTTAGTTTTCAAACCTTTAAGTACACCCGGTTTGCGACAATTGTAGGAACAGGCGTGTTCAGTGGGATAGTTGTTCTTGTTGCCCTTGCAACCGCCATAAGTGAAGGGACGACACACATCGGTCTGATTGTCATAATACCAACGCTCAAAGTTGCCTGCACAAGGTCCACTCTCCACTGGTTGCTCACATGCAGCTGTGAGATTTTTAAAGAAATAAATTTTGATTCAATAGGAAATCTAATAATACGTGTCCACTTACGTAAACTCTCGCTAACCGCACAAGTGCCCTGGCATTGTTCCAGAGTGTCGAATCGATTGTTGGTGCCATAGCAGCCTCCATATTGGAACTCCTCGCAACGATTGCGGTCTGTATCGAAGTACCATTTCTTGGTATAACCCTGGCATGGTCCTGCACTCTTGGGCAGCAGGCAGACATGTTGACCTTGGTATTCCTGGCAAGTGTCCTTACACTCGGCTTCAGTCTCGAAACGATTATCATTACCCTCACAACCGCCATACCAGAATCTTGCGCAGCCACCATATGATGTATCGAAGTAGTACTTAACGCTAAAGTTTCCACAAGTGCCCGTTTCTTTGGGAAGTCCACAAGCCTTTTGAGGTGGCTCTTGCACATTCTCACAGCCGCCAAACTTATCATCTGTTGCCTTGGTAACACCATCAGGACAGCAACCATGATCAGTCTCCAGACAAGTGCAGCCCTCAAAGTTGGGACCCTTGGCCGGAGTCTTGCCATCCTCGCAGCACTTGAATTCTGTTTGTGAGCAATAGCAGCCGTGATGGTGTGGTCCCTTGGCAAAGGTAAGGCCATCCGGACAGCAACCGAATTGTGTGGTCTCACATGGGCAGCCCTCGAATTTGGGTCCACTGGCGGCAGTGATTTTGTCGGGACAGCAGCCATGCTGAGTGGTTTCGCAAGCACAGCCTTCTTGATTGTATCCACGTGCGGCTGTCTTTTGGTCGGGGCAGCAGCCATAGGGCGAACCATTGCAGTCGCAACCCTCAGAGTTAGGTCCACGAGCAGCAACAATGTTGTCAGGACAACATCCGTAGGGAGCACTTAGACAGCAGCCCTCACCACTTGGACCATGAGCTGGTGTTTCATTATCTGGGCAACATCCAAACGGTTCGCCTGTGCAAGCTGCGCAGCCTTGACCATCAGGACCAGCAGCAGGTGTGCGGCGATCTGGACAACAACCGTATTGAGAACTATCACAGCCCCTCGGTCTTGGTGGTGCTTGAGCTGCAGGTTTCTCCTCACATCCCTCAAAGTTTTCACCCTTGGCAGCTGTCTTTCCATCTGGACAGCAACCAAACTTATCGAATGAACATGACTTTTCGACATCACCGGATCCCTCAACTTCAGTAGTTGATTCTTCAGCTGCCTCTGTGGTCGTGGAAGGTGGCACAGTTGTTGTTTCTGGACAACCTTCATTATCTTCACCTTCAGCTGGCGTAAATTTGTCTGGGCAGCATCCGAAGAGAGTTTCAGCGCACTGTGATTTCGGACAACCTTTGTTGTTCTTGCCCTCCGCTGGTGAAACTCCATCCAAGCAGCATCCGAACTCAGTATCGGCACAAGTCTTGGCAATTGGACAACCTTTGTCAAATGGTCCCTTTGGTGTGGATTTGCCATCCGGACAACATCCATATTTCGACTTAGAGCATTGTTTCTTCTTCGGCGTACATTTGCGTAGTTTATCCTTTCCAATAGTACTGTCCCAGATATTGGGCGTGGTTGAGTCAGAGCTGTCATCCTTGTCGGACGAGCTCCAAATATCGGTAGTGCTGCTGCCAAATTCAGTTGATAGTGAACTATCTGTAGATCCTTCTGTTGTGCTATCAGAAGATCCCACAGATGTGCTATCAGTAGATCCTTCAGTTGTGCTATCAGTAGAACCTTCAGTTGTGCTATCGGTAGATACCTCAGAAGTGCTGTCAGTTGATCCCTGGGAAGAGCTTTCTTCCGTTGCAACACTTTCAGTAGACTCTGTGGATCCAGACACATCAGTTGAGGAATATTCTGTTGATCCAGGAGAGGCGGTTGAATCACTAGAATCAGTTGATTCTGTTGAATCTGATGAACCACTGGAACTACTGCCCTCTGTAGTTGATCCGTCTGAAGAACTATCATCAGAGCTTTCAGTGGAGGCGCTGTTGGTTTCCCCAGTAGATTCAGTAGTGACATCAGATGATGCATCAGTAGAACCATCGGACGACCCATCTGTAGAAGCGTCAGTAGACCCATCGGAAGATCCGTCGGAAGAGCCATCTGTAGACGCATCTGTAGAAGCATCGGAGGAGCCATCGGTCGAACCATCGGATGAGGCATCGGTAGAGGCATCGGAAGAGCCATCGGTAGAGGCATCGGAAGAGCCATCGGTAGAAGCATCGGAAGAGCCATCGGGAGAGGAACCATCGGTAGTAGAACCATCAGAACTTGATACATCGGTTGAAACATCAATAGTGCTACCTCCTTCGGTTGTCGGTCCTTCGCTTGACGAGTCACTTGATTCTGTAGAAGATGCGTCTGTTGTAGAATCCGAAGAACTAACATCCGTTGAGCCTTCGCTGGAGCTGGAGCCATCTGTTGTCGACGAATCATCTGTCGATGGGGATTCGGTTGTATCTGTAGAAGAGTCAGGAGTACTTTCTGTCGTATCTGTAGAGGAAGATTCGGTGGAATCTGTTGACGACGAAACATCAGTTGATCCCGATACATCAGTTGATCCAGATACATCAGTTGATCCAGATACATCAGTTGATCCAGACACATCAGTTGATCCAGATACATCAGTTGAGCCTGATGATTCAGTTGACCCAGATACATCAGTTGATCCAGATACATCTGTTGATCCAGATACATCAGTAGACCCAGATACATCAGTTGAACCTGATGATTCTGTTGATCCAGACACATCAGTTGATCCAGACACATCAGTTGATCCAGACACATCAGTTGATCCAGATACATCAGTTGATCCAGACACATCAGTTGATCCAGACACATCAGTTGATCCAGATACATCAGTTGAGCCTGATGATTCAGTTGATCCAGATACATCAGTGGAGCCTGATACATCGGTAGAACCTGAAACATCAGTTGAGCCAGAAACATCAGTTGATCCTGAAACATCAGTTGATCCAGATACTTCAGTTGATCCAGATGCATCAGTTGAGCCTGAAGATTCAGTTGAACCAGATACATCAGTTGACCCAGATACATCAGTTGAATCACTTGAATCGGAACTTGATTCGCTTGAACTGGCGGAGACGTCTGTTGAACCAGATACGTCAGTTGAACCAGAAACATCTGTCGAACCTGAGACATCAGTAGTAGCATCAGATGATGACTCAGACGTTTCTTCACTTTCTCCACTGCCTTCTACAGACGAAATTCCGCTATCCGTTGTGCTTTCTGTATCATCTCCAGAACCTTCCACAGTACTATCTGTCGAAGCCAAGTCATCGACGGTTGATGTATCAGGGCTATCACTCAACATGAGTTCATCAGTGAAAAGTGTGGATTCCGTTTCCGAATCATCGTCGGTCTCAAATTGGTCTGTTATCTTTGTTTCATCTGGCAGACTGTCGGTAATCAGCTCAATATCATCATCTTCAGAACACTCCTCATCATCATCTTCAATTGGCTTATCAGTGCTAGTAAGTGGCAAAACTTCATCCTCAGTGCAAGCTTCAGTATTACATTTTTCGGATATAGATTCGACTTTAGATTCATCACAGTTCAGAGACTTGGTACCATTTGAAAGGCATAGGACCTCACGAACACGTTCGCCGCCACCACAAGGTTTGCTGCACTCGTCCCACGGTCCAGTAAACCATTCACCTGGACACTCCTTTGCTTCACCTTCGCATTCTTGTTCAGAATTTGGTTTTGTATCTGCGTTGCATTTCGAGTCATCAGCGGCAGGCGTTACCGTTTTTCCATCAAACTCTCCACAGATAACGATGCGGGATTGAACCCCTTTGCCGCAAGGTGCCGAACACTTACTCCATTCCGATGAAAACCATTGTGATTCACATTTTGGCGACTTGCACTCTCTGGTTAGTAGGGGAACTTCCGGCTGACAGAACTCCTCGGGATACACTTTGCCATCTTTGGATCCACAAATCGCCGTACGTGTTTCAGTGTTTTGGCCACAAGCATTGCACTAGACGAAAATTCAAATCAATACAGAATTTTTTTCAATGAGTATTAACTATTCGAGTCATCTACTTAATACTTACACCACTCCATTGTGAAATAATCCAATCAACACCCTCGCAAGGGGCTAGGAGGCAGGACTTTTCCACTTCTGGTTTATCCTCGACGCAATCCTCATCAGGCAATACACGTTTACGACCATTTTCCTCAATGAAACAGGTAACTTTGCGAGTTTGTTTACCATCACCACATAGTTTATCACAAGGTGTCCAGGGTCCCAAATGATATTTGGGACAATTTTTCACATCTCGGTTGCATTCCTGAGTCGTAGCAGGCTTATTGCCAACTTCTTTCAGGCAAACCGCATCTTCTTCAACCGAATGTTGCCTTTAAAAAGAAGAATTACATAAGTTTGATTCCCTCTCGACTAAAGAAATTTACCTACCCATCGGCTGAGATTCGCGTGCAAGTGACAGTTCTGTTTTGGAAACCATCCGAACCGCAACCCTTTGAGCACTTGCTCCATTCACCCTCTACCCAATGTGGAGCACATGGTTCTGTGCCACAGGCCTGTTCTTCATCGGGCTTATTATTGGGATCGCACAGTTCACTATCGACTTCCTGTAAGTTGACACGATTGTGGCATGTGACAGTACGCTTGTGAGTTCCACCGCCACACGAAGCGCTGCAGGGACCAAATTCACGATGTGTCCATGTATGGGCATCTGGTTGACTGTGACTCAGCGAGTCTGGGATGCTGTACTCATAGTCAATGCTAACGTTCTTATCCTGTACCAACATCACAATATAGATACTCTCAGAAATGGGACCACTACATGTCAACTGATCGGGTGCAGCAAATCCCATGGGTTTGCGTTGATAGGTCCACCAGCAATCAGCAAAAAACATGGGACGTGGAAAATCAATGCGCCAATTACCGTTTAGGTAATAGTGACCTGTTTGATTGCGGCAAGCCAGATAATTATTCGATGGCTCTGTCTCTATAATGCGTATATTGGTGGCACCTTGTGGCACCAATAGCAAATCATTATACCCGGCAGCCAAATCTCTTGAGGTGTATCTATTCTGAACTGTATTGCAGGTGCTACCATCACCGCCGCATTTACGGCATTTGTCTTCTTTAGCATCACTGCCCAACATCATGTCACAGCCCACCTTCTCGCACTGACCATTGACACAGACATCTAGATCCTTGTCACTGCATCTTGTGCCATCGACAACCTTCTCCTTTTGCCTATAATAGAAACGCTCACCCTTTGGCATACAGTTCAACTCGCACGGATTGGGTGCATTGGTGTAAGGCACCCATTCGTACAGAACTCCATCAAATTTTTGATCATTGAAACGTGAACATTGCAGAGATCGAAAATCTGGATCCTCCTCTGGGCAATCTTGAGTGTTACAGGAATAATAACGGCGATCGCCACCACTGCAAATCGCATCGCCATTATGACTAGAAAAGGAATAGATATAGACTTATTTTGCGGGGCATCTTTTGATTGTTAAAAGATAATCAATTTGTTTTTTAATTGATCTTTGTCAGAAAGAGTTCATAAGTGTTTATTCTTTAACTTACTCTCTGTTAAGACACTCGCGCGTCTGATAGGAGACACCACCACCACAGGTGCGTGAACAGTCGGATGGTGTACTCCAGGCTGTCCATTCATTGGGATCATCACCTTCACCGCCTGGCGTTACCGAACTGGCCGGTAAATACATATTTGCACCATATTGTCTTTTTTGCCGTAGTCCAGGCTGCAGTCAGATAGAACGATAGGCATCAATGAATGGTGAATGGAATACTCAAATGGTATACTTACGAATCTACTCTGTGAATTGTGAATGCCTATGAGTATAATGAATGCTATCAAGGCAGTTGAGCTGTAAGTGAAAGATAATTTAATTAAATGCTGAACATTTACACGCGAATTCATTACAATCATGGATCAACTGTGTCACGTGTTGACTTGTTGCAACTGCATATTTGTTGACTTTGCCGCATGCTTGGCCAAACAGCACACACACACACACATATACACACAGAAACTCATTAAAGATGCAACAGGCTTGGGGAGTAGGTGGAGGTGACGGACGATATGTGACTGACTCTTTGTCACTTGTCAAGCAACTCTTGGACTTTCTCAAAAGTCACACACACACGTCCGGCTAAGGTGTACAAATAAACTTTTCTAGGGCTTCCCAACAACAACAATACAACAACAACAAACAACAACAACAAAAGCAATATTGTCATCATGAACTTGTTTATGTTCTCCCGGTCAGAGCAAACAAACATTGAACTTGTTTTTGCAGCAAATGGAAGATGATGATGATGCGACAGTGGGGGGCGGGGGAGTATAGAATTGAAATCGAAGGGTTTTTGTGTTTGGTATAAACTTGGTCAAGTAAAAATTTGCAATTTCTTTTTAAGGAAAGATTCGTTTTTGGTTTTTTTTTTTTTTTTTGTTATTATGCGCCGCTGTGGCCATAAATATGCAATGCCACATAAACAAGACATAATTTAACAGAGCTTCCTGCCGATTTGCCAAAAAAATAAAAGCGTAGCAAAACGAAAGAACCAAAATAATAAGTACCAAAAGAATCCAAAAGAATATATGATTATGCCGCAGACAAGGCGACGCCGCCGGCCCAAGTCAGGGACGGAGGAGCACGCTAACAACTTGCGTGAATATGTCAAAAGCGTTCAATGTTGCAAGTCGACGGTAGTCAGCAGGACTAGTAGCTGCTTACCCATTGTTGGGGTCTTGCCAATTTAATTTCCCGACACTGCGTGCACAAGAAGCCATTTCCCTGCCACAGGCCGTCCCACCCCGCTTGGCCATGACTTACAGTTGCCGCCTCGTTTTGTTACACTTGGACGCCTTCGAGTTGATGTTCAGTGCCCGCAGCAGGCGTGCTGCTTATGACAGGAGCATGAACAGGATCCAAGAGATAGAGAAAGAGAGAGAGAGAGCGAACTAGCAAGTGCAGCAGGACAAGTTGCAGCAGTCAGTAAGGCACGCCAAGTGTGTGGCCATAATTTTTATGCTTCTATTTTGGCATTTTAATGCAATTTGAGCGCATTTCCCTTTTGAAACCAATGCCAGGACACCTATTGCTTTGGCAAATGCCACGACAACGACCACGACAACATCACACATTTCACAGTCCATTGAGCTGCCACAAAGATGGAGCTGGGTGGCGTCGACCAGACGCCTTCTCTCTGGCATCTGTGTGGAAAGGGGGGGACAATACAGGATACGCGAACAAAACGATTAATTGGGCAGTTCTACGAAATTTGCTGAGACAACACAACAACCGCAACTGGTTCATGAATTTTTACATCCATTTGTTGTTGTTATTTGCCTCTGATTACGCAAAAAAAAAATTATGCGCCCCCCTTTTTTTGTGTAAGAAAGTATCTGCCACATGTGGCGGATGCCACGTGATATATACAGCATAAACATCAAATGAGTTACATATGTAAGAAGCATGTATGACATGTAAAAACCACCAATGGGCAAAAGTCGGCACCCCCACAGCCTTAGCCATAGCCATGGCCACATAAATGTCAAACAAATAGCCCCTCACAGCGGAAATGGTAAATTCAACGGAAACCCCAACAATAATACCAAAAGAATAATAACCAAAGCCTACGGTTTGAACAATAGCATTCTCTTTTTTTTTTTTTGCCTTGCCAATGGCCTGATTTGGTTTTGGTTGCAAAAGGACTTTCAACTCTAATAGCCAAGATCAAGTCGGTCAGAGAATTATGTGTCATTTAAACAATAGTCTCCATTGTTCATTGTCTGCTCTAGAGATAGAGAGAGTGAGGGAGATTCACAAGAGTCTGTAAGCCATTTTAATAGATGACAAAGAAATGCCCTATACAAGGATATAAACATAAAATTTGTCATTTATTTTCACAATTTCTCAACAATTTGTTAATGATCAAATCAAATAATATTAAAGCCAAGAATTTTGCCTTATTTCTCTTCCTGTATGGTTTAAAATTTATATGTGTACACTGTCAATAAACTTTAGCAATCTTTTAGGTTAAATAAATAGATATTAATTGAGATCTCACCCTCTGTTGAGGGCGAAACTAAATCAACAATATGTATTTGTTCGAAATCACTTCACAATCCATTTAATATGGCATAGAGAAGTGCGTTTTGTTTAAATATTTGGAAATATCTGCTAGGCAACAAGTGTATAATGGGAGGGGGGGGGGGGGAGAGATGGGGGCAGTTGAAAATGTTGCAATGCCCCACCAAAAATCATAAATAACTAAAGCGCCTGGTAATGAGCCACAGTAATGCAACAATAACAATTGCCACTTACTCCATTAGTGATGTGGAAGTGTGTGTGGGTGCACTTAGCCCCCAAAAAGAACTCAAGAACAACAACAACAATTAGATTTCATTTTATGTACAAATAGAGTATATATGTATGTGGTAAGCTCTTTGAGAGAGGGAAACAAAAAAATCTAAACAAATGTTACTGTAGCAAAAATAAATTCTAAGCAGATTTCACACCTGAAGACAGAGGCTGGCGTTTGATTTGTTTACATGACTCATCGCTCCGAGGTTGAGGCAACTGAACACTATCACCCATCCCCTCACCCGCACACACTTAAGCCATAGCAACAGCAACATACTTAGTGCTCTTTCCCATGCCACTTGAGCAGTAGCTAAAGCGAGGGCATAGGGCAATAAGGGCATATTGAGGGTAAGTAAAAATATTGTACATACTCGCTGAATGCCAAACGAAATGTTGCAGCGTGCAACAATTGTGCGTGGCATGCAGATGCTGCGCTGCAACTGCAACTCCCTCTACGGCAGCCTTTGATGAAGATGGAATGCTCCATGAATGCAACCCCACCGATTTCCAGCTGCAATCGTTTGACTTTTGCTGGCCCCCTTTTTCTGTTTTATTTTTTTTTTTTTTTGCCTTGCTCTTTTTTTATGCTGATTGTAATAAAATGTTGGCATTTTATTCTCTTGTTGTTGTTGTTGTTGCTGGTGCATTTTTTTATCTCCTTTTTCATTTTCGTTTTCTTTTTATGCAACAGATTTCATTGTAGCATATAAAAATTGCAGCCGAAGAAATATTTTGCGTTAAATTATTGCAAGTCTTTTGGGAGCATCTGAAGCAACATTTATTTTGTGAGACTTTGTGAGATGGCCTCTTCTACAATATTGTTAGCAAGTGGTGGCTTAATCAGCTTTATTATTGTTCACTTTATTGGGCCACAAAGCCAACAGGCAGCAATTATATGAAGATCTGCCTCATTAGTTTAGAGTATTCTTGAGTTTATATCTACTAACTATCTGTGTATATATTTCTATCTATCTATATATATATATGTGTTTATATATGTATGTATGTATGTGTGTAAGTATATCTGAAAGTTTGTACGCACACATGCAAACACAATTACATAGTCACACAATTAACGCAAGACAAACATAGACTAATGCAAAACGCCAAATTGTGGCCAGGTAAATGCTGGCATTGCCATTGCTGCCGTTGCCATTGCTGAGGATGACTCTATGAGGATGCACACAAGCCAAAGGGGAGAAGCTGCCTCTTCAGCTAACGCCGACGACAACGACGACGACATTTGTTGCAACGGAAGTAAATGTTTGCATTGTTGAAATTTTAATTGCATTTGCATAAAGTAAGGTATACACACACACACACACACACACAGACATTGTGAGTGTGTGTTGCCTTCGGCAGGCTGTTGCTGCTGTCATTTTGACTGGCTTAGCTTTGGCCAAAGCAATTATCAATTTCAAAATTAATTAAACTTAATTGAGTGGTGAAAATAATAAACATACTTATGCCCCCAAAAGGTTCAACATGCTATACAAGAATAAATTGTTTCAAATGAAACCCAAAAGGTTATGCAACAGTTAAAAGGCTCAACAATGTTGCTGTTGCTAAAAGCCACTTCAACAGCTAGAGCAACATCAGCAGCAGCAACAACAACAACAATGTTGGCTTAATGAAATATTTGTCACGCGTTTGACCAAATGAGCAAAGCAAATGGGCAAACAAAATCTACAGTTAGGAGACCAAAGTGTACATAGAGAGACATAGAGAAAGAGAAAGAGGAAGAGAGAGAGAGAAAGAGATACAGAGAGAAAGAAAGAGAAATAGATTTCACTTTGGTTGCAGCAGCAGCAAACTTACTGACCCATAAATTTCACTCACTGACAGCAGCAAAATATTTAACTTGTAAACAAAATTTTTTTTATGGCAAATGTTGCAGGCGGCCACTTGAAGTCTGCAACTAATTAGAGGCAATCATAATGCAACGCAACGCAACACATCGCGAGACGACATATGCAAATCCCCTCCCCCTTTACATAAACATTGGCAATTTTCTATTTGGCCAACTCATTTGGTTTGAGATTGCAACAAGCTGCTTAAGCTTGAAGTTGCATTCACTTATAACTAATAGCACTTGAAAAACATTGAGGGAAACATTGTACCAATGTGTTTACATACTATAAATACACGTACAAATACATATAAACATACATATATAGTACACATATATACCTACCTACCTAATTATTTTACTCTTGCGAACTTTGCACTCGGAGCCGAACAAGTGGGTGAGAGCACAAGTGGAAGTCTCTTAATCAAGTCACTATGTAAACATATCCATAGCCAGTTAATGATAAAAATAGTTCTCACAGGATACCACCCACCCTCCCCCTCAAATCTGGCATACATCAGCACATAATTAGCCACAAGATATTATACATATGTGGCCAATAAACTACACGCAGCATATGAGGGAAGCTCTAACAGCAAACAATACCAAAAAAAAAAAAAATTAATTTATCAACAGTGTTTCTTAATTCTGCCTAATATTATTATTACTTTTTTCCTCTTTTATTTATTGTTCTTTTTATAGAAATGTTATGTTTGGCTTTCAGCAAGTGATTAAAATGGTTGCATGCCAAAAAAAATTTATAGAATTAAAAGGAAAAATCATTTATCTTGCTTAATCATAATAGAAAAATCTAAATAGGTCTTGAGATTCTTGGATTTTTTTATCACTTAGATCATTTTTTAGATCATGATATTTAGAAAAGTTTGCATTGTTTAAAAATAAAAGCAAATCTTCAATCACAAATATAGTTTTTAACTCATTTTTTTAAATTATTGCCTACTTTCGAATTAGCTTGTTATATTAGCAACTTATTAAAATTCTATTGAAATCCTACCAAACTCTTACTTGTGTTCAAAACAGCAGGATCCAATTTTCCGTTATAAATTACTACAGAAATTTCGATTAGATAATCGATAATTAAAATGTCAACAACACTGATCCTGTTAGAAGCAACAACAAGCACTCTCTCGCTCTCTGTATCAAAGCTTACTCTCTGCTCTCTTTTAGTTTTCATTTTCGCTTGCCGCGTTTGCATCTCTTATTGTGCCGGTAAAATTAATTATTCTTTTTGTGTGCAAAATACTGCAGAATATTGCATATTAATAAAATATTTGTAAAGTTAAAGTAATTATCTTTCGAATGATGATATTGGCATTCAAATCGGTTCGGTGGTTCTCAATTAAATGTTAAATTGTTTCAATAGTGAAAATGAAAGTAAGCAAATATAGAAGAAGCAGCAGAAGAAAGGTGAGCTTGTGTGCGTTAATGTGTGTGCCTAGGCAAAAAGTTATCGAAATTCAACTGCAGTAGTGTATTTTTTTTCGATTTTTTTTCCTGTGACTCTAAAACCAAGTGCCGTTTATTTAAAGTGAGTGTGAAAATGTGAGAAGAGAAGCTTTGAATGCAACTGCAAAAGGATGAAGATTTATTTAAATGGATAAAGTAAGGTGAACGGATTTTAAAATTTTCTATTTATTTTAAACGATCGCATTCAAATAATTGTTAAAATAATTGAATTAACAGTTAAAAAATGCAAATGTATATATATATGTAGGTTTGACTTATTGTATTTGAAATTTGTTGTGTCAATGTAAAACGTTTTATAATTCATATTATATTGATTTTCAATTCAAAAGAACTAACGCTTGCAAACTCAACTTGCTTGACCTTGTTTAGCAACAAAAAAAAAATACTATATTTTAAAATAACTAAACCATCAGCATACCAAATAAACAATCGGCAACATCATCAACTTGTACTGTTTGACGCACACAAGTTTTAGTTATTTATAATAGCCTTCGGAATGAATTGTTAACCAAGCAAAAATTGCTTAGAATTCTATAAAGACAGGCAAAATGTAGACTATTTATTGACATTGATTTATAGTGCAATTACCAGTATTCCACTCCTATTAAGAAAAAAACAGGGTAAACCATTGTTCTTCTCCTTCATGCAAAAACGGAAGCTGCAGTGCAGTAAGTTGCAGTTGCTGCAAAACCAACATTACAACATTTGTCTGGAGACAAGTACAAATATGTGTACATATATGTTTATATGCAGCTGATTTCAATTTTGGGAACATCATTTTGTTCCTTAGCTGTCATCAAGATGCATGGCACGTTTACTACTTGTTGGAGGGAGAGGAACACCAGCGCTGATCGCGATATACTCTGTGCCGGCCGGCAGTCAAAATATTTATATATATAAAATTTTTTCTTCCTTCGTTTTTGGTATCTTTCTTTTTGCCTCGTGAGTCTTTCGAGGCATGTTTCACTTGTTGCCGCTGCTGGCAACTTTTTTGTGTTCTTTTGGGAACATTTTTGGCTGCATGTGACGCATCCGCGCTACGGGTTTTTTGTTGTTGTTGTTGCCTTCTTGCGATTCATCGTCTGGTTTTGCAGAAATTTTGGATATTTTTGCAATGGTTTTTAGTTTTTTTTTTTTTTTTTTTTTTTGTCTTTTCGGGGCATCCTTTTCATCTTCCGCGTTGCAGCGGTTCAATGAACTTTGCTCCTCTCGTTTTTTGTATTTGATCATTCAAACATATTAACATATTTGGCGGCATTTGATTTAATGCTCTCTCTCTCGCTGAACTATACAATAAACTTTGTTAATTATGCATAAAAAAAACAAACACAAGTTCGGAAAGTCATGGGAACAAGAAACAGATTTACAGAACTGAAGAACTGTCATAAGAGGCAGCAGAGGGAGGGGAGGAGCATATATACATACATATGTTGCAAATGCAGCGTGCATCATCATTATAAACTTGTTGCTTGAAGCGATTGTAATTGATCCATGGCCAATGTGATCCCTAATTATAATTCGTTTTTGCTCATTTGCCGCATCATTCGATATTCTCATGAACTTGCCACATTTGCATGCGCCCCAGACAAATTTCCGTTGCATATTTGCACGAACCGCCCCCATCCATCCGTTGGTAATCCACCTATCTGCATAGATTGGCAAATATTTGGTCAATAAGATTTATTAATAGCAATTAAAGAACAATTATGCAATTGGAGTGTTTATGTTCGTGCATGATTTTCCACATAAAATTGAAAAAATAATTGACTGTCGGCAGCAGCGGGAGGTGAGGGCAAAATCAAAGATTTACTGTTTATATTGAAAAAGCACACACACACACACAGAAAAAACACTTAATAAACAATTTGAGGGGTTTTTTGGCTTTTAGTTTTCATCCTCTTAGAAACTATGTGTACAAAATTTAGTGCTTTTCCAAGGAAAAATTATGGTTAAAACATAACAAACAGAGTGAGTGATCCAACCAAACAACTTAACAACAAATAGAATTCCAATCGCAATTGCTCATCGCCAAGCAAAAGAACTTGAACTATATATATCAACTATAACTACAACTTTTGTATCTTTAGCACTTTCTTTTACCTTTTTTTTTTGTTGGGGTTTTTACTGATCAAGTTCAAAGACGTCACGAGTCACAAATTCTGGCTTAATGGAATGAAATTGCCGCCGCGAGGTTATTTAATGGAAGAGACACTTTACCAAGTTGCGCCATTAAGCCGCAATGTTAATGACAGCCAATTTGGCCAGATTTCGGCCAACTGACATTATCATATCACATACATGTATATACAAACAACCAACTTTGAAAATGTATATAGATAAATTCAATTGCCAACTACAAAGCAAAAATATTGAAATATGTTATTTTTTTTTTTTTTTTTTTTAGAAAATCTTTTTTTGTTGAATTTCTCGATTAACTTTTTATCTAACGCTTCATATGTTGGCCATATTTTAATTTTGGCAAATGGAATATACCAAAAGATTTCATCAACAAGCAAAGGGGCAGAGGCAGAGGGAGAGATATGTGTATATACCTAATACCATCCTTTTTTTCGTTGACACAAGATGGGAATTTTTTGCGCCTTCAAGTGGCAACACAAAATTCTATTTCGCGAAATAGTCAAAGAAAAACTATAAAGGACAAACTAACTTCGATCATGCTGAATATTGTATACCCTTTTCAATTCTCCATTTGCCGAACAAAACGCAAGTTTATGAGAAGTCATACATATCAAATAGCACTATGATATAGCTTATCGATTTTATGAAGAATTAATAATGAAGACTCATAAATTTAGTGCCCAGTATCTTTAAATACTTCTCAGAACCCATTGTTTCTGTTGCAATTATATACATAGTCAACCGATTTCTTTGGAACTTGTAATCCTATTTATACCAAACATACAAATACAAAGTTTAAAAGACAATTGCTTTAAAAAATCACCAAATAATTAATGTTAAACTATATTCGTAATATATTTATATTTAATTAACCGATGCCACTCGAACTTTCTAGTATTATTTAAACATTTAATAAACTAGTTAATATAAGTAAATTAGATCAAAATATTGAAGAAATACAAACTTCTTAATCCAAAACTCCATTCTAAATCGATCTTTTCTATGGCAATTATATAATATATTCCTAAGATGCGACCGTATTCAGTATATAGACAGCGTCCGGCAGAAAGAAGATCATTTATCAGATTAACTTTAAAACAGAATCACTGAAAGGCCTTGATCTCAACAGAGAGAGAGAGAGAGAGAGAGATCAGAATTATGTGCAGTAGCTTCGTAAATGCTTTTATTCTTTGAGCTACAAACTTCTGACCACATCCAACATACTCTTTTTTGCAAGGGTATAGAAACTTTAAAAGAAACTACTTGACGAATGAATGCGCTAACTGCCAGCCACATCGTTCGTTCAGCCAACAAGCAGCAGCAGCCAAGGCAACAAGTTTCTGGGATTTTATGTGCCGGTGCCGGTGTCGTTGGTCGTTGTCGGGGCAACTTTATGACTTTGGCCAAAAATAAAAACGCACGCAATTCTGTTGCTGCTGCTGCTGCTTCTGCGGTCAACTCTGGCCAAATGGCCAGATTATACAAAATAGATATCATAGCAAATAAAACTGCGTGTGTGTGCGTGGTCTGATGTACCCATCAACTTTGAACTGATGGAACGCTGATCTGATCTCTGTTCTCTGTTCAAAGCTGGTTCACATTTTCCATACCATCTTCGTTTTTTTTTTTTTTACATTGAAAGCACTTCAAAGCGCAACAAGCACTTCATCTAAACTGGGCACATAGTCAAAAAGTTTTTTGGGCGGAATAAATATTTACATTTCAATACGAAAATTTGATTTTGATTCCTGTGTGTGTCTGTGTGCCATGGCACACAAATTAAAAAAACCAACAAAAGGCATTGGAAAAACAAAAACAGGTGAGAATGTGTAATAGAGCAGAGTCAATGGATGCTGCTGCTGTGGCTGCTGTCATTGATGGGCTTTTTGAAGTTCGTTTTTTTAGCCGGAAATTCAATTGTATAAAATGTGGGCCAATCCACACGATAATTAGTTCGAATCTATGAAAATCAGATGGCTTAACGCATAGGAAAGATTTAAAATTCAATAGCAGTGATTTACTTCTACTTTGACATTTTCTTTAACTATGTAAAAAGTATATCGGATTTCTATATATCACACGAAGCAAATCGGCTAACTATATCGAATAGCTTTGGTTGACAAAATGTAATTAATATGGAAAACTTTTATATTTTTCTAAAGCTGTTGTGTAACCCCTTTTAGGAGTATCAAATAAGTTTTAGTTTTATATTCTTTTTTATATATTTCTAGTAAAATTGATTGAAATCGGTTGACTATATCATAAATTCCCAGGCACGTCCTTTCAATTTGAGTGAAAAAAGTAAAAATTTTGAAGCTTCCTGATTAATTTTTAACTTGTTTAAATTATATCTACCCATTAAATGATATTCTTATTATTTTTCAATCCATTTCAATGCTTTATAATAGTTAAATCTCCTATAATTTTTTTAAATTAACATTACAAAAATTTTTTTTAAAAAGGAGTTCAAAATTAATAAATATTTTTTCATTTTCCTTATATATTTTTTTATTACTAATTTGTCAAGCTATTTTTTGAAATATTTATTGAATTTCCTTTGCCTTTTCCAAACCTGTTTTCCCACCTTTCGTGAAATGCAAATATTTTGTTTGTATATTACAAATGATTTTCACTTTCCCTTTCATTATAATTGACTTTAGTTTATGGGGATTTGAAAAACATTTCTCCTATATATGATTTGGTTTTTGAATATAGATATTTTTGAATTGAATTTGTGCTAATTGTGATTGCGATTGTGATTGTGCTGTCAATTAATTGTAGATACACTGTGGCAGAAAGCAAATAGAGTGAGATTTTTCTGCAAAAAATTGTTTGAAAACATTTTGTGCAATTTTCATTAACAAACTTCAATTACGTTGGCAATGTAATTTGGCATGCAAACAAAACGCTGGCCAGGATAATGCCAGTCGCGTAGTGTCAATAACGAAGCGACGACGACGACGATGTGCCTGTTGCATAGTCGGCACGTAGTCAGGAAATGAGAAGTCACACCCACACCCGCACTCACACACATACACACATGCTGCTTTTACAGGACAATCGGTGAAGGATGGATGGCAAGCAGGCAATGGCAGCCAGCCAGGAGCCATATCAAGTGTTTGCCCATGTAGTTCAAATGAAATTAAAATTCCCATTGACACAGTAATTTGCGAGCCACACAAAAGGAATCAATTTCATGCCAAACACGAACATCAGTTTGCAACTGCTGGCACTCCAGCTCCAGCATCTCACACACACACACACACACATTTCGAGGATTGGAGGATTGGAGTATATATGTATGTTTGTCAGATGCTTACCACAACCGCCTCGATAAATCCATTTTGTCACTGAGGAGATGCTATTGCTTTTGTTAATAATCAATCAACTTTGAATTCTTATTCTCACGCAAATACAGTTAATATATATATATAGATAATTGATGAGTATATATAATCTAGGATATATCTCTTATTGGAGTTTCGCCACTTGAGTTTTTAATTATTTTGTACACTTATCACACATGAGATAATTCAATTTTAATTTGCACTTTGCGCTTGCGCATAGCAAAAAGGACACCGAGAGAAAAGGGGCGAGTGGGGGGTACAGATGAATAGTAGGTTATATTAAAAAGTTGACGTCCTCGCGCGACCACTTTCGCACTCACACACACACACAACTCACAACCGAAGGGTTAGAGCGCTCGCTAACAACTGAACGCTCAAAAAATTCCCATGCGATCGCTCTAATTCTGTACTGAAAATTCTGTACTATAACAGTAGCAGCAGCAGCAGCATCATGCGTCTCTGCTGCTGACTTTGGTGCTCGCTGTGCGATAGCAACCAAGACATATACAATCTGTTTCCTGCTTCCAATTAGATAAAGGGTTCCAAAAAGAAACAAAAAAAAAAAAAATAATAATAAGAAGAAGCAGAAATCGGTATATGAACAATTTAGAGTTAAGTGGCAACCACTTAGGTTAGAGAGATGGATCAGTGATCCTTTGGCCTGAACCGGCTTCTTGTAGCCCTCAGAAGAGACTAACATTTAACTGAATCTTCGCTATACTCTTTTACATTGACTTTAACTGGTTTACTCTCACTCTGACTCTCTCACTCTCTCTTAAGTTCAGCGATCATTTGAAAGCCGATCTTTACTCCAAACGCACGTGTATGGTCGAATCTTTGTATGCGTGTGCATGTGATTCACATCTTGCAGTTGCACTTGACACCCCCTAATGAGTTTGGGATTCATGACTTCAGGACACACATGTCGACAACATTTAGGGATCAAAGGGCAGTCGCGATCCTTTGCTCTTTGCCGTTCCATGTCATAATTTAGCCATTTCGCTTTAATTACAGAGCAAAACACATGTGTCTCCCTTCTGTACGCTGATTTTTAGCCCCCCCGCCAGACAAGTACATATATAGATATATCTATGTATATAGACTATGTGTCCAGTCCACATGATCTGTCTGAAATAATTCAATTCTGTCTATGACATTGTTTAAACATATTGAATCGCCAGCCATGGTATGGATTACTTACCATTAGTTCATTCATAAAACGAAACGAAACACATTACAAATTTTTTTTTTTCCAGAATGGTCAGGCTATAGTTTTGGTGGGTCTGTTGTTTCCGCATTCCGATTAAACTGCTCATTCTATTTATAATTCTAAATTTTGATTATCAAAATTTTACCACACTACATTTCCTTCCTGTTCGTTTTGGATAACTGATAGTGCGTGTCCCTCCAGAGAATTTGAGAATTTCGTGCTTTTGAAAGAAGAAGAACTTTTTAACCGGTTATGTGGGGAAAAATTTATATGAATGAAGAGCTTGAAGACCGGCAATTCAATTTTTCGCAATATGTTTTCTCTTTTAATCGATCATGGAATAACCTGCTGAGTATTTATTACAATTCCAAATTCAATGATTTTGAATAATTAGTTTGATTATTACTCAAAGATAGAAGAAAAAGCAAAGAATATTTGAAAGAACAAATGTGTATATATTTATATGGAGATTCTGCCATGACGAAGTTTGACTACTCTCAAAATTCTTAGCTATTTAATTGGAAAATGATATTTATAATTATAAAAATTCAACTAATAAGAAACCTTGAAAACAAAATATAGATATAGATTTTAAGGCCTTTTCGATTCTTATTGTAGACTAATCAACTGAACAATATATTTTTATACCCTTGCAAAAAGAGTATATTAATTTTGGTCAGAAGTTTGCAACGCATAGAAGGAAGCATCTCCGACTATATAAAGTACATATATTATTGATCAGCACGACGAGCTGAGTTGATATAGCCAGTCCGTCTGTCTGTCTGTCTGGATCAAAAGCTTCTCCCCCGAAACCCATAAAGCTGAAATTTTGCACCTAGGCTTCTTTTTGCTGCAGGCATTGTATATCTCGGAATCATTCCGAGGAAACGATCGGTCGGGAATAGAGTTAAACCTCCATAGCTTGTTCTGGTATTAGGGGAAACAAAGCTAGTTTATTTAAGAGAGGGTCACAACAGTATAACTTGGCATCGTAGTGTCCTATTAGTTTACTCCAGAATATAGAAAATCATTGGAACTGAAAATTCTTGATGAATTTCAAGGGAAAATGCACAAATGTTACATTCATACAATCATATAATAGCCGATAATGCCCGCTGTATATGGAACACAAGTATAACATTCAGATATTATAGAAAATACACTTGACAACTTGATGAATAAATAGAATTCATTCATATTCATTATATAAATATGTATATATGTATATGAGGAATATCTGTATATAGGACTAAACGCGCTAATTGCCTAACGGAAATCGTTTATCTGCTTGAGGCGAAAAGAAGAAGTGGAATTGGGATTGGTCTTGGTGTGGTGTGGGGGGTGAACTCCAATTAGCATTGCTTTGACCCATTTTGAAGCAGCTTCCGTCAGCCAGGGGCGCCTTTACAGTTTTGCCCCCTTATCGGCTATTGTTCCGCTTGTCGGCTCTAGTGTTATCCTAAGCAAATGCTACAACATGTGGGTGAAGGGTGACAGAGCGGCGAGATCAACAGGAAGTTGGATAGTGAATTTGTTTTATATAATCATAAACGAGTATATATATATTTATAATGTTTTGTAGTATGTACAACTATAGTCTTAGCATACTACACATAACGACGTTAGAGATAACAGCAACAGCATTGTGAAGGAGTGGCACACTAGAAACCTGGATCCCAATCCGTTTGTTGGCTCTCCAAGTGCGTTGTGTAGCATTGCAGTGTATCGCCAGCTTGGGGCAAGACCTTCGTATCCTTGAAACGCAGGCCACACTCCACATCCTTTTTAATTGTGTCCACCTCGTTCTTGAGATGACGCATCGATTCCAAGTGGCCATCGTAGATTATTTCTCCATCGCGTAGTAAACGAAATTTGTGTGACTTCTTTAGGACACCTTTGGTACAGCGGCAACCAGCCACTGGCACCTCTTTGCGTCCCTCATTGATGATGAAATTTTGCAAAACATTAGCTTCGCCCAGTTGTTCTTCCACCTCCACTGGTGGCAACTTGCTACTTAGTTGTTCCTTTAAGTCATCGATTAGGCGATAGATTACATTGTAGCTACGAATTTTAACATCTCCAGCAGCCTTGGGCTGAGGTATGTCCACAGCAAAGGCATAAATGATGGCATCGAATGCTTTGGCCAATTCCAAATCTCCTTCGGTCACATTGCCCACACCATAGTGGACAATATCGAGGCGGCAACGTTCCTGACTGTTGTACGTCTCCAGCACATCCAAGATGGCCTCAACAGAGCCATGGACATCACCCTTGATTATCACACTGACCCTGGGCATGCCATCCATTGCATCCACTTGCTTGACTCGCTGTCCACCACGTGTACGAAACCTTCCGGCCAAACGGCGCGCCTCGCGCTCTGCACGATACTTGGCCTGATGCTCCTCCTCTTTTTTACGTATCTCATCGCTGCTAGATTCGATCTTTTCTCGTTGAGCCTCGTGTTCCCGATACTTGATCACAGCATGAGCTTTTTTCTACAAGTAATTCCAATTATAAAACTAAATTCAAAGAGAATACCAAAAGACTTACCTCGGTTTCCACCTCCAAAATAAGTTCCCCGGCCAAAGGTAATTCACGCCATCCAAGAATCTCCACTGGCGTACCAGGTGGAGCCTCTGTCAGTGGCTGACCATTGTGATCGAATAGTCCACGAACTTTGGCATGTGCCAGTCCACTAAGGAGAACAGAACCCTTTCGGAGCGTACCGCGCGACACAATGGCTGTGGACAGTTTGCCACGACGTGGATCAGTCTTTGATTCAACAACAATCCCCTCCACCAGACCCGTTGGATCTGCTTGCAGGCCCATCAATGTGGCCTGAGTGCTAACTGCTTCAGCCAAAAGTTGCAGGTTGGTACCCTTTAGGGCCGAGATGGGTATGACTTGTACCTCGCCGCCATGTTCTTCCAGAGCTAGACCCATTTGAGCAAGTTCGCGTTTGCTTTTCTCCTTCAAATAAAAAGTGATTAGAGAAATAATATCAACTTTTGCTTTGTCCACTTACAATATTCGCCTCTGGCTTGTCAATCTTGTTAAGAGCCACAATTATGGGCACTTGTACTTCCTTGGCCAGTTGAATAACCTCGCGAGTTTGTGCCATAACGCCATCTTCGGCGGCCACCACAAGTACAATGATGTCGGTTGCCACAGCACCGCGTGCCCGCATAGCACTGAAGGCAGCATGTCCGGGTGTATCCAAAAATGTCACCTGTTCGCCATTCTCCAGGGTTACAGTAAAGGCACCAATGTGCTGGGTTATGCCACCAGCTTCACCGGCAGCCACATCGGCGCCACGCAATGAATCCAACAGCGTCGTCTTGCCATGATCCACATGGCCCATCACTGTGACAACAGGTGGACGTGGTTTTAGAGCCTCTGGCGGTGCTGGTGGTCTGGGTGCGACATCGCGCTCCTTTTGATCATCTTCGACAACCGTTTCGGGTGTGGCCACAATGCGTGTTTTGGTGCCCAGTTTCTTGGCAATTTCCTGTATAATCTTGAGATCCTGCAATCTGGCAGTGGCATCAATATTGTCAGCACCCTTCACATACAACATCGCTTCCTGGACATCATCAATGGGTCTCTCCAGAGCTGTGGCCAGTTGGGTAACACTCATATGGCGCCAGATGTTTGCTGCATTGCTTTCTCCACTTGATCCTTGTGTCTTCTTTGGGGAATACTCTATAATTCTGGGGGATTTCTATTTTATTAGTCAGCGTGTTTGTAATGCTACAGTATGCCTCAAACTGTACAGTTTTACATTCACTTGTCGGCGGTTACGACGCCGCAATGGTTGTCGAACTGCATAGTTGGAGCAAAAACCTAATTTACCTTTTCTTCCTGTGTTTTCCGACGTTTCAGATGTGTGGAGCTTGTGTGCAGTTGCCTTCTCAGTGAATTTGCAAGTCGATAGAAGCAATTTACTTTCAACATTTTAGTATTTTTTATTTCAATATCAATATTCAACCTATATTTTCGTAAACAGCTGCTGAGTGTAAGAGTTGCCACAAAATAAATTCGCTCCTTCAGAAAAAGAGCCATGCTGCTCCCTGAAGTCATTTCGCCGCTCTTTTTCTCTTGCTTTCATCAGATCCATCACTTTAAATTTCCTGCAAAATACAGTTTCAGTCAATTTATTTTAACAATGATTCGTTTTCTATTATTGTCGCAGAAACCAACAAAGCAGTAAAAAGCTAGGAAAAAAGGGTAAAAAAAATTATTTAATTAAAAGGGCAATCGCTTTAATTTTTAAAATCATTTTATTTAATTTCGAAACAGTAAGAAATATTTAAATATAGAGATGCCGGCTACAATAAATTCGCCACTCTAAGAAAGTTTTTTGTTTTTTACGGTCACACTCTCGGCTATTCCTTTTGTCCGCTAGAGGTCGCTGGTAAATGCACAGGTGTCGCCACGTTACTAGTGCATCGCTACGTGGCGCTAAAACCGTTTTAAAAACAATCGATTAATTTGGCGGGCAATTTAAAATGATTTCCATTTAACCCATCTTTTTTGTTTTGCATAAAAATGCGAACAAATTTCAATTGCCCTTCTCAATGGCGTGAATGCCAATCACTGCCATGCCAGTCGAACTTCAATTTTCCAACTAAAGTCAATAAGGTTTGAAGGACAGCGAAGGAGACACACACACGCATACACACACTCAATTGTCAGTTGTGGATGGGTTGATAAGGAGAAATGGTCGAAGGGCGGGCGGTGAATCCCTCCAACTAACGCTGAATGCCACTTAATTCGGTTTTGAAGCGAGTTGCATGTCAAAATGATTGCTCTTCTGCAAACATCGCATCTGTGTTTGAATTATGATGGAGCGCGCAAATATTCCAGATGCAAATATTTGTGCAAAACTACAAACACACACACATACACACTCACAGCTGGCAGCTTGAAGTGCAACACATATTTAGACCAGGAATATGTAGCTGCATATACAGGACACTCACTCACCAACTCTACCGCCCCACATACCACCTTCAACTGGATTCATCCCCTTCATCCTGCTGCCGAGGAACTAATGGCAGGCGTGCCATGTCGGGTAGAGCCAAGCACTTTTGAAAATGTGTAACCGGCACTGACTGACTTTCTCCTATCTGGCTACGAGGACTCAGTCTCGGGACTGAGTTCTCGTTTGGCCGGATCCAACATTTGCTGCCGCTGCTACTGCTACTGCTGCTGCAGACATCCGTTGCGGAAATATGCTTACAAACGCAGCACCACCAGCTTATACAGGGTGCCTGCCCAATCCTCTGCCCCACCTTGCATAGCACAGCAAGGCATGGCAAGGCAAGGCTATAGCCCTGTTACTACACCGTTTTCCCCTTCCCCGGCACAATGTCCTGATACTGGCACGGGTACTGCGGGTGCGGGTTGGGGGGTATGTATAGGGGATTCATCTGTTTGCTTTGCAGCGCAAAAGACGCCAGCGACGTTGAGAACTCAAACAAAATATAACTGTTGAAAGAAGCTGCCGCCTGCAATGGCAGCAGAAGCAGAAAAAGTTTACAATTTATCTAGTAAAATGTAATTAGGATCCTGGTGCAGGCACCTCAAACCAAAGGCAACCCAAAATTGTCCATGGAACGGGGGGAGGAAAACTCTGCCTCCAGCTGTGCGTGTGGGCTGCAATATTTCTACTTTGACTTTAAAACTTTGCCGACACAGATTGCCTTAAATTATATAAAAGAGCTCGCTAATACTAGATATGAAATTGTTATTTATGTATCTAATAATTTGGTATTTATAATAAAATATAAGTAAAATATTTATAACTTCTTTAAATTATCTCAAAGACATCTTAACTGAAGTCGAAAATGCTTTAAAAGTAATGTTGGGGACTCTTTAAGGTGTAAAAGTATATACTTGTGTTTATGTGTAGAATTTATTGTTTAATTAATTGATTTAATATTATTTATTCTTTATATATTTATCAAATTGTTAACTATTAGTAACAGAATTTATATAGAAACTTTTATATGTATAATAAATATATCTCCATTACTTCGTTAAACTCGTTTAGCTCTGTTTAGTTAGACTGTCTCCTCGTCTGTTATTCCTTCCTTGTTTCTATGACAACTATATATGTAGAATTAATATCTAGTAATATTACTCTTTATGTTTCGTTCTGATATATATATTTGTAAGTGACATCAGCAAAGATTACTGATTACTATATAAAAAACAATAATATGATTGTCAATACTGCCATTATACAGTCGATAATCATAGTCAATTGAACTTTCATAAATCATACCAAAACAAAAATAAAAATCTATGAAATTCGCGTATAATTTTACAAAAATAAAGAAGTAATAAACAATCATTTATTTATTTATTTTATTATTTTTGATCGTTTTAGAATAATTATTGATTAGTTACTTTGTTTTCTAATGTTTGTGTTAGAAATCTTCCGAAAAATATTGATAGATTTTCCGAAAAACATTCCATCACCACAATTTTCAAATACAAAACAATTTTCACTAAAAATCTAATCAAAGTCTAAAGTCTTAAAATTGAATTTCATTTTTTGTGAATTTAAAAATTTGTAAAATTGACGTTTTCATTTTGTTTTACAAGAAGCGGCAATGTGTTTTGTGACTGAAGTTTTGATAAAAGACTAAAAGGAGAAATGTAAGATTATCTTTATATTTTATTTAACTATAAAATTATTTACTTATTTCTTTGTATATGTATGTCAGAACAACGCTTGTACGTTAGCTGGTTATTTTTTCCAAAGTTAAAATATTTTAAAAAACAATTTTTTTTTTTAAAAATTCGATAAATTAATTAATTTTGATATCCCATAACTTATTGGACTTTTAAGATTTTTAAATATCTTGCAAAATTTGTTGTATTTTTTTACTAAATTTCATAAATTTTGCCATCTTGGCCGCCGGCATATGCTCGATTTTTTTATCGTTTTTTTTTTTCTTTTTGGTTTTGGAAGTTTTTTTTTTATTTTTTGCTAAGAAATTGATTTTCGTTTTTGCCACAGAGCGAAAATGGCGTTTTGCGAGGGTCACGCAAAGACTTTAGTCTTGCCACTTATTCTTCGTTCATTTGTGTGGCAAGCAAAACTGTTTGTGCAGCCTGCGCATAAGACATGCGCAAGAGCGACTTTCAATGCGGCTGAGATACAGATACATACACAGATGCACAGACAGTCACACGCACACACACACCGTATATGTATGTATTTCTACATAGATGCGGGTTTGCTCACACAAATACGCACAAACAGACACTCACACACACACACACACTGAGAGGCACATACATTTAAAAAGAGACGAACAAGGCGGAGCAAAGTAAACAAACATGGCCGAAAATGTTTGTTGCTCATAATCTGATACAAATGCAAATGCCTACACACAAACACACACAAACAAACTCTCACACTCATATACCCATAGAGAAATATCTAAATATGCTTAACGCCAAAAAATCATACACAGAGTTCATCTCTAAAATTGGCAAATCAACAAACTAATACTCCACCAGGTGTTAATCATGAAGAAGAAGATAACGCTCAAATTATTCTCTCTAATTTCTCTTGCAATTTTGATCTCTTTTGACTTAAAAATGTTGTAACCAAAAAAAAAAACATAAAAATGGAATTTAAATAGCAAAATTCTAACACATTGCTAAATTTAAACTAAACTTTATTGATTAAATATTAGATCATCCTTAGAGAATGTTTATCTTTGACTATTAATGATATAGAAATAATTGGAAACAATTAGAAAACTTTGTTTAGACTAGAAAAGGTTATAAAATTATGGTGTGGTAATAAAGAAAAATAATGATGAATAAATATAGATAAAACAAATCTATTTATATATGTACATTGAAAGTATACATACATATAATTTCTATTGTGGCTTCAATTTTTGCTAATGGTTTCCTATTGGCACTAGTTATATGCAAAATATATTCAATTTTTAATAGAATTAGTTTGATTTGTCCAAAAAAATCAATTTTTTGGTTTATCTTACCATATTTAAAATATAATTTGTAAGTTTCTCATATGGTTAACTATTATTAGAGCTTTCTATTCGAGTGTTTTTTATTGTATTTAATTTAACCGAATCTAATTCAATTTTCATTTGCAAATAATTGTAAATAATGAACAGTAATGCTAATGGAAATCTCCTCAAATATTACATGTTATCAGATCTCTTTAGCCTTTACAAAAGTTTTGTTTGTACTTCTATCAAATGTTTGCTTATTTTATAGTTAAGACACTTACTAACGTCCCTACCCTGAAGCCTTGTACCATCTAGTTTTATTAAATAGAGCTGATCAACCCCAAGATTGCCATCAATTTAATACAAAATTCCCTTTTAAATGCAGGAACAGAGAACGCATGCTTTCTCGCTCACTCTTTCCAGCAAATGTCGCCTTGGCAATGCAGTACAAAATGCATATGGATATACATATCTCCGATATTTTGACTAAATTTAGTCAGTTAGTAAAGTTTGGCTACATAATTAGGCGTACCAAGTAAGACAGATAGACGGACATGTCTCAAACGACTCGGCTAGTGATGCTGATCAAGAATATATCTACTTTATGGGGTCGGTAATGTTTCCTTCTGCCTGTTATGCACATTTTGGCGAATTTAATATACCCTTTTACCCTATGGGTATAGAAAAGAAAAATAAACAAAATAAATGTATCTTTCAATCCATAGAAATTTAAAAATATTTTCAACCAACTTTTCTTTTCCCCATTTTAATGTTAATTTAATTAATATTGTAATTTATTTATCATATTTAAAATTTTTACAAAAACCAAACGAGTACAAATTGTGATCCTTTAATGAGGCATTTTTTTTTAATTTAAAATTAATTATCAAAATTTTCTTGAAACCTGGCAAATAACTCTTTGAATGGTTCTTTCATGTTTGCAAAGAGCTTCCCCATTTAGATGTCGCACTTGAACTTCATTGGCAATTGGTAACTTGGAACTAATGTCTCTATCAATTTTTCTGGTAAAGGCTTTTTAATTGTAAAACATTTTCAGTTAATTAGTTGGACATCTCTATGAAGTGATGAACGTGTCCGTCATGAGGCACTTGAAAGTTGAAAAAGTTTTTTGTCATTTCTCAGCCGCGTCCGTCCACTTAAATGTTGAGGAAAAGTGTCGCTCCAACTTACTTGGTCACTCTTGAGAGTGCACCTACCACAGCGTGTGTGTTGGCATCTCGGAATCTCTCTAGCTCTGGTCTTTTTAGGGTTACAAGTGTTCAGTTGGGTTTTCGTCTTTTTCGCTATGGGACAGGTAATCATCGTGATGGCGGCTTTCAAACATAAGCAAAATATTGACAGAGCGGCAAAGTCTAAGGCAAACGACACCGACAATATATGCATATATATGGGATATATGTTTGTATGTATGACGTTGCCGATTCTTTTTTTGGCGTAGTCAGGTAAAGGTACCCAACTCCATATATATATATATATATGTTCATACATTCGACCGATTGTAGTCGCTTGTTTTTTTGGTTTTCACTGTTTACACACATTAGAGACCCGACATCCGTTGTAGCCATTGCCGACTGTGTCGTTGGATTCAAATTGTTGTTTTTAGCCATTGAAGTGGTAAATTTCACCTGTATGCGAGTCGATGGCATAGGACAAAACGGACAGACACGGCCACTTACAACAAATGCATCTCGCTGACGGTGTCGGCCTGGCCCTTTGATTATTATTGTGGACCACACACAGCCAGTGACACTTGAGCTGATTGATTGCTAGATGTGAGAGAGAAAGAGTGTTCGCGAGATGCAAAAAAGGCATAAAGGAACCCAAAGACTACATATATAGTATATATGTATATACATACATATATATAATCAACGCTGGTGGTCAGCAGCATCAACGGCCATCGCATCATATGTTGATGATTGCGTCTCAAGCCCTTCAACTTTGTGGCATTGGAGTCTGTTAATTTACTGCAGGAAGTTTCCATTTAGCACTTGGGCAAACAAATTCTGCAGTTGTCACCAGTTTCAGTTTGTCCTCTCGATGCTCAATGCTCTCTAGTGGCCACTACATCAAGCGAAAAAGTTCGAATGGCTATGGGTTTGGGAGTGAGATGGGGTGCGGGGTGCCATAAATACAAAATATCAAAAATATAATACTGCGGTTAGTTTTTGGGGGTGGCTTCTTCATCATTGTTGTTGTTGTTGCTGCTGCTACTGTTTGCGGTTTGCTGCTACTTCGAGTGTCATTCAGCCTAAATTGTTTGTATGTCAATCAAAGATGAAAACGCGCAACGGAAAATGCGAAAATTAAACAACGGCATAAAGAAATGCCAAAAGCAGAGAGGGGGTGGCAAGAGGGAGAGACGGTTGACTGACTGGTACAGCAAGGGTCAAAGCGGAGCGGGGGTCATGCCACTTAAAGTTCATTGAGGTAACGCGTGTGTGTGTGTGTGTGTGTGTGCGGGCGGCATAAAGGGTGGTAATAAACATAAGGCCCAATATAACAATAACAATGCCAACAAAGAACAACAACTACAATAATAACAAGAACAAGAGCAACAACAAAGCGCCACTTAATCAAAAGGGAAATGCTTGAAAAAAAAAAGTCCTTTAAACAGGCCCAGCAAAATTTGTAACCAACCAATTTATGACAAAAATTTCAATTATTTTTCACACACAAGTGGACCTGAGAACAGAAGTTAAAAAAAAAGGTACTAGGGGGGTAAAAAAACTAGCAAAGAAAAAGTTTGAGGCAACTAAACTGTTTTAGAAACAAAAGTTCTTAAAAGATTCTATGAAAATATAGAATTTTGATAACTTTTTGGTTTGAGTGAAAATTGTTTTAAAGATCTCCTGAAAGAATTAAAATTGTAGCTACTTTTGTTCTTAGTTTCTATTTGAAATGTAAATTCATTTTTTATAATATATTAAATCTAATATCGAATATCTTTCAAAGCGACTGAAAGATGATGCAACCCGCCGAATCATGCCGAAGAAGAAGACAACATAAATAGATTTAATACTTAGTCACTCTGCATCTTATTTTTTAGCTGACTTAGAAGTTATTAACAAAGTAATATTGTAAACAAATAAATTTGTTTGTTTCAAAAAAGATTTTAAGTTTATTTCCAAATGGTTTCTTGTTCCACATAAAATAAAGAAATATGTAATAAAAATAATAAAAATAAATAAATAGAATAAATAAAAAGAAAAACTATTAAACAATATATAAGATCCCATAAATATGTAAAAGAAAATCAGTTCAAGCTAACTTTTTAAAGCTGTCTAACAGATAAGGTCCTTTTAATACATAAATAGATAATAAAAACTTTAAAAACTGAACAACGAGGATCCGGGTTCGAATCCCAGGCTAGTGTATGGATGTAGTTTTTCGTCTAAGCCGAAGGCCTTGGTTGCCAGTGCTTGTAAAATATAGTTAGGTTGATAGTTTATAACTAATAAACACTAATAAACACTTTAAAAGTATTTTCAGGTAATTTTTAAAATTTCCCTCATTTCTATATCCTAACACTCTAATAATGACATTTTTAATACATTTATATATATATATATATATAAATATATATTATTGTATGTATTTAGTTGTGGCTCACCCTAATTTATGCAATTCTCAACACCCCCTAGAAGAACATATCTCCCTTAATGCCTCTCACCCCTACAACAACCTTGGGGTATACGGTCGGAGTCTATCCATTTGGGTTTGTTGTCAGTTAAATTTACATTGAAATGCGAGACTCGAAGTAATTGGAAAGTTTGATTTTAATTTGTTTTCATTTCGCATTACCTACAACCCAAGTCGAACCGAACCGAGCCCAGTTAAACCAAGCCAAGCCAAAGCTAAGGCATTGCTGTCGCCTCTCTTACATCTCTTTCTCTGTCTATCTATCTCTTGCTCTGTCTTTGCATCTCTGTCTCTGTCTCTGTTTACACGCCCAGTTTACATCACAAAATGTGCGATGAGCCAACCTTAAACTCATCTCAGGCAATCCAACTTCAACACGGGAGACTGCTCCATTTGCGCGATGCCTGGTCTTGGGGTATTCCCTTTTCACAACTCTCCCCCCACTTTCTCTCTCTCAATCTCTTATTCTCATTCTCTTCCTCTTTCTCTTTACATATGTACCTTTCTCATTCTCTATCTATATATCTCTCATTCAGTTGGTGTTGGTAAACTTTTGCCTGATTTTGTGTGCTTTTAACAGTTTTAATCAAATAATTGCACATGTGCTAAATGTAAACATATTTGTTCGATTCCACTAACCAGACACGCCCCTTGAAAAAAAAAAAACACACACACACACAAACGCCCCTTTTCAAATGAGACGACCTCTCTCAATATGGTTGAAGCTTTAGAAGATGTCGATTTTTAGCCTGGCCATCATCATCATCACTTGCCTTGCCTTGCACTAGAAATTTTTCCAACCGGGCCAACAACAAGCTCCAGTTAGTAGCTGCTGCTGATGCTGCTGCAACTCTTCAGGAAGACTCGTTGTATATTTGCAAATGCAAACGAAACAGGAGAAAGTTCAAACATACAAACAAATGAGCGTGCAAATACAACAACATCTGAAAAAAGAGAAAGAAAGAAAGAAAGGAATAAAAAACCAAAGCAAAGCAAAGTGCAGGCAAAAGTGAGTGGGCAACAGTTTAAACAAAAATTCCCAGCACCAGATTCTCCCCATCTCCCTCCCTAAAACTGAACCATTTTAATATCCTTAAAATTTGAACGCGTGCATTTTGTTATTCTTACGCAATGAGAATTTTTTTTTTCCATTAAGTTATCGGACCGGACCTACTTGTATGTATCCCTTAGGGATAATGTTAAGTTGCAGGCGAATAAAAGAAGAGAACAACTTTAGCGCGTGCCTTTGTTTACACGAAGAGCATTCACGTGGCATTGGCGGCTGTGCGGCTGAAGCGTAACGAAAGGCTAGAAGGATGGAGGATGGATTAAATGCAACTTGAAAATATTAAAACATTTTGCGACAAGTTGGCAAATGAAAGCCCGCCCAATCATGTCAACAGCAAAGTGCCGACAACAACAGCAACAACAACAGCAAGGTATAGCAGAGAGCAGAGAGGAGGAGAAGGACGACCAGGACGACGACAACGACGACACCAACAACAGGAAGGAATGATTTCTTGTGCCAATATTTTTCCAGAGCACACAATTTCGATTTGTCGAGTGCAACTTTGGCGCTCATCGTACTCATCAGCTTCAGTTCGCATCTACCCAGGACACAGGACCCAGAAGCCAGCCAGAAGCCCAGTCAGCCAACTCCTGCTTCGTCCTTGACACCCGATGTCGTCTCCTACACGAATGTCAACTGAATTGCCGTTTGCTCTCTCTCTCTCTCTCTGTCCCAACTCTGGTAACAGAGAAAAAAAAGTACTAGCACACATACACACACACACACGTATATACATATAAATCCTCACAAAGTAAGAGAGAGAGGGAGAGAGAGGGAGAGAGAGATAGTTGTTGAGTGTAAGAGAAGACAAGGGGGAGGTGGACTTGCTGTTAGGGTCTGCTACTAGCTTGCAAATCAAGTGAAATGTTTGCAAATAGAATTTGTCTGTGCTTGCTCGAGTGTTTGACTGAAATCTATATACATATAGTCAGTTCGTGTTGTATATGTGTGCCAGGATGTCTCTCACTCTCTCTATGTATATACTCTCTCTGTGTATGTGTGTGTGTACATTATGATCAGTACAAATGTGAACATAACTGCACAAATATGTACATAGCGAGTCGTTCGCTCAACGCCCGCCCACCCAGAAGGCATCCAAACCAACCAACCAACCATCCAACCATCCAGTCAGCCAGCCATCCAGCCAGGCAGTCGAGCCAACGAGTCGTCAGCTTTTTATATTTGTGCATATTTGACTCTACTCTACCATTGCCGCTTCTCTATGTCTCTCTCTCTCTCTCTCCCTCTCTCTTTCTTTCTCTGTCTGTCTCCGTATGGGTCCCTGTCTCTTGGCTTGACTGTGTTTGCGTTTGTCGGCGTAAGGATTAATTAGCGTGCAAGTGTGGCATCAAAAAAAAAACCAAATGGAAAAGAAAATTAAAAAAAAAAAGAGAGAAAATAAAATCATGCATTCAATTGCATCATTTACCAAATGAAACTCAATTTACCAGTCACCTAGCTAACAAAACAATATTCATACAAGGGTTCTTTGGCCTCTCTCTTTCTCGCTCGCTCTAATTTGTCAAAACAAACTCGGAAATTAGTCAACAACTTGGCTAAATATGAATCACAGATTAGTTAAATGTACTAAAAGATACATTTTAATGATAAGCATTTATTTTAAAGAGATGCAACATTTATTTTAAGAATCACATGCTATTTTTAAGACATATGATTTAAATTTATTTTCTATTTACAAAATGTTTTTTCCTGATGAGTACACAAGCGTTTATGTTTATTAATGATTAGATTTGGTTGAACTTTTCAAAATATGTTGTTTAAATTAGTTGGAAATGCAATTAAAAGACAATACAAATTTTTAAAATTAAGTCACATATTGCAAACTACTCTTCAAATATACAAAAGTTCTAAAAAATTTTGTAAGAAAAGAGTTGTGTGTTGCCTTTAAGAAAAGTCCATAATTGAACAATTAAAATCTTTTAGAAAAATTTTGAAATTTTTTTACTGCTAGATATACATTAGTCTCAACCAATTAGTTAAAATTTAGAATGAAGTTTCGTTTGGATCACAAAAAATTACTTCAAAAGAAGTTGCTTTCCCAAAACATTGAATAATATATCTTAACCTAAATATTGAACATTATTATTAACATTGCGCAATTATATATTAATACAGAGGAGGAGTGGAAATATTGAATATATATATAATTCTTAACTTAACCTATGTGAACACTAAAACAAAACTTTTAATTTCTTCATCATAAGCTTCATTGTTCTCAAGTCTTCCTATTTATATTCCATATTTCAATGCCATTAAATATAATCCGGAATTGTTAATATGAAATGAACTATTTCCATAAACATATGTAATATATATATATAGCTATATGCATAGTTGCTATATATATATAGGTATGTATTTATTCCAATTCAAACTCAATAAGTTGTTATTGATCTATTGTTATTTGTTGTACTTAGAACTAGTTGTGTTTGCCAAGCAAATTAGTTTGCTTTCCAATGTCGTTATATTGTAAATATATAAGTACTACATACTCTTATTTACCAAATCAATTTAGAATTGTCACTTAATTAACTATTTGACATATATATATATATATTCAGGCAATCATAAATCAGACTTACCTGAAAATAGATACAATTATAAGTGAGCTAAATTTATGGCCACTATTGTAGATAATTGAAAATTGTATCTTTTTATGGTTAGTTTTTAGTTTTGTATACTAATGCTTATATCGAAGATATAAATATAATTTCATGTGAAGTTCTATAAAGGAAATCATAAAATATTATAATTATATTGAGTTATATTCTAATTCAGTTCCTATTGTATTTGTTCCTCTCGTTAAAGACTTATATTTATTTTATTCGTTTTTATCATTTGATAGATTAATTAATTTATAATTACTAAATTGATTAATTCGCTTTATATATGCACTGTTTTTGTCTTCTTTTGAAAAATAACAATACGAATTCATATATTATGTGACTTGAAATTATTTTACGAAAAGTTTTGAAGAGGATTTTAGATAATGTAGAGCACTAAACTTTCGCTTTGTAAGTAGTTATCCTTTTGGGAGATAACATAAAAAAAGTGAGTAAGCAGAGTAAATTTGAAAGAATTCTTGTAAAGAATTTTAAATTAAAATGATGAAAATTTTTATTCTACCCATTATATTTTATATGAACTAAAAATTCATTAAAATTTGACACTTGAGCTATAATAATTGATAAAATGATTAATATTAATAAAATAGTATATTAAATATAAAAATTAAACGGAACAGTTTTAGACCTAAGAAACAACATTTGACATAGTTCCAATACCTCGATATATATCTTAGTTTTTGCTGCTTTCAATATCTCAATGTATAAATCGATTTTTGCTACTTTTAGTGTGTTTTGTAAATATATTTGTGTTTTTCTTCTATGAAGATGAAGTAATGTTGTTGTTTATCTATCGCCTTCTTAGCATGTTGTTGCAAGTACTATGTACGTATGGCTTTGTGCCCCATTATATGTCAGGCAAAGTGCAGCAAGTGTTTCATTAGCACAGCAAATTATAATGTTTTTTTTTTAGGTTTCTTTTTATATATTTTTGTCATCGTTGTGTCGGCTGTCCTGCTGATGTTGGTTAATTGTGCCTGACGGTCTCTTGCAAAATATGCAAACGTTTGAATTTGACGTGCACACACGAAAAACGGTTGGCAAATAGCAGTAACAGTATACACACACACACACACATACACAAAGAGGAGACACACATATAGGTACACCTTTCCTCTCTCTCGCTCTGTCGGTCGAAATGCAAATTGCAGACAAGATCCAAGAGAATGTAAAGGTAACAGCGATAGCGACAGTAACTGCAACTGCACCTGCATGCTTATGCAAACAGTACGCGAAGGCTTCCCAGCGTTCGGTCACACGGAAAACTGCATATCACAGCAACTGCAAAGGCTGAAAATAAAAAAAAAAACTCCCTGAAAATCCGATGCGCCCTCAAGATGCTGCCTGGCGCATATGACATTGAAGTGGCTGAACGCATCTAGGGCAGCAACTGGAACAGTAGCAGGGACACGGGGCTGTGAATGTTCTTTAAAAATTCATTTCATTGTCCTGCCATTGTCTGACGTAGAGCAGCCAAAGAGTAGCGGGGCAAACACAGCTTTCTGCATCGAGCCGCCATCATTTCCGTTTTAGAGCCGGCGATGTTTCAGCTACTGGGTCCCATTCTGATGTACACTGCAAAAAGATGCAAAGACAGCTAAGCAAACATCATCAGCAAAAAAAAAAAAGGAAAGGAAAGGCAAAAGGAAAAAAGATGGCAGAGGCGGCGACAGGACGCAGCAGCTTCAACTCGGCAAGGCAGTTCCACTTTATTTACACAACGTACGACGGATATTGTGCTGATGTTTAGCAGGCAAAAGGATACCGAAAGAAGCAGCAGCTCCAGCACTAGAACCAGGACCAGCAGCAACAGCAGCAGCACAACCAGCAACAGTCAAGCATTTGGACAAATAGTCGTCGCACTACGCCCGTGGCTATAATAAGCGTGACCAGGAGCCGGGACTACAACCTGACTGAATCTGAATCTGGTCGACTTTGGCTCGGGCACTGTTTAAGCGCCTGCAGCTATAATGTAGGCCTAGTCTTAACCCTAACACAATTTGAGGCAGGCCTAAGACGACAAGTGCAGCAACAAATAGCCGACGGCTGGCCAAACGGCATCATCATCATCATCATCCTCATCATCTGCCACCAAAATGCGAGCTCAAAAAAAGAAAAAGAAGAACAAAAAAAGGCACAAAAAAATTGGACTTGAAGAATTTCTAAATATTTATCCAGCAGTCGAGGGACGGAAATGATGTGTCAAAGGAAATAAAAACCAAAACGAATTTGCCATTGTTGTGCCATTTTGGCTCATAAATTTCTTTCCAGTTGTTCTTTTGCCCTTCCCCTTATCACATCGCATGCCGCTTGCCAACATCTAATGGGCCATGCAATGTGTCTTTATGTCATACGTACATACATACAATGTTTTTTTTTTTTTTTGCCATCCTGCCTTTAGATCTCCTGCTGGGTCATACAAATCGCATTACATGACTTTTTGACTGACGCATTCAACTCTAATTACCCGGTAGTTGATTGTTGGCCGTACAACTACTGGCACCTTTTGTTATACCATTCTAGCCATTCAACCAGGAGCCTTAACGAGCGGGGCGTTATCTGTTTGTTGTCCTCTGATCTGGCCTTGTCCTGTTTTTCTCTCTCTCTCTCTATGTGTTTTTGTGGGTAATGTCCTTTCATACCTACCTACATACATACATTCATACATACTCAGCAGCCAATTTGTCTACACTTTCATGGTAGATTTTAGATTTTGGTCAGCAAACAACTTTCACACGCCACACAATACCACAGCCTCCGTCATCATCTCCTCAGTTCCTAACTCCTCCGCCTTCGTCAGGAAAGGCAAAAAAAAAAGACGAAGGTCATTTGGGGTCGGACTCAGTAGGGAGGCAGAGGGAGGAGGCACCCTTATGGGTATAGGTCGTTTATACCATTGTATGTATATGTATCTGTGTGTATTTGTGTGTAATTAAAAGCAACAATCGCTCCGTTATCACCATGCAGCGATAATGTTAAATTGAATCTATTGTCTTGTCTCAAAAACAACTGTTCCGGCTTGTTCAAATATTATATTCCAAAGCGTGCTAAATGAAAAATAATAAGTATATGTGTTTCAGCTAAACAAATATCACGCCTCAAATTCAAATACAACAAATAGAAACATAAAGAAAAAGGAAGAAACAAAAAGATATAGAAATCAACAGTATTTGTCAAATAAGAAGAACATTTAATGCTCTCTAAAAACGAAAAAAAATTAATCAAATTCGTCCATGAAAATGTTAATTCCATAGGATATCAAAAACTAAAATAAATGCGAAATCAAAATCTATCCTATTAGAAAATTAAACAATAATGACCAATGAAGGCAAAAGATCTAAAACTAAGTTAAAGGCGATTTAAAAAACGAGTGGTTTAAATATACAAAAATTAAAAGTACTTATATATCTTATATTCAAATAACAAATAAAAATAAAGATTTTGTGCATCAACTCTTTGGTTAAAATTTGAAAACTTCAATAAGTAGTTCTAGATTCTATTAGCTTATAATATAAAATTTTATTAATTATTAAACCAAATGTCTTAGAAAACTGAAACAACAAAAAGTTTGAAAACCTATTTAAAGAATTTCCAATATAATTATATATATATATTCTACATTTATTATACAAAATACACTTAATTTAATATTAACAGAGTTCATTTTTATTATTATTAAATTTAATCCCCTCTAAAGCTTTATGATTTCTTTGGCAAATATGAAAAAATGAAACAATTAAATCATCCTTTTTCAATGATGATAAATTTATCTCTTTGATGATAAATCTTTTTCATTTTGGCAACATTTTAAAGTTCAATAAGAAAGGTTGTGACTTAAGCCAAAATGCGCAGCACTTGAAATCTTTTTGCAAAACAAATTTCAAGTAGTTTGCGAAATTTTACAAAAATTCCCCATTTATACTTGGATGATATCATTGAAATTTCCCGTAATTTGCATACTCTTCAAAAGAGTATTAAATTGTAGATGCAGCAGAAAAATAAAGAAGACAAAAAAAAAAAAAAAAAAAAAAACAGATACTTACATTAAACAGATCTCTCGATCTTGAACATTGTATTCGCTTGTTGTTGTCGTCTGCTGGCTGGACGATTCCATGCCATGTTTCTAACTTTCCAAACAGCTTTTGGTATAGTGTTGTTGTTGTCTTTGTTGTTGTTGATGTTGTCGCCTGCTATTTGCACAGTTGTTGCATTGTAACTCACAGCAAAATTCCAAATAAATAGGAAAATACGAGAGAAACACATACACAAAGACACAGATAGACATCCATCCACATTGAAAAACATTGTGTCGTTAGGTAAACATGATCTGGCATTTGTTCCAATTTTTAGCCTATCAATATAATAGAGAACTTCAATTATATGTTTACACAGGCCGAGAGCTCGAAGCAATTGGTAACGATCTGACGAGATCCCAGAGTTAGTTAGATATCTATACCATAGGCAATATCTTGACTCGCGTCAAAACACACGTCAAATGTTTGCACGCCCAAAAAAAAAATAGAGAAAAAATAGGAAAAAGAAAAATAAAATATAGAAAACGATCCAAAAGAAACTACTGCTTCCGCACATTCCAAACAATGGCCTTTATATGAATGGGTATCTTATGGCCCTGGAGCTAAAACTAAACTACCTGTCAGCTCTGGCCAAATGATGGGCATGACATTGTCATGATATGACACAAAACACATCCGGCCCGGTATGACAAATCTTCTTGTTGCCACGCACTTTTAAGAAATATTACTCCCTCCTCTTGCAAATGTATGTTTTCGTATCATTACGAAACACTGACACACACACACACACACAAACACAGATATTGTTGCAAAGTTGGAGCAGTTTCCGTTCATCTCAATGGGGCAGGCGCTCACGTTTTTTTTTTCACCCAATATTCAATACAGTAGCGGATGCTGTATGCAAATTTCTGCGCCTTCATTATGCACCAAATTGTGCCGCCAAAGCAATGTTGGCGCTATTAACAATCAACACATCCCCACGACACAGCTTTGCCTAAGCCAAGTGCTTCTTGGCATGGCTAATGAGGCAGGCAGACATTAAGTTGGTCAACTAATTGGGGCCAAGTGTAGGTGGTGAGCTGGTGGTAATGCTGTGTTGGTAGTTTCTTAAATTGAATAAGTGGCAAACATTTTGAAAATACGAAAACTACGAAAATGAAGCCAATTTAAGTGGAAAAGAAATAGATAATTGGAAAGGTTGGCATAAATTGAGTATAAAAGTTGAAAATTATACAGGTTCAAATTGAAAGATTGGCAGTTTTAGTTAAAGATAAAGATATTTCCTGAAAATCAGAAAAATTATTACTCATTGGAACTATTTTCGCAAAATATTGAATACTTTTTCTTTGATGAAGATTTAAGACATAAATCCAAGTAGCCAAATGGAAACAAATCTTCAAATGTTTTGTTGAATTCATTATAATTTCAACACATAAATTATAGATTGAATTTGCTAACCAAATAAATTTCTTTTATGTATATTTGAAATTTTGAGAAATATAAGAATTTAACTGAAACAAAGGTTATCTTTGATTGATTTTAAGACAAGCTATGGCTATTAATTCTTAATTTAAATGGTATAAAAAATTGCTTGTGATTTGTTTCATATGCTTAATGTCCTTTAAGTTTGAACATGGAATTCACATAATTTTACCAAAGAAAGATATTTTGGACATCATTGCGACCTAAAATCATCATTCCCAAGACATTATAGAAGCTCAAAAATTTGCTAAAAATTACTCCTTTTAATTGCAATCTAATAAAAGTTTCTAATAAAGATTCATTTTGGCTCCTTAATGATTGTTAATCTTCTGTAACTTTTAAAGGCTTAGTTATGTTTATTACCATTAAATTCATTCTTAAACCTTCTCAATTTATAGTGATTAATCATATTAACAAAGCATTCATGTTTCAATTGTGATTATTCAACGAATGATTCACACTTGGCTATTTATAATTGCATAAAATTCTGTTTAAAATTAATTACTTATATTTATATGTAGCGTAAAGGTTATATAAATTTTATAATAATAATTTATTTATCGTATGTTCAATTTAAGTTTATATATATATATATAAGTGTGTGTTTATGTGTGCGTGTGTGTGTGTATGTATATCTGTCTGCATTGTGTACAAATCTCACACAACGCTGAACAGAGACAAATATTAAACATTAAATGGCCATTGCCAACAACATTAATGGCCATTATTTGCCCGATTCCAGCACAGCATAAGAGAAAGAGATAGAGAGGGAGAGAGAGCGAGGGTGATATGGCAGGGGAAAAAGAAGTGCACTGTGGCCGCATGAGCCTCCAATTAGCAATAACTGTAATTGTGAAAATTTGCATAAGAATTAAAAGCCTTTAGCCGCCATTTTTCATTTGTCAATCGTCAGCAAATAGAAAGCCAAAAAACCAAAAAAAAACAGAAAAAATGTTTAATTTACATTTAATTCAAACAATTTGAAGAAGAATTCAAATCCAAAACTCTTTCTATATATGTTTCTATATGTTTTGTTGATCTTTTTGTAGATAAAAACGGGAGGAACAGAATTGCCTCGCTCTCCTGCCTCGGCCACATGTAAAATTCCATCAAAAATCGCGGCTTTTGAACAAATGAAAACTCACATAGCGAAAATTAAGTTTGCCCAGGTGAGTTTCCATTACCAACAACAACGAGAATAACAGTAGTGTAAATTCTTGCCAAATCTAAAACAAAAGCGAACGAATAATACTCTATCTGATGGGATCAAGAATCTTATCGCATTAGTCTTGCCTTGTAGGTAAAAAACCCCTTTTCTATATTACCCAAAATCTTATTCGATATGGGAACCAAGAAAAAATAATGAAAATGTATAATCCCATCATTATATGAGGATGAAGATGTTTCTTCCTTTACAAATTCTCTATATGCTAGATGTTAGGGTGCCTGTTCGGAGCCTTTCTATTCGGGCTTGTTGCACTAAGCAATCCGCCACTACCACTACTCCGCCTTCTACCCCTTCCCTTTTCCGTGGTTTCTACTTGTTGTATTGTAGTTGAGTGCAAATATTGTGATGCAGTCGAGTCGGCTTGGTGGCTCACATTGTGAGGCGTGGCGAATCAAATTGCAATTGCAAACGCTGCGTATACGCAATACAAATTTTTACCAGACAGTTTTCAACGATTTTCTTTACTATTTGCCCATACACAATTTCCACTATTTGTTATAGCTTAGAAGGCAAAAGTTGTTTGTTAAATTTGATTAGGGCAAAGTTGTAAAGTTCATACAAACACACACAAACGCACACACCCGCTGACACACTCCTCTTGTGCTGATATAAATATCAGACATCATCTTGGCTGGCGATTAGTCAATCGGTCTCTCTGTCTGTCTGTCTTTTAACGACATTTGTTTGTCCTAATGCAGCAATCAGCCAGAGTCGTTGCTCTTATTTGCCTTAGCACAAATCCTGCGACCAGTCCACTACTCCTCTTTACTGTCGTTCCTCCTCTCTCCCCATGCTCTAGTCCATACTCAACTGTAAGCCAATATTTGTTTAATTTGCAAACTCCCCTCTCACTCACTCACTCACTCACTCTCCGTGTTCAGTTAATAAAAATGACAATGAAGCTGTTTCCACCAAAATCCCCCACCCCATTTAATATGCAAGAGGTGGACACTCTTTTAAGTGGGTGAGGAAACCGGCAGCGGGGGAATGTCATCAATTTTGGTTTGTGAATTTTTTAAAATGCTAAATTGCCTTGGCCATTGTTGTGTTTAGTGAGCGATAACCAGGCGGCAGCCGGCTCATAGCCCGAATTGCCAAACTAACAAACATAAAACAGAAAGAAAAAAAAAAAAAAATGATTAAAAAAATAAAAAAGAAAGGGAAAACGCATTCTAGCACTCTTGTTATGCTATGGCGAATACACTAACTACATACATATACATATATTGCGGGGCAGTCAGTCGAGTGTGAGTTTTTTGGTTAAATATTTTATAATTAAAAAGCTAACACCGACTAACACCGTGCGAGGTGTGTGTGCAAACAATAAACAAACAAAATCCTTTTCAAATATTTACCGTTGGCATATAGCAAAATGTTGGTTGACGGTTACGGTGACGGTGACGGTGACGGTGACGCCTGACGTTCATATGGTGACGTCTATTCAGTGCCCTCCGTCCGTCCTTTTGCTAGTCACCGCTTAACATCATTCCCATAGAGTCAACTAGTTCGAATTGAAAATTCTATTTTATTTTATTAAGCGAAAAAAAAATAAAAATAAATATGTTTGACTACAGAGTATAATTTTTACAACAAATGCATGTGCATGTGTATGTGTCTGTGTGTGTATGTGTGTGCCTTTGGGTCATTTAATTTTGCATAATAATTTATTCAAAACAAAAGAAATGCATTTATTGTACTCGTATTTTATGTTTTAATTTTTCAACACGCCGCAAATAAAAACAATGCCAGGGCCTGCCTGCTAGTCTATTGGCTTTTCAATTGAATTGCTTTTTGTGTCTGCTTTTTACGTATACACATCCTTTATTTATAACTTTCGCCAGGACAACTGTACGCGGCTTTTATGAATATATGTGCGTGTCTGTGTGTGTGTGTGTGTGTGTATGTTAGCCAAGTTGCCAACGCGGCAAAATCCTGCGCATGTGTCACAATTTTATCGCAAAATTTTCACTGCGTGTTGAATATTAAACAAAAAGATGATAAAAAAGAAAGTTTCAAAGCCGAAACCGAACCGGAAAAAGCTTCCACAGCAATAACAACAAAAACAGAAATAAAAAGAAAGAGAATTTTTAATATATAAGAGCGAACAAATAGCTTAGGGCATAGCGAAGTTTTTATGCTCTAAAGCAAGTAAGACAATAAAAAATCAAAAGGGCAAAAATATTCTATACAAAGCAAAATACTGATTTAAACAAGGTTTAAAATGGTTTTTTTTTGCCACTACACAAATTTTGTGTTCTCACTTTAATGTTGACACTTGACAATTTGATACCATGTCTTCACTTAATTTAGAGTTAAAAATTGGTATAAAGTTATATGAATATTAAATTATCCCGATTAGTATAAACTGTTAAAAATCTACTACATTTACTGTGACTTCTTTAATACTAAGTGAATGTAAATGTGGTGAAATCTCTAAACAAATTGTTATCTAGTAAAAGCAATTAGCTTTTGATTTCTACCTATAAAGATAAAATAAAATCTAACTTTATTAAACACAGTAAATAAATGGATCTATTCATTAATCCATTAATGCAAACTGGGGCAAGACATATCTAGTTATCTACTTTTTTTATGACTCCTACACTAAATTTTACTTCATGACTGTCTTTGAGAATCTTTAATTTTGCTGTAAACAAATTTTCAAAATATTCCAGAGATTAGTCTTAAATTCATAGAGTCCTATAGATTTGGAAATCATTCATTAGATATTGTCAAATTTCAAACAGTTTTATTTTATTTATCTATTGTTAAACCCATTTTATAGCTTCTTGTATTGCTATTTTTATGACATCTGAAATATATGATGCAATTTCAACTATTGTTTTAGGTTTATTGTCAGAGTTCCTTACGGAACTATCTTTAGCTTTTGCTTTAATATCAGATTCTCTTTATTTGTTCTTGATAAACTAAAAAAAGTATTCTTTATATGAAATCGAACATTTTTGATTGAAACGATGCATTATACATGAAAGTTCTTTGAGTTATTAGTATATTTTTGTCAAAGCTCATATAGTATATTTCAACTAACCATATACTTTCATATCTTTTACTTTCTAAATTTCTACTTGGCATTTCGATAGTGGATCAACTCGTTCAATTTCATTGTAGGGAACAAGGAGGTCTGGCAAAATTCTAATAATTTTTACGCTCTCCAGGCACAAACCGAATCCATCATAAATCTCGGCCCAGCTCGATGACAATGCATCATCCGTGTGCAAACAAACTGCTAAATCTCTTATAATATCCTTTATGTCCAGGATGCGCCATATGCGTGTATAGGCTAAGGCACACACACACACACTCACATGTGGATGTGTTTGTGTGTGGTAATGTGGGGGGAAGAATGGGCAATGTTTGTATGTGCCCTGAGGAGAAGGTATGTATAGTAAAATTAATTTTTTGGAAGCTTTAAATGTGAAATTAAATTGGTAAAGATGTTGTGCCAGTTGTAATGAAAATTCTTTAAAGTAAAAAAAACCAAGAGAGAAAAAATTGTACAAAGAATGGCAAGAAATGGCAAACGCTTCAGCTGGCTCTATGTGTATCTACAAGATACAATAACTTGGGCCACTAGTGCCTCCTTGAAAAGTAGCCGAAAAGTACCGACAAAGTATTAGCAAACAGAAGGTCAAAAAGGAGAGCGCATAAAACAAATGAAACTCTTGTAGCAGGGCAGCAAGCAGCAAACCGAGCTATGTCGAGAAAAGCGCACAGAGAAGAAGAAAATTTCAAGAAAAATATTAAGACAACAAAAGCAACAAGAATAAGAACAACAACATGAAGGGAAGCCCAAAAAATACTCGAGTGCCTGTTTAGATGTGGATGTTGGATGTAGGATGTGCCTGGCCATGGCCATGCTTGGGAGGTGGGGATGGCTGTGGGAGTGGAAGTGAAAAGGACCTGCCATTTGTAATAGTTGCCGGGGTGTTTCCTGCTGTGCCCGGGTAGACAGCAATAAACTGAAATAAAAGTAAAAATCAAAAGTAAAACAAAGTGCAAAAAAAAAAAAAATGAAAGCAAGGAAACAAACGTCAAGAAGGGTGAAGGAGAGGCTTTGGGGAGTGAAAGAGTATGCGAGTGTTGAGGATGTGGGTGGGTAAAAAGCCAGTTCAGTCAGTTCTTTAGTTCTTGATCTCGTTCGTTGCCGCTGCGGGCAATTTCACGTAGTCGAATCAATTCAAAACAACTACGAATGCAATTTAATAAAATCCGTGCACGAGCGAAATATACAACTTGCCCAGGCAAAAGACAAATTGGTGCGAGAGCAACAAACGTTACGTTACATTTTGGTGGTGGATTCATCCGTATTCATCCCAGCCCAGCTATACCGGTTGGATAAAATGTGGGGTTGGGGTTCTTGGTCTCTGGTCTTGCCTGTGCCAAGGAGTAAAGCCAGCGCAAAACAATAAAGCGCGTTTGTGTACACAAGGGATATGCTTCTGTCTCTACACACACACACACACACACACACACTTGGTCGACTCCTGCCTGCTCCGTGCATGTGTGCCAGTCGTCGCCATATTGCCAGTCGTCGTCGCTCGTCTGGCTTTCTTTATTTCGTTCCTTCTTTTGTTTACCGAGCGTTGTTAATTTGGCAATACCCGCTTTCAATTATCTTATAAATATGAAAATGCATCAGCAAATGCCTCGAGGCAACACTTTGCAGAGTCCCACGTAATGAAAACCGTTTCATTTTTCATTAAAAATAAAAATAAAAAAAAAAAGCAGTAAAGAAAAGAGAACCAATGTACACATATAGTAAGCATGCGGAAGGCCAATTGCGCTGTGTACCTTACAGATCAATCAAATAGTCATAACGTTCCGATTGTTAAAGGTCCATGTTGCATGTCCTGCTGCTGCTGCTGCGACTCCTTTTGCCCAGTATTCATAAAAGTGCCAAAAAGCCAAGGTACAAACGTGACTGCAACAACAATAACACCATTTCAATGGAATGCTGGATTGATGGTACGCGTCTGTGACGCAATTGTGGGTATTAATACCCATACATACATATATGTACATATATATATATATATGTATGTCTGTATATAATTATTAACCCGTCACAGCCCTTTCCATTGGGTAATCGCACATGCACACCTTCTTTCTAGCCTAGCGATAGATAGGCGAGGTCGCCAATGCCACCACTTCCACTTCGTTGCGCATCTCTGGCAATGTGCAAATATGTGCACAACGTACAGCGTTCCATCGATCGGTCACATCGTTGATGATCTCCACCGCAGCGACACTATTTCAATTAGCAACTGAGAGAGAGAAAAAAAATGCACGCGCTAAAATATGCAAAGTGCCAACCAGTCAGCCACTCGCCTTCACGTCGCGTCATGCTCATATGAGAGATGAAGGAGATGGAGCCCCAGCTCCTCCGATCGATGCGGCACTTGACCCCGCTAACGTTGTTGCTGTTGCCGCGTTGTTATTGAGTCTGTTGCTGGCACACTTTACTTACTATATATTGCTTATTGGGCGTGTATATATATAGATGTCACTACACTATAAACGAGCATGTATGTATGTATGTGTGCATAAATATTTAACGCGAAATGCCTTAGCAAATGGCCAGAGACAGAAATGGTGGCTAAACCCCCTGGGTGCGGTGGGCAGTTACCTCGGCGCTCCTGCAAATGATTTAGCAATCTTTTTGCGCATGTGCAGCGGGCTTGCCGTTCGTAATATTTGCCTATGAAATGCCGCAATTGATTGGCCCGTTGACATTGTGAACTTCTGGCAAACTAAAATAGAACAACAAACAAGAAACTAGAGAATATATTTAGAAAAGAAGTTGGCAAGAGTCTTGTTAGCAAATGAACTTGTTTAGAAAAGCTAAGAAATCTTTTGAATAAGTTTAGCCATTTCGCTCTTGCTTCTCCTTTCTTTTGTTGGCGTTCTATTTTGCTTGGGTTAAACTGTATTGAAACTGTTGTTTCTGGTATTAGTTTCAAAATCGAAGATTAATTTGTCAAGGAAAGAAATGAAATACTCCATTTACCTTATGTAGAGTTCTAAAACACTCTGAAATGGACAACAAAAACATTCTCTTTTGTCTAATGTTAAAACTATGTTTAATATTTCCCCCTCCTCTTTTTAAAGTTTTCTATCTTTAAAGCCTTTTTTTAAGTAGAATCCCTAGTTCACTTAACTATAGGTAATTTTCGTATGCTCTCTAATCAACAAAAACTTTGTTTAACAACAAGTTACCAATATGCAAGGCAATTAAAACCCATTCAATGGCATATGAATATTGTTTACTTTAGACAAAAGCTTTTGCTTTTGCCACACCAACAACATGGCCAAGTCCAAGCCCAAAAACGGGTAAAGTAAAAAAAAAAAAAAAAAAAAAAACTCCATCCACCATTTAGAGTCAACTGAGCGCGGCATTTTTGTAGTACAATGTACCCCAATACTCATTTCAAACACTCATTATGGAACACCGAGAGATGTTGTTTGCGATGATAATGACGCTCGAGTAGAGGCATAGAGACCATAGCCGACTGACTGAATGGAATCGGGAGGGAGTCTGGTGTCCGGGTGCCAAATGTCCAAATGCCCAGATCCCATAGTCAGAGTTAGAGCCAGAGTCAATTCAACGTTAATCACGACTTTTACTTGTCTTTAATTTTTTTGGCAAATAAAACGAGAGGGGGAAAGAAATGGGCGCGGACAGCAGGTTAATTTGAGTATGAGAGTATATATATATATATATGTATATGGATAAGTACCTTTACAATATACATACATATATGTATAATAGGTAGATATATAAGTATCGCAGGCTATTTTCAAGTCGTATGTGTAAATTTTCACTGTCGCTTGGTGTTTTTTTTTATTTTTTTCTTTTTTATTTGTCGTTTTGTTCGTGTTCGAATTCAATTTAAAATGCACGTAGTTATGTCTTGTTTGCATAAGTTTTTGACGGATATTTTAACGATGTGAGCTCAACACAAATTCACTTTAAATGTTTTCGTGTGACGGACTGAGAGAGTGAAAGAGAGAAAGGTAGAGAGTGAGAGAGAGGGAGAGATGTCGACTGCTGGACGTAGGAGATGTGAGACGGTAATGGGTGATGGTTAAGACGATGATGACAACCGTTCCTGATAGTCTGTCTGTCCGTCCGTTCGTCCGTATGTCAGCCCGCCCGCCCGTCAGTCCTCACTGAATGACGAACGACGACAACAACAAACATGTCGAGATATTCACGTCCGAGTGATAATGAGATGCGCGCCTTTTTCCAGTTGGCTTTTTTTTTCTTTCTTCTTCTTCTTCTTACACTCCTCCTCCACCGTCACCACCCGCGTTTGTCTCTACCCACGCCCATTGCTTGCGTTTTTGCTGTATTTTCGCTGATAAACAAGATGGAGTTACATTTTTAGGTTAATTATGTGCTAAAGTGTGGAACGACGAGTCTTATAGTCAGGTTTGTCTCCTTGTCAAGAAGAGAAAACACAAAAAGGCTGTTATATAAATCTTGATATATGATATCACTGTCTCGACTTATGCTATACACATTCCTAGATACATACATACACATATACATACATATGTGCCACATTTCTGGGCAATGCATCAATGGCTGACATTTTGGTTATTTGATTAGGTCCCCATATCATATTTTAAAGGCATCATCTAACGACAAACCTTCTCATTCTCATGTATAAATGCACTTACGTATATAAATTTTGTTTATTTATATATGTGAATACCCTGTAATTTGGGACAAGGATGAGTCTAGACCAATAGTGAACAATGGAAATGTTAATATAATAAGACCTTGACTTTCTCCTAGAATTCCTATAACTCAAAAAATGAAGCTCCTTTTGTCTAATATACCATTATAAACTGAATTGAATTAACCTAAGTGATTCCAAAGAAGAGAAAATTGTTATATAATTGTTTTAAAATCATTCTAACTTATTCCTATTCACAAAACTGAAATTGAAATATAATTGAATTGAAAAATAAGTCTTCAGCTAAAAAATTATCATTTAATATCCTTTCTTGTAAACCAGCGATCTTATATTCTTGAAGTCGATAATTGAAAATTCTTAGTTTCAAAATCGATAGAAAAAATAGTATTATTTCATGTTAATCTATTTTATTCATATAATTTTCACAAGGCTTAATAATTTATAATAAAATCATTGATGATGATTGATTAAAAAAATTATAACAATATATAGAGCATCGTTTATGATTTTGGTGAGATACAATCACCTAGGATTAAAGATTACAGTTTACGCTACTGGCACAGTTTTTTCCTTCATTTAGCTCTGTTCTAGGGTAAATGATAAGTCGATAATTTTATCATAATTGTAAGTTGTTGGTCTCTAATTTGGGACCTGGTGAATTTGTGCTAATTTATCAAAAATGACCAAAAACTACAGAGATTGTTGAAACATGGCTAAAAGACGTTTGCTGATGCGGCAAGTTCTGCTAACTGAAACGGATGGCCAGCCTCCGTTTAGGCTGTTGCTGATTCATTAAATCTGTGCTTGTTGTTGCCTAGTTTATGGACACGGGTCCTCAAAGCAAAGGCAAACCCACACAGAGCTATAGTAGAAATAGTAGTTGTGGCAGTGCCAGTAGCAGCAGCAGCATCAACAGCAGCAGCAGCAGCGGCAGCAACAGCGTTGCACTAGCCGAAAGCTGTGCAAATATTTTATGCAAATGTCCGGGTCCGTCATTGCACGGTCCCAGGCTATGGCAATGGCTATAGCTATATATATATATCATATGTGTGTGTGTGTATATATGTTATATGCTATGGCTACTACGGTTGGGGCCACTGAAACGAAATTAATTTGTGTTTATACATAATATGCCTGGGTCCGGGTGTACCAAGTTTCCCACTGTGTACATACAGCCACTCACACAAGAACACATACATATGTACCACACCAATACGCATATTGCCGCAATGAAATTTCATTATGAATATGCCGGCCAGCATCATTATCCAGAGCGGCAAAACAACGCAACGCAAAGGATATGCATATACCTATACCTATACACACACACTCACGCACACAACTATATATATACACATTTGTTCAGGCCGCACCACACAAGGATATGCGAACGGTTTTATATGAGCTGCATTCGCAACAAGGGCAGAGAATTTGTTGTTGTTGTTGTTGTTGCTGCTGTTGTTGCGGTGGCTTTGGTTCTGACTGTTTGTTGTTGGCACTGTTGCTGCGGTCGGATAGAGAACGTCCGCCAGATAGGCAACAATAATGCACATGTGTCTAAAATTGAGTTTAAATATACACACATTTACATATACCTACATATTGAAATAAAGATATATACTTATATATGTACATATACATACATATTTACATGGTTTGCTTGTTCAGTAAGTAAATTACAGAACTTGTACAAAGCTGATCATTACAAAGTCTATATATTATAACAAACGGAAAAGGGCAACAACTATACAAATATCAATTAATCAATCACTCAATTATATTGTAGAAATCAATATCTGTTTTCTTTTTTAAGTTATCTCACCATTTGTTAAACTGATCTTTGAGTATATAAGGGAAAACTATTAAGCAAATAACGAAAAATACGTCGTAGAAAATATCAAATATTTACGACTTTTATAAGAGAACATCTTGGTTTTTGAATTGATATGCAATAAATATATCAAAAAGCTTCTTATCATCAAGTTCTATCAAGGGATTATCAGTTCTCCACTATATATATAAGATCTTGCCTAGTAAAGTTAATTGAAGAAATTTAACCATTTAACTACCAATTCAGTGCTCATTAAACATAGCGAATTTAGAACAAATTCTTATAAAAGATAAACGAAAATTTTAAGTTAAACTATTAAAATTTAAGTTTAAGTATTTGAGTAATTGGTCTACTTTGGTTCTATAGAACTATCTGAGATTTTCCCTGCTCTCAACTAAACTAGTTGTTGGGAATAAATAACATGGATTTTATCTTTACGTTTATTGACCTTAAAACTTATCAAGCTACCCTTATACCAGAATATATGTACATATATATTCACAGGTACCTACATACACATATATATATAAACGGTCCTTAAACAGACATATGCCAGCCATGTCTTTTACGTATGCATTGTCCGCATGCCTGTCGACCAAAATCTAAAGTTAAATAGTAATTCATGTTGCAGTGGGCCCAAAAAGCGGAACTTTCTGTAAAGTTGTGTGCGGGTGGTAAACGGGTTCCCTCTATGTCGAGGCTAAATCTCTGGGCGCCATAGCCACGCACAATGAATGGTAACACACACAGACATGTATTTACATATATGCACTATAATTTGTTGATTCTGCCACTTAAAGTCAGAAGCAGTGGGCAAAGTAGGAGGCAGCTCCTTCAAGTAACAACCAGGCAACCAGCCACAATGCATGTCGCCGCCTGTCGTTTGTGTGTCGTCATGTTGCAAGTGTGTAAATTTCTTTCTTTTCTTATTTTTTTTTTTCGGATGAATTTTTTTCTCCTTTCTGTTGTGATTTTTTTTTTTTTTTTTTTTTTGGAAATTATGCCGGCACAGCAGAAAATCGTTGATTCATACGGTTGACTCCGCTATGCAAACTCGACTGGGAGTAAATCGGGTAAACTGTTGATGCTGATGTGGTGGGCATATAACCAACCCATACCACGACCCAAGGCAACCAACCAGCCAGCCAGCCTGCCAGTTGGCCAGGCAATTCCAATAGCAATTCGGATTGCCGCTGGAACTGGCCGAGAGTCATCAGCCGTGGGACGTATGCATATGCAGGTAACTGTTATATTGCTACAGCGTCTCCAATTCGACTTTTGGCCATGTTGCTGCTGCTGCTGTTGTTGCAGTTGCCATTGCCGTTGCAGTTGCTGTTGAGCAATCAATCAGCAAGCAAAAGTCAAACATTGACTTACAATCCAATCCACGGATTTAAATTGACGTATTTACCTGTGCAACAGGGGGCGGGGACGTTGTGGGGCCTGAAACTGTAAAGGTGGGCGTGGGCAGACAATGATTGTAGGGACTGCATTTGACTGCAATTCATATTGGTGACTTGCCCCATTCTGAACCACCCCGGAGAACTGGCATTAAATTGGGCGGCTCACCAAATTATTGAGTTGTCGCTTGGGCATGGCAGAATGTTGAACCAATGGCCTGTAGGAGTTACGGCAGAAGGAATAAACGCCTGGAAAATGGGTGTTCTATGACCAGGTGGCATGGCAGGTAGGTGGGCCAAGTTTTTCGGGTCCATGTGCGGGCACACTGTTTGGCCATTAAAGCTTCATATTTGTCTTCTGAATAATTCAAATTACTAATATTGATTCGGGCCACGAGAAAAAATGTCAACGCATTGTTGGTTGTTGCTGTTGTTTCTGTTGCTTCGACATTTGGGCAGGAGCAGCAATAACAACAACAACAACAATAGCAGCAGCAACAATAAAGAGGCAATATGACCAAATGTACTGACGAGTCGAGTCGCGTCGTGTCGTTAACGTTGACGTTGACGTTTGGTTGATTGGCGCCCCAGTCGTATACGTAATCAACGGAATGTTGACCACGTCCACCACGCACATGCCTCCCCTTCAAAATGCCTCCTTTCCATAAAATCCAACGATATATGCTTGATTGGATACGCGCGTATACGGAAAAATGTCAGCCGGCCAACGGCCATCAAAATCGAAATGGAAATGGCTGCTTGTCATGCGAATGCTAGTATCAGCCCCCAAAGTTGGTTGGATTTGGGGCGGTAGCCAAATGCTTGAACAAGAAGAGATGGGGTGAGGTGTGCTGTGTATGGTATGGTTTCTTTTTTTTTTTTTTTTTACTTTTTGTTTTTCTGGCATCCTGCTGCTTATTTCGTTTTATTGACAACAGCGAGATTGGTCGGTGCGGGGTCCTGGCTTTTAACTAGTGTAAATAACGTCCTCATCAAATTGTCATAAGGACTCACATCGAGATAGACAGTTTGTTGTGCCTGGGCAATGGCAACCAAACACGCTAACCAGACTAAACCAGATAAAAGGGAATATACACTAGCCACTAGGGTACAATTCAAGGAAATAATAAAGAAAAACAAAATTTGTGGTATTAAATAATCAAAAAAAAAGCGCTGGAAATAGTTTTTAACAAAACTTAATGAAATAAAGGGAATAGTCTAACAAATACACTTCATATTTTAAATAAATTATATTATTTTTATTTTTTTCTATAAATTTTTGTGATGTCTTTTTTAGTTAACAAGTAGAGTATATTCAATGTTCGTTTATGCTCTTGGCTTTAGTTGTTTACGTAATCATTTCAGTTTCGGCAGGTCATTTGGTGCGCAGTCGTTGTCCTGGGGGAAAATTCATGGCTGATTGATGGAGCGCGATAAGCAAGGCCAACTATGTATGTATATGCATTGTCTGTCATGTTTGCCAACTTGTTCTTAATTAAGCCAGGTTATAAAAGACCCCACCGCCTCATAGCATACATACTCTGGCCCGTTTTGACTTTTTGTTGGGTCAACAGCAATGTTGCTGGTTGAAAGTTCAGCAGGAGCAGCAGCAACTACAACAACAGCAACAGACAGCCAGCACCAGCAGCAGCAGCAGCTGATGGGAAACCATTTTGTATTTCTTGCTTTAATCTTAATCAGCAGCCATATTTGCCTGCTCCGGCCGTACGGCCGATAAGAAGAGCTATACTTTAGAGAAGATTGAGTCTGCCGGAGCTAAATCTATATATAGACCCTTACACAGTCGACCTTTTCGTTGGTGTTCTTATCTTCTGCCCAGAAAGAAGAAAGAATTTGCTCTGTTCTAGTGATTGTTTACCATTATTGTTGTTATTGTTGTTGCTTTTGTCATTGTCGCCTCAGTGGCGGGATGCATTCTCCTGTTGGTGGCTTATCGGTAACCTCGACAACTGTGTCTCATTATACGGCCCATGCCCAGAGTACGTTGGGAATCGCAGTCGGAGTTGTTGTTGTCGCGATACTGGGACGATCTTTTATTATTTGCATTTATGCAGCGTCTGATTAGATAAGCATTGCCCTGTCTTAATATGCCCGATATGAACGTTTTGTGAACGTCTTCCTGTTCTCAGGTACCGATATATATATGTAGGTATCTCAAACCCTTAACTCCCCTCCTTCCCATCTGCCTTAGTGCTAAGACTTGGGCCAGATAATGCGGTAGATTTTAAACAGAACGCGACTTTATCATATGTCACAGAGATAAACGCGATTCACACACACACTCACACACAGACACTCATCGGGGGTCTTAGCGTTGATTTTCTGCTTTATTTACAAAGTGCAATTTACAACTTTTCCGAGAAAGGTGAACAACAAGAAATATGCCGACCAAGCGACGTTTAATAAGGCGTTGTAAAAATACCTGACGCACACCCAAACCATTCAACCACCCCCATCTCCTATCCCCAATTTCATTTCCACTCCAAAAATAAAAAAAAAGAAAGATACCCATAAAGTACATCTTTAGAGCGGCAATCCCCCAAATTCTAATTTCATTTTTCTCATTTCTTATTACTTTGGCAAATAGTCCACAAATATCCGGTGTGCCATTTAAAACGCATTTAAAAATATCAATAAGTGTATTGGCAGCAAGTAAACATTAAGCCAAATTGTTCCGTTTTCGACGGTCTTTATTTAATTTTTTTTTTGTTATTTTGCATTAAATAACATATATTTCATATTTCACAGTTTCCAAAGTTTGCCTTGCCTTACCTTTTTTTTTTTACTTTTTGAACAACTGCCTCAAAGTAATCAAAACCACTCAAACTGGCAAACAAGGCAACACAAAAATATAAAAAAAGAAGAAAAAGGCTTGACCAGAGAGAGAGGTTGGTGTGAAAAGCAAAAAGCACGCACAAATTCCAAGAAATTCTCGCACATGTATGAACAATGGCATAGCCATTAAATGGGATTTTAACCAGTAATGGACAGTAAAGCTGAAGGGTTTAGTATATGGTCAAGACTTAGGGTCTAACAAAACATATGACAAAAAACAAAGGAGAAAAATAATGTGTGTAAAAAAGAAGAGTATAAGGAATAAGTAGGCATTTTGTATATACGAGACATATTAGACAATTTTTGTACAATAATATTCCAATTATTCAGACTTCTTTAAAACATTTTTTACCAATTTTTAAGGACTAATTAGAGACTACTGAAATGCGTAATTTTGCCATCTTTTTTTCGAAAAATATATAATTTTTTATATCAATTTTAAATCAAGTCTGCTCCAAATTGATTCGGTTAACTAAAAGTCTACTACAAATAACAGCTATAAAATCGTTTAAAATAAAATCAAAAAAAAAAAATATTAAATGCGATTTTACTTATAGTAATAGAAAGATTTCTGTATAAATACAACGTAGCGGAGACATGAAAGTTGCGTGTTCCATCCGTTATGTAAATTGGCACACCCTAAAATCAAATATGCCATGAATTAACACAGTTGTCGGAGTACCGTTTCCATAAGAGTTCCATGTATATATGTATATCTTATGGGTATTCCAAATACTTTTCCACTTTTGTTTATATATACATAAAAATTGTAATTTATTCATTAGTTAAAAAGATTTCAATTGATTCTCAAGTTTATCTCGTTATTTCTTTAACAATATCAACTCAACTCCTTATTGTATTGTACGATACTTTTCTTAAGTATCGATCTGGCTGTTAAGTCTAGTCATGGTATACTTCTATGCAAATGGCCTCTCTTATCCCTGGCTAATTGTAATCCTCATATTTACATATGCGATGTATCTGTGTTGTCTCAGCACCTACTCCACCTTCTTTGATTGTCAGTTGTTGTTGTTGTAGTAGTCGTAGTCGTGCTGTCGATTGTTTATTATTATCACCTACAGGTGTCGTTTAATAAACATTTTCAACGTCTCCCAGCTCCCAAAGCCAGGGAGCCAGCCAGCCAGTCAGCCAGCCAGCCAACCAACCCAGAGCTCCCTGTATGTATGAATTGAACAATTGCTGCGTTCGTTTGCGCAAAGCAAATATTTTACAAATCAAGCGCTTTTCTGATTTTGTAAATGTGGGCTACCAATTTCCCTCAGCACACACACACACACACACAGACACAGAAAGAGAGAGAGAGACTCAACTTGTGTGTGTGTACTACACACACACACAATGAAAGCGCAAGTCATTGGCAATGTGACGTGGACTCCTCTGGAGATCTACATACATCTACAGGCAGACATACCCACGCATTAAAAAAATAAAATACAAATACGAAAAGGAGGCTCGTGCCTCACATTGGTTCTGCAAGTCTAAAAGAAGCATGCTACTAACAATATTTAACTGAAAAATATTTATTATTTACCAATTTGTTTGCTCGACTAATAACAATAATCGTAACAACAAACCACGGGTAGGAGGGAGGGAGGCGCGCGCGCAGAGTAAACTGAAATAAAAAAGTCATTCATAGAAGAAGAGACTTGAACAAGAGACCGAAACGATGGCCCCCCACCCCCATCTCTTTTAGCTCCACCATTCACCCCTCATGTTTTTGGTGCTATCTCTATCTGACATCCAAGCATATCCAAGGACGTTGCAATGCTATGAAAAATCGAATACGAAACAATCACAAATACTTACTGCAAGCAGCCAACAACGGCGGAGCGGATTTCAGAGTTGAAACGCGGTGAACGGATCGCCCCCATTTTTGCACTTGGCAGACATGCGCTAGACGGCAGCTTGTGTACACTTCTGTTCCCCAGCTCTGTTAGACACTCCCTGTCCCTGTACAACCTCCTCCGCCCCACCGGTTTCCCTATTGCCTTCTCGCAGCTGCCTTCTTTGCCAATCGACATCCTTACCCGACATTGCAACGTTGTTTTTGTTTGCCTTTTTGTATTTCTATTTACTCGCAAGTTTAGTTTGAGTTTAAATTTATTCCCAGCGACGTTGCCGCCATCCTGTAAAGGCACGCGTGGGTGTTGCGTTGCCCTGCCCTGCCCTGCCCTGCCCTGCCCTGCCCTGCCCTGCCTCGCCCCGCCTCGCCTCGTTTCATTTTGCTTTGCGTTCGATTTCTTGTTGATTCCGTTTTCAATTTGATGCCATGGCCTTGCCAGCAACACCAACAGGCAATAGCAACAACAACAACAACAAGAACACCATCAAACCATGCCCTCATCCAGACGTCTAACCGCCCCAGTTTGGTTGTGCATTAGAGCCGAAGTTGTTAAGCAGCGCTAGATAAGTGCTCGAATAAACATAAATAATAAATGACATTTACTAAATAAAAATATTTGCGTTCGCATAATATTTGAGCAGCAAACTCAAACTCGACAGCTACGGCTCTCCTATGGCTTTTTGCTCTTTGGTTCTGTGTTAGTTCTGCCACTGGATCTAGATGGAATGGCTAACATGGCCGACACACACACACAACATATACACACACAAACACATATACTCCGCTATGGTTTTGCTTGATTTCGGAAGCAATTTTGGCACCCAAGCGAACATCGCGCTTTCCTCTCTATCACTCTCACTCTATCTCTGTCTCAGTCTATCTCCATGTGTGTGTGTGTGTGTGTGTATTATAAAAAAACACACACAACCATGGCAAAATTTGTGCTTTCACTTTCATTTGTTTGCTGTAATAACAAGGCACAAGGTAAGCGCATTTGAAGAATGTATTGTAGCCAAGTATACAAATTTCGAATTTGAATGCCATAAAGGAAAACAATGATGCTGAAGGCAAACAGTCAAAATATTTCAACTATTTAAATTTATCACTTAATCTTAGTATTATCTACCTAAAAAAAAAATGATTTAGATAGTGCAAAGCGTGTTTATAATGATTCTATAATTATATGATAATTAAGATATTTAATCTGTTGAATGATAAACAGGATTTTTGGACTTTACACTTTAAGCTATCATCATCGATTTTATTGCTGGCAGTTTCTTTTAGTAGGAAAGATAGAGTTAATAGCTACTAACTAAATAATAGATATTAGAGAAATAATAGCTGGGCTTCTAGATCTTATACTTATGCCTTTTGAAGTCCAAATTCTGGGATTATTTTATGAATCAAAACTAAAAGGATCTTTCATTTGCTTATCTGTCCCGTTATCTACTTGTTTTGAAGTAGTTTTTTCAATTAAAAAATCCAGTTTTTTATGCATATTTATGGTTACTGATTTGGAAAAATAGGATGGGAGATTGAAATTTCTTCATTTGGAATGCATCTTAATAAAGTATTTAGTAAAATTGTACGTTAAAGTTACAATAGCATCTAAAGTTTGGAAGATAAGATATTGGCATAAGTCTTCATTCTAATTTTAACCAACAAAAGTTTCTAGAATTGGAACTAAATATTGTTGTATCAATCCATACATTGCAAATCTGCAGATAGATAATTGTTTACATCTTATTTCTCTTAATATAAGTATGTATATAATTATAAAACAATCTTAAAACAATTAATATTGTTTCACATACATCTAAAATTGTGATCTTTTTAACTGTCAAAAAGGAAATTCTAATTTAAATTTGCTATTTGCCTTATCGTTTCTTTCTTGTCGGTACCCAATGACAATTACCTTGTCTAATTATGCAAACTCAATTAAGAATTTTGCCCTTCAGTTTGTTCAGTTCGGATTCGGATTCAGACAAAAACCCTAAAGCAATTTAATGCCATTTGAATCCATGAAGAATGAAAGAAAGTAAGAAAACTTTCGTACCATCTTATTTAAAAATTCATGCGGTATTTGCGCGCTCAATTATAATTATTTCAAGCAATTTCGTTTTCTTAATTTTTTTTTTTGTTGCAGCTCTTTTAATTTTATCTTGTCGCAATTAAACCGAACTCAGCCAATCAATTGGAATGGAAAGCGAAGAAAAAAAAAAAAACAGAACTGAGAATTGAGTAAAGAGTATAAAAAAAAACAAAGATTGCAAATAACTTGAAGTGTTTGCAAGGGCTATGGTTAAGAGGTTAAGAGCTAGCCAAGGGATTGGCTTATGCTTAGAATTCCACAGAATGTTTGCATACAAAAAACAAATGTCACAATGCCACCCACTTTATCCTTACCTCACCCCATAGCGTTTGTTGTAGTATTGAAATAAAAAACCAATCAACAACTGCAACAATTTTGTTAAGCTCCTACAAACAGAATGGGAAAGGGGAAGAAAACAACTGCCACAGAGAGTTAAACAAGCCCATGGAACTTATATATCAATTGTATTAACGCCGCAATAATCAAATCAAGATCATCGGCCAAATAGTTGACACTTCTCTACCCTCCTTCCAATCCCCCCACCCTATCCAAAATGGGTATTGAAATCAAAGTTCAGCCGCTGTGGCGAACTATTAAATGTAACTGTAAAAACGGCAATATGCATGAAAACCGAACACAGTTGGATTAACATCTACTACCACCACCACCACCCATGCCAATCCACTAGCACCAGCAATCAGTGCCTGTCGTCACCCCGCCACATCCTTCTCCTCCTCTCCATTACGCTGCGATGTGAGGACCTGCTCACAAATTGCTCGCCCCTTGCAGTCACACAAATGAATAATGAAACGCTTATTGTCGCAATTATTTTATTGCCCTGATATCTGTGTAGCCTCAAAACATACACCAAAAACCGGGCAATAACGATGACGATAAAAGCGGCCAAGAACCAAGGGTCCAAGTATTTTATTCACTTCCCCTCTCTCCCTCTCTCTCTCTTTCTCTCTCTCTCTGCATCCCTTATCGAGTTCCGATGAAGAAATTTTTATAACACACTGAATACTCTTTTAATGGCTTATGTAAATGAAATATATTAACTACTAGTAAAATTTTTAAAAATCTGAAAAGGATATGGAAAATATTTAAGTTTTTTTTAAGGGGCTCTACTACTATTCCAAATCCTTTATTTTCTATATTATTTTTTATTTTATTTTAAACTTCACAGAAAAATTAAAAATTAAACTATCAAGTATTCGAAAAATCCATAAATTTGGAATTAAGCAATTCTGAAATTGAAACCCACCTGAAATTTTGTATAAAAAAAGTTTTAAAGTTTTTTATATTTCCTTATCAGACTTTAATTTTTAATCCTTTAGTTTGCACATATTTCCTTGTAAGTGTATACAAAGTGTCACATTAATAAATTTGTTTGTTATTTTCCATTTGAACTTTTCTATAAAAAAGTTTTCAACTTTTTTGAATATTCATTCTTATCAAATTTTCATTTATTTTAACTTTAGTTTACAAATATTTTCTTGTAAGGGTATATACAAAGTGTCATATAAATGAATTTGATTGTTATTTTGCTTTTGCGTGCTGTATTTTGTATGCCAGGACAATGCACTCTCTCCATCTCTCTCTCTGTTTTGCTCTATCCCTCTTTGTCTCACCCTTACCCTCCTGTATTCCCCCTCATATTCACTTTGTTGTGTCTCGCTCTAACATATTGATTCCCTTTCATTGTTCCTTGTTCGCTTTTGTCGATAGGAACGTAATCCTTGCTATTATTTGGGGTTGATTGTACGTGAAACGTGCGTTTATTCGAGGGGTTGGATATTCGGACTGGGAAACCTTCCGTAAAAACAACAACAATGCATTAGCACTTTAATGCGGCTAGTGAGCATAAAATGCAGAAACAAATGCTCGCGCCCATTTCAATTAAATGCTACATGGGGGCAACAACACGAGCAACAACAATAACAAGAGCAAGGGCGCAGCAGCAGCAACATCATCAGCACAGCATCAGCAACAATAACAGCAAACGCCCCCGCCCATTCGTTTTTGGCAATTTATTTCGAGGGTGTTGATGGGCGGTTTTGTTTTCATTGAATTTCTGTTGTTGTTATTCTAATATTTCCAATCAAAAGGCGAGAGTCACCACCACCGCCACCCGACTTGCCTTTCCTTTCGATGTTCGGATGTTGGGAAACCTGCGTGTTAAATGCCAGCATATGGGAAAATAAGCTGTGACAAATGGCTTAATTTAGTTGTCTAACGGCCCCGTCTGACAATTGTTTAACATGTTTTAACAATGTAAAAATATTGGCACATTAAACTAAGATAACAACAAAACCAAACCTGGTCGCGTGGGTGTTGGCCGTTTTGAAGGTATTCGATTCTTGCTAGTTGACCTGCTGTTAGCATTTGCCACTTGACTTGAGGCCAAAAATTTAAGGTCCTGAGTCCTTACTACTACTCTACACCTGCCGTGTGGGACCTGTCAGTGCGGATTTTCATTTGCATGATGTCAGTCAGTCAGTCAGTCAGTTCAGTTCAAAAGAATTCTCCGAGACAACAAATTGAAAAACTTTTGGGCCATAGAACATCTGCTATCATTTGGTTATATGTATATATATATATGTATTTTGGGGTTGCTTCTTAGGTTATAGGCATGATTGACATTCAGACGTTTAACCCTATGAATGGGCACCCATTGTTTAAGAGTGCCAGGCGGCAGGTAGGTACTTAAGCTAGACTGGCGACAACGACATCATATGCGTCTATATGCGTACCATTTGTTCCGTTTTTGTGGGATTGCACCCGCGGCGACAGTCGGTAAGCTTCGCTCCATGTGGCGATCAATTACAACGGATTTGCCTTCAACTGACATTTACATGTGTTGCGGTAAGCTTCAGTTGCGGGGGAGGGGATGCCTAACAGACTTACTAGCTATAGTTGCTGTTGTTGTCGTTATTCCCATTGCTCAATTGGGCAGAAAAACTGTTTGAATATCCGCACTTAGACCACTCAGACACATGACTACAAAATTAAGGAAACAAAATAGAAAACATAAATGTGCAATTGCTGCTCTTTTTTCTCTTTTGGTTTTTTTTTTTCAATACACTATTATTTCTTGCGGGGAATTCCGCCTGCTTAAATCTTTTTGACTTGCAATTCGGAAATAGTGGCTTATCCTGTTTTCTTTATTGGCTAAAAGAGATGGTTTTTGTTTTCATGGCTTAACTGTGAAAACAAAACGCAAAAAGGGACCCTACCAAACGAATGTACATTCTTCCATCCCTCACATCAGGTTCATTCATGAAAATGCATCAATGGAATGATTGAGGCTGAGGCTGAGCCTGGCTGCCGGGCACAAGGTAGACGAACCGCATTTACCTTTGTCCTGTCAATTAATGTATCTTATAGTTTCAGCATTTGTAACAAGGATCAAAAGAAATTTATTGATGGGAAAATAAAAATTAATTCACTTTGAGAATAAAAAGAATTTGCAATAAATTTGGAAATCAAAAATATTTGCGAGAGTTAGCAAACCGGATCTATATAGTTACTATAGCTTAGATAAAAATGTAGAATAAATTTTTTAATTTTTAATATTTGATCCAAAGTTACTAGAAACATTTTTGGAAGCTTGAAAATTTAAAGCATCTGTATTAAATATTCGTATTTAATACATCTTTTGGTCCTATCGTACTTTATATTATATATAAACTTCTTTACAAACTATTCTGATAATTCTCGCCTTTGGCATTTTATCCTTCCGTATGGACTGTATACTTTAAACTGTATCTCAGTTTGCACATATCCTAGATATGGAAAACCAGCAAAAGAAAGAAAAAAAATGACGAAAAATAGATGAAAAATCAAGACTAAAATTAGGGCAGGCGGTTTCTGTGTCAAATGATTGCTACCGTTTTTGCTTGTCTCCGCTGGTTACTAAAGCACTTGAGCGAATTTGAAGGACACACACAGGCAACACATGGACCTGGACCCTACGGTCAAAGATGTCTGTATATGCTATTCCTTTGGCTGCAAAATTTGCTGGGCTGCTCTGTGTTGCTCTGCTGAGCTATGCAAATCCAAAATCCAAAAGCACACAATAAAGTAGAAGAGTGGGCTGGAGGCTGGCGGGAGGAATGATGATGGCGGGCATGCCAGTCGCAATCGCATTGGCAGTGGCTATGGTGAAGAGTATATATGCGGGAGAGTGGAAACGGTAGCGGCGGCGCCCACTCGACAAATACCATTTTCGAAATTGAAAGACAAACTTTTGAACAGTCGACGTCGATGTCGGCGTCGTCGTTGTCTGCTGGAAAATGGAAATGAGACACAATGTGCAGCAGAGAGGCATCCGCATCCTGCTGACGAATTTGCTGAGTGTGTTGATTTGTTGATTCGTTTCGCCTAATCGCACCACCACCATCAGAATCAGAGCCAGAGTCAGCTAGCCAGAGTAGGGTAGAGCAGGACAAGCCGAGGAGGCAGTCAGGCATTCGCATCCGGACAGCAGACAAACTTGTCCAGTTCAAGCATTGTCCCAACTCTGTACGCAAATGTGTTTGTCCTGTGCCAGGACATAGAACATGTGTGTGTGTGTGTGTGTATGTATCATGTGTGGGGTAAAAGTTTGACTCTATGTTTCACAGTATGCTTGTGAGTGTGTGTATGTGTGTGTGTGGAAATGTGTTGAAAATTTATTGACATTATTCAATTAATTATTGTGCAAATATTTTCACATACACAGAGACTCGTAAGTGGCATGGAATTTGCCATTAATTGTGAATTAGATTGCATGAAATTGTTGCCTGTGCACAACTTTTGTTGTTGTTCATTCACCCACTCACTCACTAGCTCTCATTCATTCATTCATTCACTCACTCACTTAGTCAGTCAGTCAGTTGCTGCTCATTCATTTGGGCATTGGCATGATTCTGGGTTTTGGAAATGGCTCCGCGTCAACTGTGGCAGGACCATGTCCGTTTCCCTTCCGTTTTGTCCGCACCGGAAGCGGTTGCCAGTCGATGTTGTTGATGATTTCGCATTAATTTCGTCTGCGTGTGCAAATACATTTTCAAATAAATTGAATTAATTTAATACGAGATTTTGATTGCATTTTTGCCAAATAACTACTAAATGTGTGTTTTAACCTCCAACCTCAGTATACTCCTCTATCCCCTCTATATCCACTTTTTGTTGGCAAATGCAACGATTTTTGCCAATTGCCTTGCTCAATGATGAGTTGCATTAACTTAATTGATTTTAAATTGAAAATATTGCAAGTCTACTATTTTCCTATGAGTTTCAATTAAATCAAAATGAAAAATGATAAAAAAAAACAAAATACAACAAATAAATTTTAAAAACATTCATTTAAATATCGTATAATGTATACGAGTGAACGGATTAAAGGCAAAGTGTTGCCGTAGGCAAACTTTTATACAATGAGATTTGGGAATATAAACGGAAATGTATCCTTAATACCATGGTTTAGATGCTCAATAGAATTTTTATATAAATAGACATCCTACTACAAAATATATAGCATACCTTAGGGAGGTCAATATGAATCAAAAATATAATGTCCCTTGACACTTTTCCTTAGCTTTAAAGGTGGTAAGTGAATGTCCTTAAGTGCAAAGAAAAGTTATCCAATTATCTAAATAATTTATTGATTGTTTTATGGGTTGATGATCTAACCGCCCACAACAAGTTCCCATTTCCTGTCAATGGTTCAATTCATTCATCATATTCATATCCTAATGATTTGGCCACTCAAAGAGGGTCACCATTCAAGTTGGCAACTAGCCTTTCCATCCGTTTTGCCTGTCAAAACACAATTTGGTTATTAGCCCAGCCGCCGCGGCGTTGGCGTTGTCTGAAATTTCATCCAATCGAATGGGCTGCTGTTGTTGCTTGATAAAGGTGTGTTAGAGCTGCCAATCGATAAGCTGCCTTTTGCCGCCAGCATAACACATCAGTCACTGTCACCCAATAAAACCACCAACCACAAAAGGCCACCCAAACACTCAAACTCCCATATTGTCCATTGGATCCCCAATTTCCACCCTTCGCCCATGTGTCGAACGTGATTAATGCGTTGGCGTTGCAGCTAAGCTTAGTGTTGTTGCTGTTCCTGTTCCTGTTGCTGTTGCTCGGGCTGTAGCTGTATTGCGGCCATCAGATATAGATACATATACAGATATGAGAAGAAAAAAAAAAAACGTATGGCAGTAGAAACTTTTTGTAGATAATACCCAACAAATTTCGCACTCAAGTCCAAAAAGAGATTTGTATTGTTTTGATTGCCGTGAACTGAGCAATGGCGCGTGCCAACGTGCCAATGTTTTTAGCATCCCAGGGTCCAAGGTCCATACTCTGACAGAAAGTTAGCTAGGACACGTGCCCGCATTTTCGAACGTAAGGTTTCACGGATTAATTTCAATTTGCTTGCACTGCTTTTGTATGGGTGGATGTGAATGAATGGGTGGGAGGTGAATGGAATGGGATGGGCTTTGTTGCTAATTATGTGTGGAATGTTTTAGATAAACACAAACACAATGCAGCGACAGCAATAGCGGCGGCAGCGTTAACGGCTGCAACAGCAAAAAGGACAACAACCACTAGTCAAAGACGGGCGACAAGCACTTGTCCTGGCCGGCCCTAATCCGTAAGTGTCACTCACAGGCACGCAACAGCGGCAAGCGCTGATAGAGCACATACAGTGAGAAGACACCCACAGCATATAGCATACATACATACACAGAATACAGTTTATATGGGGAGCGGAAATAAACGGAGCAACTTTCCCGGACATGGTTTCAGTTCATCAGATGGGTGCCAGTGCCTGTGCCAGTGCCATTGTCGGTACCGGTCATAATGATGTGGCGCTGTCGACATCATCGACATGTCATCGACAGTATGCTTCGAAACTGGGTGGGGCTGGTTTTGGGCTATATTGTGGCAGTGCTAGCCTGTTGGTCAAAGATAACAGCAATTTATTTTCAAGTCATCATTTTAATTATCCCGTTCGCAATGTTGTTCGCTCTTGTCTGGGCGCGGCTGGCATTAAACGTGACAACAACAATAACAGGCTAAGTGAATGGCAAAGCGGCATCGGCGGCGGTGGAGGCAGGCAGCCATTTTGCTCATTAAAATATAATATGTATTTTTTAATTTCAGCGAAATGTTTGCACAAAAATTTCCTCGAAACAAAGTTGAGAGCCAGAGCTACGGCAAATTGTATGCTCCAAATATATGTGTCTGTGTGTGTGTGTGTGTGTGTATCTCTCTCTCTCTCTCTCTCTCTCTCTGTCTCTCTTTCCCATCTTTTCAACTTTCATTCTATGTCTGTCTTTGGCTACCCGAAAATCCTTTTTATTTTCCATTTGCCTAACAAGGCCCAAACTCTGACTCTGGCTCTGGCACTGAATCTGGTTGTGGCTCTGACTCTCTGTAAAATGGCTATGACTCGGGTCTGGGGACCGACCCCTCTCCGCCCTCGTACTTGCCCTTCCACTTTCACATCCCTCACATCCCTATGCGTATGCTTTTTTTTTTTTTTTCTTCTTTCCTCTGTATAACCGGAAGCGTTCATGAGAAAGTTTCCGCTTTCATAACCGAATTTTAATTAACTTTCGAAAACCTAATTACAAAGTATTATTATAATGAAAAAGCAGTGCACAAAGCAGGCAGCGGCAAGACGGGCCACGGGTCCAAGTGGGAGCCAAACCATCCAACCAACCAGGCAACCAAGCGAATGTTGCCCCTGCAGCGACAACAAGCGTCGACGACGACGCCATTGCTACGTGCGCTGTCTTTGACTGCCTCTCTCTGTTTGTATGTGTGTGTGTGTGTATGATGTAGAAATGGGGGTTTCTGGGGTGTTGGGGAACCACTACTTCCTGTGTATCCATCCGGCATAAGCTGCAGTAAAGTAAAAAAGGGTTGCCTGCCATTTTTATATGAGACTGAGTCTTCATCTTCTTTTCATGCCCCAGCCTTGGCTGCCATACCGTCCCTCCTTTTCCCATTACCTTCCGTTTTGGTTGCCTCACAGTGACTGTGTCTCGTTTTAAAATTAAATATTCCATTAGAAAATTACTACAAGATTGTGGGTATTCTTTTTTTTTTTATCCCGCTTTAGCTGCAGCAGACTGAAAGATTGAGATAAACGTAGAGACTAAACTAAAATTTGCTATTGTGGTTCTTTTTACAAAAATACGAAAAAAGCAAATTGAAAATGAAGTGAACATTTCGTTTTAAGGTTTCTACTCTTTAAATAAATATCGAATAGTTAATAAGCTACTGCTGATCATTTAAAGATAAGTTTTCCTGATCAAAAAGGTTTATGTATTATGTATAAAGTACAAGCGTAATCTTCGGAATGACATTAAGTAATCGCTATAAATTTACCACTTTCCTAATCAGATTCCCATTTTCTATAACTTTAGTTGAAACTACATGTAAAATTACTGCACTTATTGCTTACATTTGTTTAGACGAATTTCAAGCAAAAAAAAAAATTTCTTATACTTATTTTAAAACTTTATAGAAATTGTAAATTATTTGATAATAATTTTGGAAACAGTTTTCTTGAACCTTTCTTTGTTTCAAGTAATATTAGCTCATCATGTGTTTCCGTTTTTGAGAACTTCAATAAAAAAATCCTTCTTGATCTTCCTTTTTTTAAAATTAATGCTTTTATGTGCGTTAAAAAACCAAAAGTAGCATGCCTAATTATTGTATTTTATTTATATTTTAAAAATTTCTCTGTTTAAATATTTATTTGGTAATAACAATGTTTTAGATCAAAAACAAACTTCATATTAATATTAATTAAAATTAGTCAAATAATAACCCAAAAATCAAAAGGTTTAATTGATTATGATTTTAAGTAAACCATTTCAAATATTTCTAATAACCAAATCATTTCCTTGAATAAAACAATTGCAGCATAAATTCTAGTTTTAAATCAGAGTGACTCAATTTCTATATATAAATGAATGAAATTTGGTATATACATACATACATGGAGGAAGCAAAATCTTCTATGTATACATCAAGGGTATTTCTATGAAATAAATAAATCAGCAGCTCAAATATGTATGTAATTGGTTAACCATTTAAATATTTTAGTCATGTGACCATTAACTTAATACAAAATTGGAAATGCACACACAAACACACACACACACACCTTCTGTTAAAGCTAGGGTAAAAGGCAAACAGATTTCCATGGAATTGACAACTTCGCTTTGTGACTGACTCAAAACTTGGCCTCATCAATATTTAAGGCCCAACAAAATGTTGGGGACAATTTCTGGGGTTTTTTCTCTGTTGTTGTTGTTGCTGTTGTTAATTGTATTGTTGGGAAGCAAAAAAAAAAAGAGGAAAGGTTGAACCTTTTTTTTTTTTTGCTTCGATATAATAGAATTTTGTATGTGAACTTGTCTGCCATATGCAGAAAATAATTACATATTGATGACGCTTTGGCTTTGGGATTTATGAATAGATAGCTGGAGAGCTCAACAAACTCTACCCAGTCGTGTCCTTAGAGCGCATGTCTGGCTTGAACGGCAGACAACAGGCTAGAGATGGGGGATGGTATAGTGGATAGAATGGTTGAGTAGGACACAAGCAACCCCAAAAAGCACAGATTTCTAAGCCATTTCCCCAGTATTGGGGTTGATGTCGAGGTAGTAAAATGAAGAAACTCTAACAAAACGACAGTCGACGGCCGACAGTCACAATGTCAAAGGCAAAAACAGAGAGGAAGAAGGAAAGAAAAAGAACAGAAAACATCAACGCCATTTTATTTCGTTACGTTTATGCCCCAAACAAAGCGAACTCTTTGTGGCACACTCAACTCGAATTGGGGGTAGAAGTGCTAAAGAACTGAAATCGAATGTTGTGTATATTAAAGTCACTTTGATATAGTATCGCATACACACACATACATATATAATATATGACCTTCTGCTTAATTAAAAAGGAAAGAAAAAAAAAAGACAACAGCTTGTCAAACAATTTTTCCCGGTATGACAGATAAGTTAAATGTTAAAGGGCTCCCCCTGTCTGAAAGTTATAGAAAATCGAAACTAGACATACCACCAATATATAGACAATTTTATTCCAATGAATCACTAAGATTGTAGTTGGGGGTTAGGCAATTGCGTTTCTGATCCAATGTTGTAGTTATTTATATAATAAAAAAAACGATAAAAAAGACCAGTTAAAGTTGGGTTTTCGATCTATATATGTATTTACCTTTACATGACTGAAAAGTAAACAGAATTGACTGCATTTTGATGTTTGAAATCATACTTCCAGGTGCATATGATCAAGGTAGTCAGGTTCTGTACTAGGATCTCTATAGTCTGTGGTTTATGGTCCGGGTCTGTATCTGCAGTTGTTTGCCTTGTTGTTCCGTTGCAATTTATGAGTGCATCGCGATAACATTTCATTTTTATCATGGAAAATAGTGCACTCAGAGTGGTTCATCTAAACGGGATGATAAGATATCACTGACAGACATGTACATATATATGTATATATACATATATATATTGGTTCACCAGAAAAGAATGGGAATAAAGCCAACTCGTCTGGCTATCGGTCGTTCCGACAGGCCAACTCAATCAATATAGAAATGATTGTTGGAGGTCAGTTGTTTAAGTCAATAAATGAAAGCAAATTAAAGATACTTGTTTTTTTTTTTTTTTCTTCTTTATATTTCAAACATTAAAATAGTCGGATTGTTGTTGGTTTTGTATTTTGTATTTTGTTGTTTTTTTTTTTGTTTTTTGCATATATATTAATTTTAACTAGCTTTTAGAGTTTTGCTTTTGACATTTATGAAATTTCATATTGTGTATTTTACATGCTATTATATTTTATTTGTGGTTTGCTTTTTGTTTGCTTTACTTCGTTTTTTTCCATATATTTTTATTAAACTATTTGAGAGTTTCTCTTCTCTGTTTTTGTGTTTTTTTTTTTCCTTTTTTGTTTTGTTTTTGTTTTATCAAGTTTAAATTTAATTAATTAGCTTAGCTCAAATGTAAAAATGTGTGTGTGTCTGTTGTGTGTGCGTATGTATATGTGTGTGTGTGTGTTTGTATGTTATAACTAATATTAAGAATTATTGAATAATAATTGCAATTTTTCATATTATTTTTTTTTTCCATTTTTTTGTTTAATTATTTATGCTAATTAAATGTTTAATGCTATACAGTTTATATATATATATATATATAAAGATCTATATATTTGTCTGTTGTTGTTGTTGTTTATGTTATTTACCATAATTTCATACAATTTGATTAATTCTCGAGTTTAGTTTAAAAATTGTTTTCGCTTTTCTCTGCAAATTTGTTGCTTAATTACATAGATATATTTATAGATTATTTACAATATGCACTAAGTCTAAAGAATTCGTTGGTACAACAACAACAAAATGAAATAGAAATTAATCATAAAGAAATAAAATAAAAAAAAAAAACAAACACACAATGCAAATTATAAAAATATGAATGAATTAACTGAATTATTCTCAATTTGGATTCGTAATACTCTACCAAAACATGAAAAAAACAACTGAATAAATTTATTGATTTTTTCAATTTGCATTTGTCCGCTTTATTGTTTTGAATGAATGAATGTTTTAACTAATTTTGATAATCGATATCAATGAATTAAAGCAGAGTTATCAACAATTTGCCGAAATATTGTATAAGTAAAGGAAACCTTTTAAAAATGAAATCAGCTTAGGGCAATCGATTATGTTACGATTACTTTGCCTTTTTGTTGGTTTAAGCAAAACTTTTGGACGATCTTGAGATAAAGAAATTTACAATTAAGTTTCTGCATCTTGAACTTTCAATTCTCGTTAATGTATTGAAACAGACACTCATCGAGAACCTAACATAGAACCTACAAATTAAGACTGAAACGGTTGAGAAATTGTCAAAATTTGGTAGAGAATTACAAATCGAAATTGAGAATAATGCGGTGTGAAATATTTTATGGCCAAATTTGAAGATTCTTGTTTAAGATTTTTCTCTTTAAATACATATAGTATTATTCTTTTTGTTAGTTATTTGTTTTACGTTTTTTTTCTGCTTTTGGTTTTTTGATCTTTTGCGATTCGAATTCGATTGCCTTGGGATAAAAAGGTTTCTTGTGCAACATTTAAAATGTTGTAACAGTTTTTTATCTTTTTATTTTCCCATATTATATTTTAACCGCTTTTGATTGTTATTATTGCTTCGTCTAGGCGAAAAACAAATGGCACGGAATTGTTGTAGTTTTCTTCTTAATTTTTTTTTGTTTGCTTTACAAAAAAAAAGTAAAACATAAAAAATGTCAACAGAAATTTTGTTTTTTTTTTTTGCTGCATTTACTGCACTTACAACTACATCACTTTTTGGATTTTTTCATTGCGAAAGAGAAAACGGAAAGGCGCAAGACTAAAGCAAGTGCTTGGAGTTGGATTTAAAGTTGAATCTAGTGTATATATATACAAGTGTGTGTGTGTGTGTGATCGGAGGAGACGAGCCTACATACTCACATCATCGTACTCAAAGGATGCGGCCGGGTCCAACAGAGCTAGGGCTACAGCAGATTCTGCAATGCAGCGGCTCCATTGAAGGTGAGACTGTGATTCCAATTGCGATAACTGGCGGCAGCAGCATATTGCTGATAATTGTTATATTGCTGTTGGTGGGCGGCTGCCTGATGTTGCAGTTGCTCTTCGCTAAGGTCACTGGTGATGTTCGAGGAATCCTCTTGCAATTCGGCCGCTAGTTGGCTATGCAACAGCTGTTGTTGTTGTTGTTGCTGCTGTTGTTGTTGCTGCTGTTGCTGCTGCTGTTGTTGTTGCTGTTGTTGTTGCTGCTGTTGTTGCTGTTGCTGTTGCAACTTTTGTGAGTAATTGACCACAGCGGCGGCAGCAGCTACTGCCGCCACCGATTTACTGCTAGCTTTAGCCGTTGCTGCTGCTGCTGCTGCTGCTGTTGTTGCTGTTGCTGTTGTAGCGGATGCCAGTTGCTGCTGCTGTTGTTGCTGCTGGTGGTGCTGCTGTTGCGAGCGCAGCATCTGATCCGCGCGCCCTTAAGCCAATGGATACTGGTGATGTCACAAGCTCGTGGTGCCGGCGGGCGCATGATAACCGAGACTCTGATAATACGAATCCTGTCCTAAGGCAGCGTGTGAATTGGTCAGCGGACTCAGCGCATTATAGCCGGCATATTGGCTCATATCGTACATTTTAATGTCCGCCTTGGACTCTGTGGGCAGCAGGCGATTAATGGAAAACGGATGACTGGAGGGTGTATAGCCGGATGGCTCCTGTTTCAATGGATGCATCGACGAGTGGTAGTCACTGATTAGCGATGGATGGCACCGATTGGCCATCATGGCCGACAGCTCTTCCTGCTGCAGTTGATGGTGCTGATGGTGATGATGTGTGGCCACATGTTGGGGCTGCTGGCCGAGACACAGTTCGGCATTGGCATGCAACATGGCCAATGCTTCGGCATCCTTACTATGGGCCGCACTTAGCACATTCACTCCCGTAATTCCAGCCGCTCCACTTGGATCTTTGTGATGCTGATGGTGGTCCAAACGGCTAATGTGATGATGACTGTGATGCATGTGATGTGAATCCTCGTGATCCTTTTTGCCCGGACTGGTTGCCTCCAAGCTGCTGTGCGACGGACTCTTGTGCAGTTGCCGAATGGCTTCCTTCTTCTCGTCCTTGAAGCGCTTCTGGCGACGCAAATAGCAACCGTTCTCGAACATATTACCAGAGTCCGGATGCAGAGTCCAGAATGAGCCCTTGCCAGGCTTATCGGGTGTGCGCGGAATCTTTACAAAACAATCATTGAAACTAAGTGAATGCCTTATGGAATTTTGCCATCTCTGTTGATTTTGCCTATAGAATGGAAACAAATCCATGATGAACTGATAGATCTCCGACAGCGTCAGCATACGTGTCGGATTGTTTTGTATGGCCATGGTTATGAGGGAGATGTAACTATATGGAGGCTTGGCATGTGTATAGCTTCGCCGATATGTGGTTGGCTTATCCACACGCGATCTGCCCAATGAGTTTGGTGAACCCGTTTCCATATCCCGCGAACCAGGTGGCATGGAACCATAAGATCCACTCATAGCTGCCGCTGACATGCTGGCCGCTGACATTGCCATACAACCACCCATATTGCCCAACGGTGAACCCATGCTGGCATAGCTCATCGAACTGGGTGTCATGCAGTTGCCTCCCATTGAATTCATAGCCGCTGCAGCACCCATGCTGCCACTCATGCTGGCCACAGCTGCTGCCGAATCCAAAACACTGGAACCGAATGTGGCTGCCGCTTGCGGTGATACCGAGGACATGCCGCCAACCGGCAGTCCCATGCTGTTCATTGTATAGGCCGAACGGGCCAGTGGGCTCATACTGCCGCCATTTGATGTGGGATTCGGATTGTTGTTATTGCTAGGCGGCGGTGGACCACCACCCCCGCCCGCTGCGCCACTTGATGCGCTGGCCATGCTCACCGGTGCAGAGCTGGGCGGTGGCTCTGCATAGAGCTTCTGCATGATGTCAATGGTGGTCTGGTGGGGGCTACCCTTCAGGAAGCTGTTTAATAGTTGCGCCGTTATGTTGCCGGATTTTGGGACGCGATCGATGTAAGAAATCACACGCGTTCCGGGAACGCGTTACCAAAATAATATATAGAAAATGAGACGGGGGCGAAGGCGGAAAATTAGTTTATAAATATTCGAATGTGGAACTTTAGCTCAATTCACTAACACTGCATCAATTGAATACGTATTCATTTTGCACTGCACTTTTCTTTTACTTCTTCGCCCGTCGTTCTTTTAAATAGTTCTAATATTACGGACCTTTAACCCGTGTCGTATTCCTTTTGTTTTGGACCTATATTTTTGGTATTCTTTTTTGTTGTTTGTGCACTTGTCGTGATTAATTTATTTGTGTGCTCCCCGCTTGATGCCTTAAGTAAATTTGGCAATAAAATAACGTGGCAAATATGTATGAGTCGAATTGGTTTTTTCTTTTAACTTCTTTTCTGTTTTCTTTTTTTTTTGTTTTTTGGTTTTTGGCGCGCCGCTACGAACCGACGCACGAACGTGTATTGTTTGGCTGGCTTTTGGCCACTGAAAACTATGGCTATTAGATGTAGCTGTGACTGTTGCTTGTAGATTGTAGCTGTATCTGGGAGTCTGAAGTCTGATTCGGAGTCGGAGTCTGTGTGCGCTATAACACTCTGTACTGTGTATGCTGGCTGGTCCGCTCGAGTGTCTCTTTGGCTTGAGCTCTTGAATGTGACTGTTTGCAGAGGGGAATGCTTGTCTACTATTTGGCTTGCGCTTGCTGCCAACAAATATTGTTCGAGCCGCGCTCAAGTGCCAGCGACAGCGACGTCGCTAACTCGCTCTCCCACTCTAGCCTATAGCTATCTCGCACTCACACATGCACACACAGAAATATGCCACCACCACCACCACTATTACGAACATCATCATCACTGTACCACTACCACTGCCACCACCACCATAATAATAACCAGTATGTTGAATGTTGGGAACCTTTTACCAATGACAGAAACGGACTCTCTTACGTACACAATGTGGGAACAGCGCAAGCGTATTGGCCCTCTGACAACTCTTGTATCAACAGAGCCAGCAGCAGAGCAGAGCCGCCCGGTTGCCAAGACAACAAATTTGGGCGTGGCCTAACTAACTAAAAGTGACGCCCTCTGAGTATCTGAGTAACTGATATCTCTGCTCATATATGAGTGGGTGTGTGTGTGTATGAGTGAGCAGCTGCTGTCGCTATCGCCTAATACCGTTCTGTCTGAGCGACGCCATGTTAGAGTTAACGATTTTCTCTTCAAAAGAGAGTCCAAAAACCGACAGCAGCAGCAACTACAACAACAGCAGCAGCAACTAAAAACCAGAATACCCTCGGCTTGCCAAAGAAGACGTTAAATGTATAATATTTTTTTTTTTTTTTTTTTATTTTGCCTTTCTTCTTTCTTTCTTTTCGTTTTGTCTCTGTATGTGTGTGTGTGTGTGTGGTTTTTGTTTTTTTCGAAAGCTTCCACATTTGAGGTTAAGGTATGCCAATGTCACACTCATTCATGCTCATTCACATTCGTGGCGAGGCTACGCGAACAGCAGCAACAGCACCAGCAGCAACAGTAACAGCAGCAGCAGCAGCAATTTCTACATTTGATATCTATCGCCTTTAAAACACCAACAATACAACTATTATCAGGATCCTTTTACTTTTATATTGATAAACAAAGCAGAAAAAAAGAACTAACCAAACTTGCACCATGTTCGCGACTTTTACTAAATTACATGGATTTTATATTTCAAACTACTGTTCAATGATAGCAAAGTGATTTTTCGTGGTTTTGGTAAAATTATCAGATATGGTGATGGTGTTGTTGGTGACGACAATGATGATGATGTTGATGAATAATTTATATCCATAAAGTGGTGGCAAATGCACATTTTTACATTGGAATATTCGCATTTTGTGCCTTTTGCATTTTTGCATTAACTTGCATTATGAGGATGGTGTTATATCCTTTGCTCGCGGAATACATATAACTTTACCAATATTTAAGGACAAGATCCTGCTTATCGTGTTTATCAATTTTTCCTCTACTAATTCAACTTTTCCTAGACACGTTGCTGTTGTTGCTTGCTATTTGTTGCTTGCTATTTGTTGCTGTTGCAAATGTGGCTACCTCTTTCAATCTTCTATATATCTTCTTTTTAACGTCCGATTTTAACAATTCGTTAAGTTACTCGTTTTTTAAATAATTACAAAAATTTGATAAAGTAATTAAAATTAAAGCAAATTGATTGTTCGATTTCAAGTAGTTGGGGCAGGAAAACCAAAAATTTAAAGGAATCGGATCAAGATACAAAAGAAAAGACATTATTGATTGTTGTATATGTTTTTTTTTGTTAATGAAATATTGGCAATAATTTCAGCTTAATTATTATTGAACTACTTGAGATAATCAATCCAAATTCACCTTATAGTAGAGTGCTATCTGATTTATCAAATTTGGAGTCAATTAGGTTAGGTTAGGGTGGCTATCGCGGGCCTTTGCCCGCTTAGATTTATGGAGTAATCAATCAAATTTTTGGCAGGAAAAAGAAGATCTTTAATGTATATATTTTTTATATTGCTTGCTTTCTTTTTTTTAGCTTTAACTGTGTGTGTGTGATTTGTTTTTCTTTTTTTTTTCGAAAGCTTGCACATTTGAGGTTAAGGTATGCCAATGTCACACTCATTCATTCTCATTCACATTCGTGGCGAGGCTACGCGAACGGCAGCAACAACAGCAGCAACATTCTGGCTGTCAGGCAGACCATTGCAGACTGCAGACGCATCTCATCTTTTTCATATGCATACGAATACAAACATATATACAAATACATATATGTTATTATTGTTGTTGTTATTGTTTTTGGCAAGTCATTGCGAAAGTGACCCAATTCCGCTGGCCTCTTCTACCTGGCAGTTTAGTTCATTGATGCAAAAAAGAAATATAAGAAAAGTAGGAAGAAAAAGAAAATGAAAATGTACACGCGAATGTACTTCCTGGTACACACACACACAGAGCCAAGAGCAATTCAATTTTATGACCACCAATTACGGATAAAACGCATTTCGATTGTAAAAACTTGCTGTAAATTTGTGTCGGTGTGTGCATTTGTAATTTCTTTAGTTTTCATTAACAATTTGTGACCGATTTAACCCTTTCGTCTGACCAAGTGCATGTGTATGTATTTTCTCAATGAACTTTCCCGATCCAATTATAAACTACCTGAAGTATACGGAATTTCCCAAAATTTATAGCATTTCGAATTTTCATAGTCTATATTATGGCGCATGTCTACAAACACACACACACATATGTATATAAGTGTGTCTGTGAGACTGTGATAGTGTCTACATTTAGTACAAATTGGTCTTAACTATCATAGTACGAATTGATAGAGTGGCAAACTTCATGACAAAATCCTCTCGTGACTTAATATCTTAATTCAACGAAATGAGCCTTTGGCGGATTATTAACAAAATTCCGTCTGAATATGCACGGCGACAATGTTGATAATAATGAAAATTCGCATATTTATAAGATTAAAAATATTCACCCGATTTAGATAGCAAAAGTAACAGGTAGAATTTATAATTCCTTGAGTTAGGAAAGAGAATGGCAAATAATAAATGAAAAACCTTGTAAAAAACATTAAGGTAAAGAAAGGCAAATGGAAATAATGAATAAATTTACAGAAAAGTCTTAAGAGAAAAGGGATCTTTAATAATGGCAGGAGTGAAACTAGACAAAGAAAGTATTTTAATACTTATTTGATTTGATTTTAATTTTAGCAAATAAGCAGAGTTAATGCTTAAAATGAACATGAAAAGTTGTAAGCTAGATAAGTATATCATTCAAAGTAGATGCACTAATGTTTATGGTATGAGCATATATTATATGGAAAAAGATTGATTTATAGTAGCTGATTATAAGATCAGAGATTAGTTAGAGTAACATCTGACAGACAGACAGACAGATTGGTGCTATGATGGGATAAAACAAGATAGGGATATATATTTTGTAGTTGTTCTTTTTCAACTGCAAACTTACATGATCATAAGTCAATTGCTTTCTTTCAAACATCTAGAATATCCCAAAAGAATACATCATACATACAGTTAGTTTGAAATGTATATACCCATTCACTTGTATACATATAAACTTATATCTTTATTTTTCAGCTCATTGCTGTCAGTCTTTGTTTTGCTTGAGACTGCCTCAAAGGCATTAATAATTGGGCATGCAAATATTATTTCAAAGCGCGTGTGTGTATACATACATATATCATATCAGATCTTCATCACTATTTATATATACATATATATATATATATATATAGTATATCTTTCTACATAACAAAAGATGCTTGCACCTCTAACAATGTGCTTAAATATTAAATATATTTTTTTATTATATTGTGGACTCGTTGCTTTCAAAGGCAATTGAAGTGGTTTGGCGGGGCTAATTAATGTTTTGTTGGTGGATGTATGGATGGGGGAGGAACTGCAAACAGGCAGACAGCCAGGCAAGTCTTTATATATGTTTATAGTATATCTATATATATATGTATATATACAAATATCGTGTTTGTGACGTCGTCACAGAGCAAATAGTAATGCCAACAGTCCAAAAAATGTACATAAATGTATATTTATTTACCTTTTAGTCATTTATCTATTTATTTATTTGCTTTTAAAGCGCGCCACTGTAGGTCGGGGTCGGGTCGCAACGATTTGGAAACCGATTTTGATACGAATACACGAGTTCGGTATTGGAATCGGATCTAGATTTGCTTTGGTTTTTGTTCATTGCAAATCGCATCTAAAGTTTTTAATTAGTTTCAATTGTTGACATACGAGCCCACACAGTGGCGGCCTCTGGATACGCGGCAGACATTTCTATATGTAGTATCTAAATGTGTATATATTTATGAAAAATATTTACTTTACTTCTTTTGTTGTTGATATTACTTTAAAATGTTGTTTATATTTTGTTTGTTTTAAACATTTTTTTGTGACGCATGCGCTTTGGGGCCGGGGTGGTGGGGAGCCATGACTTTACAATATGAACATCTATGAAATACATATAATATTTGACCAACATTTCACAGTTAGATGACGTCGATTTGCAGACGGCATTTGTTTGTTTCTGATACACACACACACACACACACAAACATATATATTTAAATATAATACATATATATAATATTTATATTTATTATTATTATTTATGGGCTATGCATGTATTTCTTTGTTTGTCCAACATTTTCACACAAATTAAAATACTTTAATTTTGTTTTGTTTTTTGGCCGGGACACGTAAAAATCGGAAATGTTGAGGCTTAACCCAATTATCGAGGCTCATTAGTGATTATTTAATTATTTGGCAAATTTCATAAATCAACAACGAAAATAACAGATGCTGAACTCATGTTCTAATATCGGAAACAAACAAATCGCAGTCAAGGAGCCATATAAATAAAAATTTTATTTTGCTTTAACATTATTAAAAAATCGAACACACGCGTCGATATTGATTCTAAGAAACCGATACATAAGTACTAGATACAAAAATTCTAAGAATTCATGATAAGGCCATATAACCTAATTGAAGTTTAGTCACTCGGTATTCCATAATTAAAAGAGCAAATTACATTACTAACGCATTCTAGTTAATGTTCTTTGGTAGCTAAATAATCAACTGAAAACTATTTTAAGGGATACGAAAACTGTAGATTAAGATTTAAAATTCTTTAGCAAACTCTTTAGTTTCATCTAGTCAGAATGGACTTCCTAATTCATTTAAAGGACCTTCGTACTTCTGAACCTGTAGCGCAAATAATAACTCATTTTGTTTTATTTTATGAAATTATATATAAAACATTAATCAATTTTTTCGATCTCAAGATTTAAACCTACTTTAGATTGTTCGAGACTACAAATTTATCCTTAACTTCTTTTCAGTTTGGAAAAATTGAAACATTTTCTATTCCATATTTCGAGCAAACATTATACAAACTAGTCGGCAATTCTTTTGTGTTTTATTTTAAGAAGCTATGAAATAAGAGATAAAAGTAGATAATATTCTCATATTTGATAAAAACTGACAGATTGTCTTAAAATTCTTAACTACTTGTTAGTTAGTTAACCAAAATCAGCGACATTTTCGCACAATTTTGTTTTACGTCATGGATTTTATTAGGCCAATTTCTCAAGAAAAATTATATGATAAACAGTTTTTTTTTTATTGCTAAACTTTAAAATATACAAATTATTATTTGATATTTAAATTGAAAATTCTCCAAGATGGGATCCTGTTTTATAGCAATCGAGTGTGATTAAAAGAGAGTATGGGGACACACTCTTTAGTGGTTCTTTATGCATTTGAACTGCTTTAATTTAGTCAGTTGCAGTTGTGTGTGTGTGTATTTAGATGGTATAGATATGTATATAGTCTGTTTGTGTATCTGTTGCGTGTGCCGTAATGAGCGTAACCATAAAAGTGTCTTTTGTTTTACGACCGCATTGCCCGCGTGTTTACTTTACACAACAATGCCAATTTTATGGCGTGGTCCACGCGCAGACAATGCCATGAACTCGGACCGAGCATCAGCAACAGCAACAACAACAGCAACATTCTCAGCATCATTGTAGTGCGATGTCCTCCTCGTCGCCGTTGGTTAAGGTGGTGACACCAAAACTAGAGCAATGCCATTTAGCCTAGCTAGACTGGAACACGGGTTTGTTTACCCTTTGCCATTCCCCCGGTTCAAATGGGTAAGAAGAGTTTCGATGGTGCCGAGTAAAATGCTGCGCTCGCGCATTAATTAGAACACATTGGTCAAAGAGGACGTCGCCGGTTGAGCGAACGGCAACGGCAACGGCGACGGCGGTTACTTTCTTTTTTGAGCCATAAAAATGGCTGTTGCTGTTACTTTTGGTTGTTGGTGTTGGTGTTGGTGTTGGTCTTGGTGTTTGGTATTGCTCCGCCTGGGCGGCTCTTATCTAAATTAGGATGTTGTTTATTTGCGCCTGTGTCTACGCATCGTATGCATTATTTGCGTAGATGTTTCATTTCCGTTTCACAATTTATCTGGCGAATGTTTGCACGCGTACTCATTGTATATCGCACATACCTTTATTTCCAGACACACATCTCTACCTCCCGATTCTGTGAGTGTGTTTACATTGAGATTTTCCTTTTTTCTTACTTTCACATGTGATCCCCCTCTTTGTGTAGAGTAGACGTAGTCTTATCAATATTCATCGTTGTCTCATCGTGATTCACAGAAACGCAATTGCATTACTCAAATACAGGCGTCTTTAGCCACTAGCTCCACTTGCCTGTAACTGAGTAGTTTTGATAGCGCATTTTGGGTGCGTGCCTTATCAGAGAGCAGCTAGCTCTTGCTTCCCCACCATAACCGCTAGTACCCCTCTCTCTTTCTCTCTCTGACACAGATATCGCATAAATCACAGCCTAGTCGCAGTTTTTTTTCTTTTCTTTCCTTTTTTTTTTGCTTTATTATTTCGACTTTTTATCTATTTGCTGCGGTTGGGCTATAAAGTTTTCCCATTTTTATCTATGTGCAAACACAGCCAAGCAACGCTAATAAGACCCTGGCGACCTGATTTTCGGCATGAAGACAACGATTTTATTTTCTGTATTTCTTTTTTTTTTTGTTTTTAATTAAAAATTACATACTCCTCCAACACCAAAAAATTGAGGTCAACCTTTGCTTATGCATTACGATATATACATAATAAAGGAAATTAAAATTTGCTTAAATAAATAAACTACAGTTTCCTCTTTTTGGGGTCAATGTCAGTAGGGGGAAAATAAAATACCCATGGGTTATATATTTTTTTATTGGAACATGCAACATGAATGGGTTCTCTGTGTTTAAGTTTGCAACGTTTCATGACTCACTTAAGTTAAAGACAAATTTGTAAAGTTCTCATAACAAAATAATTATAAATAAAATGCAAACTAATTGAAACTTTTCTTTCATGAAAACAAAAGTTCAAATATCTATATTTTATATACTCTTTTTTAAAAACAAATTTAAGTGAAGGGTTTTTAAAGAACTTTAGCTTTAAAAATATTAAATTTCAGGTACATATTTGAGAATTTTTAATGTCCATATTTCGTGATGTTTACAATTGGCCTTAGATCTCAAAAACCTAATTATATGTATAGTCTTTTCTTGTTAAAATTGACAAAATGCGAATTCTAATAGCCAAAATTAGCAGTAGAATAGAGATAACCTTTGATTGGGATCTATTAACTACGCTTTCAAGTGCCTCTAAGTACAAAAAACATATAAAAAAAGAGCACAAGCAAAGCCAAAATAATAACTGAAAAAAAAAAACAAGTTGACTACTGAATTGCGGTCTAAAATCTATCTAATCAAACCAATTTATTTTAATGAAAATTCAAATGAAATGATATGATGCTTAAAAAACCGGTATTACTACCCCCCCAAAGAAGACAAAACTAGTTTTTTTTTTTGGGGAAAGATTCAATAATAATAGGGGAATGGTGCCCATCTCGGAGAGCCTTTTTTCTTCTAAAAATTTTTTTTTTTTTTTGGTTTTGTTGTTGCCCAAATTGATCATGCGAAAGAATTTGTTCCTACATTTCTTTTTCAAGCATTGTGTATTTGGTGTGTGTGCGTGTGTGTGTGTGTATCTTCTCTGATCTTTGCTGTTGAAAAAATACTCATGGAACTTAGCACATGTCTGCTAATTATTTATTCGTTGCCAGAAAAATTAACTTTCCAGCTATATTTGTATGAACGTGGCGACAATAAGACTACTACTGACTGCGGTACCAACTGCCTACTAGATGTTATTGTTACTTTTATCTAACCCACCAAAATACTATTCTATGACGATCCGTAGCAGAAATAACCAAAAACCAAAAAAAAAATGCTGCTGTCAAAATTGTCAAATTTGTTATCGTGTTATTGAGTGGCCGTGTTCACACCGAGATACATTTGTATCTACACATGTTGAGGAGGCATAAGCAGCAGTGTGTTACCTCTGATATAAACAATTCAATTAATTGTTGTAGACCAAAGAGAATATGTCACACCATTACCAGAACGATATTGATTGCCATAGGTATGAGGGGGGTTGTCCCTAAGCTTTATATATTTCGGTAGTTATTGATTTACAAGCCAAACCACTATCAGATATAATGTGAGGAGGAGGTGGTTTGATGGCGTCCACTTTTGGTTACCTTATCGCAATGCGTTGTGATTTTTTCGAGTGTCGAAACGCCTAAGCAAATATGATTGAAGTTTTATTTACACGCTGTTTGGCCGATTGGGCCTTAATTACTTCCGAAAACAATGACCAGTGGCGATACGAGGCCCTAACTAATTTATAAGACTGCATGGCAATGTTAAATATAAATATAAATAAATACAATTTTTTTCTTGTTTCTTTTTTTTTTTCTTTTTCCTTTGTATAAAATGTGTATGTTTCTCTCTTTTGGTTTTACATACCGGTTTTTTTTTTTTATTATATTTTTGGCATTTTTGTGGCTATCATTCATAAACTTTTGACTGGCCTGACATGAAAATTAGCTCTTGAGCCAACGCGCAGACAGGGCTAAGAGATAAAGCCAAAGACCTGAAGAGCTGCAGACTTTTTTCTCCTTTTTTTGTTTTTTAAATTTTGGGAGAACTGAAGAGCGCACACTGTAGCAGAGCTAGAGAGATGGATTCAGTGTCTCGCAGTCAGAGTAAGATTCAGATTCAGATTTAGAGTTGATCATGGGTGATGACTGTGTAAAAAGAAATACTCAGCCACATAAACTGGCACAACACAGCTTTAAATGCTTGAGATGTGTTGGCCGTTTGTGTTAATCCCATCAAAGCACACTATGAAGTAGCACCACCAGCAGCATCAGCAGCAGCAGCAACAACAACAACAACAATAATATAAAAACTGGAGCTGTAGATGGAGCTCTGAAGCTCTGTACCTGTACATTGCATACTGTGTGAGTGGAGGCTCCATCTCCATCTCTACATCAACGGCACAAGTGACATAAGTGGCGCTTACATGACGATGCGTGCGCAGCCAACAAGCCCCCACCAGCAGCAGCCCCACACACACACACACACACAAAAAAAACGAAAATAAAAACTTCAGGGTTTATCTTCATCATTTTGTAAAAGTCATCATTGCCGCACCATAGACCAGGTTAGCTTGCGGTGTTAGTCTGGGCCTCCTTTCCTCTGATAAGAATGCTCGTGGAGCTGTTAAATGTGCAAGGTGCAGTTATACAATCTCTCTCTATCTCTCTGTGTACGTGTGTGTGTGTGTGTGGTCCATTGGTGTTTGATAAGGAAATTTTAGATATTTATTGGTAGTATATATATACATACATCTGGTTCTGGTTTATGATTCTCCTTTTGCTTGCCATACGCATGATGGCTCGGCCTCGGGAGTGGGATTGGGAATTGAATCGCGGGTCGGAGCCATGGCTACGTCAGCACACTGACGTGCCAAGTGCCATTGAAAATGGCAAGTCATTGGCATTTCAACTGGACATGCGGCACCCTTGTTAGCCCGAGTCACAGTCACATTCAGAGTGTCCAAGTTATACTCAGAGTTGCTGTCGTTGTAACATCCTTTGACGCATAACGGACGAAAGACCAGTTCTCTCTCTCTCTCTCTCTTTTCAGTTCCAGCTCCTTTTCTCCCGCAATGACACAGCAAACGAGCTAAAAAAAAACGTTAATTTAATAATGGCCAAAAAGAGGAAGAGAAAGAAAAAAAACACTAAAATTATTATTATTTTATTTTGATGCAATATGAAATGTACAAATTTTCTTTTTATTTGACAGCCGCAGAATGCTATGTGTGTGTGTGTAGTGTGGGTGTGTGTTTGGTGTGTGTGCTTGCATTTGTTGTTGCTGCCTTCAATTGTTACACTTGGTTGAACCAAAGTCAAAGCACTGAAAGTCAATGACTTTGGACAAATAGTCAAAAAGAGAAATTCAAAATATTTCAATCGATAAATGGAAAGGACATAAAATGATAAATAGAAAGGACATGAAATTAATTCAAATATTGAATATAATAAGAGTTAGAAATGTGGCAGAAGCGAACATATGTCTTTGGTTTATAATCAGTTAATGGAAAATCAAATTGTGATTAAATGTTATGTGGAATGAAAATTAATGAAAAGCTTGTTTGAAATTATTAAAAATATTTGCTTTCAAACTGTTTAACAATGTTAAATCATAATTCTAATATAATAATATATTAGTATATATATTAATATAGTGACTGGAAACTTTCATTATTCATTTTTCTAATGTTAGTTTATTTTAAAAAAGTAAACGATAATGGTCAAGCACTTGCACTGACTTTAATAGCCTTTAGGTCTATAGTTTTTGTATTACGAATTAAAAGTTTTATAAAGAAAGTGTACATGACCTTCCCTGATAAAGTTTTATACATTTTGGTTTAAGAAATTTTGATTAATCTATCGTAGTTAGTCTCTATAAGGACAATAAGCTAACTTGATGTTTAAGGTCATATTTCATATAAATAAAAATGATATATTTTGAATTTCTTTGCACTTTATGCATCTGTATGATGATAAAAAAAATTTTATTTTAATCTGTTTCAAATAATGCAAATATAATTGAGAAAATCCTTTTGAATATTTGCACTATGCTAGTCTCGTCATATTAATTGTCTGGATAAACAGAGGCAACTCATAAATAATTTGCACTTTAATGTCCAGCTACTGCAACAACTTTGACACACAGAATGACAGTATGAGGTTCTTGTGATTCATTTGGTTCTTCAATTTTTTTTTTTTTTTCTTCTTTACTTTTTCTGTTTATCAGACTTTGGGTCGGTGCGAAATCAAAGAGATGCCAAGCGGCCGGCCTTACGATGGTCAAAAGCATCATAAAAATGTTGAATCCACCGAACAGAGTTCATTGATTTTTTTTCTTTTCTTCTTTGTTGGGCAACTCAATCAAACGAAAAGAAAAAAAACAAAAACAACAACAACTTGGGAAAATGCGCACGGCGGTGGCACTCTATTAGCACCTTTAAAGCACAATTTACAACAAACATTTACAACTGTCAATTGGCAACAAAGAAGGAGAGAGAGAGAGAGAGACGAGCAACAGCAACCGGCAACAGAATTAACTAAGGATACTCCGACCTGGCGGCTCACACACAAAGGCACCGCCAACACCAACTTGATATATTCTTGATATATATATACATATATATGTTTTTGTTTTTTGGGATGATTTTGAAAAAGGTAACTGAAAGATAACTGAATCTTATGTTATGGCTGATAAATTGCATGCAATTTGTTAGAATTAAACAGAAACTAATGCCAAACTGGTTTGCCATTGATGAGAACATTTAGTATAAAAAGAAATAGGGTAACAACTGAATATTGTGTATTGGATGTGTGTGTGTGTGTGTGTGTGTGTGCTGCAGTTTAAAAATGAAATTAATAAAAATTTCACTTGAATTGACAAAGTGGCCGCCGTGACGTTCAACTGACGACAAGTGCCACTTGACAAGCTGCCGAACTTGAACGTTTTTTTATTATTATTTTTCTTCTCTCTTCCAATACAATATTTCATTGTTATATAGAAGTTGGCTGACTAACTGACTGACTGACTGACTGAGTTGCTGGCTGACTGGCTGGCTTGGTTGCTTGGCTGATCTTACCTGTCCACCAACCTCATGGCATCACACAGCTGGCGATTAATCTTGACATTGAGACACAGACACAATTCACTCTCTCTCTCTCTCTCGCTTTAGCTCTCTTATTATACATATATTGTTTATATATGTGGCACATATATAAATGTTGAATTGTTGACAATAAATAATTTAGCCATACAATTGATGACAAGACACTAGATATAATAATAATACAAAAAATAGACACTCTCATCCAACCAAATACTTTATGTTTGATGGCAATCGCATGTGAGATCATTATCCAAGCGTTGCACGTGCAGAGCACGCGGCTCATACAAGTGGCAAGGACTCGTGATTAGAGAAAGATTCCCATAGAAGTTTGTAATATGTTTAACGACAAGTGCAGCTCATCATCATCATCATCATCATCATCAGCAACAACAACAACAACATAAACGTCATAACGAACCGCAACTACTCTAATTACATATTTAGCTGGCAGTCAAGTTACACTAGTAAGCAAAACTTCAATTTAACTCTTTTCTTAATGGCAAAGGAATTGAGATAACTTGTTCAATATAGAAATGGAAAAGTTTGGCATGTTTTCTATATAAATATATGATTCCGAATCAAGCATTGGGATCAGAAATTAAACACTTTCAATTCAAAGTTTTTTCAATAACTTTTCATAGTCTTTCAACCGGTTGATCAGTGTTATATGAGGTTAATAACTATACCAAGCCTGGGGCGTTTGGGGTGTGCCGTTAGGAAATTGTAATGCAAAGCATTGTGTGTGTATACACACCCACATATACATATATGTATTGATGTGTGCGTGCCAGGACTGCTGTGGGGGCACTGCAAAATTCAGTTTCAGTCGCTCAAGTGGCAACCCGCCGGGCTATTGACTGAAATCAGAAATGGGCCAGCTCAGCGGATCAACTGAAAGCAGAGAAAGCATCATTCAGCCACCCAAATGGCAAACGCTTTTTATTTTCATTCCCTTCCAGCTGAGCTGAGCTGAGCTGAACGAAGCGGAGGGCGGAGGGGGGTGGAGAAAAGGATGATGACGTTGTAGCCGGTTGTAGACGGCTTATCACGGCATCAAAACAAATTCGCTAGAAATTAATGCGGAGATTTGCTTTCATTTAGTTGGCTTTGGGCGGGGGCAAAGAATGTAACTGTAAACATTCATACATACATTGAGAATGGCACAACAAACCACCAAGAACATATAAACCATGCCTTCCCTCCCCCAATCCTCATTCTCTCTCTCTCTCTGTTACTCTGAGCTGCTGTTAATCCCAAAGCAAAACTTTTTTGGTCTGGTGGAAGGTCTGGCCAACTTTTGGTAGCATTTCGACACGTGACCCACACTCTTTTCTTCCCTCTCTCTCTCCTCCTCACTCTGTGTATTCATTTCTTCCCTGATGATGGGTCTGATGTAGTTCGAATTGCTTTTTGGGCAGCGTCATCGCTTTGCATACAATAGATGGAGTCGTTCATACTTAGTCGAATGCGTGTTCCTAATGTGACAGTTTAATTGCAGGTGAGACACAATGAACGCGTGGCCATAGATATAGACCAGGGAAGCGTTCCTGATGCAATTAGACATGCAACGACTTTGCCATTGTCCTGCAATGACTTTTCAACCAGTTTCGAGGGAGAACACACTGCGGGCAAAGTTGCTCTGATGACTATTTCGTTTTGTTTTTGGTTAAACTGCGGGTTAAAGTTACAGAAAGGTGATGAACTTGAAGTAAGACACTCCATTTAGTTCGAACCTTAATATCAATAATCAATAATAAAGCAACATAATCATCATTTTTCTAAAGTTTTTCTGATTTTCTAATTAAAAAACTTTCATTAAAGCAAAAATGATTCGAGTCTTAGTAGGTTCTATTTATAATGATTGGAAAACTAGGTTTTTAAAATTTCAAGTATTTATTTTCCTAGTTTTTCTTCTTTTGTTTGAAACTTTTTCAACTTTTCCTCTTTTTGTCTAGACAACTTTTTCTTTTTTCTTTTTTGTGTCCCTGCCCAACCTAAAATAGATCAAAGACGCTCCCTAGCGACTTGATTATCCCATGTATATCATATATATTTAACTGTGTGTGTGTCTGTGTGTGTGGTCCCCCATTCCCATATGGAAAAGTTTCTCACATTACATCACGGACGAGCGAGGACGACAACGCGCTCTAAATGGACACCACACAAGCAGGCAACCAACCAACATCGTTTAATATTGATGGGCATTGTATGAACGAGGTCTTCCTGACGATGGGAAAGTGGAGGGGCCATGGCTATGGCTTTTTTTGTGTTGTATTTCAAGTGAATATTTAATTAAATTGTTTTCTAATAACCACGCGGGCAACTTTGTTGAGCGTCGCACGCGCCCGCAAGCGTCGAACGGCGGCAGGACACGCGGCAATCGGTTTGTTGGGCTGCCTGCCTGCTACCAGGTCAGGACACACCTTGTTGTGCCAACAACATTAGCAATCGGCCAAAAACAAAATAAAAAACCAGGAAAAACGGAAAAATGGGAAACAAAATTGTTGAGAAACAGGGAGCCACCCCTTTTAGAAAGTTGTCGTTCTGTGTGCTTCTAATTTTCCAAATTACGCACCATCAATCATCACGAGTTGCGGCACAAGTTTTGACGAACGTCGATGATATCAATGATGATGATAATGATGATGGGGATGATGATGATGATGATGATAATGATGAAGTGGGAAACTATACCACCCAAACCATCTAGGCAGCCAACCCACTAGCCCACTAACCAAACCAATCCCAGGGCGCAGTCACTTGAAGCAAACGACGACGTTGCGGCAGCCGCAAGAAAAAATTAAATTAAACTTCAAGTGGCCGCAATCTAGTGAGTGCTGTGTATGTGTGTGTGAGCCATTGTGTGCATTTGTGTGAGCAGGTCCTGTCAGGATGTGTGGCCTAGGCAACTGGCTATGAGATGCTGTTGCTGTTGTTGCTGCTACTCAATTGCTGTTGCTGCTGCTGTAGTTGTTGTCCAATGTAATTAACGCTAATTGCGTTTGGCCATAAGCCGGACTTTTTGACTTTTCCACGTGTTTTTCGGATTGCACGAAGGATTTTCCCTATATTAACCTAAGCCTATGCTCACATTGTACGCTTGACTCTTTAAACAACAACAACATTCACAAAATAAGCATATTTATCTAATATAAACAAACAGTCGGAAGTAATTTCTAAAGAGGAAATTGCAAAAATAACAGGAAAATGTTACTTACAGCAATTTTCGTTGCTTTAATCCCATCATCATTTAGAGATTATTAGATATAATTTAGATATATTTAAATCTTAATTTACGTTCAAGAAAGGATACTTCTATCAAAAACATAATTATGACTTATGGTCAGAAGTTTGCAAAGCAAGGAATCATTATATAAAGCACGTATATATAGTATGTTCTTGGTCAGCACGATGACAACCGCAACTTCACAAGGCTCTAAGTCAGTCAAATTTTATTCGATTTTCAAAAATTATATCTTTATTTGCTTCTTAGAATTGCATTGTTTAACTGGCGAAAAAATCTACAAATTGTAATATAAAAATTTTTTTTACCTGATTTTTGAAATCGCCCAAAAGATGACCAACTTAGAGCCAAATGAACAGGTCATTGGACAAGTCCTTTGAAGGAAACTTAACTTTTACTGGGTTCCCTTTTAGTCGGTTTTGAAATTTAATATTTTAATTTGCGTATCAAATTTTCATCTTTGGATTAACGTTTAAATCAAGCTGTTAAATATTGCAAGTTTTTGATTACATTAAAATTAAAATTGACCAAATTAAGGATATTAATCCGCTGAAAAATGCCAAAGGAAAATTAATTTTAAAAGTAAAGTAATGGAAATTTAACTTTTATATTAAAAACAATACATATATTATTTCGTGTAAAGATATTTGTGAGTAGGCCCCTTGCTTTCCCTTGTCCTTCACCTACCAGGATTGCCTTTTAGATTATTATCCCCACTTCTTTGGGCACTTCATCTAATGAGAATGGCCATCAAAGCCACAAAAAGATAATGATGACAATGGCTAAAAGTGGATGAGGAGAGGCGAACTCAAGGATTAATGTGGCATTGCAATTAAGAGCTCAATCAAAGTATGACTCTTGTTTGCCTCGCTCTGATTACATTTATGAAATGAAATTATTATTGATGTTTGGTAGTAGTGACTGACCATCACCACCACCCGGTACCGTCATCGGCTGACCAATCAACCCCAAAGCCAATGGCATTTCTAATTTCGTTGAGTAGTAGTAGTAGAATAGCCTTAGCTTTGGACATTTGACTGACCATTTTGGATTGAAGTGCAGACGCAAAATGCTGGCAGGCAGCCATTATATTTAAGCTGGCCTCCGATATCCTTCGATAATTGTATCTCCTTTTAGCCATCCCTCCCCCAATACTAATCTGTATTATGTACACAGTTGATTTGCCTGCCTCCCACTCTCTATCTCTCTCGTTCGACATCTCTATCCCTCTCTCACTCTCTCTCTCTGAAATCCATAAGTAACAGCGCATATGATTTCATTCATGTGCAGAACTATGCTCCATTCTCTCCTCTCGTCGTTGATTTGCAAATGCCTAAAATGTGTCTGCTTCCCAATGATGATGATGAGGATGATGAGAATGGTAATGATGAAGGTTGCTTCTCCATCTTGTTGTTGTTGTTATGCTCTGCCTAACTGCCAAACATTCCCAAATGTCTATGTGCATGCATATGTGTGTGTGTGTGTGTGTGTATGTTTGCCATCGTTTTTGGAAATATTATATGCTCATACCTCCGTTTTCGAGTAAATTGTGTAAATATTTGCCCTCGTAAGTGGATTGGAGATGGATGAGTTTATCAACTGCGTAGTCGACGTCGTCGCTAGCGTCATCATTGACAGCGCCCGCTGGCATTGGCATCACCATCATGCGTACACGTTGGCCATAGCCATAGCCATATAGCTATAGCCATTGCCATCTGGTTGATTGCCTCTCTGCCTCTTTGGTTTCATCATTTCTCTCTCCTATACAGATACGTCTGTATCTCTGTATCTATCAATTTCATTTTGTTCCTGCATTGCCCTGGTGAACCTTGAATATACATACACACGCACACACACACACCCACACAAAGTGGGCATGCAGCCAACATAACTTGACTTGAATGTAGAAAGCTTGTTGCATTCGATTTTCTACCCAAAACAACAAAACAATGAGAAATCAACAGCAAAATATCTATTCCACTCAAAAGTCAATACCATAGCATACAAATGGGGGCTAGCCCATTGCAAACAAAAATTTCAAACTCTATGCGGAATCGAGAGAATTGCTATCGAATATACCAGAAGCGGGCTTATACTTTGAATTTTTACAAACTTTTTGTTTAATAGGAATCCTTTCTTTCATAGTGAATGATCTGTTATTTTTACATCTATCCAAGTTTAAGTATTCAGTAAGCATTGAAAGGTTTTGATTAATAAATAGCAATCTGCTCGATTTCCAAATTGTTGGTATAAAAACTAAGAAAAACTGCTTATACAGAGTGTTAATATATCGTTCTCATTAACAATCATTTTTAAGGCGGGATAATGTTTTTATACCAATCATCTGATGATGCCTTTAAGGTAAATACGACGTAAACTTCTCAATGCACTTTTAAAATCTATCTGATCTAAATAATTTACAAAACATTTAACAATTCTAAACCTTTTAACCATGCTTTACAATATATAATTTAAAATATATTAATCGAGTATAGAACTAAAAGGAACAACTGACAGATAAAGACAAACCTTTTATGATTTATAGTAAACTGACAATTTTGAATTTTGGAAAAACAAAGGCATATTTATTGCGCTTATTTGTCTAGATTTAATAGACCCTATTTCGATGTCTTCTTTTTAGACGCTTCAGTGTCTTTTTCAGCCTCACTACCGCTTGTAGCTTCACCCTCTACGCCATCATCTTCTTCTTCATCATCATCATCGTCGTCGTCGTCATCGCTTTCGTCTTCATCATAATCACCATCGGATTCATCTTCACCATCGTCATCGCCATAGGAGTATCCGCTACCGCTAGCACCATAGTAACCACCACTGGCCCCATAATAACCGCCATAACCATCCTCATCATCGCTTCCGCCACCTTGTTGCTGGCGTCCAAATTTATGCGAACGCGTCGACATACTCAGATCCTTGGTGACTGACGTATCGTAATTGCATTTGGGGCATGGAATGGCCTTATTTTTGTCATACTTGAAACCCTTGCGTCGCACATGATCCTCACAGTAACAGGTCTTGCAGCGCAAACACGAGTATTGACCCAAGCGATTGCATGATTGGCACTTGTAGTTCTCCGACTCCAGCACCTGAAAAGTGGAATTCTCATTAGTAAAATTAAATTATGTTATTATTTAATCTTTATATGGTCACCTGACAACTGGCCTGGTGCTCAAATTGATCATCCTCACATAGAAAGCCATTGCAATAGGAACACTTAAAGATGCGGCCACCATGTTCCCAAACGCCACGTTCACATTCCAAGCATACGGCATTCTGCAAGGGGCATGTGCAGGCATGGCTGGTCAAACACTTGCGGCCGTGGCACACCCACGCCTCGCAAAAGTCGCAAATGGCTCCGACCATGCCCAGGCCTGTGGTATAGACACCAGGATGCTTGACCACACAGTCACCTGTTTTCAGCATACACTTGATCTTGCCACATTGAGCACAAATCGGGAGCCGCTGCACAGATTGGCAAAAGTAGCAAAACGCTCGAGATTTCTGCTTCTTTTCGCACTTGTCACAGTCCATTGGGGCATTGCACGGCAAATCAGCCAGTGGCACCTCTCGGCTACGGATCTCCTTGAGTCGTAGTTTCTGTTTTTCAGCCTTCTTACGTTGCCCGGTCTTTTTCTTCGGCATGTTGTGAAAGTAAATTCTGTTTTTTTTTTATTTCGATTTCAGGTTATTCTACAGCTTTCTAAACACTAAGAAATACATCGATTACTTTAATCGGAAATGGGGAGCGAATTTATTCGTAATTGAGAAGCAAATTCATGCGTAATTGTGAAGCGAATTCTAAATTGTGAAACTAATTCACTCGCAAATGTGAAGCGAATTCGTTCACAAATGTGGAGCGAATTCGTTCGCAAATGTGAAGCGAATTCGTTTTCAAACTATCGATAAGTCGATTGTAAATTTTTCACTTTCTTATCGCTTGTGTGTGTGTTGGTGTCGGAGAATTTTCGTCAGTGAGAAAAAAATTTAGGAAAACGTAAAAAACGCAAATTAATTAATATAACTTGCTAAAATGGGCGGCCACAATGATAACTCGAATCAAAACGGCAATTCCAATGGCCAACACGATGACGTAAGTACCAATAAAAGCGGGTTAAAATTCGGAGCACCCTTTTTTTCTTCGGCCGCCATTTTGAATTACGCATGTGCTCCGAAGGGGTAGAAGAGGTTATGTCTAGCTTGGCTGGAATGAAAATCAATATTTATGCATCTTTTTAATACACTTAGGACTCTATTACTGAGCCAGAGCATATGCGTAAATTGTTCATTGGCGGTTTGGATTACCGCACTTCCGATGAGAACCTAAAAGCCCACTTTGAGAAATGGGGCCAAATTGTTGATGTGGTGGTCATGAAGGACCCACGTACAAAGCGGTCACGTGGTTTTGGTTTTATTACCTATTCACATTCGAGCATGATTGATGAGGCACAAAAGGCACGTCCCCACAAAATCGATGGGCGCGTAGTGGAGCCCAAGCGAGCTGTGCCTCGTCAGGATATCGATTCACCCAATGCTGGCGCCACTGTGAAGAAGCTGTTTGTCGGTGCCCTAAAAGATGATCATGATGAGCAGAGTTTGCGCGAATATTTTTCCAACTTTGGCAACATTGTAGATATCAACATTGTTATGGACAAAGAGACAGGAAAGAAACGTGGCTTTGCTTTTGTCGAGTTTGATGACTACGATCCGGTGGACAAAGTTGTCTGTAAGTACAAAATTAGATGCTTTATTGTAAGATAAGTTTTCTACACAGTCCCAGCTCCGCATAGCAATGTTTGATGTGACTGTGCGGCGTTTCATGACTGTAAGAGGAATCAACAGACTCATATTATATCTTTGTTGACTAGTCCTTGTATGACCAATTGATGAAAACGTATGTGCCACACCCGATATTTCCATACACAGTACTGACAAATTGATGGGCTTGATTTTTATCGCCCAGACAGTTTTATTTTAAACGCTGTGAGATAAATTAAAGCGTCGGCTTACGCTATGTTATGCGAATGTAAAACATAATCTCCAATTCAGTGTAACACGCAGCCTCGTTACAATTAGAACCCTCCAAAGGTAATCCTACACAGTCCCAGCTCCGCATAGCAATGTTTGATGTGACTGTGCGGCGTTTCATGACTGTAAGAGGAATCACTAGACTCATATTATATCTTTGTCGACTGGTCTTTCAATATGATCAATTGATGAAAACGTATGTGCCACACTCGATGTTCGTATATATATCCATCCATGCACAGTACTGACAAATTGATGGGCTTGATTTTTATCGCCCAGACAGTTTTATTTTAAACGCTGTGAGATAAATTAAAGCGTCGGCTTACGCTATGTTATGCAAATGTAAAATATAATCACCGATTTAGTGTAACACGCAGCCTCGTTACAGTTAAGATTAGCCAAAATTAGTCATACACAGTCCCAGCTCCGCGTGGCAATGCTTGATATGCTCACGCGGCGTTTCATGACTGTAAGATGAAAGATTATAGCCAGTATTATATTATTGTTGTTGATGGTTTAAAATCTGTGCATCAATGATGAAAAAGTATTTGGTACAGTCCTCATCAATTAGGGTAGGAAACAGTGTTGTGAGGCGCCGTTACTTAACTTCTTCTTTCCATTTTTAATTTATTTACAGTGCAAAAACAGCATCAGCTTAATGGTAAAATGGTTGATGTAAAGAAGGCCTTGCCCAAGCAGAATGATATGGGTGGTGGTGGCGGACGTGGTCCTGCCGGACGTGCTGGTGGCGGTAATCGCGGCAACAATATGGGCGGCGGCGGTTCTGGCGGCAATTATGGCAATCAGAATGGGGGCGGTAATTGGGTAAGTAGTTGCATAATTTTTGCAATCAATTTCTCTTCAATGCTGACCTTGTGCTTATTTGCAGAATGGCGGAGGCAATTGGGGCAACAATCGCGGAAATAATGATAATTGGGGCAACAATAGTTACGGCGGTGGCTACGGAAGTGGCGGTGGTGGTGGCGGCGGCGGCGGTAACAATTGTTGGGGCAACAACATGGGTCCCTGGGATAATGGAAATGGTGGTGGTAACTTTGGTGGCGGCAATGGCAGTTCCAACTGGGGTGGTAATGGCGGTGGCGGCGGCAATGATTTCGGTGGCTACCAGCAGAGTTACAGTGGAGGACCGCAACGTGGAGGTAACTTTGGCAACAACCGCATGCAGCCCTATCAAGGTGGTGGCAACTTTGGCAACAAAGGAGGTGAGTAAATTGACAAATTAATCCTCATCTAACATTTATGCATGCAAACACAGTATACCTACTTGTCCAGCTAACTGTTAGAACATCGTTAGAGAGTTTCGGCAGTTAGGAATGAGAAAGGATGCTGTAAGATTAATCCACATCAACGATGTATGTGTTTTTGTAGGAGGAGTCTGGGCAGCTCCTAAGTCCGCCCGCCCAACTATTAAGAGATTAGATTTTTCTGTTTTATCGAACGATGATAGTGGAAATGTTTTGTCATATTCCTGTTTTGATTGATTTTAGGCAACCAAGGCGGCAATTACGGCGGCAACAATCAGGGATTCAATAATGGTGGCGGAAACAACCGCAGATATTGAGAAAGATCACAGGGAGAGAGGAGGTGAGCGATCTTAGTTATTAGTTTTGTCTCGAGCTAACTAACTTACTAACACCAACCAATGAAAACCAAACCTAGAGATGGGACATTGCGACATGAAAAAGCTGACTAAACGAACTAACAGCTAAATATATCAGTTCATTATGCTGATCTCAAGATCAATCACAATGTTCAATCTCTAAGATTTTTAAGCATTAACTACTCTTTTTTTGTGTTTGGTTCTTAGTTTTTACGTTCCATTACAACGTTTGAGCTTAGGTCATTAAGTGTCTTTTTTTTTTGTATGTTTATAATCTATAATCATTACATCGGCATTCTTTTAGTAGTTTTGTATAAAAAAAAAGCACCATTTTAGGAAAAACTATATTATCAATATCATCCATCTTACCTTTTATATATTTATATATCAAATGCTTTTGTGTTTTGACCCAAGCAACAACAAAACGGCATAAATCCCGAAATTATTGAAAAATTGAAAAAACTAGAACCTTTCTTTCAACTGCTACTAATAATAAGCCTTAAGTGTGTACTATATATATATACATATATTTCTCTTTGTTTCTGTTTCGTAATTAGAAATTTTTCCTATTCGTTCGTATATCTCTACCTACTACTACTATATATATAATTCATATATCGATGCAAATTGTTTTGTCTTCTTTTTTTTTATAGATATATATTTTTAATATATAGAGATATATACATCTACCTACTACTACTATATATATAATTCATATATCGATGCAAATTGTTTTGTCTTCTTTTTTTTTATAGATATATATTTTTAATATATAGAGATATATACATCTATATATATAAACCGATAAATAACATTTCTCATTTATCGACATTTTATAGGTGGTAATTTAGAAGTCGCTCAGTATAAGCCCGAATATCAAAGTCAAGTAAACGATACGAGTGTGAGCGATTATAGTTCATACGCCTAAGAAGTTTTCCGAGCTCCACACACTTTACCCAAAATCATGACAAGATCAAGCAATCAGGAGAAGAAGAGAAGAGATGAGATGAGAAGATATATTATCAGGATCAGTGCAGTGCAGTGCAGTCTCTTCTTTGGTGTTCAGACACAGTTCACAGTTACAGCAGAGAGAGAACAGAGTACAGTGACAGATAAGAGTAAGAACAGTACAGAGAGGGAGAGAGAGCAGAATATGTTGTGTATGTGTGTGTAATTGTGGTGTATATGTGTGCGCGCGTATCGTTCAGAGATTCAGAGAGAGCTTTAAAGATCATGAGAGCAGTCTCGGGCACACATGCACCACAGCAGCCAGCCAAGCCAAGCCAGTACACATACACACAGCGCCAGCACAGCCTGACCGGGATTCCATATATATATACACTTATATATATATATACTAACATATATATTTACGCATATATGTCTCTATATAGTGCTAAATTATTGATTGACCATACAGATGCCTCTTCAGAAAAAAAAACTATTCTCTTAAACAATATTAAATTTTAAACATTGTAAATTAGCCATAAACAACAAAACAAACAAAAAATATGAAAAAGAAGAAGAGAACAAAATCCTTCATTAAAAAATGAGCGAACTTTGTATAATCCCCCCTCCCCACAACAACAACCACCCCCGCACTCTCTTATCTATTTCTTTATAACTATTCTTAACCATCCAGTAAACTTTTTTAACAAATCTTCAATGAGACGTTTGGCCAACATTATATTCTTTGGCCTTCGTTGAAAACATCAATTTTTGTAGTTAACAATTTTGCCTCTGATAATCAGTGCAAAAGTAAAAGAAGAACAAGAAATACGAAATATAAATATGGAAAAAGAAAATCACACACACACACACACATACGCAAGCAAACAAAAAGAAAAATCTTTATAACAAGAACTACAACAATATGTATTACATTTTATGACTTTCACTAGGCTTAAGTTCTCATTAGTCTTAAAACGAGTGTGTAGAGAATGTGTGTGTGTGTGTGTACAGCCGCGAGCTGTTTTAGTCTTAATAACTCCTCTACATATATAAATTTACAAAATCCTAACAATTTTAGCGTATTATTCAAGGTTTAAGTGGCGGCACACTTCTCATTCGCTCGCTTAGTAGTCTCTTTTTTCTAAGTGACAAATGACGATCAAAGACGATGACGACGCGACAATGACAATTGAAATCAATTTAAATCTATCTAAATCCAATGTTTAGTTTTAATCGATTCTAATACACAATATTTCTATGTAATTATCACTAATTTTAGCAATCAGATTGTTTGTGTATGTCCCAAAGTTGGTCAGCGCAATTATATACATACATATATATAGTATACCGATGAAATTATACAAATTTACCAATGTAGCCAGAAGATGTAAAGCAAGATTACAACTAAAGCAAATACATAAAAGTAAAAGCATATATATATGGACATAAGTTGAACAATATATATACATATATATACACTCGAAACAAATCTTTTGTACAGAGTTAGCATAAGTCTTTTAAAAGCTCAGCCAGCAGCAACATCAGCAGCGATTTTCGATATTTTGTATATATCTGACAGCAGCAGCAGAAGAGCAAGCAGCATGGTGAAAGAGAGATACAGTGAAAGACAGAGAAGAGAGCGCAGTGTAAGTTGAAGAATTAATCAAGTAGAGCCAGCCAAAGTCAGTGCTAAAATCGAAACCAGAAAATTGGGTTAAATTCGGGCGAACCGAATTTCCATATATCCTTAGCAAGTTCCACCAAAACCTGTATAATATATATTTATATTTTCTATTATTAACTTTTTAATTTGATTTACAGAAAAACTAATAACGTTGTCCATATCATTCGGAAGTTGTTTAAACAAATAAGAATGAAAATATTGTGACTTTGTTTCAGTCCGATTTCAGCTGCTCTTCAGAGAGCATGTGAAAAAAATTTGTTTGCATTATAAATTGATCAAATCGTAGTGGATGGAATCTACTTGCAAGGTTATAATTAGTTATAAGCCCAAATTAATGTGTATTTTGTCTAGCAATTGTTGCGGTAGCAGGGGGAGCAGCATTTAACCAAACCCAAAACTTCATTTATATAAAAAAAAAAAATACTTTTTAATTTCTTTCATTTATCAGTTGGTTTTAATTTTGTTTGTTGTGTTTGGAATGTGTGCATAAATCTTGTCATTTATTTGTAATTTATCAAATGAATTCGTATTATTGTAATTTTTGTTGCAAGTTGGCTGGAAAAGTAATGCGATGGGCTGAATAAAAAAAGACGGCTGCCGCGCTACTGATCACAGCCACAATCCCCCCTTTCAAACCAACCACCACCACCGATAGTACGGAGAATCAACCACCAGTGCTGATCCACCCTGGGATGTGATGATATATGCTGGGAGAACTTCAATGGGTGAGTGGTATATAATGTTTTTTAGGTGGTGGCGTCTTCCTCCCAATATCTGGCTACGATGGGAACCAGAGTACAAAAACCAGATGCAAATTCAATGATGATTAGTTAAATATTGCCATAATTCTTTTTTCAACTTTTTTTTTTAAAAATAAACGATCAATTTTACAATTAAAGCGTCAATTCATTTAAATACTGTTCAAGAAAAGTAAAGTTCTGCATTTTTACCTACAATTAAACTATGTATAAATGAGTATATAATTGTATTCTTGAAATTTTCAAACATCAGCCTTATAAAATTGTGGTTGGTTTGTTTTATTGTCAAAGCAGTATTTCAAAATATCCCGCGCAACTGTTAAACTTAACAGTCATATTTTAGAGCATAGTTTAACAGCATCATTTGCGAGTAAATGTTTTTGCTGCTTAGTGTGACCTTATAAAGTAGAGAGCACGTTTTGGAACACTGCTTCGGCCACCTGTAAATTTTCATTTCACAATTTACAAATTTGTAATTTACAAGAGCAATTACTTTTAGAATAGATGCAAAATGCATGAAAATGGAAACAATGCATCGCGCACTGTTGAATTTGTATACAAATATAAGGATCATGAGGAAAAGGACTGTGAGGCTAGGTTGCACATAAGATTTCCTTTCGAAGATGAAGATCTTGAGGAGCTGGTCACTCAATTATTGTCCCAAATGGATCCCATGATGAGGCTTCTCGATGAGAATTTAAGTAAGACATCAGAGGGGAAAGGGTTAATGTCAGCAATGTTTCATGGTTTTGCGTTTTAGATTTGGAAAAGGAGCTTCAATCATTTGTGGACAGGGAACATCAACTGTTCTTAGATGAGCACGCAGAGAAACTGCTGAAACAGTTGGCAAACGAAGAAATTGATCTGGAGGTCATTGTACGCGATACTGAACGATGGTACAAGGATGAGTTGTTACAGTTTGCCGATCGAGTTGGTCCTACTGACGAGGATATATTCGCCCAGAGTTTTCATCGACTGGTGCACTCCTCGTCGCTTGAAGAAATTTTAAAACGAGAACGAGCCTATGCCAAGGTCATTAGCGACATGACAGAGCATATGGACAGTGAAGTGGAGACCCTAAACAACTCCCAGCAACAGGAAATGGACAGTCAGATAAATCAGCTAGATATAACCACGACATCGGAAGATATTAACAATCTTCTGGCGCAACAATATACCACTCAGAACTTTGTTCGCAAGCGATACGAATCTGAGCTGGAGGCCATGATGGGCCATCAGAAGAATGAGTATCGCGACTGGATCACCAGTCAGGTGGGACAAATATATCAGGTTTCACCGGTGTCCACGCCACTGGGTAATCGTTCATCGATGTTCGTGTCACAGCAGCCCTCCATGGAGGAGAGCTTTACCATACATTTGGGATCGCAGTTGAAGCATATGCACAATATACGTATCCTTAGTGCTAATGTGACGGAGTTGTGCAGTCCCTTGCATGCTGAGGAGAGCTTAAATGGTCTAAACATGGCCCTGGGACTATATTCCAGTTCTCTGTGCGGCGTGGTTGTCCTCACACCATCTATCCAAGCTCAGGCCAATAAGAATATTATCAAGAATGCAAACAAATCGACAGAGTTCCACTTCGAACAAATGGATGTGCAGCTAGAGAAGATTGAGAAACAGATTCGAGCTCTCGATACCAATGATACGGCCAGCAGTGGTAGTGGAAGTGGAAGCGGAAGCGTCAGCAGTACTGAAGGGAGTGCCGATGGTAGTGTCACCTCATCGCCCATTAAAAAGAACGTGCCAAAGTTGAAAACTGGTGATTTCTTTGTGACCAAGCATTCGAATCTCTCCCAATCGCATGTTATCTTTCATTTAATATCGGATGAGCCCATCAATAGCCCTAGCGAGATAAACTCACGTCATCCAGTAATTCTTGGACTCCGCAATATACTAAAGACGGCGAGTCGTCATGACATAACCACATTGACCATTCCAGCCCTGCTGAGGCATGAGATGAGTGAGGATATGACCGTGCAATGGTGCATAAGACGTGCAGAATTGGTTTTTAAATGTGCCAAAGGCTTCATGATCGAATCGGCATCCTGGGGTGGAGCTGAACTCAGGTGAGTCCCAAATTTTTCTTTATTATTTTCAAGGTTTTCAATTCCGCCAAACTATAACAAGGGGTATTTATATCATTGAACTAAATTTGCAACGCTCAAAAGGAATTTGTTCCGAATCTACAAATAAATATATTTATGTAACCTAGTCCGTAAACAGTGGCCAAAGATTGGCTATGCACTCTAAAATCCGAGAAGGATTTTTCCCTGTATTACCAAGCGCAGCCTTAACCCACCACAGACCACATGAAACGCCAGCACTCCTCCTGCAAGACTATTTCGAGTTGGTGCTACAATTTGTGGAAACAATGATATATCATTTGTTGCTCCTTTCTGTTGAACCTGAATGTAGCTTTATAACTTTTCTAATTAAGGCATCGAATAGGATCGAATTCAGATTGGCAGATTTCTCTTTTGAAGATATAGTAACCAAATAGCTGGTTGAGATAGAGATCCTAATATAGCCTCGTGTCAATAGTTTAGGCGTCCATGATTTTCATTAGAGAAGAGTTTTGGCATATTTACAAATTGGAATTGAGAACAAAGTGCTTTTAAAATATATATAGACTATCGATGATATCGAGGTGATTTATTACTTTTTGCAGTACTCTTCAATTGCTACTGCCCGATGATATATCCGAGAGCCTATTCACCACTTTGGCCGGCATGGTGCCCAATGTATTCCGTGTGGCCAATCCCAAGATTCTTGTCGATACCAACAACAAGTTGTAGAAGAATTATGGTATAGCATTTACTAGATATAATCTCAATTTATATACATTTACCTATATCCCACGAGACTCAAATGTATTATTCCTCTTATAATTATTTTTTTTTTGTTATGAATATACAGTTTATTCAGATTCAGAATTATATATATGTATATGTATGTGTAGGTAATATATGCATATAGGCATCGATTTTCCATCAAGTTGTTTTCAAAAGGGACAGTGGGAGAGGGAAGGGGCTTTTATTCTTTTAGTTTTTCATTTAAATTTAACACACTCAGAAGTTATGTTGAAATGTTCCTGTATCAATTTTCATGTTCATCGCAAAACTACAACACTACCAAGTATAAGTACATGTTCTCATATATATATATATATACTATATTATATATGTATATTATAATGTATATTAATTCCAAACTGTAAAATGTTTATCTTTGGTTATTCATACGTTTGTGTGTGTGTGTGTATGGGTGATTGTAAATGGGGGCGTGTGAGTGTGTATGAGTTTGTTTGATAGTTGTTCCATATCGTATAATGATTAAAATGTAGTTTTTAAACGAATTACAACTACACTGCTTGTACTGCTTTAACTCACACATTTTTCTCATAATTCAAGCAGTTTTTCAAGTAACCGTAAGCAAGCAGTGCAATTGCAATTTTGATTTCGAATAACTCGCTTTCTTTAACTTGTGTAAATATGTGTTTGGTTTTTCAAAAATCTATATATTCATATATCTCTATTTGTATATATTTAAACAATTGTAATCTGCGGTATACATATATATCTATGTTTTTAAATCTTGTGTTTCAGTTTTTGTTAACAATTAATTACGTTTTAATTTCGCTGTTTAACCTTCTTTTGTTTAACTGTTTGCTTGTTTCCTTTTTTTTTTTTTTTTTGATAGGAAAAGAGGATAAATAGAAAGAAGGGATAGGTCGAGTCGAGTCTTTAATAATCAGCTAAAGCTGTTACATTATATAAAATTAGTGAGTGGTTCTTTTAGGTACAACAGGAACGGACCGCATTGTGTGTGAACTAAATTTAAAAAATAGTACAGATGTATACATATATATCTAACTGAAATCAGGTTTTTATCCAATCGGCATAAATTTCTTCAGAGTTAGTGCACGGGGCAGTTTTAAGGGGAAATAAATTACATTACTATAGCCTTGCCGTTAGTTTTTGAATTTATATAAACTGTGATTCGTTTGTTTCATTGCTTTTGTTTTTTTCTTTCTCTTTTTGCTTATGCTAAATGAACATAATAAATATTCTCGCTCCATTTGTTATTAATAATCATAATAATAAGTATACATATGTGTACGTATGGGTATTGAAAAGTATTCCTGCTACATTAGGTTGCATGCCACAAATGTTTAGATCGATGAGGAGTTATTATTCTATATTAAATAACCATGCATTATGAATTTCGTTTAGTTCGTGTCTTAAACTATATTTCCGTTTATAAGAATGCCTAAATATCTATATAGATTTATATATATATATATATTCTCGTATAGTAGAAAAATCATAAAATCAATTATGAAAGTGTGTCGACTACAAAATTGAAACTATCACAAAAAATAAATACTTTTTTTTTTCATTTCATAAAGTATAAATTGATAAACTAAACTCAAGTTGATGAAACTGTCAAGCAGGAGTGGGATTGCGAGTGGTGTGGTTGTGAGGGTGAGGATTGCCTGTCCATGTTTACATTTGACTTTCCTTGCGCCATTGGAAGGTGCCCGATTTGACGCCAATGCTGGAGGAGCCCTGATTACTGCTAGATGAGAGCATGTTATTGGTCCTTCGTATCAATTGAGCTGCCGAATCGAAACGACTACGTATAAGTCTCATTGCCGGATTACTAGATACTCCGCTGCGTTTGCTCTTGCTGCATAATCAGAGAGAGAGAGAGAGAGATAGAGAAAGAGTTAGAATTCCTTGACTTTATCTTCTTTTTGTTTATATAATTACCTTGATGAGCTAGGCTGATTCTCCTTAAGATTTCCCAATATAATTCTCATATGTGTGTCTCTGGCAAAATGATTATCGGGCAATTTCGGTTTCGATCCACCTGCACCACTTGTTCCAGCCCTGTCGTCATCTACAAAGGCATTCAACGCCGGTAGTTGTCCTGGCGAGCTCAGTTCACTGCTTGGCGAATGCGGTGGCGTAGCATAAAGCGGCGACATGCATTCCATATCATATAGATCCGCTTCATTGGTCATATTGGTGGCTAAAAGGATTCATTAGAATTGTTATTAAACCCTTCGATGGCTTAGTTTATTTGCTGTGCTTACCCAATTGATGTTCGTTGAGATCAGGCAGTACCTGAGAATGCCGATGACCACCACCACCAGTGGCATTATTACCATTGACCCGCTGGGATCCTGATCCCGAGCTAGAGGCGTGCTTGGAGTTAATCATTAGATTGTTACGTGAGCTAAGTTTACTTTGTCGCTGCAATTGCTGTGTAAAGGTAAGCGGCGCTTGCTAAAAAGTAAAAGCAATAGGATAACAAAGATGCCCAACAAACTCTCCAAAGGATAGAACTTACATCATTGCTGCTGCCTGTGGATTGACTAGAGATTACGCTCTTGCGCTTGTGCAAACTGCTCGTATCCGATTGCATGGTATTCTGATAGAAATTGTTTGAGCTGTGGGTGGAACTGGAGGCATTTAGCACCTGAAGATTGCTGCCATTGTGCACTGTGGCCGTGGTTGCTGCCGAACAGACCGACGAGGCAGACGCATGGGCTGGATAGGGAGCCAAATTTTGATGGAGAGGCAAGGCTGGCGGTTGGTCCGGAGATCTTAGCATGCTCGCATGAGCATGGAATTTGGGTTCGTTGGGATTGCTAGCTTCATCTAAAGGAAACAGGAGAATTTGGATGAATGGGTAAATGCAAAATTAATAACAAAGCAAAAAACTACATCGACGTTTGATCTCACTTTTGGTGTAGGTCTCAAAGATTTTGAGGATGCTGGTACGGCTGGATTTAGCAGCCAACTTGATGGGAGTACGCCCACAGTGATCCGATTTATATGGATTAGCTCCATATTGTAACAATGCGATGACGCACTTCTCATGACCCTCCTGTGCAGAAATACCCAGAGCAGAAGCCCCCTGTTTGCAGGCATGATCTGCCTGGGCACCATAGTACAGCAAAATATTCATCACATCATGGTTACCCTGCCAGGCACATGAGTGCAAAGGAGTGCGTGCCTCTAGATCCATGGAGTTGACATCGGCACCCGCTTCGATTAGTGTCTTTACCATATCAGCGTGTCCTTGCCAAGCGGCCACATGCAATGCTGTGCGTCCCTCGCTATCCGGAATGTTAACATCCACATTTGTCATATCCAACAGGTACTTGACAATATCCAGTTTGTTCTCCAGTGCCAGAATGTACAGTGTAGTGCGTGAATCCGCATCCTTGGAATTAACATCGCAGCAGAACTTTAGCAAATATTCCACAGTGTCCATGTGACCCTCCAGGCAGGCTAGTCGGAAGGCGGTCTTTCCGTCATGGGCCTTCTGATCCACAAAACTGGAGTGAATATCGAGCAGTGCCTGGACACAGTTCAATCGTCCCTCCTGAGCGGCCAAATGAAGAGCCGTCTTGCCCTCATTGTCACATTCATCGATCTTGGCCCCAGAGTCAAGCAACTGAAGGCACACTTCATGGAATCCCTCAAAGGCGGCATAATGCAACGGTGTCCAACCTGCATTATCCCGATGCGTCTCATCCAGTCCGCGATCTAGCAATTGTCGTACTGTCTCCACATTTCCCTGGGCGGCGCCTATGCTCAGTACGGTGCGTCCCTCCGAATCCATGCAATCGATGCCACAGCCCCAGAAGAGTAGCAGCTTGACCACAGTGGCATGACCAGCCGTGCAGGCAGCCCATAATGGAGTGCGTCCCATGAAATCAGCCAAATCGGGATCAGCAGCATTCTCCAGCAGGAGTTCACAAACCTCTGCATTACCCTCAAAGGAGCTGACCAAAAGCGGTGACATTCCATCATTATCTAATTGATCTGTGTTTGCTCCATGATCGAGAAGAGTGGAAATGACCTTGCTGTAGCCAGAAGAGCCACACAGAGCTGCCACACACAGAGCACTGCGACCATCCAGATCCAAATGATTCACATTAGCTCCATTCTCCAAAAGAATCTCCACAATGTCATAGTGTCCCATATACGAGGCGGCTATTAAGGAAGTGCGTCCCTGACGGTCCACCGAATTGACATCGGCTCCAGATTCGATCAGTAGCTTAAGAATATCCTCGTGTCCACTCCAGGCAGCAGCTCTCAAAGCCGTGCGTCCCTCCTTATCGGCCAGATCAATCTTGCAGGCCGGCTGGGCAATCAGGAGTCGTACTACCTCGCTGTGACCACCCCAGGATGCCGATCTAAGTGGCGTCCAACCATCGCGATCTGCGTGATTAACATCCACCCGCTTCATACGGCCAGTTCCATCATTGCTGGGCTGGGAGAAGCTAAGAAGCAACTTAACCACATCCAAATGCCCATTCCTAGCTGCTATATTGAGAGCGGTCTGTCCATTGTAATCCTCAATCTCCATATCAATGGGAGTCTTGCAGGCATTAAGTGCCCGTTCCAACAACTGATGATTGCCATCGTTGGCAAGAATATGAATCAAGGCCTTGCCCTTGTGTAGCTCTATGTGATGCGAGTCAGAGAGTTGATGCAATGTACTGGAGGCATTCTCATCCTGACTTTCAAGAGGCGGCTCACTGTGTTCCGATGGACTACCCGCACGCTGTGTCTCCATCAGACAACTCTTCTCACTTGACAACAGCAAATCGGCCAATTCAAAGTCAATATTTTGTGACTTCTCTGGCGATAGTTCTGGGGACATCAGTGAGGATTCGCAAGAATTCTGGGACTGGGAATGTGACTCTGCATTATTGATGCCCGTTTCAATGAGGAGCTTTAGCATTTTCGCATCTGTTGGCAAACTGGGTTTGAAGAAATCGCAAAGGAACTGGGCAAACGATTCATTCAACTCATTGGCCAAAAAACGTTCGAGCATGGCCCGGGTCTTGGGCAGAAAGTTGACATCATATTTGAAATCATGTTCGCATTGAGCACAGCAATTCAACTGATTCGTATAGAAGCAATCGCTCAAGTTAACTCGGGATTCGAGCAGCATCAGGATGAGATCCAGCTCCACATGACGACTTGTGAGAAATTCACCAGACTTAATCAGATGATATGCAAACCTACGAACTGTATTGGCGCAGAGAGTGTCCGCAACCAGGAGATAGTACATGGATATCATGACATGACCCTCATTGACATCGCAAATGAACTTTTTGGTGGCAAATTTCACATCAACCAGCCAATCGGCAAAGGAGTTATGAAAGATCTTCAAACGCTGGGCATTGGCATCGTAGGCCAGGATGTTGCGCATCAATTGCAAACGCTTCTCAAACTCCTGACAGTCAATGGTATAGTTGTGGGTCCTCAGGCAATTGAAGAGAAACAGCTTGTCCACATAACCCGAGGAGGCCAGCAACACATTGAGCAGTGGCCTAATCTTCATGTACTGCTTCTTATTGAAGGATTTCTGGCAAATGTACAAGTAAAGTCCATTCAGAGTGCAGGGTATTAGCTTAATCTCCCTGAAACTGAAGAAATTATCCTTTATGCCATGGAGGACCTTCTCCAGATACAGTATACAGCCATTTGACTTGATATAAAGCTGATGCAGTGACTCAATTATCTCTTTGGTCAACATGATGCTGTCCTTGAAGTCGGAATTTAAGCGATTAATGATATACTCCTGCACATCCTTCACCACATGGGATTTGCGTAAATCATCCAATGTAATCTTCTTGAAGCCCGTAAACATCTTTGTAATCTGTTTTGTCTGCTTCTTGGTGGTGCAGACAAGGAACAACCACTTGGGAAATAGATGTATATGATTCGATAGCAGTTCGGCCACATTGCGACTCTTGTGATTGGTAGCTGTGCCACCACGTCCACCACCCTTCAAAGTGGAGATTAGATTGCCTTCGTTGATGTAGTTCTCATCGATGGAATCGATAAGCAAAAGGAGAGCAGTTTTAGGTGGCGTTAGCTCTAGCAGAGGGAATAGCAATGCCTTCTTAAAACACTCATCCGGATTCTTTTCAATGTTGTCCACATTAAGACATTCCAATATCTCCGGATTTGAGAGCAACAGCTCGTAATATCCATCCGCAATGATGGTGCGACAACTCTTGGTCTTGGGCAGAGGTGGAGGAAGTGTATTGGTGGTGGTAGAAATCTTCGGTTTATCACCCGGTATGGGTGGTGGTGTCTGTTGAATCTCATCCTCTGGTTTGCCATTTTCATTGCTTTCATTATTACCAAGATCGATAAGAGTTTCCGTTTCCACTATCTGCTCTTCTTGTTTCTCCGCTTTCGTTTCCTCTTCATTCAGTTTCGTTGTCTCATTTTCAGCCTCCGGTTTATCTTCGTGTTCGTTGGTCACCTTTGTTGTTTCGTCCTCCTTGAGGGCTGCTTCGATTTCGTTCTTCTCTTGCTCGTTGCTCAGATCGGCAATGTCCTCGCCTCCACCCTGCTGTATGGCCTGACCAACATTCTCATTTGTAATGGTGGCCAGTTTTGCTGGGGATAATAATCCACTGCCTGAACGTCCACGTTTCACAGGAATTTTCGATTTATTCGTCTTACTGGGACTACACTTGGACGTTTCCTTTTGCTGCTGCAGTTGTTGCTGCTGCTGCTTTTGGTCTTTCTCTGTGCCTATATCCTTGTCCTGCTCGCCACGCTCCTTGCCACGTTTGGGTGGATGTGTACCATACGTGTTGACATCTTGTTCCGTTGGCGATCCTTTGGCCTGCAATGGAGCCGGCTCGGATTGCTGGCGTGTTAGGCTAGACTTGCCAGCCGGCTTTGTATTCAAAGTTGATGTCCTTTGGGATTGAAAATTACCCAATTCCTGGGTATCATTTTCACTTGCTCCTCGCTTCAGCTCTTCGATGAGCAACTCTTCGGCATTCTCACTTAGACTTATGTTGTTCATAGCCTCGTCCAGTTTGAATTCCTGTTGTTGGGCCTCCTCGCGCAGAAAGGAGAAACCCTCATCGATAATTCTTTGGCTGTCATCCTTGCCGATCAACGAGGCATGACTGAGCAACTGCAGCACAATCTTGCGCATGAATAGCGATAAACTATGGCACTCGGGATTCTGTGACTCAATCAGATAGCAGGCCAGCAGCTTACGATTGAGTATTCCCTTAGTGCCGGAATTACCCTTCATAATGGCCTGACAAATGGAAGTCTTGCCGGATCCATTGGAACCCAGCACGAGGCATCCATTGTAACTGGAACTGGATATTGCAGCAGCTGCAGCCGCTTTAGCCCGGGCCGAAACATAACCCGTGCTGCCACTGGCAGCAACGGCACCCAAAGCCGCTGGCATGGGCTTCTTGCCAGCGGTGCGCTGCTCCAGGCACAGAGCAATCTTCTTCAGCACCCATTCTCGATGTATATAAACCGCTGAACTCAATAGGCGATGATTGGTGGGAGTCAGCTCCTGAACAAGTCCATTGACTTCTTTATCGGGTGAGAGTTTACGTTGCATCAAGGATTCCAAGTTGCCAGCTGTATCCTCTGATGCCTGAGGTCGACCACCTGCAGCAGCATCCTGTCCATCCTCTTCTGGGGCAGAACCACTACCATTTAGACCACCTCCATTCGAATGCTGGGCCACATCGACTGGAAAATTCTGCTGCACCAGATTGGCAAAATGCTCCTCTCGTGCCAAGTTCGAGAAGCTGGCATTGGGACAATCTCTGCCAGTGATTTCTAATTTTTTCTGCAACTGTGTTGTATCCTTGAGAAAATTGAGAATGCGTCGATCTTCCAACTGCTGATTGGGTGTGCTTGTCGTGCTCGTTGTAGATGGCTTGCTATGGCTATATTTGGTAATCACAGCCACCAGAGGACTAGCAGAAGAGGCGGCACAGCCGTCTATACCATCATCCCCAGTGAGGCCAGCCTCATCCTCATCGGCATCCAAATCGGTGATTTGTACTGGATTACCATTGCGGACACTGGCCAACCGATTTGAATCCCTGTAATTGGATAACTTTGGATCTGGGCCACCACCGCTGGCAGTGTGGCGACTCCTCTCGCCACTTTTATAACGATCCGATTTACGCAATGGCGTGGCATATAACATTTCCTTGGCCATGTTGCCGCATGGCGATGGGCCCGGATGATGCTTGTTATTCGCTGGCGTTGAATTGCAGTTGCCTATGGAGTTGGCATTGGGATTATTGCTGGTGCTGCTGTTGCTGCTATTGACTCCACCGGATGCCACTGCTGCCACCGAATGCACAGTTTTCTGCTGTTGCATTTTGCGCACCGAATCATTGTACATGGCCTGACAGGGCAGATTCTCGTAAATGTCATTGCGCAGATTATCGTTATCCGTGTGCTTAGACATTGTTATGCTGCTGACTGAGTATTTTCTAGGATATATATAATCCGTTCCGTTCCGTTCTGAGCTGCAAACAGAGAGAAAAGAGAATGTGAAAGAGTTTAATTACAAAACTGAAATTGCTTTTTGTGCGAATGGAAAAGAATTTATGAATAGAAGAAACTTAAGTGTTGGCTTAATGGATATTTATCCCTTTCCATTTAGGAGCACATCACTTTAATGACATTACGAACTTTAAGATATTGAAAATTACCTGTCTATCATCAGTTTCTATTCTATTCTATCTAACGTTCTCTCTTTACTAGGTTTTTATGTGCCATCACTTGAACTTAACTAGCACTTTCTGTTGCCTTTCTTTGCTTTTTACTTTTTCTTCTCCCTCGCGCTCTCTCTCTCTCTCTCCCTGCTATTTTTTTGTAGCATCCTGCAAACAATTGACCTGATTTTCTATACATTCCTAACCCTTTGGCAACAACAGTCACACCCAGACCCAGACTCAGTTACTCCTCCCTCCCTCCATTGACAGCGAGTGAGCGCTTGTCTTTACGCATTGTATCTTTTGTTCACGGGTCTATCTATCTCATGTGTGTGTGTGTGTGTGTGTGCGTGGTGACTAGCAAGTTGCATTTGCTTTTGTATGTGTGTGTGTGTGTAAATAACATTTTTCATGCCAACAAGAAAAAATGTTTTTATTTTAAACTTTTATTTACTCATTCACTATACCATTCCACTCGTGAACGAGTGTGCGTGTGTCTCTAGGGAGAGTTTTAGATGTAACTACTAATGATGCCTCCACCACCATGAGCTGACTCTTATGCAAGAGCATTTAAGTACAAAATGGGAGCAAATTTAGCACGTTCTTTCTTCTATGCCACCAACGACCGACCATCATTCTCTCAAAAATTCTCATCTCATAAAAATTGGAGACAGCAGACGACGACCTAGCAATGATTTACGACCAGTCGCAAGAGGAGTAAAAAAGAAAAAAGTGTCCTCTGTTTGATTACCATAGTGTCGTTGTTGTTGTTCTTGTTTCGTAAGTCAGCTATAAAAAGTGTTGATTAAGCGCAAAGCTAGCATAGGATTGAAGGAAATCTCAATCCTGTCACATGGTTGTTGAATTCGTTATATCCCTTGCAACCGCAGTGGTGCCTGTGGCCAGGTTACGGTTCGTAATTATTGATGGCAGCTTCATCCATGCTCACAATCTTGTTTTTCGTCGCGTTTTTACTGTGTCCACCCACCCATTCATTCATCCATCCATCCATCTATCTATCTATCTGTCTCTCCCTCTATCCGTCACGTAGTTTCGGTAGTTTGCTTTTTGTGGCCACATTCAAGTATCCTGCAATTTGTAAGCTCTTTTCTTTTTTTTTTTCCTCTCTTGTTTGCGAACTGATTTAGAAATAAAATTGGAATGAGCAATGAGGAAAATCCCATTCCATTCATTGGTATAAAGTTATTTTCATTCTTGATTTGAGAGAAAAATTTACTAATTATGCAAATATAATAGTTCTATTCTCCTTTCGTTTGTTCTTCCCCCCTCAATTCAGTGTTTAATTCGCGCTGAAAAGTTGCTCATTCTGGCAGGCATCTTTCGAGTGCGTGCCACTCAAGTGGCAGGCAATTGAGAGAGTATGGAGGGAGTGCATAGCTAATTGGCATTTCCACAGCGTGGAATAAGTTTCTTTTTTTTTTATATTTTTTCTTCGTTGGTTTTTCCAAACTTGACAAACTAGCAGCAGAGCCCGTATAACTCTCTTTTGCTAAGAACTTATATAAAACAAAACAAGAAGGAAAAAAAAGTTTAATTGGATTTTTGCAAGTCGAGAGAAAAAGAAGGAAGAGCGAATTAGTTTTTAAATTCGGTGTAAAGTCTTCCGTAATCGTTACTCAAGCATAAAGAATGCGCGCCCCAATAAAGCTAATTTAAACAAAACAAATTATAGTACACAAATGTATGTGTATATTGCCTTTAGGGGTATTAACAACAAAATTTTTAATTAGTTGAGGGGGAAATAAATCGAAAATTGAATTGAATTTTTTCAACTTTTTGTTTATGCGAAAACACATACGCACACAAAAATGTATATATTTATAAATGTATGTGTTGGCAATAAAAAATATCAGGGGATAGCAACAGCCAGCTCCCACATGGGGGGCAGGCAGACATCTGTCTGTATCTGTAACTGGCAGCTGCAACATGCACTTGGAGCAATTGCAGCGTGGGAATATGTGTTCGTTTTTTTTCTGTTTCTCCACATGCTTCTTGCTCAGTGGCTACGCGCACTCCTCAGCATGCCGACAAAAAAAAGAAAAATAAAACAAAAACGTAGACAAAATATGCAAAAGAAATGCAAAAATTTACTTGTCGACAATCAACTGCCATGGGCTGGCCAGGGCATTGCTAGGGAGAAACAATATGGACATAATTGAAATGTTGCACCTACAGGACAGGAAGTACTTACTTCAATAATTTATATTTGCAAAGAAAAAAAAAAGTTTTCGCATTTTTTCATTATTTGCGTCAAAAATTTAATGCTGATTATGATAATCAAAAAGAGATAGCGAGCAAACTCATGTTTAAATAATAAATTGACTTTTCGCCGTATGCAAATAATCTTTTTTTTTTGGCATAAGCAGCAAAATAAATGTATTCCATGCATTGCAAATTTCAGATGCATGGAGAAACCATAAGTAAAAATAACCATATCTACACTTGAACATATCTAAATTTACATATGTATGTATGTGTCCACAACTGTTGACTATAAATCATCTAGTTTTCTATATAGTAAAAATTCCCCATTCCTATATTACAGATATTTCTTATAAATTGCCTATAAATCTGGTTGCCACTTTCAAGGATAACTAAAGTCCATATGGGGCAAAGAATGCGTTGAATCGCAATTACAGCAGAGTCAATCGAGACACGTCCGGCGTCTATCCTGACGGAGACTGATTCAGGAAAATCGGTACGTAAATCCTTCTATTTTCTAAACATTACAAAGTGTAATACTTTTTTTCGTTATAGTTTCGATAGATAGTTTCGCATATCCTGGATTCATGGACGATCGCAGAGGTCTCGCAGCAAACGGTGCTCTGCAGCAGGATTCAGTAAAACTTTGACCTGAAATGCAGGAAACACTCAGCCATTCTATCTCTGCGGAGGATAGTGACCAATTTCTACAGGATACGCTTTTTTAAAGCACGCAGGAGCTTCTCCATATGGAACATTAGCCTTAAATTTCTATAAGTGAGTTGCCCGCAAAATTCGGTAGAAAATCATAAAAAATGATGAAACTAGTCCATTTTAAGGACGATGATAATGTCCTTTGTCCTGATGGTAATTTTTATTTAAGGGCGTCGATTGCTTCTGATAGATCCTGAAAAATCCTTCCAACAAGTGAGAAAACAGGACTTATAGTATAAGCGAAAGGAAACGATTTCTCGCGAGTCCTTTGAAGGATCGGGACAAAACTTATGTCAAAAAAAATTGTCAGCAAGGACTATCTTCAACCCAAAGGACATCCCTATAATCCGACGGAGAGCCGAAATATCAAGGATTTAGTGTTTGTGCTTTTTAGTTTTATATTTTTATTAAAAAAAAAGATAATTTTTTAAGGTCGTATTTAATAAATTAAAAATTTTTTTTTTGTAATTTTGGGTAATTTAATAAAAAAAAAATTTTTAGAAAAACAATTTTTTTGACAAAAATCTGGATTGCGAATAAATAAAAATACCAGGCGAACAGAAATGCTAGTAGGTTGATTTTACAAAATTTATTTTTGTGTTGCATACTTATTGGGTAATTTTAATAAAATTCAGTACTGCAAAAAAATAAAAATACCAGGCGAACAGAAATGGTAGCAGGTCGATTTTCTAAAAAAAACTAATTTTTTATTGCATACTTCTTGGGTAATTTTAATAAAAATCAGTTTTGTGAAAAATGAAAATACCAGGCGAACAGAAATGGTAGTAGGTGGATTTTACCAGAATTTAATTTTGTGTTGCATACTTTTGGGGCTTATTTATAGAATTTTTTGCTGCATACCGTGAAGGAGTAGCATAAAATTGAACGTCAGAGCAAAATTTTTCTTCAATTTCTGTAAGGGGGTAAGTCGTCAAAATTCCCAAAAATTCATAAAAATCCTTATAACTCGGCCATTTTAAGGACAATCAGGATGTCCTTTGGCCATATGGTAGCCCTTGCTAAGTCGCATCGACTGACATTAAAACATCCTGAAAAGTCCTTTAAACAGCCGAGAAAAAAGGACTTTTTCCTGTAAAGAAAATAGTCAATATCTCACGAGTCATTTGAAGGATCAGGACAAAACCATTGCCAAATGAAGCTAATCGAAAAGGACTATCTTCTGACCAAAGGACTAACCTCTAATCCTGCGGGGAGCCGAGATATTAACGATTTTGTGTTTTTACTCGTTTTTCCGAACTGAAATGGAATGAAAATTTTTTGTGGCATACTTTTGTGGACATCATTACTTCAGCGGCTAGAATAAAAATGCAGTAACGTGAATCTAATAAATTACTAGGCGGACATGATCAGCTAGTAGGTTGACTTTGTAACAAGAAATCGTCATTAAGTAAGTTGTCAGGCCTGTGAACCGGTAACCTCTGTAAAGAAAGAATTCCAATTTTCCCCTGCAGAAACCCGAGTTGCTTTCTTGTTGCAATTTAGAGAAAAGAAAAATAAAAACTGCAAATCGTCTTTTTTGGTAGTAAAGAAAAGGGGAAGGGTGATGGTGATGTGGGAGACCGATTTCTATTTCTATATGGAGCAGAAAGACATGGGGGGGAGGGATGGGGGGAGCTCGCTCTTTTTGCTGAAAGGGATAGAGAGAGAATGAAGAATTTGATAAAGCATTTATTTTATGATTATAGAAGAGAGAAGAAAAGGACATCAAATACATTACACATATATTAAATATACATACACAAATATATTCATTATAATTCATAATAACATTAAATTCTTATTATTAATATTAATAATTCTTATAAGTCATTCCATTCCCGGCCACGAATTGAACCCAGTACTTACAGCTTTAAGGTCCAGCACCCTCTCCACTAAACCACCTGTAGATGATTTACATAGATAGTTAACTTGTTATAAGAACCCCTCAAATCAGTGGAAAAAAAACAACTTGGGAATTATAAGTCGCTCATTTCAGAAAAAAACGCTCACTAAAGTATGCTTTACTTTATTGATTATTTTTATGAGAATTCAAATCAGTGGAAAAAACAACTTGGGAATTATAAGTCATTCATTTCTGAAAAAACCGCTCACTAAAGTATGCTTTACTTTATTGATTATTTTCAATTGCTTTAAATAAACTGTAATAAATCAAACGCACTTTATTTGGGAATTTGGACAATACGACTTTAAACATTGCGAAATTGTTTTTTATTTGTTAAATGGTGATAAAAATCATAGACATCGGATGCCATTTAATAAATAATAACAAGAAATTATAACTTAATTTTAATAAGAGAGAAATTTATAATTAAAAAAACATGCATTTTTCCTTATATAAAGGACATCCTGAAAGTCCCGAGTTCAGCCGAAATATTAAGAATTTTTGCTTTTCGTCGCTTTTTGTTGCATTTTTCTGGAAGCAGCTCACGTATCATCAGTCGAATAGAAATATCTTGTGAAAGGAAATAAAGAGTATATATCTGAAAAACTAAAACATTTATATAACTTTATCAGATTTATCCTAATCCTGATCAGGAATATATTTGTTTATATATCTGACCAATTTTGATGTGTAAAATACGCTTATTTAAACAGTAAACAATTTATTTTCAATACAATCCTTTTGAATAACCTTTATTCAGCAGATTCGCTTCATCCGTGGAATTATTTTAAAGGCAAATACATATGTAACAAATCAAATATTGCAACAAATTGTTGTTTGCAAAAAAAAAAAAAAATGAAAACCAGTGAAATAGAATGGCAAAGGTAAAAATATAAAAAAATGCGCTGTACGTGCAGAATCCGTGGCAACCAAAAGCCAAGGGGCACAACATCACAAGTACACACACATCAGTAGGTTTGTATATAACACACAGTTGAATTATATACACACACACACACACACACACACAATCATACTAACTATATAAAACGTGAAGTAACAGTCCTGTATTGATTTTCATGCTCCTGGTGCTACAGGCAATGGAAGCAAGAGTGAAAAAGCAAAGGTAACAGCAACAAAGTTTGGATATCCTGGCAGGAAATACTACGGTACACATATATATACTTTATGTATATATATATAAATCTGACTAACGAGATAATACAACGACTATAGAGTGAAACTAAAGCAACTGTTCGCCGTTACACATTGCCAGGTGAAGGGTATGGAAATGAAATCAGAAAAAGAAATCTAAACGAACGCTCTGATTTTGGATGCGCTTAATTTTGTAATACAATGCGCTCTAAATGCTAAGGACTCCCAGTGGAACGTGCCCGTGCTGGAGGTTCTTGGCTGCACCGGAAGTGAATTCAATGCGGGCGCCCAAAAGAACAATAGCGTGTGCATATTTTTGTTTCCACTGCTCCCTCTTTTGCCATGTTATATAAAACAAATGGGAACAGGATGTACAAGAGAGCGGGTGAAAGGAAAGCGTTGTCCGTTTATGGCCCCCCAGGATGAATGTTTTAATTAAAGTTTAATTTTTCATGGTTGCATAAAGTGTGCGCAGGATGTAGGCGGAGTATTCATATTAGTGACAACATTCAACCTGACACGGCATTGTCATCATTCTCATGATGATCCTTTATTGCCAGGATTATGCATTGCCATTGCCTTGGCTGTGAGGCATGCAATTTTTGCATTCTGTTTTCTCTCTTTTTGCTGTGGCATGCTGCTGCTTCTGCTGCTGTAACTTTTCGTTGTAATTTTTCCATGCATTTTTCAACGCTCTCTTTCAAAGAACACACGGAAAAAGAAAAAAAAAATAAAACGGGAACGGCAAGTTGGCATGCCATTAGAGCAAGAAAAACTTCAGCACATGTCCTCGCTCGTGTGTGTGTGCGTGTGTGGAAATGTATGTCCTGCCTTGTGTTGAAAGCTTATCGTGAAAGCATGCCAGTTATTTCTCAGCTTTTATTTTTCATGCAATATTAAAAGTTATGAAACATTTATTTACTCAGCACATTGGCAAAGTTGAGCAGAGAAAGAGAGAACAAAAGAAAAAAAAAAGGATAAACTGCCAACGCCCATTGTTTCAAGCGACAAATGTTAGAAAAATATTTGCATTCACTGAAATTGGTTCAACTATAACTATAATGGGTATGCGAAGGGTATGTTGGACCTCTACATTTCTGTAAGGTTCATTGATTTCGTTAATTAGATTACTTAAGCTATAAAAACGTATTACAAAAACCAAGAATATGTTTACTTTTCTATATTTAAGATCTTTTTACGGGGTAACAATCAGTCGAAAGCTTCTTTAAGTCATTTGGTGGGCTTTTATCTTGCATTGCTGGTAAGGAGAGGAGTTTGTTTTATCGTGCAGCTGCATTGTCTTTCAGAGTTACATCTTCACACTTCTTCCCTACGCTTCCTTTTCAGCCCCTCTCCGTTTGTGGATTTATCTGTGTCAAAATGGCTGCCCAGCGATGTCTTCCCTGCATATTGACATCGTTTTAACATACAACCCGTAGTATCACTATATCACCTGTGCTCTTTCGCTCACTCCACTTCAGAATGTAGAGACACGCACTTGGTTCAACCTTTTGGCCTTTCCGGTTCCTTTTCTTGTCGGTTTGTCTGTCTGTCTCGCCAGTTCTTTGCTGTTGCTTGTTGTTTCTGTTTGTATTTCAATAACTGCCTTCATTTCCTTCGTGTTCGTTTGTCTTGGGCTAAAATGTCATCAAGAACAAGGTGGAAGCACATTTCGGAAAGAAGAACTTGGTGTTGTATTTGGGTTATGTTCCATGTGTGTGCTTGTTGTGTGTTTTTGTGCCGAGCAACATTTAATCAAATTAATATACACGCTTACCCCCACACACACACACAAATACAGACGCCCACACATACACACTCTGTTTGCCATGTTGTCTGTTCTGACAGTTGGTTGACATTTTACAACCTTGTCCCTTTGCCTTCTTTATTGATGAATGAGTCAGTGGAATAGGATTGTTAGTGTAGTGGTTTTAGCCATGAATTGAAAATTTCATTCATGTCAACTTTTGGATCCTTAAAAGGATACTGCATAACTTCTCTCTCGCTCTTTGTCCCTATCTGTCCACTCAATGTCTTTAAGTCCCAATAAGAACTTTTTGGTATTCCTTTTGTAAGTTGCCTTTTCATTACATCTCCATTTTCTTTTTGCAATCTAATTGAACTGAAAACTGTCGAAAATGCTGTCGGCCATATCGAATATCTGTCCGTTTGTCTGTCCGTCTGTCTATCAGACTGGATGAAAGAGCATTGGAAATGAAATTAATTTTGGCTAAAAGAAACGGCATTGGACCCAAGTTCATTTGAGTTACAAATTCAAGATAATGCAAGAGTAATTTGTTGTTCTTGTTGTCGTCGTCGTCTGACTTGTAAGCTCAGGTTTAATTAATGTAGGAACCGTGTATATATATGTGTGTGTGTACATACACACAGGGGACGACAGATTCGCCTCAAAGTATGCAGTTACAAATGGCTTCCATTTTGACATGGATTTAGTTGTGTTCTCCCCTCCTCTGTCGTGGCGTAATTCCGGCACGTGCCCATGCCCTGACCAAAGCAAAATGGCAGAAAAACGCCAAAGCGGAACCATTTGAAAATGTGCGCAGTTTTAGATCAGCTTATTCCGGCTTAATTGCAGCATTTCCTCTTCTTGCACTCGAGTTACATATATTTATACATATATAGAGAGAAAGAGAGAGAGAGAGAAATCGACGACAACGCAAAAAACTAATGGGATTTGCCTTTTGGTCAAGAGTGCTGCAAAATCGTCCACTAAGTGAATTCAACTTGACATTAAGTGCATGGCAAGTGAATGAAATTGTTAGATTATAACTTGATTAAACTATTGAGATGATAAGGGGGAGATAAAAAGGTTACCAAAGTGAACAATCATTTGGAGAAAGAGAATTAAAGAGTTATCATATATTTAAACTTTTCAACTTACATTTTAGCTTTCGGTACATTTCAATATTTAAAAAATGTATTTCCTAAATTGTTCTTTAATAAATTTAAATGGTCAGTTTCAATTTATTTGTGTGAGTAATAAGCCCGTAAGCCATTTAGCCATTTGGCTAAATTGGACACATGTTGCTGACTTTTGTCCATTTCACAATAAATAATTTAATCAATTGGCCACAAAAATTACATTTGTATAATTTTATGTACATTTTACAATAAGAAAATACAATTAAATTTTTAATGGCATCTCGATGCAATATTATAAATAAAAGGCTCAAGTGGAAATTTGATTGTAAAAGTTGTTTAAATAGAATAAATAAATGAAGGATTTTGGATGGGTTAGAAACCTCAAACAAATGAAAAGTTAATGGGAAGTGAATGTAAAATATAACCGAGAAGTCAGATTTAAAAAAATTTAAAAAGAAATTAGTAGACAAAAAGAATAAAAAAAAATTACTTAATAATGGGTAAATTTCTTTCATTTTTTGTTTTATTGTTTTTTTAATATTTTTGTGGCATTTCAATTAGCCAAATTGGGGGCGTAAATTGTTTGGCATAAAAATCAATAGCCTGTGATGGCTGGCTGGCCTGTGGACTGCTTTTTTACTTGCGAAGCTTTTTCACAAATGAAGCATGTAATCATTTGCTGCTTGAAAGCCATTTATGGCAGCAATGTGTTAACCAAAGTCAAGCAGCTGCCATAATTTTGTTGTCGTGATGGATGAGGTCGGAGAGTCCCAATCCCAGCCTCAGCCACATCATCATCAGGTGTACGTCGCCTGCTAATGAAAATCAACAGCAACCAAATGAACATTGGATGCTAAAGAGCAACGTACGCCACAGGCAGTCAAGCACGCGGAATGGGGTGGGAGGAGTAAGAGAGGCAGTCAGTCAGTCAGCCAAGTGAGGCACAAGTCAAGCAAGCGTAAGTTAACCCTTTTTTTTCTTCTTATTTTTGCCTCACTTTACTTTGAAATACGATGTATTTTTTTGTTGTTGTTCCTGCTGCTGTTGAAGTTTTCAATTTTGCCTTGGCAAAAGTTTAGATTATATTTTGCCTTGCCTGTGTGTCGTCTCTCCTTTTCTTGTAAATTGAATCAGAAGGAGCCAAGGCAAGACGAGGCCTCCAACTGAGATGAATTGAAATTTCCGTCATTGATAGGATTAACGGAAGTTGTTTTATCTTTTTGCTTCACTCTTTGCCAATCAATGGCAGCCACTTGAACTAATTATATTATAATGCTAAATCTCTTTAAATGAGCTGTATGAAAAACTAAAGAGAGAGTGAAACATATTTATATGAAAAGTGATAAGAAGAAAAGATATACTTATAGAGAGAGAGTGAGAGTGAGACTGAGTAAATGGAGAATGAAATTAGTCGATTACCAGCAGCAGCCATGAAGAGTTTACATTTGCTGATAGTGTTACTTTCCTTTCATTTGTCCAGCACATGGCCAATGTCGTTCCATCAATCCAACCAGTTGGAATTCAATTCAAAATACTTGGACAGAGTCTTGTTGAATGTAAATGCTAGTGTTAATCCCTGTGAGGATTTTTATGGCTATGCTTGTGGTAATTGGAGTAGCAATTACAATGAGACCGATAGCTACTTGGATATGCCTGGTTATATGGATTATCTGTTTAATAGGCAGCTGATAAGTGCTCTGGAGCAGTACAATTGCTCAAATGATACGGGAGACGACAGCAACATCATTGCAGCACTCCGGGACTATTACAATTCATGTGTGAATTTGAAGCAGCCATCGTTGAATGAATTTCTGCATTTAATGGAGAAGGAGCTGCAACTTGAATGGCCTATCTTTAAGATCAATCAAAGTGAGCTGTGGACCAATGAAACTCAATTCGATTGGCTGGGCACATTGGCCAAATTAAGAGCATATGGACTGAATGGCATTTTTATTAGACAGGATGTGAATGTGAGGCGTGTGAATGGTTCCCACTACATCCTGCATTTGATGCAACAGCAGCCAGTCGCAATTCAATCTCAATTACTCGAGCAACAAGTTCTTGACTTATATATTGCATTTGGCTTAAACCGTACATTGGCTCAAAATCTCACAGGTAAAGTTATCCAATTGGAATGGCAAGTGGGAAATCTAACAAATATTTATCAACAATATGGCAATGAACTACCCGAATGGACACTTGAACAATTGTGCGAGAGGTTGCCACAACTTGAATGGAAATATTATTTCACTACATTGTTGAATCGCTCTTTGCCAGATGACCAACTCATACAAGTTGCGCAACTTGAGGCAAGTTATCTTGACAACTTACAAGTGATTCTGAGTGCAACTTCCAACGAAACATTGGCATATTATATCATGTTCAAGCTACTCTACTTACTGACTGAGGAATTGCCTGTTATGGGGAAAAATCAGAACTTATCAATGGCTTGTATACATCAGTTACGTGGCCACATGCCTCTGGCCCTGAATTATCTCTACGAGCAGCATTTCTATGCAACAAGACGCAATGTTACGGATGCAGCCCTGCAACAAATTATGGCAAATATACAGTCACAATTTGAGCAATTGATTGAAGAGAACAAGCTCAATCTCAATGCTCAGGAAGTGTCCTATATAAGGGAGGAGCTCAACACTGTGCAACTGAAAATAGGCAATATACCTCAACAAATAACAGCGGAACAAGTGGGCTATTACTATCATGGCCTTCATCTCCATCCGACTCGATTTTTTGGCAACCAGTTGCAATTGCTAAAGTGGAATTTTCGCCTCAATCAACAGCTGCTGCTTAATCTTCCACAACCTTCAACGCAAATGGGCTATTATCATCAGGAGGCAGCTGTATCACGTAACTCTTCACCCGTAAAAATCTTTCAGAATGCCATTATTCTGCCCTACGGCTACTTGCAACTGCCTATATATGATGTGGCCATTGACAAACTGTTGCAGTACTCGCTATTTGGATTCATTTTGGCCCACGAGCTGCATCATGCCTTTGATCTCTTTCACATTGTCTACGATGCCCGGGGCAACTACAATGAGACCGGCTTGGGTCTAGTACAACATTATCTGGACTTTATCGAATGCTATGCCACAAGTCAGGCCGAGCATGTTTTGCTCTCGGAGACAATGTCAGATATTGTGGGACTACGACTTACATATTCTGCTTATTTGGAGCAGAAAAAATCTTCTCTTTTTATTTCCAAGGGGAACTTTACAGAGGAACAAATATTTTTTATCAATTCAGTGCAATTTTTGTGTGGCAACATGCAGAAAATTGAAGCAATGGCTTACAGTGGGGATGCAGAACATGGATTATATAACCAAAGAGTTAATCGCAATTGGGCCCATCATGAAGACTTTGTCAGGACCTTTAACTGTGTGCCTGGTCAGGCTATGCATAAGGATAAACTTTGTCGTTTATGGTGATTGGAGAGGAATAAACTTGGACAAATATATTTGTATTTGAATTAAAATAATACTTAAGAAATCAAATTAAGAATTGAGTAACATTTTTAATATTTCAAGTATCCTGATCCCGTTTGTAGTGTTTCTTACTGTGCAGCTAAATGATAGAAATTTTTTGTTGGGCTCTGCTACTTGGGGGCGGAAGTGGAAATGGATGCCTACCACTTGAGCGACCTTGAACAATACGTTGACAATAATAATAATAATAACAATACGCATAAATTACAACAATGCTTTGCCATTAACATGTAAATGTTGCAAGCCGGTAAAAGGAAACTGCCACACCCAGAAGAGACCAACCAACTAAAAATATGATGTCAGCCGGGGTACGGCACGGAAAAGGGGACTGGAACTGTCGACGACATCGCCGCCATCCAAAAGAAACTTAACTTGTGCCTGCTAAAAGATAGCAGCGATATAATGACAACACTCATATTTAATTTTTGCATATTGCATATTTCATTTAATTTATTGTTGCATATATTTTAATGTCAATTTATGTGGACGGACCCACGCACGTGTTGCATTCAGTGGAGTGGAGGGAGGGGCAAAGAAAATGAATATTGCACATTTAAATTGTGTCAGTGGTGGCAATATGATGGCATGGTCATGGCACATCCTATGCGAGTCCAAGACCGGCATTGTTGTGTCACACTTGATATACATTTCACACGAGAACGGATACGGCAAAGAGACAGCAACTGGTCATCCAGGCACAGTGGTAGAAAAATTAGCATTGCATAACTCAAATGCTTAAAATTATTGCATATTTGATAAAGCAGCTTTCTTTTGTATACTAAAACCACTGTGCGTTGCGTTGTTGGCTTGTGCTATGTAGGGTTTCTGCCATTTGTCGGTCATTCGTATGCACATACTAGGAACGAGAGTATATGTATATGTATGAATGTATGTAATCGCATATATATGAATATTTATATATACTTTTTTAAATGACAATGACAGCCGGGGGAGCCATGGAAATGCCTCACTCTCGGAATTGGTCACTTGATACACATTCAGACGCCTTCGCCCCCGCTGACGCGCTCTCGTAATATAACGAATGAACTTGTAGTCGGTTAGTTGGTTATTTCTGGGCTAATTGATGTGAGCTGTGTAGTGAAAATTAAAATGCAGTTTAACCAGCGTTCAACTTGCAGCTGTCTCTATCTTTCTCTCGGCTTCTCTCTTTCTCTATGTCCCGTCCACGCGTCATGTGCAGTTAGACGGTAAGCCTACACTCCCGGCTTTGGTCTGAGCCAAAGTCAGTTCAGTCAAAAAGGTGGCTTGTCTTAACCAACTTTAACTTGCCAGGCAGCCAGCCAGCCCCAGCCAGAGCACTTTGCATAATGCGAAACGAAGTTTCTGCCGCTGCCGTTTGCTGGCTGACTTTGGCTCAAAGGCAAATGTGGGTTAAATGGTTTTTGCGGCTTATGGCCACCACAGAGCAGCGCCATAGAGGCGCATTGTCCATTGAATGTGCTTTTCATATACAATACATTCATACATATATTTATTTGCTTCTTTTCTTTTTTTGTTTTTGCCAAATGCAAATTTTCAATTTACTGCAAAAGTTTTTCCATTTAATTTAATTGAATATCAACAAATTGGGAATGCAAAACTGATTTTTTTTTTATTTTTATTGTTTGTTTGTTGGCAAATAAAGTCAATTAGTCTACAATTAAGTGGAGTTGAAGACTTTTCCTGATGGAAAGAGTACATAACTAAATGCAATTGATAGTGCCATTTAATTAAAATATTAAAAACTGTTGAAAATTTTAATAATGCGCAATAGAAAGTAAATTTATTTCATTATTATTTTACTTTTCTTTAATTGGTTTATGGTAAATTAAATGAATTAATTATAATTTTTATCTTTCTTTAATTAGTTTTCAATTAACGTACTAAATTGCCCATTCAAAATAAACAATTTACTTTTGAAACTAAAATAATAAGACCCCTGGCAAAATATTGCATTATTATTTATATTTGTAATTAAATTTAATGTTTCTTTTGTTTCAATTATATCAAAATTTACTGATTGACTATGCATATATTCTTCTATATCCATCTTAATAGTGCTAAATTTTTCCCCAATCATTATAATTCTTTCTCAGGCATTCATCAGTTTTTAGTTGGTCAGCGCGATGAACTCATTACAAAAGAACCTTATCGAACAGCAAAGAGGAAGATGGCGATAAGCTAGCCAAGAGTAAGAGAGAGCGAGATATATATATATATATGTACACTTGTATAGAACAAGGCAATGGCTATACAATTCATTATCGCCTTGCCGTGATGCCTCATCAATGCTTGGCATTTGTTTTTCTTTTTGTTTTCAATCTTAGCAATAAATAAACAAATATTACACATACGCCACGTCAGCTGCGTCATCAGCATTCGACCTGAAAAATCAGTTAGCTATTCTAACCAATTTGTTCTTTGGGGCTCTAAGTCGTCAGCTGCAGCTGGTGGGCGATAACAGGCAAAACAGCAATCATCGAGTTTAAGCGTGAAACAAGTTTTGGCTTGTAAATGTATAAACTTGTTCAATGCACAAAATTGCTAATAATTACATTTGAATTGAATTTCCGCCTCTGGCAAATGTTGGCTTAACTATGTCAACTCGATAAGATTTGCATCACAAAGAATGGATAGATAGATATACCCAACTATAAAAGATGTATACACACATACATATGTATATAAGCCGGTTGTCTGGTCTCGTCACTCATTGTCATCGTCATAGTCATTGTCAGTCGTCTGTCTGGCACTTTGGTCACTCAATTATTTATGCTGACACTTTGTGCGGTTGAGAGTGCAGAGATAATTGACTCACACACACACACGCTCACATACACCGGTGGCGTATACGTAATGTGCTTGTTGCTTAGGTGCATGTTAATGCATCGGCAAACAAGAGCCTGGCGATTCAAATATGTTCCCCTAGCACAACATACACATGACCATGGACACTACCACAAAGCACCTATACCTATCTCTCTCTCGTCCAAATTTAATGGCATCGATTGGCACACACACAAGTTGCGGAAATTTGCAAAATTTGGTTTGGTCCAAAACTCAAATGTCTGCGGTACATTGCAATTAATTGAAGCATTTTGTGGTTGCACACACACAAAAGAAGCTAGAGAGAGAGAATCATAAAGGAGAGTGAGGGGGTTTTTTGTTCAATTGCAAAGCCAAAATATTGTGCTAATATTTCTATATTTTATTTTAATTTCTTTATGTAATTGCTAATGCAAACTTAATGTAGGAAAAACGGAAACGAAGACCTAAAAAGGCAGCAAAACTATGAGAGTGGAAACGAGTGAAAAGATAAATGAAAAAAAAATTATACAAAAAATCGCACAAAGTTTTCTTTCTACACTGAGTTGAACAAATTTTAACTATGATATCATTAAAATTCTTGGAACAAAATTAGCCAAGCTTCTGGAATGACATCAATCAACATTTTTGGTCTTATCAGTGAGAAATGAAAGAGAGAAAATTTAACTTTAATAAGCCAGTTAAACAAAACGAACCAAACCAAACAAAATGTGTTATTAGAATAATTTTTTCCTTTCTTGCTGAATTAACTTTAAAATCCCAGTAAATAGTCTGTTCTATTGCCATTCTATATTTCTATACTAAAAGCAATTGGCATATATTTGCTTCAGAATGAGATTAAAACTGCTCAAGTGCTTTCAATTGTTATTTTCTATCGTATACTCCCATGTGCTTGCTTGCATATCCATCATTGCTGCTTTTTATCGTAAATGTTTACTTGACACATTTTTTTATGGGTTTTCAGCCCACATCACTGACCTATCCCTATCCTATTCTGTCCAACGGCTCAACCTCAAAACCAAAACTAAATACTCTGTCTAAATATACAGTTTATTGGCTTTAGTGATCGGGGCGCTTTTCCAATTGTTGGCACAAACAATTAGCCAAAGTGTTGGCGTCATCGTCCACACTCCCATCCCCTTCACCCCGTCACTCACCACATTCACCTTAATGGTCACAAAGAGAGGTAAGACCGGGCTCACAGCTGGGCATACACACACACACACACACACATACAAGCACGTGTGGATAAAAAAGAACTCATAAAAGCCCGGCAAGTATGTATGTATGTAGTTGTATGGCGCCGGTAGGGCGTGGTTGTTGCCTTATACGTATAGACACACACACACACACACACACGCAACATACAGATTTACGTGTATTGTATAATACTGACAGAGCAATTCATTCATATAACATTTATTTTGGTTAGATTGCGGCTCGTGTTGTTGTTGTTGTTATTTACGCTTCATTTGGCTTTTTTTTTTTTCATTTAATGATGGCAAGGCAAGGGAGGGGCAAACTGTTTTGCTTGCAGTGCTAATTAACAGTTGGTCTCAAATCCCCAATAGTTTAACATTTATTTATTGCCATATTTATAGACAGATTATGGCCATTTAACATGCCTTTGATTGCCAGATAATTTATTTTTCTTTTTTTGCCAAGCACCAAAAAAGAAAAAAAATAAATAAATTATAATTGAAAGAGCGTCCGAAATAAGTAAACAATTAACATTTTTTTTTTGTGTAGTGTTGTGTTTGCTTTTGAATTAGCGTCAAGCATAAAGGAAAAATAATAAATAATTTTTAGGCTTAGTGTTTGTTCAATTTGCTGTTTACCCTTACAAAACTGAAAGTGCATATTTCATACTTGACACGAAAAAAAAAAAAAAACAAACTAATGATGTAATTTCTTCTGCCCGGCCGAAGGGTGAATGCAATCTTAGTGTAGAAATTAGTGAGCAAACAAAGTGAAAACGACGTGTACAATATTGTGTCATGCCATATTTAAAGTTATCTTGCAACGTTTGGAAAACTAACAAAAATTCTTTCATTGCATCATTGTTGGTTTGAGAAATTGTGTTTAGAAAATATGTGTTTTAATATGAGATCCATCCAATCTGCCTTTTAACAAATGTTTTAAGGGTGATTTCTAGTTTATATGGTCAAATTGTTAAGATTAAGATCTATAAGATAGATATACATATTCAAAAAAAAAGTTAAAAACAAGTAGGGCAATTAAAATTAGCTCCGAAATTAAGCATGTTTTCATGTCTATTATAATGCATCAAACTACATGGAAAACTTGCTTAAGAATTCATTTTACATTTTGCTGAACTAAAATTGATTTAGTGTGCACATTTTCATAGTGGGAAAATGTTTATAGGTATTCCGTAATATATGTATGTGATGTCGAGAATTGTTACAACTTTATTGCAAGCACTTAAAATGGACGCCAGGATCAGAATGGCAGATGTGGGTCAGGCAAAGCTAAAAGTTGTTTCAACCAATGAAAGTCCATTACAATGCCAATCGACAAACTGAAATGGCAGCACAACTAATGCCAAAGGAATACAGATAGACAGAAAGGGAGGGAGTGAGTGAGTGAGGGGTAAAGAGTGAGAACACAGATTACTAGGAAAAACTTTACACAATGGAAATTGTGCGGAAATTGTTGTCACACATCAGAAGCTGACACAGGGGAAGAGCGAGATAGAGAGAACTGAAGCTGAAGTAGGATTTTCCCTGTCTCTAACTGTTAATTCATTGCAACTGAAGCATTTAATATGCATTAAGCAAACTCATTTCACTAGCATGAGTCACTGGACCAAAGTTTACGCAAGGATTTTTATGGATTATTCAAGTAAACCGAAGAGAGAAACTTAATTGTCATTTGTATCTTTTTTTGGTCGTTTTGTTTTCTTGTCTTTCTCTTTCAAGTTGTTTATTATCTTCCATAGAAGAGCGCCGTAAAGTATATAAACAAGATTTTCTGTTTGTCTTTCTTTTATTTTCCTCTTTTCATTTTGTCATTTAACCATTAATCAACCAGTCCACGCCCACAAAAACACAAAAAAAAAAAACTTGGTAGAAATTGAGAGCAATGTAATAATAAAGAGCTAATGACAGTCGCAAGAGATAGCCGACTAGTTTGTGCAATTTACGGGGGTGTTCAATGGACCACCCAGACTTGCATAGATCCATTATATGTATATACATATATACTATATAACTTTAAATTGCTTAAATTGTTTTTGAGATAGGAAAACGTCCATGTCCATGACAACATCAATGATAAATGTTTGTTGCACATTGCAAAACAAGAGATTGCCAACTGTAATTAATGATTGACTTTAGTTGGACTGTTAGTTGGGAAAAGTCTTAGTATATATACTAAACAAGACAGGTGAATAGGCAGAAAAGTTGTTATCCAAACAAATATTTAATTAAAGGCTATGGAAATTTGCCTCTCTTTACATTTAAAAGTCAGTTAGTTTATATCGAAAAACATATCCTTTCCTTTTTACTATTTAAATGTAAATAATTTATTTTGGGTTACTTTCAATGGTTTTTTTTTCTGAGTCAAAGTTTTAATTTTTTCTCTTTGGTTTCGTTTTCAACTCAGACTCAACATTTATATCCACTTCCGACCTAAACATGTAAGCGGCATTTACATTCTATAAAATATTTAAAAAAACATGTTGAAAGTCTTTATACCATTCACTTACATTTTGTGAAAAAGCATTTAGCAAAATTGTATAATTTGTATATGCTAAAAGCACAGACAAACTGCCTCTATTCACATTCTCATCTCCAGCTTTCACCTAAATCCCTGACCTTTGTGGTTGCCATCTTCTTCTTTACATTCTCCTGAGTTAATTACTCACGATTCATCCGCCTGTGCTGCTCCGGCAATGTGAGTAGTTCTTTCCCCTCGGGTTTTTTTTTGTGAAAAATGCTTTAAAAAGTGAATTATGCGAAGGCGATGGGTGGGTGAAGATGGGAACGGAAGGGGAACGGAGGGGGAGAAAAACGTGGAGCACTGACGGCCATCATCAAATTTAGGTCAGGCACTAAGTATAAGTGAGTGTTATGTAAATTACAGTGCGATGCTAAAAAGGATCCTGCAAGGTCTATTCACACACACACACACACTGGAATCCAACCCGCCTTCTCCTCCTCCTCTCCTAGTCTTTTTCTGGAGCTCTTCTGTATGCCAAAAATGCTTGCTGCTGCCGTTGTTGTTGTTGTTGGTTGGTTAGTTTGCATTCATCTATCTTTTGTGAACAAATGGAAAAACCTAAGACCGCGCCCATTTGACAGACTCGAGCCGTTGGCACTTGTTCTCTCTCTCTCTCTCTTTCATTGGTTTTTCTTTTATTTTTCTTTAATTTTACTGTAGAATGATATGCTGTTTACATATGTGGAAGTCGTCTTAGTGAAGATTTTGCTGGTTATGGTTTTTGTTCTTGTTGCTGTTGTTGTGACCGCAGAAGATTATATCATAGTACTACAAGTCGACAATTGTTGTTGTTGTTGTCGTATTGCTCCCTTGGTTTATGCATCGGGCATTGACCATGACGAAGACGTATATGTAGACAGAGAAGCAGCAGCAAAGAAAGCAAAGAACAGAGCAGCGGCCTAGCGGATTGTAAATAAAGAACAATAATAAGAGAGACGCAATGCGTACACTCAAAGAAATTAAACATTTCGTTTAAGGTTAGAACTAATTGAGAATTAGAAATAAATGAAGAGAAGAAACGAACAAAGTATGGTAGATTAAGAGTTGATATTTTGTGTACGTTTTAGAAACATTCATATTCAGTTTTTAGATAATTTGAGTTATGCACGGACTTAACCATGCAAATTTCAAGGCAATTATTCCACCAATAAAATATGACTTGACTACAATCCAATGAGACGGCAATGGTGGTTTACTACACTTATTTTTTCTCTAGGTGTATAACACACACACAAATGCCAGAGTGAATGTATCTTAAGCAAGCATTAACACTTGCCCAGTAGAAATGAATGTGGCACGAAACACCAAAAGTCAACAATCTCATAATCAGTTCAATTACAATAAGTCAACTTATTCTTGTTCGTTTTCTCTCTTTTTTTTTCGCTCAAGGCAGACCGATAAACCCCAATTGCAGAAAGCCAATAAAACGCAACAAAATGAAAAAATTATCTGCAGATCATAGGCCAAAAAAGGTCAAATTTGTTGTATTGAGTTCTGGGTTTTCTTTATTTAAACTGAGTGACGCAATCAGGTTTATTACAAAAGCGGCAGGGCGAGAGATCGTTAAACAAAAGGCAGGAAACTCCTCACAATTGCTGACCCATTTTGAAGCGGGTCCAATGGTTTGGTCATTGCAATTGAATTAATTATTACTTACGTATGACATGTGCAGTCTTTTCATTCACGCTCTCTCTCTCTCTCTCCCTCTCTCTCTCTCTCTTCCACTCTCTGTGTTTTCTCTACATTTCTCTTTTTGGGTTTTCCCCCTTGGTTATATATGTAGGGTGCGTCCAGCAGTTTGTGCTAAAAATAACAAACTATACACCACTTGGGCAGGGACAACATAGAGCCACATTTTAAACTATTTGTCATAGAGTTTTTGTTTTCGTTTCGTTGCTGCTGCAACGGTCACAAAAATAGCCGACGTATAAATCTCATTTGGGAGTTGCCATCACTGTGTGCTCCATTTGTTACATTTGTTAAAGTGAACAAAAAGCTGGAAACACTTTCATTCAAAGGTCGAAATTTTAATACTCTTTAGTTGTGCTTTGACAATAGAATTCATTGAGGAATGTTTAACTGACTTGAATAACTATGTCCTTCAATGATTCTTCTACATTCGAGAAATACTCCTCGAAGATTCCTGGAGGATATGTTCAGTTTCACATCTCTCTTGCCTAAAGTTAAGTGGAACAAAATGTTATAGAGTATTAACCAACTCGAAATGAACACATAAAGTATCGTGGTCCCATGGACCCGGTTAGCTTGCATTGCGGTCTCAGATGCCTCTAGACGATCAATCGGCCGGCGGTTGCCTGGAAATGTTCCAAAACGTTTTTCTTTTTTTTAGTCGAGGAAGAACGAGAGGAACTTAATGCGGTCACTGGCTTTTTGACATGCTGCACACACACTATTTTCTCGAATTTTTATATAATTTTCATTTCTCTGGCCCTCTCTCTCTCTCTCTCCCTCTTCATCTCATCATCATTCATCGTTGTCGGATCCATTACGCTGCTTTTGGTCAGTATTTGAAGATTTGCTTTTGTGTTTTTTTGTTATTTTTGGAGTCGGCTAAAAATTGAAGTGTACTTTCGGCCCCATTGGAGCATCCTTCAATGTTTGTTATGTAAATTTTATATTTTTTTTCCTCTCTCTCTCTGATGATGATGATTTGGTATATGCGGCGGTGGCTGCGTTGGCGTCGGCGTTTGCCTGTGGGCTCGTTGCAAACTAATAAAACGTCAAAGCAATTTTGACAACATGCAACTTGGGGGAAAGAAAAAACTTGTCTTGAGTTGTGGCAGATTGGTCTGCCTCGTGCTTGCATATTGCAAAATGGAAAAGTTTTTCTATTGGTATTTTTTCGCTTCTCTTCTTTGCTTGTTTTTTTTTTTTTCAGTGCTTCCTTTCTTTTTGGCAATGCTTTCTTTTTGCCACATTTTCTTGTATTTTAGTTGCGTCGGCTAGACAAAGTGGAGGTGGAGGAGGAGGAGATTGTAGTTAGGGGGACACAGCTTTAAGCTTTATCTAACTGGCATATCGTTGAAATTGAAGCCGTGTGAAATTTTGCAGCTCAAGTGGTGGAGGAGGATGAAGAGGTGCTAGGATGATAAGCATCTCGGGTTTTATTATAGACTTGTCAAGTGCTCATAAAAATTGTACTCTGCCATTGACTGACTCTTACTACCTGGGTGTGGGTGTGTGCACGCCCATAACATGGGTTAAGTGCGGCGTCATTAGCACACACACACACACAAACACAGATACACATTCACTCAGTCAGAGTTCGAATGAAATGAGAGGCCACTTTTGGCAGAAAAGTGTTTGTCACACAGCAGGATCTCGACACTGTGCTACAAGGTTAGATGACAATCCAGTAAAGGACTGTTTTATGGCATGTTGTTGTCGTCCGTCTGTCAGTCCGTCGGTCCTCGGGCGCCATTTCATCGGGAATCGCGACTTGCATGACTCATGACACTCTCCTTGCGTGAATTTGCCGCATTAGGCGGCGTCCAAAAAGGACCTTCATTTCCCTTGTAAAAATAAAAAAAATAAAATAAAACAAACTCAACCCGAGAAACCGCTAATAATATTACAAATGTTGCAACATTTTGCTTACCACATCTTTATTTCATTTCCTTTTTTTTACTGTGGCAAATGTGTGTCTCAATTCAATTAATTTTCCCGGCAAAAGGCTCTTAAGTGGCCTGCGGGTCCTTTTTTTCCTGCTACGCTGTTAAAATTTTAATGCTGCGGTTTATGTGCGATATTTTTAATTATATTTGTGGGTCCCTTTCAAGTGATTCCCTAATTTACGCATTTCAAAAATTTATCAGCCCATTTATTATTTGAGAAGAGAATTGTAAAAAATTGCCTTGAAAAAACTTTAGCCAAAAGCTTGACGAAAGTGCAACGAACCGTGCCGAAACCAAGAAGAAGAAAAAAAGTAAATCGCAAAAAATGTAGTGGAAAATTATATATAAAAAAAAAATATTACTAGACGGCGCTACCACAAAATGCAAATTCATGAAAGAGAGACCCAAAAGCCAAGAATTAGGAGCAGAGACCCAACAAGAGCGAGACAGACAGACAAATAGTCAGAGTCAGATGTAGTAAACTGGCGCTGCTCTTGAGCTTGAAAAAGGCAGAAAAGACCAAAAGCAAAGCACAGAGAGGAGCGCACAGGAACGGGGGGGCGGGAGCTGTTGAGTTTTTTGCAGACAGCAGTCAGCAAAGTGTGTCTGGGCCGGGTCTAACAATTACGTCAACGGAATGTAACAAACAGAACCGTTAACAACCAAAATGCCATTGCAATTTATGACAGCCAACGGACAATGACTCTTCGCTGTCATTTCGAAGGTGGCAAAATTGTGGGTAGCTCCACAACATGATGCGTGTTCAATAAATATTTAGTAGAAATCTCTAAAAATTGAATTTGCTAAGTTAATATTCAAAACTAGCATCTATCAGAGAGTGTATTACCTATAGATTACCTATATATAATTCTAAAACATCATAAATAAAAGCTTCTTATCCATACCTTGCTTTCTGTTAGTTCTTTATCTATGTTTATGATGCAAATTCTTTAGATTCGTTATAGAGTACAACTCATTCGGTCTGAATTGTTTTTCAATTTGATTAGTGGTTTTCTGTTTGTCTCTGATTCATTGCAAATTCTAGTGATGCTTTAGTGTTATTGTTGTTGTTGCGTTTTTGATAGCATCCCAGAGTTATAATGGTAGACGTCTGCCGCTGCTGCTGACTGTGCCTTTTGGCGCTTTGGTCTCTGCTCTGGCAGATTAACTCATTCATACATTCATGTTAACCATCATCGGAGTGGGTGGGTGGTAGAGAAGCGGGGGTGTTGTGGCAGGTGCCGAGAGGGCTGGTGTGTGTGTGTGTGTGCATTGTTGAAAGAACCGGAGCCTTTTATTATGATTATTTTCATTTCAAAAGTTGGCGGTGCAGAAAACAAAAAAAAAACCGCAAACCGAGAACTTTTATTGTACATACATATGTATATATATTTATGTGTGTGTGTGTTTGTGTATATAGTTAGGTGAAATATTTAAAGTACGCAATGAAGTTGCTGTGTAGTAGGGCCAATATAAAAACACTCAGACGAACATGCCGCAAACACACACATACAAACACCCACACACTTACTGGAATAGATATGTTTGTAAACATTCATATATTTGTGTTTTAACGAGAGCTACTCTATATATTAACGAATCTTCTAAATAAATATATATCAAATAGTTCCTATTATTATATACCTGAAGGTTGGCTGACTTTTAAACTAATGAAATTAATCAAAAATGTATGCAGTATCATTCTCAGTTCTATCTGGAGAGGAGATAAAAGATGTATATCTCATATATAAGAAGAAATGGGTGCATTGCTATCCCATTTAGAGGTTTCTCTTGGTAAGTGAAGCTAACCAGAATATTTTAGTAATATAAATATAATATAATTCTTATCTGTCTAAAACAGCTGTTTTTGCTGCTGCAGCGTCAAGGGAGATACTTAACAAGCAGCCCTCGCATTTGTATGCGTTGCCTTTGTAGTTTGGCTCGTTTAACTTTGAGCAGCTCTCTGAATTGCAGTAGCAGCCGGCATGCCGGTTTACCCTCTCTCTTTGGCAGTGTGTGTATGTTTTTTTTTTCTTGTATGTTTTTTTTTTTTTTGATTTTTCGTCTGCCAACTGCAACTTTAATTGGCGTTGGCAAACGTGTTTTATTTTCAACTAAATTTGGCATTCATTTCCTACACGACTTTTCTTAAAGCGAGGTCAACTCTATAAAGTTTTTTGTGTGTGTTTGTTTCTTTTACTAACCTTTTAGTGTAGCAGCGCTCAGTTAATGGTGATCCACTCCGCTGATCATGGCCCAAAGGCGGGGAGGTAAAGAGTAGAGAGCAGTGACCTTAGCCTTACTGTAGAATTGTTGTTATTGGCGCGCGCGGGTGGTTGCTCATCACATGCCCCCCACTCCACTTGGGGGCGGAAATCACAAATGACACAAACAAAAGTCACCCGTTTTTGGCAGAATGAAAGAAATTAAACGATAATTTGTCGCTCTTTCTCCCTTTTTGAACTCACTCTTACTCTCACTTGACTCTATATAGCACTCTCTCTTTCACTCTAATGCACACACTCACTGTGGATGCTGCTGCATACAACGCGACGTTGCAACTTCATCCACATTTCACTTATGATTTTGATTTTTCTATATTGCATGCACTTTTTGCTCTTTTCCTTTGCGTTTCTTTTTCTGTAATTTTTATCGTGTTTTCAGATGCGGCTTCGCAGTCGCCGTCGCCCTTTTCTTCGTTTTTCTCTGCGTCTCCCTCGCGTTATTACCTCGCGTTTGCTTTATACAGCTATCCTGTGTGTGTGTGTTTGGGCAAGGATACTTTTTCGTTTCGTTTTCTTCTTCCTTTCGCATTTGCCTCGGCAAACTATTCGTCAATGCAGTTGGCCATTTCGCATACACACACACACACACGAACACAACACAAACTAGACGCGGCCACAAACATTCATGTTTACTATTTTCGACAATTTCTTATGTTGTTTTTTTTATTCAAATTTAATTTTTCCGTGCGCGACACTCACGCTGCGACCGTCTTTCCAAAAAAACAACAACAACACTGAAAAAAAAGAGCGAAAGAGAGGTGAAAAACGTAAAATGAGTGGGAGTGGTGAAAAACGTAAATAATGCTATCGATATACCAATATTTTGTGTAGTTGCAAGAAAACGATGATTGGCCAACACTGTCGAAAGTTTGGTTTAAAAATTGTTTATGGTTTTAAATAAATTGAATTAAATTACAAAAAATTTAAAATTACCGCGAGCATTATAGCAAACATCGATGTTTTAAGTATTTCTGTTTGAGTCGTGAGTTAGCATCATATAAACTCACTCAATTTGAGACTGTAAGCTAAAGTGGGCTCATTCGCTGCAAAATAAAGAGCCTCTGGCACCATCTATCAAGATTCTTTTATTAAATCCTCTTTAATAAACTTCGCCGTAGTATAAAAAAATCTTGATAGATGGCGCCAGAATATTAACGAACGTTAAAGCACATAGATGGCGCCAAAAAAACTACAATAAAGCAGTGTAAAGCCGTTGTTGCTCGAAAGCAGTAAATAACATTAAAGCAGGTTTGGGATATTTATTTAACGGCAATGCAAAAATTTGAATTTAAGCATGCAATTTCATCAGATATTCGATTTGGATTCTTTTTTTAGCAAAATCAGTTTGATACGTAAAGCCAAAAATTTACTGTTCTTTTAGCAATTTCAAGAAGTAACCGAAATTGCAAAAAAATGGAAGGAGTATATTATATAAAAACACACAGATGCTTAATTATATCTAGTCGCTTAATAAGCAATCAGCTATCATGTTTTATCTGTAGCATGTTGACTTAAAAGTATAGCAGGATCAACTAAATCGGTCTTATTGATCAAAAATATATACATAAATGTACATACATATATATTTAGACAGAGATGCTTCCTTCTGTTTTAAACGAAATGAGTATATCCTTATTTTTAAAGGCAAATTTGAAATAATTATTCAAAGTAATTCACAAAAAAACATTTAATTAGCATTTAAAGTTTTAACTATTGTCGCACTCTTCTGTAGCTATAGTAAATTTAATTATTGAGATGAGAGAGAGGGAGAGACATATGTATAAGCGACTTTTTCCCTATTGGTGTTATATACATATATATACATGATATATTGGTAAAACATTTAGTAATCTATCGTGTTGACATTGGTTTTTAGTTGTTGCTGATAGGAAATTTTACAAATAAATAAGACTGGCTGCTAATTGCGTTTTTTTTTTCTTTGACGCAAGAGGTGGAAGAATATGCATTGGTACCACAAATATACCAATATATATATAGGTATATATATATATATATTCCAGACATATATATAACATTTGCGAATGTAATTACACTAATGGCTTTGTAGTGGCGCGTGGATCGTGGCTAATTATGTTTGGTTGGCACACACCCATTGCTAAAAGAGATCCGGAACAGGCGCCGGAAACAAGTGACTGATAAGAGAAGAGAACTTTGGTCTTTTATGGCAATATTGTAATTGGCAAGTCAATTGGCTCGACAGTTGTATCCGATGGGTTGAAGTTTACACATCATGAATTCACTTCAGTCGCTTTACCAATGGAATATTCGCTATATTTTCGGTTTCGTTGTGATAGTTTTGCTGTACATTACCATAAATCAAGATATTGGTACAAGATCAAGTAAAATGGCAACCAGGTGGCACAATATAAATAATGAAAGTACAAGTACTGCAAAATTAAACGCAACTCTCGATAATGAATACGTTGACGATGATGTGGATATGGAGGAAACTGAGTTTGATAATTTACCACTTTATTTTGTGGATAGTTCAAAGTGTAAAATACCGTATGTGGATCCATTTGCCAACGATACATTGGCCGTATATATACCTATGATATTTGAGCCATGTAGCAATGAAACGGCATTGGTAACACCGATCTACAATGAGAATACAAAACGTTATGTGCTTTGGATAAATGAGACCTTGGCAACGCTTTTGCTCAATTCCAGTGAAATTGAATACAATTGTTATTATCGGGAAGTGGTGCGCGATCAGCCGCATGACAGTTACGATAGGTAATTTCCACTGGAGACACACTTACGATTTGCAAGTATTTATAGTAATTGTAATTGACAGTTTGGAGCGCAAGTACTTTTCGCAGGATTTTGTGGTGCCACATCATGTTCAAGGATTGATATTGACATGCCACAGGATCGACAATACATCACATATTCTGCAAAATGATGCCTATTCCCTGATTCAACATATTCCGCTTCCATTGGGGCTATTAAATGAACCGGGAAAACGTAAGGCTAGTGTCATTATGTTTGGCATCGACAGTTTGTCACGCATAAATCTCAGACGTACCATGCCCAAGACATATAATTATCTGACACGCAGTGGCTGGTACGAGATGCAGGGATACAACAAGGTAAGAGCTTTGGATATCTTTGCTTTAGGGTTACAATAAGAAGAATTTCTTTACTTTTCAGATAGGAGACAATACTTTTCCGAATTTAATGGCCGTATTGACTGGATATACACCTACAACATCGAAAGAGCTTATTTGCGATTGGGAAGAGGATGGCTGCTTCGATCGGATTCCTTTCATATGGCACTATATGCGGAATGCCAGCTACTTGACTGCCATGGGTGAGGATGAGCCGGGCATGGCTACATTCAACTATTGCAAGCCCGGTTTTCAAACGCAACCCACTGACTACTATGCCAGACCATTGCAAAAGGCCGTCGAGCATTATCTGGAAAAATGGAAGTGTGAGGAATGCGACATGACATATTGCGTTGGACGTCGCATAACCAGTAGCTATATCTATGATTTTGGCAAGGATTTCATCAAACGTTATGTGGATGAACGACCAATTTTTGGTCTATTTTGGTCAAATAGTTTCAGTCACAATGACTATAGAATGCCATCCAAAATGGATGATTATGTGTTGGATTATTTGATGGATTTCGAAAAGGATGGCGTATTCGAGCAGAGTATTATGATATTTCTCTCCGATCATGGTGCACGCTATGGCCCAATTGTTGAATTCGAAAGTGGATTCTTGGAAGAACGTTTGCCTGCAATGTTTATCTACTTGCCACCTTGGTTTCGTGCCCATTATCCGGAGTATGCCAAGGCGTTGCAGCAGAATCAGAATCGTTTGACTTCTAATTTTGATTTGCATAATACACTGAAACATATTATTGAATTGGGAGGAACACCCGATGGTCCTGCACTGCCCAGATCCCATGATTGTGACAAATGCCATTCGCTATTCTATCCAGCAAATGAGGAGAGGACATGCGAGGATGCCGGCATACCGGAACACTTTTGCACTTGTGTACCATACAAAAGACTAAAAAGCAAATGGGCCGATCGCATTGCACCGAAGGTAATTGAACGCATTAACGAATATTTGGAAAGGAAGAATCTGAGCAGTATTTGTAGTAAACTCTCATTGAGTTACATACACAAAACGGAAATGAAAGTTGAACTGGATGAAAACTTTCACGATGAAATAGCGACCAAAGATTTGGCCATCTATCGCACCAAGTTCAAGGTACAACAGAATAGTGCCGATTTCCATGCAACTGTTATATATAACAATATAACCGAAAATGTTGATGTCGATGTGGAGACAATCAGTCGAACGAATTCCTATGACAAGGATGCGACATGTGTCGATGATAAAATGGCCAAATTGTATTGCATATGTATAAGTAATCTCAGAGATTAGAGCCAGGCTTTAAAGTATAGTATGTATGTGTGTATATATGTATGTATATTGTAGCATTAGTTCTAATCTTTACTCATGATTGGTCTAAATAAAGTTATTCTGGTCTTGTTATATAAATTCGGCCAAATGTGGCAAGTTGCGGTTAAGAAAATGTGTAGGCTCACAGCAAAATGTATATCCTGCCTCTTTGGTCTGTACCAAATCGATTGAAGCTGGACAGGCTATTGCCTGACAATCAGGATTAGGTGGTGGCATTCCATTAACATGAACATTATTTAATGTTAAGAAGACAAAACGTTTGCCAGCCCCATCACTTACAATCTTGTATAGCCATTTGGGTACTGGATTCCTTCGTCCATTGATTAGATAAACTGGTTTCGTGTGACCATGTTTATCGGGCAATTGGAGCACACCCAAGCCACCAGTACAGATCTGTAAAACACTGTACTGTCCCAGTGTTAGTTGCCGCCTCACCCAATTTTCGATTTTGTTCCAATTGCTACGATTTATGGTACGAAATTGGGCCACGACATTGATATACTTGAAGGTCTGTCGCTGATGGAAGACAAAGTCTGCTGAAGGTGCTAAATGTCCGCGATCGAAAACCAAATCTCTGGCAGAGGTAACATACGTTTGATGTGGTCCTAGGAGCTCCTCGAAACGTTGATAGATTTTCCTACCCTCAAATGATGCGGCACTTGCTCCACTAATGATGCTGTCTGTGGTAAATGATTGCATGGGTCGACTACTGGAAGCTGTAAAGGAAAAGTTCGTTAAAATGGCAATTCAATACAAGAGATCTTAGATCAAAACTTACCCATATTATTCGGATAGACCAGATGAACGGTAAAATGTGCCGTCACATTTGCTGTCTCATAGCAGCTTCTATAGACCTCTAGGAATTCATGATCATTCAGTTTGTAGCCCACACGATACATGGTATACGGGCAAGTGGCATCGTTAACGACTTCCACAGTAGCTTTTAGTGGTTTACTGCAATCGCTCATGGGCAGAGATGGCTGAAATCGACCACTTGGCCCACATGTTGTCTGTCTCACATCACGCTCATTACAGATCATATCTAAAGTTTGCCCCGTGGGCACTACATTCAGACGTAGGGGATAGTAATTCAGTGAACCAGAACGAAAGGCAAATATACGATTTGTCTCCAGTATCTCTTTGCTTGTCAGTTGGCAATCAGCGTAAGCACGGGCCAAAACTATGATAAAAAAAAAACAAACAAAAAAAAACAATAACATCTTGTTAGTCATTGATTAAATTTTAGAATAGTGTTTTTTGATAGGCACATACAGAATAATAACAACAACAACAACAAGTAATTTGACAGCCATCACATCTTGCCGTTTGAAGCACTGTTTGAAAACTGATTCAAGAATAAGAGCGAGAGCGAGAGCGAGAGAGAGAGAACAAGGTAAGAGATAAAGATTGTCATTTCAAGATCAAGAGAGAGATCAAGCTCTGTATGGGGCTTGCCTCTCTCATCTTTTCAAATGCTTTAAATTTCAATAACGAATCAAAAATGCTATCTTACTACTACCCCATGGCGTGCCACATTACGGGTCATCGCTGATAAATGGAAAACGTTCAACGTGAGGTTCAACACATCACCCCTCCGGCTCCTGTAGTGTTGGCTATAGTACACAGTGAGAAATGTTTTGTTTCAATTTAATTGTGACATCATTATTTAGAAAAGCAACAAGTTGAGTCATTACTTAAAAGTTATTCCATTTTAATTGTCGAGAGAGACTTATATTTGCTCGGTGATTTATATACTCTTAGTAATCTAATTTTTCTTACAGTGCATTTAGCCATAGGAAATGCCAAGCTCTCCTTGTGGCCTATCAGTGTTTATTATCAGAGACATTGCCAAGTGCTTGGCCCGCTCACGTATAATAACAAGAAAAAAAATGGGTTGCCTTTTAATATATATATATAGAAGATACACAGATATATACAGCAAATATATATATGTAGCTTCGTGTGTGTATGTGTCTTGTGTTTCCTTCTAGCTGCATCCAATGAAGTTTATGTGCCTTGCATTTTGTCATCAACACTCATAAAATCCTATCTAAAATTAAATCTAAGGTGGTGGTAACGAAAATAAAAAAATGAAATCCTTCATTAGGTAAAATGCGCTGGATCACAGCAGAGCGTGTAACCAGCTGCTGCCGTCTCCACTAGGGGCATGGGGCAGTCTATTCTATGACAAAAATCTGGGCTCTTTGGATACTCTTTGGCATAAATGTTATTGTAGGTGAGGAATGCATAGATTGGCTGTTGAATGTTGACGTCATAGACAAATTTGTACATCCATTTGGGAATGGGATTTTTATTATCCAACTGCAGATAGGCCTCCGATAGCTGTTCATCATCAGAGTTGGGTAATGCCAAGACTCCGATAGCTCCTGTACGTACACTTAATACCGAATTCACTGGAATATGATTACGTATCCATCGTTCGATGGTCTTCCAATTGCCATCCGCAATCGTTGTAAATTGTGGCACCACATTTATATATTTCAAAGTGCCGCACATTTGATCACCAAAGAGAAAGTCCCCCGATGGCATTAGCTGTCCACGATTAATCATCAGTTGCTTATCGTTGGGAATGTATTCTTGACTCGACCCATAAATGGATTGAAATCTGTTTAAAATTCTGCTCTTATGATATGAATTCATCTGATTGGGCGTGGTAATGTTGTCGGTTGTGAACTCATAACACGGACGCTGCGGATCTGAAAAAGAATATAGTTCTAAGTTCCACAGATTTTTTGTTGTCTTTTTCTATATACCCACAGACATGCTTCCGATAGATATATGCTTCCGAAAAGTAAGTTCTAACCATTTCCGGATCGTAGCATGTGCGATAGAGTTCCAGAAAGTGATTAAAGATTGCATGTCCAATCTGATACATTTTGGCTGGAGCTGGACATGTGGGATCCTGGATTATCTTAACACTGGGTACTGCATCCTGGGCACAATGGACAGGGAAAGTCGGCTCGAAAGTATTATCTTCCCGACATGTACTCCAATGTGTCACATTGGGAATACAGAAGATGGTTAAAGTGACGCCATTTGGTACAATTTGCGAACGTACTAATTGAATATTACCCTCGATATCGGTATAGGTAACCACACCATTCGTTTTCTGGATATCTGAATAACTGATCGAACACTCTCCATTCACTAAACCGACTAAGGAAATGGCTATAAAAGCCAGCAATGTGATCATCATGCTATCTCCGTACACACTGAATTCATTTCCACAGTGGAGAGCAAATTAAATGCCGCATAAAATCCAACTACAACAACAGCAACAACAAATTACTAATAGAACAACAACATTGCTTCGTGTCGCAGAGTCTAAATTATTTTTGTGCAAAAGACGCGTCAGTAATAATATTTCAATTAAAGAAAGTTTTCATGCCAAAAATTATGATTTCCTGTTATTTTTTCTTTTTGTAGTATTTTTAATAATGGTCTCGCATACGCTTAAGATCGCATTCAATGTATGTATATATATTCTCTAAATTTTTTTCCAGATTTAATTTTTTTCCCCTTCTAAATTTAGTTTCAGTTTCCCCCTTTTCTTTCCTGAATATATGCATTATATATGTATAACCTAGTTTCCATATAATTATAGGTAAGAAAGCCATTCAGAGCCATATTATAAATATTCATACATTTATAAAGTGATTTTTTCCATTTAAATAGGCAAATAAATCATTCTAATTGTTCTGCTGCTGGAACCTGTCATAAATATATTTAATTCAATTCGAATTTTTCCACTTTAGCCGATGACATTGCATTCCTTGCAAGTAACTCATCTTAAAGGCACGCATAAGATCTACGACTGAACTCTTCAAACACTTCCCTTTTGGGGTTCCGCTTGAATATCAGTCATTAAATAGAGTGAAATATTGAGACGGATGGATGATTCAGTCAGTTGTACTGGATTTTGTGTACCACCAAAACACAAAAAGAAAAGAAAAGGAAGGAAAGTTTTATGCCTAGATATAACAAATTCAACAAGTGTTGCAAGAGTTCTTTAATACAAACAAAATAAGATCAATTTGATATCTTTACAAATTCCCCAGTAGCTATATAAGAAACGCTGGTCGGGCGTTTGGTGTTAAACTTGTCAAAGGCCTCATACGTTATCTCGATTTTATAGCGACCATGTAAAGGTAGCCCAAACACATTCATAACAAATTGAACATCGAAAGGTCTGTGGTACAATATTGTCTGAAGAAATATAAATTGAAATTTGTCTTTATGTATATAGAAAGTTATATTTCTATAGACTTACACCAGGAACTTTAATACATTTATCTTTTACTTCATCTGCATTGATTATATATTGAGACCAGTAGATATACCAATATTCCTTTGGATCATACATCACCTTGCAGAAGTCCAAATAGATCAGGTTGAAAATCGTTGGCTGCCAGACACCAATTTCCCAATGGAATGTATTGATATGTACCTAAATATATAATCTACTTCAGACTAAAATTAATATATACCCTTTAAAATATGATTAAATGAATATCTCATGTTTGGACCAATAAGAGAGTTATCAAGTTATGGCCAATTGATCATTAATTATTCTTATTAACTTTTTTACCACAATACGATCCGATGGATCGATTTTCCACTTGGAAGTAATAGTCAGATTGCCAGACACATTAACAGTATCGTTGTCCATCTCTCTGATCAAGTCTGATGTATCAAACAAATCATCAAAACGTAGAACGCCCTTGGGTTGATCCGAAGGGTTGAAGAAAATGTTTGGATCATCGAAAATCAATTCATATTTTGCTCCTTCTAAATTGTTGACAAGCGTCAGCACAAAATAAATAATAGATGAATAGATCATTCTCGATCCGATAACTTTTCAAATGGAACATTGTCTCTCTCTTATGACGACAATCTGCTTTTATACGCTCAACATGTCAAGTATTAAAAGCAATAAAATGTTAACTTTATACCCTTTATTTATAAGAACTAAATCAAACAACCAATGTACCAAATTAGCTATATTCAAATCATAAATTCTGAATACATTCGGCAAAATGTTTTCGACTAAATTGCTACAATGGATAAAAATATGTCTTTATTATTTCGTCATGAAAAGGAAATTCTATTTTAGCTTATCTCAGGGTAAACCCAAGTCGGAGTGCCATTTTGATGGCTTCACATCATGATTGTAATCAAAATGAGAGATCTACATGGCTATATATATAAAGCAAAACCATGTAGTTCAACATCTAATTAAATTAATTGTGAGATTTTTGTCTATTTCATTGATTAGACATAAATAATAATGTCAATGTATTACCATTTGGCCCTGTCTCTTTTTAGGCTCCTTCTTCTAAATATTTGTAATATCATTTTTTATATTTTTATACCAGATATTATTATTATTTGAACCCATAAAAAGCCCATTCTATCCATGTTCTTTAAATAACTTCCGCCTAATTTCCCGCCTCTATCTCTCTCCCGAATTTCAGTTCGAACAACTTTAGAAATAATAGAGAGCGAATATTTGCAGAGAATGATATTTGTATATATTTTTTTTTGTAGTATAGGCAGTTTTCACAATTGTACAATTGAAATCTATATACGGAACGTGGTTGCATTACAGCAGAAGGTAAAACCGGCTGCAGCTGTATTAACCAGAGTCACTGGACATGGTACGCTAGTGCAAAACCGTGGAGCCGCGGGCCGTCGAGGGGCATAAATATTGTTGTAGGTCAAAAAGACGGCTAGTGGTTGATTTGTTGGAGTACGGATTTGCTTGTATATCCACAAGGGAACTGGATTCTTAGCGCCACCTCCGAGAATAACCTGACGCAATCGCGTGGGTGTTTCATTCAGTGATAAGATACCAGTGGCTCCAGTTTTAACGAGGAGTCTGTTTTCACCTGTAATCCGACTGCGCACAAAACGCTCAATTGTCTCCCAATTACGATCATTGATACTTTTGAATTGTGGTACAACATTTATATACTTGAAAGTGGCGCACATCTGATCGCCAAACAGAAAGTCAGCTGATGGTGCTAAATGGCCACGATTGATAACGACAGTGCGATCGTTGGGTATATAAGTCTGTCGATTGCCAAAGATTCGCCTAAAGGTATTATAGATGTTTCGCGTAAGAAAACTATTAGCATCGGCCTGACTTAGGGCACCATCTCGGCTGAAAGTTGCGCATGGACGTTGTGGAACTAGGGAAATAACCAAATATAATGCTGATTACTGGACGCAACCTGCTAAATGATGTTAATAACTTACAGAAGGTCTTGGCATACACTGAATGTATTGTGAATAGGGCCCGTACATTGGTCCGATCGTAACAAGAACGATAAAGTTCCAAAAGGCGATTGTTGATCGTATAACCCACTGCATATGTTGTGCCCGGACAACTACGATCAGTGATAACCGTTGCGGTAGGTGACATGGGATTTCTACAACGCATTGGCAATGGAGTTGAGAATGTGCGATTCCTTAGACAGGTGGTCTGGATGGTGTCATTTACGGTACACATCATATGTAGCACCTCACCTTGACGAACACGTAGAGTGCGTTTTAGTGAATATTGTCCAGCTGGATTCCGATTGGTGAAAACTCGATTAGTTCCCTCGATCATGGCACGAGAGAGAGAACAATCGGACTGCGCCTGAAGGACTGCAATTGTATATTTTAAATATATATTTGTATATAAAAGGATATAGTAACTGAATCTTTACTCTCGATTCATTTACCTAGGCCAAGTCCACAGACAATCAGAAGGAGTAACGACCATGGTAGCTGAGAACCTTCCATGTTCGCTGATAGATCAGAATGCAATTTTGCATAGGTATTTATAGGCTTAACACGTCAATTCGACCTTTTGTTCATTTTCCCCCTTTCTTTCAATTCTGAACAAAAGCTGCAACGCATGTAAAGCAAGTAGAAAGAACAAAGTGGAAAAAATACAATTATATACAAAGTGGCAAAACGACAATTATATGCTATTTTTGGCAACATGTTTTGTTGACCATTTGTGTGAATTTTAATTCCCAAATTCTGTTACTGACCCAAAAAATGTATATATAAATACATATGTATATATATTTTACATCGGATATGCATGGTAAATTCCTACTTTTTACGACTACTCTGACATTGGCAGCATTTCCTTTGCCGGAATTAAATACTAGGTCAACATGTGTGCCGGCTTCCGTTTTCGTTTTAGTTGATGATGGGAACTTAATGAAATTTCACTTGGGATGCACACAAATATTTCGCTGTATTTTAAGCCAAAACAATGCTCGAGATCTTGGCTCAGATGCCCAAATAGCCATAAATTTAGTTTGGTATATGTGTTGCAGAAACTAGGCTAACTTGAGCATTGTTGAAGTTGGTATACGCTTGCAAAGCTTACCAAGGAGTGTTGTATTACTATATTAGAGTTAATTTTATATAGAGATACGAGATTTTTGGATAAATCCGGCAGTGTGTCTGGTAAAACAATAAATTGTTTTTTTGAGTCAAAATTTTCAAAAATCTGTTTGAATTTTCATTTTCAAGTTTACCAAATTTTTAAGTCAATCGAATGAAGCGATTCTAAAAAGCAAATAAAGTTACAGTTTTTTAAAATCTGACAAAATTAGACTTAGCTTGTTGAAAGGACTTTACTGATGTCCTGTTCCAAAGAATTCAACATGAATAGATCTGAACCATTTATTTACGGCAGTTTTAACTTATTTTTTTTTTACATTATCTTTTGCAATTTACATTTTTTTCCTTATTTTGTTCGACTAATCAGCACTCTTATCATCAAATTGGCCCACTGTGCATTGTGGAAATAAAGCTTAACCCAAATTGCATACCATTTAGTTCGAAAGTAGTTTTTAGCCACAGTAATGGCATATCTATGCGAACAATGACTGAATGATTCTCGTCTTATGTCTCTCATCATTGTGTCTGGTACCAACAAAAGAAGAAAAAAAAAAAAGAAAACCAAAAACAAAATGCCAAAAGTGGCTAGGTATTTTAGGCCATTGTGTGTTGGGCGTAACGTAATTTCCGCAGCTTACGAGCAATTTGGCGCTATTTGGGCAATTTTAATGTACGAACATACGAGCGTGTGTGTGTGTGTGTGTGTGTGTGTGTGTGGGGAAGTGTGTGCTTATGTATGCTCAAAGAGCGCACCAAATTATGCTATATAAAATTTGTGACTCGATGCGAAAACGCATGTGTGTGCATCTGTGTGGGTGAGTTGGAGTTGGAATTGTAATGGTCAATAAAAATAAAAAGGGGCAAGGCAACAAAATCAACAAGCCGACCAACCGCTCGACCGTCCGACTGACTGACAAACCACAAGCCCAAAACATAAATTAAATTGTGCCGCAGTGCAGACGGATGGGGTAAAAATTGGATGAGTGGACTAGTGGGAGTGGAGCCCAAAACATTTACAATGCCATTGAGTTGCGTGTTTACAGCACAATTACAACTGTTAGGTTTTTATGTGCGACGAATAGACGAATTCCAGTCGAGAGACTACACAAGTCAAGCCTCAAGATGAGATGAGATGAGATGAAAAGAGAGTGTGGTTCCGTTCCGGCCTTCTTCTGGCCTTGCCGGGCATTGAGCAAATTTATGCTGCAGTTTTATGATCGCCCAGCCTAGCCAGGACTGGATCCAAGAACACGACACAACACGACACGCACAGCAGCGGGAGGGAGAGTGGCGAGCGTATTAAAAAGGAGCCCATGTTGAATAATTTATTTAATGTCTACTTTTAGGCGCAAGAGCAATTGCTCTGGTTTTATTGCATTCGCACGCATACAACAAAAAAAAAAAAAAAGAAAAGAAGCCGAAACACAGCGGAAGCACAAATTTATGCGTAGCCACCGAACGACCATTAAAAGTCGTCGAAAACAACAACTCGAAAGTCAAAGTCAATTCCTTTTTCTTTCGGGATTGGGATGAATCGAAGTGGCATTTAGATGCTCTTTAAAATGCCAGTTGTTTGCTTTTTACGATTTATGAAAATTGATTTGAGCCATTAAAAAATCCAATAGCAGGTTTTCAAGAGAAAGTTTTAATGTGACTTTAATTTGTCTGGCATACGAAATGCGTATACGATTAAAAGGATTGAAAGATGGCCATTTAAGTTTATTTACCGACGTTTAAAATAACCCAAATAAAACCATTTACCAAAATCATGGATTAAAATTGGATGGATCACAACAGAAGGTGTAGCCAAGGCGTCCTTGGTTTGGTAGCTGAATGGGACAATTGACGGCCCTGCAGAATTGTGGTGCCGCTGGACGTTGTGTGGCATATCTGTTATTATAGGTGAGGAAGATTGTCGTTCGTTGATTATTTGGATTGGTTATCCTCTTGTACATCCATTCTGGGACAGGATTACGACGTCCATTGAGGAACACCTGCCTCTGGAGATTACCAGCTCGCAATGTCAGTATACCGGTGGCACCTGTGCGCACATTAACAAATTGATTGACGCCCACCAAGCCGCGTACATAACGCTCTATGGCCTCCCAGTTGCCACTGTTGATGGTCTCAAATTGTGGCACCGCATTCACATATTTAAATGTGGAACACATTTGGTCACCAAACAAAAAGTCCGCCGAAGCTGCCAAATGTCCACGATTGATTATCACATCACGATTATTGGGTATGTATTGCTGATTGTTGCCAAAAAGTGCTCTAAAGGTCGAGTAAACGCTTCGCACTGAATAGCTGCCTTCATCAGCTCCAGAGATAACGCCATCTGCCGACCATCGTACGCATGGACGTTGAGGAACTGCAAACACAAAAAAGTAAACGATTAAGAAAAGATTAGTTTATATTAGTTTGCCAGCTTTGATACTTACTGAAGGGTTTGCCATAAACTCGATGATCCACAAAGACAGCACGTACGGCTCGGGTATCGAAGCAGGCGCGATAGAGTTCCAGGAATTGAGTACCAACGGGATAGCCTATCCTATACATGGTGTGCCGACAAGATCGATCCTGCACTGGCGATGCTATAGCAGAAGGTGGAGCCCGGCAGGTTTGGGGTAAACGGGGTTGAAAGACTCTAGTACGCAGACAGGTGCTAGAAACAATATCCCTAGCACTGCAAAACAATCGTAAAACTTCACCGATTGGTGAACTAGCTGTACGCTTTAAAGAATATTGCTGATTTTGACCCTGAAGCATAAATATCCTTGTTGAACCCTCGACCATTTGCCTTGTTATCTGACATTGGCCATTGGCTGTGAATTTTTAATATATCTTCTGTTACTAAAACTTTTTCATTACTGGGTAATTATTATCTTCAGTAATTTACCCATATCCAATGCTAAAAGCAATGCAGAACACAACAGAAGTAGCAATCGCATCATGTTTCGGCGAGACTGAGCTCCTGTTGGCCACACTTTGAGGCTATTTATAGTAAACTGTATATCCATATATACATATATATATATACATATATAGAATGTCTGTTGTTTGCACAACTGTGCTATTGTTTATTATTATAATATTTAATAATTAATTGTTATACAAATCGTTCCGTTTTACTTTTCATCCCTTTTATGTGTACAGCACGTGCCGTAATTGAGCATTTATGGAGTTAAAATCAATTTAAAAGAAAATAATTTGCAGCTTATTATAAATTATACTTCCATTTATTCAATACAATAACAATGTGAATACTGACTTTTAAGATTGATGTTTTGTTTAAATTCTTTTTGTTTTATTTATTTTAATGTTTTATTGTTACAACATTTATATTTAAATCGATATACTGTTACACTCTTAGGGTGATGACGTTAAATGAGAAATCTCTGCCGATGGGAAAACTTAGTAATAAATGTTTAAATAGGAATCGAACTCCATAAAATAGATTTGCATTAACCTTTGTAAATTGTGGCCTTTTCTTAAACATTTAGCATTTACCTTGGCATTGTTTAAAAATGGACATGTTCATTAGTCTAAGAAAGATTTGCAGAATTTTTTTTCATTTTTATTTTATCCAAGGACGACAATTTGCTAATGTCATGCAATCTTGTCTATGCTCTATATTTGATGAAGGCTTAATTACAATAAAACCTAAAAATATGTTCTTGTACATTTATCTATATATACCTCATTCTCTTCTTTTCTCTCCTTCTCTTTAAAGTCTCTCTCTCTCTCTCTATGCATTCACATGCCAAGCTGTGAATGTGATGACTTTTGGACATCTGTGTTACTTTGGAATCGGCAAATGTATTTCGAGTGCAAATGTAATTAGTTATTGGACCAATGCCACAACCTGGCTAAACTAAAACACTTTCAGTGGTATGTGTATCTTCTTGTATTTGTGTGTGTGTATTTGCGTGTTTGTCACCATGATTTCATTAAAATTGTTTGTTGCACAAATAACATTAGTTCAGTTTGGTTTTGCATTGATTTTTGGTCATGTTGAACATGCCACAACAACTGCAATTACAATTTTATTTTGTGGCTTTTCGAGTTGATTGTATTTGGTTATATTAGAGTGGGAATCGAGCAATGAAATAGCCAATTCGTTGTATTGAAGTTAATGTTTGGTATTTAATAATATTTCATAAATTTATATTTGCCTGTTAAATCCCTTAACGTTCGTAAGCATACAAAATGGCGCCAAAAAACTAATACATGCGCATATATCAGACTGGGTAAAGCCGGCAAGCGTGCAAACTTTTCATGTGTAGGCAAAGTTAAGATGAAAGAGAAGGAAGGATGGCCAAAAACTCAGCTCGATATCGAAATCTGTGTCCGTATTTCTGAGTGTGTCGGTGTGTAAATGAGCGAGTGTGTGTGTGTGTGTGTGTGTGTGTAAGGATGCGGATAAAGGAGACGACATTTGACTTTTACGCGCAATTGAGCCGCATAGTTGAGGTTGAGACTGAGTGCTTCAAGTGGCTCTTAAAAGCAGACCTAGCAGGCAAACCTGCCTTCTACGGCCTTAGCTTATAAATATTTATAACAGCCCACTTGGCACTCACTAAATTATTAAGTAAATGCCTTGCGCCATTCAAAAAAGGTATAACCTCCAACTCCATCTTTATATCCATAGCCAACTTGAAGGACTTTTGCCTGTCTGGGGGACCAATAAAATTCTTAAACACATTGTGAATGAAATGTTGCCAAACGGCAAGCTTTGACAATTTCACGCGGTTTGACTATTTTCAGAGACATGGACGTGTTTATACATTTTCATATTTACTGTATATGTGTGTGTGTGTCCTTTTGTGTATGTATGGATGTCTCAACGATTAATAAGCATGTTAATGTTGCGCGAAATTATCAACGAAATGGGAAAAGTTTTGTTTCTAGTTTGCTAGGACTTAACTTGAGATTTATAAATGGTTGATGCCTCTGAACTGCAATTAACTAAAGACGACATATGAGCGATGGCAAGTTAAACAACTTTAACTACCGCCTCATAAATCAGAGCCACAAAAATCTTTTCTCTGAAAAGTTTTACTTTTGCTTCTGTCACTGGGCGTATACTTGATATTGCATATTTCCTATTATTGTTCATTATCATGCTGTGTATTTGGTGGCATAGTTGGCAAGCCACAACCTATGGGTCACTGCGTGACCACCTTCATTTGACGTTTATTAAATTCTTTATACACATACACACACCAACACACACAGACATAATGCAGGAAAGTGTGCAAGACTTTATAGTATGAGAAAAAGACTGAATTTTATGCCCGACTTGGTTTGGTTTAACCCCTTTCCATTGAGTATCATGTCGTCAGCTGAATAAATATTTTGCCCACACAGATATATATATACTTTTTTGGTAGTCGCTTTTTGGTCTTAGTTTAGGCAAATATCATCATTAAGAGCTACACATGCCACACACACACAATGTTCAAAGTGAAACGGCTCCATTACATTACAGTTTGCATAGCCTCAATTTTAGAGGCAATTATTTGCTTTGTAGCCTGCCAAAAATGCTGCCGAGAGACTAAAAGATGGACGGAGAGACATACAGAGCGATAGACAGACAGACAGACACACAAGGCATTCGCTCGTCTTCGCTTGCTGTTTTTGCACAATTTCCTTCCGCTTTGCTTTCGTTGTGAAAGTATTACGATGATTTGCATAATTTTAGCACACCTAAAGCTACAGCAGCCGCAGAGTGAGGCCTAAACCACAACGTGGCAGTGTAGCAAACGGAGAAAAGAGAAAGGAGCAAGAGAGAAGGGTCCTTGCGCGCCTTCTTTTTCTTGTATTTTATTCCTTTTTTCTTCTTCCTTTTTTTGTTGGCCCTCTTCTTTTGACTTGCCTTTATCTTCTTTGCTATGCCTTTGTTGAGGTATGGGGCTGGTGGTAGCGGTGGTGGTAGTGGTGGTAGTGATGGCGAAGTGCTGTGGTGTGACGAAGGGTGTAGTTGGAACAGTAGCCTACATTTTTGTAACTGATGTGCTGCGTCGGCTTGCTCTGAATCCACTTCTTCCATTTTTTTTTTCTTTTTGTTTTTTATCTCAGTGCCTGATCGAAATTGCTTTTGTGTGGTTGCTGGCCTGCTTGCTGGTTCTTCTTTGGGTCTTGTTGTTGTTGCTATTTTAATTTCAGTCATGTGTGCTGCTGCCTTGCCCCCCAAAGTTCCCTCCGACTCTGTAAATTCTTTTTAGGCATTTTTCTTCTTTTTCTTTTTTTTTTTTTGTTGCCTGTTTTGGGTTAGATATTCATATCAGCTCTATACATATTATAGCCATTTTCCGCTATAACTGTTACTGATTGCCGCTTTGTGGCATGCCACAACAAGACCATTTTTGTCTTCTTCTTTCATCTTCATCTTCATTCTTTCTTTTTTTTTTCCTTCCCCTCTGTTCTGGATTACCAATTGAGATGCAAATTGCTTTTGCCTAGCATGATTTGAAAATAATTCAGTTGGTTAGCATTTTCTTTCTTTTTTTTTGTTTTTTTGTTACTTTTCTTTTCTTAGCTTTTAAGAATTTTTGGCAATTCAACTAATTTGATTTGCTGGCGATAATCTTTTGGTTTTATAATGCACATTTTACTTTGGCAATCAAATTGATTTGGCTCTTAAATTTCGATTCAAATCAATTTTAACTTTTATTCAGCTTACGAGATAAAACTAAGGAGTTATTGAAGTCTTTCCATTGGCTTAAAAGATTCTTTTAAGAGTTTTAAATAAAATTTAAGAGATCTTTTTAAGTTGTTGTGCAGTTAGTTAAATGTCAGAGCGATTCAAATAATATTGTGGAAATGAAATTTTAGTTTTGTGGAAAATGTTTTAACGCTTGTCGCTGCTGCCATGGCGACTGGTGTTTTCCATTTCCTTGTTCATTTTCATTTGCAAATATTTATTTGTACATTTCCTTTTTGCACTGTTTACTCACTTCCGTTGCATACACACACACACACACATACACACCAAAATAGACATACAAACACTTATACACATGAAGAGAGACCGAGAGAGAGAGGAAAGGAGAGAAATGCATTTGTAAGGGCTTTCATTTTCACTTGCCAGAAACTTTCTAAAAACCAAACACACAAAGTGCTGACCCAGACTGAAATGCAGCGACGTTTTTAGTTTTCATTTCGGTTGTGGCTTGGATAAATGTTTTCCTGCAATTTGCTTAGAACCGTATCCTGGAGGCCATATAAAGGAAGCCTTTAACCGCAAATACTAACGAAATCAAGCTGGATGATGGAGTAGAGTCAGAAATTGAAATTTTCGTTTTTCGGTTTGCTTAAATACGTAAACTCAATCTTGGCATAAGCCAAATCACTTTGCCCATTTCTCATTCCTTGTTGTTGTCGTTTATGTCTGAACGTGTCATGCATTTTAACATGTCAAAAGTCATTTGATTCCGTTGACTACGGAACGCAATTGGATTTGCTTCAGCTGTCAATTGATTAATTGTCTTTAAAATGTGGCACTGGCCTTAAGCCGATAACATTCTCCAATCCCCGACTCATCTTATAATGTTTTCAGTCGCTGTCATTACATTTCGCTTTAAGGGTAGCCAGCCAAGCTGGAAAAGATTTTTCACTGTTAAACAGCTGTTAAGCTCCCATAACGAGGGGGTGAGGCTCACATGGGAAATCAAAGCATCGGCCATGTCCTGAGTCTGCCCAGCGGACACAGTTGCACTTGCAATCTGCCCGTCGCTGACATGCACATCATGAATTCTTAATGCCCATATACGCAGTCATATGGCTGTATAAGCAACATCAGCAAAAGCGAGTCCAGACTGCAGCAATGCAAAAATCCGTAAGCGTAATACTCGCCATGATGACGCACATGTTCCGGGGAAAATATCACCCATGCCATTGGAAAGCAATTTCATGTGCATTGCGTGTCTGTTAAATTAATAATTAATTGTCAATGTTTTTGGTTCTGCTGCCTGCTATCTGCTGTGCCTCGATTCTATTAACACTCGAAATGCTGTTGGTATCCGTATATCCTATGCAGGATTTACGCGCACACCTGTCCACAGTTGAGCCAGATTAATTGCCATACTGCCTACCCCATTTAATTGTATCTATATCTATTTGTTTGTACGTATGTGTGTGTGTGGATCCTTTGCCCATTTCGAATTTCTTTCGCTTAATGATCAACATTTGCCAAAAAATCTCTGACATTGACGTTCTAATTAATAAATTATTTCGGTACAAATTAATTACATTGTTGTGGCTGCTGAAAATGAATGGTCACTCTCTTACTTCAATATGGCTGTAGGTGTTTGTTTGTATGTGTGTGGGATTGGAAGTAAGTTGGCTGCTGTAATTTTATGTAGCATACATTTGAGCGCCAATTAAAACTCGTCGATAATTTTAACATTTTTAACATAATTTTTTTAAATAATTAAACTTTGTAAATTGCAACATGATAAAGTCCTCTACATAGATAAGATAAATGGTATGCAATTTATTTCTTTTGAGATACAAATATTTATTTTAATAAGATAAAATATTGCCTTGAATTAACTTGTCTTTGCCTTTTGTCTCGACATGCACACACGTTCAGACACACCACACACACACACACACACACATCTATGGCTGTGTGCTGTCATCATTATCGCACATGATTTATCATCTTTCAATCTAACTTGTTCGTTTTACGTCATAGTCAGCGGCAATTGATTATACACAATTTGGATTTTAATTAAAACTAAATGTCTGCATTGCATGTCAAGGCTTTTCACTTAATTAAATAAATTTTTATTTAGTAGAGAATAAAAAAAGGAAAAAATAAAAAAAATAGTTTTATATTTTTACGACAATCGCAATGAAATATGGAATGCCTCGCGTCTGGTTTCAATTACAAAATAAGTAAATAATGGAATTTTCCCTTTTTAAATATCGTTTATTACTTTTGTGCGCCAACCATTAATTAAATACAAATGCCGGGTGATTATTGCGTGCCACAGCAGCCGCCTGCCATCTGCCTGCCCCCCCCCTGACCCAGCCCTTTGTTCAAGCCCTCATCCTAGCATTTGGCATCTTTTGCGAAAAGGAATGAATGCAGACGACAATTAATTGTTGCGTTTGTGTGTAAATACCATTCATTTCGCACTTTCAACATTTCATCTGCAGTTGTCAGTTACTTTTGTCATAAGCCGCTACCCACTCGCCCCCTTCCATTGTAGCACTGTCTCTGGCAACGCCACTGCGGCACTCTTATGATAAATGAGTTGTTTTATAATGCGGTGGCAAGCAACCTGCCGCCTTTGTGCTTGTATATATCTTTGTGTGTGGCAAAAATTTAATCCTTTTGGGTTTTAAGGCATTCCAGGCGACAGTGCCTGCCGTTTATTCATTTAGTTTTGTCTCGCTCTCAATGCACAGCCACTTAACGCGATGTCCACCATTGGGCATAATGAGCTTATAGAATCTACCGCCAGTTGCCGTTTGTAGACACAGATGGCCAACACTTTTATGGCAAACAATGTTAAAGCCCGCCCTTCAAACTGAAGCGAAAGTTGTGTGTTTTACTGGCAACGTGGCAAGTTGCAACTAACAAACTTGCATCATGTGCCACATTCAAAGAAAAGTTTACCACTTTGGTTGGCCGATGCAGAAGCGTACACCTGTGCCCTGCCCCCATACAAATAAAACAAATGGAAAATTCATATTTACAAATATCGCCAGTAAGTTTACCCTACATTTGGCCAATTAATGTCAAGAGCAGGTGATGATAAAAAGTTTATCAGACAGACAGTCAGTCACCTACTGAATTGGCCATCTGGCATTAAATTGTTCTTGTCATTCCATATTCGATTACGTTAATCCTAGATACTCAAGTGCGTGTTGGCAACTTTTTGTAATTTATTATTTTTTTTTTTTCTGATTTGTCAGCGAAACTTATAATTCCCCTTGGGTGCGGCAAATATATAAATAATTTCATTAAACTGAAGCTTATGCCAGCTGTAAAAGCCGATTAAAGATCTTCTATATGTAACATATACAGGGACAACACACCACCTGAAGTTAAAGCTTTAAATATTTTATTTTAAAGTCTTTGCCAAAGTGAGAAAAGAAATCCTTTTCCCAAGTATTCGTTTCACTTTGTTAAGTGGAATTGTTGACGGCAGCTTTGGTTTGCTCTTTTGACATTCTTTAACTTTTGATGCCATAATCTGCTTTTCAACGGCCTAGGGAAACAATTGCATCAGCAGCTGGCAATCAATATGAAATGTATTTCTTTATCTGACACTGAAAGAAATGTATACTTATAACTTGTAAAGCAGTGAAAAGAACTGAGTTTTACTTGCAGAGAAGTATACCTTTATTTTTCTTTTGTGTATTAATTTCGGCCTTAAAGTGCATTGTATTAATTAGTAGATAAACAGAGGACGGAAGTTTCCGTTTCGACCTATGTCTATTTACTCTTAGCCAACAATGCAACGTGAGTACTTCAGATACAATCAATGTTTAATTCTGTATTATTCAACGGAACGCCCTTAAATTGTTCATTGGCTTATATTGATTATTATCAATAAAATGCACTCGGCCCAATTTGATCTTGCGGAAGTTTATATATACCCTTTAAACACATTTCTCTTTACTTTTACTAAATTTCTACCTTTATCTCTTCATCTCGGAATTATAAACTGATCTAAATTAAATATATATTAATTTTTATGATTTGTATTCTGGACTTTAAATCTTTGTTTCTATAATGTATAAACATGAAAACAAAATGCTTTTCCAATTTTTCAATTCACATATGCTGCAGGTATTTGGACTAAAATCTTTTGAATTTAAAATTAAAATGATGGCCATATTTTTGAACTTTTTTCTTTTGTTGGTTTGATGTTTTCAATATTTTACCAAGGGGGAAGCAATTTGATTGACGGAAAGCTACCACGCTGGGCTCGAGTCCAATGTAATACAATGTCTTCGTTATCATTATCGACAGCATTATCATTGTTCTGGTTGTGGGATTTTGTAACAGCCAAACTATTGGTAACCGATTGTGGTTCTGATCGTAGTTTAGTGAATTTACAGCGCTTCACTTTGGATTCCACCGGCTGATTTGATTCCACATCTGAGAGGGATTTGTGTTACAAGGACACGAAGTCACTGCTGGAATGTTACTTACCCAAACAAATCCGCTTGACTTGAATGCTATCGGCACTTTGGGTGCAAAGTTTACACTTGCCTAAAGGCATATTTGTGCAGAAACAAAAAAAAATATATATATATATATATAAATATATAAACTGAACTACTGAAACTGAACTGAATATCTGTGTAAATATATTGAATATGTATGTGTATATATGGTAGATATATAGGATTTGACACAAAACGCTCGACAAATCGTGCGTAAACACATTCCAGTCCCCTCAATTGTTGTCAAGGATTATGAATTTCAACGTCATCGTTTCGCTGATAAATCTAAAGAGATTTGCTTAGCATCCATCAAAGTGAGCATTCTTATTATTCAAAGTACTTACACTTGGAGTCAATGGGGAGATGGCGGTGGGGATTTGAATGGGAATGGAGCAATGTCCTGGCCAAGTGCGTGTCAGAACACTGTTGTTCTTGTTGTTGTTGTTAGAGAGCAACAGTGGCAATGCAAAGCGGAGATAAAAAAAAAAGAGAAGAAAGAAAGAAAACAGCAAACACCACAAATGGCACACACTCACACATACAAAATCCATTAACTAAAGTGTCAATTTAGTGACAGAGATAAAATGTCACACGCACATACACATACACAGACAGACACAGATACGCAATGCCTTTACACTGTCCTCATGCCAGTGTTTTGCTGCCCTCCCACCTCTCTGCTGTCTGCTTGTCTCTGGCTATGCGTAGAAATAAAAGAAGACAAAAAGAATAAGAGGGCGAAGCATTAGGAGATTGAGGGGAAGACGATGGAATATACCAGTGCCTTGGCAAATAGCTGAGCACAATGAATGACAGTACTTTGTATGTTTTCACATTCTTTTCCCTCCATTTTTTTCTTTGTTTTGTTGTTGTAACTTTTTCTATATTTTGTTTTTTTTTTTTTGTGTGTGTGTCGTGTTTTGTTTATTTGTTTGCTCATGTCAAAAGATCTTGGGATAAAGTTATCGTTATCGGTTTTTTGGTGTCTACATGCACGCCTGTGCGTGTCTGTGTCCGTGTTCCGTGTTGGTGTCCATGTCTTTGTTTAGCTCCAATCACCTGTTACATGTCACGTTGTGTTTGCATTACGCATACGCCACATAGGCCTGTGATTTCCTACCTTATTTTTTTTCCGTTTTGCCGCTGTGTAAAATTGTGCAATTGGCAGGCAAGTTGGAGAAAGAGAAGGTAAAATTTCAACATCAAAGGCAATAGTCGATTGACTGAATATGTGTTTACGTGTGTCTGTGTGTTTGCTCGACAGGAGGTAGAGCTTGTGAAAATCGGTTTCTTGCTCACTTTTCTTTTATTACTCATCCCTTCTTTGCCTTAAAGCCATTTCGTATGCACCACGTTCCACCGCAAAATCGGCACAAAGTGCAAGTCAATATAAAACACAGCCAGATGCAGGCATTGCAGCTTCTTTCAATCCATTTGCCTGCCAATCCATGCTATGCGTGCGTGTCTCTCTCACTTTTGCCGCTACTGCTGGTGAGAATTTCAATGGCAATGCAAACATTTTGCTACATATGCATCTATATGCATACATATATAGCAGCTGAAGTATCTGTAGAATCTTGCGAAAAGTTTTGTTGGTTTTATGCAAACTGCAACCAAAGTGGCATAAACTGCATTCGAATTCGTTGCTGAGCCACTGATAAACGACAAGTTCGTGCAAATACATGTAACAACAGACGTTAGAGCAGCCGCATAATGGCTTAGTCTTAAAAAAAGGAAAAAAAAAAAGAATCACAAAGAAAGAGAAAAACTCGAACTTCGTTTGAACTGCAATTGCATTTGTTTAAAGATTGCCCGAAAGCAATTTGAACGAAAAGCAAGGTTTGCAGTCACTTTAACAATTCCTTGAGAATTACAGGTATCTATTGGATTTTTTTTTACAATTTCAAGACAAAAATGTCTAACAAAGAGCTAAATCACAGGAAACATATTATGCCACGTCTTTAAGCTGATTTTTTACTTTTAGTGCAAGGCAGAGAAAGAGAGAGAGAAAAGTAATCAATTTTGTCTTTAAATTTTTTTTGTCTATTTCCATTTATTGATTTTTATTTCCTTTGAACATGTTGACAGGCAATGTTCTGAAATTTCTGGTCTCTGAATTTATAAGCCAATGTTGTACAGTGGTTTTGTACATTTTCAGAAAATGAAAAATCTTTTTTTGTATTTTTTCTTTCTGACCTCAAAACCCATTTCAAACTTGCTAGAGATTATTTTCATTTCTTTTTAATTGGAATTACTTCTAAGCTTCACATTTCAACATAAAATTTATCAGCCTATTAAGCATATGTTTTTTTATTTTTTTTTTTTGAATTAAATGTTTGGTAAATTTTAATTATCTCAGCAATATCACTCTTGAGACTGCACAGAGCTAATTCATTTTTGGGGCAAGAACATGAACCACTTTATTAGGGCCTTCGTTTTAGCCTTGAGTTGAGCTAGAGTTGCTCGGTTTTGCGCGTATCTAAGTGAGACACGCATATTTTTCATACTTTACACAACAAAGCGTTGCTCAATTATTCAAAACAGTTACACTCACACACACAGTCTCACATACACGTGCATACACCCACACAAACGTCAAAAAGGGGAAACCGAAAGATATGTTTGTGTGTGAGTTTGAGTTTAGGTAGAGAGAGGACGACTAGACAAGGATACTTGGGTTACACGACATTGACTAATGTTGATATGTTGTCAGCATCGTGCTACTTTTTTTCACTCTTCTTCTTCTTCCTTTGCTGATGGTTTATTTTTGATGTGTGTGCAGTTGAGCTTAGCCAACGTGCGTTGCCACTGCCATTGCCGCTGCTACTGCTCTTCTTTCGTTGCCAATTTGCTGCTGTGCGTTTTGCCTTGTGACAGGAAGCATAGGCATAGGCTTATATAGCCAGTCTCTGAGTCCGTATGGGATGTATGTGTGTGTGTGTCTGTATTGACGTGACACATAGTCGTAAAGGATTTTCTTTGATGATGTTATCGTTAATGGTCCATGGGTACGGGCTCACAAGCATCACATTCAGTGCCAACTTCTGCTTTGGCTCAACTTTGGCGGATCGTTAGCGCCCACGCTGAAATATATTTTTCTTCTTTTTTCTCGAATATGAAAATAGAAGAAAGGGGAGGTGAAGCAGGAGGTGTTACTGTTGTGTTTGCTTCCAATGCCATCTTCTTTTGAATAATGATGCTTGGGAGCTACCTAGAGGATTTGCCTTATCGCAAGTTTGGGAAATGGATGAGGGGGACTCTCCTACATCGGTCTACCAATTAAATTTATCCCAGCTGAATTGGCTTTTCCATCAAAAACAACAAGAACAACAACAACTGGAACAAGCAAATGCAATACATTTTAATTAGCCACCCAGGCCACAAGGATATGCCAAATTTAATTATATGCTGACCATTGCCAGGCAAATAATCTGCTGTCCTTGTTAGGTAGTTATTGTTGGCTATTGAGGCTGCTGACATTGTTGTAGTTGTTGTTATTCACTGTCATGTTTAGTGGTTTTCTTCTTCTCCGTCACTGGAGTGTCATATTTATTCTTGTTAATTGTCAAGTTACCAGCCAGCCATAAGACGTGAGAAAAATAAGCCAAGTGTTAATACCAAAATAAGAATAATGCGACCTTGACTTATTCCTTATACCTGAGTCAAATCTAATGAATATGAATAGGAATGACGAACAGCAACAGCAAAGAAGAAAATTGAATGAATATTTCTTAGCTCATACCTTATGATGGTCTTAATTGTCTGGGTAACATGGTTTTGATTACATTTGAGGTCGACATCGTTTCATCAATCTGGAAATACAGTAAAACCCAAGTAACTTTAGGCTCACTTTTAAAATACTTTGAATAATTAAATTCATTTCCTTTAAGAGAATTTATTTCTTGTTTTGAATTATGTTTATGAAATATATAGTTAAAATGTTTGTTAAACATTTATAGTTGAAGTGGTCATCCTCAAGGTATAATAATTTTCAGAAATTAATTCATGTCGATGTTTGCTTGGACTTAATTGTGGTTCATCCAACTGGAATCCCCACATATTTCACTTGTGACACTTGATGGCTAATTTAATTTAAACCACATAATATATAAATTTAACCAGGAATGAGACAAGGATTCAATTTCCTGCATTCAATGTTCTGTATGTGCATTCTCCTGCTTTTGGTATTTGCATTAAAATTCTTATTAAATGATATGGCTCTCTGGCCAGCAACAGCACAAAACACTGTTTTCCCCCCACAATAATACGAAACATTCTTGCCACATAAACATCAAGAGAGATGTAGCAGCTGAAAACCACAAAAACCTTTCTTGACCACACATTAATTAACCCCCCCAAAAACTACGAGAAAATGTGGGTAAAATTGGGTCTAACATGCCCATGACCAAAGAATACGTATACGCAATGTGCGCTCTCTGTGTGGCAAATGTGCTTTCTTATAGGCATATATATATGTTTATAGAATGAAAATGTGTGTGTGCCTTTGTTGCATGTAAATCATTTTAAAATTGACAGCAACTGAGCATTGATAGGATGATCTATTGATAGTGTGTAGATTTGTAATTTATACAAGACACGCCTCTTTGTTGTTTTGTGCACAGATAATTAGACAATCGAAAGAAACAAACAGAAAAAAAAAAAAAATTGACAAAACAAAAACAAAACCGAAAACAAAAATGTTGTCTATAGGAATTAGCTGAACCAAAGAGGGTTTTGGTTAATTGCTAATGGAAATTGCATGGCATGTTAAACAACTCACACTCGTGTAACAATTGAAACTTCTGCAGTTGTTGCCGTTGTTTCAGTTGCAGTTGTTGTTCTTGTTCCTCTTGTTGTTGTTGTGCTTGCTGTTGCATTTACACTAAACAAGCAGACAGCACAAATAACAATTTTGGGTTTACATGCATGAAACACGGAAGTAAATTAAGAGGGTGGCCAAAACTGAATATCGTAACTTCAACCACCTATTTTACTCTTAAATATATTTTTAGTACACACGACAAGAAAAAGCTCTCTCTCGAGACAGGACACTAGTATTTGCTCTCTCTCTCTCTCGCTCTCGTATTCTGTCGTGCTAATGCTGAGGGGGTTGGTTGCCGAAGCTAACCTAGGCCAACGACAGTTCAGTTGCCTTTTGCTTGTGGCATAGCCGTAGCTGGCTATGTCTATTATGCTTTAGCAGTATATTTTTATATCCATGGACAGAATCTCCGACCGTATCAACTAAATACTTTCTTGATCAACATTTCAGTTGTTCTGGATCCAGGCAATCTATTTTATTGCTATAGCATAAAGATTTTATACGATCGGTAAATATGTTCATGTTGCCAAAGTTTTTCTTATTCTTATGTTTATACAAATTCACCAGTTCCCAAAAAATTGATTGATTTGTCGAATGCCTTAAACACAATTTCGATCTTGTAGCGGCCATCCAACTTCATTCCAGTTGTTTTATTACATTCGCATAATAACGCCAAAGTAATGGATACTTTTGTCTTCCACTTCATCTATATTTGTGATATATTGAGTCAAGTACATTGCCTTTTAGAAATCTCTGTACACTCAACGTTGGGTGCCAAATACCAACTTCCCAATGGTATGCACTCAAATATACCTTAAAAAGAACAAGAAATGGTATAACACACTCAAATTTTTAAGCATTCGATCTTTAACTGAATAAACTAAATAGTAAGTTTTATTTTTAAAATCTTGCCAAATGGTGAGCGATTTTATATTGTTTCTCTTCTCACAACGCGATCTGTTGGAACGGTTTTCCATCTGGAATTAACCGGAAAATTCCATGAAAATTTTATTTTGTCGTTCTCCATCTCTCTAGAAAGTCCCGACAAATCGAGAAACTTATCAAAAGTCATAACGTTTATTGGCTCATTAGGAGAGCGTTCAAAAATGATAGAGATACAGATCTTCCTTTGCTTTTAAGCTTTTAATAAAAATCAGGACGACAAAACTAACTGATATAAAAAGCCATAATCGATCTGTTTATTTTAATGGAATATTTACCATAGTCAACTTGTTTTTGTTGTTGTGAAATATTAAAAGCCATAAATTATTATCTTTATTGATCGCAATCAACAAAACCCATGAACATTTTTAGGGCGAAAACGCAAGATTTAGATAGCAAAGCTTATAATTAAATAAACATGTTCAAATTGATTTAATTTCTTGATACGTATCGCAAAATGTACAGATTTAGACTTTTGTTACGATAATTATGGCAAAATGTTTAAAGCAAAAACAAAGGTTATCAACTAGTTGCTTCAACTGTTGCTAAAATTAATCGAAAAGGTTTTTTATTTCCAGACAATTAGGCAAGAAAAATTTTATCTACAGGTTTTGGCTGGACCAAAGGATTTCGATTCCACGTAGACTTTTGTTACAGTTAAAACTTCTGCTGATTTAAACAAAAAAACAATAGATTCATCGTGGAAGCAAATCTTCTTTTTATTGCTTAAAGCATATAAATTTTATTTGGTAGGTGACTAAGTTTTTCAAATTTCAAAAATATTATTTTTGTCCTTTAACAAATTCGCCCGTTACCATAAAACAAGTCCGTATTGGACGCTTTTTGTTAAATTTATCGAATACATCAGCGGTAAATTCGCCCTTATAGCGACCGCTCAACTTTGCTCCGGTGTTCAAGGAGAAATAAACTTCGTAGGGCCTGAACAACCATTTTATCTAAAATACAATAAATTTAAATTAGAAACTTGTTCCCCGTATTTGTCATGTTATGTTGGTTAATTACTCCAGGAACGTTGACGCATTTGTCTTTCACATCATCTGCATTAGTTATATATTGAGTTAAGTAAGTGTACCAGTATTCGTTTGGGTCATAAAGCACCTTGCAGAAATCTTTATACGCTATGTTAAAAATCGTTGGTTGCCAAACACCAACTTCCCAATGATAGCCACTAACACGTACCTAAACAGATGATATGGTCATTATAGTCAGTGATTTGGAATTGTATCTCTTACCACAATCCGGTCAGTTGGATCAATTACATTCCATTTCACTGTTAAATTTCCTGTCACCTTTATTATGTCGTTGTCCATCTCTCTAGTTACTTCCGATAAATCGAAGACTTCTTCGAAATCGAAAACGTCCTTGGGTTGATTAGGACAGCGTTCAAAAATTTCCGGATTATCAAAAAGAAAAATATTTCCTGCTCCTTGTAAACTTCGCACGAACATCAACATGACAAAAATCACTGATATGCAAGCCATTATTGATCCATTTACTTTTGAAATGGAATGGCAATCGCAACCTGCTTTTATATGTTTATAAAGCCATAAAATATTATCTGGATACCAATCAACAAAAACTCATAAACATTTTTAATGGCGGTCATATAAGATTTAAATAACCAAGCATATAATTAAATAAAATTGTGATGTTATGCGATATTTCAGGACCGACAGTAGTAGTTAGAGCGATGAAGTTTATTATAAAAACTTAAAGGAAAGTGCAAACCTAAAAATGCTTTCAGACCATTTCGTACCGAGGGAATTAAACCATGACCTAATGCGTTTACTATGTTGTGGGACTTGTCTTGTTTAAGGCTTAGCCGAAGGCCAAGTACAAGTTCCTTCAACTGTTGCTCAACTAAATCATTCATTTTGTTTGTTTCCCCTCGAGTTGAAGAACTATTTTTATTCCGGACACGTGACGAGTATGTTACCAAACAGCCCCTCAGACATCTGGTTCTGTTCTGTCTTTTGCTTAGATATTGTGGTTATAAATAATAAATATTTACATACAGACAACAACTAACTTTCCCTCTTGATGGGGCAATCCTCTGTCTGTGTAGTTCAGCTTTCTGCTGGGTAGCATTGGTCACGCTCAAGACGGACATTTCACACCAATTACTTGCAATTTGCATACAACCAACCGCATGCAAATGACACAATGCGAAGTTCCTCCTTAACTCACATTCTATTTGAATCTCAAATGTAATCAACGCTGGCCCAAACCCAAAACCACTCCAAACTTTTTGCCGTTTCATGTCAGAGTCTGTGCCACCATCTTTGTCTCTGTCGCTGGCGGTGTCCTGGCTCCAGACTCTATTAGGTAATGAATTAAGATGCGCATTGAGATCAATTGTTTGAAAATGCCACAGCGACGAGTTCGAAATTCATTCGGCAAATTGCTAAAGTTGCAACTTTTCATTGGTTTTGGATTGCAAGTTTTTTTAGAGTTGCAAATTAATGATTTGCACAAGAAAGTTTATCAAAGAGATTCAACAGCAGTTAGCCAGTTAGTCAATGAGTCAGTCAACTAAATCCGTATAATTAGTTTGTCAATATGGCAAAATCTTTCGATTGATTCGGCTTTAATCTGATAAGGTTTAATTGTGGTCAGCAAATGTCACATGGCCACAATTAATTAACACAGTCAAAGTGATTTGCCCATTTTCGGCCTTTAAGTGAATTGTACTTGGCAGTTATCCATGCCTAATGATGATATGTCAGTTGAATGGGTCGCAATGAAAGTGGCATTTCAATTTTGTTTGAATAATTTATAAGGTCAAATCATTAATTGGCCCTAGTCCATATGTGCAGGATCCAAGAACCACTATACACATTGGGGTATTACAAACATGAGAGGCCAAAAGTCCAACAAGTGCTTAAACAAGTGGCGGGAAGAGAAATTGGAAAATGAATTTTCAGCTGATGTTGACTTGGTTTGCTTGCTTGCACAATCAACATGCAAAATATCTTGCTGTAAACAAGCAGATAAGCTGATGCCATAATACATATGATACAACTAAAAAAAAACACAGAGTACAAAACGAATCGACTAATGTAATACCCTTTATAATATATTAAAAGATTTTTCCTTGTTTTTACCAGTTAGGAATGGCATTCTTTATGCCGTTGTTACATTTTGTGGTTGTTTTATTTCAGCGAAGAATTTCTATTGCATTTTCTGTACAGTTTAACCGCAAGCTCAGGTAATTGGCTTGAGTGAATTGTGGTATGACTTCTTAATAGGAAGTGATTTTAATTTAAAGTGACCTCAAATTATGACAATATTTGTATGATTCTTGTTTAAACTAATATACCCAAGCTACTGCATAATGTAAACCAAACTGAATCATTTACATATGTACACGATATGGAGGAGGGAGAAAGAGAGAGAGAGCAAGAAAGGCTAGTGAACAAGGGATGTCGGTTGTTGTTTGCTATAGCAAAGTCGATACCAAATTGACATTTAGTATAATAAATTGTATGCCTTGTCTTTTGCCTTTTCGGTCTGAAGATTGGGAGTCGGGAAACTGGGATCTGGGATCACGAGCAGCAGTTGCGATTTTGTATTGTAAATTATATTAAATATGCAAGACAGTGCTTGCGTATAAATCCCCTAAATGAATTTCAAGCACGCAAACACACGCGCCAATAAGCAGCATACACACACAAGGACATACACGCATACTTAACACACAAGAGCACACATTTACTAACGCATACGCACATGCACACACTCACACACACACACACTCTTCTATATATGTATATAGACAACACATTGAACAATTTTCTGCACTGCTTTGCACGCGCGTCTCTAAAACTTGCAAACTGTTTATTGGAAATTAGTTTAAGCATCCTCTCTCCCACAAAGCATTGTCCTTGGATAGTTAAGCTTTCTTATTGCTGTTTTAGTGGCTTAATTTTTTTCATCTTCTTCTTCTTTTTGGCCTTCTTGTTGTTGTTGCCGATGCTCATAAATCTCGGTAGGAAATTGTTTGAAGACTATAGAAAAATTAAAAATCGGATCACGTATCCAAAGTGTAGCAAGTTTCGACTTCCTATAAGCACTTTGTCGTAAACGAAAATAGAAAACAATTGCAAAGGAAATCGAATGGGTGGGGGAGGAGATCTAGAGCGTTAGGTTATCTAGGAGAGTAGCGGGGGGAACTTGGGGGAGCAATTCCCCGTGTGTGGGTGGTAATTTCACAGCTTGAACGCAATAATACTGATGCGTTTCACATTTAGTGCACAATTCTCAAAGGCAACAATTGCGTATACTTAACCTTTGTCACCCGGTCAACCCTTCCTGTCCAACATTTAACCCATTGACCAGCTTTAAGGCATGACCCATTTGTTGCTGCTGTCGTGGTTGCTTTTAATGTTGTTGCAGTCGTTTTTTGCTTTTGTTGCTGTTGTTGCTACTGTTCTTTGGCACGCTTGTCACATTGAATGCTTTACGCTCGATTGAGTATTTATTTGATTTCTCATTTTCTGTCTGCCAGTTCGACTATTTTTTTACCTTGTTCTTTTCATTCTCTCACTCTCTCTCACGCCGCTTCTCTATTTGTTTGTCTCTCTTTCGCTCGCTCTGTTGCTTTCTCGCATTGCTCGTGGAAGTTTCTTGGCCACTTTTCGCTTCAATTTTTTTTTTTTTTGTATTTGTTTGACAATGAGAGAGTCTATGTCAGTGTATACGTATTTTGTACATATATATGGTATATTTGTATGTGTGTGTGTTTGTTTGTGTCTTAGTGTTTGTGTTGTAATTCAAGTTCTGTGGCCAAAAGTTAGCCACAGTTGATTGGTTAGGCGACAAGGCTTTTTGTTCTTCTCATTGTGCCTGGGCAAACTTCGATGGCTGCCGTAATTTCCAACTAATGGACGGGCAAAAGTTAATGAAACTTCAAGTCATGATGTCTCCAAGCAAAAGTGCATTAAAGAACCACCACATACAAACGCAAAACCCACACACAGTTATACATATGTGCCAATTGTCATTGGTTCTTGACTTGAAGTAACATAAAATATTCTAACAGAATTTTAAAGCGGCCAACATTGCGCATAAGAGGAGCATTTTTATACCCTTGCAGAGGGTATTATAAAATTGGTCAGATGTTTGTAACGCATAGAAATATACATTTCCGACCCCATAAAGTATATATATTCTTGATCAGCATCAATAGCCGAGTCGATTAAGACATGTCCGTCTGTCCGTCTGTCCGTCTGTCCGTCTGTCTGTTTCTATCAAGTTTTAGACCATAAATTTTTAAGCTACATAGTTGAAACATGAAAAGTTAAGTTCCTTAATCTATGAAGTATGAAAAGTGTGAAAATGAGTAGGATCGGATAATTATCACCAGAGCTATTAACTAAAACGTGGAGGTACCTCGAGTAAAATAGCAGTTTTCTCTGGCAGCAAAGAAACAAAAACAAATTCCAAGCAATCACACACACACATACATATGCAAAAATTGGTCACCACGCGGTGTGTGAGAGAGACAGAAACATTTGCGTTGTGACAGAACAGAACGAATTTTAAAGAGCGAGATGCCATGCGTTTGCTATATGTACATACATACATATATGTATGTCGAACTAGCTTAAGTGAGTTAAGTGAGGATGGTGACGTAGTACGTAAAGGTCGGTCGCACGATGGTTCGGTGATTGGTGGGTTCGATTCTCCGTGAATTCGGGAAAATTTTTAGTTGAGTTTTCTCTTCAATTACTTTAAAAATTTAGTTTTTAAATTAAATAATAAAACAATGAAGCTGCAAGGGTATACAAACTTCGGCAGAGCCGAAGTTAGCTTCTTTGATATTTTTTTTTTTAAATTTTATTAAAATCCGTTTTCAATCAATCGATTTTGCCCAACAAATTTTTTTTGGTATACAAAACACGTGTTCCTCTTTAATCATTCTTTAGGTTTATCTATTTCCTCTTGGGCATTCTTAAGTCAAACAATTTGCAATACTTCAGAGCCAACGGGCAGTGATTTTATTACTTGAAACATTTTCAACGACTTTAGCAAAGAAATTGCTACTTAAAGTTTTGCCTGCTGTTTATATCTGTTTATATTAGCATTGTTTAGCAAAAGTAGAGTTTGAAACTTTAAATGTGACTTTTACTGATCGCTTACTGATTACGAATGGAAAATTGTAACTCTATCCACGAGTCATCTCTTTGTCATCTTTCATTTGTCATGATTCAAAATTGTGAACTGTCGACCAAAAAAAAAAACAAAATTAAAGAAAGGGCAAGGGAAATATCAACTGTCATGGTAAGTTGCTACAGTGACAGACAACCTGCCACGACCTGGTCTGCAACTGATGCTGATTCTGAATCCGAGTCTGTATGTCCTGAACCGGATGCTATTCCGTAAAACTGAATTTCAGACAATGACATGTCTACTGTGGCAAGCCATTGACACTGATTTGCAGCATTCAGAAAAGCAACCATAAAAAAAAAAATGTATTGTCTACGTCAACATTAAAAATGAAAATCATTTTCATGCTTTACAAAATAATGATATCAAATTGTAATTCGGGTTATCGGGTTGCAGTTAAAAAAGATAAAAAAATATACAAATTTGATATTGAATGATATCGATGCTTTCCATCGATAGACAGCTAATTAATGGAAACTAGAAATTGGAAGGGGAAACCCAAGCCAAACATTTACAGATGAAATTTATGAATTCATTAATTAATTTTACTTTTCCACTCATTCAAAGTTTTATTAATTGAGAAGGGGAATAAAAACGCTTTCAAGATACAATATTTCTCAAAATTTTACATCTTTAGTTTAGTTTGTATCAGTAATCTTATACAATCTTTTGGCAACAATTTAAAAAAGGCATATTTCAGAAGTGATTGATTGGCTTGATTTAACAAATATGAGTTTAAACATGGCTTAAATTGAATTTTATTTAATATTGCCAGAATATGAGCTTTCAGTCTCAGCTCATTACTCATATATGTATAGTAAGTAAGTAGGGTCTGTGTGCTTCTGACAAGACTTGTTATTCTCCATAATCATTATTTTTTTTTTCTTTTGGGGGGGGAAGAAGGAAACTGCCTGCATCTGCCCACAGAGATGTCAAACAATTCTGACAAATGACTTGAGGCGCAGGCAGACAAACAATCAGAATGCCAGGGAACATCTCATCTCATCTCATCTCCATCCTGACTGGCACGCACAATTTATAATTTACATTTTGACTAACTTGCAGAATGAATGCAAAAATGTTGTCATTTATCTGGTGAAGTAAAGTTTTCTTAATAAAACACACGCACATGTGTCTGGGCAAACAATGCGAATGAGAATGCAAATGAAAATGCAATCAGTTTGTGTACTTTTGCCTCTATCTGCATCTGCTATCTGTATCTATAGCTGTATTTCAATTCTGTGTTGGTATCTGCCAAATTACAACAAAAGAAAAAAAGCAACAAATATATACACATGTATGTATATATATAAAAAAAGAAACGTTGCATTTTGGTATGCCGAGAACTCAAATCAACTTTTAGGGCTCCAGGCATTTGAATATTTAAATTCGATTAGAAGGTAACAATGCCTTTCGGATACGTTTTAGTTTCGCTTACATATTACAAGAGTCTCTTATTGCTGTTGTTGTTGTTGTCTATTGGTATTCATGTTGTTTGGCATTCTGGTTGAAATAAGTCTTACACGTATCTACCTCTTGTACACCTTTTGGGCATTGCTACAAATTTTGTAATATACTTTGAGTTGTTGTAAAAAAAAGAGACCACACCAGACTGCATGTAAAAAATCGACTTTTGTAGAAATTGAACATTTACATACATACATACAAACATACATATATGTTTGTGTATTGCCTTTAAAGCGATTTAGATATATCAATAATGTGTACATTCTTTTACCATATTTAACTTGGAAAATTTGCGGATTTCCGCCCAAAATACTTGGACTGCCTTTACCATCGTTGTTTTTTGGCTTACTTTTGGGTAAACAAAAAAGAGGAAAACCCTTTTAAAAATTTCAGTTGAGTGGTTCTCATAAATTTGTAAGTCTCTGCTCTCTTTTCATTCCCTGCTCTAGTATTTACACTGGCTATATAATTTGGCTTTGAATTTATGTGCCATATGGCGTGTTTTTTTTTTTTTTTGCTTCTGTTTTCTCTTTTCACTGTTGCCTTTCACCTAACTAGCAATTTCTTGTCATAATTCATTGACGAAATTATTAAGGAAATGCCATCAGCCACTTTTAGCTTAATTGGCACACTCCGGCCTAAAGTTCTTAAGCATTTGGTCAATTGCCTTTTTCCCTGTTGTTCCCTTTATGTTTTTGTTTTGCTTACATAAACTACTCATGGCCCCAAGGATTGTATGCCTCCATAAGTGGTCTTTATCTTGCTTAGGAGAAAGAAAAAAGAAGAAAAAAAAAACAACCAAACAGAAAACACAGAAAACTGTATGTGTATGTATGTATGTTAGCTTAATCTGACAAACAGTTGCCAAACTTTTGCATGGAAGCCATATCCCTGAGGCAGTTTTGCGAAAAATTTTCTAGTGTATAGTTCCCACTTCTTTTCCCTTCCTTCCTATCTATGTACATATAGATATCTCTCTTTTTGTCCTTCTCTTCGTATCTCTATCGCTTTTAAATGTTTTAACTGTTTCTGACTGGCACAATGGAGATACACAATGGATGGAATGGATGGCGTGAGCCAAGTTTTCTTCTTTTGATAAGCATTGGCGTCTACTTCAATTCCACTTGTAGATGAAATTAGCTGCAGTTTTCGACTCCGGGAAGACTTTCAATTTTTCATTCTTACACAAAGCTTTGAGATGCATATTTTGAGCTATTAGTGAGCCAGAGACAATGCCGTACTGCTGGCAAAACAATGCGCATATATTTTTCACTAGTTTTTCATAAATTATTCACTACAAATGGCACACGAAGAAGAGAAGGGACAATGAGATGAGAGGATGGCGACAGAATTCGGGCAGGGATGACAAAGGATGGCGGAATAAATGAAAAAAGTTGAGCATGTTTTATTGCAAGTAGCTAAAAAGATGGCACACAAAACAATGCAAAACATACAGATATAATACAACCATACATACATACATACATATATATAACGGAAGACGTTCGTTTTGCACCAGTTTCATTCGCAACTCCCCCCACCCATTAACTTTTGCATAAATTGAGTGCAATGTAGATGAAGAATAGTAACGAATAGTGCAATGAACTTGGGCAACTAACTGCAAAATTTTTTGGTAGAAATAGCTTTCAACTCCTATCTGGTGGGGATGTGGCCTGTTTTTAATTAAATGCGACAACCAAAGGCTGGCGGCGCAAGTCAAATGGAGACTACAAAATGATATGCTAGAAGAAAAGAATTGAATTGATTAATAAAGCAAACTAAAAATAGGTAAATATTACTCTACAAGTTTTCTTACAGACAAGGTTTAACTATAAATGAATACTAAAAGAGTTGTTCTTGGGGAATCTAGTTTATATCTTTCATTAAGTCTGTCCTTAAAGAGTGCCTCAATAATGGAAATAATCAAAATGTTGTCAAGGAGAACTTTTTCAAATAAACAGGTCTCGAAATAAAAGCCCATTGTTTGCAACATCAAGAGATAGACCTAACTAACCGAAATGAATTTACCACAATGACCCCACATGGTTTTTGCATTCTACGTTGCATCCTTACTCTAGAATATTACCATCGCCTCACTACTCTTAATGACCACTATAATGGATGGTACATTTTCTGCTACATATCTCTTTGGTCCGGAACAATGCCAAAACTTTGCACCTCTGGTTGCTGCTTAGACTTTGACTCCCCCTTTTTCCAGGTGTTTGAGCAGTTTTTAAAGTGGGTTAAGTGATTTTCAGCTCAATTAACATTGCAAAAGAAGTTAAATGTGCACCAATGGGGCGAGTATAAGTACTCAAACTTTAAATCACAAGGCCACAATGTGTTGTCATATAAACAGACTTTGGGACTCGTTTTCGAATTGAAAACTGAGAGTCAGAGGCCTAGAAGACTGACAGACTGACAGTCTGCCAGAACTGTCAGGCCATAAAACACTAAAGGCCACTTGCGGGTCGTTGTTGTTTCTGTAGTTGTTGTTGCTGCTGTAACTGTTTCAGCTGCTCTACAAACTTGAGCGTGAATTGCTACTAAATTGCAACATCAGAGTTAACTGCTCTAAACTTACGTGACATAATTATGCGTTTGACTAAGATGAAAACACCAACAGCAACTACAGCAACAACAGCAACATCAAGAGAACAGTCGAGCAGTTGTTGGGCTGGCATATGGCCGCCTGGGAGTGTCTGAGCTGAGTGCTGTTTGTTGTGTAGTCCTCGTAAAAGTCCATGCGTATACGTGTTTGCATACACATATGTGTGTGTTTGTTAGTTTCTATATATATGTGTGTGTGTGTGTGCGTCGAGTATGTGAGGTTGTTTACACATTTACTCTGAAATGCATGCGCCATGCAAAACGTGCAGACAGACATCCAGCCAGGCAGCCAGGCCAGACAAATAGACAAACAGTCAGTTAGGCCAACAGCAAGAGCAGCGCCCTGCCTCCCATTTACCCAGTTCGTGCCTAGCAACATTTACATAAGTGTGTTCTCCTACACACATACACTCACAGATTCGCACGCATACAAACACATAAACACAGAGGCAGAGGCAGAAGCAGCTGTTTGCGAGCGGAAGACGCTTAATGAGCACACATTGCCAACATGGCTCTCTCTCTGTGGGCTTGGTTGGCCATAAAACAGATTTTTATTGTGCTAAAATTAACTTGTAGCACGCACAGACAAAAAAAAAAAAACAAAAATTTCAATGAACTGGTCAAACAAACATCAAACATTTTGGCTTATAACAAAAAAAAAAAAAAACAAAAATGAAATCAGTTCAAGGACAACATCTCATTTCCCCATACGACATTGGCACCCCCTCCTCTTGTATTTACTTTTCATTGGGCTTGGAGTTTTGGCCCAGACTCGATAGCATTTTGATTAACGATATTGTGCACTAATGTCAAAAGTCATTCAATCAGCCCATCCCCAGCCAACAACATATTCAGCTCTCCCACTTGATACATACGCACAGCCATGGACATCCTTTGGGCTTCCTGCATACCATCGATTTCTAGTCTGACTCCATGTTTCATTCATGGTTTCGTTGGCAGCGGCATTGTATTTTGCGTTGACAGTATCGATTGATCATTGGCACGTGATTGAATTCAATTTGATGAAATACTTTAGCCAATATGTCGTTGATATCGCTGGCGCAAATTTTTAACGATGTGAAATTTCTCTTTTTTCACATTTTTTTTTCTTTTTTTAGATTTTGCTTTCCTTTTATGCTACTGTCAGTTTGACGAAAGAACAAAGAGTCAATGTAAATAGATGATGTTTGCTTTTAATGGCTTTCGCTTTAAGCCACGATGACATTCTAATAAGAGAAATGTTAGGACAAGTGGAATGCATGATTGAGTTCATGGCAAAGATATTAATTGATTGGTTTCAGTAAACAATCTCTTTTACAAATCTATTTAAATTGTCCTTTAGTCAGATTTTAAAAATCCTTCTAAGAAATATATCATATTTAAAAAGTTTTCCAATATAATATATTTACTGAATCCCTACTTTTATACTTATCCTTATTATTTAAGTGTAAGTCTACTGTTTTCTTTATTGATTTGTTCATATTTGCAATTACCGTATATACATACATATATTAAAAGATTTGAAATGCTTGATGTTGCACATTATATAAATGATACGCAAATGCCATTGGAATGCAAATTTAAAGCCGAAAGTTAAGTGCGTCAAACTGTTCTGGGCGAATCAATTAAAATGCCAATTGTTGTCACTGGTTGGCCAAAAGTTAACAGCAGTAAGCATGAAATCCGCTTAAATGTTGTTTGTTTGCCAACAACAAAAACAACAACAACAATAGCTACCAGGCAAAACAAATGGATATTATCTTTTTATCTGTTTGGTATGCCATTATTATTGCTGTTGCTTCTACAGCTGTTGTTGTTGTTCTTGTTGCACAAATGGCGCAAAGCTTTTAGAGCCGCTGGCAAACAAAAAGTAACTGTGCAAATTCCTTAACTCTTAACAAAACAGTCGAACTTTTATGTGGAGTCAACATGGCGTATACGTAATGTGCTTAAGACTCGAAATTTAATTTGATTTTCCAATTACGTATTAAACAGACACACACACACACACACACCTTCACACACTCACACAGAGTAAAAAAAGGATATGCACTCTTTAATTGAAAATTGATTTCCCTCCACATCAGGCTCAAGTGTAAATTGCTTCATTTGTATGCAATTTGCGGATTTGTTTGTGCTAGCAACAAATTTTTGTTACCTTGTAAACTATTTGTCATGAAGAAATATACATGTATGTATATGGAAGAATGATCTTCTTTGTATGCCAGATTGCCTAGCTAAACTCTGAAGCCACTGAATTTAAATGTAGTTGTTATATGTGTGTAGTTGAGACCGGCCCCCCGCTGATTACAATTCCATTAACATTTCCTTATGAGCAAATATAATGTCAAATTACGTAACTTAGAAAACTAGTTTAAGTCCTTTCTACAAATGCCAAATATTTTTTAAATTTAATTTACGAATGTAAGCTATGAACTCTAATTATTCCGACTTGGTTCATCATCGATTTAGTTTTAATTGTATAATTAGCAATTGCTAAAAATGACTGCGTAGAGGTCATTTTATAAAGTATATTCTTAATTTTTAATTCTTTTAACTATCGGAATATTCTCTCTGTGTAGCAAATGGGCTTTAATCATTGTATGGTTTGATATTATGTTAGCTGCATCCATCAGCTGACAACAAGAATAATATCCATCATGGAACGCATTAATGCACATCCGTTGAATGCATCATATTTCCACATTATTTCGAATTATTGAGATTATTATGAGGCTGGTCACAGTGGCCATTAATGGGTCGTGTATATCCTTTCACATTATCCGTACATGTATAGATAGGGTCAGTGTGTTTGTATAGATATACATATATACATACATGCGTAATCTATGTTGACGAAGGAATAAACTTATTGTGGCCTGACATGGCCAACAGCCACAAAAGATGTTAATTAAGAAGTCAAAGTTAATCGATTTGTGGCCATCAGTGGGCAAACATGATGACTGTGGCTGTCTTTAATGTTGTTGGAACAAGCTCAAATGCGGTTAACAGGCCCATCATGACACCCAACCACCCACTCAACCAACCAGCCAACCATCACTTGTGGCTTTCGACTGCCCTTTGATGTGTTTGGAATTCATATAAATGCATTAAAGACTGAAACCCCATTACTTACGTGGATACTTTAGGCATTCCAGTAACATCTAATTAATTAATATTATCCAATTATGTTGCCCAATTATTCAGTTAAACTCTTTAATATAGCGTACAACATAAGTTGATGTTTGCCTCTACTACAAGTTTTCAAGTAAATTATAAAAAGTTTTAAAATCCAAACTAAAATGGGTTACCAAAAAGTTTCTTCCTAGAAGCTCCTTCCAAAGATACAACTTCAGACGCAACTTAAACAGCAATACAAAGCCAACAGCATACGCACACGCACATACACACAGATAAACAGTAACAAAAAGATAGGAATATATTTACCCTCTGGGCCTTTAAAATTGTTGCATCAGAAAAGGCGGAAAAAAACTTACAGCAATTTTAGTTTTCTTTATTCTGCTTACTAGTTGCAGTTACCGGAAATTCACTAATTCAAAGATGGCGTCCATGGCTATGGCTAGCAAACTTTAACTAGTACTGTTTCCGCTTCCGTTGCTTTCCTCTAGTCCCTGGGCTGGTCTAGATATGCCCTGCCCAAGCCGAATGCCACAGTAAATTTCTCATTTTCCATTTGCCATTTGGCATTCCTGTGCCATTTTCTGTACGTTAATGTTTTATGCCTGATTGACTTTTGCTTTTGATTTCTTTCGTGTGCTTTTGTTTTGCGCCTTTCTTACAGGACAGAAACATTTCTCTTTGGGGGGAACTTTTTTAGTTTATGTTTTCAGCATTTTGTTATTAAACTTTTGGCCACTGCCTCACCAAAAGCACTCCATCTCGCTTTGTTCAGCTGACCGTTGCTAAGTAATGAGATTGATTTTAATGTCGGCTTCATCTATTATTTTGATTTTCTTCATTATTCTCCATTCTTTTTCTGTTGTTTTTCCCCGTTTTGTTCTGCCGCCCACTTGTGCCACATTTTGTTAAATTGAAATTCGTAGTTGATTGTGGATGGTTGTTTGGGTGTTTGTAATTAAATTTGCATTGTTTGAATCAGTAATAAAAAAAAAGCCAAGTGATTTTACAATTATCGTAGCATACTTTGTCGGGCTTTGGTTGAGAAATTTCAACTATACAATTTATTAAAGTGCCTCCCTATCGCACAGTGGACTTATAACAGTGTGTAATAGACTAAAAAACCTTTATACTAATATCTACATTCCTGAAGCAGTGTCAATTTTAGCACACTGTGCTGGGGATTGCATGATGGCCTATCATGTACTCAATTAGTCATTGCATTAGCTAGGTAACATTTTGTTTAACACGACTCTCTACCCCCTTCGTCCCCTAGGATACATCGAACTATGTTGCTGTTAAGTAAATAAAACAATTTGTAATTGAGTCACGTAATTTGTAATCTGGCAAATAAATTGATTTGTTGTTAAATTCGCTGAAAAACCCAAATGCAAAGAGCTAACTATGTCATCTATGCCAAGCTTTTACTTCATCTGATGCCATTGCTTAAATAATTTCACTGCGAAGCGAAAATGGGCCACAATAAAAACATTCCCATATCGCAAGGAAGAAGAAAAAAAAAAGGAAAATGAATACAGAAAAATAAAAAAAAAGAATGTTAAATTCATTGGCCTGGAGCAACTTAGTCTCGGTTGTTGCTTGTCAGCTTTGTGTTTATTTAAACAGGTCAGGAGAGTTTAGACCCTTGGGCCAAAAAAAAAAAAAAAACAAAAGATACCACAAACTCGGCTATGTCGCTTCTCCATTCACCCTAGTAAATAAACAACTTCTTAAAGGTTTAGACACAAACAATATGTTTGTAAGAGTCAACGAATTAAAGTGATTAGTAATTATAAAGTTCTATTTAGAAATAAAAAAAAAAGTAAGAAAGTATCACATTTTTTTCTCTCTCTGCCTAAAATGGTTAATAAACCCTTTAAATATATAAGTGTAGGGCATCAAAAGTGTACCAGCATTAACAATTTCTATAAACAAAGAAAAAAGTTACGCAGGCTCTACATCTGTTACATGAAGTGGAACCTAAACCGAATATTGCGTTTGTCAGGACGGCTTTGTCTATGTGGTGACAGTTTTCATTGCTGTTTCAATTTGATTGGGTCGATTTGTATCGATGCCACACATTTCGGCAATAAACTTGTCTACACCTGCTAGACATCGCCGAAATCTGATGCAAACCCTAAACCCAAGTACGAAAACCAAAAAAAAAAAAGGAACAATCTTTCAGTTTTTTTTTTTTCAACATTGTCCAAAGTAAATATGTAATTGTATATTATTGTAAAACCAAATGCATTGTAATTAATTTGATTTATGATTATTAATTTGTTTCATGCTAGGAACTATGTGATGTGTATTTACATATGTCACTGGCGTTGCTTTTTGGCTAGTGTCGTCGGCATTAGAGAATTTGCCAAAATGAAATTTATTGCCTGGAATTTGATTTAAATATTAAATACGTCTGAGATACATGCATCCTTATAACAGAAATATGTGTATGTGGTATTTGTATGTGGCCCAACCCTTTCGAGTATGGCTTGAGCTGCTGTCAGGTTGCTGCTGCTTGGTCTAACTCGACCGCAGACCAAATGAAGCGCAACTGAAAATAGTTGATTTTGCCCAGCACAAGGAACTGCTCGTTGGCAACTTTTCCACCAAAACAACAACCACATCGTACTATTTGTCCGTCTGTCCATCCGTCCTACTGTCTGTGTGTGTCTGTCTGTCTATCTGTGGTTTGGGCCTGTGATTTACAAGCGTAAAATAGCAGATTCATAAAATATTCAACACTTTGCTTTTGCTTTAAGAACCAAAAATTGTTGTTGGCTTTTGTTTGCATTTATCATTCATTCATTTTGTATTGCATAAATGATAAATTGTTAATGATTTGCCATTGTTGCAAAGAGAATCCAATTCTCGATCCTCTTATTAGACTCTTCCTTAAAGCCAATTGCCTAGCAGCCATTAAACAAATATTACACATTTAAAATAATGTTATATTAAAAACCAACAAGAACAAAGCAGCAGATCGGACAGGGAAAGAAAAATGTGTGAATTTATTAAAATTTCATTAAAATTTATAGTTGAGCCCGAGCTAAGGGTAAATGTAAATGCTCATAAATCAGGAAATTAATACATGTACAGACAAACGTATATATATGTGGGGGGGTTGTGGAGAGGGTGGTCCATCACGTGGATAAGCATAATTCATGGTTGCGTGCGTGCTCTTGTGTTCTTGAATTTGGTGACAGATTTGGAAAACATTGTTGCCTTTGTTTTTCCAAATGGGCCCTACAATTTAATAGGATTTTATTGAGTTTGTGGCATTTTGTTTAAAGTTTTCATGTTGAGTACTTTAAAAGGTCGTGCCAGCATCCATTAGTCGTCTGTCCGTCTGTTGCCTGTCCTGTTCTCTTCTGTTGGTTTGGTCGGTTTGGTTGGCCATGTAACGTGCAAATAACAAATAAATGGCCAACTAAAACCAACATCAATCAGGTCATGTTTATGCGGGTGTTTGGCTTCACCATAGACTTAAACCTCCACACAAACCCAGACTACGTCTCTGGCCTAAGACCCCGGCGAGGGTATAAATGCTGCACAACCTAGCGGCCATCTAATGCAATAAGTTAAAGTTATTGATGTTGCACACAAACACAATGACAACAAGAGCTGTAATAACATTAACACACTGCCTACATCGCCGTGTTTGGTCAAGGGCCAAGTGACCAAGGAGAGAATGCAACTCAAGTGGTTTGTGCGGCCTAGTTGTTAAGTTGATAATCCTAACCGATTTAAAGTATACAAAAACAGATGTATAAAATTATTGATAAGACGGGAAGTTAAAGGGAAAACATACTAAGAAACTTGATGATGATGATGATGATATATGATGAGCTAATCAAATCAACGTTTTGTGTCATTTATAAATTTTCATAAAATATCTTTAAAATTTCTATTATTTATATTATTTTTGGTATATCAAAATTAAAAAGAAGTTGTTCTGACATCATGGTTTTCGTTCCCATGGATAAAGAAAATTACAATTTTTCTTGCCATACAAAAAATTTCCCATTATTAATATAAGCGCCATCTATACAGAAATCTCACTTATATTTGATTTGATTTACTTTTGCTTGTCCACGAGCGCGCTCGAGCGCCATCTGTGCTTTTACGGTGGAAAAGAGAAATTTTACACGGGTATTTTCGTGATAATTTAAGTCAACCTTATTATTTGAAACTTCCCAATAAAAAGGACTTATCAAAATAACTTGTAGTAAATTACAAAGATTCATAATTTTTAAATGATTTTACCAAACTTTTCAATATTATTCAAAAATAATATTTTGTTGCTTTATAATATCTGCTGATTGTTACATTAGCCAGTCAAAGTCCAGAAATTCAATTTTCTATTGTTTTCTTCACATCAATCCATTTTAAGGATATTTGAGCTTGAGTTTCATAACACTCTAGCGGTAATTTTTTCAAATTGCTGAATTCGTATGAGAGAAAGAGCCGCCATGCGAGAGACAGAGACGCACAGAAAGTGTAAATGAGATGCATACAGTGTGTAAGGCGCAAAGTTTAAAAAAGGGAAACTTAAGCAGGAAAATCGTTTAATAATCCTTCTTATATTATCCTTATCCTTATGGCATATAAAATATACTTATTTGTGCTGCTAACGATGCGTCCTTTCCAAACAAATATAATTGAATGATTGCGGCCACTAACATTATAAAATCCGAGTAGCATGTAAGCACTGATCAAGATTATTTTACAGAGTGATATTTAATGTTTACAGTTATACCAAAAATAAATAATAATAATAATTAATTATTTAATTAATAAGGGTATAAAAGCTGTTGGCGACCGGTTATAGAAATCATTTCAATTGCAAATTCAACAGATCAAGAATGATTTATTTTCCAGTTATCGTTTTTGGACTGATCTTCCTTCGAAGTTTACATGGAGAAACAAATGACGGTTTATGAGTATATTTCAGATAATAAAGGTTCCTGGATAACAATAATCTGCAATTTAGTTTCTATCAGGAAATTCGTATAACGTGAAATCAAGTATATGGGATCATTTTTATTTACTTCCTTCCAAGATAAAAGATTATTATTAAATATCAAAGTAAAGTTTTTCACACCTTGACATAGCTTTTTTTTTTTAACTATTGAAACTTGTAATAAACAATAAAATTAACCCTTGCACCCGTAGGGTAATACGGAATATTAAAGTCGTTAAAATGTATTAATCAGGCAGAAGGATTTTATATAGCATATATACACCATCTTGTAAATACACTTCCAACCCCGTGACTATATGTACATATATTAAAAAACGTATAGCTAGGCACTCTTAGTTAGCATACCTAATAATAATTGACATAATTGAACTATCTAAAAAACTAATCGAATTATGCCCTAATTTCAATTATAAGTACGCCTTTCCAATGTTTTTTACTTTGCGGTGATCAATATCAAAAAAATTAATAATAATATTGGGCATTTTGTTTCTAACGTGCTAGTTAGTGTATAAAAGCAACTCGCGGTCATAAAAGGAGAGTATTCGTTTGGTAAACTAAATAAAATTATAATGGTCTGTTTCTCGGTTTTTTTCTACGTCCTGATGCTCATCCGAAGCTTACAAGGAACTTCATATGAATTTAAAATTGATGATCCTGACATATTCCGCGACTGTCCTAACCAATCTAGCAACGTTTTGAGCCATACCGATTTCCTCGATTTATCCGACCTCGTTACAGCGATGGATGAAAACGATATTGTTAATGTATCTGGCAATGTGTCTATCAGTTCTAATTGGAACATAAATTCTTCTGATCGTATTGTGGTGAGAGATGCAAATAAAAATATACATATTTAGTATACTCTTCTAAATTAACCCTTTAACCAAAGAGTAATATGCAGAACGATCAGTAGAAAAGGTATTAAGTTCTTTCAAAACAGTCAATTAAAAATAGAAAAAAGGCTCAATTTGTATACACAAAAATAACCTTTTGTGCAGGAGTATTTTTTAAAAAATGGCCTATTGCAAAATAATAAACGGTTCTTCTTAGGTACATATCAGCACATACCACTGGGAAATTGGTGTCTGGCAACCAACAACTTTTAATATGGTTTATTTGGACTTCTGCAAGGTGATGTATGATCCAAAACAGTTCTGGTATACCTACTGGACTCAATATATAGTCAATGCAAATGAAGTGAAAGACAAATGTATTCATTATTCTGGTGTAAGTATTTTATCATACTTTTGAGAGAAACAAAGTTTATAATTGTTATTATTTTCATTTCAGACAACTTTCATCATGAAACCTTATGATTTACGTTTCAGTTTTGATGCTTCTGGACCATTTTTAAGTGGTCGCTTTAAGGTCGAATTTATGATTGAGGTTTTTGATAACTTAAATAGAAAACGCGAGACCCGTGTTTGTTTTTTGACTACTGGCCAACTTGTTAAAATACAAGATAAAGATAAAACTATTATTTTAAATTAGTAAATGAAAAAAAGCGGTTGTTTTGCTGTACCATTGTAATACGATTGGGTGGACCTTATATCTTTGGTGATGTGCTCAGTTCTGTCCTATTAAATAATAGATCTTGATTAGAAACCAAAGCCTGCTAAAATATATCTAATGAATTTAATCAAAATCAAATAAATAAATCTGATTAAACGCCTTTCCAATGTTTTACTGTTCTTGTTGATCAATATCAGAAAAAATTAAAAGCAATATGTGGCATTTGGTTTTTTTCTGCTGATATGTGTATAAAAGGCACTTGCGCTCATTTAAATAGAATATTTCGTGTGAAAATTAAATGGATCTATAATGAATTTCCCTCCGGTTATTGTTTTTGTGCTGACGCTAGTTCGAAGCTTACAAGGAACTTCATATGAATTTAAAATTGATGATCCTGACATATTCAGCGATTGTCCTAACCATCCTAGCAACGTCTTGGGTCGTGACGCACTTATTGATTTTTCGGAAGTTATTTCAGTGATAGATGAAAACGATATAGTCCATGTGTCTGGCAATTTGTCTATCAATTCTGAGTGGAAAATTAATTATACGGATCGCATTGTGGTGAGAAATACAATTTTTATACCCTGTACCCATAGGGTAAAAGGGTATATTAAAGTCGCTAAAATGTATGTAACAGGCAGAAATATACATTTCTGACCCCATAAAGTATATATATTCTTGATCAGCATCACTAGCCGAGTCGATTGAGACATGTCCGTCTGTCCGTCCGTCTGTCCGTCCGTCTGTCCGTCTGTATGAACACCTAGATCTCGGAGACTATAAAAGCTAGAGCCACCAAATTTGGTGTGAACATCCGTCTATTGCATAGACAGATCAAGTTTGTTTCAAATTTTTGCCACGCCCACTTCCGCCCCCGCAAATCGAGAAAACGTATTACTAGAGCTGTATTAAAGATATCGTATTCTTACTTGGCACACCTAAATATATACCCAAACTGCTCCACCTGACCAAATTTTGTCCAAATCGGACAATAAATATCGGAGATATACCTATATGAGTTTTGCACTGAATTGCCAAGGCGACATTGGCTGGCAAGAGTGAGCGAGACAGCATGCGTTCGCTGTTGCTGCATGTTAAAGAAAATTTTGCATAAAGTTGATGGCGATTTCGAGGATATTCTATTTTAGTTAATATAACTAGTTGGCACAGGGTATACTCAATGTCGGCTGGGACGACTTGCTTGCTTCATTTTTTTATGTTAGATTATTTTTCGTTTATTTTCTAAATTTTTACCTTGCCGATTTACCTTACCGATAATTAAAAACCTGACAACTGTTGATATTGGCGATATTTGTATGTTTGTTTTCCGAAATAGCCGTTCTGTCAAAATCGTGTTACGTGGCTCATAAATATATTTTTATATATTGAGTCGTTCGACAAAAGCCTAATTGAAATAAAACATAAGACTAATTATTTTAGTATCTAGAAGTAAGAATATTTAAATCTGAATATTCGACTTCATTTTTTCAGGTGCGTGTCAGTACATACCACTGGGAAGTTGGCGTTTGGCAGCCAACGATTTTGAATATTGTGTATGGTGATTTTTGTAAGGCGCTGTTTAATCCTAAGGACTTCTGGTACACCAACTTTTCGAAATATATAATCAATATAAATGAAGTGAAAGGCAAATGCATTCATTATCCTGGTGTAAGTATTTTTGATTACGTTTGAGAGAAATTGAGAACTCTTATAATTGTAATTATTTTCTTTTTTTAGACAAAATACTTCTTGGAACCTTATGATTTACGTTTCAGGTTTGATGCTTTCGGACCATTTTTAAGTGGCCGCTTTATGGTCGAATTTATGTTTGAGGCCTTGGATGAGTATAATATAAAACGCCCAACCAGCGTTTGTTTTAAGTCCACTGGCGAAATTATAAAGACCCAACGTAAAGTTTAAACATTTGGCAATTGTTGAAACACTTAAAGCTGACATTTCGGGTACTTTATACGAATAAATTGTCTTAATTATTGGAATCCAATCAATGAGCTTTATTAAGTGTTTTTAATTTACAACGACACGACAACATTACCTAAATTGACAAAAGCACTGTTAATATTAATTCTAATAACAGCAATCGCTATCTATTTTTTTTCCAGGTGTAGCTTAGCAGAATTTTTACTAAATTCCAATAATATGTAAAATTTATGCATATTCTGATTCATCTGAATTCTTTAAATAAATTAAATAGAATTATTCTGCAATTGGTCAAATGAACGCTAACTGTCTCATACGACTTAACAATTTTTAAATTTTTGAAAAAATTTTGTCCTGTAAAAACTCGAGTAAAACCAGTAGAAGTGTACCAAAAATTATACTTGAAAATTAAATAACAATATAAAAAGCAAAATGTCACTTGTTTAGTTAGTTAATAATCTGCTAATTAAAATAGCCAATTACACAAATCTTTTTTTAACGCCTTTCTAATGTTTTACTGTTTGTCTCGATTGATATCAAAAAATGTAAAGTAATTTGTGGCTTTTGCTTTGTATAAAAGGCTCTTGCGCTCATTTAAATAGATTATTAGAAAAGTAAATGAATCTAAAATGAATTTCCCTCCGGTAATTGTTTTTGTGCTGATGCTCGCTCGAAGCTTACAAGGAACTTTATATGAATTTAAAATAGATGATCCTGACGTATTCGGCAACTGTCCTAACCAACCCAGCAACGTTCTCAATCGTACTGGAATATTTAATGTGTCGGAATTTGTTACAGTGATGAATGAAAACGATATAGTCAATGTGTCTGGCAATTTGTCTATCAATTCTGATTGGAAAATATATCCAACGGATCGCATTGTGGTAAAACATTTTTAAAATTATTTCTCCCTACTAATTTACTAATATGATTAATAGATTTGCGTTATTACAAGAAACAAGAAGGAAATAAAAAGCGACTAAATTATTCTGGTATTTGGGGTTAACAGATTTAAATCCGGGTTTATATACATAACATTAGTTTCAAAACTGTGTGACTTGGAAAGTAATATTTAAACTTCTTAGGTTCGTGTCACTACATACCACTGGGAAGTTGGCGTTTGGCAGCCAACGGTTTTGAACATTGTGTATAATGATTTCTGTAAGGTGCTGTTCAATCCTAAGGAATTCTGGTACGCCCACTTTTCTAAATTTATAATCAATGCCAATGAAGTGAAAGAAAAGTGTATTCATTATCCTGGTGTAAGTATTTTAAATATGTATTTTAAATCCAAAAAAAAAAAAAAGGAGAAAGAGAGACAGATAAATTTCTAATCCTTTGTAATAAATATTATTTCAGACAAAGATTTATTTGGAACCTTACGATGTCAGTTTTACTGTTGATATTTTCGGGCCATTTTTAAGTGGTCGTTTTATGGTCGAATACATGTTTGAGGCCTATGACGAGTTGAACAAAAAACGTCCTACCAGCTGTTGTTTTATAACTACTGGGCAATTTGTTAAATTACGAAATAATATTCCAATATTCAGCAATTAAAGTGACACTATAGGCTGAAAGGCATGGCTCAGAACTTGTCTTTCTATCAATTTGCAAGCTGTACTATATAGCAAAAAAGTATACTTTTTTAAACTAATCGTGGAAATAGATTTTCAGTTTCGTTATTTATGTTGTTTTCCTCCATAACTCTCTTCCACTCCCACCACAAGCAATTGTTGCAATGATTTGTCCAATTTACTTATTGCCTTACTCCACATATATAAATATACGTATGCCTGATTTTAGCTATTTGCTAGTACGCACTTTCCTTGTAGTTTGCAATTTTGGAAATTTGTTGCAGTTTTTGTTGTTGTGGTTTCTTTGGTAGCAAACTTCCGTTAAGTTGCCTGTCCTGTTGTCTGAGACCATGTCTTATGCAACAGATTGCAAATTGTAGTTTTACTTCTTTGGCCACAAGGCGCCAAGTATGTTGGCAGTGATGTTGGCCAAGTTGCAAAAATTTGTGCCACAAATTATGAAAAGTAAAATCAAATGTGGTAGCCAAATAATTAACAAATACAAAAACCAAACAAAACAAGAAAACAACTAAAGCCAAGAGATTGAATCAAACTGAAAGACAATAACAAATATAATAAATACGACAAAAAAAAGAGTAAAAACAAAAACAAATGTGCTTGAAACTTTCTTTTTATATGCCACTTTACACTGCCATTTCTATGGGCAAACATTTGTTGTCGGCTCTTACGTTTCTGTTTTTGACCGGCTCTTTGGGTTTGCCTCGTCGTTGTTAGCCGCTTCATTGGTTTTCATTTACACTGCAGTCGGATTGCTTTTGCTGCTCTTGCTGCCGCCACTGGTCGTAATTGTTGCAATTTAACGACGCCGCCGATGAGGTAACCAAAAAAAAAAAAGCAAGCAACAACAAATGCCAAGTGCCTTTTGGTCTAGAGAGTAAAAGAGAGTACCAATGTGATTTCATTTTTGGGCTAAGAGAGTTTTGGATTGAGTGCTAGGCGCGCAAGTTGGTTTTATTTTTTTCATTTGCATTTTGTTGGCCAGCAACTTTAATGCTTTGTTTACCACATTTGCATACCAATTCCAATTAATAGAAATGTAAAATGCATTTGATAATATGGCCTAATGAAAATTAAATAAATATTTGGACAAATATTTTAATAAGGTTTTCTTTTTGTTGTGGGTTTTTTTTTGTTTGTTTTGGTTTTAACTGGTCAAATGCTTTTACTGTTGTTGGCCAATTTGTTGGCCATCTAGTTAGCATAATGTAGTGCATTACCAATGCAACAGTTTGGCTTATATAAGCACTGAGTCGCCCATAACTATTGAAACTTCGTTTCTATTGGCAAATTACAGAAAGCATGCGATTTTTGTTTTCTAATTTCGCTTGATCTCTGTGTGGCTTGTCACGTTGACGGAAATGTGTGAATTATATGAAAGAAGAAGAAATGAAAAAGGTAAAATAGAAATAGTTTTCACCGTCAACACGTATACACACACACACACTCACATATCTTTAAATTGCTGTTAAATTAATGTTTAGAGTTCATTGCGGTTGCGTTTCTAAATTTTCAAGAGTCTACGTCAATTTTATCGCTAGTTGTACCAAAAGAGTACATCATCATCAGTTGTCATGTTCGATAAGCAGCTCAAAAGTTCATCACACTTCTCTGATACTTGATCATTTTTCATTGTTAATCTTGCTGCTGTTCGATGGTTAATGTGACGTTAAATAGTTGTTAGTTGTACTACATGGATGGGTCTTTCTGCTGGCCATTTAAGCCGCTTAACGGCATCGCGTAATGCCTTAATTAAGAGTTTACCAAAATGCCGTGATAAATTGGTTAAATCAAGCACAGAGTGGGCGTTTTTTATATATACTTAACTATATACATATGGGAAATGATTACTATTTGGTGTGCTTATAATTATAATTGATGCAATTCGTGCAAAATGTATATAGCGTGAGACAGCTATTATTACACTTATGCTGGTTAAATTGCAATTTAACTTATTTAATGTTTGAATTTTGTTTAAAATACAAAGCTTTAGAGAATTATAAGATTTCTAAGAACTTTTCAATACTTTTCTTTGATTCAACAATTCAAAAGTTGGCTATCATCATCAGCTTTGCTTTTTATCGTTCAAAAACAGGATACAATACATATAAATTACAATCAAGCAAAATTTGTTAGAAAAATTACCAAATATTCAGTTTTTTTCTTTTGCCAAAATGCAACTTTTTATAAGTTAATGAATTTTGTTTACAAAAGTTTTCCTGCTCGGCAGTGTTACGTGTTTTTGGCTCATTGAGAAATTTACATTCTTCAGCAAGTTTGTTGCCTGAGGAGTGCAATTTTTTTATACACATAAAGTATATATACATATATCTAATATATGTGAAATCCATTGCATGATTTTTCTAAAAAGTAAATGAAAAAAGTAAAACTTCTCTTAGCCCAACGTCGTTCGCTCTTTCCATCTCTTAAATATGGGCTGTGGCTTTATCATTGGCAGCTTTTCTCTCATTTCGGTCAACTGCAGCTCTTACGGTTGGAGCGCTGGAGAAGCGCTTTTAGTTTCGTTTATGACTTCGGCAAGTTAGGCAGCAAAATATTAGTAGCTGCTAACACACAACACAATATAATAAATTTCTGCCTGGTTTTGTTAAACACATACAAGAAAACGTAAAGCTAAATTATAAACAAAATTACGTGTCGTGTTCGTTCGTTTTGTGTGTTGATCGAATTGATCGTCTTCGCTGTTGTGGTTGCCGTTGTTATTGTCGTTGTCGTTAGTCCACGTTGTCAGCCCAAAAACCTCGCGCCAATGTGGAATAAAGTTAACAAAATCCAAAAAGAGAAAAAATTAAACAGCTGTTAGCTTCCATAGCTGTCAGTAGAAGTAGCAAGGCGAATAATACAACTGACTAATATGAAGTTTGTTGCCTAAGTCTTTTGTTTCTTTTTTGCATTGTGCTGCAGAGTGAAGGGAGCGGGACGCGCACGCGAATTTCTGTGTAAGACAAAAAAATAAAATCAAAAAGGCAAAATAAAGAAAAAAAAAAACGATATAATAAACAAGATTGTTTACTACTAGCAGAAACCACAGAGTCAAAACCAGTTGTGCAACTACAATTCGAATATTCACAACTGATTTACTAGTAGTTCAGTATTTGTGCAGTGGACGCTACAGTGCCGGTAAACTCCGTTCCCTTTTTGTGTAAAATCGTATCGAAATGGCTCCCAAGAAAGAGTCAACCTTGAGCCAGCAGCAGCAACAGCAGCCTGTTATGGATTTCGAAAGGATAAAACGTCATTTCAGCTGGTCGGATCCCAGTGCCATGTGAGTCAACTTAAAAATTTTATGAGAAAACGATATTGAATCGTATCACAGAGTGGCTACAACAATAAGCAATAAGATTCCACAGCGAGCAGATGCGATTAACATCTACCCACAATTATGTGAAGTTCGTAGCCTAACTCTTTTGTTTTCGCCATGGGCAAAACAACAACTACAAAAAGCGGTTTGCTTTGAAAGCCCAAGTCAAGAACATTCGAGTCAACATTTCCCACTTGATTAACTCGAATTTCCGTTTATTAATTGATAGATTTTTTTTGATTTATGTTATATAACAACTGCACGTGTTTTCTAGCCACCGAAATCTGAGTTATTTTTAGGAATTTTTGTTTTTTAAACCAAGAAAACAACAACATTTTTTTGGCAGTGAAATTTAACTGATAAATGAATGAATTAATTACCACAAACGATTGAGTTTGAGTTGAGTCAATGAGTGGTTGAATGAGGCGGAGAAGAGTGAGTGAGAAAACAGCGATTAATTGAGTAGGGACTAGCAAATTTTTCATTTTATTCGTTTGTATAAAACGTGAATGACACTTTGATTGGTTAATGACTCAGCCACTTTTTTTCCATCAAGGATTTTATTTTCCATTGCAGTGACTCTAAAGTTGACTTTAATTTTTGTTGACTTTCCGATGATCTCACATTTTGATGAATTAGCACCTAACTAACTATAGTCAATGGAATAGATGACTCATAAGCGTTGCATTTGCACAACTAAAAATAAGTGTATATAAGTGTTTGTATATAAATAAGTATATAATATATTAGTATTTCTCTTTTGGTCTGCACAAATTCCACGTCATGCTTATTAAACGCTGTGTTTTAATTGCAACAAAAAGTGACAAGTGAAATTTGCTTTTTTTGCTTTTTTTTTTTGCAGTTATATAAATATTAAAAGCATAGAGAAAAATTTATGACATATTATGGCACAATTGCTAAATAATAAAAATAAAATGTACAGGGAAGAAGAAAATGGCAAAAAAAAAACCCTGGAGGTGACAAAAATAGAATCCAGGGTCGTTGCTGTGTTTGGCAAATGGCTGGTTGGCTTTCAGCACTTGATTTTAACTAATTGCAAATTTAAATAATTTCACTTAACAGAAACTGCCAAGCGTACCCTAATCACAATGAATAACATACACAAATAATGAGTTTTCATGCGAATTAACGTCCATCAACAGTCGTCTCATTATCATCCCCAACTCCATCGCCACATCATCATTATCATCCTAAACGTGGTTATCATTATTTTGATGGGTGCTTGTAGTAGTTATTATAAAACATCCGGCACAATGTGTGAAAAATACTTGGCCATAATTCAATACAATTGTGTCGATCGAACGAATCTTAAATCTCTATGTTTGCCATTAATTTATGCAGCATGACATAATGTGAATATCGACCACATGCGATAAATATGGTTTGCCAAAAAAAAAGAGGGAAAAAAATAACGCCAAATGAAATCAACGTGATTTCTGATTGACTGTAGGTCGGGGCTGTGGCCGCTTTATTGTTAGCGGCCCATACCTTTGGTTGGTCTTTTGCTCTTTGTTTTTTGTTTGCTTTTTTGGTGGCACTTATTATACAATCCAAACAATCGGCTACGTCATTTCCGCATGAACTAGTTCGATTTCGTCTGTTGGGAAATGGTTGTCCATTTGATTTCCATTTTATTTAATGTAATACGTTTTTCAGCCATGCCTTTGTCAACAAAGCTTCTTTGCTTTTGGCGTGCCTTTAATTGTAATTTCAAATGCTGTTGTGTGGCTGGCTGATTGCTGATTATTGCAATGCAAAGCACGCCTTCAATAGTGGTTTGATTTTAGCACGCGTCTGAATTCTGAAATTCTAATTGCTACATGTTAAAATTTCAAAATACATGAAAACCCACATATTTGGATATATACTTTTTAATTACATATACATAGAAAGCCACCCAAGGAGAAACTGCGCAACTGATGCAGTGCTGAAAGATTTAGAAGCTCTTACTCACAGCTGGGCTAGTTTCTGCTTACAATAAGTACATCAAGACTTATCGGGAATTGCTACTAATTTTCAAGTTTTCCAAATAATTTGAGAAACATTACTATTTCACTATAAGAGATAAATAGAAACAGGTTTTTGTTTAGGTTTTAACTAAGATTTTTCTGACCATTTTGGGTTTGAAAAATGTTGAAATTATCCTTATAATTTATAGACCAAATAGAGAACAGCAATTTTGTAGTGTTTTTTAAATTGCGATGTAGATTTTAAAATTAACTATATTATGTCTTATAAACTATTGAAATTGTGAAACATACCTAGCGTATAAAATTCAAAAAAATAGAAACTGAATCGATTAACTATATATTTCAGATACATTTGCATTTACGAAACACTAAAACTTTTTAGACTTCATCGTTAACTTATTTATTTAAAATGAAAAAGCTTTTGGTATTATTTAGTGTTTTTCTAAACGAGAAAGCTTTGAGCTTAACTTTGAAACTTTTATACATAAAAGCTTAGTTTGTGCAAGTGAGCTTGCAGTAAGCTTAGTTCAAGTTCAAGTTATGGCAAAGCATCTTGGTGATAAGCTGAATGCTATGAAACTCATAACATTTGTATCTGGCCAGTGCGAAAAAAGCACACATTCACGCATTTCTCTTGCCCTACAACCGCTTAGTTTTGCCCGACAAGATAACTTGGCTGACGCCACCACCCTGTTGCTCTAATTGGCTCCAAAGATCATAGTCGTCAAGCGATATTAAAGCAAATTACGAATAATTTACTAATAATAATGGCACATTTAGCAATCAAATGATATGCTGCCAACTTGGAAATCTTTTCAGGAAAATGTTTCAGGTCTAAGCTAAGAATGTTAACAATCGTGTTGAACTCTATGACGCCCATTATAAAGCATTAAGTTTATTAGATACATATGTATTCCTATACAGAAATGTCTGTCTATAAGCGACATGTGTATGAATTTAGTTGTTGTATTTTTGCCCTGGAGGGCCATAGAAATTACTGCAAAATGATCGGTCAAAGCCCCTAAAGTGGAGTTAATTGTCAGTCGTAATATCTGACAATAGAGGATTTATTTCCTGGTGGCTATTGTAACCTTTTTGACTCTCTCAGAAGTATCTTTAATGTATATAACACAATTCTCTTCTTTGCATAAATTTTTGTAACAATATCACGTAGCCTTTATACAGAATTTTTCATATCATGAAAGCCTGTCACATAAATTAACACCGATGATATCTACAGTAGTGACGTCATCGCTGAGTTGATACTTTCTTTTGCCAACTTTAAATCAATTGCAAGAAGCTCTATCCATTGTCTTATATTAGATTCATCAAAAGATTTCTTGTCTTATTTGCTCATGGTATTAACAACAGTTTGACTAGGTTGCCTGCTAATTGGCTTAAAATATATAGTCGGAAAGGTGGGCCAAAGACAAAGACAGATAGAGATAGAGGGCATTGCACAATATGCGGCCAATCAACTTGGCAAAAAAGTAAAATCTGGCTCAAATGCCGTGCATTGTGTGCCAAAAATATTTTCCTTAGATAATTATAGACGAATACCTAGATATAATCCAGTCTCTGACCACGCTCGACTAGTTTGGAATTTAGTTTTTCACTTCATTTTAGTTTCAGCTATGTTGTTCATTTGCCAGTTTAGTTTACAGAAGACCTTGACACATATGGAATGAGTGTGGTACGAGTATATAAGGTAGATAAATAGTATATCTTTTGTTTGCAGACAGAAATCTTCACAAAAGCCAAATTCAAATTCAAAATGGACCAACCAGACAAAAAAAACGATATAAAAATGATGGCAATTTCATTTGGTTTCGTTTTTGGTTGTGTTTTGGTTTTATTTTTTTTCTTTTACGAGACAACAACGACAACTTTTAATTGAAACTAATTAAGTCGCCTGCATTTGCAGCTCTTTTGCATTTGGCCAACAACTGAACTCAACTCAACTTAACTAAACTTAGCTCAGCCCTGGTCCGTACCAGACTTTGAATGTGAGCTGTAAGAATTGCATAATATTTGGCAAACAACATCAGCCACAACAACAGCAACAAGTAGCACAACCGGACCGAAGATTTTAAAAAAACCAGCAAAAAGCTTTGCAACTGCTGCGCAAGCTTTTCTTTCGGTTTGTGGCAACTGCAATAAACAGAGTAAATATTGCAACTCGAAATATAAAAGAAGAGTGAGATCACAGCAGACGTTATCCCTAGTTAGCAAGTACTTTATAATATATATATTTTAGATGATGTTATTATTAAAGCGTTGCTGCTTTTCTCTCTTTTTGATTAACTCTCTCTCTCTATCTACTTTTTCCAATTTTTAAAAACTAATCTGTTATGCTTCAGTTTTGAGTAAACATCACATTCATCCATTTCAAATTAGGGAATACGTTCCAAAAATCTCATACTTTCATCTTAAGGTAAAAATGTAAGAGGCATAAATAAAATAGGTGATTAGGACACAGTGCAAAAACACGTTTGAAGCGAAAGGGAAATTTCATTGTTTTGTTTTGTGTACCGTAAAATGCAATGCAATGGTAAAAAAAAAAAAAAATAATAAAATTGCCGTTGCAATTAATTTAAAGTCTTTTGGCGGCTTTCAATCTTTCACAGCTTCCCAGCAGTTAGGTAGAGAGACTTCCTCGTCCAAATTGTGGCGACGACCTTGTGCCCATTTTGTTTACCACCACGAAACCAAAATGAAATTGTCTGTAGTTTGAGTGAATGAGCGCATAAGCATTGGATAAATATTACGAATGGGAACGGTTAAAAAAAACCTAAAGAGGCTCAGCCATAAACCAGATGTGGTAAAAAGTGGTAAAAATAACTACTACAATACAACTAAAACAAAGACGCAAATGAAAAGGAAAAAAAAGAGAGTAATGATGCCATGGTAAAAAGCTAAATATTGTCAACCAATTTCTTTGACTGCTTGGCCACTTGTTGTTCCCTGCACTCCAAGTCAATAAACTTGTCCAAGGCAGCGTGGTGACTTGCCAAAAACTTGCAAAAAAAAAAAAAAAGAGTTAGAAATACTGCAAGCGTGTGTGTTGGTGTCTAATGATGGCAAAGGTGGTGGGCGTCACTATAATGTTTTAATGGAAACTAAAACAACAGTTACGAAATGTTTATATATAAAGTCAAAGTTGTATATGTGTATACATATGTATATCTTGCTCGATCTTGAAGGTCTTTACAAGACTTTTGCCGGTACAAAAAATTCAAATTTAACTAATACAAACATGAGCTGTTTATATGGTTTTCGTTATAAACTTTTGTTTAATTAGCTGGAAACCCATGCTCAAAAATTGATGAATGACTCATAACTAAAATAAGGGCCATTGCAAAATCTCTGTCCAGTTCATGATGAGTGTAGGAACCCGTGAGGCGAAATTGTTGAAAATCACATTTCAGGGCCCATTAGCACGTTGTGGTTGTCTTGCTTTCCAAAAAAAATAAAACAAAAAAACCATGTCAAGTGCAGCGAAATAAGGTAATATACATTTACATATATTGGAATAATTTTAATATCTACGAGGGATGTTTACAAGCAAAAATAATGCGTTTTATGCCAGACATTAAATCTGACAAGCATTGCCAGGGCACGCGGCTTAAAATGTTTTCAAAAAGGAAGTTGAAACAACAAATTAAGAAGGGGTTTTATAAAAAAAATTATCGATTTTTATAGCTAGATAAGCGAGAAGTTTTACAGATATTAAGTGTATAGTATGTATACATATATATATTGTAACCGACCTTGCCAATTAATTGACGATCAAAAGATATAATAATATTAACAACAACCATTAAATACATTACTTAAAAACATTCCATTCATATCACACAGCACAGCACTGTATTGTTTGTATTTTTTTTCTTTTTGCACTGCCCATTTGTTAGCTATTTAAAATGTTTAAGCGCGTCTCGTTGCCAAATCCAATTTGATGGCACATTTGTCCAAAAGAAATCAAATAAAATCGAAGAAAAAAAAACACCCACAGGTATCGGCTGACTAGCTATGCATTTTCAATGTCATCATTGCGTAAATGTTGATATCTAGTTTTTTGGGGTTTTTAAATCCCCACTCCACCCTGTCGCCCTTAGTCACGCCCTTTTGGTGGGCCCAAAAACCTGCTAATTTATGGTCTGACATTGAAATTGTGCAACATTCAAACTCAGACCAAATTTAAATTAATTTGCTTTATTGATTTTTTGTTTGTATGTCGTCGAACCACTCTTCAAGTATTCTTTGCCACATTAATTATTACAATTAAATTGATTTTCGTTTCTACCTTGAAAAGGGGACGGAAAGAAGAAGCAACATTTTTTCTTTTGATAGATAAGCACGCATATTTAGCATTAAAAATGTATTAAACAAATAATTAATAATTGAAATCTTTTTGAATACGTTCATTGCCACACACATTGATGAACTTTATTATAGTTCCCATAGCACAGCAGGAAATATACATACATACGTAGATCGGAGTGGCAGGTGAATGTTGAAGTGAGTGGTGTAAGCTTTTGCAATTCTTTGCCACTCACTAGAAGAAGCTACAAATGCGCCAGATTCTCAAGGTCGACAGCAGTAGGTTGCATAAGTATACAACGTCACAACAGCGACGTCAATACACTGAGAGGTATGAGAAAGCAAAAAAAACCCAATAACTTGGACCCTTTATGTGATACCCCAACTCCAACTCCAAAAACCAAAGTCTGCGCTTTGAAGGTGAACGAGCTAAAGCTGAGACTGATACTAAACGCCAGGAGCGGAAGCCAACAAACTTTGCTGGTGTTCAACAATTTTTGCCAGAGCACTCGAGCCGATTCCATTTGATTTGACTCAAAGCTGAGTGTATGAGTGATTGAGCGGCTGAGTGCTTTGGCTGTGGCCGGTAACCAGACTGTTGGTTGTGATGGCAACTTTTTGTGCACAGGTGTTTTATTGTAGCTTTCAGTTGTGTTTTTGGCAGCAAGGTAGCCGCAAGTCCAATATCTAAACGAGTCAAAAAATCGCGCATTGAAATACACGTGCAAAAGTGCAACAGTTACGCTATTTCTCTCCGGCTCTCTCTCACTCGTTCTCTCGCTCTGTCTCAATATTCGTCTCCGTCACTGACAAAGTGTAAAGTGCAAAACTAGCCACAGCTGCTAGCAGCGACGTCAACGTCAACGCGTCCGCTTCAAGCTTAGCCCGAACTCAGGCATTTAGCTGGGCCATCGACTTGAAGTCAGTCTTGGTCGTACCTTTCCGAGCAACGCACGTGTCTTTAAAGCCTGGTCTCGATTTACGGTTCGGTTGAAGAGTGATTTGGTGCGTCCAACACCACCACTAACACATAAACATATACACATACCCCATCCCGTGACCATTAAAGAGGAATCAAGATCCCAAAGTGTTGTCCATTAATATATATACAAAGAAAAATTGTGAAGCTAAAAGGAGATCATCTGGATATATAGTAAAAAAAAAATAAATCGAGTTCGTGCCTTAAGTCATTTATTGTGCACTTAGTCCTAAACGTAAATTTGATCGTTATCTACAAAAACTGGAGAGTTTCTTGTGAATTTTAGTAGTACTCACCAAGAACAACGACATCGATAATATTGTGCAAACATTTGTACAATTTGCAAAGCAAAAGCAAAAAATAAAGAGAAAAACCAACAGATTTTGCTTCAGCACTCTTATTGTAAGTGTAAATTTGTTTATTAAACAAAGGACCAAACAATGCTGAGAATATTTTTTTTGGTTTTTGTTTGTTGTTGTTTTGGAGTTTGTCGAGTTCATAGCAGAATCGCAGAAGTCGCATCAGTCAAGGGCCACACGTTGGCAGGAAATCGGCAAATGGCAGGCAAATACAGAAAAAAAGCAAATGCTCAACAAAAAGAAAAAAATAAATGAATACACAAAAGAAAAATTATACACCACACATATAAAAGTATTGGTATACATATGTATATGAATCTTTAAATGTACATTTGTATAGGTATCTCGCTATTCTTTATAAAACAAATGGCTGCCGCTGTCGCGTTTATTGTTACTTCAAAGTCGACAATTACTTTGTTAGCGAACGAACAACTTCCATCATCTTCCACATCATCAATAACAAAAGTGATCACTTCCCAACCCCCTTTTCAAGCTACTCTACTGCCCACTACCCCTCCCTCCCTTTTGCCAGACAAATGAATGACTACTGTTCATTTGAAAATGTTCAAACGTGTGCGCTTCATGTTTGGCATACAAATGGACACCTTTTTTTCTGTTTCTTTCGCCAAAACGCCATTAGAATGTTGAGAAAACAAAAAAAAAACTGAAAAAATGGCCCCGAAGCTCTCCCACAAAGTAAAAACTTTAATTTCATTTAATTTAAATTATTGCCACACATTTTAGGTTAATTCAAGTGAGTTGTTTATGTAAAATGTGGCCATTAACTAAATTTCCCTGTATGATTGGACTCTGACACATTGTGTGTCAATAGGTGACTTCTGATATTATCGCCATTGCACTTTGCGGGTTGCACTTAGTTTAATTAACATTTTATTGATTCGGTTCACAAAAAAAAAAAAACAACAGAAATCGAAAGAGAAATGGGGTGGAAAATAACAGCAAGGCAGACATCTTAAAGTCGGATCAAAACCATAAAAATGTTTAGCCTTTTATGCGTTTCGTAGATATTCTATATCGCAATTGAGGTTAAAGCTATGAAGATTTTATTTCCTTTTGGGTAAAACTGACCTTATATATATCAATAACTTTCATCAGATACTTACAGTCAATGTGGTTAGTTATGCCTTGATATCAAAGATTTTTTACTGTCTTCCTTATACAATTTGGTTTATCTTAACATTGCAAGGGTCGCCTGTAAAAAAATCAACATAGTTGTGAAAAAATGGGGACTGGCTTAAGATATATATTAATCATTAAAAATTTTCAATAGAAGTTAACATTTGCTGACAATTTTCTTTGGTTTAAAAACGTTAAATATTTATGAGAAATACAAAGTAAAGCAAAATTGTGCTATAAAAACTTGGTTTTTACTTGCCATTTTGAATCACTTATGTGTGTTTAAATTTAGCAATTAGTTAGTTTGTTTTTAAATGCGTCAGCCCTTGTATTCTTTCAGAGATAACTTAGTCACACACACACACACACAAATCGACTTCGAGAACTAACGTCAGAACATCTAGAATGCAATGCATATGCGCACAGAGAAGAGGTCAACAACAATGTATGTAGTTAGTATAGCAAAGCCGGCATTGCAAACTATTGTATATATATATATACATATATATACAGCTAGCTAGCTGGCTAGATTCAAAATCGAACTTAGTCGTCAGTTAGTTAGTGCTGTTAGTACTTTTTCGTTGTACGTTGTTGGCTATTTTGAGCAAAGTTCAGCTTAATTAAGTGTTGTTACTTTTTCGCATTTTTATTGCACAAGTGCACACATACATATACAGCTAAAGATACACAGATAAACAACTGCATCAGCTGGTAGTAAAGGCGTAATAATAATAATTATAATAATATAATACTTTTTAGCTTTGTACAATAATATGGTGCACTCAAAGACCTTCGGCACAGTCCATGAAATTTTGTTGTCAAGGTTGTCTTTCCACTCTCGCTATGTGCATTTCCGAACCGTGCAGCATTTTAAGTTGGGTTTTCTGTTTTTTTTTTTTCTGTATCTTTATTTATTTTTTTAGTAAACTTGAACTGGTATGATTTTAATTTTAATATTTTTTTTTTTGTTTCGGTTTCGTCTCTTAGCTCTATCTCTGTTGCTACGCTTCGAGCAGAGTTCAAGGTGCCTTCACAGATGGGGGAAATTTTGTAGCTGTATTTGTATTCGTATCTGTATCTATCTAGATGTTTTGCCATAAAATCTGACGACATTTAATTAAAATCAAGGCAGTTGCAGTATTAACATAAAATGCTTTTATATAAATATGAGCAAAGCAAGCAAGAATTGTAAAACAAAAAAAAAAACAAAAAAAATCGTATGCTATTATTAAACTAAATAACTGGTAATTGGCATTATTTAAATCAATTTTAAATCAGCTCTCAAGTGGCATATATTTACTTCCCCATTAAAATCATTTACAATTTACTTCAATTAAAGTAAAAATGTTTAGACTTAAATTCTACTAGTTATTGGTACATTTCATAGTTTAAAATCAACCGACAAGACCCTTTAAATTGTTACCTTAATGATTTAATAATGTTAGAAAACTAATAATTAATTTAACATATAGAAAGACAATCCATATTTAACATTTGTTTAGATTCCCGCGCTGAACTTTTTCCTATTGGAATTTCTAATTGAAATGTCGAGCAAATACTTATGCAAGCGATACAAAAGCAAATTATAATTGAGAAAATTAATTATTAATTGCCGACAATTGTACATTCTCTTTCCAGTTTAACAGGAACTGTATTGAGTTACATTTAGTTTGGTTTAGTTTCTCATTCTACTGCCAAATTATTAAAGCAAAAAGCCCCGAGAGCTATTGATTATCTAATGATGGTCATAAATGGTTAGGATTTTCATGTTTTCATGTTTTTGTTTTGGTTTTTTTCTTTTTTTTTTTGCCTTTTGGGTAGCGCGGGGTGCAAAGTTTAAATGCGGGTGCTTGAGTATTTTCCTATTTTCAGAAAAGTCTAAAAGACATGTGCATGTTGCAGAACCAGTTGTTAGCCATGGCTCAACTGGTTTGCCATTTACAGTCCAGGCCGAAGAAGTTGCATTTACAGCCACAAAACTGTGTCGCATACATGGAAGCAAAATGCATACACACACACACGCACACATACGTATAAATACATGCAGTGAGACGTACATGAAATTATGTCATCGGAAAAGCCAACCGATGAAAATGAAAACTTTAAAGCCAAAGCAAACCAGGCCTGACGAGATCGAAAGTAAAACTTTGAGCCAAGTTTTACAGTAGCCAGCGAAACAAACAGCAATACATTTACCATTATTATTAGCAGTTGGCCATTTTTCCTTTGTTTTGTCTAGGCAGTTCTAATGGTGATTTGCCAGCCCCTTTTTGGGGGGGCCGGTTTAATGTGAGGCACATGTCTTTCATATTTTATATACAATTTTAGTCACGTATGACATCTGCATATAATAGACATAAAACCATAATGGGTTTTTCCTGTCTGACAAACTGAGAGATCTGTTCGCTTTCAGCCTAAAAGTCGTTTAGCTATTGCATTAAGATTGCCTCATTGAAATTTAAACTATATCTGTCTTATAATTTTATGCATTGCGTGTGTGTGTGTGTGTGAGTGTGTTAGCAACTCTGAGCGCAGCTGGTTGAATATGTATATACATATTTTTTTATGCTTAAGCGATTTTTTTGCCGATTGCTTAATAGTTTAAATACATTTTCTTTTTGTTGTATTTCATTTTATTTTTGCGCTTTGAAATCAACTCGTTTAGCTGTTTATTCTGCAAATTCATTGAACTGCAGCCAGTTGGCCAGTTATGTAAATGACTCATAGACAAAGCACTTTGCCAGATTGCAGTTGTAATGACGTACATATTAAGAAAACAAATTCCGTTGCATTTGCCCGGAAAGCAGCAACTAGCTGACCTTGGCACGCAGCAAAGCTTGAGGCAGCAACAACAATCACCTGTGGCTTTTAAGAACTTTTATTAAGCCTATTTGGAGAGCACATCCAAAGTAAACAAAATTCCCATTCCCAATGTCAACTAGGTACATTTGCTTTTAACTCAATTATCATTATCATTGTTGCTGTTTCTCTTTAAAGCTGACTTAAGCAGCTTTTTATATTTTTTTTTTTGTTTTTGAATGACAAAATGTTTAAGGCAGCAGAAAAACACACACTCTACAATAATGCTTTGCCCACATTCATAGTTTCCTTTGCTATGCAATGACTTGGCATAAAATGCGCCACTGTAAAGAAAATAATATCAAAAATGATACGTGAAACAAACAAATGTGTTAACAATATAACTGACAGCAAATACCGCAAGGTGTTCAATTGTATTTTGGTTGAAGCATTCAATTTATATTAGATCGCATTTTAAATGCACTTGGTCGATTAATCATTGGATGTCAATGTCTTCAAAAATTTGCGTGATAAGAAGATTTTATTAAGAAGATTTTTTTTGTAAAAACGAAAATCTAAAATTGTTACATAGATAAAACAAATTTGAATATACATCTAGCTTGGTATAGTTTTTTAGACAAACTATAATCAATTTTAATTGAACAGTTAAAATTAAGTTTTATTAGAAAAAAAAAGGTTAGTTTAAAAAATTAATGGTAAATTTAAACAGAAAGGGATTGGTAAGAGTATCAAAAAATTAGATTACTTCTCTGACTTTCTCAATTCAATTTCTAGGTAATGATTTTCGTTTTTTTTTTTTTGTTCTATTACAATTTGAACACGATGACATACTAAGAAACGTAAAAATCATTAGTCATCTGAATAATAACCGTTGTTTTGTAATCAGCTTAGAAATGTTTTTTTTTTTTTTTGACATTCTCTCATAATCTTGCTCGCTCACATTCTTTTACGGACACAATCCTCTTATTTGGTCAATCGTTTAATGGTCAAAGTACAACTTGACGTATGCGCAATGGTATATAATGTGAATGAAATTGCCTTAAGCAACAATTACTGCCGTTTATTGTGAGACAACTCGACAAACTCCGAAACTCCAGCATCAGGCCCCGGCAAATGCATAAATCAAATAATAATTTACGCTCAAACATGATTATTATTTATACATTTCAGCAATGTTGTGTGCATAAAACAGACATACAAAAGCCATACAAGAAAAAGTACAAAAAAAAAAGACCGAAATCCACTTCACATCAACTTGAGCATTGCAAAAGATTGGCCGCAGTTGCGTTTGGATTTTTTTTTTTTGTTTTTGTTGTTGCTGTTGTTTAATAGTTTGTTGGTCTTAAAAGTAAAAGTAACTAACATTTAAATAATAGCAAATAAAAACAAAAGGTAAACTTATAGCCAAACACCCACCAGACAGAGGCCGAGCTAACCAAAATGCTGATATCAACGTAAGTAAATGAAACCCAAAAATCAACCAGACAAAAAGTGTAAAAGACATAAATTGCAATTAAAATAGAGTCGAACAAAGGGGAGATATAGCAAACATTATAAACAAACGCAAGCAACAATTTCAATTTTGTTTTTTTTTTTTTTCTTTTTTGACCCACTGATGTTGACCCACTTGGGCCTTCGTCAGCTCAATTCCGTGGAGTCTATCAGTCATTGGTTTGTCTTGCCGGTCGTTCAGTTTCCTGCTGTCAACGCCTCTCTACATCTTGGTTTTTACACTTGTCGCCCCATTAACATTGCATAATACCATCGTTGATTTGACTTTTCCAACGTTTCGCCCTTTTGAGTCTTTTGATTTTTTTCCCTCTTTTTTTTTATTTTTATCTTTTTGCCATATTGTGTATCTCTTTTTGCATATTTGCAAGCCCAAACCTAAGCCAACCGACCGCATTTTTTCAGCAGGGCGAACAAGTTTGTAATTGTGTCAAATAGCAACAAAAAGACTCATTGCATAATCCCAACCTATATCGGTGTGTTCATCATAGCCATCATATTGATGGCATCTTTTCTCGTAGCCGTAATTCAATTTAACTATTGACAGTTTTTGCCATTTTTATGGCTTCCTTGTTGGCATGTGAATCACTTAAAGAATAGAACGCTCATAATTATATGCCAAGACTAAACAAAAAAAAGAAAAAAAAAAAAAAATTCAACAACAAACAAAATGTTAATAATACAAAACAATACCATACCATACAATAAATTGACAACAAAAGTAAATTACAAGGCATTTGCATCTTCCGCGTCTCCGTATGGAAATTGCTAAATGATGTTTTGCTTATCAAGTATTTTGGCCTGGGATTCCCAGACAAAAAAAAAAAAAAACAAACGACAAAACGTCAGAAAAGACAAACAACAACAAAAAAAAAGAACTAATTTTACATTCTTAAAGCCGCATACACTTGTTTATAATTCAACTCATTGCTGCCATTAGGGCGTGGCAGATCAAGAGAAAGAGAGAGAGAGAAAGAGAGGTGCTATGGGGGATACTGTTTACATTGCATGCTTTTTAGCCACAACTCGATTATATATCATTAGGTGGCTCAATCATCAGTAAAATCGAAACACGAAATGTGCACGGGACAATTGCATTCTCCTCACTCACCTTCTACTGCCGTTATTGCATCCCACTTATATAAGTTTATATATAACTGATGTCATCAAAAATACAAAATCATTTCTGTAGAAAATTTCAAATTGTCTTCACTTCTCCATTTCACTCTCAATTATTTTTTTTTCAATTTTCATGAACAATGTCTTTGAATGACCTCATTAGCAGTGGGAGATATCTTTATTTTTTTTTTTTTTTTTGTTTTTTATTGTTGTTTTTTTATTGTTGTTGGTCATAAACAAAAACCTATTTATTTACATGTTAAAGTCCATACATTTCACACTTAAAAGTGTCTAATATGGTGTAAAGTGCAAAAATATGAAATGTGTGAGCTATTGCAGTTGCTTTCCGACTAGACTATATATACATATAGAGACATTTACAGATTCTGGGAAAAAAATAGATATTTGACTTTTCTAACTACAATTTTTCCATAATTAACTCAATAAGTTATTGAGTGTAAAAACCACACAAAGTCAGGAAATACCTAGAAAACTAATCAATTATTATTTTTAAATAATATTTTAAAATTGATTAGACAAACATTAATCTTGGATATGGTAATAATTTAAACCCGTTAAGACTGATTTTTTTGATCTTTCCGACATCTATTTTTTCTTTTTCAAATATATACATCAAAGATATCAGCACTTGCACGAGCATTTGCCTAAACCAGTTAACTCTCAAAAATTTCTTACTCTTGTCTGACAATTAAACGTTTTGCAACCGATATCGTTCACATTTGGATATGTTATTGACTCTGTAAACAATATATTCAATGTCTTATTAAAAAAAAAATTCCATTAAATTTATTCCGATTAGCTGTTAAGCCTTTTCGATGCCAAGGAATGTCTGGTTATATATATAAACAGATTTAGATTTCAGGGCATTTCGTTAAAATTTTTTTTCCCAGCCGTTAACTATTGAGAGAGTGTCATCCATGCATGTATGTGGCAAGCCCATCATCATCATCCATTTGCATCTGTAGCTAATGTTAGCCCAGCCTTATTATTGTATTGTATATATATTTCAATTAACTTGCATGTATATTCAAGTATTTATCACATGCTAACACACCCGGGCAATATTTTTTAGTCAATGGGCACACAAACGCACAGCATGCATGCATATCTAAACGGTGCTCTAATAGTTAATTAAATTATCAATAAGCATACACAAATACATTGGCAAACACAAGCACACACACACGCACACATATATACAACAACAAAATGCTCAAATTTCCAGTCATAAATGTCAAGCGCACCCAAAAAGACGAGAAATAAACAACCAAAAAATAAAGAAAAAAAAATGTTGGCTTGTCATTATAAAAAAAAAAAAAAAACTACTTGGCCTGACCTTGTCCATTGTTGACTGTGCGCACACACACACTTGCTCGCACACACGCACAGATATAAACAGAAACAGAAATTTACGCAATGTGTGATTGTATTGCTGCTTGTGACTAAGTAACTCCATGAGCAACAATACGCAAATCGAAAGACTCAGGCAACGAACTTGAACACACTAACACACATACACACATTGGGGGCATTTCGTCAGAAAGTTGTTGTTGTTGTAGTTGTTTTTGTTGTTGGCGTTGCAGCATGACATTTCTAAATGCGTTTTGTATTGAGAATTGATTTAAGCAAACATCAACCTAAAATGTTGTCGGGCAACTGTCAACTTGGTTTGGGTTTGGCAGGGAAATCGAGCAGCCTCCGATCGCATTATGCAAATATTTGATAGGCCGCATAATGAAGCTACTTCATTTTTATTTCATACTTTGCATTTTGAGGATGTTTACACGGCACTCGACCATTGGCCAACCACCAACAGCAGCAGCAACCATGCAGCAATAGCAAATAGCAATCATCAACCTCTCCCTCTCTCTCTCTATCTTTTCCTCTCTATATATAATAAATGCAAATATTTATCATCTGAATTGTATATTTGAGTTTTAACGAGCAGGCAAAAAAAAAGGCAACGCAATCGATTAGCAAAATAAAAAAAAATAAATAAATATACAAATTACAATAGAGAAACTGAGAGAAGCAGAGAATCAAAAGACAGAGACAGATTGAGAAAAAAAAAGCCAGAGCCAAAATGTATTTTTATTTGAAAGCCACAACGATAAACTGGGCTCAATCAATGACCTTGAACTAGATTCCCATACAACAAACTTTGTTTTTTCTGTATTTCGGCGTTTTTTCTGTATTTTTTTTACATTTTTTTCATCGTTTTTCGTTTGCTTGTTTCTCTTGTTTGCTTTAAGCCAAAATATCGTTAATGATATATGTAAAAGATCCATAAAATATATTTATGCATGAGGTGTGAATATGAGTTGATTAATTACTTTCTTTTGCCAATGTCAAACATATGTAATTATGTGGGAATAGCGAACAATGCAACTAACCTTGACCCAAATGCAATTTTTGCTAACCCATTTCGGTGGGGCGGTAGTTAGTGGTAGGGGAGGGCAAGGTACTCTGCATCGATTAGTGCAGTGCTAGCGAAAATTGCATTGCATAATGGGCATGGCAAATGTAAAATACATTTTGCATATTTGCTTTACGGCTGACCAACTTGAGCTGTATGTTGTTAAGCAATCATTCAGACCAGGCCCAGGCCAAGCCAGACCAGACCAGGCCAACAACTTTATTTTGCACACTGAGGCATTCACTTCGGCAACATCTAGTCTTGGACTCAGACTGACCAAGTGCCCAATAGCGCGTTGGCCAAAAAAGAAACCAAGAGAGTTAAAAAAATAAAGACCAACAGACACACAAAAATAAAATCCATTGAGTAAGAGACGATTGTACGAGAGTGTGTATGTTTGTATATATCGGACGAAACTATTATTTAAAAAGAAAAGTGTTGTTGTTTCTCAGTTAGTTTATTATTTTTTTTTTTTGCAATGTGCCGCTGACATAGTTTTCATCAATACAGAGACGCAGCCAGTGAGGCATAGTAAATCAAGTTAATTCACCTATCGTTATGCAAATGCGTCAATAGCAGGAAGCAAAGTCAAATTGAAATTCTAAGGCTCGATCAACTACCGACTTGACTTGGGCAACAAACTTGAAAACCAGTTTCATTAGTATCATATATGCATATCATATGCATATGATTTGGACTAGAAATTAATACAACGTATTAGTTTGGATATGATTAGTATAATCGGTGTTGTAAGTGAAACATCTACAGACAGAGCAATGATTATCCAAGTATTGTTTTAGCGATTCTATTCAACCTAAAGATACTAAAGTATTACATAACAAATTGCTATAAAAGATGATAAAGAACTACTTCAAAGTATTGCGGATCATTTTGAAATACAATTAAAACTTTGTCAGGAGTCTAGCCTAAGAGAAACATATAGTTATTCTTTGTGAATTCAGTTTATTTTGTATATGAACAACCTGAATTTGATTAATAAATATAATCGACAAAAAACTCGCACAGCGCCTACTCAGCCTACCAAAACAAAATGGTTAATGACCGAAAAAGCAAGCACTTATGATGCCAAATTGTTGTAGCCAAAATTGAAGTCAGCCCTGAAATGTCAAATATTGGGGGAAAAAATAAATAAGAATATAGAGTTAAATAAAGTTCATCTTTAAATCATCTTAAATTAATGTATGGAAGATTTCGTTATTTATTTATGCAAACATCTACATATGTACATTTACGCAGTATGTAATACTTATTAAACTGTTGCTGGTCTTTCTTTTTTTTTTTCTGTTATTACAGCATTTCTACAGATTCCGTTATGACGGCCACAAACAATGGCGATGGCGGCGGCACACACGAACCGAATGCATTGGCCGCTTGGGGCGCCCCAGCTGCTGGGCCACGTAACACACAGGCAGCCGTTTCAGTGCGACATGCGTTCAAAGCTTATGGCAAAAAGAAGAATGCCAATCAGGTGTTAAACAATCTCAATATGACAGTGCCCAAGGGAACAATGTGAGTTATCAATAGTAATAAAATAAAAGTGAAATGTTTTACTGATTGCCATTTCAATTAGCATCTAAATCAAATAGAAACGTAGCGAAAGTACAATAATTAACACATCACAAAACAATATATAAAAAAAAAAATACAAAACTATATACTTATAAATATATGTATACTATATACACATTGTATATTGTGGAGATCAGAGTTTGTCTCACAATCAGTGCGGATTGATTGAGCAATGTTAAAGTTAAACGATTTCCTCTACCTGAGGTCAGTTGGTTACGCGTTACGCTCGACTTTAATTGCGGCAATTACAGAAATCTAGTTTTCAGTTAAAGTCTCTTTAACGTATACGTAGATTGAAACAGCATTTTTGCGTTATAATTCAAAGCATCCGACGAGGGTTGCTTAAGCAGTTTATGCTCTCGCAGTTAAGTCATTAGGCTAGAATACAATTTTATAATTATCGCCAGGCTGACGTCAATGAGATGTTTGCATTGTTAAGTAAACAGTTAATTGAAATGCAAGGCGATACCTTCATTTACGATATTTATAAATATGCTTGACGGATTATTGTCTCAATTGGATTTCAAATGGCAAAGGAACAATAACCGAAACTGATTCTAATTAATTCTTTCCCTCTCTTTCTCTCTATGTTAACGTGGCATGCGCATTTAATTGTTTTTCTTGAATTTTTTGGCAAACATTTTAAGGAGGCCATAAAAAATCAAACAAAACAAAACAAAATAGAATCGTTAATCGTGAATTTTTGCTTATCTATATGGCATTGATATATCTTTAAACTGTTTGCCGTCCGCCTTTTTCCTTATAATCTGTGCAATAAAACGTATCTTCACAGTAATTAAGTTCCATCAGTTGCAATAATAATCTTGACCTGGCTTCAATTTCGGTACGTTCTGCGCAGTGACCTAGGTCAGTAGTTATCAAGTCAATGACCAGTTTCATTTTGTTTCGAGTTTTCAAAGTCGCCGTCTCAATTAAAAAAAAAAAACAAACCAAACTTCGACTCAAAAACCCCCAACCTCAGCATAAACTTTAAATCAGATTTTTGTCGAGTCGACTGTCTTTCGGGCATGGGCAATATCAAATTCGTTAAATTGGTTAAATGCCGCAGCGTGTTAATTATAATAATAAATCCAATAACAGACCAAAACGTGCGACCTACGTGCTGCAACTTTTTTTGTTGTTTATATACATATATTTGTTTCTGTCAAAGGCCGGAGTAAAGCCAAAATAGACGACATAATAACAAAGCGTTAATAACTATGATCATAATCATGATCATGATGACAACGACGATGACAATGATGAGCATCATGATGATGAAGATGATGATAGTGGCTCCATAAAGAGGTGGAGTCGTGTTGCGGCATTTGATAGCTGACTGCGAAAATATTTCTTACTTTTCAAGGTGAACATTTCGAAATAATTCAACTTGAACTGTCGAAATTAACATTGACATCGCCGTTGGCATAAACGAAACATAAGTATATGTACATATTTTAAAATGGTTTTGATTTTACAAAGAAAGCTATTAATTAAATACTTTTTTTTAATGTTAGGACTTTACTACACTCTTTACTTTTATATAATTCTATTTTCTTTTTGGTCAAGGTTCGTTTGTTTAGTTGACAACAGGGTTTTAACCTCCTCGTTCTCTTTTGTTATTTTCCTTTTGCTTCAGCTATGGTCTTTTGGGTGCCTCTGGATGCGGTAAGACTACACTTCTCTCCTGCATTGTCGGACGTCGTTATTTGGATGCAGGTGAAATTTTTGTACTTGGCGGCAAGCCGGGCACCCGAGGATCTGGTGTACCTGGCAAACGCGTTGGCTATATGCCGCAAGAGATTGCCCTTTATGGCGAGTTCTCAATTCAAGAGACCATGATGTATTTTGGTTGGATATTTGGCATGGAAACCAAAGAGATAATGGAACGTTTGCAATTTTTGCTTAATTTTCTCGATTTGCCATCGGAAAAGCGTTTGGTAAAGAATCTCAGCGGTGGCCAGCAGCGTCGTGTGAGTTTTGCCGTTGCTCTGATGCATGATCCCGAGCTTCTTATTCTCGATGAACCGACCGTCGGTGTGGATCCTCTACTGAGACAGAGTATCTGGAATCACTTGGTCCATATCACAAAGGCCGGCCAAAAGACAGTGATTATAACTACGCATTATATTGAAGAAGCGCGACAAGCCCATACGGTAAGCAGAAATTATTACTACGTTTCAATGATTTCTAAAATAATTACTTTTCAGATTGGTCTTATGCGATCGGGACATTTGTTGGCCGAGGAATCACCAAGCGTTTTGTTATCCATGTACAAGTGTATTAGCCTCGAGGAAGTATTTCTCAAGCTGTCGCGTATCCAGAGTCAGAAGGGTGATGTCACGCATGTGAATTTCAGGTGAGTCTCTCGGCATGCTCCACCATGTTGCTAACCTATAATCTTTCGTCGATTATGTCTCATTCGGCACTCGCATGTTTTGCAATCTATGTATGTTTTATCATTTCTCCATATCGGTGTGTGTTCTCTATGTGTGTATTTGTGTATATTGCGATTGTTCTGGGAACAGTAACAACATCTCATTGCATGCCATGGCTTTTGGCAGTAAAATGGACAAACCAAGCTCCAGCCAGGAAGGTGGTGTCGTGGGCCTTAATTTCCACCAGAGCAAAGAGGTCTTGATCAACGATAGCAATGGCTCAATTTACACGGTTCGTTATCCACAAATTTTACAGAGTCCCTTCACTTATTTTTTATTGTTTGCTTTATAGTTAAACCAGGAACCTTATAGTCCGCCGCCCTCAAAACGGCACAATAGTCCAAATGATGAGGAGAGCTGTCAGGATTGCTTTGCCAGTCTTTGCAAGGTCACATCAAAGGGAAAGATTCGTGCTCTGTTGACCAAGAATATGTTGCGAATGTGGCGTAATGTTGGAGTCATGCTGTTCATTTTTGCATTGCCTGTGATGCAGGTTATTCTCTTCTGTTTGGCCATTGGACGTGATCCCCAGGGCCTCAATTTGGCTATAGTCAATGGAGAAATGAACAACACGGTAAGCGAAGTTGTCTACCTCACTCTATTATTGCTAAACGAAAATTTCTGAACCAATAGGAAACTTGCTTTTGGGAGGATGGATGTCATTTTGCCAATTTGGGATGTCGCTATCTAAATCATCTAAATACCACGGTGGTAAAAACGTATTATGAAGACATTGAGGATGCCAAGGCAGCTGTTCGGAGAGGCGATGCGTGGGGAGCTCTCTATATCACGGAGAACTTTACCGATGCTTTCACTGCACGGGCTGCCTTGGGTCGCGATTCTGATGATGAGACACTGGAACAGTCTGAGGTTAAGGTTTGGCTGGATATGTCCAATCAACAGATTGGCGTCATGTTAAACCGTGATATTCAGCTTGCTTATCGTGACTTTGCCATGGGTCTACTTGGCCAGTGCGGCAACAATCCTAAATTGGGCGATGTGCCCATTCAGTTCAGGGATCCCATATACGGCACAATGAATCCCTCATTCACTGATTTCGTAGCACCTGGCGTGATCTTGACGTACGTTTACCTGATAAAAAAAAACATTGTTTATTCGTTTCTTTAATTATCTTTTTTTCTTTATAGCATTGTTTTCTTCTTGGCTGTGGCTTTGACGTCATCGGCACTGATCATTGAACGGACCGAGGTAAATAATTGAGAAATTCAATTTTTAAGAACATTTTTATTCATTGTATTTCCAATTTGTAGGGTCTTTTGGATCGTTCTTGGGTTGCAGGCGTTTCACCTGGCGAAATTCTCTTCTCCCATGTCATAACCCAATTTGTCGTGATGTGTGGTCAGACTACTTTGGTGCTTATCTTCATGCTGGTGGTGTTTGGCGTGACCAATAATGGTGATCTATTTTGGGTGATTGTGTTGACGTTATTGCAAGGCATGTGCGGCATGTGTTTCGGTTTTCTCATTTCCTCCGTTTGTGAATTGGAGCGGAATGCCATACAATTGGCATTGGGCTCCTTTTATCCCACACTTTTGCTCTCTGGTGTTATTTGGCCCATCGAAGGCATGCCCGTGGTTCTAAGGTAAGTGTCCACTATGCTTAATGGTAAATGAAAGAGAATTAACTTAGTTTCTTTTGTTTGGCTTTTGTTTTCGCAGATATATTTCACTGTGTCTGCCCTTGACGTTGGCCACCTCATCGCTGCGTTCCATTCTTACACGTGGCTGGGCGATATTTGAATCAGATGTCTATATTGGTTACTTGAGCACACTCTCCTGGATCTTGGGTTTCCTAATACTAACATTGATCGTACTGCGCGCGAAACGCGGTTAGAGTTCAAAGGACAATAATTCTAGATATGTAGTTTAGTTTTCCGTTTAGTCGTCATCGTCGTCCTCGTCGTTTCTTTGTAGCTCTTAAGATGCTTAAAATCCTAGCAACTTTCCGTACCTTTTTTCTTCCTGTCTCTGTTAATTTTCCCCTTCTCACTATATCTTCTATATCTGCTCAAAAAAATCGTCATAAATTATTTAAGCACACATGCACCTTCTACTTCTTCGTTTTCGTTACTTTTTCATTTCCTTCTTTAAATCTTTTTCATAATTTAGGTTTTTGCACATTTTTTGTAGTTTAATTTATAAGGTTTAGGTACTTAAATGAATTGTTGTAAATATCTTAGATGATCACAAATCAAACAAAGTTAATCCCGATCCGTTTGAAAGTGACGCAGCCGAACGTCCATTATTTGCATATCCTTTTAAACACCTTATTCTCTATTCAAAAAAAAAAAAAAAACAAAATATGAAAACAAAACAAAACGGGCAACTAATTTTATATATTTTCAATGGACTGTGATTGTGTTTTTTTTTTAATATATATTTCACATACCTAAACAAACAAAAAAAATATAAGAAAAAAACAGAAATAACATAAACAAAAAAAGGAACAATGGTGGGTTTTGTGAATAACAATTTAAGTAGTTTAAAACATTCTTTGTATGGGTTTAAGTTTTCTCTAAGTTAAAACGTAATTAAATACAATAATGTACACTACACTATATGAGGTATGTGAAAACCGAAACGCTATGCACTTTATACATACATATATATATATTACGATTGCATTACGATTTCACAACGAAAAAATTATATCAAATCAAATATATAAATCAAGAACAACGAATATATGAGAAGAAACAACGTTCTAGCTTAAGTGTGACAAATCAATAAATATGTAAACACAAAAAAAAAATTTATGTTAAAATAAACATAACGAATAAAATGTGAATAAAGCAATATAATCTTTTACTAAAGTTCATGTATTAGAAAAAAGCGCCAACTTGTGGAAAAAAAATTCATTGATAAAGGCCAACAATTTTATAAGAAATCACAGATTAAGTATTTAAAACAATCTTTACAAATTTTACACTATTCCGTTTCATTTCTCATAGAACCGCCACAATTTAAACAGTTTAAAAAACCATCGATAAATATCGATAGCAACGAGAATTTGTTGATTGGCAATAAACCAGTCACTGAAATAAAAACTGGTTCCAGTTACTGAACAAAGAACTGAAAAAATATTTAATATATTTATGTATGGTTACCTATTCCAATTATTATCATATTTGTAAAATTTCTAATATAATGTAAAATTATCACTGAAAAATATATAGTTCATGAACCAGTGCCAATGCCCTAACAACTTCAGTGCATGGTTGCATCTCGATTATAAATAATATAAACAATAACAAAGAAGTTTAGATTTGACTATTTTTGTTTTTATTTCGAAAATGTGATTAAAGCAACGAAATGGATAAATCAAGTGCCTATGAGAAGTTCACTGGCTATGTTGACCAGCTCAGGAACACGGAATGCAGGTTGGTTATATTCTATTATCGCTGTTTAGGCCAAATTCCGGGTGCACCTAAAAAATTCATTATCCCCTCCATATGATGACCTTGTACGGTGGGGAAGTTGTTTTTGTTTTGCGGTTAAAATTGTATTTACTCAGTGAAGGAGTCAAAATTTTGACAAAACTCAAGAATTATTTGATACAGAGTAAGCTATCGCATTTAGGCATAGGATTATTAAGGTTGCCTGGAACATTTGTCACTACAAATCAACAGTTGGTTTCCAATCGGTAGCATTCACTGACTAATTGACGCATCCGCTAATGACAACATCATTATTATATTGTTATTTATCATTAAAATATGTATTTATGTACTTATTCCATTTTGGTTTCCTTTCAATTAACAGCCAGAAACAGAAGATTGCCTGCTTTCAGCAGATTTCTGACTGCATTTTATCACCCTCACTGGCAGGGCATATTAATTATGCTGCTCATTGTGGAACTGCTACGAATGTGTTACTTCTATTCTGTGAGGATTTGGATTCGGTGGTACGGATGAGTGCCGAGGAGAACTTGAATAAGATATTCCGTGGCTTGGAAAAGACAAGGGTCAGTCGAATTCTAATGGATTTGTATGGCGAAATCAAACGGAATGGTAATCAGCGGTAAGTTTAATACATTTACTTTGTATGCCAAAAAGTTTTACTTAACACTTACATTTTTATGTCCAGTTCACTAAGGATTTGCTTGAATCTCTTCTCCTACTATGCACCTCAAATCAAGGAGAAGCACACTAAATGGTATGCCTTACGTCTTTTGCAATGCATGTCAGTTATATCCCAGCGAAAGGAGGCACTATTGCAGGAAACGCTTTCCGATTTTGTTAAAAATTTTGGACGCCATGTGCAGCAGGGTCTAAATGACAGCGAAACGTGCAAGTTGCTTGAGGTTAGCTTTTGGCCATTTAACTGTTGAAATTGATTACTTTAGCCACTAATTGTTTCTGGTTGCAGATATTTGTAGCAAATATTAGCTCGGACTGTCCAGTGAAACGTCGATGTTTGGCCCAAAATTGCATCAGCCTGATTGAGCATGCGCGCAATAGAACTCTAATGGCCAGGCACGGACTCAACAAAGTGATTGGTAAGCCAAAAGCGTGCGTAACACGAAAATGCCGGATATGAAAAGCGTGAAGCCAGTGAATGCGAAAATCTCATCGTAAATGCGAAAATCCTATCAATACTTAATGCAGTTGTTGTGTTTGGCTAGGTCATTTCAAATTTAGTAACAGTAAATTCTAAATAATTGCAACTAGATGACTGATTTTTTTATTTATGTACCGACATATTGGTACTTTTTGAAATACAGATTATATCAGACCTCTGTTCTATTTTCAAAATGAGCCAGCATAAATTGAATTAAGGGTTCCTAGTATTATAATACTTTGAGCAGATTCTGACTGTTACTTTAAATGTAGTATAAAATATGAGTCCACTTATCGTCCAAATTTGTTTTAATATCTACATATGTACATATGTGAATCGCATTGTTGCAATTGTTTTAATTACATAGTCTTCACTGTGTGTTAGTGTTGCTGTCATTGCCTATTGTTCTTTTGGTAAACTAATCCCTATATCGGTGGCAAATAAATTGTTGTTACTATTTGATATTTGACGCGTTCGCGTGTTGTGGCAGGCGTCAGGCGGCTTAAAAAGGCGCTTTATTTCCATCAATAATGAAAGATATGTTTAAATAGCGTGTAACGTTTGCAATACGCCAACTGTAAAGCCATATCAGCATATACATATAAACATTTATGTATATATTCATATCGGGTAGAACGTATATACATAAGAACATTTTATATATACATATATAGTATATACTATGTATGTAAATATATTCACGTGATTGGATAAAAAATATTTTTTAATATTCTAAAAAGCCGCAAATCCATGCAAAATACCCACCACCAGCTCAACCACTAGATTAGTTGGCTTTCATTCCATGCACATAGAAATGGAGTAAATGCAATCAGAATCCGAGTCAGAAGTTCCCAACCAACCAGTGGTGGTAGTAGATAGTGGTACAGTTGAGTTACAAAACAAACTAAATAGACTGTTGTTATAAATTATATTTCTGTATATTGCTGTTGGTTACCTGGTTCGAACAATCTATGCTACAACATCCATACACAGATTACCTTTCAAAGTGCACATCAGTTCATTTTTATAGCGCATAATGTAACATTAATTCAGTTCTAAGTTATTTTAGGAATGGCGGTAGAATTCATGTAACTATATCTGAAACATCTTTATTAACATTTCTATTTTAGAAAATCACTTCATTTATTTTGTAGAAAACACACCATTTTTACATCGTATATGTAAATTCTCCATCATGAGTTTAAATAGAGCATAGATTCTTCGTTATTGGAAATATCGTTTAGGATATTTTGTTTTTATATGAATTTGTTTTGATTTTAGACAACGATATTGAGGACCAGCAGTTTTTATTTTGCCATTTGCGCAGCAATAACTGCAACAACAACAACAAAAGTCATTGCAAAAATGCAAACACAAATCATTTTTTATTGAATTTTCATGAAAATATTATTGGCAGACCTGCCGCCGGCAGCAAATTCACTGTAGTTTTTTTAAATACGTTGAATTTTCATATACAAATAAAAATATGCGAGCAACTTCAATATGAACACTGTCATATTGCTCCTCTGGTAGGATAACTTTACCAAGTTGTGTAATAATTTAATTTGAGTAAGGAGTAAGAGAGAAACTTTATCAATTGAAGCAAATGGGTACGTAAAGGTGGTGGTGCAAGGTGGCAAATGCATTCGCTTTGCCTTTGACTTTTTGCTCTTTTTGCTTGGCACACAAATGTTTACCTTCAAATCAACTCCTTGAATGGTAGTGCTTGGTTATGTTATGGCTCTTGGCTAGCCCTTCCTAGCCCTGTGTCAACTTTATGCCACTTCTCATCAGCAAAGAGAAGAAGGACAATGGAAGGCAGGCGGCATCCTTATACAGTCTAGCGCCTCTTTTTATGGCAACCCATCATCATCATCGTCATAATCATCATCATGGAAAAGGCAGTAACAGAAGCAGCAGAAGGAGCAGCACTTGTATTCTTGCTATGCCCCAACAAACAGACACAAAGTGCGACCCTTAACTCTACTCTGTCTCTCCATCGCCATCTTTCTCCCTGTTTGTCTGTCTATCTGTCCGCCTGTCTTTCTGTCTGTCTGTTTGTTTGTTTGTTTGTCTCAGCCTGTAGACGAAATGAAATTTATGCACTTGGACACTTCCCTGCAATAATTCATGCGAAATTGAATCAGATATTCATTCCTGTGCAGCTTTAAAAACGGATAATCAACGTTGTAAACAAAATGCAAGCCAGCAGGAAAAATGTGCAAAATTTATGTTGCCACTTCTCACAGTGCAAAGAAAGAACCTAAACAAAAAAAAAATCCAAATTTGTTAATATTTCATGTCACCATGTGGCCAGAAATCAAATGAATCATAGTTTCCTTACACCGATATCTATAGTGGATACAATGTTGTAGGAGTTGGCATTGGCCTATTAATTGCACTCTTTAAACGTGCCCAGAATCAGCCATACAGTGACTCATTTACCGCAGGCCGCGTCGCCTCCATTTACAAAGTTCTTGCGGCTTTTGGGCGCAATTAATTGATACACACACATGAACACAGGCCGTAAGTAAGAAAGTAAGTTTTTGCCTGGCAAAGTCACCACTTGGCTGCTGCCATGAGGGGCTTGTAAAAAGTTGCTCCAGCGCAAAAGTGTTTTCAATTTCCCCTTTTTCTGGTATGTGTCCCTTCTTTTCCCTGGCAAAAGGAAAATGAAAACTAATTGAGTAACAAACTTGCAACATGGCGTTTGTGATTGGTGGCGTATACGTAATGAAACGACAAATAAGTAGAGACAACTAACTCGAAGTAAGTGAGTGTGAGTGTGTGTGTGTGTGTGTGTGTGTGTGTGTGTGAGTGCGAGTGTAGAGTCTATAAATATCAGATGAAAAGTTTTCGACGAGATAAATTTAATTGGAGGCAATTTGTTGCCAAACATACGTATGTATGAGGGGAAAAAGTTAGCAACAAGCTAAAAGTATGAACTGCAACAGCAATAGCAATTGGCCGGCCACAAGCCATTGATGTTTGTAGCCAGCTTATTGGGCCAAATTGAAATTGCCAACGCATGCTGTGCGGAAAGTTTGAAGTGCGTTTTTAATTTGTGGCAACAGCAGCAGCCATAAGTTTTCTTATTTTTTTTTTCCTTTCTTTCTCCCATTAACTAAGCTTTTATCCTTTTTTCTTTTTTATTTTGTTTCTCTTAGAACTCTTGCTGACAGATGGGCAGCAAAGCAATTGCGTGCTAGGTGCCTTGGGTCTGTTGCGTCTGCTGTTACCTCAACTGATACGCGGCTATTGCGTTGATTACTCGGATGATGATGGTGAATCCTTGGTGGGTCAGCAACAACAACAACAGCAACAGAAACAAGCAACAACAACCACATCCGACTGTCGGCAAATTATTGAAATTTATGATTATTGTTTGCACCTGCTGAGCACGCAGCACACAACGAATCACGCCATTATAAATGCCGCCCTCGAGGTCATCAATGGCATACTCCAGAGTCTGGATGGAGCAGGCGGAGCATCATCTGGAATCGAGATGAACTTACTGGCACAAAGTTTGCGTCAACTGCTATGCAATCAAGAACTACAGCACAATGAGTATTTGCGGCGAAGGAAATCATTAAAAAATCAAATATTCCAATTGAAAAATTACCAAGTGGCGACAAGTCAACAACAGCAGCAGCAGCAGCAGCAAGAGAATCTGCAGGAAGAGGAGTTGGCTGTGACTGTGGCAACTACTACAACTACCATGCAAATGCAAAAGAATTCAAATGCAAAACTGCTGCAGCAGCAGCAGCAGCTAAAGTGTCAACAGCAACAACATGACCAGCTAGTGAAGGTTGACAGCAGCAGCAGCTCGCTGGGAATTAGTGTAGAGGAAGATGCAACTTCCCTTGCTGATGAAGGTAAGGCCAAATAATGCTGATGGGAGAGATGTAGGGTTTTGTGTTTGTGTATGTGTGGTGTGTGCTCAGTCATGCGACAATATGACACGATGACAGATAGACAGACCAAGCCGAAATCAAGAAAATTGAGCAATTGCACAGTAGTGCAGTGAGTAAGACCGATGAACAAGCACGAGCACGGGCACGCCCACATGCCCACACAATGCACATATGAAAATTATTAGTGCATGCTTCTAGGCGGTATATATATACTATGACAGAACGAGGTCAGACCAAATCTTGCACAAATATTTATACAAATTGCAAAGCTAAACCCCATTGCATTCGTCTCCGTTTCTGTTGGCAGGCAAAAAAGTAAAGACTCGTCACATTAGAAATGCCGCGCGCAGCATCAGTGAATGCGTTGCCAGCGTTTCAGATGATGATAATGATGAAGATGAGGAGCATCACAAGCAGCACCAGGACAACGATGACGAAGATGACGACATGGAGCTTCTGAATGCTGAGTGCGATGACTTTACAACGCTGTCGCAACTAAATGAACCACAACAGACGATGTCAGCGACAAAAACTACACCGAAAACGAATGATGATAAACTGATTGATGGCAGTGGCAGCAGCAGTGAGTTGCTGCTGTTGGCTAAACCACAGCAACAGTCGTCAATGCAGAATCTTCTTGCCGATGACAAGTCACAAAATTTGAGTGACATCGACAATGAATCCTTCAATAGCATCGATTTCGAGGCCGAAATAACAATTGCTGGTGGCAACAACAATGAGGACGAGCAGCAGCACGTCAATGCAACTGGCATTGCAACAGTTTCACAAGCTGATTCGTCGGAATCGGATGCAACAACAATTGGCACATTCTTTAACAATCTGCTGTCGCATTCCAATGCAGGTGGGGATCAAACAAGCAAACGATCAAACAAACATTTTATTAGCAAATGCATTGCAATTGAAAAACTATTTTCATTTAATGTTATTGCATTTAACGGTCTGCCGCAGACAGGCATCATCAAAATTTCTATTTGCGTTTTTGTTTTTCCTTTTCATCTCCCAAAGTATTTCACATTTATTTACAATATTTGGACATGGCAATCAAATTATTTGCATAATTGCGGCAGAGAGCAGAGCAAAATGTATTGAATGGGAAAATGAGGAGGAGGAGGAGGAGGAGTAGGTGAATTTTGGACGTGACTCGTGGCAAACAATTTTCCATGTTTGCATGTTGCATGTTCCCTCTTGCCAATTGCACTTTGAATTTAATGAAGCGTAATTGTTGTATCTATTCTTGTTGTTATTGTTGTTGTTGGTCTCCACGGCATCAGCAAACCAATTAAAATTTTGGGAATTGCCTCTATGTAAATTGCCTCTTCTTCCAAGGCAGAAAGACAGAGATATTGATGTACTGCATACATCATTTCCTGCTACATTTGACTGCACAGTTGCTGTCAATATATAAATAGACAAACAAAACGAAATTGCAAAATATGTAGAAATACATCCTTGATATACCAAAGTCAGATCTTGCATCAGCTGTATTTTAAAGGCATTAAAATCTCTCTTATTTGATTGTTCAATAAACAAATTTAACCTTTACTACTATCAATTAGATTTCATCAAGCTGAAAATCAGTAAAAAGTTGAAATGTAAGGTTAAACCGATAGATTCTTCAAAAGATAAGTTTCAGAAACTCATAATCAGTAACAAAGTAAATACAAACAAAAATCACCCTAACTTCTTGAACAATAATACAAAGTACCATTTTTCAATAAGGTTCTTTTGTTTGTTTATAAAATCAATTAAATAGCATACTATTGGCATGACCTAAAAAGGGGTAACCAGGGAAAGTGGTAAAGAGCGGGTTCTAAAAAAAAAAAAGAAAAAACTAAAAATTGCAGACATGATGCCAGGCAGATTCATGATGTTCTCTTGATGATGTTGTTGTTATTGTTGTTTGTGGGGGCGAGAGTAATAAACAAAGAAAACGTACTGCACTGAGCCGGAAGTACTAATTAAGAGAATGAGTTGGGGGCGTGGAAGATGTTGGTTGTAGTCGATGGTGGAATGGTGATGGAGCATAAAAACCCACAGCGCCACTTGACGTAAATGTTGGGCTTAAATCCGGCATTTTTTGTTTGTGTATATGTGTATATGCTTGCTTGTACGTGGGTGTATATATATATATATATATATACAAGTGTGTGTGTGGACTGAGGATTAAGCTTGAAACATTGCAATGCATTTGCTTCACCAACTCCACCCTTGGCAAGCTCATGGTTAGGTCTTCTTCTGCCGCCACCGCCACTGCCACTGCCACTTGGCCAAGGCATCACACACTGCAAGTTGGCAACAAAGTGGTTAAGACAAATGGGTTACGTGATAAAATGCGGTTACTCAAATTGCATGTATGCAAGCTTACATGTTGTGTCACAGTATGTGTGTGTGTGTGTGCAAGCGTGTGTGTGTGTGTGTGGGTTTATTTAGCAAGCCAAATCGAGAGAAGACCCGCCATCAGTGGGCTGCACTTTGCCTGGCGCGCGTTTTTCCCTCTTGTTTTGTTGTTGTTTTTGTTTTTGTGCACTTATGCGCTATCAGCCTTTTTGTACTACTTCCTTTTTGCCTTGCCAGTTTTTTCTTGTTGTTCTTTTGTTTCTCACCCCTCCTTCCTAGTTACCATATTGTTTTTGTTGTTCTTTTTATATCAGCAGCCGCCCATCTTTATCCGGAGCCAAAATGACATTACTAACCCCGCTGATTTGTATACTCTTTAGCAAGATTTAGAACTCTTCCCAATAGTTAGCAAGATTTGTGGCAGGTTTTTGGGATTCATTTTAAACAAACAGATAAAATTACAGATGCTGTGAACCAATATCTATCAAAGATTTCTTAAAAAAATAGTTTAAGAGACTTCTGTAATATGCAACCATTCGTGTGAGTCCTCTTCGAAAAATTTTTAATTTTCAATCTTTCAAAAATGAAAATTAAACAAATATATATTTAAAATATTTTACTATTATATTCGAATTATTTGAACAAAACTATAACTATTACTTATGTTCATTTACTTATATTTATTTATTGCAAAGAAAGAGAATTGGCGATTCATCTATTGCTTATTTAATCTATAAAATAAGAAAAATGTATCGGTAGAGCATTCAGTTCGGTCTATATTGACATATATCTCCGCCATATTACTGTAATTTCATAAACAATTTTTTATAGCAGCCGCTGTTGTGTCTGCTTTTTAGCCGCCATTTGTTTTGTATTTTTTTTTTGTATTTTGTTATTTTTTTTTTCTTGTAATATTTGCATATAACTAATATGCGTTTGTGTGGGTGTCCATATGTGCTATGTGTGTGTGTGTGTGAAACATAAACTAGCAACCAAGAGAACTTCTTCTTCGCCTCCACTCACTCCACTCTCCATTCTCCTCCTCCATCAGGGCAAATAACCCACTTCTTCTGGCTGTGCGCACGTTTTATTCTGCTGCCCGCCCGCCTCGTTCACATTTCCTACGCGGTTTTCGTTGTCGCTTTCATTTTTTTTGCAAGTTTTATTTTTGTTTATCCCCATGATTTTATAACGGATGAGTAAAATTTTCTACAGAGGCAAAACTATTAAAGCATAAAATGGCAAGCACCTTCTCCCCTTTGCCCACACCATATTTAATTACATGCATGCAACATCTAGTTGAAGTTGCCAGATATTAGATTTTTATGAAGCCAACGATTCCGCTAATTGGCGGAGGGTGGATGTAAGTTAGTTGTAAATTAAAGCCTTGCTAGTTTACTGTTAACTAAAATACCAAACTAATTTCCCAGCATAAGCTTGAGGAATTTATTTTTCATTTTATGAACCAATTTTGAAAACAAAAATCCCAAACAGAGTGGATAATGAATTATTTTTAGCAAGAGTTCAGTGATCCTACTCGATGAAGAAGAAATGCTGTTGATTTTCTATATATGGAAACTTGGTCTGAGAAAAGCCACAACAAGTACATTTAAAAGATGAAGCAAGGCGAACTAACTAGTTATAAAATGAAACTTTTCAATTAATTTTCAATAGGGAAAAAAAAAAAAGAAAATTTCTTGGTAAAGAGTAGTAAAGGAAAATAGTTTAAGCGGTTTTAGACCCTGCCAAATGCCCAGGCAGTCCCGCCATCGTCTATGCATTTTTCTTTTCCTCTTTTTTTTTTTTGCAACAGTGTAGACGAATGTGTTGGCTTGAGGGGGAGGGAAAGGGTACAATGGCAACCACAAATTAGCCAACGCCATTGCTGGCATTAGTGTCAGAGCAACTTATCTGCTAAAGTAACAAACTAGTCGAACTAACTTGACGGCTCTTTTGTGCTTACAGCTTCGGAGTCGGTCAGTAAGCTCTTTCGTCAATCAAGCGGTTCTAAGGCCACGCCCACCAAGTCAGCTACAACTTCAACAACAGCAACAACAGTTGATAAATCGGATGGTGTTTCGACGGCCTCAATGACTCTATCGCTTAGCTCCTCGATAACTGAAATGTCCCCAACGCCTGCCAAGGAGTCAAACAATAGCTCCGTCACAGCCTCCTATACTGCGTCTACAGCCCTGCTGATGGATGCACCAGCATTGGCCATGACAGAGGTTGAGCCAACACCGCAATTGCGACGTACACCTAACGGTAAGGCCAAGATAATGTTGTCATTGTTGGGACAACTAATTAAAAGTTTTTATATCCACAGCTAATCCTTTTCTAGTGGAGAATTCGCCGCTTAAGCAAACAGTTTTGGGAAGCGTCCAAATCAGCGTGAAAATTGGTGGAATTCTAGAGCAATCTCTAGTTTATTATACGACCCGCTTAGTTGGCGCCCGTTTCTTGCTTAGCGGCCAGGCAAAGGGATTGCATCCGGATAATGTGAGTCGCGTGTCAATCAAGAGTTTATCTCTAACGGTAATTGCTCAATGTGTTCGCCTGGCACCGGGTGTCCTGCAACTTCCTTTGGAGATCACCGATGAAGAATTACGGTTACTTGAACAAACTGTGCATTTTGAAAGTGGTGAGAGCACTGAACTCTCAAGTCCACAGAGCAGCAACGATGAGAAAGCAGAAACTGAGACTGTCCAACAAGTCCAACATGCCACATCAAACTTGACAGACAATCAACTATTATTAGACATTAAAGATGATCACTTTGGCCCCAGTACTTGTCCGGTTTACTTGCAACAAGCTCCTCCAACTCTAAGCCGTAGTGCCGATACGATTCTACTTCAAAGACAACTTGATACAGAAGTTTCGCTTTCCATAACTCAGTCGACCACAACAAAAAATGAAGATCATCTATCGAAAAGCGAAATTATTGGCAGTCCTTATTCAGCAACTATTGCTGCAGAGGATGCTCCACCACTTGCTTTGCCGCCACGCCCACCAAAACGTACCAAATCAATTCGTAGTCGAATTGGTGCAGGTAACGCTAGTTCCGCAGCTCAATCCGACGCACCAATAGCCACAACTGGCAGTCAAGCACTATCGGATGTCCTACTGTTTTACACCCATAGCGATCCAATGCTACGTGGAGGAGTTCAACAAATTGTAGGCAACTATGTACAGGCGACCCGGGCAGGACTTTATTTAGAACTGAAACGAGCTCTCAGCTTACAACATTTGCTTGCCATTTTACTAAAGGTAAGTTATTATATGTACAAGTGTTCAATAAAACGACGGACGGAGCAAGGAGGTATGGCTTTTGCAACTATTGCAAATTGTCATTTAATATTTTTTAAATTGCAAATTCTTTAAAACCAAAAACGACATAAAGAACCAAATTTTTCAGATTATGGCTGTTAAGAAGCAAAAGTAACTAATCTTGTTCTCAATTATTTGATTGATAATACCAAATGAATATTTTTAAAAAACTTGTGTCAAATCGATAAATGTAAATTGTTTGCTCTATAGGTAAAGAGTATTAAGAATAACGCCGTGGCAAGTTTTCTCTTTTTCATGTTTTCTTTTCCACCATTCCTAGTTTCTTTATTTTTTTTCCAAGATATTTTTGTCCCTTGCCTCGTTGCAAGTACACGAGTGCAACGTATTTTCTATAAATATGCGGCCCCCACCTTTTTCCTGTAGTTTTTTTTTTTTTTTTTCTTTCTATGTTAAGCCAACAAGCTAACATATTTTAACACATAGAGGCAAACACACACACAGTCCCTCTATCTCTATACCCACACACACACATATTTACTTAGGGATACGGACACGTGTCCATATCAATGGCAGCGCTGCCTTTTGAATATTTTCCTGCATTCAGTGGCAGCTTAGCCATCGGCATTTTCTCCTCTATTCTGTTGGGTTGTTTTTCATATGGAAAATAAGAAAGAAAATTCCTTATCGCCTTTGCAATGTGCAAGTGCAAATGCCCCCAAAGGGAGTTGCGCATCCGTTTGCCAGTTCACTTTCTCTTTGGCAACCGCTTGCCCACCCCCCATCCTACTATTCACTGCTGAATGTTCGCATAACTTTCACATTGATTTCACTTGTGGGGATTGGATATGGTTAAGGATGTTTCGTTTCGTTGGTTGTGAGGGGATTCCTTGTCGAGTTTCTTCTTATTGAATTCAATAATTTAGTGGCTAGCCGAACCTCCAAACATTGAAATTGCTGCTAGCCCCCCACCAAACTCCCCAAAAGTGCAATTTGATTATGCAATGTTGTTCGCTTGCCCCTAAAATAGTATGCAACGGAATGCAACAGAGAAGGAGGCGGACGGAAGGAGAGATTGGGGTTTGCAAGCAGGACGTGCTAGCTGAAAATCACATTAGAAGCCTGCCGTATAATGCTTGCAAATCCGTCTCAATGGCACTTGGCAATAGCATACACTGAACTGAACTAAAATGAAGGAAAAAGAGAGATTTTTTTCTGGCCAGGCCAAAAGCAACTTTGATAACAATACCACTTTTGGCTAAAACTCAAACTCGAGATTGGGACTGGGATTGAGACTGGGACTAGGGTAAGGAAAAGCTTGTTAGAGATTCGTTAAAAATGTACACTCACTCACACACACACACACAGACAGACAGACAGATGGGCGAATGGTTGGATGGAAGCATGATGATGGAGGAGGAGATGTGGAAAACGGGTGCCAGTTGTGATTGTGAAAAAGTTTTTTACTTGTGCAAACAATAAGACACAAATTCGTTTAGCAGTCCCTTTAGGAAAACTATCTTTTGCCTATGCATTGCCTTCTAGCCATGTGCATTACATATGGAAAAAAAAACTTTTGTACTACTTTTTTTACCCCCTTCTAACGTCTTTTGCAGGGCCTTGAGGATGACATACACACAGTGACCATACAAGCGTTGAATGCATTCGATAAGATATTTCCGCATGTGGTGTCCAAATATTTGACATCGCCGTCATGTCATTATCATGCTCATCAGCAACAGCAGCACCAGCAACCAAGTGGACAACAAAAGATGCCTGGCCAGGCCCAAACATTTGGCCAACAAACTTTTCTAAAGGACCAGGATAATGCCTTAAGCAGTCAGCAGCAACAACAACAGCAACAGCAACAAAGGCCTTCTAACGATGACGATGACAACTTGGGGCCAAGCAGGATGTGTGCCAGGTCTTTGGCCACTGATAATGATGAGCTACTGACTGCTCTTTTGAATGATTTTCAATTGCAATCGACTTGCATACAGCAAACTCCCCATCATCATCAAGTGGGTAATGAGGCAACTCCCTGCTGTGTATTTGCCATATCCCCCAAATTGCTTTTGAACAAACTTCGACTTTGCCATCACAATAAATATTGGTTGGTCCAGAATAAATACGCTGAAGTTATTTCGAATTTAAATTACGTCCTTTTGCGCTCTTACTACGCAAATTTCGGTTGTGGCTTGGATAACAATGGCAACCAGCAGCAGCAGCAGCAAGAGCAGGAACAGCCACAAAACCAGCAACGGCAACCTTCATGCAATTCAATTGACGAGGACATTGTCTGCACTTATGAGGTAAACGGCTAAATCTTCTTATTACAGGCAGATAAAGAGAGAGAGCGGTAGCGGGGGGAAGGAGAATGCTCCTTTTACCACATCCCGTTTGTTTATTGTGCAGATTATTTTACGAGCATGTTTTCTGCTTCTACATTATTTTTTTTGTTCCACTTGCCTCAAAAGCAATTCAAGTGCGGACTCTTATTGAACTTTTGTGCACTCAAGTGTGGCCAGGCGCTCGCTCGTTTTCTCCCACTCACTCTCTCTCTCTCTCGCAATCTCTATCTCTTTCTCCTTCTTTGTGCATTTGCCGAGAGAGTGGCCCCAGATCACAGTCTCTGGTTTGGGGTTAAGTTGAACTTCTGGGGTTTCGCACACACACGTAGATTTGTTTATTTATTATTTTGACAAAGCCAAGCAATTTACTAAATGGCAAAAAGGGAGAAAATGTACACAATACTTGAAAATAGACAAACAATAGACAATCGAGCTACATAGAGACGAGTACTTGAAAACGGTGAATGATTGAAAGAAAAAATGACTGACTGAAGATCCATTATTTAATTGGCCAAAGAAAGTAATTGATTAAAAGAAACGATATCCCAGAACATAAATTTGGTCGTGATACTTCAATTCCTTAACCTCTGCATATAAAAATAATGACTTAATATAAGTATTACATTTAATGTTCGAAATTAGTGTAAACTTCAAGATTTTACCTCTACGAATGCTTACCTTTCTTTTGGCATCTGTTTTTAATTGCATTCCTTTGCGTTTGCACAGGAAATTAGAGATGGAGACCAGCTAGATATTTCACTGAATGATGACTCAAAGAAGAGAAAATAATACTGACAACCTGCCACAAACTGCATAATGAAAACTTCATCTTGCACTTTTTTGATTCAACAAACTTGCAGTGAGAGAGAGAACTGATTCAAAAATGCTTTTCGTGATCCTCTTTACAGACGCAATTTCTAGGCGAACTTTTACAACTGTTGGGCGACGATGATGTTCGAGTGAGGGAGCATGCCGCCTGCTGTCTGTGCCGCTTTATAATGCAAACGGCGCGCCATCAATGGCAGCGGCAGCAGCAGCCAAAAACCATGGGTGGCAATGTAATCGATGGAGAAAGCAGCAAGAGGAGCAACACCATTGGCATAGCCAACATCAACGATGAAACCGAAGCTCAACAAACTAATTTCAATTTGCTTTGGGATTTTTTCGACTATCGCATATTTGGCAGCATGTCCGTGACGTTGCGTAATTTATTCCGGACCAGTTCGACGATTGGCCCGCCATTGGCAGATCTGGATGCAGTCTCCTCTTTTGCTACTATAGCTGCCGAATCAACCGATAGTGGGATGATGATGATAGGAGGAGGAGGAGGAGGAAGTGTATCGTCAGCCTTTGCGGCGTCGGCCTACTTTGATGGCAGTTACGGAGTTGGTATTGCGGATGGCGGCGGCCATGTTTTTGCCACTACTGCTCTGTTTCAACGTCAAATTGCGCAAGAGGAAAAAGTTTTGGCCAAAGTTTTGTATCGCATGACAAATAAATTGATGACGCTGAATGATAAAAATTTGCAGGTAAATATTTGTTTGTGTGCCCGAAGCCCTTTCGAAAAACGAATCGAATACCGAAAGAGCCCAAAAAAAACACAGAAAAAAAATGCTGCATACTTTTCCCCAACTATCGCTCTCACTCTCTTTGTTCTTTTCTGCGTCTCACTCCTCTATCTTACAGTTTGGCATAATTTACGCGCTGCGGCTGCTGTTGAGGCACTTCAATTTTGTGGACTATCAACAGGCCTGGACGGAATTCAATTTCATTGAAATTTGCATGAGCTACGCCTACTACAACAATGCAACAGCTGCGGACTTGAGTTGTCAGAATGATTTGATTGATGTGATGGCAAAATTAATGGCAGGTGAGTAAGAGAGAGCAGCACCCCATCCTCTCATTATTAAGGGTTTAGCTCCTTCACAATATAAATACATATATACCATATACTCCCTATTGGCTCCAGACATTTCCGTCAAGCATATTTCGATTGCTAACCATTTGGATGCCATTTACATAGTTATGCCTATACATATGTATGTTTATGTATATATATATATATATATATATATATATATGTATATATATATATATATATATATATATATATATATATGTATATGTGTATGTATGTAGTACAATATGCCTAATGATTGCTTTTCCGTGCTTGAATACCCCCTCCTCACAATATTTATGATGACATTCATGCTGATATTTATTGGAATTGCTCAACTATTAGTCCAACTCATTTGTAGAAAGATGCGTTTGTTGCTATGTTTTTGGTTGTTTGGCTAATTCAATTTTTACAAAAATTACAGAAATTTAACTTTTGTTTTGTTTTTTTTTTTTCGTTTTTTTTTCGCATATTTAATTGCATTATGGTGTAATAAATGCTGTGGAAAACGTTTGCATAAATCATTTTAATTAATTGTTTGTCATTAAATAGATTTGCATAAATATTTTCGTGCTGCGGTGTAAGTGGCTGGTAGCGGTATTTTTTTGCTTTTCATTTTCCTTTCTATATATGTACATACATCCCAATTTGTTTTTTATTTGCATTGATTATAATTTTAATCAAGCAAAACGTAAAATTAGCATATACATATATAAAAACATATAAATATATACGTATATTTTTTTATTAAGTGAAAATTTTATATTTTATTTTTGAACAAAAAAAAATTATCAAACATTACTGACTCTCAAGATGCTCTCTAGATGTTAAAAAAATATTAGATAGATCTACCATATTTACATTTTAAGTGGTATTATTCAAATTTATATTTTAAATACATTTATTTTGGTAAATTTAAATTAAATTTTTAATGCAAGCTTCATCACATAATAGCTGGACTCCAATTAGTTTTATCAAAGTGGTAATATAACAACATAAAAGTTGCATTTATTTCAATTTGCAATCAGAAAAAAAAAATTAAAAAAAATCCTATTGTACAGTACAAAGTCAACTAAAAAATACCCAGTACCATAAAATAGTAGAGGAGTTTTTATTATATTTTTGGTACTTTTCAACTTATTATTCAATGAGATATCTAAAAGTTTATTTTTTCAACTTTTCTTTTTGATAATTTTAATTTGAAATTTATTAACTTCGCTTATCTTCCCGCTACTCTATATGGTTACAGGGTACTTAACTACATTCAAACATTCAATTTTACATAGTTAGCATAGAAACAGTTTTTTAATTAAATCATTTTCAACAGCATCATTAACAAAGTGCAGCAAAACGATATTAAAAAAGAAAATTATATATTACACCAACCAACTAACAGTAACAGCAACAACAACAACAACTCCACTAATAAACATTTCAATTCAATTTACAAAAATTTATATGTTCAGTCTAAAAACAAAAACCGACAATAACAAAAAAAAAAGCAACGAAAAACCAACAACGAACCAAAACCCAAACTTTAATTTAATTTCACACTTAAAATGTTGCTTTGTGGGCATTTTTGTGCGTTTTTGTGATGGTGAGGAGAAGTGTGGGTGGATGGAGGTGATATCCTGGAGTTTATTTATTATGCCAGCCGCGTATTTGCCATGCACTAATGTAATCCACCATAATCAAAAAGTAATTAAATTATTAATAAACCATTAAATGTTAAATAACTATTCGTGCCAGTAGCATCATCACCGGCTGCATATCCCCCTCCAGATACATTCTATGATCGTAATGTCTTTACCCCCTTCCGTTCCTGTTAGAGTTCGTTACATTTTGCATTTGTTTTTACACATTTGCACATGGAATTATTCAATATTTTAGTCCTAAAGCATTTTCGCACCTCTCAACTATTGAAATATCTAACCGGCGCCATGTCATGTGTCGGCAGCTAGGCTTATCTATGTATGTGCATCATTTTGAAAACAAAATCGCCAAATGTTTGTTCAAACGTTTTTGGTTATGTTTTTTTTATAGATAAGTTTTGGATTTCGCCTGCAACCATGCAAATAGTTTTTATGCCCTCACCGCCAAAGGCAACTTCAAAAGCCAGTATAGACATTTAGCCAACTCTTTGGGTTTTTTTAGACTGAAAGGCAGGAAACTCTAATTTTGGGTATTCATATTACCCTTGCACCGTTACAAACTTAAAAGATCTAACAAAACAACAACAAGACCGATAATTATCGATTTTCTGTATATTTAACTTCATTTGGTATTTTTTGGTATTATTTAGAGCAAAAGGTTTAAAATCAGCTGTTGGCTGGCATCATTGATACCGAGGGTAAATTTGTATTTCCCTGCAAGCTCGATTCTAAATATGAAATACGATTCTAATAATGAATATCACATTAAAAAAAACGTTAACGAGATGGTTTTGTGTTTTATCATAACAGAAAATTCACTTACCTTTCTTCCTTTCACACATATTTTCGTTTGTGTATTTAATATTCACCAAATTTCTTTACTTCTTTTAACTGCACTTTCATTTGCCGTTGCTTAACTATGCACATAAAAAAAAATTAAACAAAAAACACAATAGAGGCACGATCACACACACGACGCATGCTAAGCTGTTTTCTTTCTCGCTCTTACCCGTGCCTAACTTTACGCGGCGGCCGCAGCGGGAGCCTCACATTTTTTTTGGGGAATCCTTTAGACAAATTGATATTTTTTTAACTATTGATCCAATTTAAGTGCACTTAAATTCAAATAATCACAGATTGCATTATCCTACTGCAAATTTAATTAGTTTGCAGTATTATAATGTTTAAACTGACAATAAAAACAAAACAAGAAAACTTTTTGGAAACTTAAGCGACAACCGGTAAAGTCAAACTGTTAGTGTGACCAAAGACTAAAACTAGCGCTAGAACAAAAACTTAAAGAACCAGTAAACCAAAAAAAAAAACGTTAAGTTCAAAAATTTTAAATGACAAAATTTTTTAATGCAATGAAATTTAAAGTTGCAAAAATATGAAGTGCTTGTCAACATGCCTACTTAGAAAAAAATATTAACTCTTTAATGGCATTATAATTTTGTAGTTTGAAGTAGTTAATTTTTTAGTATTAAGTATATTTTCAATATTTTTGTTACCAGGCGTTTTTTTTGCAATGTTAAATTCGAATTTAACGGATACGTAAACATTGAGGTTTTGTTAACGTATTTAATGTTTCGGTCCTACGCGTTTATTAAAATATACTTTTTAGTTTTTCCCCTTTTTGACTTAAGGACTTTTGACTTTAAGGATGCCTTACACTTTTGTCAACGTTCTTTACATTTAATTTTTATTTTGAAGTTGTTATTGCACACTGCCCTCGGCGCCATAGGGAACGAAAAATAGTGCGATAAATAATTATAAATTGGTTACGGAAGTATGGCGTCGTCTCATTATGCACAATTTTCAATTAATTAGTAAATGTAATGCAATCTCCAATATCCAATAGAGGCGGGTTTGGGAAAATAATGCCTGAAATTGGTAAGGGAGGGAGAGCGAATGAAAGTATGATAAGGGTGGGGACATTTGCGTACTGCGGGAGGTTTATTTAAATGGCTCCCTTAACACTTAATTTTTATAAATATTTATGCGCAGACAATTTAATTTATTTGCAAATAATCGTTTTTTTTTCCCCCTTGTATTTTCTTTGCGAGCGTAAATAAAAATTTATATTGCCATTGTTGACACATAAATTGAAATGTTGCATGCAACATACAGATGCACGCACACAGGCACATTCAATAATAAATGCATATAAATCATAGCATACTTTGAAGCGTTTTCCGCTTGTTACCTATGCAACTTTTGTTTTAATTTCACATTATTTGTTAGCCTTCTGCAAAAATATACATATGTACATATACAAATACAAACATATATATTTTTATATATATACCATTGCAAATAGTAATCATTTGCGATTTTTTACAAACACTTTTCAATTGCAAATCCATTAAAATGCGCTTTTAATATTGTGATCTGTAGTTCCGTGAAACATTTGTACATTTTGAAGTGCTCGTTGCCATTTTAACACAATTAGTGAAAGCCGCAGTATTTAATATATAATTAATATGCCTCAATATCCAAATCCTTAATGAACAGGTTCCATACTTGCCTCCGGTGAGCTTAATTCCACTCAACTAGACTTTCTGTTGCGTCACAGCGTCAAATTGCTCAGCATTTACTATCATTTGGTCACCAATCAGCGTCCGCAGCATCAGCACCAGCAACAACAACAAAACTCCAGCAACAGTTCCAAGATTCACAAAAGTGAACTCTTCACCCTTCATAGCAGCAGCAGCAGCAGCGGTAACAGCAGTGGGAACAGCGGTCGAGAACTGGGAACGCTGCAAGCTCTAGGTTACTTTGGAGGCGATTACGTTTACATGAAACTTTACAACATTTTAAGAGGTGCTAATGACAGCTACAAGGTAAGTCAAGCCACGGACTTGCCACACAGAGTTGGAGTCCCAAGTCAAGGAAGCGCCATTAAGTCGCTTTTGCCAAAAGGTATAAGGGGGTTGGGGGAATGGCAAAAGTTGTGCGGCACGTGCACTGAGATTTGCCATCCCTCCCCAGTTTCATTTCAAGCATCTTCAGCTGTGGCTACAGTTTCGCCTTCAACACGTACAGTGCAATGCGTCGTTTTATATGCAACACTTTCGGGCTTGCAATGAGTTGTAAAAATGCAATCCGCGACGAAATGCAGCCAACGTAGCATCTTTCGCTTGACTTTTGCCACTCAAAGTTGGCTGCCAGTGACTTAATGTGTGCATTGCATTAGAGAGCTAACCACCCACCCATTACTAGTACACAAGACTGACTTCTGCTCCTATTTGGAGAGAGAAAGAGGTTGATACTTCCATTTGTTGGTTAGTGTCTGGATTTTAGGCAACTTTTGCATTTGTCTTTTTTTCTTTTGTATTTTCTTTGCAGATAACCATAAATCACGAGGCAGGCAGCTTATTAATTTGCCTTCTGAAAAGTTGCCTCAATGCGTTGAATTTCTGCCTGGATGCAAAGGCGCCTTCGATGCCATCAGAGTTGAAATTAATTGAAGAAATACTCCACTATTTGACCAAACTAATAAATTATGCGCCAGTGGAGTGTGTTGCATGTCTGCGGCAGCTGTTGAAATATTTATTTGGTCAAAATTATGCCAGTCAAGTGCAAAGGGAAGCGAATGGACAATATCATGCCACATTTACAGTACCCTACTTTGTTGCCAAGAGTTCCACCTCCTTCTCCTCCGGTACATTGTTGCCAACAATAAATTCAAAAGCATCTCCTGTGACAATGCCAACAGCATCAGCAGCAGGAGAGGGAGCCACAGCAACTACTCACCGACTAATTGAAGCCTCTGCAACCTCCGCCAGCCCGCTACACTCACTGGGCATGCTGTTCGTAGAGGGAATGTCACCAGCAACACCGCCAGCAGGTGACTGTGTCCGGCTTATAAAGCTATTTGAGCCGCTGGTCATCTACTGTTTGACGGTGAGTAACCACACGAACACACATATACACTCATCCTTACAGGAGTAACCAAGCGATGGCTAATTAATTTTAGTTGTAGCCAATTTGTTTGATTAAAAATGCACAGACACGAAACTCGGCTCGGTTGGTCGGTCGGACAATGCATTTTCACTGATATTTTATTTATGGCAAACATTTGCCCAACCACTTGTATATTACCAAACAAAATCCCTTACTACCCTCTCCTTTGATCTCTGTACGCAGCTCTTTATGAAATCCAATGCCCTGATTCAGGCACCCATATTACAACTACTCTCCCAGCTTTTGGACTTAAATGTTACCTATAGCATTTTGGATTCAAAAAATGTTATATTTGAACAAATAATGAGTAATTTGGAGTTAATTGAAAGTGGCATGGATAGGTGGGTATTACATTTCATTAAATTAAGGGGAAATATGTATATTACTTAATTATACTATTTTAGGAATGCCTGCATTATAGTGCCAATAATGTTGAAATTTCTCATGCAATTGACACACAAAAGCGATCGCCAATTGATAACTATACCAAAGATTATTAGTATTACCAATAATCTGTTAGCCAATGGCTCTGTACGTGAAGTGGCTTTGCTTGCCCTAAAGACACTCAGTTACGAGCTCTTCTTTATGCCCAACCAAATGCCAGAGGTTCTTACTGGCGACATGGGCGATAATAACTCACAGCGTGATGCTTACCAGAGCCCTTTGATTGCAAAACCAACGCCAGACACACGAGAGGCTTTACTGGCCCAGCAACGTGAACTGGACACACAAAAAGAAGTTGTACTTGGCATGCTGGAGAAATTTATTGATGCCACAGCCAGTCAACAGGTGTTGGCACTGCTGTTGCTATACGAACGCAGTGGACAGCAGCTGGATATGACAAAGATTTCGTATCAGAGTGCCCACGATGCGGATGCGGTCTATGGGTTGCTTTGTCGGACACTCTATGGACGACAGCTGCGTGTGCACACGCTCAGAGATTTGCGACTGGTGGAAAGCTGCTTTCGCAATAATGGCAACTATGTACTGGCCGATAGTAAGGAGTTTTTGCAATTGCTGCAATTGTTCATCGAACAGGTGAGTGATTATCGGATAAAAGTTACCCCATCCAACCCGACCACCCCTAAAGGCAGACAGTTAGTGCATTAATTATTGCATAAATTCGTAAAATTGTTCTGGTGTTAGGTTTTCAAGTGCTTCATTGACACTTTTAGTTAGTTAGTCTGTCTGTCTAGCTTTCTTGCAACACATGCAACCTTGTAACGATACATATACACACACATGTGTATCTACATACATATTCTAAAGTGTTTCTAAGTTATTTATAAATGTAAATGAATATTTCAAATCTAGTGTGTGGTGGCATGTAATATGAAACAAGTTGAATTCAATATCATCAAGAGAAAGAGAGGAAAATGGAGATGGCAATCAATAGTATGGCAAGCATTCAAAGGTTGAAATGTCTGAATGTCCTGTGCAGGTGACGTGTCTGATGGTATCCACTTGATGGCATAATTGAAATAATGCCACAAATTTCAACTACAATATCACAGACTCTCCCTCACTTTCTCTATCTATCTCAGTGTTTAAGGTCAAAAGGATAAAAGGAAACGACAAATGATACAAATTGGCATTCAATTTCCATGTTGCATAGACTTTGTTAATATTATTATTATTATTGTTGTTGTGTTGTCTAGTTTAAGCAAAAATCCTTTATTAAATATATATTGGCATGACAACCAGACAGTTGAAACAATTTAAGGATAAATAAAATTGCTTTATTGCATTTGCCAATCAATTGATTTTTACATATCGTTTTCACAGCCACGGAATTTATTAATTGAAATTGATATGTGTACGTATGTATATATAATGAAGTAAAATGAAATTTAAAACGTTAATTGTAGGGTGAATTATTTGACCTATGAACTATTACAAATCTCTTGTTCAACAGAAATATACCTAAGAATAATTAATCTCTTCACTTTGCTTTAAGCATTTAATACATATTCATATATTCAGTCTTTGGTTATTGCTTGATGTTGCATGTTTCCTGTATTAAGGTTGCAAGCTTGATGCATTTTCTTATGGTTTGCCATCAGCGATTTGTCATTTACCCACCTGTCCACATTTTCACATTTACATACACACGATAGCACTTAAATGCAGTTGACAGGCGATTTCTTTTTTTTGTTGTTGTTGTTGTTTTGTTTGTTTATTCTTCATCATGCCTCATACTCTTATGTTGACGGTGATGCATGTGGCGTAGTAGTTAATGTGGCACATGTCGTATACGTGACATTTTTAATACCTACGCTTCAACGCCGCACATTTTCAACTATTAATGTGCATTTAAGCTACACACATGCATTAACTGTCAGGGTGTCACCCACCATTGCATTCCCCACTATCCCTCTACCTACTGTCGCCCCCCAAAAGCCAGGCACTTGGCCCAACAGTTTGCCCTGAAACCATTGAGATCAGTCAACCGTTGTGCTACAGTTAAAACCAACTTAATTACATACTCACACTCGCTGGCACACACACATTCACACACACGTACTCATATATATATACATATATGTATGCAACTGCTAATACCCTTTACTTGGCCTCCCACCTACCTATCTAACGTTGAGGATGCCTTAGCCATTGGCCATGCGCCATCATTCGAGTCGCATTAATGTCGAGCCTCAACTTTGTGTGAGAGAGAGTTTTTTTTTTTGCATTTTGGCCGTTGGCTATATAACTTCATTTAACTTGTAATTTATGCACACAGCTTAAAAACTTTAACTAATTATCGTTTATTTAATTTTGATATATGTATTTAAAAATAAAAAAAAAAAGGAGAAGAATGTGTACAAAGACCACGCACTTTTTGCCATCCAGGTGGCATGAGTAATTAAGTCGGGCACAAGTCGATGCAATACACTCTCAACCCAACTTGTAACATTTCCCCCAGTGTATATGTATGTATGTTGCAACAATTTTAATTGAAATTGAAAATGTGCCGCAACTTAAATAACATTTTGCGTGTAAACATTCAACTGGAAGACCAAGAGGCGTTCTGAAAAATGCTTATTTAAAAATAAACCACAGCTCGTTCAAAGTGTTGCAAATTAAATTGCATTTGGCAGGACTAGTAGTAGAGTAGTTGTGGGTATATTTTTAGGGGATAAGGCTTAGGGGTGGCATATGTGTAAGGATGCGGCCTGGTTGTTAGCGTATCCTTTCTAATTACAGTCGGAAAATATGTTGATGTTGTCGCCAGTAAGTTTTATGCAAAGTTTTACACTTTACTGCACTGGCGGCCAACAACTAAAGGAGTCATCACCCAACTAACTTACTATTTTACCATTGCAGGATGTTGGCAACTTTGGTGATTTAGCAATGGCTATGGTTATGCTGGCAAACGTAATCCTTAAAACCGAGGAAATTTATTTAGTGAATCACATAAAACTTTATTTGAAAAATAATCCAACGGCCGAACAGCGTCTACTGGCTTCAGCTTCAGCTTCAGCAACATCATCATCATCATCATCATTGCCAGGTCTCCGTTGGACTCAGGATGAAGCCCCATCGACATCTTCGGCAGCAGCTGCCGCTCGTGCTGCCGCCCAACGTTCTGTTTCCAGCTCAACCATAAGCGAAATTAACTATTTTGCCAAAGTTTTAAGCGAGAAATTGGTCCGGTGTCTGGATGCTTTGATACACGGCCTAGACCCGCAGCACTTATATCCGAATGCTCTACCATCATCGGTGGGTAATGCCTATTGCCACCTTGCGGGACGTTTTGTTAAGGCCCTGCACAATGTTTGCTGCCGTTCACGGCACAAGGATGCACTTCAATCAGTATTCCGTTTGGTTTTGGCCGAATCTGAATTTCTCTGCAAATACTACAATTTACTGTTGATGAGTGTCAGTGGTCTGGAGTCGTTGGAAACCGTACTTCTCTCCTGCATACAGTTGATGTTGGCCATGCGTTTAGTAGAGCCATTGGATCTGCTAGAACAGACATCCCAGTTGCCACTGAAATGGAGCCTGAAACGAGCCATACTCCATGAAGTTTGCCAAGCAAATGGGGTAAGCAGATAAAAGAGATACTCTACTATGTGGAGTAGAGTAAAGTAGAGTGCAAAAGTGTGGGCGAGAATTGGCTACACATTAGTTTAATTTAAATTCGACAGAGTGACTGGAGAGTTTTACCAACTGTCAGTTGTCGTTGGTTCTCGTAATTTTGCGGTTCACCGCATTGGATTTTCATTGGTTTCAATTGTGGCTCGCTCCTGTGGCAATGACAGCGATTTACCGACTTTAAACTCTCTTAAAGAGAGAGAGAGAGAGAGAGAGAGGGATAAAGAGCGCTAGTAGACGTTCATGATTGCGTATAATTTTAATTGATTGCCACTTTAACATGCGCCACTTGTTGAGCCACTTCACCACCACTGAGATTCTATCATTTCCTTTAACTAATTGCAGCCAACAACTGATTGGAGTCGGCAACAAGTGGGCCGACTGTTAACCGGCAAGTATCTGAATTTCCTAATTGCTGACCACTTGGAATTCCTTGGTGAGCTGTGCCAAGTACATTCTGAGTGCAGCTCATTATTGTTAGAAGCCCTGCATCGGCATGCCCACCGTTTGAATCGGGTAAGCTAACAAAGCGAGAGTTTAGCATAACAAAGCGGTTTCGATTATTTATTTATTTGTTCCGTTGCGTCCTTATTTTTAATGCAGCACTCAATTCGCCTCGTTGTACGTCTGTTGTGCCGTCTCTTCGATCCGGAGATTCAAAATGACTCTGGGGATATTGTTGCTGAACGCATATGGCAGGCAGTGCAATTGCTTAGTCGACTACATCAGCAACATAATGAACAGCGTGATGTACAATTGCCCCTGGAAAGGCTGGCACGTCGTCTTATTTCCCAGAGTAGTCCAGCAATCAGGAATATTATACTTGAACGCCTACAGGACGATGAAAAGCTGGAGAAATTGAGAGCATTACTGTAAGTATCAGTCTATATACAGTCATGGGGAGAGGGTAGCCAGACTTCGGCATGTTGAGGTTTTTCCTTTTTTTACCCTTATAGATTAAAGGACTTGAAGGGTGCGTCGGACAATGGGACTGCATCGCCGCGCATAATTGATGAGAGTTGGCTCTTTGCACAGGTAAGTGGGCCAACCACTTGGCTATAATGGCTCCAGCTTTAGCTAATTTGTCGTTTCCTCTTTCTCTCTCTCTCCCTCTTTATTTTATTTCGCCATTTCTCTGTAAGTTAATCAAATTTGCCACCCAGCATGAGGATGCACCGCATCAGCAGCAACAGCTGATGCATCTCCTCTTAGAGATTCAATCGGAACCAAAATTACAACGTCTGCTACATGGCTTGGGAGCAGAACAGGAAGCTCGACTTTTACGTCATGCTTTGGCCGGTTCATTGGATGCCATGTTGGGCACCTTTAGACAAAAATGCATTCAACATGCTCCACATATTAACTACATGCAACTGCCACCATTGGCTCGAGTATCCCATTCCCTCCTTATGGCCAGAGTATTGAAATTAAAACCAGTCTCAGCCACTGGAATCTGTCTCAGTGTAGAGGATTTGCATGTGGCTCAGGCAATGACCACATTGTTAACTTCCATACGAAATATCGAACAAACAGCTCTAATCTATATTGACGCCAGGGTGATTGAAAAGTTTATGGCCGAACATTTGTTACGTGAAGAGGAGCAATTGCCTGGACTGGTTACCTATCTGAATTGGTTAACTGAAGCAACTAAACAACATTTACAAATAGGAAGCAAAGAAAATGCCCTAAACATACTGTTGACCACTATTGATGCATTACTTCAACATCCACGAATTTGGCGAGAACTCAACACTGCAACAAATGATTTACGTTGTAAACTTCTTGAGGTCCTGACCATGACTGGGCGATGCTTGCTGCAGGATACAATATTCTATCAGCGCCATTTTCCAAACAGAGGCAAGGACATGGACACAAACAATTCTCCACAGGCCATTTTCTTGGCCAAATTGATTGAAACGCAAATTGATACGGACGCCTTGGGCAGTGGTAGAGATATTTTGGCATCCACCAACGAGGCACGCTTGCAGTTCGCCGGTCATGAGTTGGCCCATTCCCAACTCCAAGTGCCGTTGGTAAGTGACAATCGTGCTGCTAGTCATTTATCAGTCTGACTTGTTGGCGACATCCCTTCCTTTGCCCCCATTCCAGACACTGGTCGCCTCCATTGGCATCTCATTGCTGCGCACGCATCAATTCTATGCCTATGCGGTGACTCCGCACGAACTGGTGCAGCATCAAGAGCAGCAGCAGCAGCAGCAACAGGCAGATGGCAAGTTGCCCACCATTCCTGTGGACAGTCTAAGTGATGTGGATGTCCTTAGGCAATTCGTAAAACGGTAAGTGTAAAAGTATATTCAGAATTGCACCAAAGTTTACAGATTTGAATAGACCTAATTAGAAGGGGAAGCAAGGACATTGAAATAATGTATTTTTGTTTATGTAAACAAAATATTTCAATTGTCCTTTTGCTACATATATTGCCTAGGTATGCTATTATCAATAAGCCTGTATACTAGTTTGCTTCCATTGTTGTTGTATGTAGATGTCATTGTGTTTGACATCAACAGAAGGAGAAGCATCAGCAGCAGCAGCAGTAACACCAGCAACACCAGCTACAGTAACGGCAACAACAAAGTTGCTGACAATGCTCTGACAGCGTTGACGAGCGCATGAAGCGATGCCGACGATGATGGCTAAACCGCAACTGGAAACATCAACATCCTGTTGTTCTATTACAAACACTCACACATACTATCAAACACACACACACACACAGTCATACATAGTTGGATATATGGTTGGTGTATTGCGTGTATGTTGTCTGGGCTTGTAAGTCGTCGTCTTTGTTCTTGGCTGGGTTTCTGCTTGTTTGCCTCGTCCTTGTTGGCTGACAGCTTCCACGTTGACTGTTGTTTCTATGGTAGTCGTCATCATTACGCTGTCAGCAGTTGAATTGTCATCCGCCAGAAATTGGAGGCGGTCATAGATATGCGCCTGCTTCTGTCTATCTATCTAACTGGAATATCTCACTCTCTTTCTCTGGTCACTGACCAGCCTAAAGTAACGCAAGTATCCTTAAAGGCGGCTTGCCCGCCATTCACAAAATTCACATATTCGACTCGCAGACAAAAGCACAAACATAAAAACCACATCACACAGTAGCAATGGCAACAGCAACGATGATAACGTCAAAATCCCCCAAAGGGCTGACAGAGTGAAACATCAACAACTCAACGGGAGACTAGCATAGAGTATATATATGTATGTATAAATGAGAGTATCGTTGGTATGGGTATAAGCAACATGCAACATAGCTGAGCTGAGCGAACGATATAAGCAAATTATGAGCAGTAAAGTGAGATAAATGCATCTGTGTGCGTGCCGCAGATGTATGGCAACAAAAAGGCATATCATTGCAAATAGGATGCCAAATCCGCAACCCAATCTCTGCAAGCAGCTTGAGTTACATTGTTGCTAATTGCACAGCAAACCACAAAGGCATCAGGCACATTTTCCATTTTTTGGGGGAAAAATTCAATTTAAAGCAACCAAAATTTGCCTCCAGCTGTCGAATATAATCAAAATAATCAAAGACTAATTAAACATTTTCACTCCTGTTCTACTTTGGCCATTTTCAAAATGCATTTATTTTGCATATTTCAAGAGTTGAACTAATTGAATTAAATTTTCAAGCATTACTATAACATTGGAAATTTCATTTACTAGGTGACAACATCTAACCTGGGCAGGTGATTGCCTGGCAGCTGTTAATTAAATTTAGCTCTAATGATTTAACACACACTCTCTCTCTCTCACACTCTATTGACAGGCTATCGATCTTTGGCTATACAACAAGGCAACAATTTGAAGAATATTTCATGACATTTTTATTACTGATCAATAAACAATATGATGAGCATATGGTTGATCAACAGGAGCAATATCAAATCAAGCAAGTTTGCCTTCTGGCCATCATGGAACTTTTAATGTCACACAAAACTTTTCCCATTGTTGGCCAAACCAATGGCCAATTTCATCATACAACACGTTGGCAACGCATCACATGTGACAGCATTAGGTGAGTACTACAACAACAACAACAACAAAAATTTTTTCATGGAAAATTACAAAAACTCAAACCACAGTAGGGAAAACTTTTTAATGTGTAAATCACAAAATATCCCAAATAGTGCAAATTAAATGGGAGCTGGTAAAGTTGACTTTATGTGTGAATATTTTTGCTGATTTCCTTGACTTTAACTTTATTTTTGGACATGTACAACTAATTTGTTAACACGAGCAAGGACAAACAACTATTTTTTGGCCAAAACAAGTTTTCATTTGCTTTTACAATATCTGTGCTTTTAATTAAAACGGAGTAAAAAGTATATACATATATATACATATATCGTGTGTGTGCGTGTGTGATTTATGAAAATAATTTTAAAAGTTAACCAACGGGAAACCCTTTTTTTTATGTGTAGTGGTCAACGAGATTCAATTGCCGGCAGCCACAATGGGTATAAAAACGACATCACAAAAGTTGCAAAAATTGTAAAAATTTCTCTTTCCCAAAAAACCCTCAGGCCGCTCCTGGTTATTAGCTGGCTTTTGTTGTTGTTGTTGCCGTTGGGAAATGTTTGTCGTTTGCTGTTGATTTTATAAATTAGTTTTTAATGGCAACCAACCAGTTTTTTTTTAATATGTATCTAGCATCAACATGGCGTATACGTAACATACATAGACATATATTTTTTTTGGTTGTTTACTGTTTAACTGATAAAAGTTATGTATTTTCTTTGTGCGTGTGTGCAGTCTAAAGAAACTGCATAAAGTGCAGCTGTTGGTCGACGCATGCAATGTCTTCTATCAGGCCAATCTGGAACGTCAGTTGAACCGGGACAATGTGATTGGCACACGCAACTTTGCAGCCAATCAATATGATCTCCATTTCTGTTGGGCACAAATGGAAGCATATGCGGAAGGAGCCAGTGGTAGTGGTGGTGGTGGTGGTGGTACAACCACACCAGAGGATGGTTCCGGGTCAGACATTAAGCAATTGTCCAATGTGCCCGACATGGCTATGCGCAACTACCGCCATTTCACACAACTGTCAGGGATTGACTTTCGCAGCAGCACGCAACTAGTATTTGATGTACTACAGCAAATGATCGAGGTGAGTAAGACCAACTGTCACGTATCAACCATTGCCTGCAACTGACGTTTATTATTTGATTATGCAAGTTGCCTTGGCGGACATTACATGTCCATGTCCAAATGTTAGTTGAATGATCCCCAAGTGGCCTTTAATTGAATCTGTGCAGCTAATTGAAAAACTGTCAGGCCAACTGTTTCAAGGATTTTTTTTTTGTTTTTACTTTACAACAACGACAGCTGAATCACGTTCTAGTTTTGCCCAATCTGGTAAAGTTTTGTGAAATCTGCGAAAGTCGAGATCAAATCAAATGGATAAAGGAGCGGATTCACAAGCTACAGGACCAAGTGCCCATGGATGATACAATTTCACATCAGGTGAGCATTGACACACACTACCATTTCTCTCTCGCTCTCTCTCTCTATTTTAGTCTCTTTGAATGATTGTCTGATTGTATTGTTCCATGTAGCATATAATCTACTTGCTGTGCCGCACCCAGGCCCTATTGATACCAAGTTTGGGTGAACTGCAGCACTTGTGCTCCTTAATTGGTAATGTCTATCTGAAGAGTTCGCATTGTTTCATACGGACAGCCACATTAAGAGGTCTGCTATATCTATTGGAGTGCTGCAGTAAAACAAACACTGCCATGGGTAAGTTGAGTGAGGAGTTGGCATTGCTGCGTACACTAATTGTGGGCTACATCAATCGTCATGGAATCATTGATGAGAGGTAAGTCTTCTTGCAATTACAATGAACCACAGTCAGTATCCTAACTGACTTTTCTAGCTGTGTGAGTCTGTGTGTGCGTGTGTGTGCGTTTGCGTGTGCCCTTTTTGCAATAATTTCCATTCATCGACTAGTCTGATAATGATTCTGGTCTTCATATCCGTAATGGCAAAAGTTCGTATTTCCCTTATTAGTTGGCTAGTTTCATCAGCAGAAGGTCTTCTCATATCTTTAGTTGCTCTAAGTCCTTGTCTGGTCTAGTCTGGTGTATCCATAACCACCTGCCTGGCCAGTTTTCGATCAAAAAGTTTTCAAGGACTTTGCCGGAAGTGGAATGTACATCAAGATGCCATAACTTGACAACGTGCAGCATATAAACAAAAGTTTTCTCCTGTCGATAGGTTATACCAAAATTTGAAAGCTGTAGCTGATCGATGTTGTTGTTGTTGTTTGTTTTCTAATTATTGGCATTGCATCTGACAGCCAGACAACTTTTACTCCATCATCTTGCCCTAGTTCATCGGTTGTGGCTTTGCATAGAATTTCATATGCAGCACTTTAGTTGCACAGGGCAAGTAACTTTTCTTTTTGTTGTTATACAAGATTGTTTCAATAGCGCGGCATAACTTTCAAAACCTACAAATAAAAAAAAAATGCCTTTAAAAAAAAGTCCACAGCCGCTTGAAAAGTTTGCATTTAAATTTAAATTACGCATACGCAACGTTTACCCAAAAAACCAATATGCCAAAAACCTCAACCAAAAATTGTTGCAGCTAGATGAAGGTTTGCCCGCTCTCTCTTTTGTAATTGATTTGGGCTCCTAATTAGTGAATTTCGAAAATATTCTGTTACTTTGGCTGATCTAATTATTTTGTATTTTCAACACATCCATGAATACGTGCCACATTTGTGTGGCCAACAGAAAATTCTAATTAATTTAGATTAAAAAAGAAAAAATATTTATTTATCGACATTTCTACGATTTATTATTAAATATAAATATAATATATTTTCAGCACATTACAATTTAGCGAAGAGCATACGAAACTTGTCTGGACTCTTAATTATAGCCTGATCGAATGGACATCGAAATTTGTGCCACAATGTCATCTACTTTCTAATACAATCATTGCGGCCAATAGTTTTCTAAAGACAACCCACAATGAGGAGCTCTATTTATGTGTACTGCATGTGAGTAACTACTTATATATATGTATATATAGATAGATCCTGATCATGACCACTTATGTGGTCGTCAGTGCTGTCTAGCCGCCATCTACTGCTACCTCCCACCTTACCCTCTATATGGTATGCTGCCAGTAGCTAAATTGGCCACTGACAGGACAGAAGCTAAGCTGAGCCAGGGACCAGCCATGTTGCGCTTAATTGGTTTTTTGATTGACAATTTTCAAAAACGGCATGGCAACCAGAGCAAGCGAAAAATAAGAAGAAAAAAAAATCGCAGCAACAACAACAAGAAGAAGAACTTCATGCTGTCATAACTGACAGAGAGAAGCAGCCAAAAAGTTTATTGGCCATACACACAGAGAGAGACACACATACACACATATTCAACGTATGGTTGTCAATTGGCCGTAATGAAAAAGTGTAGAAAATTGAGCTTAAACGTTGCATGCGTTGCATTCCTCAACTGCCTCACATAATTTGAGGCATTTAAATTGCATTTTAACAGTAATTAAACTCTTTATTTAGCTGCCAATTTATATTTGTGTTCGTCTGTGTGTGTGTAAATGCAAATTAAATTCAACTTTTTAAGCAATTTATGAAATTTGCACGCAATTCAATTCTTTCATTTTGTTGTCACTGGTTTTTTGCTTTGATGACTACCACACACATACACACACATACAGAAAGAAACAGCAAGTGAAAGCGCAATGGCGCACAGCATCAACAGCGGCAATAACAATAACAATTTGCCACTCAATTAGCGTGGCCATTACTGAAAAACCCACTTAAGTATGCAATGATAAAAATTCAAAAGCGAATCGAGAGCCAACCGAAAGGGCAGCCAGCCGCCCCGCATTGCTATGTCTATGAGGTCCCATTCCCATAACCGCCCCTTGAAATTGTGTTATGTTCAGACTTAAATATTTTGCTTATTGTATTTATTTGCTTCTCTATCTCTCTCTCTCTCTCACACTCACACTGTTTGTCTCTGCATCTTCTTTTGTTTGCTTGTATTACTTGGATAGGGTCTGGAGCGCATGGTGGTCAATAGCGGAAGTCATCCCACAGCGTTGGTCCATGATGTGAGCCTAGGCAAAAGTGGTACTGCTGTTCCAATTGGTGCTGGAGTCGTGGTTACACCACAGTTGCGACATAAAATTGAAAAACTTGCACTCGAATTGCTGAAAATGGAAAATGAGAAATTTTCGATTCCGGCATTGAAATTGCTTTTGTCCTGCATGTATGTGGGTGAGTATGACACAAACTACTATAACAAACAAACAAAATACAAAATAACAGCAACAACAACAACAACAACAACAATTGAATAAGAATACCAATAACAAAAACAATATCAAGATAAACAAACAGATGTACTGTATAGCAATTGGTGGGGCGGGTTGATTGAAAGAGTTCGGGGAATAAAAACCGACAAAGTAGGGGGACCAGAAAATATTTTGTAATTTCATTTAATGTCGCATCCACCGCAAAAAGAGGGGGATTCGCATTTTTGATAGGAAGGTGGCTAGCAAGCAAAAACCAATTTTAGTGGATTGGGTAAAAACGCGCAATAATCAAACAATTGACAAATGAATATGCAGACAATGTCCATACACAAAACGAAATGAAAACATCAGCTAAACAAAAGCAAAATAACTTAATTCTAATAAGAAAATTGTAAAGGCAATTAGGATTAGTTTAGTACTTGGTGCTGGGATATAAAGGAGTATGTGAAAGGAGATATGTATATCTTACAATAATTCACATAAATAACTAAAGAATCGACCTATTTTCTAGATAAAATATCAAAACTCTCTTGTAACCAATGTTTTGCAGTTATATTTGTAATTTATAAATTTCTTTTAAATTGAACAAATGTTTCAAATGTTTCCTTTCTTTTTTGTAGCTTTAAATATACTTAAACGACTTCATCTTATTTTGCATTCTATTGTATTTTAGTTATTTTGTTTCTCTAATTCAGGTCAAATGTTTGTCCCTAATAATTATGTACCATGTATACATGTTATACCAAAAGTGAACATACATATATATGTGTGTGTGTGTGTATCTGTGAGTCCTTGGTTTTGGTAATTGCTGTTACTCGACTGACTGTTGCTGCTGGCCAACAATAATCCCTGTTGCTTTTATTAGCGCCATTTCACGGCAATTATTACCATTTGCAAATGTTCCACACAGACTGCAATCGTTGTCATTTTGTGCTGATTTTTTTTTTTTTTTTTTCATTTTTGTTGTTGTCCTTCTGTTTTGTTTTAGTTCTGTTACTGAAATGTTTGTTAAGTGGATTTTTGCTATTGTTATGGTATATTGTTTATGTTTATCCTTTGTTCGACTGAAGTTTCATTTGCCCTAAAATTTAGTTACTTACTTACTAACGTTGAATTTTAAAGTGCTTTTCGACTTGGTCAACGGGTCAATAGAACTCAACTAAAATCCGCTTAGTTGCAAATGCCACGCATAGGCAAAAAGCAAACTCAAATCAAGCAATGGATGGTTAAGCCATTAAAAAAGGAGAAAAAAAATCACACTCACACATACACACGCACACACAGGGAGACAGATGATTTGCTTTCTCTTTGTTGTCTCTGCAATCTCCAACTCCTTTCGTACATGGGAAAACTGTTTTGGCCAATGTTGGCCAAACTAAGCACAGCTTTCGGCCGGCCAGAAATTATGCAAGCCATTCGCAAAACGGACACAAATATGTCGCAGCATTCACTACACACAGGACGCACGTTTGTATTTTCCTTGCACTTTGTCAGTTGCTGGAATTGGCTCGCTGGTTGGTCCCTTTTCGCCAATGCCACAGCACGTAAATCCTTTGAGCAGTGTCAATGTTTGTACGTTGCTAACTTTGTTCACCCTCTAAATGGCAATGCCGTCCATTTTCCGCCCCCTCCCTCCCATTTTTTTCATTTTTTTTGTTTTTACGTTTTTCCCAAAAAAACACAAATTTCAAATATGGTAGCCAAGTGCAGCCGAAAAACGGAAGTCGGCCGTTGCGTATGGCCATCGATTCTGCCCAGCTCCTTTATTAAACCACCGCAAAATAAACAGGAAAAAAACAACCAAAAATTTTCGTCGCTCAAGACAATACACGGCGCATCAACTAACCAACAAACAAACCAAAAAAAAAGGGAAGGGAATAAAAAAGAAAACACAAAATCGCGGAGAAAGCATAACAAAGGGCAGACAAAAGAAAAACGAGCTAAAATGGGGGGTGGGAAAACAGGTCTGCCTTGAAACTTGCAGAAGGCCATGATAAATATTTGCAGCAATATTGGGCACACGTTTCAAGCTTTCTAAAGACAGCAACCCAACGCTAAGAACTAAAGACCCTTTTTTTCCAATACCCTGTAGAATTGAAGAAAGGTATATTAAGATGAGCAGAAAGTAGATTAAAGACTCTCGTGAATCAATGAACTGTAATTGCCATAATTCATCCTTTTCCAACTCTTCTAGAGACCTACTAAATATGGACTTAAACCCTTTCCTTATCATAGAACTAATAGCTAATTTCTGGATTTGATTTTCGATTCTAAAATATAATTTTTAGATATTTTAGAACACGATTTAAAATTACTTTATTTATTAAAAGTGTTACCTAATTTTCATTGTTAACATGTTTAATTTATCTTTGTATTAGGGTAAAGCCAACGAAAGATTGACCAAACATTTTTTTTCTTTTCGACCCCTTTCATAGTTCTGTGTCTATGTTACTCCTGGTTCGCTCTTTCACTGATTTTTCTTCTTTTTCTTTTTTTTTCGCGCTTGCTTAAACGAATTTTAGAGTTTGTTAGCTTTTTTTTCTGTTGCTGGCCATTGCTAGCGGCATTTGTGGCGTGCATAATTGTGGCCAGGCGCCGGCCGATATAGCCCACTCCACACTTTGGCAACACAACAATGGTCAAATTGGCAACAGCCAGGCCAAACAAGCTACCCGCAGGCCAACATCCATGGCCAACAATGTTAAGCTTGAAAACAAAGGCCAAAGTTGGTGCGATGAGGTTGAATTGGCTAGGTGTTTGAATGGTATATAGCGGATGGATAGGGATGGAGGGGAGAGTGGATTTGGTTCGTATTGTAAATAATTCGACGCCGCTAAACCACATTAAGCAGCCATGGCTTTACTTAACCACACACACACATATACACACACACACTCACCAATGTATCAAACACAGTCTGGTCCGCAAACAGAAATCCAACTTCCGTCAAAGTTGAGCTGCGGCTGTGGCTTTTGCCATTTTTAACCTTTTCCCCTTGACTGGAATAGTCATTACATTATCACCTGACTGGACACACTACACACACACACACACATATTGTATTCTGGAACTATGGAATCTCTGTATACTTGCAATACAAATGACTAATTAGTGGTTGGTGGTATTATTGTTGTTATTATTTTAGGTTCATCCACACAATTGGAAACTACCGAATTGTCAAATGGTATTGTTCAAGATGATCCAGAGATCATTGCCCAGCAGAATGATAAAGTTGATATACTTTTGCATTGTATTAAATCATCGACTCGAGATGCCGCCTGGATTTATGGACAAGTGCTGTGCCAAATTATTCGTGATTTAGTGCCACCGAATGAAATATTGACGAAGGTCATAAAGGAGTTTTTGGCCATAAATCAGCCGCACGGCGATGTTATTGCCATGATTGTATATCAGGTGAGTAGTGGCCAAGATCTTGGCAACTTCCTTCCAAGACCTTTCGTAAGGTAGTTCGTTCGTGCGTGGTAGACACACACATATGCCTCATACACTAGAACACACACACACACACATACATTTACACATATGGTTGATTTTATGGTCCCTATGTCTGCGCCTGGAGACCGGAATGGAATGGGGCCAATGCAGCGCTAATGTTTGGCATGGTCACAAGTCGAAAGGGTAAAATACTCGGCCAGCTGCTTTTTCTGGCCGGATAGGTATACGTGTGTTAGTGTGTGTGTGTATGTATACATATGTGTGGAGAGAGAATTTTTGGCAGCTTAGAAATTAATGGAATTCATGGCTACAGCTTGGCCTCTGTCCAGTCCCTGGTATGTGGGTCAATAAGAGGCGAGTTGTGGGCTGTTGCCAAAGAGTCATAAAATTTTTTCATTAGGTTCAAGGTTGTTCTCTCTTCCCTTGCTCCCTCATTCTCTCTCTCTCTCTCTCTCTAAGTAAGTTGGTGCGTGTGCTTGGAAATTATTTAGTTAACAAAAACGAGAAAAGAAAAGAAGAAAAGTGAGCCAAAGGAGAGGCAATGTCTCATCTCCGTGGAGAGATGTCGAACGCTAAGCTCCGGCTCAACGCAATTTGCACTGTCATTTGCAGGCCACAGTTGAATCCCATGCTACGGAATTTCATTAGTCAACTCTTTGCCACAAAATATGCCACCCAAGGCATGTCCTGGACGAGACACCTCTAAAGCTGCTGCTGTACAATAAAATTTAATTTCCTCATTGTTTGGTTAAGCATTTTGTTTTTACTTGTTGGTAAGAGTAACTAAACCATATTTCATACTCACTCTCTCTTTCTTTCTCTCCCTCTCTCTCTCTCTCTCTCGCTTTATGGCATTGCAGGTATTTCGTTCAGCGATTGACTCATCGTACCTGCAAATGCTGCAAGACTGGTTGATCTGCACTCTGCCAACGTTTTTGGCACAACCGGAGCAGCAAGGTGTCTGGGGTCTCAGCGTCATCTTTTTATCCGCCTCCATAAATCTGCATTTGATTAAACTATTTCCGCTGGTTCTCGGATTTGGGCCAGCTAACTCCTCATACACCTCAACAGCAACAGCAACGACGACGACGGCAGGAGCAGGAGCATTGCCACCTCGTAAATTGGGTCAACATGAAATTGCATTGTTCGTGACAGCTGCACAAGATTTCCATGCGAAATTGAGTGGAGAGCAGCGGCAACGTTTTCGCGAGGCCTTTGGCAACTTTGAACAGAGTCAAGTCTATGGACAGATGCTTCAAAGTCTTTGATTGTGATAGCCCATAATAATCAGAGTTTGCTGTCTCTTTCTCTCTCCATCCTAAAATATATATATTCCTGTCTATCTTTCTTATTTTGGCTATTTATCCTACGTTTAATGCCAATCATTGCATCGTTGTGTGGAGTTCCAAGGACTAAGAAAAGGAAAAAACTTGCTCCAAAGACAAGCGCAAGCGTGAATAACTAATTGCCCAGACAAAGTTCAGCTGGCAAAATGCAGCATCCATTCCCACTTGAGGAGATTTTTGTGTGGCGTTCGTGTCCCTAGTTTTGCTAACGAAAAAGTTTTTTAATAGTTTGCCGAATACAAAATTAATTTATGCTTTACATTATGTGTAACTAATATTTAAATTATTGCAAACGAATGGTGAACCCCGCTTACCGCTCGCCCCATACTTCTTCCACTTTGGCACTTCTTTCGTAATCTGGTTGAAAAGTTTAACGAGACCACCCGGCAATTAATTTCTGCGGTTGGTTCAGCCGTATACGGATATGAACGCAAAACGCGAACACGGACAACCGACCCGGAAATTATGTTCTTGTCAGTTTTTGCATAAAGTTTATCATTTATTTATCGTGACGTCGCTTGTTAGCCGAAAGTAGAAAAAGAATAAGAGAGAGAGAATGAGAACTTTGCCTCGGGTCGCAAGTAGCCATTAGTATGCTGCTTAACCAATTGCTAGTTAATTGTTAAACAAAATTACTTAAAAATTCCATTAAGCGAAATTAAATTAAACACCCCCCCCCCAAAAAAAAAAAGGAGAACACACACTAATTTTCCACTTATTTATGTATGACTTATGCCTTATTCCAATTGTAATAAAGAAAAATAATATTTTACTCATTATTAACCCAACCGATTTTTTTATTATCTGTGTTCCTAGCACAACTTTATGGTTAAGTATAATGAATATATTAAGAGAATTTCTTATGAAGCATATTTTATGCTTATTTTTGTTATATTTATAATTTATAAATCACATTACCTTTGGCCCAATGTGCATTATTTTTGTTGCCAAGTCGATTTGAACTTTTCCACTTTTACCTACTGGAGCATGTAACAGTTCGTTTGCTTTACCCACCTTTCCTCCCCTCCCTTTTTTTCTTATAAAGCGCATTAAAATTGACAAAAATGTCACTTTTCCAAAAAAAAAAAAAAAAATAGTATTGAAACTTTCAAGTGCATAAAATAAACAAAGTAGAAGTAGTTAATGCTCTGCCAAGAAGTTTCTATACTATAAAAAAAATCATCTGAGGTCGGTACAAAAATCTCGAAAATTTTATATTTCAAGAAAAAGTTGCCAACCACTCACTTTTTGATTCAATTTTTTGATTTATTCTTTGTGACTATTTGTTAAGAATATTAAAGCTATTGACTACTTAGTTTCTCTTTTGTATTCGAATAAATATTTCATTATCCTTTAAACTACATAAGTATATTCTTCAGCAAATTCGAAATATAAATAGGAGATGATCAAAACATAATGAATATATTTTAGAATAACTAATTTCAATTGAGGCGAACCTTTACCATATAAACGATAATGATACTGAATGCGAAATGATATCCAAGTTTATAGGAAAAACTGTAAAATCAACCTTTTCTATTTATTTTAATCGACAACTAAACCTTAATAAACATTAATAAATAGTTAAGTAAACTGAGTTCTTGTCCTTGCCTAAACAATTCTTAGAAAATATTTCATATTGTTGCAGTTACAATTTTCATAATCGAAAGTTGAATGTGACTGCAATGCAAATTTATTGTTAAAACGGCTGCTTCAGTAAATTTTTCATTCTGATTTCTGAGCTAGCCCATGTATCCATTTCCTTCAGAGTACAAAAAAAAAAAAGAAAAATATAAAGAGAGAGGGGTATAAGGGGTAACAAAAAAAGAAAAGGAAAAAACGATGAACGATTTCCAACAACTTGCTGGCTTACACGGCAAAAAGAAACTGCAAGAGGAAAAAATATGCGGATGAGTGTGTCTTTGTGTGTGTGTGTGGATGTGTGTGTGCTGAAATTGACAGATAAACTTTTGCTTCATGCGTGTGGGCGGGGTATGATACATACATACATATGTATGTGTGTTGGTGTTGGTAGATTGGAGCTCAGGATGGAGCTGGCTTTTGTGTACATACAAAGCATGCCGGAAATTTGCCAGTTCAACGCAAATCCACAAAACAACAAAAATTGTAACGGTTAAAAAAGAAAGTCACAACAAACACACACAGACACACACACAAACATACATATATCCAAAATGAACTGTAAAGCTGTTGAAAGTTGTTTTTCTGTGTTGGCGCGACCGCATTATGCAATCGAGCACAAAACGCGGTGGGTGTGTCTACGTCTACATCCATGTCCATGTCCATAACCATTTCCCAAGCCCATGGTGTCTGTCTCTGTCTATATCAGTCTGTGTGACTGTCTGTGTGTATGTGTCAAGACAATATCGTCATAGTCGCGCCATTATGCCGCACGCCAAGACAAGAGGGCAATTTGGCCAATGCTTCTTTGGCCCATAAACTGCAACATTTCGGCTATCAGCCATTGGTTACGCTCCATTTGCCCAGAATGACTGGTAACATCAAGGCAAGCCATAGCCACAGCCGTAGCCAAGTTACACAGATTGTCCACCTGAGCTCAGGTGGGAGTCATTGTACAGAGTTAGCCATGACCTGGGCCAGTTATAAAAGAGAAATGTAATATCAATTCATGTTTTAGTTGGTTTCATTTTGCCATTGTTCCTTGCATTAACATTTACGCTCTTTGCCACTGTTAAATGGAAACTCACCACTTTTCGGAGTCCTTTCTCTTTATGCCAGGACTCTCTTAAATCTCTAATTCGCTCTCTCTAACTCTCTCTCTCTCTCTCTCTGTTTGTGCTCTTCGGCTTTTGTGTGTAGTAGGTCAGTAGTGAAGAGTTTCATTTCCATTTTGTTTCACTATACGAAATAAATGTGTCTAGCTTTAAATGTTATACTCATATTTATGATTATTGTTATTATGATAATGTCAGCAGTTGTTGTTGTTGCTGTTTGAGTGAGAGTGAAGAAGAAGAAATGGAGAGCACTGAGGCGTGAATTTTTTATGGCGCCAATAGTTGGCCAACTACAATACATTGATTTCCATTCAACAACATTTTCATTTAAAAGAAAGGAAAACTGAACAAACACCTGTTCCTAAGCTGGCCATTGCTTCTGGTCTTTTAGCAGCTCATTTGAAATTTTGATTACATGGAGGGAAATCAGAGTTCTGGCCCAGCTAGTGATACGCATTAATTACGTTACCTAGTGTCGCAATGGCCAACACTAAGGCAAAGACTGCTTATTAAAATTGAATAAATTATGCAAAAGTGCGCGCACAAGGCACAAGATGGACACGGCATAATTAATACAATGTAGCCGCTGGGCGGCCAATGCAATCAACATCTTTGGTTTTGGCCAAAGTCAAGGCTTTGAACCTAAACCAAACGTACATCTTCAAGATGCCGTGATAAGGTAAAATGAGATGACAAGAGTCAAAGGCAAATGCCTCAAGTCGTGTTCTGGTAGAAGAGGAGAGGTAGAAATGACAGGATATTAGAATAAATAAATGCATGAGTGAGTGTATAAATGAATGCAAGTATGTATGAGTGAATGCACAACCGCAACTATTCACTTACTATCACCAGCTCTCTCGCTCACTATCTCCCTCTCTCTCATACTCTGTCTGCCTGTGATATCGATGGCAATCCAAATGTTTGTGCGGGCTACAACGAAAACGTTTACGACTATCAGTATGAGAATTCTATTGAAGAAAAGGTAAATGATTGGAAAGGAGAAGTGGTAAGGGAGTTGGTGGGAACTGGGGATGGGGGGGGGGGGGGGGGGGGGGGCTGGGGCTGCTGCAATATCCATGACAAGTATTTCAATTTCACGTTTTACGCATCACTTAACGCCCATTCAAATGCCAACAGCGAAATTTATATGCGCATGGCAATAGTTTTTGGCAAACTGCAAACTAAATATATATTGCAAAAGGCTCTTCAAGTCTACCAATTTAAATATGTATAAAAATGTTTTTCTTTTTTTTTAAATTTTAGTTAACAGTTAAATAGTTGGTTTTTCTTAGGGTTTTATTTTATTAATACTTTACACACATCGATGAAATTATTATACGAAAACTAAATTGCTAAAAACTAAAATGCAATGCTTATATGTAATTTGTTTTCTATATACAAATGCACAATTTTCATTATATTATTTGAGTTGAAATATTTTTATAATATTTAAATTGTTAAAGTTAACAATATTCAAAATCCTGTGGTGGAAGTGCGAGCACAGGACGTCTTTCGTGGCGGCGGCAAATCAGATGTATAACTCTGATACCGATCCGAACAGTTAATGGCCTGCAAAAATTTATATATACATATATAAATAAGTTAAATAGAGAAAATGGGCAAATGTTAATCTTAATGCTAAAGGTAGATCAAATAAAGACACACTGAATTGCGGCCAATGGTAGCAAAATGTTTTGATTAATGATTTGTCGAGGCTCTCCAAAGGGGGCCAAGATTCTGGTTGAATTTCTGACTATGCTCTGTGTATAGCTTTGAATTTGAATGATTAGATTTGATTCAATATTCAATTATTTAAGTGGTTTGAGGTGTTGAAATGCCAGCAGAGATAAACTGCCAACGGCTTATGGACTACTGTCACCACCACCACCCTGAAAAACACCCAACGGGAACTGGGGACTGGTCTAGTGGGTGGTGGGTGGTGGGCGTTTGCACATAAATGATTTATGAATTTATGTTTTGATTGAACTGTCTGAAATTGTTGATTAGTGCCTCGTCATAGCAACAGCAGCAACAATAATGACAGCATCGACCTGCGGGATCTTAATATACATATAAGCATATACCTATATATGTATATAGTATAGTTATATACTATATATGTACATATATATGTATATAGTATAGTTACTATACATATCTTAAGTCTAGATAGACTCTGGGGGAAATGAAATACGATTTTTGGTATATGGACCTTTTGCTTCATCACTTAAATCTAAAAGGTAAGAGTAGATATCCCTTTTGTTATAATTTCATTATGTCACACACACACACATAAACTTATATATACATACAGACACAGCAAATAATTGAGTTGAAAAATCCATTTATCTGTGTTACATTAAAGATGAAGCATGTTGCCACATTTTATGTCAATTTCTACGAGTGACAACGGGACAAAAGCCACTGTGACAATGGCAATCAGGTGTGTGTCCGTCTCTATCTGTGTGTGTGTATGTGTGTGTGTATATGTTGTTACCAATGTTGGCAAATATTTGACTAATTGTATAATGGACAGGTCAGTCAGTTGGGCAATTAGTTACAATTGACACAATCTATTCAGCTGCTTTCTCTAAACTTCTCAGGGGCTTGGAAAGTGAGTGAGAAAAATAAAAGAAAATGTGAAATAAGGTTTTCAGCACACGCGCGACTAGCACAACATAACATGGCCGAATAAACAATACCAAAAACAGCAACAACATTGGCTGGGCAATTTAATTAATGTAATTAATCTAATTTAATGACTTGACAAACACATCAATTAGCAAAAGGCGAACGACCAGGCCGGAACGCAATTTATATGCAAAGTGCCAAAAAAGACTTTGCACAAAATGGAAAATATTCCCTCAAACTGAAACTGAGATAGCAAAAGAAACGCCAACTCACGCACCGCAGCAGCAACAGCAGCAGGAAAAACAAAATTAAAATATTAAAATTAAGCCACAAAATGATTGAAAGGAAATGTTAAATATAACAAAAAAAAGTACGAAAAAAGAAACAGCAAGTCCAGCTCTCTACTCTACTATCGAAGGATGGGAGGGGGGGCCCTCCTTTTCATTTTCTTCGACCTGCTTTCTGTCTGTTTTTGCTTTGTCCCTAAAGTAATTAAAAGTAAGTAAACCAAAATCGTCCTGCCGGAATGCGATTTGGGTGAAGGCATCGACTTGGGAGGAGGTAAAAGGAATTCAGTCCAGTGATTTGCGTCCCGCAACGTTTTCTCGCTTTTTGTGTGTGTGTGTGTGTGTGTGTGTGGCTTTTTTTCTTCTCTTTTTTTTTAATGTTTATGTAAATGGACGCTGACCAAAAGAATTAATGCGTCCCGAAAGTGAGTTGAATTGGAATGAGCCGTGGCTCTATATAGAAAAAACTGCGTCACAACTGCGTGGGCGTGGCACTACGATGAGCATCACGAGCCATCACAAAATGCCAATGTCGACGGCCTCATTGAATTTGCATAAAATGTTTTCCAGACATCGAAAAGGCTATAATTTCTTATTCTTTTCAATGTGCCGCTAATTTGATAGTATCCACAATATTTGTTAGACTGGAAAAAAGTCGTGTGAAAATCACACAATGCAAAAATTGATAATCCTGACAAAAAAAAATGAGAAAAAGTATTTATGCAGACATAAATGAGTTTTAGCTAAACTGAAAAAAATTTTAATTTTTCATTTTGCGAAAAAGAAAGCACTTCATTTTTGAAATACAAAAGCAAACAATAGGTAAAAAGATATATAATATACATTCATAAACATCAGGAGCAACTGAAGCAATATGGACATATATGTAGTTGGCACTGTAGAAATGAAAACCTGCATGTTTAAGATGGCAAAAGTTAGAAATAATCACAATTTGCCTTCATTTATTATTTTATTATTAAATTTTGAAACTATTTCTCACTACCAATTTATTCTCTAATTTTACAGATGAATTTTTCCATATTTAAACAAATTTCTTGTACCATTCAGAGTTATCAAATTGTTTTTTCTTGACCCTTTCCGGCTTCTTCTTTAGCAACAGCACTAAAATGTTTGTCTACTCAATTGGACTTTGGTCTTTGTTTGGAATTTGTTTGTTTGTTGAATATTTTTGTTCACTTTTCTTTTTTTTCTTTTGGAAAAATTCAGTGAACTTTGAACCTTTTGGTTCATTAGAGGCAAATTATATTAAACATGCTTAAACAGATTTGCTGCAGCTGCTGTATATATGTTGGCCCAAATATATATATATATATAGATGACCGATCAAATGATGATCTGTTTTGTTCTGCTTTGACGGCATTTGGTTTGATGGCCATTGCCTGTTGTTGTTTTTATTTGATAGGAATTTTGCTGTAAAATTCACCTATTTTCTATATATACATAGATATTTATATATATTTATCTCTTGTTGCTATTGCTATGGCGATTCATGAGAATTTAGAGATTCGGCCCACGCGGCGTATGCGCGTTTTTCGCACTTAACTCATTAAAATTGAACCGTCTGCTCTGCCGCTCATGTTTGTACATCTTTGTTGTTGCTTGTCTGTTGTTGTTGTTGTTGTTGTTATCGTAAATTATTTAATTGCATTTCAGATTTTTGATTTGAAATTGAAACATTTCATTTAAAAGAACATTAGAAACGGAAAATTGAAATGCTATCAAGCGGAAATTAAGGCAATTGCTTGACGAATTTATAACGCCATGGAAAATTACTATAAATGTACATATGTATGTATGTATATACATTTTTATATACGCCGAGAGAGAGAAAAAAATATTTCCCAATTATTTACTATACACACATATAAATGTTGGGGAAAGATTTGTGCCACTCAATATATCTGCGCTGAGAGTGTTCCCGCATCCATGCACAGAATAAAAAAAAAAAAAAACGAGAGGAAAAAGAAAATTGAAATACACATATATGTATATATATATACATATGAAACAATTGGCAACAGTCAATACATCAATATATTGACCAAGCACTCAGCAGGCCAGCAATTGAAGTGCCCTTCAAAGATCCCCCCTTCAGCTCACCTTGTAGAAAGCCTTGCGAAAATTGTCAGATAGAAATGCATATAGCAACGGATTGATGCAGGAGCTGGTATAGGCCAATGTCTGTGACACAATTTGCAAGATGACAAAGAACAAGCTATTGGCATGATACAATTCCAGTGATTTCAGCAACAGGATGAGCTGGAAAACCACAAAAAAATGAGATACCATTTTGTAAATAAATGATTCGTCAACTAACCTGAACTGGGAGCCAGAGTGAGGCAAATGCTATGACGACCACAACAACGAGACGAGTAACCCGTTTGCGTCCCCTCTGCGATTCCTTGGACATTCGTACGCCACTGCCCTGACGCCAGAGACGCATTATCATACGCACATATAATCCACTGATGATCATTAGGGGCAGCAAATAGGATGAAATGAAGAAAGTTACTTGGAAGGTGCTCTTCTTCAATAGAGGATTCTCTATGAACATGCACAAGGAGTAACTGATGTCCGTTTTATTATCATAGGCGGCCTGTAAAATAAAACACAATGGGGTCTATGATAAACACAATCATTTGTTCAATAATATATACATACTAATAAATTAAACTGTAACTTCAAATAGTTGAAGCAACTATCTATGTAGATCACGCGACCGCAAAAGGCTTACTGACGCACTGCTAGCCAGGTCATAAACGGACCCACTATGTATCTGTCTGTCTGTTTGTTTTGTATGTCTGTCTGTCTGTCGTATCGTAAAAATATTTTTGCAGCCTTTGGCCATATATTTTGTTTACCAATTTGTTTACAATCATGTCTCTGGCCTCACCCCCTCCCCTACCTCTCTTCTTCTTCTCTCTGTCTCTGTTTTTTTCGTTTTAAAAAGTAAAAAACAAAATAAAGATGAAAATTCTTACAATAATGTTTGTTTATTGCCCTCTTTTGTTCTTGTTGTTGTTCTTACACTGAGCCAAGTTGAAAATCTGTACAGCATCTCTTGGCCAAGACATATTAGATTTATGTGTGTGTTTAATATATATATTTTTATGAATTTTATTGAGTTCTTGTGTTCTAAAATGAGATGTTAATGCATTTGCCATGTACAATCGATTTGAACTTTTAGCCCCATCAGGCGGAATAGACTGAAAGTACGACCAGCTGTCAATCAATGCCTTGACATGTTTCGAAATCTGTTTATATATATACTTATATATATATATGCATATCCAGAGCATATACATATATGCTTCATTTATAGTTATACGTAGTACAATTAGAGGGATTTCTCTATAGACGATGCCGACCAATGCCGGCGACATATGCCGCAGCTCAAATTATGGACTTATCGATTTCTAATAATGATGATAATGACAGAAAAAAAAAAAGATATAATAATAATAATTGGTGTCTGTTATTGTTATTATTATTACTTAATATTTGCATATGTATACATATATTTGTTGTTTGTGTGTGTAGCAACAATTGTAATATGAAAATAATTAAAAGGAAAGTCTTAATTAAGTAATATGTTGATCAAACATGAGTTAATTATGTCATTTTATCGCACATTGCTTTGTTGTAGTCCATTTGTGTATTTGTATATGTGTTATCTCTATACACATGCACACTCACACACACACGCACACAGAGAGAAAGGCCATTCAATTTGTGGATGAACATTTTTCTGGCTTAATCCTTAAACAAAGTAAAGCAAACAAATAAATAAACAAACAAACTGCCAAACAATAAAGTGAACCAAAAGAGAAGCGTGAAAATGCCATTCAATAATATATATATATATTAGGTTACAACAACAACAACAACATGAACAACAACAATAACAATAATAAAAACAACATCATCCAAACGCAACCAATGGAGCATCTCAAAGATAAAAGCCGAGATAAGATACATTTAATTACACGCAACCATTCAGTTATTAGCAAAAGAAACCATTTACTGTCTATGGCCAAAAAGGAAAATCATGCGGAAAAACAGCAGCAACAACAACAACAACAAGAACTTTCTTTTTTATGGGTGTGGAACATTTTTGCAATGTGTAAATAAGATCGTTCAACTTTTACTTTTTTGTTTCCTAAGCAAATTAAATAAAAATTTAACAAGCCAATTAAATAAAAATATAATATTTAGCAAAAGTGCAAAAGTTTTCTCTGATTAAAATAATTTTGAAAAAAAAGAAAGCAAAGAAATCTTCTGCCATTTGTCATTTGTTTTTTTAAACTAGTTTAGTTTAAGTTCGTAAGATAGTTTGATAGGAAAATTTGTTTAATAGACAAAGATTTAGTAACCGAAAATTGGTCTTCTTCAGTTAAAAAGTTTGTTATTTTATAATTATTATATTTTCCTCCAATTGTTCTATATAAATTATAGCAAAACAAAAAATGAATGATCTTCTGAAAAATAAATTTCATATATGATTGAACAACAGATTCAAATAAGGTATCCATTATTATGTATTGTTATATATCACACAAATGGTCAATCTATCCAGTGTCAAAATTTCCCAAAAGCATACATTAATCGCCTTAAAAAAATAAATAAAAAAAATCATTTTGCGCAGTTTTGCTAAAATCGAAGTTTTCCAGCAGTTATAAATAAAAACATTTTTCCGGATAAATTTCTTAATTATTGATTTTCTCTTTACTCGTTGCTTTATTCTAGATCATTTATTTTCTGTTGCCTTTTCATTCTAATTGTATTTTTTTTAAACATTTATCTTTATTTGTAAACCAATAAAATGCAAAAGGAAAAACTTAGTAACTTCTAATCAGTCGCAAGTTTTCGGTATTTGAATTGTTCCCCATTCACTTGTTTTTAAAAAAAAGTTCAGTTCTTAGTTATATAAAGTAAGCCTTTACTTGATAGAGTGAAGTGAATTCGGATATCTTTTTACTGTTTGAGTAAAAGTAACGGAGCTCTATGAACCTGACAGGTATAGTTTACGGCAAAATCAAATGAGATAATATAAACCAACCGATTTGCATTAATTATTATATTATCTATCTAAAGAGATGAAAACTTTAAATTTGATGGCAAATCTTCTATCTTTATATATGAATTATTAATTAATGATTTATGCCAAATGTTGGCAGCTTCAAATTTAAGTAAACAAAATGCAAAAATCAACAATAGCCAAGACGCAAATTGAAAACGTTTTATTCCCACATGAATTGGTTGTTGCCTTTTTTGTTTGGAGGAGTGGAGCGCTTATTAAACGATTAACCTGTTCTTCACACTTTGTGCATTGATCATAAAAACATTAACACCCTAATGGAGAATGGGCCAATAGTAGCTGTAGCCAGGCTAGGTCAGGCCAATGGCAATGGCAACTGCGTCATGTTTGTCTTCAACTGGATATATCAAGGCCAAAAAGTCAAGTAGCTGACATTGGGTAGAAGATACATTTATCATAAGCAGAATGCTGGCAACTTATTTAAAAAGTTTCCAAGTGCAAAGTTCTCATTTTGACCACTTGTTACGACTGGTTGGTAGGTTGGCTCGTTGTCTGGCTAAATGGCTGGCTGGTTGTGATTTATACCAGAGACGTGTAGAATCTTCCATCCTACGCGTATGGGCAAATGTTTCACATTTTCGTACGCTATCTGCTCTATAATTAAAATTTATGCATTTAAAATAGCAAATTAGTAACAAAAACAAAACAGATAAAAAGATACCCACCCCCCCATTTACCCCCGTCCAAATCTATATAAACAAAATGCGAAAAAAGACATAAAGAAATTGCTACCGTCTACCTGGCTACCTAAATATCTGGACTATATGGTTATATTATGATCGAACACGAGGCCAGAAAAAGGCAGAGGTAGAGGCATTGACGTGAAGCTCAAGCGGCTCAAGAGATTGAACGAGGTGTGGATGATGGAAAGCAATAAATTGTTTGGCCTGTGTTATTCGCAGCACATTTACGGCACAGTTGGTTGCGGAAATCTCCAGTTTATTCCCCAATTTCCACCTCCCTTTTGCTCTATCACCTTTCATCTTTCTTAGATTTAACTTACCAGAACATCGTGAGTGAAGGTGACCGGCGATGATATAGTCAAGACAACAGTCCATAGTGTAATGATGGCAATTTTGGTTATATGCTCGGTACGCAGCATTCGTGATCTAATGGGATGAACAACGGCCAGAAAACGATCGATGGACATCAGGACGAGTGTATAGATTGAGGCAAATGCTGTGACCACAATCAAATATTGTACACTCCGGCACCATATGGCACCAAATGGCCAATGGTGAGTCACATAATCGGTGGCTGTGAATGGCACACAAAAGCAAACGAATAGCAAATCTGCCACAGCTAGATTTACAATCAATAAATTCGTTGTGGAATACATATTTTTGTTTAGCAGAACGACAAATATGACCAAAAGATTGCCAAAGAATCCTGTCAAGGCAATGATGCCAAAAATGAATGGCACCAACCAGCGTACAACGCTCTTAATGGCCATCTCCTCCTCTATGGTTAGTTCGGAGCTGCTACTTGAATCATTGCTACTGCTGCTGCTACTATTATTAGCCAAACTGGTCGAATCCATATCCATGCTGGTTGTGGTCAACCAATTGGCAATTGTACTAAATGTTGTATTCTCCATGTTTTTGCGGGTTTTTCCAAATGACAGTTGAGGTTCTTCGATTGATTTTTAATTGCCTGGCGTTTGTTACATTTCACTTATACACACACACACACACACGCACACACAGACACTTTTGTTGAAGATTTTTCCAATTTTCTCATTGCCATTGTTAGTTTTTACTTTTTCTTCTTTTGTTTTTACAGTTCAACGAATACAAAATAACAAATTTCCCATTAAGGATTTTACACAAAAGTAGCCGCCGCCGCAAAAGAAAAAAAAAAGAAGTAAAAATCGTCCGGAAAAATTCGATTCAATTATCATGCGCAATAATCCAACGATACAAACGGCGACAATATTGGCTCAGACTAAGAGTCTCCGTGTTCAAGGCACCGTGTAAAGGATCCAACAGAACCGTTATGCACAAGCCGACCGGACGACAAAAGCAATTTGGTTGAGAGGACACAACGTAAGTGAGAGATACAGAGGCGAAACGATAAAGGTAATTGTAACAAGGTAAGACAACAATAAAAAAAAAAAACCAAATACACAAGGACACTCACACACACACACACACTGACTGGGCCTGAATTATGCCACACCCTGTCTCTGACTATTCAATATCCTTTGGCTGATATCCTCCTTTACACTCCCACACCCACAACATAAATCTTATAATTTTGTTTGCCTTCTTCTTGTTGTTCTTGTTCTTCTTCCTCTTCGCAGCAAGTAAATGTCACAAATTTGCCGTTGCCGCCTTCATTTCACATTGCCTAATTTCATTTCGCGCACCAAATTTGATTGACGAAGTCAACGTTTCCATAAAGATATAGATAAATACATATATAAGTATATATATATATATAATTTTTGATGTATTTATTTTTGATTTTTTAGTCTTGGATTCGGGAAAAAATATCCAAACTGCACGCGTTCGTTACCAGCGAACAACTGATTGCTGACTGAGGCTACAGATGACTATGACGACGATGCCAGCGGCAGCGGCAACGGCAACAGCAACAGCGAAGCCGGCAACAACAACTACAACAACAACAATTATGGCAATAGCAACAACAGGCGGCGTACGGTGCGTATAAGCAATCTGGCAAGAGCATGGGTGGCCCGCTACGCTTATGGTGGTTTTTTTTTTGTTTTTGTTTTTGACCTGGCGGGCAACTGCTCAAGAATAATAGCAAATAGCAACAACAATAACAATAACAACGGGACAAGCAACTACAACAACAACAATTGGTCGCCAATCTTCTCCTGCTCCAGCTAAGGGTTCTCTCTCATTCTCTGGTTTACTCCCGCTGTCAATGTTGCCATTGTGTTGCACAGCTTGATGTCCCTGCTGCTGCTACTACTGCTGCTGCCGGTGACGCCAACGTCGGCGCCAGCGTCACTGCTCTGCTCTGTGCTTAATTTCTCTGATTAACTGTTTGTGCAAAAAAAAAAAAAAAAAAATAAATAAATAAATAAACAAGTACAAAAACAACAAAATAAAACAGAAAGCAAAGGAACAACAACGGGAACAAAATGCCAACAAAACGACAATTTGCCTGGCACGCGCTCAGTTTCCCACTCATTCGGTTCACGCCTCAATAAAGCATTTTACCTACCTCTAGACACCTCCGCCCGTCCCATGCTGCCCCCTCTCACAAGCGCCATTCTCTACGTCCAGCCTACGTTTACTGTCTGGTGTGCTTATCGCAATGCTGTTATCGCTTTCCCTGTCTTCGACTGGGGGCTAATGTAGGCTCTCCCTTAAAAAAAAAAAAACCATACCATTACCCCCGTCCGTCCCCTGACGGGTTAATACCATTTACACCTTTGGGCGCCTCAGTCATGTCACAACATTACATAACCGCAATGCCAGAGCGCAGAGCCTTTGCCTAGCTGCAAAACCCATTTACATGGTTTTTATTGCCATTGACAGTCCCACATTGCCACCTCCACCTGTCACCCACAGACTCTGGGCTCAGCTCAGCTCGAGTCTGAGAATGAGATGGAGACCGAGACGTAGACGTAAACGTAGACAGTGACCGAGACGTTGGCTGCGAAGCCAACGTCAGATCCACATCCACATCTCAGACCTGTGGCTCATCAAACCTGCGGCCGAGCTGTCGCTCAGCATTTGCGTTCCCTTGATGTGGGGCCACATGCCTCAACAATCTGATGAGATTAAAAGAAAATTAAACGAAATGTTAAGAAAAAAAAAAGAAAAAAAAACAAGAAGTACAACAAAAAATGGACCAAGTCATTGTGCCAGTAGAAAGGCAAACAACAACAACCAACCTGAAGGATCAGAAGTGAAAATGGAATTATGTTTATTTAATGTGCAAGATTAACACAGTCTTTAATTTTTAATGCTAGTTCATTTGTATGGTCCATGGACTTGATGTTGTTTACTTTACCTGAATTCAGCAGAGTGTAAAAAAAAAGTCAGAATTGAATATATTGAAAATTTGATTAATTTTACGGTTTTATAGTTTTACAATTGTCATTTTCTTTGCATTTTAATTAAGTTTGTTTACACTAGTTGACATGTTTTTGGGACAATATGAAAGGTAGCTATGATATTATATATTTATATATACGTATTTGTTATATGTAGGAGTTGTTAATAGATTACAGTATATATTGCACTTCCCTCTGTTGATTCGTATATTAGATTATATAAACTTCATTATATGGACTTTATATTACATACATCGATAATGTAATGAGAATAGTTTCACTTTGAAGTTAATTTATCATACGAAGAACTTCGCTATATATAAATTGACTTAAGGACAGTTTGTCATCTTAAGTTCTTCCAAAAATCTTTTTAAAAACATTGTTAACTCGAGTCGTTTTGGAAATATATTTAAAAAACTGTTTAGAAGGACTAAAATACTTCAACTGCCATCTAAACGACATGATCTTGGATTATTAATTTATTTTTCTACTTCGACTACGATTAATAGGTAATTATAAATTACCTCTAATCCATATACTAGCTATCACTACTATGGTCTTAAGCTAGTTGCAGTTGTTATATAATATACAGTTCTTTTCAATCTATGTACATTTGTTTTTGTTAATATATAATTAGATGTATTTGGATAACATTTCACAAAAGCTGACGATATTGAAATTGTTTAAGAAAAAGGATTCAATAGGGTTAGAAGATAAGAATTTTTCCTTTGCTTATTATATAATATGCATTCTGGATTATTTCTTTATATATTATTGTTTATTATTGACTTCTATCCAGGCAACTTATCACAATATGTACACAAATATTATTCACTTCTTGACCTGTTGTTAATTTATTATTAGTTCGATTTTGAGGAACATTTAGTTTATCCATTTGAAATCTTTACAAAATATTTATGTTATCAAATATATTGAGAATAAGAAAAATTCCCTGTATACTAGTGTAATTCATTAGTTTTTTTCACACATAAATTCCATTGACATAAATTCTACTTATGTAATCAAAAAATTTTACATTTAGATTAGCATATGAATGAATACTGGCAGTCAGGCGAATGTCTTGAAGTACTCTATTTACACATACACTCAGCTTATCCCCAGTATTCAAATTCTTTATATTGAAGCTTGAAGAACTTTGCCCTTGACATTGACAAAAAGGTTTGCCCAAATATATAAATTTTGTTGTTGGATGTTGTTAAAAGAGTTTTGTCATGATCGAAAAGCTTTTTCATTTTCTCGCTAAAAAAAATCATTTTGTTATGTCAGAATTAAAGGTATATAGAACCTGACACAGTGGTTAAACCTTATTTACATCCATTTTGTTTGCGGGCAAGTTTTAAGCAGAATCATAAGACAAGGCATTAAGCCGGCTATGACATTTATTGGTAGGAAATGCCATCATCATTGTCATTGGAAAACTTGTCAACTTTTTACGTACAATGATGGATTATCACTTTTGCCCATATATTTCATTCGATTTTCTTCTTTTTTTCTTTCTTTGGTAAAGGAGGGTATTTACCTTTTTTCCGATGGTTATTTAAAAGAGTAAAAATTATTAAATGTAAATTGACAACGAGAGGGAAACTGGTACCCAAAAAAGGTAGGCAATGACACAATACATAAGCCACAGAAAAGACCACGCTAATCGCCTTTTTTTTTTTTGTGCCTTTGGCGAGCGTAACTTTTACACAGCTTTTTCCTATTTAATCATTTAAATTGACTTCTCTTTTCTTTTTTGTGTGTGTGTGTGTGTGTGTGTGCGGGTGTTTTTTCTCTTTTTGTTCGTTGTGCCCAATGGACGTTAATTTTGAAATCCTTTTTTAAACGCATCCTCAGCGACCGTCAGCTCATCGCTGCCTTCTCTATATATATATATATATTCCACGTCTGAGCTTAGCCCGCAACTTTGCTTTACGCTTGCGGCTTATAAGTTTTAGCCTTAGCTCATTCCATTTTCTACCCCCTCAAACCGCAAATTTTTCTTTTTGTTTTTCCGCTGGCTCACTTAGAATGCGCTGAGTTTGCATTTAGCTTTTTTTACCATTTTACAGAGCGCAGTTTTCCTTTTTTTTTTTATTTTCCTCTTTGGTTTTTTTTTCTCTTTTTTTTTTAATCAAGATGTTTTAAATGCGGCCACGCCACTGAATGATGGATTCTTTTTTGTGCTGTTTTTTTCCTACATTTTAATTTTTTGTATTTTTTTTAATGCGCGTCCAGGCAAGAGTAAACAGAAAGTTGGTACGGCAAAGATTTATGCAGATAATAAAATGAGTCTTCAAATGAATAATCAAGTTTTCTTTTTTCATTGCCCCCTCCTTCTTTTTTTTCCCAGTTTTATTTATTTATTTTTTTTCTTTTCAAGTGGTTGCTGTTCATAATTAAGGTTTGTCCTTGGAAGTAACTCAACTCTTTGCTGAATCAGTCCATTTAATTAACCAAACAGGCCAAACCAGCGATGTCAAGGACTCAAGAATAGTGGATTGAGAAGTGTATTTATTGTGCTGCAAAAACTAATAGTAAATTCTCACAATAAGTACTATGGAAAATGTAATTTTTATGGTCAGCTGGCAAACTTAGCCGTGGCAAGATTTGTTATTGTTAGTAAGCCTTCGGTCATGCCTGTTGCCATATTGTTGTTGAGAGATGAAATTGGCTTTAATGCTTTATTACCGCTCAAATGGTTAAAGACAACAAAGCCTGAAGTGCAACTGCAGAGCAAATACACTGAGAGAAATCAAAAGAAATAAATGCAGATTTTGAAGTTTAAGAAAATTATCATATACATTATTGTTTTAATACTATAAATATTTAATGTTAAATAACTAAAACAACATTTTGTTTAATTTGTAGCCATTCTCAAATAGTAAATAATATCAAGTATACGTCATGTTGTTTACCTTAAAAGAGTCTAAACATGTTTTCCTATATATTAGAGAACATGAGTTTTGTTTGTTCAACACTAAAACTTGATAAAAAAATATTTAAAAGATTTAAGTTTGACAAAGTTTTCCACATATTTGTAAATTCTGAAAAGAATTTTCCGACTGCCTGAAAAATTCTGATTATTAATAAAGATTTTTTGGATATATAATTTCGTAGAATTGTTTTGTTCTGATCATTAATAGCGATTTTTTGGTATAATTTTGTAGAATCTATTTAGTCTGAAGCACAGTGTAACATTGTTATTCCCTTTTTCGTCGACCTGCATCCGGAGGCCATCAAAGTTGCCGGAAGCCTGCTGTATGTAGCAGTTAGACGGTGGCATCGTTGTCGTCAACTCAATTACATTTGCAACTACCCCCTTTCCTCATTGTTCGGCCTTCTAAACGAGCCCACAATACGCGCAGCATCGTTGCTGCCTTTTATCTGGACGGTCCATTGTGTCCTGTGTCGCGTGTGACGGATGCGACAGGATGCGCAACAACAAGTCTTGATAGCAAGTCACTGTGCCTCAAAGAAACAAACAAACAAAAAACGACACAAAAACAAAAAAAACAAGACACAAACAACAAGAATACAGAGGATCAAGCAAAAGTGCCCACACCTTTTGCCATAATTTAGTACTTCCCGTGGCTGTTGCAACGGAAATATTTCACAGAGATTAGCACAACATGTCAACATTTTGATTTAGTCGCTACAGTTTAGTAGTCGCATACCGCAACTCTCCCTCCTGTCCCCTTGCCTCCAACAGTATAAGACGATATTGGTATCATTGCTTAGATTATGTTAGTTTCTCCATTTCCAATGCAAATTGAAATGATTGAGAGACAGGAATTGGCCGATTGCGGCATTCGCTTAAGGCTAATTGATTCTTGATCGTATTATCCAGACAAAGACGAGTTTGCTTGTTAAACACTTGTGTGCTTTTTCGCATCCAGATTTGAGATTTATCGGAAACACAAGCCTCCAAACGTATGTCAATCGCCGCACCATCTAATACTACTGCACTTAGACAGTAGCCATCACTAGACTTTAGATTATTGCTATAACGATGTAGCGCCCAATGTGTAATATTGCTTAAATAGCAGCTAGTTAGTAGTGGTCTCCAATCAACTACATGGACACAGAGATCACCATTACGCAAAGTGCCCAAAGCATATAAATCTGCTTCGCTTGTCCTAATAATCAAATAGTTAAATATAAGTAAAATTCTTAAATTCTTTCCTTTTTCTCCACTTACTTTAGTTCCGTAAATACATGATGAAGATACCATTCGAATGGTTGACAGTGTTGACTTTTCTTTATCCAGTTGACATCATACTCCTGGTCTTTGGCCTTCCATGATTCAATATCTTGGGCCATTGGTTTGAAAATGTAGAACAAATATTTGTACTCATCCAGCCAGGACTCGGCTATGATTTTTGAATTGCTGCCGGTATAACTTAAGCAAAAGTATAGAAGAGAAAAAAAAAAAAAAAGTGAAGAATGTGTGGATGAATCCACTATCAACATGTGGTCACTGCGTGATAGGAATGTTTATATTAAAAAAAAAAAACAAAAAAGGAAAATAAAGAAAGCAGAAACTCCACTAAGAGAAATAAATTGAAAAATACCAAAGTTCACACCTAAGATACCCCACATTTCCCATTCTCTTTCGCTCTCTCTTTCCAACCTACCGCAAATATGTCTCCTGGGCTGCTTCCAATTGCGCCTCCAACTTTGTGGGAAACTTGAAGGCATGGCGTGAGCGAAAGATATGTCCAATTCGACTGCAGGGCACGATCTCAATTTGTCCGCCGCAAAGCCACAATTTAATGGCCAACTCAATGGACTCGCTACCCCAAATCTGCAACAGAAACAGGCAAAAGCTCATGAAACTAGAAAGTATTTCAAACCGAATATGATGTACTCTCTCTGTCTTTCTCTCTCTGAATATAGTTACAGTTTGTGTATGAAAACTGTATTAGTCACAGTTAGTGTACGAAGTAAGAAGAGAAAATGCGACAAAATGGAAAATGGGAAAAACTCAGCTTGTTTGTGTTGTTGCTTATGTTGTGCTGGTTATTCGTGGTTGTGTTCTGTGTTGTCACGGCCTGACATTAGCAATTAGCGCACTTGCCACAAGTTAATTAAGCACTCCCCTCTCTCTCTCTCTGACACTCACCTGCAAATGTGGATTAAAACCCTGCAACTTGAGAAGCCATTCACGTGAGATCATCAAAATGCCTCCAGCAAATGTGGGACTAAGATAGGCCTGCTCTAACACCTCATCTGTGCCCATCACTCGCGGTATCCAATGGAAGTGCAGATTCCAATCGAAGCCACCCTTAAGAAACTCATTGTCAGCCTGCAAATACTCGAAGGTCACCGGGTCAATGGGGTCCACCAGGGGACTAACTGCCCGAGTTGAGTTCAATACCAATCGATCCAGCAGGGGTTCCAACCAGCCATCATTGACCTCACAATGACTGTCCAGAAACAACAAGTAATGGCCAGTGGCCTCTCTGAAGCCCCTATTACGTGACCAAATCAGGCCCATACGCTTCAAGTTCCGTATAAAGATAAAGGTGGGATGACCCCTTGTAGCAAACATTTTACCCATTAATATTCGTAGGTCGCTCAGTAGATTAACTGCAATTGCATTCATAGATTAACTTATTTAATTAGTTTAAAGTTCTCTCTCACCATCATCACTGAAGTCATCGATAATGATCAATTCATGCAAATAATCCTCTGGCGTACGACTAACTAGAGAAACTACAGTTCTAAGTAATACGGAACGGGCCTCATTGTGGTAGCTAATAACTACGCTAACTTTGGCCAGAGAAGAATGTGGCATTCCATAGGTGAGGGATTTGCATTTTTCAGATCTCGTTTCAGGCAATTGTCGCAACATACCCAATTTATCACTAAATACACGTTTGTATTGATAATAATCATCTGTTAGATTTGGTGTATTACTTAGAAAAACATGTAAATCTCCATCAGAAATGTTTATATATTTGTTATGAAACAATAGCTGAAAATTATAAACTTTTTTAGAGCAAACTCTTTGATTTTCTCATTCTGTACTCACTCTACTGACAAAGAGATCATTCACTCCATTTTTGCCCAGCCATAGTATAACAAATGTGAACTGAAAGATGACAAAGGCCAATGCACAAAATGTACAACAACGCACATGAAGTAACTTCCAACAAGCCCTGGCCATGGCAAGTAACTGATTTTGGGCCACCTCAACCTCATAGCCATAAGTAGTAACAGAAATCAAAGCGAAACTAAATAAAGCATAAACATTGAGTTTTCACGCGTTTTTTAAACAACACAAACTGAAAGTTTATCGCACTGAATAAATATATATATACATACATTTTTTTTTTCTTTCTTTGATTATGTCGTCACGGTTCGTATGTATATTCTCTACCGCTGGCACCCTCCTCAGGTCTAGATATGTCACAGTTGTCGTTGATAAATGTTCGATAAGTTTAGTAAATATTTGTTTGCAGCTAGTGGAAAGGTGTTAATTGCACCACATGGAAACTATCTATTACCCATGAGCTGTCAAGTTTCGTGAATTTGTTTTATTGTAGCAACTCGGCAAACAATCAAATAACAAAAAAATCATGCAAAAATAAACAAACAACAAATACCCACTGACATGATATTGAAAAGTATTTCATTGTGGTTATAAAAAATTGAATAGAGTTTTTATCACATTTTTCAAATTGAAATGGATTATCAATGTGAAATGATGAAAAAAAAAAAGTTCTGAGAGATTGAAATTCTATATTTATAGTTCTTTAATTTGATTTTGATTTTTTTTTAAAGTTGATCAAAGAGTATCAAAATTCTTATATGAACTAGATTTTTATTTAAATATAAAATATTATTTGCCATATAAAAACTAGCAAATGGAACATCTCTATAAAAATTCTAGCCAAATGTTAAGTAAAAAGAAACATGTTATCCTTTGTTTTTTTTTTTTTTAAATTTGAGTATTCAATTTATTGCTTTTTACTGTTCCAAATCAAAGCTTGGAAATTTATTCAATATTTGACACACCTCAGCATGCCTTTTCAGATTGACTAAACACTAAAAGTTGTTCCCAGTTCTAGGAGGATTTTTGAATTAGGAATTTTTGCATTTGCTACCAGTTCATTGTCTACTTCAGAGGAAAGATAACAAAACAAAGGCAACTTAAACAGACTAACCAAAGGCACAGCATGCAAAGATGATTACTAAGAACACTTTATGATGAACTTTTGAAGGCTATCCATAACAAAGGTTGACAAAAGCTGGAACAGCAGCTGCTCAATTGTGGATGGAGTGGATGAAAGAACAGAATAACTGAAACTCATGAAATCCTTTTTCAATCATCGGCCTACATGGTTTTTCACTTCACTTCAAGCCACATAGAAGATAATGCATAATGTGATTTCCATAGTCAAACAAGAAGAACTTTAAACTTGACAAATATGAAAGGGGTTACTCTCTTGCAGCATTAGTAAGGACAAATTTGAGTAGTAGACAATATTAGCCATTAAAACGTTTCCCTATACCAATATATATATTTCTGCAATTAAACACTCTTTAATAATATTTTTGTATATGAAAGTTCATTAATTTAATTGTTTTTGTTTTCGCTTTCTGATTTTTCCACGACACGCCTCATTTGTTTACATTATTTTTGCATTATAATTGCATTATTTCCATTTGTGTATATATGTGATGAAATTATGCAATTCACAAATATGTATATCATGTATATATGTATGTATATATGTATATATATATACATTTCTTTATTTCGCTTTACGAACTTAATTGACTGTAATGATTTGCACTATTTGCTGTGTATGTGTGTGTGTGTGGCGAAGGTGTGAATGATTCCTCCCTCACCCAGAAATTTAATCACATTTCGAATTGTTTTATTTGCTTGTCATGCAAATAATTTGCCAAATAATATAAATAATGGCAATCTATGCCAATCAGTTGATGGCAAATAAATTGACATCGGTAAGGATTAATAATCCTCCAAAAGTGTATGAAAATGGCCAAAAAAGAAAAAACAATGCCATTTATCCATATGAATGCAAAAAAAAACTATTTTGCCAACTCAACTCAACTCACTGCTCATTTCCAGTGATGCAATTTGATTTTGAAAATTGTTGGGGGCAAAACGGAAGCAACTCATTCACTTAGCATCTAAATCAGACGCCATGTTTTCGCCTCCTGCTTTTGCTAAATTGGAGTGTGACTTCCGCATTGCATTAGGTTTATACTAAGTTAGTTCGCTTTCTCTTTTTTTTTTTTTTTACTACTTCTATTTGGAATGGGCTGGGCTGCTTGGGCAGTCAGTTGCTGATTGACTTACGTGCCCCTCGTTTTCCCCTATTTTGTTTCGTTGGTACGTTGCTTTGCTCGCTTGTTGGTTTGCCCAAGGTCTACGTGCAGCGGAAATGCATTTTCCCAGTCACGTCGCCATAGACCAACCAACAGTTCCGCAGGTAAGAAATATAACTCCAACTGAGTGGCCAAAAAAAAAAAAAAAAGAAAAGAAATTCCTAGATTTGTTTTGTTATCCCACATTTTGTTTCTTTTTTTTTTTTTTTGGTTGGTTGGTTGCTTAGCATGGGAATTTATTAAGCTGAACTTGATCTATGCTCTATGGGGGATTTAAAGTGCTTTGTAATGAATGCAGACAGCGTGAGCAATTAAAAAGAGTGGGGGAAACAGTAAGAGATAGACAGGGAGGTTGTGGGCGAAAAGTACTTCTAAGTAAGGATACAAATTCGATATTCAATATGTTTTCAATTTGCCGTTTTGTTAGCTGTGGCATCAAAGGCGATTGCTAAAGCCGTAAAACGAATAAAAATAAAACAAAATTATGCCAATAAATGAATTATAAGGCTCACGCACAAACGGGGCGTATACGCAACGCTAGCCAAAAGCGACAATGCCTAAGTGGCATGTAAATGTGAGTGTCTGTGTTTGTGTGTTGCCCATGATTATTATATAGCCACTCATACACATGTGAATGTCCCTGTCTGTGTGTGAATGTGTATGTGTGTATGTGTTATGATAATGTTAACAGCCCAAGCTTCTAAAATTTTATTAGCAACCGGCTTATGGAACTTTGCAAAATAATAACAAAAGCATCAGAGGCGCACCTATCACAGCCTTAGTCTCTGTCTCTCTTGTAGCTTGCCCCTGTAACCCTCCCCTCTAGCTGGGCATAAAGAATATTGAGGAAATTGCTTTCTTTGCACTCGGAATTCTATATGGTAGCCAACTGCCTCCTGGCAGGGTGCACTCATTTCGAAATTGTTGCGTATTATCATAAAATTTTACGCACACTCAGCCGCTAACACACACACACATACGAGACATACACATGTTTATGTGTATGTATATGTGGTATATACAGTGGGCCGCCAAGGACGTGCGCTCCATGTATAAATGCCTTTTGGTGGGACATTTTTATACTCATTTCTTCTCTTCTGGTTTTTTTTTTTTATTTGGCCTTGCCTTTTTAGTTTTACTTTACTTTCTTTTGGATTTCCTTTGTTTTGGGTTTACTGTTTTTATTTGCCTTTTGTTTTGCTTCGAGTGCAGTTTAAAATATGCCAAGACACAAAAACTTCCCTTTGTGAATTATTTAGTTTAATTTGTTAAAGTGCTGGTGGCACATCAACTGATATGTGGCCAAGTTGTCTAATTGGCCCAAGGCTGCCACTTGCCCATCTGTCCACCTTTTCTCAACAGCCCACCAATTCTAACCTGCCATTCATTTCGCCTCCTTCTTAATATTAAGCCAAACAAAATATTCATCGGTAAATGCGCTTAAACTTAAAAGCGCTGAGGCAAATACAAAAAAAAAAATAAACGTGGGTAAAGAAAAATACAAAAAAAAAAAAAGAGCACATGCCAAGAAATAATTTCAATGATTTTCCATTTTCAATTTTTTGCGTTTTTTCTTTCTTGTTTTTTTTTTTTTTTTTTGTGTTAAAAGAAGAAATAGAAAGATTCATTTTAATGATGTTTACACAGTTTCCCATGTCTGTCTGTCTGACAGTCAGTCTGTCTGTCTGTCTGTCTGCCTCTCACATTATGTCCTTTATTGCGATTGACTAGAACTTTTTACTATGGACTCCCGACGGAGTACTTTAGTTGATGACATTATCGCTGCTCTCATACAAAAGGTTTTCATTCCTATGTCGTCAATGTGGCTATGGCACTTCATTTCAACTTGTGTTTTTCTTTCTGTTTCCACTTCCTTTTTTTCACTCCTCATTCCTCATTTCGCTTTTCTTTTTTTTTTGTCAATCACAAAACACAGAAGGGAAGATTTTTTCATTAATTTGATTGCAGGCAAAAAACGGAAATGAGGCAGAAGAATTTAATTTCATATTTGTCATTTGATTTGGTTTCGAAATCTTTATTTAAAATATATCATCATCGAGACGAAATTTACGAATTTGGTTCAACCTCTCGCTAATGTAACGCCTTTCATCGAATAACCTTACATAGACATCGGCAACACTGGCTTTGGGACAATTATGTCCCAATAAATTTAAGCCACAAAAACTCTGCTTATGGATATAGGGTAGACCCATATTACGCTGACATGATTTACTCCGATAAGTGTTTGTCACACAGCTGGTGGAATTGTTAAGGACCAACATTTTGGGATCATTAATAGCTACCTTACATTCGTCATCATTTATTTGAGTCACTCGCTTCTTCTTGAGATATTTCTTGCGAGAATTCCATACCCAAAGTTGAACAACTTCTCCAATAGGCAAACGATGGGAACAAATGGGGGGCGGTCTTTTAAAGACATCTTTTAGTGGGCGTTCCAAATTGAGCAGCGTCAACAATTCTTCGCCAGCACCAACAGCAAATCCTTTGCCAGCAGTTTGTCCAGTGACATTGAATCTCGAATCATCATACAGCTTGATCACAATCTTACTGACTGAAATCCAAAACATGCACGTACTGGCTGTTAACACTTGTCGCTGATTGACAATGATTCCATTACAGAATTGCCTTTCCTTATTCATTAAGCGCACCAGATAATGGTCCAGTGGAACAACAGAAACCGAACCTATTCGTTGCTGATGATGTCTTAACCGATACTCATGATCACTGGCCATGTGGCCAGGATGATAGCCAAAGTGTGGCCGCCAGTCTCCCACTTTATATTTAAGTTTGGGAATCTTTTCATTCAGATGGAGTGAAGCAAAGTGGCCATAGCAACCTAATGTTAGGAAGAGTAAACCACTCAACGTTTGCATATCGGCGTTGTTAACTGATCTGCCAAAGGTGTTAAAGTAAAAATTCAAATTTGCTTCACCCCAAATCTAATCAATTTATTTATCAAATTAGTTCAGCTTTAAAATGCTTAGACTATGGCATCTTCTATTTTAGATTTTCGTATTAAATCGAAACGATTTTTCACATAATCTTCAGCACTATAGATACTAGCATACATATCCACTCCGAATTGCTGGGGACAATCGTGACCCAAGACATTTACGCCACAAATTCTACCCTTATGAACAAGTGGATTGCCCTGTGTTGGTTGACATTTACCCGAACCTTTACTATTCTTAACACAAATCATAGTGTTAGTGACAACTTTACCCATTGGATCATTCAAACGGGTACGGCACTCCGGCAAGGGTATAATTTTTGTTAACTGAGTGTGAATACTTCTACGCCGGCGTATATAAGTTGGTAGTTCCACCTTTGCACTTGTATCCAATGCGACATCACACAGTTTAACTGCAAAACTTTCATTTTTTGGATTAATCGGTGATTTAAGTGCCAGGAAAGCTATTAAGGATTTTTGGTTTTTCAAAATTTGTACATCACCATCCGAAATGATTACATCGAGAAATTCTTTAGATAAGAATGTTTTAATTGTGAGATTTCCTTGCATCTCATTCATAAAACAGGTGGCAGCTGTGAGAATCAACTGTTCACTGATAAGAGTACCCATACAATAGAAATGAAAGTCCTTGTAGATGCGAACGATTAGCTCTTCAAGATAGATTGTCTTATTCCCATTGTCCAACATGATTAAAGGACCTTTGGTTTTGCTTAAATGCTTTGAACTTGTATCATCTATGACATCCACTGGGGGTCTATGACGTTGATAATCGATTTGAGTTTTACGGTTATGTTGTGGTCTATAATCGGAGAGTAGATAGCGATGATAATGTTCTCTTTGACGTTTTGGCAGTACGCTTACAAAACTTAGAATAATAACTACCGTTGCCAATAACCGAAATGACATTGTAATAGCTGGACTTTAGTTCTTGGACTAACTTACTTAAGAAAAAGTTGCATACAAACCTCATTAGTCAAGCTTTAGCACTTTAATTTGTCTCAGTATTTACTCTATGCATGGGGTATAATGATTAATAAAGTTCACTTAGATCAAATGACAGACATTAAGAGTTGCCCTAAACCAAGCAAATTAGTGTCAAGACAAAAAAAAAAAAAACTAAAAGGATAATGCTGAATGAATCTGCGAATGAAGGAAAAATGCAGAAAATGCCAATAATTAAAAAACTTCAATGAATGCCAAGACACATTGAGCCATTTCAGCTCAACTCTCTTTCTTCATTTTGTGATTTGCATTTGGTTTTGCTTTATGCCGAGAGAGTGTGGCTTATGAAAGACATTTGGGCATTGTTTTCATCAGTTTCTTTTTCCCCATATTGCAGTTGTAGTAGTAGAAGGTAAGGACCATGGGCAAATACTTCAGATTAAACTGCAAAAAAAAACCTCCTCCCAATGGGCATAAACGATGCCTGATGACTGCAGTAGACAACACTGTTCAGAATATGAAAAGGCTTGTGGAATAAAGGGAACATAGATAATTAATTTGCTTTGATTAAAGTTGCCTGACTGCCTGCCTGCAAATGGCCGAGCGAATGGTTGAGCACGGTTTCTATTCTGTTATTGCTACTGGTCCGTCCTCCTGCTCTTGATATCTGACTGACAGACGGAAATTGAAGTGTTTGTAATGTATGCGTGGAAGGGAATCCCTGCCGACGACAGCAACGACGAGTGCCTCTAATTGATGGGCAGCCAAAGGCTTTTCCATGCAAATATTTCTGCGTATTTCTCTTTACCATTTTCTCTCCTTTGCTGTCTCGTTTTTGCCCCTTTCTTTCCTCTACTTTATTTTCATATTTTCATATTTTGCTGCGAAACTGAGGACACACGGATATGTTAAAGTTGTGTTGGTTGTCGGGTTCTCTCATCAATTATTTAAAATATGTTACACTTGGCACATAACTTGGCTGACATATGGTTTACAACAAGCCTGTAAGCTGAGTAGTCAGTTGCCGTAATAGCTGGTCATTATGTTTATGGGCAAACGCACAGGGATCACACACAGAGGGATCAGGAAACAGGAGCAGCTAAAAAAGGTAGCCTCACACGTGTTGCAGCGCGTCCTTCCTGAAATTTATGCGTACGTGCCGGGTGGCAAAAAAAGTGCTTGAAAAAAAAAAAATATAGAACAGAAATATAGCCGACGACAGGCAACCTTGGGTCATTTATTATTAGCTGTAAAATGCGTGCCTGGCTACCAAAAAAAAAAGCCGACAAGCAACCAGCAACCAGTCCAAAACTTTAGTTGAAATTTCCTTTAGCTTAGCTTGATGATTTAACATAGTGGCCTTATTTTAGAATTCCTAAGTCATCAAATGAATAACTGCCATTTTCAAGTTAGAAAAATGAGTCCCACTGGACACAAGAGATGACAAAAAATAGTTATAATAACTATGAAAACGAAACCTTTCTAACAACAACTAGTTGATAGTTGAGAGATTTTCACTTTTCTTATTTTTTTGGGTTGAAATTATATCTGTGGTTAGTGCTGGAGAAAGAAGAAAACAATTTGTATTCAGTTTTTGATTGCATAAAAGTGGCCCCCCAACTGTTTTATGCATAACTTTCACTGCTTTCATCAAGGATGTGAAGTCCTTGTTGACGACAGCAAATTAAATGTCACTCATACGCCATGTAAACCGAGCGTAGTCTTTAGAGCTCATTATGCAACATGACGCAATCAAAAACACAAGCCTGTTAACCCAGTGTGTGTATATAGTGTGTGTGCGTGTGTGTGTGTGTGTGTGTGTCAAATGGTTTGTAGGTGCTTATATGTGTGTGTGTGAGGTTTGAAGACTTAAATTGATTTACAGCCATTTGGTATATATGTTTGTATGTATATATATAGATGTATATTCATATTAATCCAAAAAGGGCTAATGGCAAATTCAATTTTCACATCAAACATGGCAAACGTTTTACGTTTAAATGCAGTTCAGTTACAGGTTTTGGCTGCAGGGTCAGTATTCACCCACACTTGAGCTCCTTCGTTTCAGTATGTGTGTGTGGTTGTGTGTCTGTGCATTTGTCTTAAGCTATTTGGACATAGACACACGGGCTTTAGAAGTGCAAGTGCACTGCAATGGACACGGACACGGACAGCCGCCGGCAGCGGTAGCTTCTTTGATTGCTTTGCCTCTACCACTCTCTCTCTCTCTCTCTCTCTCTCTCACTCTTTCTGCATCTCTTTCACTCTCTCCCTCTCTCTATCCATCTCTTTTCTTCTTCATCTCATTCACTCGCTCTCTTTACTTGTCTTCCACTCAAACACAGTTCGTTGCACATTTGAACATACCCTCAGAAAATAAATGCAAATTTAGCCATGGCAAACACACACATACACACAGATATACACAAACACACAGTTATAACATGCACACATACACACACACACACAGATGCATATAGAAAGATGCGCGCTGCTCCTTTTGTTGCCGCCGTTGCCGTTGCACATTTCCGCAGCTCTTTTCGCTCTGCTCTTTCAACATATTTGTATAAATTTTCGATTTTCTGCTTCAATAGTCTTTGGTCTTCTCTCTTGTGCTCCATATCTCTCTTGCTCCTTCACTTCACTTTGTTTATTTCTCAAGAATTCAATATTTTTTCAAACTATTTCTCACACATTCCTTGTTGTTGTTGTTGTTCGTTGCTATGTCCCATATATGACCGGCCAGCACACACACACAGACGTAGACACAAGCCAGGATCACTCAACCCGCATATTTGTTGCTGGCCATCTTTGAATTGGATTCCGCTGCACCTTTAAGTGGTAACACGAAACAATAAAAATGAAATCAACTTGAATTCTTTCTTTTTTTTCGTTTCGTTTTGTTTTATTTCTAACATCTCATTAAATTTTATTATTGCTCTCGCGCGAAAAATTCACATGCCACAGCCACGCGCACGAGTATACCTCTTAGCCTTTGTCTAGTGTATCCTTTTTAGCTACTTAATGGCTAATTAGTGGTACAATTTACACCTTAATGACTCCACACAACAATGCCCTGGCTGCTCTTTAAGCACAAAGGACTAAACGCAAGCGAAAGAAACATCATCTTAGGCATGAGCTCCAAGAAGCCAGAAGCCAAACAGCCAAGAAGCCGCATTGCCTAGTTAAATTCCACCATCAGCCATCAGCATTTATATATATATATATACAAACGATATATGTACAATACATATATATATATATATGTTTATATATAGGTATCCACATCCGTATACATGTATTTTGTATTTTACTTTATGTGCAAATCAGCGTCCATTAATAAAGACAGCCCAATCCCACACATATATCTATATATAAATATGTATATATACACACAAGTCGCGTTGCATTAATCACAGCAACAAAACATACGATACACTTAGAACATTATATACATATATATGTATATACGTTGATATATGGTATTTACTTGTGTGTGTTTGTGTGTTTATGTATTGTATTTCTAGTCCTAGCGCCTTGGCGTGTTAATTTCATCGCAAAATACCTTTTTCAGTATGAGAATTTATGTATGCCATTTTCGACACTTTGATTTATGACCTTGACTTAAATGAGTTGAATTTTGCCACCATTATTTCCTTTACATCATCTTTGCAAATAAAGAGTCTTTAATGTAAATTTTTTTTTTTTTTACTACTAAAATCCAGCCAAATCTAATCATTAACTAAGTCGTTTTGCTTAACGTTTAATCAAATCTAATCATTTACTAGTTTAAGCCGATTGCTCAATTTTCAATCATCAATATCTAAATTGCCATAAACTGACTTTTTAATCAACATATACCTAAAATAAAACTGACTAAAAAAACTGAAAACTTAGTCAAGAAATACAAATCTTCAAGTGTTTTGTTTGCTCAAAAAGTTTTCAAGATATTTTTATATCTTTCATACAAATTTTATATATTTTATATAAACTTTAAATTGTTCTGAGTCGGTTGAATCTGAAAATTTTTAATTTTCTTATGGGCAAGCTAGTAAATGACCCAAAATTCAGCCTAATTAGAGATTTGTAAAGAAGAAAAACACTCTGACACAGGTTAACTAGAATCCATTGAATTTCTAAGAAAGGTATTTAAAAAGCTTTGAAATTATTCATATATATATAGTTTTTCTTCCACTTAAAACAACAGTTGAGTATTTTAAATGACAAGAGAGAAACTATCCATCCCACTTTCTATTCAAACAACAAATTGAGCATTTCTTTCAGCCACACAAAGTAAAATTGATTTAAATGTGTAAAATGCCAAGCAAGTTCAAACTGACATTAAATATATATATATTTTTTTTTAATATTTTTCTTCATTCTTTGGTCGAGTAAGTAAAATTTATATGATTGACTTGCATGCAAAGCGGGATACAATATGCGTGTTGCATTTGGCATATGAAAATTTTTCAAAATGCCACAAACTCTCACAATGGGATACCTGCCGAAGGGCATATCGCCCCACTCTCCCTCTCTCCCTCTCTCACTCTCTCTTTGTGTCTCGTCCCCTTTCATTTGTTGGGATTCATTTTAAGCTCTGGCAAACGCCATTTACAAATTGCCACATAGCTTTCAATGGTTGACAAATCATTTAATTCAATAACGGTCACAGTGTGAAAACTGACAAAACTGACAAAATGCATTCAACTTTACCAACACAAAGGTCCATTATATGTACATACATGTGTGTATGGGTATGTGTATGTGTATGTGACAACACCATGCTGCGTATACGTAATATGTTGTCATGATGACATCAGCAACAGTCAACAATATGGCCAACGGCATTCATAAAAATCGAGTAGCCATCTTCTTTAAACTTATCCGTTATAGCTATTCCAAAACTAAAGGATCAATTACGTAAACGCATAAATCCGTTAAAAGTCACCAGAAAAAATCTAAGCGGCACCCACGAAATGAAATTCTAAACAAAACAAAAAAAATTTATAAATAAAATGAAAGTAAAAACTAAAAGCAGGCAAGCAGCAATTCAATTTTTATTTTGCTTTTATTTATGGGCTGTAAAAAAGGCATACACACACACACACGCAGTGACAAGGACAATCAGCAGAGCACTGAAAAAAAAAAGAAATAACGTCGAAAAAAAAAACATTGAAAATATTACAACATTTTAATAGCGAAAATGAAGATTTATTGCCGGATGACATTGGTTTTGGCAATGGCGACGCCGTTCAGCTGAAATGTGGAGCAAAAAAAAAAAAAATAAACTGGGCTCATCCTTAAAAAAAAAGGCTCGTTCAGAAATAAAATAACCCATACACGCTGACCAGTGAGATGCAATAAAAGAAGGCTACCAAAAATAAAGGTAGATGGTCTAAGATAGAATATCCTGTAAAAGATATGAGTTGAGTATCTGGGAATAATAGTTCAGTGGTCTATTTGCAACCGATAATTTATAAGTACTTTCACATTTAAAATTTCTATTTATATTTTTAAAAGTTAAACTTTCACATCTATTGCGAAGAAAATTATACTTTCTACTATATCAAATAAACTTTTCTTTCAATATTTAAACAATTTATATTATTATATTATTATTAAAAGAACGATGTTAAAATAGTTTACTATCATTCAGTAATTGTAGACTGGTGAGTAAAATGGTTGGATTGTGATTATATATTATAAATAAATTAAATTATAGATATTTCATAAACTCCATTGTGAATTGTACAACAGAGCTTCATTTAGCTCTAGAAACTTAAGAAATGAAATCAGATGCAAAGTAAAGAACCAATAAGTATTCACATTGCTTTGGAATCTTGCTGAAGGATATTCACCACAACTTCTGCTAACTCTCTCTCTTTGATTTTTACGCATTTCCGACTTATTCGGACCACCTGACCAATAACTATTATTATTTAAAAATAAATTGCTTATGTATATAGACTGAACAGGATATATCCCTTGGATTTAACCTTTCGTAATATAGCTTAAAAATATATGAGTTCCTTTTGATAAGCTTTTAATAGTTATATGACTAGGCAAGGATATAACATTTAATGATTGTCAATGTGACAGAATTGAATTAAAGAAAGAAAGAAAAAAATGTATACCGAGAACAACATAAACCCAAAACTATGTATATCAAAAAAATGAAATCCCATTGATTTGCTTAATAAGTTCAGTTTAATCATATCAACTAATATAACTATCTACTTCTAGGGTATCTCAAATGTGTCCATTGATTGTAAAATTCTAGAAAAAAAAACAAAAAATGTTAAGTGTAGAAATCGCTGCCTCGTCACCGTCATGTCAACCGCATGATGGACCTTAGTCGTCGACCAGCCAAAAGTTCCATTCAATTTCAGTTGAGTCCAGTCTAGTCGGTGGGCGTGACTAGCCTTATCATCATCATCATCGTCGTCATCATAGTTGGCTCCCATTGTGCTTGATGTTGTCTGAGCCTAGTTTGTACGCTGCATGCTAAAAGAGGGAAACCTCGAATCACCAAAATCCCAATCCGCCTCCTCTCTCTCTTAACCTCCAACCCCCCCGCCCCGCAATTTGCAATCCAAAACTCAACCCCATTCAGTGTGTGTATGTAGGAATCCGTTGCTTTATATTGTTTACGTTCGCCCACTATGCGCACAAAACTGGGCGTGTCCAATCAAAATATGCAAATGTTTTATCCGTAAAACGTCGCTTTGATGGAATTTCGGCACATTTCGTTGCTCTCGTTACTCTTGTTCTTGTTGTTGTTGTTGTTGTTGTTATTGTTCTTGGTGTTGTTTTTGTTGTTTGCTTTGGTTTGGCTTGACTTGGTTTGCCTTGTTTTGGTGTTTTTCAACAATTTTTTCCTACTTTTTTCCACTCTATGCTTCATTTTTTTTTTTTTTGCTTTATCGTCTCGCAGGGATGGCAAGAGAGAGGGGCTGCTGTCTGTTTGCTGTTGGCCATTGGGCTGCTGTTTCCCTACCTACCACCCTCCCTCCCCCCCCCCTCCGACAAATTAGCAGTAGTTTGGCCATGCCGGGGTTTTGGTTGGCACACGTCAATCAGCGCGGGCTGATTTATATGCATAAATTTCGCGTGCGGTTTGCGCCAGTTTACGACGCTTTAATTTAATGTTGCCAACATTTGCGCGTCATTTTTGGTCAACCGTTTTTCAATAGTCATTCCTGGGTAATGGATAATGGGTGTTGGGTAAAAGTGGGGTGTGGCACACTGGTTTGACAAGTTGATGATGAGCTTTTTGGTCTTACTCCACCCTTGGGGCGTGGTGCTGCTGGTGGTAAAAACTCATTATGTCCAGAAAATAATGTGGGCAGAGAAAACTAAAAATGTGCCCAATGGATGGGGGAGGGGGGAGAGAGGTGGGCATATAACTAGTTACATTTTTGTGGTTACAAAATTTAGTAGCTAATAATCCAATGGCATTATTTTTCCAAAGCAAAAGTATTTACACTGTTGAAAATAACTAAGCCAAATAATAAAGAAGATCAAAGAGCGGAAATGGACTTCAAAATAAGGTAAATTTAGAAAAATACAAGAAAATATTTGAAAAATATATCAAATATGAGTATTTTTGCACTTCGTTCTAACGAAATTAGTAAAATTAGTAAAGTTAAAAGTTATATCTCCTTGCCAAGATATACATTTCCTCATTACCATTGCTATAATAATCTATGACTACCTTTTTGAACAGTACAATTTTAAACAAATTTATAAAAATTAGCTATAAAAATGTTGTAAATAATACTAATAATATCTATTTAAATATATGTATATATATATGCAATTAAAAATTAATGTAAATATAGAAGAATTGAAACCATAATAATAATAATTACAAACAAGCCATTACAAGCCAGCAAAAGAATTGTTGGTTTAATTTACCCTTTGAAATGAAATTGTATAGGTATATAAATTTCTCATACTGAAACATACTTATAAAATAAAGCAAAAAAATAACAAAAATTATTATTGAATTGGCTTTCATGTTAAAACCAAAGTTTTAATATCTCAAATGGCCCACATACTTATACTAATACAACATGGATTTTGGCCTTATATTACTTGAAATTGGTTACCAAATTTCAGACCTCACATTGTTTGTTGTGGACCATAACATTTGTGGTTTTTATTTTGTTTATAGACCAATAGAATTACCATGATGCATTGACCAAAAACCGAATCATATTCTTGTTAGCCCTCTGGCTAACCTGAAACTGCATTTATACATACATTTCAAACATTGTAATAACTTGTAATTGTAATTTTAGGTAACTTAATAAACGTTTAGCATTTGTATATATACATATATACATATAGAGAACTGTTGTGCAAATTGCAAATTAGTTTTGTGTTTCCTAATAAACATAGTTACATTAGTACAATTTGGTTAATGTACAAATACCTACAATTTAATAGGTACAAATACATACATACATACAATCATATACATATATATGAGAGAGAAATGGCTCATTATTATTATTATTATTATTATGGAATCGATTGACCTAAAGTCCACCTGTAACTCAATCAATGTCTAGAATTGTTAAATTACAAAATTCAATGGGGAATTTTGCAAAATTTAATTGCAATACTGATTTGCCCAACAATTTTTATAGCAATCGAACAGGGTGAGAGGAGGGGTTTTGGGGTATGCTAGAATAGTAAAAATTCTGTTTTCACCTCATTAAAACTGGTAATGCGGCGAGTTTTATATGTACTTCCGCTTGGCATAAATGAAATTTATAATGACAGCTACAACAAAGATAATATGTACAATAAATACACACAAACATATATACAAAAATAAACACCAACAAAGCAGGGCTTATAATTATGGCCAAAAGTTGTACGAGTAGGACTAAATATAATCAGCCTGACAAGCGTATATATATAGAATATACACAAACACACACACACACACAGACAAGCAACACCCATTAAGGCTTCTGTTTGTTTTAATTAAAATTACACAGAGAAATGTCTATATGCATATCTACTATTAGTGCTTTTTCTATTTTTCCATATATATATATTTTTTGTTAGTTTTCTGTAAATAATTTATATTCAATTTTCAAATGAATTACTAAACAAAAGAGATATCCCATAAGAGTTTAATTATGCAGAACTTTATATACTCTTATAAGTACTTTTTTTTGGTAATTTTTTGAAGAACTTTTACTAAAAGAACATTTTCTAATCTAAATTTTTCTAAAAGCTTTTTTTTCTGTGGATTTACTGAATCTTAGTCGGTTTTACATATATTGTAGAAATCTATTCTATGCATTGACTGAATCTGAATCAATCTTGTATATATTATAGCAATCTATTCTCTATACATCAATCACATCTGTATTTAAGATTTTCCAAATAACAAATTATATGCTAAATTTATTACGAATATTTTTCAAATACATCTCAAAATGTTCATCAATGTTTTTCTTCTTAACACTTCTAAACATATTTAAAATTTATTTCTTCTAAGAGACTTGACCAACTTTTCAAATAACTTATGTAAGAGTATAAAAGTTAGCAAACAAAATGTAAACTACCATGGGCCTAAATTGAGCAAACAATTAGTAAAAAAAAAATGTTCAAAAGTTCAATTTAGTTCGTTCCATTGTGAATTAACATTTCTGCAGAATAATGCCGCAATGTGGCCAACAAAATTCACGGATGGTATTATTCTATCTGTTTCTGTGTGTGTATGTGTGTGTGTCGGTGACATGTGGTTGACTATGAAATTGGTTTTTCATGTCCATGGCATGGCCTCAACCAAAATGACGAAGTAAATTTCAACTAGAAAATTAACTAAAATTTTACAAGAGGAAAAGTCAAAAGTAAAGGCAAAATTTGCTTAGCTCTCAGGTAAAGGCTAAAAAATCAAGTGTCAGATTAGCATAGAAAAAACAACTTAAAGGTTTTAAAAGTGGGAAAAGTATAAGAAAGAGATGGAGAAGATGAGGCACTTAAATATTAACTCTTACTTAAAAAGTGTACACAGAATTTCGCGTGGGTTTGCCAATTAAACTAAAGTGTTGCGCTTTGCACCGAAACTGAAACCATGGCTCAATTTGCAGCATGCAGCAGAAGCAGCAGCAAGTGAAACAAACTTCCCATCACAAACTGCAACTAGATAAACATTAAGCTTCATACTACTCTCACACAGAGGCAAATATTGATGGTCTAACACAAAAGTTTTATGCTCTACAAAAGAACGCCTATCCTATAGCCCCACCACTCTCTCTCTCTATCTCTCTCTCTCTCTTGCTCACTCTATATGTATGTCTCTTTCTCTGTTACACCAAAGTCAATTTTCACCCAAGTTAAAAAGTTACCAGCCACACGAAAAGCCAACCAACACACACACACACACACACACAGAAAACGAGAAACACAGAAAAGTGGTTAAAATAAAAAAAAAACAGAAAAAATTGGAGAGGGGAGGTAAAAAAAAAAAGTTAAAAAAAGTAAAAAAAAAAAAGAGTGAAGAAGAAAACGTAAATTTTTATCTCTACGCGGCGCAGTGCAAAAAGGTTTTCGAGTGCAAAATAAAGTTACTTTGGCAATGCGATGCATCAAACCGCAAAACAAGATAATTTCAACGGTAAATAAATCACAGCCACAATCCAGAGAGCCAAGAGAAAGAGAGAGAGGTGTGGCAGTATAGTTACAGGTATGCAATGTAGAGCTGGGGGCCTGGAGAATGCCTCAACTCGTTCACGTCAGCGTAACTCCCAAAAGTAGGCAACCAAAATCCAACTCAGTTTCCAAACATTACTTTTCGTTTGTACAGAGACGGTAAAGAAAACAAAACCAACCAAGGGAGAGACAGAGAGAGAGGTAGAGCTGTCTAGCAGGATTCAAATAACATTAACACCTGGTATGTAGTGCGTGCATTTCACAAAAATCTGATTAGTTGCCATTGTATGTACATATGTATGTGTGTGTATGTACACTTATGCCGCAATCGCACTAAAATGGAAATAGAAATGGAAATGATGAACACCGTCAGGAAGTGCAACTGACTTGGGTATACACCTTTTGTGTTGTCTATACCGTTAGGGAATTGAGATTGGAAATGGAAATGCCTTTACAACATCTGCTTCACTTAGCACCGCTTGACCGCTGTCTAGTGTTTGGTTTTACTTGTGTGTCTGGCATGTCTTCTGATTGCACAGACTCGACAACATTTTGACAGCTTTATAGAGTCCAAGCTATAGGATATATGTGTCTACTTGAAAAAAAGTAAGGAAAATTGTGTTGCTATATGAATATTTAGTTATATTATTTATTTTTATTTAATTCTAACTTGTTTCCCTTTAAACAAGAGAGCCAAATTAAAACCTAAAGGCAAATGACTGCGGATATATTGATCGAACTATTAACTAATTTAGCTGGAACGAAACTTTAAACTATATTTCATTTAACAAACTTGTATTTTTAGAATTCTTTCCATTTAATCTTCTCTAAATTTACTTTAAAAGAGCTTAAATTTGTTAGAAAAATCTAAACTCTCAATTTATAAATATTTAAAAACATTTTAAAAGCGTCAAAACTTTGACCCAAACATTATCCCTTAGATAAGCCGATTATTATTCAATATTTAATCGCTTCATTGTACATTATTAAATGAATTAAACAATAGAAAATACTCTACTCAGTATTAGATATACAATAGATGTAATAGTTGGCTTTCCAATGAACAAAGAAATAAACTAAAAAGAAAAAAAAAACCATTGAGAATTTGTGGCAAGAGACTACCCAGTGGTGCAACACTAAGATTTGCTCGGCTGGCAAGGCAATAAATAAAATGGCCTTGTTACCAAGGTGTCACACCCACATTGAAACACCTTAACACACACACACACACACCCACACACCATGCAGCTACACTATGCAGTAGAAGAAGAAGCTTAAGCCAAAGTTGAACTTTAAGTAGATGGCACCTTAAGTCGTTGCAGCTGCGTCAGTAGGAAAACCAAACGTAGCATATTACTCTATATAGACTGTTCACCATCTCAGCAACCCAGCTATTCATCCCAACCAGCAAACCAAGCCAACCAACCAACCATTCATCCATCCATCGCCCAACAATCTACACAGTTCCCTACTGCTGCCAGCTTCATGCGAACAAAAAAGCGAGTAAAACTTTTCCATTATTTTTATCTTCTTCACATTTTCAAGTAGCAAAAACTTTGATGCTGTATGCAAAAAAACAACAACAACAACAACAAATAAAGAAAAACCAAAATCAACAACAACAGAGCAGTAAGAACAAAAAGCCACCAAAAATTAAGTAAAGTAAAAATTTTTGCATGCAAAGCAAAAGCTGATTTTCATATAGTTACGCAAAACCTAAACCCCAGCACCCCTCAAGGAGCAAAGATCCCCCCACCATACCCCACCCCACCCAAAACTCAATACAATACCCATGCCCACATGCCACTCCCATGACCAGATTTTGCCCCTTGGGCTGGTATCTTTGGCATTTTATTTAGTTTGTTATTTGTTCATACTTAAGTGTGTCGCTTGTATTGGTTTTATTTGCAAAACTTGTCGCTTGTCGTCTTCGAATCGAAGCCAGTCTCTGGGTGATGCCCAAGACAATAACCAACACACATACACAACACGAACACTAATATATGTATATATATGTATGTATATGTGTGTGTGTCCCTCCCTTGGTAAGTTGTTGAGTAGATTAGGTTTTTGTAATGCTCCTGCCTGCCCATTGTCTTTAAGTTTTTGCTGTCCTTTATGTGCTACCGGGTCCCCAGTGACCCTGTAAACTTCAAATTGCTACAAGTGACAAAGCTTCCAATGTGTCCTGTCCAGGACACTATTCAGGTGTGTGAGCATGAGTACAGATGTGTGATTTCAGGCAATTCGATACCACAAAACCTGTTGAAAAAAAAATATAAAGAAAAAAAACTGAAACATAAACAAATTTAAACATTGTCTCTCTCGCTCTGTCTCATTGTGATTTTACTCGTTGTGCATGCAAGATAATCATATGTAAGTTTGTGTTATATATGTAAATAACAAATCATGTTTGTTGTAAATAATAATTTTGAATTTTCATGCCAATAATGGCAATAATATTTTTGCAGATACTGATGTACAATATAAGACAGAGGAAAAGTTTAAACTTTTGCATAGTGAATTGAAATTATATGAAGGATATCGACGAATTTTAGTGAAACAATTGGATAATTTAGCAATAAAATAGAAAATAGTTAGAGTAATTAGAATTTTTAGTTCTGTGAAAAAGTGAAAAAATAATACTATAGTTGCCTAATATACGTTTGCCTTTGGTTGTAATACAGGCAAAGTTAAGATTAGTTAGAACAACTGAAAATAAATTTATAGCAATTAATAAGAGATATAGGCAATCATATTTATATATCAAACAAAACATTTTTCACAAATATATGAAATTTTTTCATATCTAAAAGTAAACTAGCTATCTCTTTTAAGGTTATTAATGGCCCTTTTGATTTATTTTAAATCTCTGTTTAAATATTTTTTTTTTAATTGTAATTTAGTTTTAATATAATTGTAAATACGTTGAACTAAAACTGATTTCACTTGATATATGTACTAGGACCTATTAATTTAATACGTTATGCAACTTGCTGAGGCATACAATCCCTCCCCAGGACAATATACATATATATTCAGAGAGACCCTTTCTGTTTATTTAACCTACTTGTGGCTGTGGAATTTTCTGGTCTGTTGCATTTAAAGCGCTCATCTAAATATTTTCAAAATACAGATGCCTAGGGAGAGCCATTTAATATATATATATATGTATATGTATGTACTGCGTGCCGCATTCGCGGTAGGTGGTTCAAAATTCAGATCCCAATCCCTTGGACCATAGATGCTTTTTGTGACCACCCAAGAGATGAAGCCATGATGTGGGGAATATGGAATGCCATCATGCAAGTACATAATTCAACAAAATGTTAATTTAATTAAATTATGAATATGAAATTTTCGATGAGTGAGCGAAGATGAAGGGGACATTTTGAATGGCACCAAAAACTCGAAGAGCGTCGACTAAACAAATTCATTTATATTGCATACAAGGTTGGCTCTTTGGCTCCAGTTACGCCATGTATGTATGTATGTATTTATGAGGTAGCATAGAATATGCAAACACACACAAACATACAACCCCAAAGGGTTGGCTTGGTAAAGTTGAATAGCTTTTCGAGTGCAGACCAATAATGACGACGCGCACTACAAATTCGAATGTGGCGTATACAAAATATTGCCAAGAGCCGCAATAGCCTGACCAAGAGCCACATCTGTAGTAGCTGCCACCACCACCATCATACATTTGCCACATGTTGATTTTGCAGACTCAAATTATATAATGCAATGCATGGTAAACAAACAGCACAAACACACACACACATACAGGCATACAAATACCTGTACAAATAAACCGAAATGTGAAGAAAACAACACTATCAAAGCAGCAGACTCTGGACCCAAAAACCAAATTCAAAAAATTATATATACACTTTTATATAGATATGTAAATATATATACATAGATGTTGAGGTGCAAATATGTGCGGAACAAGTAGACAAACACGCTACATGTAGAAGGGAGGGAGGGAGGACTTAACCAATAGAGGGAGAGAGTCACGCTGATAGCAGCAAAATCTAAAATTACTAAAAGCCAAATGTGTTGCCATAACATATAAAACACACAACGACACTCAAACAAAATGTTATTTCATATTTTAACAATATGCAAATATCAGAAATATAATATTACATTCAAGGTAACAGTTAACCGATTATATAAATAGAATCAATAATAATAATAATATCAATCAAAAAACGAAACAAAGAATGGTTTGCAAACTGAAGGAAAATTGTTGAGCTAGACAAATTATAAGGAAAACTGTTAATCAAAGACTAAAACCCACTAACTAAACTGTTAATAAGCAATATTTCAATCAAAATCGAGCTAATTTTACTAGATAAGAAATCCAATATAATGTTTGAAATAAATGAAAAATGATTATAAAAGTGAAATCCTTTTCGCTTAATCTTTAAGTTTTCTAACTGTAATCCAAATGATAAAAGGATGAAAAAGGAATGCTTATCGTTTTATTGAAAATCTTTACAAAGTTTCAATTTCAATTAAATTTTCTCCAAGTGTATCAAGGCCAGCCGCCGAAAAGTAATGAGCCAAAGTTGCTGCTGCTGTTTGGTACATGCTGTTTGGTCAGTCTACCCTCAACCCACCAGTACCGAAAGGCAAACCGGAAACGGGCAACAGCCCGCAACTTTTGCAAATGGCGTTGAAAATTAACGAAATTACTCATTTGAAATTTCTGAAATGCTCACCATGGTTTTACTTTGGTTTTAGAAAGTGCTGAAGTCACGGAATAAGTTTTGCAAATTTTTGCATGGCAAGCACAAAAGTCTCATCATAAATTCCATTTCAAAACCATTTTTCCTCTTTTTTTTCTTTTTTTGTATTATCATTCGCTTTTTACTCTGTTTTTTTTTCTTTTTTGTAGGTGGCCACTAAGACAAAATGCCAAGAGTTGACATTAAGCAGCTCGACGACGACGGCAACGACAAGTGAAATGCTACCGAGACTTCAGACTTCGACTTGGGCATCGGCTTCAGATTCAATGCGCGTGACAGAAACCGCAGGGCTGTCAGCATTACTGCTCCTGTTCCTGTTCCTGCTCTTATTACAATGCACTCTGCCACTCTGACTCTACGACTCTGCGATTCGTTGTTACTGCAGTTGATATGGAACTCTGGTCAGAGATGTTGACAACTGTAACTGTATATGTACTTGCTTGCTGGCTGGCTGGCTTGCCATTGTGGCCTGTCTTTTTCTGCTGTGCATTTGTAATGGAGCTTTTGGTAAATTGAACCAATTTATGCTTATTTTATGGCAAATTACAAATGAGGGAATCAAGACAACTGGACACCAATGACATTATGGCCATTGGGGAGTTGAGTTCAGTTAAGTTGGTTGGCAAACGGATTATTTTCACAGTGCCATCATGTAAGATTTCACTTGCAACAAGTGAATTACTTATACATTTTTAAAATGATTAAACATGAACAAATATCAGAAACAAAAAGGAAAAATGCTCAGCAAATTACTAACAAAGCATTGCATACTTATCGGGATTAAGAGTTCATCTTTCGTTTCAGTTATCAATAATCTAAAGAAATCATTAGCTGAAGCTTTGTAAAGGATTATGACACTTAAAGATAAAATTATTGGATTCTTCAGTATTTTAACACTTCCTTCTTCATTGTATATAAGCTCAAACAAAGAGAAAGAAGAGTTTAATTCACTAAAAATTCTTTTCGACGCTTTAAAGATACTCAAACTATTGTTTTCTTATTTGAAAAACCTGAAGCAATGGAAAATAACCCAAACAGAAGCATTTTTCCTCCTTTTGTCTTGGGCATAAACTTGTTGCCCTAGATGGAAAGCTTAAGGCCCTCGAGCGAATGGCTCATTATTACGAAAATTTTAAGCAACACGATGCCCAAAAAACAACTAAAGTTTTGAGTTTTGATTTGTTTACACACATAAGCTTATGGTCGAGACGTTATATTCGTTGGCGGGGTGTTGGTAAAGTGATGAAGATAATGCCCCAAAACAGAGAAAGAGAGGGGATGGGAGCAAATGTTTTGTTGGCAGCTAACAAGTTGCAAATTAAGCTTAAATGTGTATTTTGGCAAAAGTGCAGGAGACTGAAAGTATGGGTAAGTGTATGACAAGTAACACAGACATACATACACATGTATAGCAGACAGATGCATACATACAAATACATGCATGTAAACGAGCATAAAAACCGCAGAGGCAAACGCACTAACAAGCAGGAGTAATCAGTGTTACAACAAACAGATACAAAAATAGCAAAAACAAAAAAAAAAATGGGGGAAAAAAACCACACGAAACACATACCCAAAAAACTGTAAGAACAACTTGAGGGAGTTGTGTTGCACATGCAACAATACACAGAAACTCACGCACACACAAACACACAGGAAATTACATGCAGAGCAGCTAAAACAATGGCCAAGAATCTGGCTGGCATGCTGCTCTTCTGCTCATCATCAGCACCATCATCATCATCATGGCCATCAGTGTGGTTAGCATCTGCCTAACCCACCACCACCACCATCATAGCCAAAGGCTATCGACCCAATTTCTAGGCAAACAATGAAAACAGCTAGAAAAGAAATCCCCTAAAGCTTAAACTTTGGCCAAAAACCACTTGGAATCCCATATCGAAGAGAGACCAGGGTGTATGGGCAGTGTGCCAAATGTTTGACTGTGAGCAATGTGTTTACCACTTGGACAACGTCGCCAATGTTTATCCTCCTGCCGGTCGATCTACCTATATGTATATACATATATAGTATGGTATACTGAGTATATTTCTTCCATTTTGGCCCTTCTGCTCGTTTTGCCACAAGGATGGCGACAAAACAAGTGAAAGTTTATTACCAACAACTTCCCAGCCATTGCGTTCGAGTTGAGTTGAAGAAAATCAATAAAATGCAATTGCAAAGCAAATGACCCATATAACCCAAGGACCAGGGGAGCCAAAGTGTGAAGCAAGACCACCAGCCTGCGGCTGAGTGTAATTGTGCCAAATTATAAATTATTTTGAATTTGCGAAAAGGGCGCCAAAGAAATTCGCTGGGTATGATGATGGGTCCGAGCAGAAGGAGCTGTAGCAACAGGAGCACGGAACAGGAGATGTCTGCAATTAATATTGTGCAACGGCAATTGAATGGCTTTGCCTGCTTTACAGATCGAAGGACGTTCAGTGGCCTGGTAGTGGGCGTGAGTCAAAGGCTAAGCGCATAATTTAAATTTCTAATTAACAGTCAAATAAATTGTGCAAGCTGCCAGCATCGTGGCAATTGAGCCATGCCAAGTGATTTTATGGCCCAAAATGCTCATTAAATTAACGGCAATTTGCTGCCACAGACAAATGAATCGATACCAAGGTGCAACGGCAAGTTACCTGGCAATAGCTAATGCCTTTATACGTTTCTTGCTTAAGTCGTTAACTATTTTAACGATGTCGAATTAACTTAATACTTGACGTAACCTTTAAACAGTCTTTGATTTTTAAAAACAGACATACAAAATCATTTCAAATTATAGTGTAAATATAAAGTAGTCAAGATGTAAATAAGAAAATGAAGCCCAAGAAGAAGCTTTAAAACGGATTGCCAATTATTAAGTATACATAAATTTTATATATGTAGCTTAAGTCTTAAGAGTGAAAAAAAAAAAATATAAAAGTCAAATGATCTTTGATACAAATACTTTTTCCTCTATCATTAATATTAAATCGATCAAATTAATATCATTAAGATCATTAATACCGATCAAGATATATATTGGTTACGGCAGGAGAAAATGAAAATATGCGCGGCAAATTTATAAATCCATTAAAATCCAAGCTATAGTTGATGTTTGTGCTCATGTATTAGAAATAATTTTGGTGTAAACTGAAATTAAAATGAAATAAAATGAAATCAAGAAAATTAATAACAAGAAAATAATATATTTACTATTATATTTCCAGAACAAACTCTAATCGACCAATCGCAGCTAAGTTGGTATACTAAAAAACAAATGTTGATTAATGTTTATTAAACTTTGTTTGTTTCTAATACTTACCTGTATTAAATAAAGATAATGTCCGTTGATGATGCATTTCTTTAAAGTCCAGGAAGAATGGCTCCCCATTCTGTATTGGGGATACCGATCTGTGAAATTGAGAAAAAACAATAGTAATTAGTTAAAGAGAACATCAAACTATAGTTCATTTACAACAAAGAAAATCACTTGATTTAAAACACATAAACGGAGGTCTAAGTATCAAAAGATACTTAGAAAAATCTCTGTTGTTTGACTTGGATTCAAGTATCCGGACTTCTTGTGAAGAAAATAAATATTTATCGAACTTGGCAATATTTGTTTACTGTACTTACTTGTATTAAATAAAGCAGTTATCCATTGATGATCCATTTTTATTAAGTCCAGGTAGAATGGGGAGAGTGCACAACAGTTCTATGAAATTGGAAAAAAAACAACAGTAATTAGTTAAAGAAAACATCAAACTATAGTTAATTAACAACAAATAAAACTCTTTGAATTTCTTCACAAAACATATAACCGAAGTTAAATTAAAAAAAAAAACACTTCAAATTCGTCGAGTTTATTAAAAAAAAAAAAAAACACTTTGATTTTTTCACAAGATAAGCCAGCACTTTTTTGATGCGATCACTTTGACTCGAAAAATAAAACTGATTTGCCGCCCCCGCAACGCGCGCCTTTTTATAGGCGGCTGAAGTGGCTCTCTGAAGTTGAAGTCTCTCTCAGGAGAACTACTCTCAGAGAATCACTTGCATTTAATGTTATGTTAAATGAATATATATATATATTTAACAGAAGCTTCAACTTGAATTAATGTTATGTTAAACGAATGATACTATTAAATAACAGAGGCTTCAACTTGTATTTTATGTTATGTTAAATGAATACTGTTAAATAACAGAGGCTTCAACTTGCATTTTATGTTATGTTAAATGAATACTGTTAAATAACAGAGGCTTCAACTTGCATTTTATGTTATGTTAAATGAATACTGTTAAATAACAGAGGCTTTGACTTAACAGGAACAGCTTAAATTAATGGCGTGCGGTTCTGTTAAGTTAACATTACTCGCAATTGATACTGTTTATTTAACATTGCTCCAAAATGATGCTGTTAAGTTAAGAGCGACTGGAGAGAGTCTTGAGAGCGCGTATAAAAGAGCGGATTGCGAGCGCGGGAAATCAGTTTTATTTTTCATGGCAAAGTGATCGCATCCACAAAGTGTTGGCTTATTGTGTGAAAAAATTCTAAGTGTTTTTTTTTTTTCTTTTTTATAAACTCTACAAATTTGAAGCGTTTTTTTTTAATTTAACTTTAGTTATATGTTTTGTGAATAAATTCAAAGAGTTTTATTTGTTGATAATTAACTTATTAATCCAATTTCACAGATCTCTTGTGCAGTCTACCCATATTTACTGGACTTAATTAAAATGGATCATCAACGGATATCACCTTTATTTAATACAGGTAAGTATTGAAACTAATATTTGAAGAAGTTCAATAAATATTAATCAGCATTTGTTCTTTAGTATACCAACTTTGCTACAAGCGGTCGATTGGAGTTTGTTCGGATATTTGACTCCAAGTCGGACAACAGAGATGTTCTAAGTATCTTTTTTAATTTGCCTCTACTTAGATGTTTTTTTTTTTAGACCAAGTGTTTTCCTTTGTTGAAAATTAACTATAGTTTGATGTTCTCTTTAACTAATTACTGTTGTTTTTTCTAAATTTCACAGATCGGTATTACATTCTCCCCATTCTTCCTGGACTTTAAAGAAATGCATCATCAACGGACATTATCTTTATTTAATACAGGTAAGTATTAGAAACAAACAAAGTTCTATAAACATTAATCAACATTTGTTCTTTAGTATACCAACTTTGCTGCGATCGGTCGATTAGAGTTTGTTCTGGAAATATAATAGTAAATATATTATTTTCTTATAATTGATTTCTTGATTTCATTATATTTCATTTTAATTTCAGTTTACATCAAAATTATTTCTGATACTTGAGCACATGTCAAACATCAACTATAGCTTGGATTTTAATGGATTTATAAATTTGCCGCGGATATTTTCATTTTCTTCTGCCATAACCAATACATATCTTGATCCGTATTAATGATAATGCAACGCTTAAGCACCCAAGAGATGTAGGATAAAGTATTTTTGTATCAAAGATCACTTGACTTTTATATTTTATCTTTCACTATTAAATGTTAGTAAACGAAATAATTGACAATCCGTTTTGAACCTAAGCTTCTTTCAGTCCTTTGTTTTTCGGATATAATAAGTGTACCTGGTTACTGACTTTAAAAAGTTAAGCTGAACTATTTTCGTTTACTTTCTTACTTTACTTATTAAAATGCAGCCTGTTGAAGTAATAAAAATGTTGGCTATCATATCAACTATTGCTCAGTTGCCTATAAGTTTTGCATAATTAAAAATGATAAAATTAAACTTTTTATATAAATTTATATATTTTACAAAAAGAAAAACGTTTTATGTAAAATTGATTTATTGTGATGATCCGTTGGATTTGATGTCCTTAAGTTAATGAAAAACATGAGCAAAGAAAGAACTGCATTGCCTTTTGGGCATTTTGGTCATGCGTGGTCGTATGCATAACATAAAAGAGGCAGAGTAGAGGTCCGGAGGCAGAGGATTTAAAGGATATGCGGCAGCTCGTATACGGTAGCAAATGAAATTGAATTTCTTATCAGTATTTCGGCTTTTTTTTGTTTTTTGTGGCACTATTTTTTCATTTTACCCCTCAACAGAGAGCCATGTCCTTGGCACCGGCTGTGCGTTGAGCAAAAACATTCAATTAGTTTGATTTACACTTTCTTTTTTTTTCTCTCTCCCTCTCTCTCTCTTTTCTCTGCTTAAGCTCGCATAGCTCCCTTTGAGCGACTGTTGGCATTTCCGTTTCCGCTGTTTAACAAGCATCTTTTTTTCTTTTTTTTTTTTTTTGGGCAACAACAACAACATTGGCAGTGCCAAAAACTTTGTACGCTTTTGCGTGCCAAAAAATTGCGACTCTAGGATGCCGCTTAAGGCAGTTGGCCATTCCCTTCTCATTCCATCATCATCATCCCCTTCTTTTTACAGTACGATATACTTGCTCCAGCTGCCGCCTGGCGGAAACAGTTTGTTGCGCGCCTGCCTCAATATTAGTTTGGGCGGCAGCAAAACGCTTCCGGCAGCGTTTACTTTTGTTGATTTCATTTTGCAGCCCTGGCATCGGGTACCATGATTTTTCAATTTGCATTTGACACAGAGGAGAAATGTCAAAGACTAAATTGAAATAGCAAAGGTTTCGGCTCGTAGAAGCCAGATTGAAAGTCAGCGACAGAGACATAGTCGGTCCTCTGATATGTGTATGCCCATCATCTCATTTGGTTTCGTCTTTCAATTAGATAATTGACAAGAAGCGAGTAGCATGTGGCATGTTAAAGGATGACTTGGATCCATAGCTCCAAAATGTAAGCTACCTAGCTACATATATCATACTATGCTATGCCATTTAATATGGTCAAAGTTATTTTTACCCCAGAATTAAAGCCAAGTCAAAAGGGAAAAGAGAAGGAGAAGGGAGAACGAAGGAGTGTGACCGGATAGAGGGTTATTTGGAAGGGGGGCGGCATGTCAACTTCATTTGTTGAATGACATAAGTTATCAATGAAATTGCAGGAAAGCTGAGCTGACCTCGAGCAAATTGCGTTGGCGCCCCCTTTTAACTTTATCTTTGCGTATGTATGATAAACCCCATTTTGCAGGCGGACGCCCTCAACTTGTCGTTGCAACAACTGGCAAGCAATTCATTCCATTTCATTTCACTTACATACACACGCACACATGCACACAGACACGGATACACAGCCAATAAGCTGCACGTCACTTCGCCTCGTAGTATGTATTTGCTTTCATTTCAATCTTTTGCCACTTAACAAATGCACACCCACATACATACATTCTCCCTACTTTTACATGGGACCAGCGAAAGTGCATAAGTTTAATTTTATTATACGAAAACAATGCAACAATTGTTGTAAGAACCAATGGCAATCATACATACATACATACATACATGCATAGGGATATATGTATGTATATGTGTGGCAATTTGTTCAAAGGATTTAGCTATGCATTTAGAAGCCAATCAATGGAACTTAACTGAGAACAAAAGTATCGACAAACCAAAAGCATTCAATTGCATAAGAATTACTGCTACTATGGATGTTGAAACTGCTAAAAAATAGGATAGAGATATACATATGTATATGTGTGTATGTGTGTAAATAAAATAAGCCCTTGTATTCAGTCATGAACAATTTATCCCTTATGGGTGTCTCTTTTTGTTCTCTTTAAACTTACTTCAATGATGTGGAATTATATTACATATAAAAAATTATAGAATCTTACAAAGAAAAAGTAAGTTTCTTTGTTTATATTTTTTTCAGTGTTGGCTTTAAAATTGTTCTTCTCTGTGTCTCTCTCTCTATCTTTCTCAGTTAACTTTAACCATTTGGTAAATATCTCAATCCTTTGTTAAATTCACATATGTTAGTGTTGGAGAAATATTTAATCGGTGCATTTCAAACTGTGCTGTGGATAATGCTGCAATATCCATCCTTATAAACTTTTAATACTAATGATTTCTCAATTTAATGATTTAAAAGTTGAAATTGAAATGTCATTTATTCAAGTTGATTTTTAAACAATTTTCTTATTATTTTTTATATGCTTGTGCATTTAAATAAATGAAGAAGAATTGATTTGCGGCTGGCTCTGCTCATTTGTAGAATTTATGGCCGGCTCTTAAAATTGACAGTCAATGGTCAATGGGCAAGGCCAAAGGCAGCAGCAACAAGGAGCAGTCAGTGGGAACAAGGAGCATCAGCAGTTACAAAGAACAAAAGGCGTTACGGACCTAGCCTGGTGTGGAGCCCATAAACAATGCGGCCAATTTACATGCATGGCGTATATGTATATATACATACATATATATCTTTGTGTGTGTGAGTGTGTATGTGTATGTGGTGTACTATATCTCTGTGTGTGTGTGTGAGTATCTGTTGTTTTTATTGTTGTCGTTTGAAATGAAAAATTGTCCCTTTGTTGCATATAAAAACAATGGGCCAAAGAACTTGAAATCAATTTCAAACGTTTTAGCCAAAGCCAATTGATTTATTTGCTAGGCTGTGTGTATATGTATGTTTGTTTGTATGTGTGTGTGTGTGTGTGTGTCGTGTTCGTATGTATGTATGTGCGTGTTGGCCATTGTTTTGTATTACTTTTGCCTTGAGTGAAGCCCAAAGAGCTTAGGTCATTGAAATGTGGCACCATTTTCACATTTCTTTCTACTTTCTTGGCGAAACTTTAAGCCTAGTTTGACCCAAAACAATTAACACGAACTGCCAAAAAGTCAAAGAGAGAGAGAGAGCGAACGTCTTTGTTGTTTTACACTTGATAAAGTTTTTATTGCTTCCGAGCAATTTAAAACTTAAATTTGAATTACAATAAAATAAAACAAAAGATACCGACAACCACCACTCCAGCAATTGCCAAGACAAACTGCAGCTGCCAAGACATTATTCGGTCCGATAATGGAATGAAAACAACAAGCAATTCAACTTTTGGCCAAATAAGCATTGGACCCATCTTTGTGGTTAGCTGCGTTTGATTTGGCCTTGCCATGCAATGGACCATGATATAAATGAAAAGGCCGATTGGCTTTGACAAGAACAAAATGCTTAAAAGAAGAAAAAAAACCATTGAAAACCTAAAAAATAAAAATAAAATAAAATGCTCCTTTTTACCCACAGTTAAACCGATTTTTAAACATTTTTACGCTTTTATACAGTCAACTGAATTAATTCTTGGGTAAGCTTTTAAATAAAGTTTAGAACAGAAATTTCATAATTTGCTGCTTCAAAGAGAAATGGTGAAAAACTTTTCCTAGTTAATTCTTTTTCCGAACTGACTTTCAAATTGATTTATAGAAATCAGTCAGAATTAGAAATTGCCAACATATTTCGTTATATAGTTTGGCCAACATTCAACTAGTGATTAAATCACTGTGTCCGGATATTAAAAGGACCAACTTAAATACATTTTGACGGCTTGTAAAAAGGGAGAATAAATGGAGCTTTGTGCACAAAAATAAAAAAGAGCTGCACTTCCGTTTGGAATCGAAATGTTTATTTGCCCATTGCCTGTTTGGTCATTAGACAAGAGACATTGTCAACACACAGATACCTTCCTTCTCTAGCACACACACACACACACACACATAGCAGTTTTCACCTGCTGTTTATGTTTGCAATTTGCTGGGCAAAACATTTTGATTACGCATACGCCGTGTTAGCGGATGAAAAGGTCTGTTGCTTTGACAAGCGCATCAAATGGCCATAAACAAAACGTCAAAAGCACGCTGATGGCATTAGTTGATGTTTACTTGTTAACGCTTTGCCTTTGGCTGACACAAAATTGTATAGATGGAAACCAGCTATGCCAGGATTGTCGAGTGAATGATATCGGGTATCCATTGAATTTGACAAAAAATCTACAAATTGTGCGTATCGTAAACATATATAAACTTGTCACTTCCGATGAAGTTAAAAATCGCAACTCGAAAACCAAGAAGAGACCCCTTCAAAGCGAAGATTTCAGTTTCATAGTGAAGATAATGGTTAATAATTTAATCCTTTGCAGTGGAGCTTTAGTGGCGCCACGCCTTGTTATAAGTTCGGGAAACTGTTTTACTAAACAAACAATTGCCAGCCAACTAAAGGTTATTGTCAGTGGAGGAAAAACTTTGGCAGTGACTGCATTACACAAAAACGAACTTTTCGCCGAGATAGGCTTACTTACTCTAAAGGCATTTGTAGCTGAAATACAACCAATTCCTCTCTGCGAGAAGCCCTTAGAAATGGGCAGCTATGCCGTTATGATGATAGCCAGCCCGAAACTTAACTACTATGGACGCAGACGTACACAATTAATATCTAATGGCGTCTGCAAGGCAAGCTATATGCAAGATGAATCAGTTTACATTACTCGTAATATGATGTGCCTAACAAACTCCAAGAAGTCCACGAGATGTGCCACTATTAGAGGAGATGTTTTACTGCTGGATCATCATCTGTGCGGCATCAATATCTACGGTTCCAAGTGTCGTTCATATATACAAAACGCTGATCTTTATGCAAATATCTATACAATGAGGCATTATATTAATGGTTTTATAAAGAAGTTGGGCGGTTAACTAAAGTACTTTAAGCCATAAAAATTACAATTATCATATACAGAATTGCATTATAAATGGTTTCAATCAGCATGAACTCTTGGTTAGAGCTGTAAAGTATTATTATGCAGTCAATGTGCCTGCTTTTCTTACTACTTCTACCCCATTACGGACTCCAACAAGTGACATATAGGAAACTGAGTAATTCTGTGCCTACATTGATGGTCGGCGATATACCCCCCAAGGGTCAGCCATATCAAATAGTCCGTATTATTGAATATATACTGCCGTATACTAAAAAGTTAACTGGCAGAACTTTAAATGCCCACAATAGGGAAGCCAAGCTGGAGGATAGCCTAGAGATTATATTGGCAAGCACAACCACACGTAAACCAATGATATCGATGCGTTTTCTGGTTAAACTGCATCAACACAATGCCATTATATGTGCAGGGGCTTTAATAGCCAAACGGCTAGTACTAAGCTCATCCAGTTGCTTTCCCAAAAACCCGAAATCAAATGATTACACTATTCAGGCTGGTCGCAAGCATATTTATAGAGTGGAGAAAATCATTGTTGGCTATGGTTCGGGCATAGACGAAGAGTTGGCTCTGCTTGTCCTTAAAGTAGCCAGTCGTGATATGGCCATTCAGCCAGTTCGCCTTTGTAATACATCGCTCAAGCGACGAGACAATGTGACCATGTATATGTCGAAAAAACGTTTGAGTTTCCTACGTACCCAAATCATAGCCAATGGAGCATGCAAACGTAGTTATGCCAAGGATGAGAATGCCTACATCACTTCTAGTATGTTGTGTACCCAAAACACAGCCAAATTGCAAGACTGTCAAACGACCAAAGGAGATCCACTAATGCACAAGGATCGTTTGTGTGGCATCAACATTTATGGTTCACATTGTGTGAATGGCTCTCTCAATGGGGAACTCTATGCGAATGTCTTTAAGGTGAAAAACTATTTGCAAAGCATGATTAAGTACTTTGGTTAACCCTAAAGTCAATCAAATTAAATACAGAAAACGTATCAATTTCTCGCTTGTTCTTTTTTTTTCAACATTGTATTGTTTCAATTTGCAAATTGACAAAATTGTAGCTCCTACTCCTCCTCCTACTCAGACACCACCACCCAATTGACTATGATGTATGTAAATTTAGCACAAACAAACAAAAAAAAAAAGAAATGTAACAAAAAACCCGCTCTAAAAAACATCATGACAGCAAAAAGGTGTTACACTTGGCTTGAAATTTACACCCATTGGGGGAGTGTGTGGCTAGATATATATACATATGTATATACTATATATACTAGGCAAAGGATGAGAAATGTGTGGGCTTCTGAAGTCTACCCGAAAAAGCTTTGCCGTATGGCTTTGGCTTTGCGCTAAAATATGCAATTTTGTCATGAAATATGCACATGTCCACACAGCAAGGACAGTAACACAACAACAACAACAACAACATAAATTTCAAAAGCTACATTCACATAAAAATTAAACATTTAAATAAAAAAAAAAAAGAATGAAAACACAAACAAATGCAATTTATAGCAAAGTTTTTCAGATTTCTGAAATACCCTTCGAAAATCATATTAATAAAAATTTAAATTAAATTGACACTCAATTTTTAGGCCAGAAAATTATCAATATATAATTTATTAATTATAGCCGCGAGAGGCTTAATGACCATTTATAACCACTAATAGATAATGCATTAAAATTTCAAATTTCAAATTATAATATGGAGTTTTATTTTTCTTTTTTTTTTAACCCATATTTAATGCGAGTTTAATGGCAACTTTAAATATTGTTTACGATTTTTATATTGTTGCTTTTAATTTTTTTGTTTGTTTGATTTTAATTGAATTTTAATTCTCTTTGGGTTTTACTTTGCTTTTTTTTCTTTTAATTAGATATCGGTTTTGCTTCCTCTCTGCTTTTATCATATTTGAATGCTTTCCACCTTGTCTATCAAAGTTATTTAAAGTTTTTACTTTTTCTATTTTCTTTGATGTTTTTTTGCATTTCTACAACTGTCTTTATTCTTCCTTCCATATTTCTCTTCTTTATTTTTGCTGCCTTTCATTAAATTAAGAAATAGAGAGAGAGAGAGAGAGAGGAGCGGATTAAAGTCACTGCCTAGTCGGACACCATTTCCATTTCCATTTTTTTTTCGCTTACCAAAGGACATTAAAATGCAGCCATGCCTGTCGAATATGTATTCAGGTAACTGGCCGAGAACAACGACCAACTAAATTTATGTACATAGATATTAATAATGAATATAACATGTTTCTTGTTGTACAAATCGAAAAGTATAAAAACAAAAACAAGGTTGGCCACACCCTCTCATTCCAAACTCCGCCTCCCTTTAAACTCAATAGATAAGTTTTGTTGTTCCTATTGCCAACAGCAGCAGCAGCAACTGGGAAAGAATTAAAAACTTCGATTTTAACACTCACGTGACAATCGAAACAATAAAACCAATATATATATATATACCTTTTCCATTCACTGTGTCACTGCTGGGCCACGATCCAAATCCAGAGAGAGAGAGCCTCAAACCCAGACCTACCACAAATAAATATTTATTTGTTTGACAATTTTTATTGCCTACTTTCAGGCTGTTGTCCGACAGTTGGTTGGTTGTACGTATTGTTTGCTGGTTGCGTAACTTAGCGGTAAGGGGGGAAGGGATAAAAATGAAAACTTTACAGAGCAATCGAAACAAGCAGCAAAAAAAAATATATATATTTCAAAAGGCGTTAAAATGATTTTGAAAAACTTTTGCCTTACGTGACTTTGGCCACTCGCTGGGCCTACATATTGTTCCCATTTCCGTAGAGGGACCCAACTCGGCTGACTGAATCAAATAGGTGGCATAAACAACAACAACAACAACAGCAACTTGGTAGCTTGGACAAGCATGGCGAGACGATAGCCAAAGGCCAGAGCCAGAGTATAAGGGGAGAGGTGGTGTATTAAATAAAAGTTTTCCACTTAAGGTTTATGAAAAGTTTAAATCCATGCGCTTTCGCATTCACACCTACATAGAACTGGCCACGCGCCACTGCTACCACACAGCCACAACGGAAACGGCAAAGACGACGGTCGAGAAAAAAAAAAATAAAAAAGATGATGAATACCCTCTAAAAACCATTCCACAAATAAAATAAAACATACTCGAAAAAGGACAACGGCAGCTGGCAATGGCAATGAGAATGGGAATGGAAATGGCAATGGCCATTATATCGTTGGACTGTGTCGAAGATTTTCGCAATAAACGCTACACGTTCCCCACTCGTCCCGTCAACCATCCCACTAACCACTTAAGGTCGTCGAAAGTTTTCCTTGATGTTAAAGTCGTCATCGGTTCTTGGGCCTGGGCAAATTCCCTTAATGCAAATAATAATGTAATTGGCAACAATTTCCTTCAACTCAAGCTCGTCTTTGTGTTTTGACTTTTATGTGATTCTGGGAAATGGGAACTTTAATACATACATACAAACATATATATATATATACGTATCTATATATATTTACACCTGACCCAATGATAAATGAGCAAATGAGTTGAGCTCATTGTGAAACCTAATGCAAAATCCGAACCAATTATACAACTTCGCACCTCTAATTGACTGCAAGTCAAGCAAATCGCTTAATTAGCACTAAAAAGGATATGCAATTTGCATAGCCAAGACAGGACATTTGATATACATAAGTCTGTGAAAGCTGATGTAGAAATCTGTGGTCCAACTTAATGCGTTTTTAATTAGCCAGACATCACAGCCATGACTAAGTGTGCAAATTAAGGGAAAACGGTTTTACTCTTGACAGCAAAAAGAGAAAGAAAAATTTAACAAATTATACTTTGATGGCATAAAAAAAAAAGAAGAAAGAATCGAAGGTTTATAATATACTTTTGTTGATAACTTATCTTATGTATAGATGCATGTCTCATCTCTTACCAATCTAAAAGCTACACGGGTGTTTTTTTTTGTATCATTGATTTTGTTATTATAGTTTTAATTAATAAATAAATTTGCATATTTTGCGAATATCATTCAATAATGGACAGTATGTGTTGTCTAGAGTCCTAGACGGGCAAAAATTTAAGCATCACGTGCAAGAGCAACGACAACGAACCAACCAACGTGCCACCATTTCCACTCACGTTGACTTTTCATAGATTTAGAAGTACATTTTTCTTAGGGGCACAACACAAATGCATATGTATATACAGCCACACGCATGGCCATTTTGTTGCCGGCTTCTACGCCTCCCACTACTACGTGCCACATCCAACTGTCGACTGTCTCACTGTTTAGTATGCCACACACATGAGTCCACATACTAGAGTGGAGTGGTGTAGAATGGAATATGTAGCATACATACATATTTATTTGAGCTGCGCATAATGAGTGTTATTTATATTTAAGCAGCTGCAAAGGAGACAAAAATCGTAAATAAAACGTTTTAATTTATTAGCCAAATGATAATTTCGAAACACACATGACCCGACCCAAACCACAACAACAAAGAAGAATAATAGAAAAAGAACAACAACAACAAGAACAAAAAAAAATCAATCAATCAAATTAACCTGCTGCCCAAGGCCAAGTCGCCACTTGAATTGATTTGGAGGCCATTGGGCAAGGTCAGGCTATCCATAACGTACATAGATGCTATTGCCCTAAGGGTATATATGTACATACATATGCCTGAAAGCCAAATTGATTCAATAAGCTTGAAGACGCAGACGTAGAAATATATATAATTGCTTGCCCAAAAGGCACAAAACTAATTGAGTGTAAATGCGATGGCCAAAAAGGATAAGAAAAAAATTTAGGTCATGAAACAATGGGCCATATTGATAAGAAATGCCAAGACCACATAATAATTTCTATAAAAGTTTTCATCTCTCTCTGTCTCTCAAATGAAAATTCACAATTAGTATACAAAAAAACTTTAATATATCAATTTCAATAGGTTTATTTTATGATTTTCTTTTAATCAAGGATTTCTCTACCCTTGAGAAGATTTAATTATTATTTTCTCTTTCTACTTAGTATATTTTTTCTCTACCTTCATTAGCAACTATCTGCGCTTCAATTTTCATTAAGACTTAACTATATATATCCCTCTCCCTCTCCCTCTCTCTCTCTCTCTCTCTTTTCTGGACTTTGACAAAGCATCTTATGATAATTGGAAATTATAGGTACATATATAGCAAGTATATACATATATACAATTGATGACCAAGCAACCGCAGAGAGTTGGCAGATGGCCGGGAGACAATTTGCTAGCCGCCACTTTTCCCCCTCGGCAACTGAGGCAAACCCAACTAGCATTTACGTTGCATTAATCTGATTATTAATGGCCATAAAATGAATAAAAGAAAACTAAAAAAAAAAAAAGGAAGCGAACAAGCAAAGCAATGTAATTGTATACTAATACAATCAATTAAAGTTAAACGATGGTAGAACATACATGCCCCATTCCAGCTCAGAGAGTATGAAACTTTATGCTATACTTAGAAGGCTTCTTTTTCTTCTTCTTCATCATCATCTTCGATACTTACTCTTTATCTATCTGTCTTCTTCTGGCATTGTTCGTCCTGTAAATCCAATTGCATGACTGATGGCCATGCTGATGAGTTCAATCAAGTTGTAAACATGATTTCCACAACGCTGGCATTCGCAGTAACTCAATACACAATCAACAGCGTTTTAGACTTCATTTGTATAAGAAGAAGGAAAAAAAAAAAATTATTCACACCGTTAATTTGAAAATGACGACTTGGCCATACACTGTCTGGACTGCAGAAGAAAAATATACATACATAAATCTATTATAAGTGAATCTCAATAGATATAAATTATTAAATTTTCAAATTAGGCGCGAAAGAAAATGTATAGCATACTTAGCAGCGTTGACAGTTGTAATTTTATCACATACTAAATGTACCCGTTTAGCTCATGCATGTGATAGGGTATCAAAAGAAAAGGGAAATCAAATCATAAAAAATAATATGCCGCTTTGTAGCAGTCAAGCGGCGCAACAGCAACAACAATAACAGGATTTCCTTTTGCATGTGTCTCAGTGTGAGTGAAAAATGACAGCAGCAGCAGCAGCAACAACAACAGCAACCAAGTAGTCCATCTTCCCCCACAACTTACTCATACCCCGCCCCCTATCCTTTACCTTTTTACCAAGCAAATGGAAACGGAAACGAGAACCTTTAGCTTCGCTGCTCCTCCTGCTTGGAGTCTTCAAATTGATGCAATTTATGAAAACTTTTGTGCGCTCAATTGCAAATACAAGTACTATATAGAAGGACTGCCAGCTCTGTCATTTTTATGCACTTCTTCTTCTTTTTCTCTATATAGTTTTAAGTATACAAATATACATATATACTTATATATGTATGTAGTTATGTATTTATATATGTTTGTATGTACATGGTTGTATGCCAAAGCAATTTCTCTTATTTTTATACTTTTTTGGCAGGTTTGCTTTCGTTTTCGCCTGAGTTTCTTTCATCTTGATTTCCTAGCATTTTTCATACACTTTTTTTTGTTCTTGTTCTCATTCATTCTGTTGGCACTAGTGCATTGTGCGGCAAATTAAGCGCATTGCAAGTGATTTGATTTTACCTTTCATATATAAAAATACTTGAAAATTTTCTTTTTGCGAAAATTTTTTTTATTTTCATTTTCATTTTGCTGTTTGGCAATTACTTTAAAGTTTCGTTTCGAACGAAAAGTAATTCCCTGCTAATGACTGTCATTTGTATCTGGCAAATGGTAAATGAAATGTGCTCCAGACTTGCCAGCATTTATTTATTTTTATGGCAAAGACACTTAACCAACATGACGAGCAGCAGTAGCAGCAGCAGCGGCACAAGCGGCCCAAACGCGTGTCTGTAATTACAGGGCCAACATTGAAAAGTTCCTGAAAATTATGGCATTTAATAAGCATGAGTGCAGTTGTGGCAAAAATGATTGGATATGAACTTGAAGCGGAACATGGTCATAACTCAAACGATACATTTTTCTTTATTATGAAAATTTACGAAATTGTATTAAAAATTGAGAAGAAGAAGTAGACATAATGGCAATGCAAACTGGCTCATCTGCGCGACAGTAAAATAAAGCAAAATTAAGCCACAAATTCTGATTTCCTTTCATGTTGAAAACACTTTCGCCAAATTTCAATTACAAATCAATTAATCTGGAATAGTAATGGAAATTTTCTGATCTTGAATTTACTTGAATTTTACATTTGAATTAGAATTTTACATTTACCATATGAATTAAAAGGACTCATATTCCGAATCGTGATAAATTTGATTAAGAAAAGTACATATTGTGTAAATAAATATTTGTAAATTCTGTTTGCATAAAAATTATTAATATGGACATAACAGAATGTTAATAAAAGGCAACATTTGCTTCTGTTCAACCTACAATAGCCAGTCCTATGCTAACTTAACAGGCAAAGGACATCCTTTAACATTCCAGCATATCCCCGTTGCTATGTTAATTCTTAACATAACATAACAGTCACCCCCTCATATCTCCCCATTTTCGAAAATTGCCCCGTTGACAGGGGTGGCCTTTTAACATTTTGTGGGGCACAACATAGCTCTGTAATGTTAAAAGTAAGGAATGAGGGATGAAACTCTATGTAATTCACAGAGGAAAACTTTTTGCCATTGGGAAGTTCATTTGGCAAATGGAAAGTTTACATTTAGCCTGCCGGCTGTGGAGTTGCGGTAGAACAATGGCTTTTAACCCCTTTTAAAATAGTTTTAATTGAATTTATTGATATTTTAGACTCTCTCTTACAAACACACATACACATACATCCTGCAGGCACATATGACAAATGCAAACCCAAACAAAATCAACTGGGAATTTACCAGGCTAAAGGACTATGTGGATACTATAGCAAAAAACCAAAAGTTTAGTTAACTTTTCATCAAGCTAATAAAGCGTACGTCTCCTTTTTTTTTTTTTTTTTTGTTCTAGCAACCAGCCAAAATGGTGGCAACGACACCAAATCAATGCGCCAAAGCCTTCTCCTACTCTTCATCTCTATACCCTTAGTTCACTCTTTCCCTTTCTATGAATCTATTTGTAGTTGCCACTAATGAATAGAAATGTCGTCCTTCAAAACTTTTTGGCTGCCAGGCTCGAGAGAAACTCTCAATTTGTGGCCCAATATTGTTCTATACGCTTGTATAAGTTAATGAAAAGCTGATTTTACTTCCTTGCTACCCAAACACGCACACACATACAGACATACATACTTTTGGGTTTCTTCCTTTTTGTAAAACTCAAAGAAGATTTGCGGCTGACTTAAAATGCAAAAACTTTAATGCGTGGCATATGAATCGTTAATTGTCTAATGTGGCGGAGTATAAAGGACGACGTTGTGTGGTTGCTAATTCTGGACGAATTTTCAGGATTTGAGCGAAATATATATATATAATTATCTAAGCAATACATATTAATTTCTTTGTTTTAGAGACATTAGCGCAATGGAAATATAAATAACTGTTAAATTTTTTAACTAGAGATCAAAAAGTATGTCCTGTCTAATAAAATTAGTTCTTTATTTCGATATGGGAAAAGGAGTTCATCAGCAACAACTTGTTGCAATCAACATTTCAGAGTTTGTGCTGCCTTCTATGCATTTTGTTTTTTTTTTTTGTTCAAAGTGGCAAACGGAAAAATATTTATATATACATTTATATATATTTTGTATATATATTTATAGAATTTTATTTTGGTCTCATTCATAAAATTTGACATTAGCATATTGCATTTCCATTGCGTTAATGTGACAAAATGACAAATGAAGTTGGTTTTGCTTGCTGGATTTTGGTCTTGTGTCTCGCCCAGTCTTTTCATGTTGCACATTTTATGCGTTTTTCGCGGCGGAAAATGCATTTGCATTTTCTCAACTTGGCTGTTGTCGCCAAGGCAAAACACTTTGACAACTCGGGGAAGCAACTTTGAAATTGATAAATTGATTTATGCAACCAGAACTCACTTGACTGGGCGAAACAGGCAAAAAAAAATACATATATACATATATATATAGAAAATTCTACATATATTTTTATGTGAAAAATGATGCAAAGACAGGACAACGAGGAACAATGAAAGTCAAGGAGAAAAAAAATATATAATAATAATACGCAACACATAAAAACACTCTGAAAATTGTATATAAAATCAATTAACCAACAATATGAAAGAATATTTTCAATTGTTCAAAATGTCCCTTGCAGGCGTGTCCTTGTTGTCCTCAATGATTTGAGCATTGGTTTTGGTTGTCATCGTTATTTTGGCTGCTTTTGTGGCTATTTCTGCCGTCATTCAAATTTTATTTTACCAAATTTTCTTTTTTGTTTTTTTTTTTTTTGGTATTCTCTTCCTGTTGTTGAATGACATGCTTGAAGTCAGTGGCATGCCCCATTTTGTTGTTGGCTGTGGTTGCTGCTGATTGACTCACGCCCCCTCACGTAGAGTCAGAAGCAATGGCAAACAATATTTTCGTAACAATTTCAATTTTTGCTCACCACAAAAAGTTGCTGCTGTTGTTGTATACACAAACACATACATAGATAGGGAGTCTATGGGGAAAATGGGGGAGGGGGGATTGTGCTGAAGCCTATTTTGTTGTGCATATGTGTGTACACTGCGACATTTAAACCGTAAAGACAAATAATTCAATATGGTAAACAAGTCACGTGCCTTTTGTGTTATTGCTTTTTGTTGGCTTTGATTTTGTGCAGACCAATGATACCAGTGAAAATGGATGTTACCCCTCCTTAAAATACACAATAACACCCCTCCCCCCCTTGACTCATGTATAAGCATATATTCTAGTACTCGATTTAAGCAACCATCATTATAAACTTAATTAAAATATCGACAAGGCGAAAATAAATGGCTGCGCTCATAAGCAGGCTATGCTTTTTCCACCCTCTATTTTTTTTTTTTTTATTTTAGCAAAAAACAAATATTTATCCTGCCGTCTGCAGATTTAAGCACATACATACATATATATATATATATATATACATATGTAAGTATTTATAGACACAGTGGAAGAGTGTAAAAGGGATAACAAGAGAGATAGTAAAAGAGTGAGGCAACAATCACAGGTAACAGCTACATGTGTAAATATTTACAAAACGCGCCAAGCGTCGGCAAACTGACGCCAGGCATCTTCACATTTACCGTTGTCGAGCAGCTCTCTTCATTGTCGTTGCTGGCAACTCTTTGGTTCTCACTTACGTTTACCAGGAGCGGACTGTTTACTTTAATATTTGAGATATTATTTGGAAAAATATGTAATCAAATAGATGATATATAGTCATAAAATAATAGTTTAGCCACCCACTTTAATGGCATTTCAAACTGTATTTAAAGTCTTTTATTTATAATATATTCCCGCATTTCGCTCCTGATTACCCATACTTCTTTGGCTCAGCACCAACGACTATGCGGTGTTATTTATGCCATTCGATATTTATCGCAGTTGTTTCTGTTGCCTTTTCCTGAGTTATTCTCTACCACACACACACACCCTCATTCATGTCGTATCCCTTTTGCTCTTCCTTTTCTTTTTTTTTTTATTATTATTATTATTATGCTGTCATTTCTGTTGTCGCGACATTGTCAGTGCATGAGCCTTTCTGTGACAGACTTGGACTCTGTGTGGGTTCTTGTTTATCCCTTCATGTCCGCACAGACATACACACACCCACCCACACGAATGAAAGGGTTTTCCTTTTCTCCATTTTGTATATAGAAACTGTCTACATGTGTATGTTTGTATGTATGCATATCAATATATATTGGATAATCATTTTATGCCTTACAAATTGCTAAAAACACCCTAAATTTTTCATTGCTCTTTGGCCAAATTGATCTTGATATGTGCCCTAAATCAGGTTTAGAGTTCAGTTCCAATTGACCGAAATACAAATCAATTTTTCGTTTTTTTTTTTTTTTTTTTTTATTTTTGCTATCTTGTCTTGTTTTGTTGTTTTCTCTTGTCGCATGTGTCTAATAATGTCAACAAGGCAATATTTCAAAAAGCCGCCAGGCGAAAGTTGTTGTCGTTTAATAAATTTTTAAGAAAAAATTGAACATTGAAAAATATTGCTTGTGGAACCACAATGTCAATTGATTGATTTCAAAAACAAAAAGAAAAAAATACAGGTAGTTTTTGCTTTTAATAGCTAATATGTAAGTCAACTAGAAAACATACTTCACATCCGGTCACAAGGTAGCTGTTTCAATAGCTGTTCAGTCTTACGCCCTATTGGCGTCTCAAAAACGAAAACAAAAATCAAAAGTCCTGTTTGTTATGGTAATGCCGAAGTGTGTATACGCTTTCTCAATCCTTTAGAAACTTTTTCTAATTGGGAAATTCGTTGCAACAGATTTTTAAGTTTTTATTTTGTAATTGCTGGACATATTACTATGAAAACTGCATTTAAGGAGCAAATATTTATTCAAATTGGACACCACCCAAACTCAAACTCTTTTGCAGCTGTCAATAAAATTACTCTGTCGAATGGAAAATGCACCCTTCAGAGTGTAACAAACATTTGACCATACCCCTATTTTAAGCAGAGTTATGAAAACCTACCCTTCCATAGCAATGAACTTTCTGGAGCTCGGCTAAACCAAGTGAAGCCTGAAAGGCAAACAATAAAAAAAAAAAAAACGTTTAGCGCGTCGCTTGGCCTTTTTTGATATGCAGTCATTTGAATGACAGTTGCCATAAATAAATGCTGTTTTCGTATCGTTCAAATATAAATTATAGCATTTAACTTACGAATTTTAAATACATTTCCTTGTCCATTTTTAGTATCCAAGTTTAATCCGATTTAAGTGTGCTCTTCTCAATTTGTAAAAGATTGGTTGTCAATGTTAAAAAACAAATGTCATTAACTCTCCCCTCCTTATTTCTTTCCCCTTAAATGTCATATTTTTTGTTGTTTTTCAATTTTCTTTTGCCCACTATCGGCCTTTCCTTTTGCTTGCATTTTACAGTTTTACAATTTTTGAAATGGCATTCAAACTGTATTGATACAGTTTGGAAGTCATGGCACATAGGACCTAAATCTTTACAAATGTATTACAAAAAAAGATTTTTGAATATTTTGATTTTGATTTTCATTACGAACCAATCGACAGTTAAAGGTTTTTCTTCTTATGTGCTGGTTTGTTTGAAATATTATTCTGCTTACTGTTTGCAGAATATAAAAGTATAAATTTAAACTGATTTGTCGATAGCAATTGTTGGTTATTGTATTATGAATTTTCATTCCAAATCTGCTTGGGTTTTTTTACTAAAATATGTACGAAATTTATTATTATTATTATTGGTGTGAAGCGTACAAATCATACATTCGTTAAGATAATTTTATATATATATGCATTCATACATATATGTATACACACACATATACTAGTATATATGTACATTTAATCTTATGGACTAATTAGATGTCAACTTAAGACTATAATTAAAACAATTTTAGCGTCGTAATATTAGAAACCTAAGTACTAAACACAAATCCATTTTGTTATGCTTTCTCTATTTACTTCTAAACATTGTTTTGTTTTGTTTTATTTTACTTTTTTTATTATGATTGCCAGGGGGTCGCGGTCGCTAAACTTAACTAAGACACAGGAGATCGTTGAGGCGTGGATGTTGGGGGACATCATGTCAAATGGGACGTGGCGGTGGCCGTTGCTGCTGATTTTGCAGCAAAGAATCGATTGCCACCTGTCTGTGTGGTAAAAAGTATCGTGTCTACCGAAGGTAACATCTGATTGGAGCGCACCATGAGGGGAACATTAACCACAGAGACAGTGGTAGGTGAGCAGACATTTGCCCCAACTGTCTGAGCCGTGGTTGTGGTGGTGGTACAACTGCTCAATTTTCCTTGGGCATTTAGTGTGAAGGCAGGCAGATAATAGTTTCCAGATCGCAGATGCGTGGTGGTGCCAGAGGCAACAGTGGTGGAGGTGGAAGAAGATGAGACGGCGGCCAACTCAATAGAGGCAGGCGATGAGAAAGGCGAAGACTCTAGCGAAGGGCAGGCTAAACGATCAACACTTTTGCAAGGCACTGCAATGAGAACCAAATGATTAATATTTAAATGCAATTGGAATTTATTTTTTTACTTACAGAAATCCTCGTCGGGCAACAAATCATCCGGCAATTCATTTTTAATCTGAAAGTGCAGGGCAGCTGCAGCTTCTGAGGAAATGGCATTATCAGAGTTGGCCATATCCGTACTGACCACAGGAGAATCATAGAGACCACATTCCTCCATCTCTAGGGCTTGTTCCATTATCAGATCCTCGGCCGAAGTAAGACTCAAGCCTTGCAAATCCAAAAATGGGCCATGAGTCTGAATAGGTTCCTTCTTAATTTGCGGCAAGACTGGTATGGGAGGTTCTGCGGCATGGGCGGACAAACTTTGGGAGGGCTTCTGTTGCAGCTGCTTAGGAGCCAACTGCTTGCGTTCCCGTTTAACCTTCGCCTGTTGTTGTTTCGGTGGAGGCGGTGGTGGAGCCAATGGCATTAAAATGGTGTTCAACTCCTGTTGTGGTGAATGATGCGCCTGTGGTGGATGCACCTGTTGCAGAGCTGTGCCCGCAGGTAAAGTAATGCCTAATGCTTCTAGTGTCGTCTGTTGTGGTTGCTTTTTCTTACGTGCCTGTTTCACTGGGGGCTGATCGCTAGGAGGAGGTTTCACCTCCTCATCGCCTGGAGATTGTGATGTAGCAGCTGTAGTTGCCGCTGCTGCTGCTGCTGCTGCTGCGGCTGCGGCTGCTGCAGCTGCTGCCGCTTTCTGTGCTTTGGTTGTCGTGGACTTCTTTGAACAATATGATGGAATGTTCTCGAGATGTTCGCCCGTCTTGTGATCAACCTTGTGGCGACGTCTCGTATGCTTAAGCCAATTGGGAAAATTGGTAAAATCACGCGGACAATAATTACATTTAAAGGGACGCATTCCCGTGTGAATATTGGAGTGCTGCTTTAACTTTGAGTTACTAATGAAGCTTTTGTCGCACACATTGCAGGCAAAGGGACGCTGCTCCAAGTGCACCAGATTGTGTACCTTGAGACAGCGTTCCGTTTTGTACATTTTACCGCATTTTTCACAGCGATAGGAACGCGTCTGGGCATGATATTTCTGATGTCGTTGCAGATGAGAACGCTCCTGGAATCGTTTCTGGCACTCTGGACACTCATATGGTTTCTCCGATGAATGGATGCGGGCGTGGTGTGTTAAATTAATCTTTTGTACAAACTTTTGGCCGCAAATATCGCACTGATACTTTTTATTATCGCTATGGATCTTGCGATGCATCCACATGCTTCCCAATTTGAGACTGTTGATGAAGAATGGGGATTAGAGAAAGATTCTTATCTCATATTTTTCAATTAAAACTTACCATTTTCCACAATCTGGGCACTTTTTCCATGTATCCTTGCGCCCTTCCCCGCTCCGATGCGTTTTAAGATGCTTCTTTAGTCCAGCCAATAAGTCGAATTCGCGTTGACATTCACTACACTTATATGAGATGCGAACCCGATGTCCAGCCGACTCGTGCTTGAGCACATCCACGTCTGCATTGTCCAGAACCACTCCATTACAGTCCAGGCACTTGTATAGTGGTAACGGAGGAGGAGAATTTGGTGCCTCAACAGTGTCTAATGAAGCCTCAGCTAAAGGTGGTGGTGGCATGCCACTCGGCTGAGCTTGCGTCTGGAAGATGGTAAATGCTGGTGGCATATAGTCCGACACTGAATCGGATAACTCCACCTTCGTTACCACTTCAGGAGGTTCCTCTTTAAACACTTTTAACCGGACGGACGTAGCTGCCGGCAACTTGGGCTTGCTTCGATGCATCATTTGCTCCGGCGAAGGCAACTTTATTGTGGTTGTTGCTCCAGTTGTTGTTGTTGTGGCCTTTTTAAATGGAGAATTGGTGAAAGCATTAGGCGGCTCGGGACGTAAGAATGTAACATTGAATTCGGAGTTGGAGTTGTGATTGTCGCTACTGCTGCCACTGGTTGTCGAACTTGAAACGGTTCCTACAGCTCCTGGTCCAGTTCCTGGCAATTCCTGTGGCAAATTCAGCTCCGTATTGTTCTGGGCACTCTCATCGAGTACGCGCCAAAAATCCGTCGATGACAAACTATTGCCATTGACCAGACTAGCCGAGCTGATGGTAACGCACGCGGACAGATCAATGTCCAACGACTCATCCTTAATACTCGAAATCGAATCAAAATTGTTTATACGTAGCAAAGAACTGAGAATCTCATCGTGGGCCGCCTTGGTGGGGGTTCCGGAATCACCGCCACCGCCACCACACATTTTAGGCGGCAATTTTTTGCTTGGCGCCTCTTCTTTCATTCTCTTGCCTTTGCCTTTACACTCCATTCGCCACTACGTACCACGTACAGAGGTTATGCGGTCGGCTTTTGATTGGGTTTTCCGCTTGTCTTTCTCGATAATTTTGGATCACTGGTCCACTTTGCACAGTCACTGGTGGTTTAAACTGTTCATTACGCCAATTTTGCACCGAAAAACGGATATTAATTCGATGAAAAACATTTAATTATTGTGAAATGCGCCTCGGCTTTGTTGTTTTTGTCACGCTTACGATTCAGACGACGCCATATTGGTTGTTAATCGTTTATCGACTAGAGATGAGTAGACATGGCGTGGCTGCTACCGTGACTGTGACTAAGAATCAAAAAAAGTCTTTAGGAAATAACACAGACTGTTACTTATATTCATAGTAAAAAATATTTTAATGTATTGAAGTTAATGTTAATTATTCAACTATCAATACTATGAAATCTGTTAAAAATATTCCAATTAACTATCAAAAAAAAATATTTTTTTATTGTTAAGGAAACAAATTTACGTAGTACAGGGTAACTCAACATCTGCGCTTCTACATTTCTCTGGTCACTGAACAATCATAGTCACTATCTCTTTAGTACCCATCACTAGTCGATAAACAACAAATATGGCGTCGTCTGAAGAAAACGAAAACGTTGTTATGGAAAATTCAGGTATGAATTCAGAATTTTTTAATAAAGTTTAGTAAAATTAAGTCGATTATAGCAAGCGTTGAATAATCAATCAAATATTTAGAGTCTCAGTTCTTTGGAAAATATTAAATGGTCGTCACAATTTCCAATAAGTTGTTTCATTAGCAGCGACAACAGAGAACAACGCACTGCAAGAAAAAAAAAAAACGTGAAATCACGCGGGAAAAGATCTGCGGCATTAATTAATTTTTTGTGTTCAAGTGAAATAATTGTTTGTCTCCAAACTATTTTCTTAGGTCGCCGTACACGTTCGGGACGAAAGGCCCAATCTCCTAGTGCACCATCGTCGTTGGTGTCGACCAGGACAACTAGGCGCACATCAAAACGTCAAGCGCAGGTCAGTATCTTCCGGACAACACACACACACAAGCCTTATAATTAGTTTGCAGTTGATGAAAATTAATGCATTTTTCCATGCGGATGTGGCGTTGTTCCATTCGTAAATGATGTCCCAAATGATTTTCTGCAAGGGCCAACTGACGACGCAAACGAAATGGGAGAGAGAAACTCAAACTAAGTGAATTGTGGCATATGGTTAGCTTAAAAAGTATATTTTATTATATTTCGTTCCAGTTGAGCGATCACGAGGAGGAGGCAGACTTGGAACAACCAGACCATACTGTAATAATGGGTCAGGGGGTAAATGAGACACACGAGGAGGAGGAACAGTCTCAGCATGTTAATAGCCAAATAAGTGAATCCACAGTCCAGGACGTTCCTGTCGATGAAGATGTCGAAATGCTTGCGGCAGCGGAAATTGAAAAGAGTTCTTCATTTCCATTTGGCACAACTGTAACAGAACAACAATCGGAGGAGACAAGCGATGACGTAAAGGACAGCCGTGCTGAAAGCGGTGTGGACACTACCTCACTGTTGGCTTCACTTGCCGGCGATAATGCCAATAGCTTGCCCTCTGTTGGTGGTAACGATAATGAGAGTGGCGATAACCAAAAGAAGCAGGATTTCGAATCACAGGTCCAGGCCGAAAATGTGGACAAAACAAATTCCTCCGAAGATTCCAGTTCGCATCATGCAATTGCTGAAAGTCTGGGCGATGTCGATACCAGCAATGCCACAATCGTAAATACAGAAATAATTTCGGAAGATGAACTCCCATTGCCCAGCAAGCCCGAGATCAATGATGCCGAGGAAGTCTCGGATGAGGAGCTACCAGCCCCAGCTCGGGCTGAGCTGCCTGCCGATGCTGAAGTCATTTCTGAGGATGAGCTACCCACCCATAATAATAATAACACCAGCGATTCCAAGACCCCACAAAAGCGTAAAGCCGGTAAGGATGCCAAGAATCAAAGTCTAAAGGATAAAACCAGTGAACAGTATAATCCGGGCAGTCCCACTACCGAAAGTAATGAGGCCCCGCCCTCTGAAAAGCGAGTCAAAGTCGAGGGTAAGTCCGAAATATACAAAATTTTTATACATGTATACCATCTCATAGTTGGTTTTTAGATAGCGGTGAACAAAAGGACAAGAAGAAAGATAAGGAACGCGATAAAGATAAAGAAAAGGATACTAGAGACAAAGAGAAGGAACGTAAAAAATTACCCGATCTGGAGAAATACTGGCGCGCAGTCAAAGACGATTCATCTGACTTTACTGGCTGGACATACTTGCTACAATATGTGGATAGTGAGGTTGATTATTTGCATTTCATTCCCCCTTGTTATTATATTATTTTAACCAATTATCCTCTTTCAATTGTTTCGTTTGTAGTCCGATGCGGAAGCTGCACGTGAAGCCTATGATACATTCCTATCCCATTATCCCTATTGCTATGGTTATTGGCGGAAATATGCCGATTACGAGAAGCGCAAGGGCATTAAGGCCAACTGTTATAAGGTGAGTACCCCAGACTGAATATGGTGTTATATATTATTACTACCGATATATATATATTTTTTTTGTTTTGTGCATTTCAAATATTATTCGCAATTTGTATTACGCTTACGATTATTCATATATACAAATATATATATATATCTATATATTTAAATCTTATACATAAATTTGTTATAATGCAATTTATTATAACTTAATAAAAACTACATACAATAAATGCAACGATATTACAACAAACAAACTGAAGAAAAAAGTACAAAATAGATAACAGACTGTTATTAGGTTCAAGTCAAGGGCATTAGCCTAGCATCTAATAAGTCCAGCGATGAATCTTTCAATCAACATCATCCTAAATTCAATACCAAATAAAGGGTTCAAATATTTCGAATAGAAAGAGCATAAGTGGAGGGGCAGTTAAAAAAAAAAAATGGTTAGTGATAAAATTCTGTATTGAATTTTGGTTTTCAATTTATGGTTAATTTCGCGAAATATCTATTTTAATATTAAAGGATATCGATTTTAAATTCAAGTAATATATCAGTATCGATTAAGCCATTCGAAACAATTAAATTCGCGTTTGTACACTATTTATTTTTTATTTTATAGACCCCGCTTAAGTAGATTTTTTTTAAGATACATGTTATCACTCTTTTTTCCGATGGATTGGTTTCTTCTCTTGTTTCCACCTGCACACTTTTCGTACATTGTGTTTTGTGTTCCACAACTAACGTTGTTGTAGCCCTCGTGTTTCTCCCAATTTCCATCAACACAAAAAAAAAAAAGAATAAAAGAGAAAAAAAAAGTCGAAATAATATTCGTATCTGTGCGATACGAATTCTGGGAACAAATTTCGTTCGTGCAATTCTGTTTCTACTCTGCGGTTAAGTTACGTTCGTATCCACCAGTTACCACTACTACTACTACTACTCTACTACTCTCCTCCTTCATCCTTCAACACCAATTATAGATAGTGAAATCACATCTCGTGCAGTCGTAAGTACAAATGGCGTTTCAATGAAATTTTTAAGTCTCTCTGTGCAAAATATTATTTTTTTGTAAAGGATAAAAGTGAAACAAAATTATAATATGATATAATTATTGTGTGTTCTTGAAAATGTATATTTTGTGTCTATGTTAAACCTGCTAAGTTTAGCCGATAAGTCGTCAACAAAAAAAAAAAAACACGATTAAACCATTATAAGTTATGTTTAAAGATTTTTTGATCATACAATTTTACATTTGACCATTACTTTTATATATACCTATTTCTCCTTTACCATCGATCAATCAAAACAAAAAAAAAAACATCCGCAACCAAAACAAACAAAAATAATGTAGGTGTTTGAACGTGGTCTCGAAGCTATACCATTATCGGTAGATCTATGGATACACTATCTAATGCACATCAAATCTCATCATGTCGAAGACGAGCAATTCATACGCATCCAATATGAAAGGGCAGTGAAAGCATGCGGACTTGAGTTCCGTTCCGACAAACTGTGGGACGCCTTTATCCGCTGGGAGAATGAGTCAAAACGTTATCATCGTGTGGTACAGATCTATGATAGACTACTGGCCATACCAACCCAAGGTTACAATGGTCATTTTGACAAGTAAGTTTGTTATTTTAAATATAAACTTAACATTTAATAAACTTAACTAATGAGTACATTGAAATTATATGGCTTTTCTTTACAATTTGTTTTGCTGTTATTATACATATATATATTTTAATTACAGTTTCCAAGACTTGATCAATCAGCACCCAATAACTGCTACCATTGGCAATGAGGAGCTTGTCCGCTTGCGCAAGGAATGGCATGAACGTCAGCATAGCAAATCCTCAAAATCATCATCGTCGTCGTCAAGGAGCCGTCGTGATAGCGGCAACTCTAAGGAATCCAAGGGGAGTAACGATCGAGAACGTGAACGAGAGCGGGATCGCGAGAAACGGGGCTCCGGCAGTGGAGGTGGTGGTAAGTCGCCAAAAGATACTAGTGAAACTCATGTCGATGAATCAGCAAGTACTACCGATCTCATCGAAAGCGAGCCCACATCGGTTGCCTCAAAGACCGCAGCATCTCAGATCGATTTCAACGATCCCAGCACACTGGTAGAGGAAGAAATTACCGCCATTAAGGACAAAGTGATTTCTGCGCGACGCAAAATCCACAAGGTGACAGTGGGTGCAGTTACGGCCCGTTGGTCGTTTGAAGAGGGTATCAAACGCCCATATTTCCATGTAAAACCACTGGAACGTGCACAGTTGAAAAATTGGAAGGATTACCTTGACTTTGAGATCGAAAAAGGGGACCGAGAACGTGTATTGGTATTGTTTGAACGTTGTCTCATCGCTTGTGCACTATATGATGAATTTTGGCTAAAGATGCTTCGCTATTTAGAGTCATTGGCTGACAATGTTGTGGATCTGATTCGCGATGTCTATCGTCGAGCTTGCCGGATTCATCATCCAGATAAACCCAGTCTACATCTCATGTGGGCGGCCTTTGAAGAATGTCAACTTAATTTCGATGGGGCTGCCGATGTACTCCAACGTATTGAACAGCGTTGTCCAAATCTTCTTCAGATTGCCTATCGACGGATTAATGTGGAACGTCGTCGTGGTGCACTTGACAAGTGCCGGGAACTCTATCTACACTACATTGAAAGTAGCAAGAATAAAGGCATTGCCGGCACTCTGGCCATTAAATATGCCCGTTTTCTCAACAAGATCTGTCACGATCTAGATGCCGGCCTTGCTGTCCTTCAGCAGGCGATTGATCGTGATCCGGCCAATACCAGAGTAGCCCTGCAAATGATCGATTTGTGTCTGCAGCGAGAGCAAGTGGATGAAAAGGAAGTCGTCCAGATTATGGATAAATTTATGAGTCGCCCTGACATTGAGGCTGATCAAAAGGTTCTTTTTGCCCAACGCAAGGTAGAATTTCTCGAAGATTTTGGTAGCACGGCCAAGGGACTGCAAGAAGCACAACGTGCCCTTCAGCTGGCCCTTAGCAAGGCAAACGAGGCCCAAAAGAAGGGGTAAGTTTCTTTTAAGTGGATCACCTTAATGATCGAGATAAGGCTAACCGTTTTCTTTATTTTTTCATTCATTTATATATAGCGAGACTAGTCCCAGTCGGAAGAATTCCTCGACTGGTAAGGATGCGTCTGCTGGCGCTTCCAGCTCATCCTCAGCGGCAACACCATCCGCAGTCTATAATAATGGTGGCTCAGCTAATGCTAGTTATAATTACAATTCGGCCAATGCTTCTGCCTATTATGGCCAAGCGAATAGTGGTAGTGGCGGCTATCCTCCTCAACAACAGCAACAACAACAACAACAACAACAAACGCAATCCTATGACTCATACTACAATCAATGGGGCTATGGTTCTGGTAGCAGTGGAGGAGTCGGTGGTACCAGCGGGTACAACTATGGCCAGTGGAGCGGCTATGGCAACTATTACTAGCCTTTTGTTATTTTAGTCATCGCTTTTAATTGTAAATTTTTTTATATTGATTCGTAATTATATATGTATGTATATGACTACAAAGGCCACGCCCGCCAGTCCTTGGAACTACCCGAATGCTTACAAATAAACAAATACGATATTAACTTCAATAGTTCACCCAAAGTGTCGCAAAAGTGTGTGTATTTTGTTTTCAAGTGTTGTGTGGATAGTCAAAGTTTCGTAAATGGAACACAAAATGTACAAAAGTCCAATACAAAGCCATGTTTTCGAGTCGACAAGACTCCTTGTATTTAAAGATTTGGCCTATACCAGGTTACTTCACCGGAATTGCATCCGGTCACAAGCAGTGGTTCACGTGGACTAAACTTGGCACATAGCACAACATCCTGATGCTCGGTAATTTTAGCTATCTCCACTAGAGATCGTGGACTCCTTTTAACCGCATCGAACATCTGATATCGGGGATAATCCATACAATTGGCACCATAGCCCAACAGACGGACTCCATTGCCATAGGGTGAACAGATGATGCGACCATCGGCCGAGAAGCCCGGCTCTTTGATAAAACTGGCCTTTGTATTGGTCTCTGAGGCATAATATAGCAGTTTCTTGGCATTCACCATTATGGAATGTCCTTTCTGTTTGATGGCGGACACACTCACACCAGGATTGGCTATAAATGGACGTATACGCAGGCGGGGACTGATCTCCAGACGGACAGTGGTCTCGCTATTGTTGTTAGTGCCACCATTGTTGTCTGTATTTGATGGTGTGACTGCTGAGTCAGCAGTACTTGCTCGGGAACGTGTCGTACTATTGACTACCAAACGACTGGCCACTGACGGACGTAGTGGCAAGACGCCACTGCTGATAGCATAGACAAAATTATAACCACTGACTTGATTGGTTGAATTACGTGCCCGGCTCTGTCGTATGGCACGCTCTTGGACTGTTACTTCAGCTGCCCAAATGTCTGGTATATAGGAATCGGATCTGGGAGGGACTTGTGCCGAATTACTAGCCGCAGCTGGGGTACGAGCAGAGGCGACACCATCTAAATGAATGACTTGAACACTACGTGTGGGGCGACGCAATGGTCGCATTAATAAAGTTTCTTGATTATCCGAGGCAGAGGATGTGGAGCTGCTTCTACTGCTGCTATTGCTGCTGCTGCTGCTACTACTACTACTACTACTACTGCTGCTGCTGCTACTGCTGGATGTTAGCAAGCGCTTTCTCTTTAAAAGTGGTTCATCTTCCTCTGCGTCATCACCAGGAGGATTTGTCTCTTCGTTGATATCGTGTATGCAGGTCCATTCGCTTTGCTCATCACAGCTTACATTCCGTGTCAACATGCAGAGACACTGAGGATGAATCTGCAAGGCAGTTATCATTTCCGCATCATTTTGTTCCGGAAAATCGGTAACCAATTCGACACGATTCTTCTTCTGTCGCTTGGAAAATACATGATCGTATTTGGCAGCCTGAGGGATATATTGCTCGCCCAATTGCATAAGGCGGTAGATGCCGGGCTAAAATAAAGGATATAATAAAAGAAATTGAATAAGAAAATCATGTAGATGGAACTCACTCTAAAACCGCACAAATCCTTATGGAGTGTGGTCAGATCTAAATGATGAATAATCATAATGTAACCACCACTGGTGCACAACACTAGCTTGTCACCAGCGGGAGATATACGGCATCGCATAAGCCCACTAGCATGGAACACACGTTGCGAAATTAATCCCTGCTCTGTATGGGAGTTAATGTCCCATGTAAATATGCTGCCATCAAATCCAGAGCTGACAAGTAATTTGTCTTTGGATGAATATTCTATGTTCTTCACCCAATTGGAGTGACCATGCAGTACACGCAGTTTTTGTTTCATGTTACGCAAATCCCATAGAGCCACCGTGAAATCATCAGATCCCGTGGCAAAGAGACGCTCATCAAAGAATCTGCAAATACATTTTAATTGACATACATTGGTCCATAATTGGCATGTGGCCACCAAGGACACACTTACTTGATGCAATTAACACTGTCTGTATGCGCATCGGGTATATTGAAGATTTCACGCTGTGTAATGGCATCAAAGACCAGGACACATTTGCGTTCGGTAGCTGCCACTACCACATTACCATCGGGATTAAATTCTAAATTGAATATAGCTCCAGTGTGTAGACCCGGTTCAATGGGTTTACAGTTGGCATGGTAACTATTAAACATGTTTATGGAGCTATAAATACGCCGCATCACAAAATTCTCATCCTCTCCACGTAGGCTGAATCCACCCTCGCGGCGGCGCAGGTACTGGTCCATTGTGTCAGTCAGCCCCTTAAATATTTCCAAATATACCTCACGGACTTTCTAATATTATAGAAAAAAGTGAATTTGGATTTTAGTTTTAGTTTACGATAACGATTAACGGAACTGCCGACTATATCGAAGTAACTGGTCTTTCCTTAGCGAGGGATAGACCAGATTTGGAACTGGATCTGGAACCAACTTCGACGAAGACACAGAAACTTCATTGACATTTTATATGGGGCTCTGGTATTTGTCAAACAAATGTAATTCTAGGACCAGAAGGGACCGTGACTAAAAGCACGAAAAATTGTGCTTTCCGTTATATCTTGTTATTTGAATACCTATCGAACTGAACATCCAGAATAATCGAATATTTGTTTTACATTCAATGCAGCCCTTGCTGGGTGACCCTGTATGGCAAAAAAAATATGGTCATCCCAATTTTTGGGGAATAAACAAAATTCTGCTGCTAATTGAACAGTTTCTCGACTATGTAGAATTTAGGTGAATTTGCCAAAAAAGGACAAGGAGTACATATCCTTACAATAACGTGGACAATATGGAGCGCTTCGCATTCAAAATTGATGCGGCACTGAAAGCGAATCTCTGCAAGATTTGTCGTCTGTGCGGCATCGATAATCCAGAGAAGGTTCCCATACTGCTGCCCAATGAAGGCGAAATTACAGATCTGGATGATCCGAGTCTCTACCAGAAGGTATACGAATTGGTCGGACTTACGGTGAGCTTGTAGTTTCAATAAATATATTAGAAGGTGTGTCTAGCCCCATTCCCAATTGGATATTGCAGGTGACGAAGAACGATAAAATGCCTCAAACAATGTGTAATCTATGCGTGGACAAAATCAATGATTTTTACGAGTTTCGAGAGATGTGCTATGCCACCAACAACCAGACGCGAAAGCTTCTGGGTCTAAAGCCAGCGGAGCCACAAAAGGTGAGTTAAGAACGTGGGATTAAACCAAAAATTAAAAATAATTTTACGACTTCTATTTCGCAGCTTGTGATGGATATAAAACCCTTAGTAAAGACAGAAGCCTTAACGGGTGCAAAGCGGGGACGGAAACGTAAGTCAGACGAACCTCCGGTCACTGATCCTTTCTCGGACAATGTCAAAAAGGAGCCAATGGCCTGGCGCAAGAAACTACGACTGCAGCATCAACAACAATTACAGCTGGAGAATAGAATAGAATCGGAAATGTTAGTAGCTCCAAGGATATATCATACTATTCAACATTTTTTAATTTCTCTTTTTCGCTTGCAGTAAGGATGAGCCTGCTGATGCTGAACCAACCACTACCACAAAAATGTCGCTGATGAAAAAGGGACGAAAATCAGTTTGTAGTGTATGCGGCGAGAAGTTTGAAAGCAAAGAGTTAATGGATGACCATAAGAATAAGATTCATGTCCCTTGGATACCTCGTTACTTTTGTAATGCCTGCAATCAGACACACCACAACCAGAGTGACATTCGTGCCCATCAGCTGTGGCACAAACTATCGAAAGCCCCCTACAAGTGTCCACTGTGTGAATCAAATGTGGCTAATGCGTATGCCTTTGCCCGCCATATGCGGGAGCATACGCCTCCAACGCCAATTCAGTTGCAGGTTCTTGATCGCGAGTGTCCACTGTGCAAGAAGACATTTGTGACCAATTTCTTTTACAATACCCATCCCTGTGCCATACAGAAGCGCAAGTGCGGCGGCTGTAGTCGCACCCTTAATACTGAAGGTGCCTATATGCGTCATGCACCCACCTGCTCGAAGATCTATTTAAGTCACTCGAAACACATCCTGCCGGAGGTTGTGCAGACTGAATCGCAAATGCGCATCAAGAACGAGGTGGAGGAGGAACTACCAATTGCAACTATTATGCCCAGTTTCCTGCAAGATGAGGATATGCAGCCAATGGTGGTTCTAGAGCGTCTGACTTCCCCATTATTACGTGAATCTGCTGTTGTACCCAACTCATTGGGCGCCACAGCACCATCAACCTCAAAGTGCAAGGGCAGTGAAAGGGTTTCATCCAAAAAGTATTTAAAACGGGTGGATCAGCTATTGAAAAGTACCATGAGCACCCTGGTCAGCATTAAACACGAACCCGAAGTACACATCAGTGACACTGGGCCATCTGCGGGTGACGACCCTGAAAGTGAACCCGATGATGAGCCACCTAGTTTCAGCGATTTCCATGCCGCTGATGATGATAGCGATGATGACCAAAACACTGCCAATGGTTCTTCGGTAAGCAATGCAATCGATCTGGATTCAGTTAAAAAGGAGCCACAAGATGATCATCAGCAACAAGAGCAACAGGAGATTCAAATTAAACAAGAACCTCTTAAACTGAAGCTCAAAATTACCAACAATCATGGCCAGTTGAACTCATCAATTGTGGATGACCAAGACGAGGGCCAACATCGTGGTAGTAAAAAGAAGAAAAAACGCAAGCATAAGGAACGTCAGCGAGATTCCTTGCCTGCGTCATCAGAGGAGAACAATCAATCAGAGACTCCAATACCGGAAGCTTTAGGAATAAAAATTAAAGAGGAGCGTATAGACAATGATTATATAGACGGCGATGGGAATGGAAATGAAAATGGAACAGAATTGCTAGCCCAGGCCACTGTAATGACAAGTATACCAATGACCCAACTGGAGGGCAATTACAACGATGACAATTTGCCTCATCCAAATGAAGATGCTGCAGCGTCCACATCCAACTATGAAGAGATGAGAGATGTTAAACCAAATCGTTTGGAATTAGATCGTTTAATGAATATAACACATGTTGCAAGTGGTGTAGATATGGCCGAAGAGGCTATCGAAACCTCTTCTGCTATAGAGAAGGGCAAACAAGAGGATCCAATCGAACGTTTGCCGGAACATAAGAAGACAACAAAATCTACAGCTCGTAAGAGTACTGGCGGATCTGCACGTGAGCCATCTTCTATGCCTCAAATAGTGGCCGTGGAGAGTGGAGCTGCTGTTAACTTTAATATAATTCCCGATATTGCCATTAAACCGGAACCCAAAAATCGAGGCTATGCAGATGAACATGAGGCGGAGCCTGTGTCTGAGTTGACAGCGAATGATGCCACGAGAACAGATGAAATCAATCATAATGAGAAGATTGATGAAGAAAATGCCTATATTAATAGTTTAGACTTTACTAATGTTACCATTAAGCAGGAAAAAGATTTGGATATAAACGATATGACTGCCAATGGTAGCCAACCGGAATGCAGCGCCATCTATTACAATGGTCAGGAGGATGACGATGATAGTGAAGATGATGATGAGGACAGTGCTTCATCGGCAGATGAAGCTGAGGAGGAGGAAGAGGAAGAAGTGCGTATATATCAAGAGATCGAGTTGCAGCCACTAGAAAAACCAACGAATATATCAACGGAAGAAGCAACTGCGGAGCCCCAGCCGCCCATTGAAACGGAGGAAGTTGCAGAGGCCTTAGTGGAGCAAAGGGAAATATCCACAACTATTGCAAATGTGGCACAAACGGAGGAAAAGCAACAAGATCCTGGTTTTAACATTGTCATTACTAGCGTCTGCAGTCAGGTCGATGAATCTTCAGCTATCCAGCCCAACAATCATCCTGAGCAGAGCACAGAGCAGGCAGGAAAATGTGATGAAAGCTCTAGCGAAAATGCCTCTGGTCAGGCAGAATCGTTGCCATCTATAACACTCATTGCAGCCAAAGACATCGAAACTGAAGCGCGGCCCATTGTGGAAGCAGCAACCACATCCATTAACAACACCATTTGCGATGAGGAGCAACAGAATGTGCTTAATCATGAGATTTTAGACCAGCAACTCCCGCCAGTTCAATCCGAGGAGCAGTTGCCAGTTTCATTCGAGGAGCAGTTGCCAGTTTCAGTCGGAGAGCAGTTGCCAGTTTCAGTCGGGATGCAGTTGCCAGTCGAAATCGATCAGCAACCGGTTGAGAATCCGTTACCAGCGCTACCCCACGAAGAGACTGAGAATCGTATTAATGAACTGCAACAGCAAGAGCAACTGCATGGACAAGTGCAAGAGCAGGTGCCAGCCAATGATGATTCCAATATTAATGAAATCGCTGAGAATAATAACAATGCCAATATCGAACGTGAACTGCAAGACGATGCAAATGGGGCTCAGGAAAATGTCAATATCTAGACATTATAGCATATAGTTAGTTGCTCGATAAATAAGATCGGTTCAAAGTTTACGAATTCTCCCAGGAATTGTATAGTACGTTGCGCGGGGGGATATGTACACCCATTGAGGTTCAATTTAAATACTTGGAATTTAAAGTTTAGTTATATATTAAGTTAGATATACACAACTTGATTTACGTAAATTACATAAATTAATGGCTTATATAATATTATAGTATATATATGGATATATATATATAAACATATATATACGTGTATATGTATTTAAACACACAAATCGCACAAAACTCGTTCGGATCCATCAAATTTTCGCTCATTGTCAGGCATGCTTAAATGGGTTAATTTGTTTTTTTTTTTTTCCAGTAGTTCCTTTCGAAAATGTTAAGCTAAATACATATAATTTAAATACATATGGAAAAAATGACTACAAATTTGCATTTAATGCATATTTTAACTATAAACACAAAGGAAACAAAACAGAAAGAAAGAAACACAAAAAAAAAAAAACAATACTTAAGTTTTGGGTGTCACATTAAAGAAGCCCCAGGAAGCATTCAGTGGTCTGGTCTAACTAAATTGTATACATTTTTGTGTATACTTTTTCATATTTTCCGCATAAATTGATATATTATTATATATAAAGTTATATCTTCGGATAAATTTCTCTTATTTTTTTTGTGTTGTGTTGTTGATTAATTATTTTTTTTCTATTTAAATTGTACATTAAATTTTGAGCAAAGAATTGTAAATTTCATAGAATTTAAATGTTAAATCGTTTTAGTTTCGTAAGTATCGATAGTGGAACAATTGCAAACTCTGCTAAGCCTTATAAATTTATTAATTTTAATATATTTCTTTCAAAATTGTTATAGTTTTATAAAATATATATATATATATATTTTTTGCTATATTTTCTCAGTTTTGTTGTCGCTCATTGGTTTTTTTTTTTTCATTATTCTTATTTTTTTTTTCTGTTTTAAAGATTTTTCAGTTCGCGCAGACTTGTCTAGAAAATTTCTAACATTTCTTTTTCTCTCAAATTTTTTTTTTTTCTGGTCAAGACTTAAGCATTTGCTGTTGATTTAACACAAGGGATTGAGTTGCTGCCCCTCATCCGATTTTTGTTTTTGGCACAGTTCTAAACAGGTTTTTGAGCAGTTCCATGGATTGGTAATTGAATCGATATGAATTGAATATGAATGAGTAACTAATTGTGATTTTCTTGTCTGTTGTCGTTTGCTTTTGGTTATTAAATTAAAGAGGTATGAAAATTTACTAAACAGTATTTACAGGGATTTATCTCGAGGTAACGAGAATAAATCGAAATGCCAAAGCACAAGATTAAATTATTGCTTGTATTTGGAATAATTTGTTTTTTTTTTTTTTGCCACAGATATATTGCGTCCCAGATTGTTGATACTTCCATTAGTCATCCCATTCACCATCGTTGTCGGAAGATTCACTTTCATCATCGTCTGAATGTATGGCATTGCCGCGTGCCGCCAAAGCACGACGTAGTGCATTGGCCAGAGCATCGGTGTCCTCATTGCTGCCACGTTGATTGCCCAGATCACGTTCAGTGGCCGGTTTCAGCTCGATGCCCATGCGAATTTCGGACATAAGATCACTGCGAGAATCCCCACTGCCAGTACTCAGAGCAGCTGCATCCACTTTCTGCAAAAGGAAACACAATAAACGAATGAATTTAGGAAAACTGGAAGATTACTATTTGCCTGTTATTACCTTTAGCGTTGTACCCTTGCGTATGGCATCCATTAAAGCATTGCGTGGATCTGGAGTCGCCGGTTGTATTGGTGCTCTAGCAGCTTGACTGGGTGCATGTGTGGTTGTAATAATGGGAATTTCACCAACAGGCATAGGCGGGGGCGGTGGTGGTGGCGCCGCCGCTGGAGGAGGTGGTGGTGGTGGAGGAGGCTGCAATGAAAACGAACCGAATGATTGATTAAAATTCGCTTAAAATTATCTTTAATTTTTTGGTTAACTTACCGCTGCAGCTGGTGCACTAACCGGTGCTGGAATCGGTGGTGGTGGTGGAGCTACATTGATTGGTGGCGGTCTACTAGGTGGAGGCGGAGCCCTACTTGCACCCGGCACCGTTGTGGGAACAGGCGGAGGTGGCTGTCTCACCGGTGGTGGGGGAGGAGCAGTTCTTTGGTTACCATTCTGCGACTAAACAAAAAGTTCATATCTGACCAATGATTATTAGATATTAAGTTTAACTTACATGATTATGACGACTTGGGACTGGTGGTGGCATATGCGGCGTGGATTCCGTTGGCGATTGTACCTCTTCTTGCTTGACTGAGGCCAGCACATTATTGCTTTGTATAAAGTCATAGATAAAGGCTCTTGTATCCCGATCCTTAAGTTCCATCTCTGAGACACCAGCCTTGGCTAAGAACTTGTTAAGAATTTCATCGCCATCATTGCCAATCAAATCGAATCCCTTATCCGCATCCCAGCCCACATGGCTGACATGAACAAAGTTCGTTGGTTGACTAATATCCGCCTTGGTCACCTTGCGCTTCTTATCTTTGGCCGCTGATGAACTAAAGTTGCCAAAATTACTTGACAAGAATCCCTTTGTTGGCGCTGATGTAAGAGTCACAGAACTAATCTTATTGTTCCGTAATTGTACGGCTCCGCCATCGGTGGCCGATATAGAGTTGCTAGTTTGCATAGCCGGTGGACGCACTGGTTCACGTGGCAATGGTGGCATTGGGGCATTTGGTGCCTGCTGACTCTTTTGGCGACTCCGTTTCTCCTGCCTCTTGCGATTGCGCGTCTCAATGGTGGTATCCACAATGCGAAAGAACGTATCGCATTCCTCTTCCGAGACAAAGTTAAGGCCAACATGACCATCCTGAAATTATTTTCATTAACATGATAAGAAAATTAAAGTTTGATTTAAGTTCGGATTGCACTTACACTCCCCTCAAAGGTCAAAAGGAAGGGGCGCGATTTCACAATCTGCATGCCTTCATAGAGTTCATGCTCCCAAATCATTTCATTCTTGATTAGACAATAGGCACGCAGGAAATATGATCTAATGGCGCTATCCTTAACAAAGCATACAACTCCCGTGTACTTTTTCTTCCAATGGGAATGGGCACTCCCTTCCGTCTTGTAGATTTGCACTACGGCCGTGTTAAGCGTCTGTAAATGGATTATCACAATATATATAGTTACGTATTATGTTTTTTTTTTTTTTTTTTTTAGAAAGGTACACTCTCCCTCTCCCACCAAACGATTATCTAATAATTGAGCAAAGAAAGACACCTTTAGTTTGCGCCTCATTTGAATGCAACAATGTTGTTTGCGACTCGAAGAAGACGACGACGACGACGACTCCAAGCGCACTGTGAACTGTCCCGTTTGAGTTGAGAAACTCATCTGACTTTCAGTTTCGGTTTTGATTTTGCTTTTTTTATTGTTATTATTGATGGTTTGGCTTGGCCATACGCAAATGTCACTCATTTGAATACCGATTAGCCAGCCAGCCCAACCGAACCCAGTCCAACTCAGCCCGGTTTGGCCAATAACTACAAACTACAACACAATACAACACATCTTTAGTATTTGCAGCCACTGAACTTGCTAATCTCATCATTTAGTATGAGGAGCACGTAGCCAGGCCCCCACAATTAATAGCCAAGCAGGTTCAATGAAGACCTTTCCTCTCTCTCTCCCTCCTTCTCTATGAAACGGAAATGCATTTTACATGTACATTTGATTGAAGACTTTGGTTATTGGCTTACTCGCAGGAAACGTTGGCGACACTAGCTTTAATGGCCAACAACTATATTCACGTTGAGTACAAAACAGCCGCAATTAGATCCTTGCCAAGTAAAATAAGATGTCGTGCCAGAGAAGTCAAGGTAATAATGCTTGAAAAATCTTCTTTGTTCCCTCCCTTTAGTATTACCAAAAGTTGTGTATAATATTTGACATTTTGCCCAATGGCCATGGCCTCTATGGCCCTCAACTAATTGATTCAATGTACCGTTATACATACATATATTGCTGGTAATTGAAAACATTTGCAGCTAAATTACAAACTAAAACATTAGCAATTAATGGACAACCCCACAAAACTGCAGCATTAGTTGGGTTTAGTTGAAGATGGAATAAATGGATGGATGGACGTGCATGTCGTTGGTTTAACTGACCTTTTGGCTTAAATGAAAGAGACTTTGATGGAGGTGCTCTCTAAAAAACAACCCACACACACGCACACACACATAGACAAGTCACACTCTTGTCGAGTCGCGCTACTCTGTCAAGTGCGAAATTGTTGAACATTTGAATTTTTATTGATGTTTAGCTGACTTGTATCCATACATGTTTTGTGTGTGTGTTTGTGTGTACATAAGTAGCATTGTAAAATGATGTCTTGCCTTCTATGTACAAGCTTAGCTGTTTCTTTCACAAAAGCATAAAATCGATGGCTAAACATCAGCAACACAGAAAAAAAAAGAAAGAAACTACACATTTTATACATCGACTTTGAGTTACCCTATACCAAGTTGGAATAATGCAAAACCCTTGAAAAATATCATGATTTCTGTTCTAGGGAACATTTATTTTGATAGTAGTCCTTTTTCATGGAAATATTTGATTTATTATACGCGATTTTAAAAGAAATTTGGATATAAGATCTAAAAGATCTCAGATAAATTAAGATATAAGATCTATACAACGGTAAAGATAACTAATTTAGAATACTGGACACTGTCATTTTGTTTACACTTTAAAGTATCTTTGTTACAATTTAGTTTCAATAAAGTTCCTATTAAGTTGGGAGATCATTCAAATACTTGTACAAACATCTTAGAAATTTGCTCTAGGTTCTGTATATCTTTATCACTGCTATTTCTATATATTTTCTACACCTTTTCATTGAAATAAACATATAATACATATATGTATATGTATATCTTAATACATTTTTTCTAATACATCTACTATTTATTTCAAATTTTTCATTATTTTAATGGGTATATATTCTTGAAAACCTTTTAAAAACCCTTTTTCCCCAATGACAAACAGGGTATTAAGACTGGCTCACTGTTTGCTTGGCTAAGAGAGTTTATAAGTGTACATTACTAAACATTATTAACATTAACCCCTTTAAGAACGAGCAGTAAAAACACAAACATGCATACATTTGTACATATAAACACAAGAACATATTTGTGAAAGTTCTGAATAAAATGTATATATAAATATTTGATCTCAGCTATTTTTAAATTGCAAAATAAATTTCTTTTATGTTATAAACAAATGTTGTACACAATTTGCTAAAATTAGGTAGCTAACAAAAAAATGTATAAATAAATAACAATTAGAAAGTGTAAGGTGTAAGACAAACTTTTAGCATAAGCGGCAAAGTTAGATGAAAAAATGATAAATTTAACAAAATTTGTATACCCTAACAAAGGTTAGAAGATCATAGCAAACTTATATATACATAATATAGAATAATTGTTTTTATATGTAATAAAGTTTAGCGAATTGTTGAAACTAATTTGTTTGTTGGAACTAGAACGGAAAATGGGAGACAATTATGTTTCATTTCATTGTCAAACAATCGACGTTTTGCTTACTGAATTCCATTGCAAATAGAAATACTCTATACATTTGATAAATAGTTGTAAATAAAAAAACCATATTTCATTAACTAATTGAATAGATAGTGATTATCAAGAAAGCATATATATTATATTAAGTAATATACATTATCAAAGGCAACATGGGATTGCCGCATTACTAACCGTAATTTGTATATACATTTATATTTTATATATTTATTTAATAAGAAATACTTTCTGCAATGAGTCATTTATCCAGTTGAACCGGCAAACTCTTGTCGTATGACCAATGCCCCATCTCTTGGTCAGTGTATACGGGGTAACTGTGCAAACAAATGCGTTAAATAGGTATATACAATATAGAAATGCGAACAAATGTAGCAACAAATACTCAAATAGTAGACTTAACTAAAAGACAACAAAAGCAACAGTGAGCAACAAACAAGTGCAGTAAGCTTCGGCTTTGAACATTATCACATAATGACCGTGTGTGTATGTGTGTGTGTGTGGACTGTGTCATCAACCACAATGGCAAATGAGGGGCTGGAATTACATACATACATATGTGTATGTGTGCGAGTGCTGCGTTATTTTTGCAAAGTTCAAAATAATTTTCAACTGTTTTTGTCAATGGAAAGTTGTTGCAATAAGGCAAATAGCCAGATCAACAAAATACATATGCACATATATACATTTGTATATGTATAGCTAATATAAAACTAGCAAAGCGTGGAATTGTAATTATAAATTGAACAACTTTTACATTGTTATGCACACTATAATTAGGCATAGGACTAGGCCGACGCATAACGGTTAAGTTGAGAGTGCTTTAACCGTTAGGAATTTTAGTTGTGCTTATCGTGCACGGCTTTTTTTTTTTTGGCATTGGCGAGCCAATGGGAAATGATAAGATAACTTGCCTATTTTTTCCATGCATATGTGTGGGTGTCTATATGTGTGTCAAAGTGTTTACCTTAGATTGGCCACGCATATTCCCAGGAAGTTTATAGCATGGAAACAGTTACCATAAGTCTTTCAACAGAAAAAACTTTAAATTAATTCAACACAACTATGCAAACTCTAAAGTAACTGTAATCAAACATAGAAGTCAGATAAGCGGAAGCCAATTCAAAAACCTTCAAAAACCAATTCTTATCTTCCCAACTATTGCAATAGTCTTCAAAAATTTTCAGCTAAAGCCCACCCTAATGTACCCACACAATATTCGTGTTTATTTGTTTTTCACTATACGAAGCAAAATTGAAATATTCGCGCTGACTAAAGTATTTCTGTTTTCTTGATAAGATTCCAGCTTATTGGTTATAGATAAAAATAGAAGAACGAAAGGTTTTATACGACTATTTGAAATGTAGAATAAAGTAAACTTAAGAGTTATGATGATTCATTTTAACCAATATTCATAATGTAATATTAGTTTGAAAAGTCTTAAAATGCCGATTAACACGTTACTTATAGTTGGAAAGGGAAACAGCTGCTTTTACTCAAGATTGGATCGACAGGAATTGTTTTAGTCATATGAATTAATCGCCGCTATTTTGGTATTAATCATACCTTTCCATTCACTCACCTGACACTTTCTCCCAAGAAGCTTGAATACTGCGTCATTCTCCTCCTGGGTAAGCAATGGGCTAGCTGCATTATTTTTGGGACGCGGCAGCGCTGCTGCCTGTTGACCATCCTGTGGCCTCATGCTGCTATTCATTTAGGACAAGGCCAGGTTTTTGGGTAGGGAGGGTGGTAACGGTGACGGGAACGGGCGGGCTGGCGACACCGTTTAAGCTAAATAATGAATTCGGTTTTTTTTTTGTTATTGTTTTGTTTTTATTATTATGGAAAACAATACGCGATCGCTTAAACAAATGAATAAAACAGAATGGCAGGGGTATTGCAGAGTGGGGAGAACCAACAAATTGCAAACCCAAAAGAGAAATGTTAATTTATTTATTAATAAAAAAAAAAGGCACACACATACATACAAACACAAACACACGCGCACGAGAGGTCGTCTCCCCACCAAAAAAAATATATATGTATGTATGTATATTGTAATAAAACTGGTCACTGATTATGATAATAATAATAATAATACGAAGCACAGTTATTGCGAAAATGTCAGGCAACTCGATTTTGATTTGGTTTTTCAAAGTGAATCTCGCTCTCACTCAAATGGCATACGAATGGGGTACGGTAATGGTAATGGAAATGGAACTGGAGACGCGTTGGCCATTGTTGAGTCACACAGAGATTCAGATACCCAATGCTAATGCTCAAACCGAGTCAGCAAGTGGGTAAACTCTTTGGCCAATGTGTGTTTCTTATCTTTTGCCCATACCACACACACTGATTAGACCTGCGCAAGTATTAGTGTATGTATTTAACAAATGTTTTGTATGTATGTATAAATTTTGGTTCCCTTTCTTAAACAGGTTGTAATGTTAAATCAAAATAAATAATATATGAAACTTGCCATCAAATAATTTAACAAAATTTGATTTTGTCATCAATTGTTTAGCGTATTCCCTTCACCTGGCCATCTGACTCATTCTCTTGACTTTAACGTGTTTCATTCATGACTACTACTATTAGAAAGAAATATGTGCACCTGTCTTTTATATAACTTAATCAATTGTACATATATATAAATGGTAAGTATAAAAAGACAATAGTTTAATTCTTGCAAAAAAATTTAAAGAATCTTGATTTTGACTTTTTTATGTTTCAATATTTTTTTGTACTGATAAAATGAGATAAGTAACTGACAGACGCCCTAATGTACATACATACACAGATATGTAAATAAATTTTATATCCAAGTACGTGTAGTAAGTATGTAAATTTTTATATGTGTGAGTGTGTTTGGATTTAGCTAAGCCCAAAAAGTGGTTTCAGTTTCGAATCTAGATACTATAGGTATATGATAATAATCTGATGACAAAACAACACCCAACACCTGTCTGTTATAGACGGGATTCGTTCTAGTACTCCACTCCAGGTGGGGTAAAAATGTAAATAGACTCTGACTCTGGTCTTGTTTGTCGGTGTGGCTCAAGGTCTTTGCGTCACCGATGTCGCCCCCACTGCATGTACATACATACATACATGGATGCTATTTACAGTTTCAGTTTCATATGTGGCAAGGGGATGGGTGTATGCATGCACACTTTTAGCTAATCATTGATTTTTTTGCCATTTATTTTTATGCACTTTTTTAGTCGTTTACATCGTTTTTTCTTTTTTTTTTTTTACACACCACGGAGACAGCACCAGCACTTCTTGGATTTGGCTGGACTCTCTGCTTTGATTATATTTTATTAACGCACAATGTATTATAAACTGTTTCGCGTCTTCTGCTGCATATCGGACGTCGCGTTTTGTTTGATCAGCTAAGCTGCTTTTTCACTTGTCCGTTCCGAATTTCTTAGTTTAGTTAGAGCAATTTTTATGAATATTTGTAAATTGAGCAACTCTGTCGCTGTTATTATTCTGTTGCCGCCCTGTTAACAGAAAGTAACCCAGCAAACATTTATAAGCGAAAGTCTGAAGCCTGTTTGCTTATTTAACGGAGTCCCACTCTTTTGATATTCAAAGCTTCTAGTAGTTAGTTTTACTTTATTTAAAACAATTGGTTTTCCACGGAATTTTTCTTTTGCTTATTATCTACTACAGTTTATTTATATATTTCCGTTTATCGCTTCTATGCGAGACTCTACCATATTTTGTGTAAAGAAACTTGATGTATCAAAATCTCTCGTGAGTTTGTAAAACTGTTATTCAACATGCACATTTTGCGACTGTTAAAAAGAGACGGCAACCGATAAAAAAACGATAATTAAATTTTAGACTGATGTAAATCGAATATACCGCAATTTTCGAAATCTGTAATCTGACTGGAACTTAAACTATAAGCAGCTACAATAAAACAGTTTCATCGGGTAATCTGGGGCTATGTTTTTAATATTTTTGATGTATTGTTTGATAAGCATTTCATTTTATTAATATTACAAAAGTTAATCGCTTTGAATACAAAAACCTAATTTGCAAATAAGCTTAATACAAAAGCTGCCTATGTAAAACTTAGGTTTAATAAACGATCGACGTTATATTCATATTTTAAATACAACTTAAAAAGCAGTGACTACAAAATGTTTTTTTCGTTTTCTTCGAATATTTGGTTTTGTAAAAGGAAGCCAAGGGCATTATTTCAAATTAAAATACAATTATTTTCAAAAAAAAGGACATCGGGTGTGTTGACATAATCCTAACTCAAATTTCAATTTTAAAAATTAGAAGGTTTCATTCAGTTTTGATGAATCCAATTTCTTTCTTAACTGAACGCAGTTACAGAATTGGTTACAATAATATTATAATATATGGTGTATAACTTTGGATTAAGCTATCCAATATATATATATATATATATATATATAGTAATTATTATATATGTGTATATTGTGTGTATATGATAAGAGTTGTACACATTATTAAAGGCCTGATCTGATCTATGCAATACATTTGGCTACACAAGTTGGAGCTTAGTTTCCGTGCTGCTCTTGGCTGACTCGAACTAGTACTCTGACTGTGAATTGGATAAGTGGTAAGTTAACTAGGAGTAACTAGGACTTTTGCACTAAATCTATGTAGTCCACTATATATATATATAAACATATATAAAGTCGAAGAAAAAGATTATATATATGTATACGCATATGTATATATTGCAGTCTAACCTAACAAAAAATCATATTTTGATTCTTATTTTTTTGGGACTCAAGATCTGGATCTGTGCGCTTTTCATTCAAAAAAAAATGCAATTAAAATACAATCTCAATTTCTATTTACGAGCGCCCACCACAGGAAGCCTTGACTTATTAACGGGATTTGCTGCAATTGGTCCCGGATTTGGACCTGCCGCTGGCGTATTATCAAATGTGGAGCTGCGCAGCAGCGTTGGCTTTGCCCCTGTACCATTGAGCGTATTGGAAGAATTCGTTTTCTGTGTCCTTAGATTGGACTGGGATTGCTTCGTTTTGGCATCATCTACTCGCTTCCAGATATTGGCAATGCGACTTTGTGCTTGATTGATTCTAGCAGCTGCCGCAGCTGCTACACTGTTACCGTTTAAATTGGAATTACTGCGCGATGGCGGAGTTGTTGAAGATCCTCGAGTGGTGGCCGAGGCCGTTGACTTCGTACTACCCAGGCGTATGTTGGTATTGGCTCTTTGTGGTGTCACCCGACGAGTAGGGGCAATAGTACGTTTCGGTGAACCAGAAGCTGATGTTGTTCCCGAACCTGTCAATCGTTTTGTGGGTAATTTGGAAACACGATGTGTGGGACTGGTATTCACGGGAACCGCATCCACAACGGGCACCTGTCCATTTAAATTTGTAGGTTCATCCTTGACAAAAGTACCCTGTCGTTCCAGACGTGGCGGTGTTGCCATGGAATCTGGTGGAGGGGTAGCTTTCTTTTTCAATGGGACACGTGGTATACCGCCGGCTCCAGGAACCACACTCCGCTTTGCAATGGTCGGAGAAAGGATTTTCTTTTTAGGTGGAACAGCAGTAGCGGTATTACGTTGACTATAGGGCGATATGTAAGCTGGTTTCTTGCGTCCCCTCACCACCTTAACAGCTGTAGCTGGTTCCAGTGTTGTGGGTTTATTCATACTAAGTTTCACAGGTTCCAAAACTGTGGGCAATTCCATTTCTGCCTCGCGACCATGACAGGACTCTGTCTCCGAGTTCTGATCACACTCCACTTGTTCTACAGTCTCTGCATCTTCTGACTGTTGACCAATATTTATGTCTGTGATGTAGGTAAATTGTTGCATCATTACTCGGATTGAAGAATCTCCATCTGTCTCGGTGTCGATAAGTTGACGTGGATACTCAATGACCTGGGTCTTGTAGCGTTCAGAGCTTCCACGCCTCCTTCCACCAAGACGAGGCGAGGGTGTAGCTGCTGGAATGGGAGGCGCCACGTCCGTAATCTCAATCTGCAGAGTTTCGTTAATGTCTGCGGCTTCCAATTCATTTCTAGTCGCTATGGTATATGTCTTATAGCGATCTTTGTCCAGACGACGCTTTTGTTTTGGTGTCAAAGATCGACGATTTGGTGATGGTGTAGTTCCCTGTTTGGGCGTGGATTCGGCTGAACTGAAATCATTTATTGTTGCATCCTCATCTCCATCAGCATCGTCAGCCAGGCAACATTGGAGAACTGTCAATGTTTGGTCATCACAAGCGGCTGTCTCATAGTTGGATACCGATATGGTGGTGGCCATACTGCAATCCTGCTCCGCATCAGCCACTTCCGATTGGATGCTATCCACACTTATCATTGAGTCGAGCAATTCATCCATTAGGGATGGTGGTTTAATGTTATCCAATAAATTGCAACTGGAATTGACACTCTCAGCACTGCCGGCCAAATGACCCCCCAGAGCTCGTCTAGCCACCAGATTGGCGGGAAACATCTTACGGGTAAATCGTGGCGATTTACCGGGAATCTGTTGACGCAATGAGCTAGGCTGTGAATGCTCCTGGTAGCAACTGTTTAACGACTCCATGCCTGAAGGTGGACGCACATTATCCAAATCCAAGCTATTAATGCTAAAAGTCAGTTCCAAATTATTATCATCATCTTCGTTGGCTGCTGCCTGCAGTTGTTGTAAATTCTCGGCCAATGCACGCGCCTCATAGGCAATCATGGTTGAGTTGCTCATGATCGAAGAGCTGGTGCCATTGAATAGTAATCTCTGTGCTTCAACACAAACCGATGCATTTTGAACTTGTCCTCCTACTTGAAAATTGATTGAATTGGACGAGCTGGGTTGCCTTTCAGAATCGGGCAAGTCCAACAATGACTTTGCCTCTGTTGCATCATCGTCGTCATCCAACGATGCTAAAACTGGTGCCGATTGGCTAATTGTGGGAAAAGTAACATCATTGGGACAAGTCTGATCATTCCAGGTATTAGTATTCGTGTTGTTGCTACTATTCTGGCCATTATTGTTGTTGCTGCCGCGCAATTGTTCAGCCGATGTAACAAATTCCATGGTTAATCGCTCTACGGATTTCAACATTAGATCGGGATCCTTGTGCTTGTCATTGCCGCTGTGTCCAGAACTGTGACTGACACTGGGCGTGGCATTGCTATCTAATCGTACCATAGTGTCCATTATGAACGATTGATTCGATTCATCGCTGGATCGATCCGAATCTAATTCTTTACACCCAATATCTATCGCGAGATCGTTCCCGTTCTCTTGACTTGGAGGTGGACTTTTTGCTGCGTCTGTGTCGATGACGTCGGGCGACAAAGACCTCCGTAGATTGAGGTTGTTCTGTTGGGACTTGGGGTTGCGTATGACGTGTGCTTTCTGATCTACGTCTGGAGCTGCTGTGCTGCTGGCACTTGCTGATGTAATAGCCGCCATTGGGTGACACTGTTCCAATACAGCTGCAGACGTAGCCTGGACGTTTTTTGGCAAGGCATTGCTCTTCTTGGAGATCCCAGTATTAATGCACTCCTGCAATAATTTCTCATCCTTGCGCTCGCGCTCCCTATGATGATGATGGTGATGGTGATGTTGATGACGCTGTCGTTTAGTTTGACCACTACCTGTTGAAGATCCCACCGCTGGTAGTTGCACTGGCAACGAGTCGAACTGCTTGAGACTGGGCAGCTGATGTTGTTGGTGCTGCTGCTGCTGTTGACGTTGTGTTGGCTCCTTGGTCTTGTACATTCCCTTAAGGATACACAATTCAAATAATGACTTCGATTGATTATCATTGGAGTCGCTAGAGTCCACGGAACTATACGATTCCTGCTGATGCTTGCGCGCCGTCATGGCCGAATTAAGAGAGCAGGCGGAGGAGGCCGCATTAATGGCTATTGGCTGCGATGAAGTTAGAGAACTGGATCGCTTGCTATTCGAGCTAAAGCCAAGATTCGATTTGGGTCTATTGCAACCAGCGGCAATAGCCTGTAAAAGAGCAAAAATGAAGTAAATGCCTCAATGTAGTATCGGTTATACCCACCTGACTCAGCAAATTGGTATCATCCTCCGAGTCAATAGATAGGGAACTCAACGAATCATCTTGCCAATGCGGCGGCCGTCGTACTTGCTCTTCCTTCAAGGATGTGGCCTTTGTTTCCACTGCTGCAGCACTGTAATGGACAATTTGAATAAGAAAAATCCTGACAAGAGATCCTCACAATGCTTACCCAATTGGAGCAGTTGTCTCTTCCAATTGGACGGCAGGACCAACAAGACTCGAACCAACTGTTAGATTGGAGAGGCCAGAAACAACAGAGAAGTTGCAGGGACTGTCTTCAACCAGATACTTGCTCATCTCATCCCGTGATGGCATATAACCAGGCAAGGTGTTACCTCCACGTCGCATCATGACAATGGGATCTTCTATTTGATTGGTTACTGCTGCTGGAGTGGATACCTTCTGCATGCCATCACGTATACACTGCTGAAGTAACTGGCCAGCTGAACCAACACCACAATCCGAAGCATTAGATGATACATCATCGGATAGATTAAGGGAACACCTAGCCGCTTGATTACCAGACAAAGGATCCTTTATCTCAGACGAATTAATAGAGATGGCCGAAAGATTTGTATTACTGCCCACCTTGGATAATTGGGCGGGTGTGTCTTCTGTGCAATAGTTTCGCAGAGTTTCCTCAGACACACCAGTTCCTGTTCCGGTTGCTGCTGTTACTGTTGCAGGAGTAATGTCAGGTTTCCTTTGCATACCCATATTGATGCAATTGGCCAGCAGCATTTCGTCCTCATCCCCACCCATAGTCTCATGATCATCATCCACAATGCTTAGATTACTTAGACTGGTGGCTGTTGAGAATTGGGCTGGCGTATGCTCCACATTGAAGCTACTTAAATCATCCTCGAAGACACTACGCAGGGGACGCATACCGGACGAGGAAACCGGAGCACCAGGTGACTGCTGTGCACTACAGTTGCCCGTCTTTAACACTATTCCTGGTGTAGCACTATTTCTTCGCGGTGATTGCGGCATACTCTGCGTTGGTGAATCTGGAAGTTCTGACGGGGATATAACACCACTTGCCAGGCGGCTAAAATCACTGACCACCGAACTTTTGTCATCGCAATTGGCGACATCGCCATCAACATCGACCTCGTGAACCAGCGAGTCCATAGAACTTCGGCGAGAGAACATCAACGGCGTCTCCAGAGCAGAATTAGCCTGCAAAACTGTCGTGAGTACCGGTTTGGCCAGCGGCGATTGCAAATCAATTGCTACCGCAACCTCCTCCTCTTCGTCCAGTTTGACAGGTTTCGATTTGATTTCAGATCCAATGGCTGCCGCTTTGCCTGCTTCATCTAAGCTACTGAGAGAATCGTAACGACTAAAATAACCCGGAGTGCCCTCCTCACAGTAATTAATGGGCTTTTCAGGAGTATATGAGCCCGATCCACACTGGGAAATTTTTGCCGGTTTCTTTGCAGCTACATTGGTAGTGCTGACCGCTGCTTCTGTGGGTTTCATCTCTGGCACGGAGGGTTCGACATCTGTTTTCACGGCCAGTCGAAGATCTGTCACAGATGCCGCATTGGAGATTACGTAGGGTGTATCCTCCGTCTGATAGCACTTGACACTGTCATCCAAAATTAATAGAATTTCCTGGCCAGATGCTTTCGCCGGCTGTACGGCTGCATTTCCATTCCCAGCTGTTTCCACCTTAATATTGGCCATATCCAATTCGATTTGATTCTCCGCATAGCGCAGACTAAAGTCAGTTGGCTGATCCAGATCCGTTTCCTGATAAGTCGATGTTGTTTTGCCATTGTTTTCGTTGTACTTTACTGAGTAGTCAATGGGTTGCTCCTCTGTGGCTTCCGCATCCTGTTCCATTTGTAAATCAAAAGTTGATATTTTAGTCGTAGCTTTTCGTTGGGCATCCGAAGCAGATGCTGAACGCATTAGATGCTCGTAGGCTGAGTCCGATTTCGCCGAGTATACAGAATCTCGACTTTCACTTTTTGTCAGCATGGCGGAACGAGTTAAGCGCGGAACGGCCGCATGACGACGCGCTGAGGAGCTGGATGAACGTTCCTTACTGCTAGGCTTGCCTCCCGTATCCAGATTATCACAGGTCTCGGCATGACGTTCGCCCAGTTCCTGCTGCAGGGCTTTCTGTTTGCGGGCCTCCAGCGTGGGCAATTGTTTTAGCCCCATGGATCTGGCAATGGGATCGAGTTGATGTTGATTCTGCACGGCGGGGCGAAAATTCAGTAGATTCTTTAAAGCCGACGAGCTACCTTCCGAGATCATGGCGTGTTTTGAGTGAATCAAAGAACGCAACATGGGCACTGCCCCATTGTCCCAAAGGAACTTTTGATCTTCTGGGCAGCGGGCTGAGAGATTCCACAAAGTTCCGCAAGCATTGGAAACCACTGTGAGACTCTCAGACTTCAGTTGCTGCAACAAGATGGCTAGGCAATTGTGCTCTCGCAGGATCTTGCGATAGGGCTCACAAACGGCAATGTGACTGGAAACATTGCGAAGGATTCCACCGGCATTCTCAATTATTTTGAGTGTCTTACTTGGTCCTTCATAGCTCAGCATGCCCACCAGAAAGGAGAGGGCGCCCTCTACTGCACAGAATTCCGCTTTGTTGGTACTGCAATGGGCAGAGAGATTCCAAAGAGCCGACAAAATGGCTTTCAGTGTATTCTCACTCTTATTTCGCATGGCCGCCAATGTCAAAGCTGTAACTGTTCCAATCTCATTGAGCACTGCCTTCATATTGCTATCGGCCCGCCAGGAGAGATTTCTTAGTACACTGGCTGTCACCTGCAATAGGTCATCCGGTGCCGAGTCCAACTGGGCCACAAGCGCCTCCATGAATTGCTTTTGTGCACAAAGCAGAGCTTTATTATTCTCATCACCGAAGGTGAGATTAGTCAGAGCCATGAGGGCGTACCGACGTAAAGAATTGCAGCACTGATCCTCCGGCTTGGGTCCATGCACTGCATGATCGAGATGCACTAAATTGGGTATGGCATGAAGGGCCCCCAGGTCGCACATTGCGTGACGATGTTCCTCGTCAAAACTAACCTTCATTAGCGAGGAGATTGCCGCTAATGGATGACGGTCTGAATCATCGGCAATGGCCTCACCTCCGCTCTGCAGGAGTGTCTTTAGAAAACTGCAGTATTCCATGATCTGGTCGAGTAAGCGCAAAACTTTGGCCTCACGTCGTCCAGCTTTCTCATCGGGATGACAATGGACTACATTGTGGAGTGCAAGGCTGGCGCATTTGCGTACCTCCTGCTCATTATCCGGAGCATGCATCATTTGGACCAGAAGAGGCATACAACCTGATCGACGCAATGTGGCGCAACTCTGGCCATTCCCGGAAAGCTCTAGGAACTTCTTTGACATCTCCAGTGGGTCATTAGAGCCCAACATGGAGAGCAATGAATAAACACATTCCACTTTGGAACCAAGTGTGGCATCTACAGCTGCCGATGCAGATGCTGCTCCATAACGCTCATCAAAACTCATTGTCCAAGCGGCTCCTTTGGGCAAACGGGATGCGGTTGCATTTGGATTCTCGGTATTTGTGTCTAGGAAGCGGGAAAGCGTATACGATGGTTCCTTACTCCGTGACGCCCGACTTGAACTGGCCGGTGATCCACCGCTAGCATTCCTTTGGGGTAGCTCTTCCAATTGTTGTTGCTGGGCAGATTTGCGCTCAAAGTTCCTATCCAAACTGCGATGCTCACGCAATTCACGTAACTCATCAGCCAGCATATAGTCGGGGGGAATAGGATTCTCGTCCAGAAAATGTTTTGCAGTTGATTTTTTACCACCCACTCCGCCAGTGCTCTGGGTAAAATGCAATGTATTGTCATCCTGGGTGAACTCCTTTTTTGTATATCCACTGGCCGCCAACTCATAATCACTTATCTCGCCATCCCGCTCATATTTTTTGTCCATTTTCAACTGCTCACCAGCAGCCTCAAAGCCATCATCATATTCGGGCGGCGGTACAGCATCATAGTCTAGAAAATGTGGCTTCCGTTCCGGTACCGCATCCACATCGACATCCACATCATCTAGACAAATGCCCGATAGCCCAGTAGCCAAAGCCTGGTCAACGATATCCTCCTCTAGTTCAGGTGTTAATGCTGGCTCCAACATTATTATCGGTTATTATCCACGTACAAAGTGGCAATTCAATGCCTGTCCATGGCCTGCAACGAAAAACCAAACAAAATGATAAACAAAATGTGTTGAATCGGTGAAGGGGAAGTGAACGTAATGTCAGGGTAAATAAGTCCGTTACCAAAATGATACTAGGCATATCTACAATAAGAGGGGTATAGACCAAGTTTAGACCTACATGGTACAATTGTTCCAACTATCGCACCTAAAGTCCTTTCATCTGCCACTTGAGTTTTCGATAAAGCAGTTTTAAGTTAGTTTATGAATACGGAATAGCAAAAGGAACTAATCTAAATGTTCGAATAGTAAAAGATTACTTACTAATAATCCCCTAGATTAGATACCGAGATCATGGTGGAAGATATTCAGTGATTTAAGAATTAAGGATCGATCTCTTTGGAAAGATCTAAAAAACTTGTTCTTGTTGAAAAACATAGATTGACCACTTGTCTTTACAGTAGAATTCCCATTTTTTGGATTTCGATGAATCGAAAAGCCAATTTTCAGTACATATGTATTTCAAATTTTAATTTTTAAATCAGTTTTGATTGTTAGAATGTTAATTTATCAAGATAATAAAAATTCAAATATATTTAAATTGTACTTATTTTAAAACACTCTTTAATTAAATTACTGATGCTTAAATAAAATAAAAACTATTCTTAACAGATCGATTATGGTTGCAAAATAGATATTAAAAAATCTTGGATAAAATGATCCATTAACTACCATCCAAATTAATTGGTCGTCTTATACCTGCACATACATAAATATGTATGTATGTATGTATTTATGATCATTGATGTTGATTAGTGCCTGTCATTTTGAGATTGATAATCAAGTTATTACGCTTATACATGTTAGGGTATAATTACAGCAGCAACTACTGCAATAAGACAATCATTATGATGATTATTTAGCAAACACTGATGCACTGCATCCATCTTTTAGAAAGTTGGCGGGCATCGCGTTGTCGTTTGGCGGAATTTCCAGTGCATGAACAACAAACGAAACAAAACAACAACAACAACAACAACAAAAAAGATGAAGAAGCAGATGAGAGATGCGTTTTTCTTTCTTTTTCAGTATCCCATTCGAGATGCCGTTGAATTATGCGCGCAAATGCAATTTGGGGCTGCATATGTTATACTATTACAGCGGCGCATGCGCCGTAAAATTGAGCATAAATAAATACATACATACATACATACATACATATAGTATATACTTATGTGCATCAATCTGTGCCGGAATGTGAACCGGAGGAGTCTGGGTCGTGAAGTCGTGTCCCAGTTCTTCTATGCTCCCATACAAGACAAAAATGTTGTTCAAGCTCTAATTGGCAAATTAATCAACAAAATATATAAAAGTAACAAACAAAAAAAAGAAACAACTATAAACAAAACTGGCAACCACAATTTTTTGTAAACTAGATGCAAATCGAATATCGCTTGTGTAATAACGGAAATGCACGATCAAATAGTTTGGCATGGTCGACGGAATCATTCATAAAGCAATCGAATATTTGTTTAAGCATTAAAATTAAACTTGGATACCCTTTACTTATGCGGTATACAATTAACAGAAAACACATTTTAACCCCAATCATTTATGAATCTTTTGCTAAAATTAGTTAAAGGTTTATACTTAGGTTAATCAACAAACTCTTAAACGTGTTAATGTTAAAGTAGTTGAAATACTTTTGAGTACTATAATACATTTTCATAACTTCCCTTGGTTAAAGGGTATCTGCTAGGCACTGCCTCGTACCCATTTCATGCTAAACTTCTTATTTATTTAGTTACTTTGCTATGTTATGTCGTATCAGCTGGCTGATAAGGTCTGCCCTGTGATTACTCTTCTTTAGTTTTTTTTTATTTTAGCATGGAATGCTTAGATCAACAGTAACAGAAGTTGGCCTTTTGATGAATCAACAGCAGTTCATCAATTAAATACATACTTATACATGTGTATATACATATGCTGGCAAGTATCACAAAGAATGCGAATATATGTATTTGTATATATGCGTCATTTGTCTAGCCGCTAGCCTTTCCTATTCTGTCCACCACCCCTTAGACCCCTTACTAGCTCCTCGTGTCATTAACCGGGGACACAACAACAAAAGCCATCACCAAAAGGAAACATTTACAGTGGTACAATTTTAGCAGACTACCAAATATTTATGCAAATTTTCCAAAAACTAAAATCTGTATATCATTTAAAAGTGAGAAATAAAAGAAAAAGTTTACTTAATTTGACTAACAAACCATTCGTTTATATAAAAATATTCATCATATTCATCTGTACATACATACATGAATATATGACAATGTAAAGTGATCCCACTGTGCAAGTGCTTAGGATGGCACACATTTTGCATACCGAAAACCCAAAACGCCAGAACTATCAACGATATACTATATAGTGGGACGGGGGTGTTGGGGGTGGCAGTGGCTTGTTGAAGCGACATAGGCATAAAACAACAGAAGAAAGAGTGAGGAAATATGCGCAAAATATAAATAATAAAAGTACACTGAAATGGTCAAATGAATGTATCCATTTTGTATTAGTATGAGTTTGTGTGTATGTGTGTGTCTAAGATAGTTTAATGAACATTGTTGCTGTTGTTTTAATGTCTTTGCGGCACAACGGAGATGGAGATCATGATTATGTAAATTGTAGAAAAGTAAAAGGGAAACTAAATACTAACGACTTTATTTTAGTTTCGACTGCTGCCGCATACGAATTTGAATGGTGTGTAAAAACCATAGACCATGCCTAAAATATAAATATGTATGTATGTACATATGTTTGTACATGTGCATGCAGCCGAAATACAATGATTAATTATGTTAAAACAAAAGGCAGCAGCAAAAGAGAGAATTACTAAATACAAGCACTTATCACTTAGGCGGACCACATTCACTTTACAACAAAAGAAACACCAATGATAAAGGGAGCCTTACACTAACACAGGCACACACACAGGCAACTCATCCCCAAACACACGCAATCGCACTCCCACATACACACACACACACTCTTATACATACATATATAAACTCATGCATCAGAATTGAATTTTATTGATTTTTCCTGTAAAAGGAAGCACAGAATATGATGTCTCAAAGTTATCAATTAAAAATTATAAAAGTCTACCCAAAAATCACCATAAATAGACATTTCTTATTGTTGTCGTTTGTATCTTCTATATTTTATTTTGTCATACAACTGAATAAGAAGATTCTAATCGTAATAAACTCCCACACAGGCAGAGGCAGGTTTTTTTTTTACTACCTTGAAACAAAATGATGATTTTAAAAGCAGCAGCTTTTGATTTAGTTGACGGACATTTCACAGTTTATCACGGCAGGTATTTGCTTTCAGATATTGCATTTATTTTTAATCATTACACATTTCCAGATAAACAAAAATTGTACTTATTTATTCCGATTATTTACCGACCGCAACCGCTCGTCTTGAAAACAAAAACAACACTGAGAAAAACTAATTGTAATTTCTATGAAAATGTTAACTGTTACAAACTCGAGCATTAGTCGAGTACATTTTTCTGCAGGGTATGTTAACATCGAATTAACAGGGTGTGCTCGCCAGGAAACTGTAACGTTAATATGAAAGAAACTCGGTCACACCGAATAAGACTCATGTACGGTCACACTTAGGCGTGTTTATTTATTTCTGTTAGAAATTTTCTGGTTTTTATGAAAAGAATAATAATATAAAGTAATGGTTAAACTACAGCGAAATAGAAACATTTTAAGTTCTCGCATTGAGAATTCGAGCAAATGCTCAAAAAGACGACCAAGAGAAAGAGAAAAAACTGACTTCACTCCAGCAACAACAACAGCATCACCGGTAGCCTCTCATTTGAAGTCTCTGAAAAAATGCGTCGTAAAATTAAAACGTCTACCAAATGCTAAATTTATTGCAAAATCTCGAGTTACCAATCTCAATGATGCTCCTGAGGCTTCATATTCTGGAGAAGCTATGTTTCAACCCGAACTTCTTCGCAATTCCACCATGATATTTCAAACGGAGGAAAAGGATCCTAATGGGAGCAACCATGCCATGTCCATAAGTAAGTTTTTGACCATTATATTTTTGTTTCTTTAATTATAAATAATTTATTTTGTAGCGCCATGTAAGGTACGAATCAAACGTATGCCATTGCCGAAGGCAAAGGCACCGGCAGCAATAACAGATCCAACTAGTGGAAACCAGACAGAACATCGTTTTTTCCATAGAGATCAGCCGCCGACGCGAACAAGATCCTCTGTGACTCGAAACGTATACGAGTTTCTTTCTCAATCACAAATTGAGGATGTCGAGGAACGTCATGATCCAGCAGAGGATATAATAAAGAAAATGGTCAGAGATGGCAGAGCATGCATAATGACACGCTCTCGAAAACCAGGACGTTTTCGCGCTAAGCCCGTTAAAAGGAAAGTCCGACCTGTGGGTAAAAGAAGACAATGCTCAATAGATGAAGTCCCGCTTACCGCGCCAAAGTCGCCTGTGAAACAACAACAGGCCATGTCACCAATCTATGAACTAGAAACTGATTCCATTGATCAAGACAAAACTTCTCTTGTACCTTCACATCCTGCAAAACTACATCAGGCTATGTCGCCGATCTACGAACTTGAAGCTAATTCCAGCGATGAAGATGAACCTGATAATATGGAACCAATACAAGTGACGGCGCAAGTACATGTGCCAAGCATAGAATCTCCTGCTGCGGCTGCAGCTTCTACATCACTTAAATCTGTTAATGAACCATCGGCCTACAGCCATTTGGCACGTTCGGTCTTACTGAATCAAACACATAACCACAGTACCCTGTTATCCAGTGCACGGAGACGGGAGCAATTGAAAATGGTGCGACAATTTATAAGCACACCCCTTAATGGCAAAGGCGGCAATCCAGTTACCACGACTATTTCACCAATTCGCGCACAGGGGACTAGAGTCGTCAGCTCTCCAGGTGCTTCAACACCTTGGCGTGTATCGCCCGAATCACCTTTGCCGGATACATTTAGATTTGGATTCAATTCATCAAACTTGCCCTCGTTCTCCAGTGACCATCAACGACGTCGACATGTTTACGTGCCAGACGACAACCCTCAACCAGCTCCATTGCATTCCATTTGTCCGACAATGGAGGAGGAGCACTCACTTATTGGATCTGAGAATGAAAACCATTCAAATGAAGAGAATATGCCTCCATCAGCAACAGTCTCCAATAAAAATGTGGAAAATCTTGTACATTTGCCCAATCCAAGGCGAACGCTTCAACATCGCAAGCCTTTGGGAGACATCAACATACTGGAGGTTGTTAATTTACCTCCATGGAAAAAGAATCCACTAGCAGTCACCACACCCCCAAAAGGTCCATCGGGAAATCTTTCTGGTGCTGATAAGTTATCAACGCTAAGCCGGAGTCCCAGCTCAAACAGTGGTCGTTATGCAAGCCGTAATCTCTTTGGCTTTGAAGAGTTTCTCGATTCAAATGAACAGTTGGAAAATGAAGCACAGCAGGCCAGAGCTTTAAGCCAGAATAAAACTCTGAACGATAAACTATGCCATATGAAAAAGCTACGACCCAGTGACAAGGAGTTGCCACAACCTGTCCCAGTACCCATGCGCTATATATATCAGGCAAAACAGCGTAGTATAAAGCAGATGCTATGCTCTACAATGATTGCCCCCGCAATGAACACCTCTGCTTTGAATGTAGATGATTCAGTGGGTTTGTTTGCAGACAATCCGGCTGACCCGGAAGCATCATTTGACCACAAGGTAATCAACTAAGACTGAACAAATATAATTTGCATCTGATAGGAATCTGACATTAGCCAAATTATGTCAATGTCGCCGCCATATTATTGATGCCAGATTAATTTAGGATCGGGAATATGTTATACATTTCGATTGAGCTAACAGGGCCGCAAAGATTAAAGTAAACCTTTGTACGGTAGTAAGCCGCTCGCACAGCAACAAAAAAAAAAACCCAAATTTTATTGTAGATATAATCTAATTTGATTTTTTTAACTCTTTCACTTAGAAACCCAGACGAACCTATGTCAGAGAACGGCCCAAACGCAAACGGAAGCAAAGAATAAAAGTGTTATATATTGACACTGATTCATCTGACGACGAGCAGGACTCGCTTGAGAAGAGCACCTCCCCACAAAAAGCACCAACAAAGAGGGCACGCAATGATCCCGAGCAAGAGGCCAAATTGAGGGAATTCGTCGCCAGCTTTAACAAACAGTGCGAGGAAGTGGAAAAGTTTCCAGTGGTTATCGAATAAGTTAATTTTCCATATTTTTTTTTTTTTTTATATGTTATGTAATAGTTTCAATCGGATTAAGAATTTGCTAGCGCATTTCCCCGATCTATGTAGATATATTAAAATGTTTTGTCCTCTTAAAGGCATTCTATCCCAGAAGAAAAGCTTAGCACATATTTGTTTTTTAATAAATGAAATAAATAATTTATTTAAAAGTTTTTTGCTAGCTTAAAATTAGAACAATTAATTTGCCTATTTTAGTTCTAGAAATTTGGAATGATATAAACCAAAAATCATAAATCAATCAGTCTGTAGAACTTAAGGATGTCTAAACAATTATAAATAGGATGATTGAATCTCTATGGCTTAATCGACCTCCTCAACAGTGGGGCCAGTGTAGCCACCAAAGCCTCCGGCCTGCTGACCGCAGTTGGGTCCAGATCCAGCTCCCGCTCCCTGGCCTTGTTGATGCATTCGTGTCATTATCGGGGAACAATGCTTGGTCAGTTCCTCCAGCTTGTGATCAAACTCTTCCTTTTCGGCAGTGTTGTTCATGTCTAGCCATTTAATGGTCTCATTACACTTGTCCACCACTGAGGATTTGTCGGCATCGCTGAGCTTATCGGAACCTGCCTGCTCGACAGCCTGTTTCACATTGAAGACGTAGGACTCCAAACTGTTGCGGGAAGAGATCCGTTCACGCTGTTTCTCATCCTCATCGGCATAACGTTCGGCATCGTTAACCATTCGGTCGATCTCAGCTTGTGATAGGCGGCCTTTGTCGTTCTTAATGGTTATATTCTTTGCCTTTCCTGTGCTCATCTCCTTGGCGGTGACATTTAGAATTCCGTTGGCGTCCATGTCAAAAGTGACTTCGATTTGAGGAACACCTCTAGGTGCCGGAGGAATTCCAGACAGATCGAAAGTTCCCAGGGCGTTGTTATCCTTGGTCATCACTCGTTCGCCCTCGTACACCTGTATAGAAACTCCAGGCTGATTATCTGCATAGGTCGAGAACGTTTTGGTTTGCTTGCAGGGGATGCGGCAATTGCGTTCAATCAATTTGGTCATAACACCACCGGCTGTCTCTATTCCAAGTGACAGGGGTGCCACATCCACCAGTAGCACGTCTTGGATCTTGCCTGTCTGGTCGCCACTCAGGATGGCTGCTTGCACAGCAGCTCCATATGCCACTGCTTCATCTGGATTGATAGAGAGGTTCAGACTCTTTCCGTTGAAGAACTGTTGAAGGAGATTTTGCACCTTGGGTATTCGTGTGGAGCCACCCACCAGCACAATATCATGGATTTGACCCTTGTCCATTTTGGCATCGGTTAAGGCCTTCTCCACAGGCAGCAGTGTGTTGCGGAACAGATCGGCGCAAAGCTCCTCAAACCTTGCCCGGCTCACTTTCGTGTAAAAGTCTTGGCCCTCAAACAAAGCATCCATTTCAATAGTGGTCTCTGTGCTTGATGAAAGTGTGCGCTTGGCACGTTCGGCAGCTGTTCGAAGTCGCCGCAAAGCTCTCGGGTTGGAGCGTAGATCCTTTTTGTATTTGCGTTTAAATTCGTCAGCCAGATGAGTCACCAATCGGTTGTCGAAGTCCTCGCCGCCAAGATGTGTGTCACCGGCTGTGGCCCGGACCTCAAACAGAGATCCTTCATCAATAGTCAGAATGGATACGTCAAAAGTACCGCCTCCCAGATCAAAGATCAGTACATTGCGCTCGCCCTTAAGATTCTTGTCCAAGCCATAGGCCAGTGCTGCTGCCGTCGGCTCATTTATGATTCGCAGCACATTAAGACCAGCGATATGGCCAGCATCTTTTGTGGCCTGTCGCTGAGAGTCGTTGAAATACGCCGGCACAGTAATGACTGCATCTGTAATAGGCTGTCCCAGATAGGCTTCGGCTGTCTCCTTCATCTTAACCAGCACCATCGAGCTAATCTCTTCAGGGGCAAATCGCTTAGACTCGCCTTTGAACTCAACACCAAGCTTTGGTTTTCCTCCATCACTCACTACCTTAAATGGCCAGTGCTTGATGTCTTCCGCAATCTTGGGATCGTTGTATTTGCGTCCTATTAGACGTTTAGCATCGAATACTGTGTTCTGTGGATTCATTGCTACTTGGTTCTTGGCTGCATCGCCAATAAGACGTTCTGAATCAGTAAATGCCACATAGCTGGGCGTCGTCCGGTTGCCCTGGTCATTGGCAATAATCTCCACCTTTCCATGTTGATACACACCCACGCAGGAGTACGTGGTACCCAAATCGATTCCAATGGCAGGCATTTCTTTGTTGTTCTTTCTGTGTTAATTATTTGAATGCAAACTTTACTTCTTTATACAGATTGTATTGATTGCTTCGCTTTCACTTCTTTAAAACTTTTGATATGTTTTTCTTTTTCACTTATTTCAAATTGAGTTTGTTGTTTTAGCTTGTTCAGCTAGTCGCTTGTCTTAAGTTTTCTTTCTCTTTGTGATGTTATCACTTTGCTTGTTTGAATTAAACTGTTAGCGAGGAGAAAATTTGCGGCCCTATTTATACCCAGCCTGGCTATCTTCTCGAACTCTCTTGAACAATCTGTCGATGTCAATAAGTGCGAGCGAGATGCCATACATGTGTGTTTCCTTGGTTTGCTACCTACCTCAACAATTGATTGCAGAATTTCTAGAAAATTCGATTCGATGGTTTTTATTGTTTCTTGTTGTCAATATCTAAGTTCATATCTTGCCAAACATAAAGTTTAAATTCGATTTATTCGAATTAAAAGTTGTTTAAAATATTTAAATTTATATACCAAACGCCAACTGAATAATAACAAAAACTTAAAAAAGCATACAAAGATAAAACAAATGAGTCTGTATCATCTGTTTTTAGTTTTCTTACGGTAAATTGACAAATATGTATGTAGTATGTACATACATACATACATATGTATGTACAGTGACTCCAACAAATAATCCGACAAAATTAGCATAAATACATATGTATGCACAAACATACATATGTATGTCAACTTATCTTTCAAAAATAGTTTTGTTACTACATATGTATATGTATATATGGTAATCAATCTTGTATTGTATAGAATATGTAGCAAAACAAACAAAAGCATAGGATTATTATCGCAGCATACATACGTATGATCATACAAACCAAATATTAAACATTCTACTTAGGATCCAGCCAATTTAAATATGTATTTAAATTAAATCTTTTAAAAAGTCAAAGAACATCGGGTAAAAAATTATTTATTGCACTTATAATTATGAAATCAAAAAATATTTTGTTCACAAGTTATAGTCCTGCTTTCGATAAAGTATCTTTTAAGTCCTTGGCAACGCTTTCCATTGAGGGACGGTCTTTGGGTTGATCAGCCCAGCAGCTGATGATCAATTCTTTTATAGTTTGAGGACAATTTTTCATCAGACCACCGAAAGAGGGCCGATCACCTGTAATTCAAATATTAAAATTTTATTCTCTATTAATTGATTCAATCATGAGCTTGTTACCTTTTTTGACTTCGCAATAGAGTTCCCATTTGTTAGTAAAATGGGCAAGTGGCCTTTGCATTGCCAACATTTCCCACAGTGTAATCCCATAGCTGTAGACATCGCACTTTTCCGTATACTTGGGGCTTTGAAAGACCTTTGTGAAAATAGTATAAAATGATTTCAAGTCCTTAGATGTAAATTCTGTTTAAGAAATAAAAACCTCAGGTGCCATATAGATGGGTGTGCCATTTTCGCATGTCATATTTAACCTATGACAAGTTGCGTTTCCAAAATCACCAATCTTTATAGTTAGATATTGTCGTGAAAGGAGAATGTTGTCTGGCTTTATATCGCGATGTATAATTGGCTTTTCATACAGTCCATGGATATAGGCGAGACCCTTCAGAGATATATTAGTCTAGCTTTTTAAAATGAGAAAACATCTGAACAGTTTACCTGAGCAATCTGGTGGGCCCAATTTAAAGCATAGTAGTATTCATGCTCACTTCTTCGGGGCCCGTACAAAAACTTGTCCAATGATCCGCCCTCCATATACTCCATAAGTAAATATGTCATATCATCATGTTTTGAGATGGCATATAATTCAACTATATTCTTATGCCGGACCCGGGAAAGTTGGCTAACTTCCCCCTTCTCGATTTGACCACTCTTGTCGGTTTGACATGTGTGACTTGCTTTTGGAAAGCACTGTTTTACCGCTATTTCACGATTACGCCACTTGGCTAGATCGACCTTTCCATAGCTACCAATTCCGAGGTTCTGAAAACATATTTTGATATTAATAAATGATAACATGTGTGATTATGTACAAATCTAAATAGATTAGATATACATAATTCTTTTTGGATAATTTTATTGATCGTACCTTATTGCAAAATTGAATCTCATGAAAGTCCACCACGATCGGTCTGTTAGCCATTTCTGGTTCCTCTATGGAGTTATTGTGCGTTGTTTAGTCATTTTTTGTTATTCCCATTTATATACTTGTGTATATGTTTGTATATTTAATCTTTATTTTTCTAACATGCTGCTACACCGACTGTAATAGTTATCGAAATCACGTTTATTGTTATCGATGATATACATTTATCGTTATTATATTGGCAAGAGCCAAAGCTTGGGAGATAAGCGATAACTCTCCTTGTCGCCTGTACCAGTTACTTACAACATTTTAATTTAACCGCCCTATATCACACAAATTTTGCTTGCGCGCCAAAAAAACTATCGATAAGCAATCGAAGCACCCCAGAGTTGACAAAGTAAATTAGCGAAAGGGGAAAAATTAAAAAACTTGCCAGTTTCCGATTGGTCCCAACATTATTTAAGCATCTACAATATAAAGCGATTCATCAGCCTTCTGTTAAATTCTCAAGCGTTCGTCAACAACGCAGGGAAAGAAAGAACAAATTGAAATAGGCCATAATTCGCAACCGGTTGGCAACCCGGCGTTGCCCAGCATTTTCTATTGTCTGCTCTTTTTTAAGGCGGCCTTCGTCGCGTGAAGATTGTGTGGACAAAGTGCTTGCTTGTGTTTGTGTGTGCAGATTTGCAATTAATTTTAATTTAATTACAAATTAGAAGGGAATACAACAAAATGGCGGCAGATCAGGCACAATTTCAACAGTTGTTGGTTTCTCTGCTTTCCACGGACAATGAAGTGCGCCAGCAGGCTGAGGTGAGTGTGTAGCAGGGTAACAGGGGCGGGGGATCAACAAGAAGGCGAAAAATGTTAATTTTAAATGCGCAATATGCTTATTTGTAGATTGCATTTAGTATATTTGCATTATATTTTTATATGTCTTTTGTATGAACAAACCAAAATCGAAAATTATTATTTCCAATGAAAATTCAAAACTGAATCATCAGCGGCCGCAGAGGAAAAAACGTGTTTTTGCCCTCCTCTTTGGCCACGGCATTCGCATGTTGCGGGCGTGTGTGTGTGTGTTTGCGTATTTGGCTCTGTGTGTGTGTGTGTGCATGGGAGAGCGAATAGCTCTTAAGACAATTCTGGGTAAATGTTTAATTTGATTTTATATTCTTTATAAGAAAATTAAATTCCTTTGTTTTAATTGTCTTTAACGGAAACGTAAAAAGAGTGTGCCAAAAAGTCTAAATGACGCATTATTACCTGGGGTAAATGCAATATGCTTTTAATAATTCGCATGTTTGATAAGAGTCATACAACACACACCACCTCACCTCCCTTTTTGCAAAAAATACACCTTCATTTGGGACACATGGCAACCAACGGTAACGGCAACGGCAATTTGAATTGACCTTGGCTCCACCCGCCCACATGGAAACAACATCCACATAGACAGATATAAGTAAATAGAAAGAGAGTGAGAGAACTTTCTTTCATATTTGATTTTGATTTGTTTGTACATATTTATACATATACATTTATACACATGTACCTGAACATTACTCTCTATATAGCAAAATATTCAATCTGCTGTTTTCGGTTCTATTTTTTTTTATTTGTAGGAAGCCTTCAACAATCTGCCACGGCAGGTGAAGGTAACACATCTTCTGGGCAACATTCACAATGGCCAACAATCGGAGGAGGCACGCCAAATGGCTGCAGTTTTGCTACGTCGCCTCTTTACCACCGATTTCCTGGAGTTCTACAAAGAGGTAAGAACAATGAAAGGTGTTTCATTTTGGTTCGTGTTATTTTAGCTTCTATTGCAAATAATTCAGTATTGATTCTACAATTTCAAGGGAAGTTCTGTCTAAGGTGCGACCAACTGGCTTGCTTGGAATACTAAAAATTTTAAAAGAAATTACATATATTTAGTACAAGAATTCCGATGAGACATTGAAACCAAAGTTTTAAACGTATATCTGCCTAATTATATAGTGATCGGTCGAGTTTAATAAATTTTATCCACAGATCCATTAACAAAATAGTTCAGATAAGATATCAATCAGACTAGATAACATTTTGATTAGTTAGCTGAATATTATTCTAGGAATCTAAGTTTAAGAAACATATTTAGTTCCAGTTTTTATCTCGACCTTTTATATTTTTTACGTCTTTTGCAGATTCCAACTGAATCCCAAAATCAGTTGTTGCAACAGATTCTGTTGGCTGTTCAATTAGATGTTAGTCCTCAATTGCGTCGTAAGATCTGTGAAGTTATAGCAGAGGCGGCACGCAATCTAATCGATGAGGATGGAACAAATCAATGGCCCGATGTTTTACAATTTCTATTTCAATGCGCCAATTCATCTACACCGCAACTGCAGGAGTCGGCTCTGAGGATATTCTCGAGTGTACCATCAATTTTTGGAAATCAGGAAGCCCAATATATCGATCTGATTAAACAGATGCTGGCCAAAAGTATGGATCCATCATCCGATGCAGAAGTACGCATCCAGGCTGTCCGTGCGGTTGGAGCCTTTATTCTGTACCATGACAAGGAGAAGGAGGCGGCAATTTACAAGCATTTTGGCGACATGCTGCCACGCATGATTGTTATAACGGGTGAGACAATTGAGGCCCAGGACGATCAGAGTCTGCTGAAGCTACTGATTGACATGACAGAGAATTGCCCAAAGTTTTTGCGTCCACAATTGGAATTGATCTTTGAGATTTGCATGAAAGTGTTTTCATCGCAAGATTTTGAGGACAGTTGGCGTCATCTGGTGTTGGAGGCGATGGTCTCGCTGGCCGAGAATGCTCCAGCCATGGTACGGAAACGAGCTGAAAAATATGTTTTGGCTCTGATACCATTGGTGTTGCAAATGATGACCGATTTGGATGAGGATGACGATTGGTCCACTTCTGATGTTGTCGATGATGATCACAGCGATAATAATGTTATAGCCGAGTCCTCGTTAGATCGCCTGGCCTGCGGTTTGGGTGGCAAGACTGTATTGCCCCAGGTGATGAATGCCTTGCCCGCCATGTTGGGCCATGCCGATTGGAAGCATCGCTTTGCTGCATTAATGGCTATTTCGGCTATTGGTGAAGGTTGTCACAAGCAAATGGAAGCCATGCTGGATCAGGTTATGAATGGAGTCTTAGCCTATCTGCGTGATCCCCATCCTCGAGTGCGTTATGCTGCCTGTAATGCCATTGGTCAAATGTCAACCGATTTTGCGCCAATTTTTGAGAAGAAATTCCATGAACAGGTCATTCCTGGCCTTCTTAGTCTCCTCGACGATGTGAATAATCCCCGTGTCCAGGCCCATGCTGGTGCCGCATTGGTAAATTTCAGTGAGGACTGCCCCAAAAATATATTGACACGCTATTTGGATGCAATTATGGCCAAATTGGAAAACATTTTGAATTCCAAATTTAAGGAACTCGTGGAGAAGGGCAACAAACTGGTGCTCGAGCAAGTGGTGACCACCATTGCCTCAGTGGCTGATACATGTGGAGCGGAATTTGTAGCCTACTATGATCGCCTGATGCCCTGTCTGAAATTCATCATACAGAATGCCAATTCTGAGGAACTTCGCATGCTGCGTGGCAAGACCATCGAGTGCGTTAGTCTTATTGGCCTGGCCGTAGGCAGGGAAAAGTTTATTGCAGACGCTGGTGAAATTATGGATATGCTATTAAAGACTCACACCGAAGGCGATTTGCCTGATGATGATCCACAGACCTCTTATCTAATTACCGCCTGGGCAAGAATGTGCAAGATTTTGGGCAAACAATTCGAACAGTACCTGCCCTTGGTCATGGGACCAGTTATGCGTACCGCCACCATGAAACCCGAGGTCGCCATGCTCGACAACGATGAGGTGGAGGATATTGAAGGTGATGTCGATTGGTCATTCATTAATCTGGGCGAACAGCAGAATTTCGCAATTCGTACCGCTGGCATGGATGACAAGGCCTCTGCCTGTGAGATGCTGGTATGCTATGCCCGGGAACTGAAGGAGGGCTTTGCCGAATACTCCGAGGAGGTGGTGCGCCAAATGGTGCCCATGCTTAAGTTCTACTTCCATGATGGTGTCCGTACAGCAGCGGCCGAATCACTTCCCTATCTTTTGGATTGCGCCAAGTTTAAGGGCCCACAATATCTGGAAGGAATGTGGCTATATATTTGTCCAGAGCTATTGAAGGTTATCAATACCGAACCCGAGCCAGAAGTCCAATCAGAATTGCTTAATTCTTTGGCCAAATGCATTGAGACATTGGGTCCCAATTGCTTGAACGAGGATTCAATGAAACAGGTCCTGGAGATCATTAATAAATATGTTGTGGAACACTTTGAACGGGCTGATAAACGTCTGGCTGCCCGACAAGAGGAGGACTACGATGATGGAGTCGAAGAGGAACTGGCCGAGCAAGATGATACCGATATCTATATTTTGTCGAAAATCGTTGACATTACCCATGCTCTCTTCATGACCAATAAGGCACAATTTTTGCCAGCTTTCGATCAGGTTGCTCCACATTTTGTTAAACTCTTGGATCCCGTTCGGCCGACTGCGGATCGACAGTGGGGTGTCTGTGTCTTTGATGATTTGATCGGTAAGTGATTACGAAATTGAACAAAGGTTTCTGAATGTGTAACCAATTTGTGTCTTTATAGAGTTTTGCGGTCCCGCCTGCGCCCCCTATCAGCAGTACTTCCTGCCAGCCCTTTTGCAGTACGTTGTGGATAAATCGCCAGAAGTCCGTCAAGCAGCTGCCTATGGTTGCGGTGTTTTGGGACAATTTGCTGGTGATCAATTTGCCGTCGCCTGTGCTCAGATCATTCCACTCCTCGTTCAGGTCATCAGTGATCCAAAAGGCCGCGAGGTGGAGAATATAACTGCTACGGAGAATGCCATATCGGCATTTAGCAAAATTCTCAAATACAACAAATCCGCCTTGACTAATATAGATGAACTGATTGCTGTATGGTTCTCATGGCTACCAATTTCCGAAGATCCTGAAGAAGCCGCCCACATCTATGGTTATTTGTGCGATCTAATTGAGGCCAATCATCCAGTGATATTGGGAGCCAACAATTGCAATCTGCCACGCATTGTCTCTATTATTGCCGAGGCATTCTGCACAAATGTGCTGGAGGCGAAGAGTCCGACGGGCACACGTATGTTGACAATTGTCAAGCAAATTGAATCGAATCCCGATGTAATGCAGGCTTGCGCCAGCTCACTGAGCCCTGAGCAACAGCAGGCCTTACAGGATGCCTATCGGGAGTTGGCCACTGCGGCAGTTAATTAAAAGTGGAGGTCATCAGCCAGCCACCACTCCACTAAATAGATGGCAAAAAGCAAAGAGAAAACGAAAGATGAACTGAGGCAGGGAAAACCTCATATTATATTACATATATATATATATAACACATATATATATCTATACACATATATATATTTATAATCCATGGAGTTATTCGACTATATAATTGTATATATAATTGTGATTTCAATCAAAAGTCTTCTCTTCCGAAGAAAAAAGTCTGCGCCTGATTAGAATTTGACATGCTGTATGAGAATTATTCTCCTCATCATCACGAATTAACAAATTCCAATAGATTATCTTCGTTTTAAAGTGTTTCATATGTTATATACATACATACCTACCTATATATGTATATAGAATTGGCCAATAACCACGGCCACCAAACTCTCCCTTTTCCTTACACAAAAAGGATATGTGAATTGTCGTCCGAAACGAACGAAATGTAAATTATATGCATTCAAAACAAAAAAATAAATATTAAAAAAACAACAAAAAAAAAAAACAAGAATAACAATTATGTATTTTAAAAAAGAACACGAAATAAATTCAAATCAACATATACTACATTTTACGTTTTATTTAGTTTACAACCTGGATCATAATTGCAGTTCTTTAAATGAATTTACTACATTGTATCTTTTTATGTCTCGTTTAATTTAAATTTAGCGCCAAATGTGCCAGTATTAAAACTAGCAAGAAATATCAGTGTTGCAAACACACAGTCGCAAATCAATCGAGTGGCAAAAGTGTTGCAAATTTCTTCTGTTTATATGGCAATAAAAAATGAAAAAATAACAACAAATAAATCATGCTGGGAACAAAGTACACTAACAATCAACAGCTCTTGCATCAACAGTGTCAACAAATGATTTCTCAATGAAGTGGTAGACAGACAACATCTGATACACAGAGATAACTTAAAAATGTGAGTACAACAAGTGGATTAGATTTCATCTTAGAGTTTGTTTACTGTTGTTGTTGTTGTGGCACCCTCCAATATTCTTCAAACCGAAAAAAACAACAAATTTTAATTCCTACGTCACAGGAAATGGGACAGAATTATAGATTTTGTTAGCAGCTGCCCTAACATGAGCATGACTCATCTTAGATGGTCCTATGATGACTATTTGTATAAATAGCCAAAGATTTTAATGGTTGCGTGGCCATAGCGAAAATGTATTGCAATTATAATCAAGTTGGTAGATCTATGCACATATTCTAAATTTACATTTCATCAGAATTTAATGATTAGTTATCATTTCCTTTCAGTTAGTCCATTTCATCATGTCCACCGAGACGGCGTTTCTTGAGGCTTATGCGGCCATAAAAGCATCATACAAGTTAGCCATAGACCAGGTCGAACTGGCCATCGGTTTTGAAGAGCAGGAGCGTCCACCCGGTGAAGTTATAGAAGCCTATGAAAAGTCACTGGATATGATTGAGGATACATTTCGCATACCTGTTGGTTTGCCCGATGACCTAGATAGCGTTCAGGATCAATGGACAGATGCCTGCGCTTTGATACAAAAACTAAAGAGTGCCAAGACAGAGATTAATTATCGCCTTAAGACGCTCAGAACGCCGATTGATCAATGTGCTCAGGAGGCAGAGGAAGAGACTGTAGATGGTCCCAAACCCAGTCGCCCTTTGTTAGTAGAAAATCCGTCCACATTTTATGATGTATCCAATGCAGGCGGATCCCCCAAGACGTACAAAGAAATGGCCAATGGGTTGCGTGAGCTGTTGGCCAGTCGAGAATCTCTGGCTCAATTGGATGAACTTTTCCAGGCTCAGATTAAACTCTATCGCATCGAATCGAATGGCGGAGTTACCTCTATGACCGGAAATTCCAAAATGTCCCTAATTATGTGCACTGTAGGCGGTAAATGGAAGTATCTCATTGGCATCTATTTCATACAGTGTGAAATGGGAGAGGACGACTCGGAAATGATTTGGCTATATCCTCTAATACCCAACATAACCAATTGTTATCGCACCGATTATGGAGCCTTTATTTTTCCCGATATGGAATCTCAAGATCCTGGCAATGCTTTTGGCATTATTCTAGTCAAGCCGCAACGACCACTTAGCACAACAGCTGGGGAAACAGAAGAAGAGCAAATGGAGGATTTACGGCAGTTTTTTTTGGATCTGCTTGAGGCTGTCTTGGCTGGTACTGTAGAGCAATTGAAATCCCCAAGCACACAACGTGCCAGCTCCAGTTCAGCGATAACGTCGGAACAGGTGTCTAGGCACATTGTCTGTGCGGCGGATTTCATTGCAAGGAATCTGGTCAAGGGAGCGGAAAAAACTGGTGGTCTAATGATGAAATCCACACCATATTTGATATCAAAATTGTCACCGGCTCCACCCGATGCTCCCACTCAGGTGCCCACATCTGTTCAGAATACCGTTGAGGTGGCCCAAAAAGTTACACACGCTGCAGCTGGTGTGACTGGTTGGATAGCTGGTAAAGTTGGTACTGCTTCCTTGGCAGTAGGTCGAGCCTTGGCACCGCATGTCCAAACACAGGGTTCACGCTTGCTCCAAAAGGGATTTGGCTACGACAGCAATGAGGCTGATAGCAAAATGGAAGGAGCCATGACAATAGCAGCTGGCGCGGTAGAGGGCTTCTCTACGGTTTTCGATGGCCTGGAGACATCAGCGAAAATATTGGGCAATAGCCTGAGTGAGAACTCGGTTAAGATTATTGAGCACAAGTAAGAAAATCGATTACCGAGTCTGAAATCCAGACTAATCCCCCATACATTTATATATATTTTTCAGATACGGCCCTCCAGCTGGTAATCTAGCATGTGGAACATTCGATACTGTCGGCAATGCCTTCATTATCAGTCAGAATGTAAACTATATTACACCCAAGGGCATTGCTAAGAAACTGGTTAAGAAGACTGGTGAAGCTGTGGTCGACGATTATAAACGTGATTTACGCAAATCAGAATCTCATTATATAAATGCTGGTTCCCTCTATCCGGATTTGAGAGCGTTAAAGGATTGAACCAACAAACAAATTTAATAGTTATAAGAACCAAAGATATTCCCAAAAAAGACAAGATATCTTAATGATATTTCAAAGCTTGTAATCTCCAAAAATTGAATCTATAAATGTATATTTGTATAACTATGTATGCTTGAAACAATATATTTGAAACAAATTTAATCTTTAAATTGATTTTCCCGCCAATGCTACGTCAAATACTTCTCAAAAAGTTGGGAAAGGCAGTAGTCAAAATACTGAAATGTCGGGTTTTATTATTCGCCGAACTTTTGTGAGCAATTCGCGCAACTTTTGCGAGCTAGGCGAATTGAAAATTTCTCACAAAAGTTCGGCAAGTTGAAATTCGCTCGAAAGAGAAAAAAAGAGAGTAACGAAAAGTTAAAATTGCGAACTTAAGAGAACAAAGTTAACATAATGCTGTAAACTTAGATGCCTCTGTTACAGTACACTGTAAGTTAAGATTGTCAAATCGACAGAAGAGCGCCAAAATGTATTATGTTATAAATTTTAATTTAGAAATTCAATTACAAAAATGTATAATCTTATTCAATTGAACTGAAAATAATGTTCGTTAATCGTTAAAAAGCAAAGCAAAGGTGCTTTGAGCCAAATTATATTTTAACATTCGGATAACTTGTATGAACTTAAAGGCTAAATTCTTCTTTCTTAAGTATTTTTCAGATCGAGTTAGTGTTAAATCAGGTAGTATTAAGCGAGGGCCAGGTGTGTAATTTTCCATTCGTTCACTTCATACACATATAACTTCCCTCGCTCGAAGAGAGCGAGTAACGACGCCCTCTTCATTTTGAAAAATTGCGCTCTTTTTCTCTTCAGTGTTGTTTTGGTTTTCGAGGCGAACGGTCGTGTGCGGGTGGTTTGTTGATAAATAATTAAAATAATTATTGTATTAATTATTTGATAAGTCATTGGATTATAATTCGGGAGTTTTAAAAGAAATTATAGTGCTTCTGAGACGGCAATGCAAAATAATTAATTATTAAGAGTGTGTTTTGCGCGAAATAGGGCCAAAAGAAAACTGAACTTTTTTGAAAATCGCTTAACAATGTTCGTTCTTTCCATACAAGTGAAAGTATACACAGAATAAAAATCCACAGCAACAACAAAATTTAATAGAAAATTATTATTAAATTGCACCTGTGATTTGATTTCGAATTTGCTTGTGTGTGTGTGGGAGTGCGTGTGTGTGTAAAGTGAATTAAGAAGAGTTTATGAAAAATAACAAAATTGTTCCAGCTCAACTAATACTAATACCAGTTTTAGAACCAATAACAACAACAACATCGTCAATAGAGCAGCAACAACAGCAACAACTAACGCGGCCATAAACGGACAAACAGCAACAACAAATAACAGTTCCAAGTCTATAATACACACATACACGAACATGTTTTTCCCGTGTTTCTCTCTTCATCTCCTCTTCATATTGTGTGTGTGCTAGTTGTCTGTATATGTGCGCATACGTGTTGCTGTTCTTGCTGTTTCTTTGCTGTTTGTGAGTTGCTTATTGTGTGTGTGTGTAAATTCTAATAAATTCATTTTTCAAAAATAGATCGAAATCTCGAAATCTTTCTTTTTTTTCTGTTTTTGAAATATATTTAGTTATATCCATCATTATCATCATCAGTAGCAACAGTTAGTCGCAACACCAGCAGCAGCAGGAGCAATCACACTGTTAGTGTATTGGTAAGTGTTAGCTTTATAACGGTTCTATTAGTGTAGAAGGGTTTAAAGTGCAAGTTAACCTGTAAATGTATGTATATGTACATATGTATGTTGATTCTCTCTTGATTGGAAGAACGTTTCCTTTTAAAGCACATTAGTCAGCAAATTGCAGGTTCCGACAACAGCCCCCACCACCTCTCACCCACACAATTTGCAATTGTAATTATATAGCAAATTGTATGACTTAAATGATGTGGTTTTAGTCAAATTCAATGACAATTGGATCAGAAAAAAAAAACAAATAAAAGAAACTTCTGTAGAGAACAATTTATTTGTATTAATTCTTGAACTTTTAATCCGATCCGTTAGGTCATCTCATGTCTCTTGTTCTCTTAAGATCCTCATTTGTACGCTTCTGAAGCAAAGTTTTTCTTTTTCTGACATCTTCTTTGTGTTTTTAGTTCCCTCTAGTTAAAAAGAGAGCCCTATTCATAACCCTAACAACACTGTCAACAATTTCCCAGCAACTGTCTAGTTACAGCATAAGAATTTCCTGCCTATGCAATGTGGGGGAGCAAAAAAAAGAAAAAAAAAAAAGAAACCGCCAACGAAATTGAAAATTTTCTTTGTTTCCATGCAATTCTGATTACTTCAAACAGCGAACAAACTATACGAAAACTGGCTTAAAGACAACTAGCCATAACCAAAAAAACAAAAAATGAAAATTGCAACTTTTCGGAAAAAAAAACAAAAACAAGTTTTAAGCAGCTGCTTTCAGCTCAGCGGCGGCGCCAATTTTCACGGGAGTGTGCCGAGCGAGGAAAATGCTAAAAAGCCAGCTCCCTTTTTTCTCTTCATTATTATTTTTATCATTAAGAAGCGCTTCCGCCTAGGCCCAAATGAACTCACATAAATTGACGCAAAACAAAAAAGGAAAGAAAAACAGACAAAATGCAAAAAGATGGGAAAAAACATTAACAAAAAGACAAAAGAGAATTGATTTTCAGGGAGAGGTTTGGGGGGAAATGTGTTTTGGTTTTTCTTTTGCTTCTCTTGCAGCAAATTTATTACAATCCACCCACTCAGTAGTAGATTGAAACCGAAACAAATAAAGGTTTACATTGCTGCCATTTTAAATAATTTTTTTATAATTGTATAGTAAACATATTTAAGCCGATTTCTGTTGATTGAAAAGCGGATAACTCTGAGAAGTAGTAACTCCTTTCAAAATGTTTCAAAAGACATTTTTTTCCGAATATTTCCATTCGTTATAAAGGGAAACTATCACCCCTTTTTTTTTCTCTTCTGTATTGAATGTAATTCTAGTCGAGGCCTTTCTCCATCATCATCATCTTTGAAAGTTGCAATTGATATAAACCAAATCAAGCATAAACTATGGCATCTTGCGCCCTGTCGCACAACTAGGCGCCAATACATTGACACACCACCCCTTATCCCCGCACCCTGTCGACTGCATTCCGCGAATCCAATCAAATTCAACTTTCCAATGATGGATTTTTTCCAAAAGATATATATATTTTTTTTCTTTCCATTTCGCTTATAATTTAGACATTTTTCTTTTTTGCTATTACCTACCTTATTACCTGGCCCCCCAAACCCGTTTGTTGCATGCAAAGTGAAAATGATTTGTCAAGCCAAGCAACAAATTTTTATATTTCTCAACAAAAAAAAAAAATCAAGAAAAATTATCCAAAAATTTAAAATGTTAAAAAACCGGTGATTGAAAGATATAGAAACTTTTGACCAATGAGAAAGAAAATATATATAGGTCTACATATAAATACATAAGGATTCTGGATGTCAAATTCGCCCATCGAAGAGGCGGATAATACTGCTAAATTTGCAGCAGTAGCTTTTGTTGCAATTGTTGCCATTTTATGCATTTGCTGGACTTGTATAATGTCAAATAAATAATACTATACCAGAAAATGATGGCAAATATACTGATATTGAATATACATATATTTGTATATATTCGGATTCAATTTCTTTTGAATAATTAAAAGCTAACAATGCTCTGCGATTGATGTAAATAAAGGCAAGTTGTTTTATTTAATAGATAGGTGAATATGTATAGAAAATCTGTACTAAAACCAGCTGATATTTCTAGAATGATGTACAGGAATAATTTCACAGCAGTTAGATTTCTTTTTGTTCCTTTAAAGGATCCCAGCATGGGCTTAGACACTTCTACTAACCAGTTAAAATATGTTACATATTATAGGCAGGTACGAGTTTTTTTTTGCCATTAACTATTAACACTTTGGTTTCCTTACATAATCGACCATAAAAGTTACTCTAGTCACAAAGACACACACGCACACACTCACACACCATGTGTGCCTTGTTGCCTCACCCCTTTTTTCGGTTTGTAGTACTCGTAACTCTTAATAAAAATTACTTTACTCTACCTGTTTCAACTTTAACCACCAAAGGAGACGAACAACAAACAGGTGACACTTGTGCAATTATTGTTCATTGTCTACCACATGGACTTCTGTTTCCACGTGTGTGTGTCCCTGTGTATTGGTGTATGTATAAGAACTACCTTTGGGCAAAGGGATACTGTGACAGGTTGCTGCTCTAGGGGAAAAAATGTTAAGAGACCGTGTAACGAATCGACGCTTTGGCCACCGTCATTGCCTACATATATATATACATGTATATATATATAGACAGAGGTACTTATAACAATGCCGTGTGTATTTAGTGAAAATGCTTTTGTTTCATGGATTTTTTTGCTTTGCTTATTAACTTACCTGTTTTTCCCTCTCTCGAGTCTTTTTTTTCTTTTTTCACACGCGCACGCAGGTCTGGAAAATTCATGCATTTTGCTTTTGGATTACTCTTGGAGTCGAATCTCTAGAGTTTCCATTTTGCCTGTCTTTGTTTTGTTGAATGAAACAAACGAAACGGAAATGGCCATAGGGAGGAGCAGGGGAAGGTTTATTTTTTTTGAGTTTTTTTAAAGTATTATTTCAGCATGTATTAACTGGTTTCTAAGAGGAGATACACAAACACACCATGAGTAGAGGCTGCATCTTGTCGGCTCATTTTATTTATTAGTTCGTATTTTTGGTATATGTATATATTTATACATGATCAGTCTATAATTAAAATGCAACCTGATTGTTAAAGATCGGTCTAGGTCTAGTCGCCGCTGCTTATCATTAAACCGCGATTAGAGCCAGCCGAAGCTCGCCTTGGGAAATTTGTTCGAATTTTTAATGAGTCTTGCCGGTTTTTGTTGATTTCTAATCAGATTGCCTATTAATGTCGGTCTAAATTAATAGTTATAAAAAAATTTGGAGGATTTTTTTCTTCTGTTTCTTAGTTTGTCTTTGTAAGCGCCAGTTTACTTTTTGATCTACATAGAAAAATCATTCGATGGAGGAAAAATGTTATGGAAGAGAAAACTAGTTTTTATTAAATTTGTAACTTTATTGGGAAAAATAAATAACTTTTAAGAATTTAGATAATTGGAATTATAATAATGTTCATTATTCCAAAACCAAAACAAAGGATAACTCCCTTTTTGAAAGTGGTTATCTAAGCCCACCTCCAATGCTGATCACCCTTTTTATACCCTGTACCCATAGGGTAAAAGGGTATATTAAAGTCGCTAAAATGTATGTAACAGGCAGAAGGAAGCGTTTCCGACCCCATAAAGTATATATATTCTTGATCAGCACCACCAGCCGAGTCGATTGAGACATGTCCGTCTGTCCGTCCGTCCGTCCGTCCGTCCGTCCGTCCGTCCGTATGAACACCTAGATCTCAGAGACTATAAGAGCTAGAGCTACCAAATTTGGTGTGAACATTTGCCTTATGTCAAGGCTGATCAAGTTTGTTTCAAATTTTAGCCACGCCCATTTTGCTTCATTTTTTTAATATCAACTTTTTAGTAAAGAGATTTTTTAGCCAATACCCTTGCCAATTTATAAATAGTCTAAATTTATCGACGGCAATTCTTTTACCTTTATTTAAGATTTTTTTTTAGCATATTTTAGTATGTGTATGAATGTAGTATGAATTTTCAAAAAAATCTATGATTTTATAATGTTTTTGTGTCTGGTCTGGCAAATAGTTGTAAAATTCCCTATTTGAAATAAAACCCCGATGCATATGTTGGAAATTTGGTATCAGCTGTCCTTGAGGAGATTCCTACTCGTAAAATTTGACAAGAAAATTTTCCTTCTTGGATTTTTTGTAATAAAACATTGTAACATATTCTAAATTCTTAAATATTGCAAGGAAAATTTGGGGTATTTTATTTATTATTTATGTATTTTAATAAGTTGTAGGCTAAGGAGTTTTATCATTGCTAAAATATCCGTTGTGGACCCACTTTTAATTGCTCTTGTTTTGTTGTAATTTCTTTTCAATTTTTTTTAAATTTTCAATTCCCAATTCAATTATCATTTTAACAATTAGGCTGACGCCCTTTGGGGAAAAGAGTCAACATTGTGTCAATTTAGCAAAAATAAATTGAAACCCAAGTGACAGAGAGAGAAAGAAAGAAAGTGAAAATATATACATATATGAAATTTGGCCTACTGAATATCTGCTTATATATGTAGATACATATTTAAATATTCTTTATATATCTATTCTACTATATATGTATATGTATATATACATATGTACATATATGTATTCCATGTATTTAAAACCATGTCATATAAACATTTGACCTAGCTTAAGAGCAGGACAAGAAGAGTAATTGCCACAGGCACTAAGTTCGTTATGTGTGTGTGTGCGTGTGTGCGTGGGAGTTTTGGCTATGCTATGTATGTATAACAACAAAAAAGTTGCGCTTTTCCACTGTTAAACAGAGAAAGTCCTGCCCCAACAGGCTTCTGTTAAAGTTAACAGAATAATGGGTGGTTTGTGAGAATCTCATTTCCCGAAGGATAAAAACGAGTGCAACGAAGTTGTATAGAAATGTATATATATACATACATATACACACATATATATATTTGTGTGTGTGCTGCAAAAACGACAGCTTGTGACCTATATATTGAATGAAATATCCATGAATGTATGTATATACAGAAAAGGAAACTTTTTTTTCCCAACTATGGAATTGCATTTGCTTCAACCAAATGCAAATATGTGTGTGTTTCTGTTGATGTGGTTGTTCTTGTTCATGCTCCTGTTTGCCTGTAACATCTCCTTACCATTCGTTCGTCCTAATGGCTGGCAGTTTGGCTTATCATTTGGCCGCAAAATGTTCAGTATTTCACATAGACTTAACGCGTCAAGTTGTGTGTGCCTTAAAAACGAACCTTAAGGAATGAGGTTAAGTGTTGAGGAAGGAAGCAAAAGGAAGCAGATAAAATATTGTAAATTTTTAATATATACCATTAAAGTTGGGTATGTGTGTGTGTGTAAGTGCGTGTGAGAATCATGTCAATATTTACACCACTGGGACATCATTTAATTTCTCTCTTAGAGCGAATGAACTCTGCCGTTTATGCAAATAAAGTTACATCCATGTGTAACCTACCTTTGATTACTCTGACAACGACAACATTGCACCCCGCCTTTTCTCTTGGGTTTTTGATTAGAGTCAACAGTTGGCAAATGCATATAGTTTATTTCTTGAATCGTTTGTATATATGTACATATGTACATACATATATGTAGATATAACGTCAACGTTTATCAGCAATTATCAAAACTGACAAGAGCTGCTGCCCATTTATTTGTTTAGCGGCACAATGCCCTGAAGCGCCGTCGCCGCCGGGTCTATATACTATATACACATACATATAGGCACCACCTGGACTAGATATTTTTCAATGTTTACCTTTTTTTTTTTAGAAGCAATTAAGTTTTTTGTTTTCTTTTTAACTCTTCTGTTTGATCAGCAAATATGGAAATGGAGAGCAAATGTTAATAAAGGTAAAAACAAAGAATATTTGAATTGAAAATTGGCAAGTTTATTTGATGACTAATGGTATTGGGTGCAGCTAAATTGAAAGTCTACAAAATAGACTAAGTAAATTTATACCTAAACTAGATGGAGATGGTGAATAAATAAGACATATCTAACTAAAAGGTCTGACTAACTCTGGTTATGTTGAAGTTTGTATACTCTTGTAAATCAAACTTGGAATAGACTACAACAAAGTTGTATATACAAAAATTGGCTTTAATTTTGTTAAAATCATTACAGTTACTGATCTAGAACTCTATTCTCGAACGATTGTTCCTATGGAAACTTTGTGATATAGTCGCCAGATCCGCACGACATGCAGCAAAAAGAAGAAAGTGTGCAAAATGACACTTTAAAACTTAGGGACTAGATTAAATTGATCCAGCTCATACATATACATATACATATATGATATATATGGTCGAAGATGTTTCCTTTTGACTCTGATTAAAATGTATATCCCCGTTTGTTAGGGTATAATAAGTAAATAATGTTCAAGTGTGATCTGCTTTCAATTGACTTTTCAATAAATCTCTAAAATTTAAATAGCTAACTCAATGTTCCTTTTGCTATTTCGTTTGCTATATTCTTCGTTTTCAAAGCAATTCTGGTTAATGGATAGAAATTGGCAACATTCCTATTTATTTTAGCAAATGTATTATCTCGTTTAGTTTTTATTATCGCTTTATGCCGATATCAATTAGCGTTTCGGTTATTTTTTTTTATATTTTTGTGATAAGCGCAAATAATTTAACTTTTATCATCGTGTGCATACCAATCATTCCTCTATCCCTCTATTAATAAATGGGGAAAGCACTTCTTGGAAATTTATTTGCAGATAGTTATTTAATTTATTGGCTTCTATTTTTTTGTTTGTTGTGAAATTTTGTGGAGGGTTAATTACTTCAAATGCAACATGGAGGAATTCCAAATTTGTTACAATTAAGAGTGATCGATCAGTTTTTGCGGTAATTAAAGCTGTGAAATATTGCCCCAAATGTAAAAAAAAAAGAAAAACAAAAAAAGCACTTACAATTATCTGTGGTCAGCCAGCTGCTGGACTTAATGCTGTGAAGGTCATCACACTATGCTTGGGGTTGGGGGGTCACGAAAACCTGATTTGCGTTGTTCAGGTAACCTTCGCGCCTTATATATATTTTAGTTTTTTAAGGGCTCCAGCTGTCATGTTAATTAACGCATAATTTTCAGGCCTGTCTCGTTGATAAATGGTAGACCCAATATATTGACCGATCTGTTTACAACGATTTTATTCAAAAAGAAAAATATTCTCAAACTGGTAATAGAGAGTGAGAGATAGAGAGACGGCGGATTAAAGAAACTGGCCAACAACAAAATAAGGCAACATTATTTTGCAACATTTTCTCCTGATGCATGTGAAAAAATTTCACTTTTATTTCTATAGCGAAGCCAGTTTAACAAGCAACACGGGACAAAAAAAAAGAAATAATAACAACAACTAAACACGAAAAGCCTCAACTCAACTTATGTATAATAAATAAAATAAATACCATGCGAATTTGTTATTAAGATGTGAAGGAGGTGAAGCAGGAGATAGGTTGCTAAATTGCATATAACTAACTGATAAAGTTTGCTAATTAAAGTCTTTTTTTCTTCTTAATTAGTTACGTTGCATTTAATTGTTAAAAGTTAAAGGAAAGAAGAAGAAAGATACAAAATATTGAAACTGTATTTGAAAAGTTATCAAATCTTCTACTTCTTGCTAAAAGAAAATTGCATATTATTTCTGTGATGCATTTTCCTTCGTATACCAAAGCAACTTCATAATCTTTCCTCAGCTACACACACACATGGGCAAAAGAGGTAGGTATCTCCTTTCCTTGAGGGCTTTAACTGAAATGTTGTCTGTAAGCCAAACACCTCAAGCTATGCAAAAAGAAAAGAAAAAAAAAAGAAGCCATTTCCTTCCTCAACGCAGATACCAAAAGGTATTTGCTTCTCCCCCCCAAAGGGCAAAATGCTTAAGGAAAATTTAAATGAAATCGTGTTCAAGCGGAAAATGCACTCAGAGATAAGTGGAAGAGATCGGTTTTGAATGCAATGTGAAGAGGAGGGGGAGGGGGTATAGAGCGGGGGTTTCTAATAAAATGCACATTATTGCGAATTCGTTATGGCCAAGAGCGAGGCTTCAAACCAAAACTCTTGAATTGTTGTTGAAGCGGCCTTCACCTCTCTCTCTCTCTCTCTTTCTCCCACTTACACTCTTTCCCTCCTCTCTCTCTCTCTCTCTCTCTGTCTCTGTGTATCTCTGTAACATAGTGTTGCAAAGTGACGACAGATGTTTGTGTTTGGGTGTTGTTTGTCTGCGGGTGACTAAGAGAGGGTGGGCGGGCGCCTGCCTACTCCAGTGCATGGAATGGAATTTGCGCAATTTGTGCAGCACAAAACTAAAAAAAAAAAAAAAAATCAACAAAATCAGAGGAGTCAAAAAGTGACTTATGCGCATGCCCACAGCCAACGAGTTTTCGTCGGATCGCCACATAAAGTAAACAAAAAGAAAGACTGAAACAGACAAGGGAAAAGGAGAGAAAGGGAGAGAGAGATAGAGCAGAGAAAAAAGCCGGTTGTTTGTTATTAGTTGGTCTCTTCTCCCCAACAGTTTCCCCCCCTCTTATATATGTACATATATCGCTAGCTTGCCGCAGACAATGTTGACCATATGTAAGCCTTGGTATGCGTGCGTTTGTTGGCCTTTTGACGTTGCTGTTGTCTTCCATCACCATCACCAAGTCCATTCCCATCTCCTTTTCCTCTTGGCTTGTAAGTTCACTGACTGCTGCTGCTGCTGCATCTCTTTCTTCCCCATCTCGTCTCATTTGCCCATGACCACGATCAACTTACAGCATTCGATCACAATCAGTTTACGTTTTGCCTACCAAATTGAAAGACCACTCATTGATCATCAATTACTTAAGTTTCTCCTTCTCTCTTTCTCTTTTTTCTCCTCTCTCAACGATTATTGCCTATTTTGCATTAATCAACACTGTTGTCTCACACATACAAAGGTCTTTGGCTTTTGCCTATTAAATGACCAATTTCCGTTTTGGTCAATACCTAAACAATCATGATTTATTTTTAACACTTATTAGCAAAATAATGCAAAAAAAAACTTTTCACATATCTTTAGCAAGTATAGTTAATTATCATTAAATAATAAAAACAATAATGCTTTAGTATTGTATGAATGGACTTCAATGGAATACCATTGTTGTCTTTCATCAGTTTGAGAATAATGTTTTTGAAACTAAAGTGTTAAATGTACATGGTAGTAGCCATCAAATTACAAATAGCAGTTAATAATCGGGCTAGCTTATCACAAGTGGTCATATCATAAGACCTAAATGATAAGGTTAGAAGAAGAACATTAAATGGAATTAGTCATTAAAGTCAAAGAATACAACTTATTTCAATACAACGTACCCACAACAGTTTTACTTCCATTAGATGGGCAACTTCTAATTTTTTTTTTTTTGACTATATACTAAAGTAACTCTATGCTAATTTTACAGTCGGCATTAGATCGATTGTAAGCTTAAGAATACAATAAAAATCCGTAATAAAATTGCCTGTAAAAGAGAAACATCTATTATTGAACTTGTAAACATTCTTAATTAACTCTATAAATTTTCTGCATTGAAAATGGGAAAAACCTAAACGTATTTTTGTGTTATTGGTAAGTAGTTTATGCCAAGCAGCAATAATTGTTAAAGCCAATCTATAATAAAGGTAAAACGAAATGCACTTGACTTTGGCAGTTGCATTGTCATAAATTAAACGAAAGACAACTTTCAACTTGTCACATTTTAATTCTATATAAGTATATATATAATTGGTGATTTTTGTCACGCAGCTGTCTTAGCAATTGTTTGGATTTCTTCTAATTTGTATGCTTATGCATTTTTTGTTTGTGATTAAACCCTTTTCAACTTTACCATACGACGCGTTTTTCATATATTTATTGAGCCAATCAGTTGAATTCTATCTTTTATGTATAGTGAAATGACTGCTTTATGTATTTTTGATGAAAGAATAAAGATGATGATGATGATGAAGAAAGCGGCATTGGGCCGTGACCATATTGACAAGACATCATAGAGAGACAGAGAGAGATAGTGAGAGACCAGAGGCCTAGCCACAGACGAGACCCCTGGTACGTGTCATTTTCAAAGTGTCATTGAATGAATGACAAAGAAAAATATATACAAAAAAAAAAAAATAACAGCAACAGAACAACAACATTTAACTGGGTTAGTAGAAAGAAAGTTGACGCATTGTCATACATTTATATATATTTTTTATTATTTTTGGCAATTATACTTATATATTATATGGACCTCCTAATTCACTAAAGGTGAGACTAGAATTTAACCCAAGATTTATTAGATAATAAAGCAATGTCTAAAGGTAAGCATTCCTAATACTACACAGTAAAATTCCAATTATCTGTTTATAATCGGGATTTGCATAAAAATATTTAAAAGGTTTCTCAAATCAATTCCTTACACCTCAATAGAACAAATTTAATTAAATTGGTAACTTTAATAGCAGTTTAAGACATTTCTTAACAATTTTTCAATTCAGATCTTTAACAATCAAAAAGATCTTATTTTTCTCTTATGCATAGAAAATCTAATTTGTCTGATTTTTCACATTTCCAAGTGTCTTTCCACTTTGGTGTTCTTCATCATCATCTTAGGTTGTCTCAAATGGCCAATTCTTTGGCTTTGGCTCGTTTATATTTATGATCAATTTGGCAAATGATCCCTAAACTGTTTGATCTTCAAAAAGACAATCATGACATACACATATACAGATAGTATGTATACATATGTAAAAGTCATCATTCTAACAAAACTCTTTTCGAGTTAACTTTTTTTTTTTTTTGCTTAATCACTTTGCTTGCGTGTATTTTTGCTTTTTAATTGCAAATTTATTAGCGACTCTGGCAATTGAAATAAATTGCACAAACGCATTTAATTTTTGTATTTTTTTTTTTTCTTTTTGCGTCCATTCCAGATAAGCTTCTCACAGGCAGAGAGAGAGATCGAGAGATCTCTTTTGTACATCCTTCTTATACATATGCACATGGGTACATGGTGGCTATATATCGTATACTTTGGCGCCATGCGGGCAATAAAAATGTTTATTTTTGCACCGACCAAGTTTTTGGTTTTTTTTTTTTTGTTTTTGTTTGTGTTGCTGCTTAATTGAAACGTAGCAAATGTGCGAGTGGTGGAGGCCCCAATAAAGAAAGAAATGCCTAAAAACAATCTTCTTAGAGATTTGTCAAGAATTTACGTTGGCCGATTTTGGTTATACACTCTTTGATGTTCAGAGCGTATCAACATTTTGATCTTGTTGTTCTTTTGAAAAAACGCATTAGTAAATACGAATCTTAAATAATTTATTTTATTTTATACTAATTTCTTTCCACTTCATATTTCATAAAAGGATATTAAAACAAAAGTTCTACAACACGATGTTGTGTAAAAATTTGTAGTTAAAAAATTGTTTGCCCATTATTTTTTTTATCAACTGCCGCCATTTCATTTAATCTTCTTGACTCTCTTCGTTTCCATTCTCCAAGGATGGACACACGTAATATCAATCTTCCTGGCTGGTAAATATGAATAGAACATATCCTTTAGATAGCTACCCTTTCGAAATTCACCGCCCATGCCCATCCAGCAAAGTGTCGTGTTCTGCATTACCTTGTCATTGAGTTCTTTATAATACTTGGTCTTTGTTTTGCTTGCCATTTTGAACATTTTTGCCCGATCTGCATAGGTCAGACCACCAGCTAAATAGGGTTGTATATTAAACGACGGTGGCTCCCGATTATGTAACATTAAGATCGATTGGAAGATCCGATCAGAATTCTTTAGCGATGCTAAGAAATCCTTGTCATTATAGGTTTTACCATAACGCCGCTTTATCCACTCACGCATCACAATGGTTTTATGAGCATCGGGAAATGTGGCTAGAACGAAATTTGGATCACAACGCAATACATTCATGCCATCGCGGAGCATACGATCCATTAGCTGATTATCGTCTGGATCAAAATATGTCCTTTTGTATTGTAGACAATGGCCGGTATATTGTTTTTCTCCATTTTGATTTGGATCTGATCCAGTTTGATTTTGTTCATAACTGGTCACAGAATTACGCCACATAGTCTCGGCACATTTGACAATTGCTTTGATCACTTGATCTCTATTAAACTCAAGGCAACTTGAAGTTCTCTCACAGTTACCAGGCTCTGAAGCATGCATTGCGAAGGATTCTTCCCCATCTTCTGTAAGAGCTCGTACAGCCTCACGTCGTATCACTTGAATACTCTTTGCTGACCGAGAACAGGGATCAAAAGTTCGCTGATAGTTGAAGATATAAGGCTGATGCATCTGAGATGCTGTAAAAAATTTCTGTTTGCATGGTTTTCGTGTCCTTATAAAAGCTGTATTCAATATTGGTGGAGAAGGACAACTCTTTTGGTTTTGGAAAGTCTTTTCTAATGTAGAAACTTTCTCCTTTATTTCCATATCAGAATCGAATGATTTGCATTTACCAATGATATTCGTAGTAGTAATGTTATAGACTGCCGATGTAGAGTCCATTTTCACGTGTCCTACATCGTCCTCACCGAAAAGGCATTTAATTTTACTTTTTTGAGCGAGGGTCGTCATTTCTTTGTCATATTTGCAAAGCTTACAATCTTTTATTAATCCCGCATTGGTGAACTGTATACGATCTAGTTTTCTCAACTTTTCTGTATAATTCTCAACATCCTGGTCCAACTGGGCTATGATCCTTTCCCTGCGAAGTTTATTTTCCCTGGCCGAACAATCGAACAGCTCGAGCCAGCGCTGAAAAGCTTTCACTTTAAGCTCGTCCTTCATTGTTTGTTGCAATTCTAAAAAGCTACGATGAGTATTGCATAGATTGATCCCATTCTCTCCTTTTGAATAATCGTGCGGAAAACATTTGAAACAGAAATCATTAATAATATCCGTAATCATGTTATGAGCTAAACGCTTAACTGGTTGCAATTTGTAATTGGCAAACCAGCGATTTTCATCTAGTTTATAGGTAGCATCTTCTCCAACAGGCCAGAAAGGAAAACTAACTACAACATCGGGACGCACACTGGTCCCAGGTATCGATTTAACATATGGCTTTGGCCTAGGCTGTCTCCAGAAATATGGCAATTTATTGTTAATCTTCTTTGGATGATCACATCTTTGTTCTTGAATAAATTTTTGTTCATTCTTTTTGGTCAAACGTAACTCATCACGAGGACTCAGATGTCCCAAGGGTAATATCTGATCAAGTGCATATAATGTCATCTCTAGATCCAATTCCATAATGGCAGACATCAGAACTTGCTCATTATAGGTATATACATTCGTTTTACCACTCTTATCACTTCTATAGAAGCCAATCAGGAGAAAATAGAGAAAGGCCAAATCACTGCCACGGCAACATTTAATCAATTTCTGTAGATTTTTCTTTCCAACCGTTGGTTCTACAATCCCCAAATCTGTTAAACATTTGCGCACTCTGTGCGTATCTGACTGATCCAGGTCATCACGTATGGCACTGGGCAACTTAAGAAGCCCACGGATTTGATCCGCCGACAGAAGGCGATACCAAGCGGCTGAGTCCTGAGATAAGCGAATTTTCTGTAAGCGTTCGGAAAAGTTTCTCATTATTGGCAGCTAAATGGAAGGCTAAAGGCGGTTAATAAAAGCTTAAAATTTTGGCTTATAATACGAAATTGCAGAAAATAAAATTTAAAAACAAAAAAATAAAAAAAAATGCCTTGTTAATAAAAAATGTTTTAAAAGTTTACTAAAATTTTTTTAGAACTAAAACATTTGAAATAAAAAGAAAAGTTGACACGGTTTTTCAATGTCTCCAATAAGCTATAAATGAATAATATTTATATAATGGAAGAAAACTGATTGATCATCTTATCAAACTATTTTGCAAGAGTGTAGGGGAATCGGTTTAATCCACGACATTTCTTGGCCCGGGGGCAATTTGATGAATTGTCTAAATTCGACAATGTACAAAATGATCCTCATCAATTTTAATTGTTTGTGAGAACAAGCTAACAACATTTTCAATCATTATTGTTGAATTTTATTGTTATTAATTTGTAAATGCCTGCATAATTTTTATTCATAGTCTATACATAATTTGTTGTGCGTGTGCAAGTGTGTGTGTGTGTGAGAGCTGTCAAATTGAAAAAATAGCACTATATCGTGACTATTTTTAATGCTGCTCTGCTGCCTTTTTGCCTGGCTGATGCTGAGGAATTTCATTTGGGTTTTTAGTTTTTAATGTAAATGAAGAAAAATTCGAAATTTGAAAAATAAAAAATATTTACATATATACACTGCAATTTTCATTTGGCCTACAAATAGATTAGAAAGACAAAAAACCGCAAAATTATTACTTTTAATCAATAGTTTCGGTTGAGCAACTATTTATACAAAAACCAAATAAAAGTTATTAAATTTTAAGTACAGTTTTTCGCAAGACATTCATAAAAAATCAGGTTTATTAATTTTTATTGCCCACTGTATAGAAACAATTAAAAAGAAAATAACAATTAATGTGCAGAAAGTCATAAATATTGCAACTACAATTTTTGTTTTTTAATATTTCTTTAATTTCAATTTATTACGAATTTTGTTTAATTTTTTTTTGCTTCTTTAATTGCAGGCCAAAAAAAAAATGTGTTGCCATTAAGAAATTGAAGTTTATATTTGCTTTTTTTATGGTAAGTCTAACATTTACTTTCCTTCATATTAATATTACATGGATTTTGCAAATGAAATAGAAAAGTCATAAATCAATTGACTTGGTCTATATAGACTTTTATAGAGCGCCAGGTTCAGAGTTCTCCACTAAAGTAAGAAAAAAAGAAAACTGGAAAAGTTTTTCGATAATTTACGAGCGACTTAAATCAAATGTGATATAGAGCATACAATTTAAATTAGTTGAAATGGGACGAAAGCGAATATCCAAATTCCCCGATTCAACGTAAACCGAAAATGGAGCATAAATAAAACGGAAAAACGGAAAATGGGAAAAAGAGAACAAGACGCATAGATATAGAACTGAACGAATGCAATGAAAATTGAGTTATATTTTTACTTTTTTCTTTCGTTTTTTTTTTATTTCCTTTTTTTTTTTTATAGAAGAAAACATCGCTAAAAATGCAAACCAAAAATAGAGCAAGGCATGTAGAAATGAAATTAGATGAAAATAGGCGCTATATATATATATGTATATATATATAAAGTTGGACACACAGATTCACATAGATTGAAGATTTGTTGGCCAGACAGGAATGCTTTTTGGGGAGGAACCCAAGTAAAAAAAAAAAAAACGAAGCTGAAAAAGTTGGATAATGTGAATTTGCCTACCCATTAATATTAGAGTATGTATAACGTTTAAGAAAAAGGAATAGGTTTGATTTTCTTATTAGAGCATTTGTGTTAAGGGTATCCTTTAGTCGGCATAGTTTATTTAAATAGATTGCATTTGTTTAGCAGAGTTTTTTTGTGGCCGCTTTTGTTGTATTTTCTTGGCGCTGAGACATTTTGGGACAACTGAATTTATGGCGCTAGAAATGATTTTCTCTTTTCTCATTCTCGTATATAGGAATTTGGCATGTAGAACGAGTATTTTTTTCATTTTTTCTGTTCCTTAGGTTTCCAATAATCGTTATAGTGATATTTTAACAAATATTTACTCCATAAATGACACAAATCAATTGGGTTATAAAACTCTCAGCATGTTCAAACTTTCTATATATGGAAAATTATTCCAGTTATCATATTTAGTATGCATAATAATGACAATAAAGTAATAAACGGCGATATGACATACACACGTGTCTTGAAAGACAACTTCAATTCGGAAATTTTTTGATCGATGTAAAGAAGTTTGGCAGAGAGGAGGAGTAGAAGGTGGATGAGTAGAAAGGCAAATGGCCTCAAAGCATATCATAATAATTTGTTGCTGTTGCCTTCTTGAATGAATGGCGCTCATCAGGCTTGTTAACAAATCTTTAACTTGTGGACAAGAGCTTTTGTTTGCCTTTCATATTCAATTCTTGTGTGTTGGAGTTTTAAAGGCCTAGGGCTCTATTATGGGATCACCAGCACAACAAAATCCAATTTCAGCATTGCCAAGAATTTCTGGTCACAAAACAACAACGAAAACAAAAAAAGAAAAAAACGTCGTGAAATAAAAACTTTTAGTTGTATGCTTTTTTTTTCTTCTTTTTCTTTTTTTGTGGTTACATTTTGAGTTTTTTTTTTTTTGTCGTTTTCCTGGAACATGTCGAAGCAAAGGGTTTGTGCAACAAAAAAAGAATAAAGGTGGCAGAAAAGGTAGTAAACATGTTAATTGAAGTGACATCATGAGAAAGTTATTTCAAAGTTTCAACTAACAGAGTTAGAAGTCGGTTTATCTATGTATAGTAAACTCAATTGTAGTTCTACTAATATTTCTCATTCTCAACTACATAATGACCCCAGATATATCTTGACTACACTTTACCAAATAATGTAAAAATACATTTTGAAAATATTCTTTGGTATTTCAATAATTGCAGTACAATTTGTTTTTGTCTTGTTTTTTTTTTGTTAAATCTAAATTTAGACTTAATGCTAGCATAACAAAATTCTGTTATTTTTTTCTGTACTTCATATCAGCTTATGAAAATCTTATAATTAAAATATAAAAAATTCATATAGCCATGAAAATGATGATGATGAAGGAAAGGAGATAATATTTCATGGCCAAGACACCTTCTACTCCATTCATTCATTCATTTATTCATTCACTTATAGAGGGCAAGGAATATAAAAAGAAATATGAGTTTTTTTGAAAGCGTGGAAGAGAACCTTAGACCTTTGGGGCAATTGTCAATGGTTAGTTGGTAGTAGGATGATGCGGAGGGTAACCGAACCGCAAAACATGTTGATGACTTTGCTACTTCTTCTGTGTCTTCGGATGCCTCTCCTCCGACTACTTCAGTTGCCCACTTTACACTCACTTTGCTGGAGCCAAAACAGTAGCAAAATTGTTCAACTTCATTTGTTGTAAATATATATATATATATATACATTGCTGCTGCCGCTTCATTTTGATTGTGTTTTGTTTATTTTTGTATTATTTCAAATTTCTCAAGTAAATTCCCACGCACAATTTTCTAGCTACCTCTCCTACTCCTCCGTCTCTTTCTCCATCAAATGAAAATAATAATAATTTTCATTTTTTTTCATTTTCTGCTGTGGTTATGATGCGCGGGCCTACACAAAAAAAAAAAGAAAAAACAAAAAATTGGAGTTCACTGAGGTTAGATTATATAACTCTGATAGTGCAAGAGAGAAGAAAGTGTTGAGTGGATCTCAGTTAGATTGCTGATAAGAATGAAAGTTCTTCTTATAGCCCCTACCTGCTTTATACCATATTTACCCTACAGATACTTATAAACATTTGGACAGTTATTTCGTTTTCCCCAGTTTTCTTTCCTTTTTTTTTTTTATTTCTTTTCTTTGGTTGAAAATCGGGTCATGTTAAACCGCAGCGGCGCTTATTACTCAGTTTATTTCATTTTATGTATATATATATATTTTTTTTTTTATTTTAGCCACATGAAATTTATATGCAAGTTGACAAGACAAGGTTTCCTGCGTCTTTTGGTGGCTGTTGTTGTGCCTTTGGCTCACTTTTCTCACTCTGTGAATGCAGATTTTGTTGCTTGTTTTTATTTTTTTTTCTTCTCTGTTGGTGTCGCTTTGTATTTGGGTTGTGGTTAAAGAAGCAAAAGAAGCATTTATCTTTTGTATACATATATACATAAAATCTATATGTATAAAGTGTGCATAATGACCGCAGATGTTTAAATTGCATAAACTTTCTGGCAGTTACTCTGAGGTGATGATAAATTATGATCTTTGATCTGAAATATATCTGTAAAAAACTACATAAAATATGAAATGTTAAGCACTGAAATAAGTGGAGAATAGAACAGAGATTCCTTTTACTAATAATTATCCTAAAGAACAGAATGGCCAGGATTAATTAATCTTTTTGACTGTAACACAACTATATCTGGGCAATTTGGTGGTGGATACTTAACGTGTATCACACATACGCCATGTTGTCTAGCATATGTTGAATTTTTGCTAAGAAAGTTGGAGCACGCAGTGATTTTTAACAGAACAACTTTAGAATTTTTTTTAAATGTCCAACATTTGTTATAATATTGTAGTGATTTCAGTGTTGTTTTCCTTTATTGTTTATAACTTTTTGTAATCGGATTAAGAAGACACCTTAAGAATTTTTGATTATTTTGGAAAGTTTCACCTAAATTATGTCAAGAACTTGCAATTTAACTGTATAGTTATTATGGTATTATTGCAAATTCCATCCAATCTGTGTCTCCTTTTGAAAATTTGCATAATTTTGAATACAATGACAAAGAAACAAACAAACCACACAGAATAAACAATTCCAAAAAACTTTATTCGGAAAACGAAACGTGAAACGATGGAAAAAAAATTGAGACCAAGCAATTTGGCAATGAGCAAAATCGCATGAATGATTCCGCTCATCTAAATGAATGAATGAATGAACTGAATAATGCGCATGATTGCCCAAAAAAAAAAAAAAGAAACAAAAAACAAAAATAGTGTAAAAAGAAACAGAGCAGGAGAGAGAGAGAGAGGCAGATTGAGAGGGGCAAAAAATATGAATAAGTGTAAATTATAATTGTATAAAAAATGATCATGCTAATTTGTGTAAGTTTCATAATACACTTGCTAAAAGGGTAAATTAACTATGGTATGAAGTTTGCAACGCATAAAAGGGGCCACATAAATATAAAGTCTGTTGTCCTGATCAATCTAACTCATTTTATTTGGTTTGCTGGTTACAAAAACAATATTGAAGTTCCAATTTATGAAAGAAGAAACATGGATAAACTATTGAAAGTTCTTCCCAGGAGTGTTCTTTTTCCCTTAACATAGAGTATACAAATTTCGATACTCAGATTGTATAATTGTGTTTTTCCTCGATTTTTTGCTTATTTTGCATAATTTTTGGGCTCTTTGTTTTGAAATTTGTTTCTTGCTTTGTTTTTGCCCGTTTGGTTCGTTGGTTTTTTTTTTTTTTTTTTTGGGTTCTCTGGTTTTTGGCATTTCAATTAAACTTATAAAAATAACAATTTGTTAATGCGATATTTTGTGTGTGTATGTGTGTAAATAAACACTTTTACATATGCGTATACATACATACATATATCTTTATCTGTTGATCATGATCTGAAGCTGATGATGACGTTCTTTTCTGTACAATGTGGGCGTCTTGTTGTTGTTTTTGATTTTTTTCCATCTTTCATTTTCTTTGTGTGGTTTTGGCTTGTTATTTTCTAAGGAATTTCGAAAAGACTTTTATGGTTTTGTAGATGATATCACAAATATAATATACATAGTTTGGCACCGGGTACCAGATTTTTATCCATGCCAACCAACAAGCTTTTGTTGGCTATAATTTGCCTGCCTGTCTGTCTGTCCGTCCGTCCATTGGAGATGAGTCAGTCTTACTCTCTGATTAAAATTTACGCACAAGGTCATTTAATGATTCTCCCTCTGCCTCTCCTTCATACAAATATCTGTCTCCATCTTGCTTCTTCTATGTATGACGCCTCTGGAAAAAAAAGGAAAAAAATTAATGCATGGCATAAATATTGTTCATCCTCCATCTACAAGCCAGGCTTAATCAACATCTGAACTTAACTGAGCCGAACCAAAGAGCAACTGAACTGGTCTTGGTCTTGTCATGATCTTGGTCTCTCTGGCAAGGTTCATGGCAAGCCGCAATTTAGCATCTTGTGGCTGGCTTGGCGCAGCTGTGCCCAACTCTCTGGCTCTGTCTAGAAAGAAAAGTAGAAGAAAGACGGAATAAAATGCTTTCCAACAATACACACACGACACATTTCTGTCATCATCAATAATGCCGCCGACAACTAAACACTTCTCCTCTACACCAATTCACAACTCTCCTCTCTTTCTCTCTGTCTCTTACATCTTCTATGTATCCAAACGTATTCAATGTCTTTGCAACTTTGCAACTTCTACAAACAAATTGGCACAATTTCTCCGTCATGCGTGTTATGTTGCAAACGCCATGTGGCAGTCATCATCGTCGTCGTCAACCAACAGCTGACACATCTTTGCGGCGGCTGGGCCCAACCAACTAACCAACAAAACAACGTTCAGTGTTCAACTCTCTTTTTTTTTTTTTTTGTTGCTCGATACCTTTTTCTTTTTCCTTTATTTTGTATTTTTTTTTTCTTTTTGCAGATTTGTTGCCGGCTGTGCAATATTTAGCATAAATTGCCAGACAGAAACGCAGCTGCTGCAACGAAATAACAAAATATTGGCAAGATTTTCAAATACTCTTACAAGATTCAACTCTATTAGAGTATGGCAAATGTTATACACTCAGAAAAACAGTTGAGAGAAGTTTCTTAAAATAATTTTAGCTCTAAGGCATGTAAAATATTTTATTAAATTAACAGAATATTTCATGTTTTTCATATTCTTCTTAACTATATTTGAACTCAGAGAAGTGTTTATTTACATTATTTCTTCAAGTGTAGTTAACTTTCATTTCGGTCAGACAAAGTGAATGCCATTGCAGGCAACCACCGCTAAGTTAAACTTCAAATCAAACAGTTAGAGAGACGCCCGCCGACGCAAGATTGGTGCAACCTTGATAGGCCTTATATCCCACCGTTTTGGCCAACTTACTCGCCCAATAGCCAGAGTGTGTTGTTCCCAGTTGTAATTGTGCAGTTTCCCTGAGGGGTGAATTGGAGCGCGTGCTGCATGCATTTTTCTAATGTGTGCAGCTGTGTCAAAGCTCGAACAAATTTATGTGCCCCCCATAAGTTGTTCAATGTTGTTGTTATCTGCATCCATGTGTGTGTGTGAAGCTACTGTCTTTGGCCTTTTTTTTTTATTTTTTTTATTTGGTTTCTTTCTTTCGATCTTCTTCTTCCTCATGAACAGCATTTGGTTTTTGTTTTGTGGCTTTAATTAACGGTCAACGTCGGAAACTTATGCGCTTTTGTCTTCATTGCCGTCGCCTCATCGCTGTGTGGCCCCAAACCAGGCAACTGTTTTTTATGTTGTCTTAGGTTACTTGACAAAGTTCCGCTTTTGCTCTTAATTTGCGGTCTCTTTTTTTTTTTTTTTTTTTTTGCATATCGATATACAAAGCATATATGTACCTATATGTATAACCGATCCGCTCTCCCTTACTCACCAACACTCTTTCACTCTATCTGCGATCTTGGCATATGTCAGTGAGCTTTATGCCTGACTGATTTGCTGAACCATTAAAAACAAAAAAGAGTTGACAATGTTGTTGTTTGCTGGCTGTTCCGTATTGTGTGTGTTGTGTGTGTATAGAACCAACGTCAAACGATTAACTATCAACTTTTGTCAACTTCCGGTTAGTTCGGCTCGTTGGTTCACAGGTATTAATGGATTTTTCATTATAATATGTGATTTGCCCAAAAAACTAAAATGGAACCAAAAGAAATGTTCACTCCAGAATGTTTATTTTGGCTTGTAGAAAAAGTTTATTTACTTTGGCAAGGCAGAGAAGAAAGTTTTCCTGTGTTTGCCTAACGATATTAAGTCGAATTTTCTTTTACAATATAGAAAAAAAATAAAAGCTGCAACAATAAATCAATAAATGAAGTATTATTAATATTCACGATGAAAGATGATGTAAAATCGAGTATGAAATGAGAAAATTTATACTTTAATTTATGTATTTAATTTAAGAGCCGATAAAACAAAATGTGAAATTTATATACCAATTTAATGTTACTTGAATGTGTATACCATTAAGAGAATTTCCCATATCCCATATCTGATAAACGATAATCGGTTGTCTATAAAGTTTTGACACGTTGCTAATCATGTCAAAGAAAATCGTTGTCAACATAAAATGTTGTGATGATAAGCATCTCGGCAACAAAAGAAAAATCATCATTCAGTTTCATTTGCTTTTGACGGGTATTCGAATCTCTGTCTCTTTCTCCTATTCAGTGAGACGGACAGACGGCTTTGTGTGTCTGTGTTTCGTTTTTTTTTTTGTATAAACAATCGCCACTTTCGGCAAAAGGTTCAATGCACTCCAAGCAGATGGATACATTCATAGTTTAAGTTCGTGCAGCCAAAAAATGATGTTGCTTATGATGATGATAATGAGGATGATGATGATGATGATGGCCACAGCATAAGAGTCAAAATAATAATAATAATAATAAAAGGCAGAGGAGAAGTTGAGAGGCAAACTGCTGCTGACGTTAGACAAACAAACTACAACCAACGACTACAGCAGGCATATACTATTATGGCAACAATGTTGCATTGGCCTTATCGAGTAAACAAAAACAAGCCAGGCTAATGGCCAAAATAATCGAAAACTTAATGATGATGCTCATAGGATGATGGTCACACTTTGAATTTTTGTCTTCAAACTGCAATGGACTGATACTAAGATTGTGAGAAATTTTCACTGCTTTAACAGAATGAAATCTGTAAATCTATAAAAAAGAGACAAAAGGAAATGAAATTGTTATGTAACCGAAATCATCGGGAAAAGCTAATTTTGTAAGCGATATAAAGTTGGCAAAATATGTGGAAATATCATTCTGTTCAATATAACTCAATATAATATCTTGTGAATCTACTTAATTAAAATCTTAATCATTTCCTTTCAAATAAGTTTAACTTGATGTTAAAAATTATAAAGGAAACGTATGTTAATACATGTATATCAATCAAAAATTATGTTCATGCAGTTAATTAGGATGTATTTAAGCAAATGTAATTAAAAGAAAATTAACAATGCAAATAACAAAAACAAAAAACGAAAACTTGTGCGTGAGTCTGGCAATTGTTGCTGCTGCCTTTCTTATTGTTTCGCGCTGCACACAATAATTACCACTATACACATACATTAGAGTGTGTGTGTCGAGTGTGTGTGCATGGTTTAATGCCACCTCTATTGTTGTTCACAACCATATATTTAGCAATATAATGCAAAAAATATCGAAATGTGTAGACCGACTAAAATATCATGGACCTACCCGAACCTATTCTTCTCAATTAATGCCAGGGCCAGCACAGCGCAACATTTTCTTTGGGTTTAGCAACAAATGTTGCCAAGTTTCCAGCTCCAAATTGTTTAATGTTGATTCGATTTTAATCGAAAAGAAATCGCAATTAAAATAGCTCGCTTATGTCATCATTCATGGCAAAGTCTGTTTCTTTTTTTTTTTTGCCCACATTTCTATTAAATTTAACTAAACATTTCACAACGTTTTGTCATTAAACACAATGCAGCTGTTGGTTTTCGAGAAAAAAAAAAAAAAAACAATGCGAATTCATTGAACATGCTTTGTTTTTGATTTATTTAAACATATTTGAATTGATTCTCTTTATGTAATCATGATATGTATATACTTGGTAACCTGTTTCAAACCAACCAAGTTAACTCATTTTGCTGCCAAATTATATAAAAATGCTAATCGCTTTCAGAATTTGTCTATCCAACTAGACCTCCTCCTGTTTCATTATGCATGTACATAAATTATACCGAAACTGTAAATTATATACCAGAAACACAAAAAAAAAAGGCTAACTAACATAGATGGATAACCTTTTGATCGGATCTAAAAGAGAGCTAAAGATGGCTAAGAGAAAGAGATGGCCAAAAATTCCTGTAATCTTCGATTCCAAAATCTTTGTTTTTTTTTTTGTCGTTTCGATTCTTTTGAAGTTAAGCAATTTATAGGTTATTGCTTCTGCTCTGTAGCTGTAGTTTTTAGCCTAATGAAATGTGAAATGGTTTTTATTACTCAACTTAACATCATAATTTGGCACTAACTATGCAAAATATATACTTTTGTGACGTTTTTTAACTGTTTGATGGCTTAAGAGATTTGATTGGTATAGAAATAAATAAATAAAATAAAATAGAATAAACTTACAGATAAAAGATCAACTTTTTAACAAGTTTGTCATTGTAAGGCCAAAAAAGAAATGCAAAATTTTATTCTTTCTTTTTTACTTTTGACAACTAAATTAGCCAAAAATTTTCAAATATTATCTTTGTGATTTGTAAATTTGGACGGGGCCCCATTTAGAAAGATCCCTCCCATCGGTTTGTTACTGCCCCAATTGGAAAGCGCAAAAACGGAAAAGAAAGAAAAATAAACTTATATATATATATATATATATATGTATAAAGATTCAGAGAGAGAGAAACAAAGTAGACAGAAAGTGAGAATTGCTGGCCAGCCATCATTTTTGCCTTTCACTCAGCCCTTTACTATGACCCGTTACGGGAGGTAAGGCTAAAGTGTCTGTGAAATGTGTTTATACTCGACGAACTGCGTCTTAGCCATTCGAAATCTCATAAACAATCCATTTAAAGAGCCAAAACGCAAACAGAACAGAACAGAAATTTATTAATTAAGCTCGAAAAGTAGCAAAAGGCGTTAAATGTTTACACAAAATTGTGACGAACCAACAATCGTACGAACCAAGAAGACTGAAAGAGGCCTCCAGCTGCATAAATATGACTAACAAAATGAAAAAAAAAAAAACATTTATTTACTTAAAACAGAAAAAAGAAAAAATAAACGTAAACGAATGTAAGAAAACAAAATGCCAAAATGAATGAAAAATTTTTGCGCAGCTTCAAATGCTTGTGCGGTTTTTTTCTTTTTCAGGGCCAAGGCGTAGGGGGCGTATACGTTATTTATATTCATTAATGTGAAACTGAACTGATAATGTGACATAAATGTGCCAACAATAAAATAAAATTCATTTTATTTTTGTCTATATATTTTTTTCCCCCTCTGCTGCTCTTCCAAAAAAGAAAAAACACTTTCTCGTGTCAGGGTCGTCGCCGTCGTCGTCATCGCATAAAAATAAACATAAATAATAATAAAAATTGCATTTAAATGCTGTCAAAATATAAAAATCTGCAAACAGTCGACTTTTTTGTGTTTTCACTTTGACATTGAATTGTGCCACGCAAATCAACGAGTTGGTATAACATTTACGATATCTCACTTCTTAATACCCTTTGTTCTTCGTCACGATCTATGGCATTAATTTATCTTTTCAAGATTGAGACAAAATGATTATACTCTTCTTGGAAGGGTATGAAAACTGCTAATACCACACGCGAACTGAAAAAAACAAAATTAGCATAAGACAAAACTGTTAAAAAATCAGCAAAAAGAGTTTAATGACTGAACTGATTGAGTGTTTTGTTTATTTTTTATGTTAAAAATGTCATAACTATTCGTTTTGCACATTTAATATTTTTTTTACTTCATTTCACAAATAGTTAACTTATAACTGTAAATATGTGCGATGATTAAAAGTTTTGTATTACATCATTTAACAATTTTATGAAAGTTTGATGAAACGAAACAGTGACGCAAAAAGTAGAGCAAATCAAATGACCGAAACGTGTACGAAATAATTTCCACACATAAATCTATCATATATAAAAAATATATTATATACACACATAATGATTAAATAGTTTCACATAAAATGTTAGCAAAAATAAATATAAATTAAAAATTATGATTGATGGGCACACAAATGAATTGATGAGTTGTAAAAGTTGACAAAGAAAATATAAAGAATGATATATACGATTAGATAACAATGATCTAAGCAACAAATGATCAATCAATAATGATCAATAAACAAACAAATGATGCTTATATTTAAAATAGTTTGTTTAGATCTTAAGTTATTCAACTAGTTAGTTAGTTATTCTGTATGAAAAAGGTTAAGGACCCCCATTTGGATATACATTTTACACGACTATCTCTCGGGGGGAATTAAGAGATATATTTCATAATGAATCATCTTGAAAGCTCTTATTGCACAGTGGGCTAATATACATACAAATGTGTATAGATAACTGACGTGCTACTTACTTTTTGTTTCACGTAACTGTGTCACGATTTCTACGTGCTGCTTAGATCATCAAAAGAAAATGTTTAACCGTACAATTTTCACATTCATCAAATTTTCACATTAAAGTGTGAACAACTTTTCCAAAAAAAAAAAAAAACCGCTTGCGTGCTCAATTTCTTTGCCCTCCAACACCCCTAACCCTCCAATACATCCCTCTCCTCTTACACTGCCTTTAGCTATTTGGAAGTAGTACATCAGTTAGCAGTGGCCAGAAAAATGACCATTAGAATTTTAATATCACTTGCTGTCTTAATGATTTAAAATTTATACTAAGAAAGAAAATATATATATGTGTTTATACATATATATTTTTGTTTGTGTTGGTTTTTTTTTCACTTTTTAGCTAATTAAAGCTAATATGCCATGATTTTTCTTTCTTTCTTTTATGTTTGCTTGGTCTTTCGGTTTCGGTTCGTTTTTTTTTGCTTTTGCCTTTTTGATTTCCTCTAGGGCAGTTTTATTGTTTCTAAATGATTATTGAAAGTGCTTAGCGGTAAACGTTTAATGGGTCACACGTAGAGCTGCTGGTTTTTCTTGTTGTTGGTTTGTGTGTTTTTTTTTTTTTTTTCACTTGGCAGCGATCTTCCTCCTAAAGGTCTTTTGGCCTGTTCTTTGTAAAAGGAGGCAACTGTTATTTTTAGGAGTCTTTAACGAACGAAGAATAAAATCGTAGCTGCAGGCTAAATTTATTATTGGTATTAATATTTTAATGACTTTTTTTCTACCATTCCATTTCTCATGTTCTTTGAATAAAAATTTACAGTTTTAAATGCACTGGTTGAAAGGGAAGCTTGAATTGATTATGTATAACATGTATTTTGTGCATTTCCTTACTAAATTTCCACACATGTGTTGACTAAGTGTTGTTTATGTCTGTGTTTTATTTTACAGATCCCAACGAAAAACCTCAACAACAGCATAACTACCCACTTAAACTGACAATTTCAAGAGGTAAGCTCAGTCAAAAAAAGGAAAAAAAAAAAAAAACCTGACAAAAACAAAACAAATCCACTTCAATATGTGAAAAAATTTGTTAGCCAAGGGTCGTTAATCAAATGGCATCAGACAAATAAAACGCACAGTTTGCTGTCTCACACAGAGCATTGCATCATTAACGTTGAATCAGCATCAGCATCAGCATCAGCATCATGATGATTTCAGATGTGTGAGATACCTGCCAGATACAAATACTGATACAAATGCAGATGCAGATACAGATACATATGCATAGTACTCTATCAAAAGGGACTACACTAAGTGAAACAGCGTCAAATTGCATTTAAATTGAATGAAATTAATTTGACATACAAGTTGAGTTGAGTTTTACTCTACCATTTCCCTTTTTGCTCCCCCCCCCCCCCATCTCTCTATCTCTCTTATTTTCTGTGATGTGATGAAAGTCGGTGCTGCAAAATCAAAATGATAGGCACTGACTAGAGTCAAGATACTATATATATACATATGTATATACTATGCCTTACTATATACATACATTCTAAACGCGCTCAGTCTGTGGGGGTTGCTTGGTTATACCAAACGATCTATGTTTATATGTGTAGATATGCCTTGGGGGCTTGTGCTTTTATTTAAAAATAGCACAGAAAATGATCTATGCCTGGCCTGGTCGGTCTCTGGTCTTTGCTCGGTTCTAGTTTGGCCTGGCCAGGTCTCATTTCTGTACTGTTCTGTTCTCCTCTGTTCTGTTCTGTTCAGTTTAGTTCCTTTCGGTTTCTGCGTATGAAATATTTTCATCAATTCTCTTTGCATTGGCAATTGTGTTTTTTTCGTGTAGGCGTTTTGTTCTGCATTTTGCATTTTGATTTACATCATTTATTAACACTTTGCTGCCAGCTTTATTTTTCTCTCTCTCTTCTCTCCTCCTCTCTCACCTTTCTCTATTTATTGCCAACCGTTAGAATTTCTTAATAAATAAGAAATTTGGCGCCTCAAGTCTAAGGCATTTCTAGACAAACCTATTAGATATGTATCTTTCTTTTGACATATCGAATGGAAAGAATATGAATGATTGTCTTTCTTGTTAACTAACCAGTATGTGTGGGCCATGGCTATTGAATGTCAGCTCAATATGGTCTAAAAATAATCTATCTATTCTTTACCTCTGACAGTCGAAATATAAACTGAAAATCACATTCAATAAATTTCAGTTAGTCGATTTATCTATACAAATTGGATTGTTCTAACCAAGTTTGAATCATGATTAAACCAGAAACTGTAAAATCTCATCTGTTCTTAATAAATGGTATAAGTATTTACTTTACTCTATCAATCTTTACCAAATTCCTTTGTGGTCAAACTAAGGTATCTATTTAATGGAATTAACCCAGACATTCTCTTTATTGACACACACACACACACCCAAATGTTTATGCATACATATGTACAGTTTCTTTGCCGTTTTGTAGCCAAATTATTGTTTTAGCCAATTGTTTAACAAATTCATTGAAATGCCATTTGACCAATTTGCTTACACACATAAAATTTACTCAACAAATTCCTCAAATATTGTTTAGTTGAATGTCCGTACCGTCTCTGTGTGTGTGGTTGTTAAGTGGGTGGTCGTGGTGGTGCCAGTGGTTCAATTGGTGGTTACCACACCCAGCATTAACGGTACTTATTAGATTCATTTGCCATTCTAAAATTGAAATTCCTATCAGTTTTTTTGGGGTAAACTGCACACCTTGAAAGCTAATAGAAGCGATGTGAAATCATTAATATTATGGCCAACAGATGGCGTTTAATTAGCCATGAAGCAAAATGCTTAACCACAAAATTGAAATAAAGTACGAATGAGCGTCTAATATAAAAATTGAATAGACATTTGAGTGTATGTGACTTGTGTGTGTGTGTGTATGTGGTGTTTGTGTGTATATGGTGTGTGTTGCTTCGTCTATAATTTCAAAATGATTTCGTTCAGTCGAATTCGAATGGAATGAGAACAGCAAGCAAAAAGCACAGCTAAAACGGAAGACGTGACGGGGCGCGGCAGAGTTATATGTAGCTTTGAATATCTTTACCTGCCCATCTAATACGACTACAAGTCATATTTAGATACAAGCATACATACTATCTATAGTACATACTTAAATAGATATATGTATGTAAGTGTCTAGCTTTGTATAACTATCTCATATTGTTGCTGCCGCAACTGAAAACGCGTAATTGTTACACCCTGATTACGCGACCACAGCGAATAGAGAGAGAGAGAGAGAGAGAGAGAGAAAAAAGCGTTCCGAATACAGATGAAAAATTAAAAACTATATGTGGCAGGTGGTAGATAAAGATAATGTTTGAATACAATGGCTCAGATCTAACTGGTATGATGGTTCACATGAAGCCTACCACCAAATGCAATTGTTGCAACTTAAGTTTACCATATTTTTCTTCTTTTTGGTGGGCGTTGTGCGTTTGGTTGTTGTTGTTGTTGCTAGCTGCTAAGTTGCTGCATGCTTCGTTGAATCGCTCTTCTCAAGGCATGCAAGAGTTGGAAAGAGATAAAAGAAAAAACTAAGTACTATTATATAGATACATATAAGTCTGACATTTGGAGGCTGAGAAAAAAAACCAGTGAAAAAATTAAACAATTCTGTTTTTGCATTTGACTTTCAGTTACAATATTCATCTCTTTAATCGGCATTAAGTATATAAATTTCTTAGTTGCATCATCAAAATTATTTCTGTTTTCATGATTATTTGCCATTATTTTTAGTTTCGCTGACAAAAATGATTTAACAATACTTATTTTTACCGCAAGCTCGTTAAAATCCCCCCAAATGATATATGAAGAAAGAAAAAAAATATATAATAGAAACAAACAATGTAGACTAACTAGAAATGAATGTCTTTTAATACTCTTTGGATTTGAAGGGTATATTGGCATACAAATGAATATATAGAAAGGTTTCTTCATGCATATTCTTAGTTATATATGGAAGGGAACAACTTTTGTGAAGAATCTAAAATTAAAAAGTATTTTTTTAGAGTATCCACTGGGTCGACTTCTTGTTTAAAGTCATTTAGAATGTGTTTTGTTCTTTTTCAAAGCCAATGCTTGCGACACCGTGACACATAGTGAAGGCCAAACAAAATCTCGATGATAATGATGAGATGAAATGAGAATGCAGCCAGCAAAGCAAAGTAAAACAAAAATTAAATGCAGCACACTAAACAAGCGAGCGAAGTCTAACAGTTTTAGAGTCATCCATGGATAGAGAGTAAGACAGAGATAATGGCTACTAAAACTGTAGTCGCAACTGTTGATTTACTTAATTTGCAATAATTTCCAGTTGGCTTTAGCGTTGCCATATTCGCTATAATTTATGTACATTGCTCAATTTACGATTGATGTAAATCCACACACACACACATATACACACACACAAAGTCAGCTACAGTTCCAATTTCAGTATAATTTCCCCTTGCTCTCCCTGTTGTGTTTTTTTTTTTTTTTTTGCAGCACCATCAGAATTCCAATTTTCAATTGGTAATCAATACTTAATTTCAGTTTCATTTGAATTCATTGGGGTTCAGTGGTTATCTCGCTTGCTCTCTCTTTCCCCCCTTTGCTGCTGGATATATGTACATATGTACATATAGAATTCAATGAAATGGAATCAGCACAATGATCGTGCAAAATTATTCTGTTCCGCCCAACAACTTTGTTGTTGTTGTTGCAATTTATTGTTGTTGTTCGTTTATTGTTTGCTTACTGATCTTTGTCAGTTTCTTCAGTGAAGTGAAACAATTTTTTTTTGTTCGTTAAAAATATGTTTGGCATTTTAGTGGGGCAATTTGGATTGAATAAGCAACAAATTATATGAAAATTGACTGATTGAAATCCGTACAAAATAACGAGGAGTGCTTGAATAGTTTGCCGAGTTTGTAAAACTAAAAAAAAAACCAACTTAAATGTTGGCAAAATAGTTGTCGACAAAATTGTCTACTTTAGATCTTGGCCACAAAATTTTATATATGTATGTGTATGTACATACATGTTATACCCAAGTTCAAGTTCTACAACGACAGCAGAAAGCAATCAGGCTTAAAAGTTCGATGTGGTCACATTTAAGTTATGCCGGCCGGCAAAGGCATATTCAAAGAGCCCCCCAACACATGACAGAGGAGTGAAGTGAAGGGTAGAGCAAGAGGATTGAGTAGTGCCCAGAACAAGTCTGCTTAGTCATCGAACTTGGCCTAATGCAAAATACAGGCAGCCAACTGGCTACCGAGATTGTGAAGCACCACCAAAGATGACTCAGCCCTGGCAAAAAGTAACAACAACAACAACAACAGCAGCATCACAAGTAACATGAAAATGTGCTACCAGTTTAGCCCAGAGAATCGAACTTTTAAGATGATGTTGATGATGATGATGATAATGATGATGGCTTTTGGGTTGAGTTATACAGCATCTGCTGATGTTTCTGCTGTTGCTGTTGCTGCTGCTGCTGCTGCTGCTGCTGGCAATGTCGATGTCGATGCTGCTGTCCTACTCCACTTCTTAGGCCAGAGATGGTGATTCTTTTTTGATTTTCATGTTGTTGTTGTTGCTTTTGCTTGTTCGTGCTGTTTATGCCCAGTCATGGTTGGCTTCAGAGCGTCTACAGCGCAACGCCCTCAACTGGCAATGCCCTCGAGATGATGATGATGGTCCGTGTACAATACATGCACATAGATTACGTACATAACTACCATGCACTTGGAGAAAAAAAAAACAAAACTGCATCATTACGAAAGGAAAAACAACAACAACAAGAACATAAATTGTAGTCTCATTGAAGTGTTCAACTGTCCGCAGGAAGTTCATAGTTAACCTTAGACAATGTCCATAAAGGATCACCACATCAATGCAGTTACTGCCAGATCCATTTCTAAAAGATTTACTCTAAATTTTACAATAAATTCTTCAACTTAAAAACTAAATCCTTTTAGCTTTTAAAGAAGAATAAGACATCAGTGTTAGGTATCAATGTTCAAGTTTCATTTTTTTTAGCTTAGATCCTTTTCCGTCTAGAATGGAAGCTAGCTAATTGTTATGTTTTTGTAGTTAACTGCTATGGAAAGCCAACCAACTGACAGCTTTAAGTCTCTTTTTTTTCTCTCTCTGTCAGGTTGTCTGTGGTAAAACACATACTCCTGGCCATGTACCTTCATACGTGTTATGGTGTACCCTCTCAATTAGCTATTCATATAACGTGCTAAAGGAAAAAAAAAAACAACAAATCTCTGCCCAAACCCCCCAACCACCGAATTCCCTCAGTTGATTAAAGCGCCCGCATGCATCGGCTACTTATATACCTAGTAAGTATTATGTCTGGCTCAAAGGCGAGGGACAGAACAACATGAAGGATGGAGAAGGAAGGAAACAAAACAAAAAAAAAAAAAAAAGGAGAGGAACACCGGGGGGTGGTGGTGGTAACCCATTCAACTCATCATCCATCCAAAGCTTACATTGTTTGTCTCTCTGTCTGGGGCGCTTTGACAAAACTTTGCATGTCATGTTGTCATTATGGTTGGGTTCCTCTTCTTTCTTCACCCTATGTCCCCGATGAGGCACCTCCGCTCCTCTCTCATATTTGAGACAATGTTTATCTACTACTTTAGTCGCCATGTTGTCTCCTTTTTGTCGGGTTGGGGGAAACGTAAGCCGGATATTCATAGACATTATAAGCACTTATCCATTGGTTTAAGCCTAACGCCCTGCCTTTTTGTCTTTACTAACTTGGCTTAAACGGTCGTAAATTCACTTAGCTAGACTGTAAAATAAATGCTTACACGAAATATTTTCTATATTTTGTGTAGAAATCTATAAATGCTTGTCAAATTGTGAAGAGAGTTAAACTGTTGACGTAAGACAAAATTGTATTCACATAAAATTGATTTTGGAAAATTATGTAAATAGTTTTATGGTAAAATTAACTAAAAACTAAAATAAATAAGGATAATCTGTAAAGTATTTGCAGCTATAATAGTTTTCCCTCGACCATTACAACATTTGTTGTAACTGATTCTTACGTCAATTTTCTATCAATAGGCCGTCTTATCATATTTAGGTCAATTTGATAGAAAGGTCACACACTAGCTTATAAATCAAGGTATAGTTTAACGATCCCAAATAATAAAGATTTCATAAATAGCAATCTATGCCATTGGGACGCCAAACAAAGGCTTCTCTTTGTCAATGGCCAAACGACCAAAATGGAGAGGTGTAAAAATCCCGTGCATCCATAAAAACTAAAGATATATGTATAAAAAGCCCAACAACCAAGTCGTAACAGCAAATCGTTATTGATTTGAGCTGGTATTAATTGTGTTTATGGTGTTGTTAATTGCAAAAGCAAACAACAGACAAGAAAGGCCATAACATGGAATAAAATGAGGCAACAGCAAGACAGAAATAATCATTGAGAAGCCAAGGATTGCATAATCGGAATTATGTTTGACCAATTGAACAACAGTTGTACAGCAACAAGTTGTTGGCATTAACCTTTGGCATTATATATATATATATAAATATTATTTGACGAAACGGTTATGAAATTATTAATGGTACAGCCCACGCTGCCATCTCACACCCAACAAAATGTCAAATTGCAGCGCAGTCAAAGAAAAATGTATCTGACAGATACATTCATACATACATCGATTGGCTGCTGCTGTTGCTGCTACTTCTTGGCTCTTGCTTAACAAGCGGAAAGCAAAAACATAACAGTAAAGTAAATTAAGTAAAAACCACACACAAACAGACACACATACACTCATAGTCTTACACATTCAGTGCTTTTGCGAAACCGGACAGCAGCAGCAAAGAGTTTTGAGCCAGAATGATGCGATTCTTTGTAGATGTTGGTCAAGAGTGAATAGAATTAGAGACAAAGTCTCTCACCAGCAGGTAACTTTGGTGAAGTGGAACTTGGATTTACACTACAAAAGCAGCTGGCCTCGAGAATTCCACCTTCTCTCCCCCAGACCCCCAAAGATATCTTATTTATAACCCTCCCCAGCCCCACTCCCCTCCTTTCGGGTGTAAAATCCCCTTCTCATTCACTCATACACTCATTATTAAGGCTTAAAGAAACGTCATCGGTTTTTCATCTTATGTCGATGATATTATACATATATATAAAGTGGATATGCCTAAGTTTGGTAGCTTGAACTTGTCTTCGTATCTAATAAGATGAAAGATATATGGATATATGCTTAGATTAAGTTTTGTTTATCATTCGTGCGGTTGTTCCAAAGAATCGTTAAAATGCGGTTTTTTTTTTGTCGTTGTCCACTCTTCTGTCATTTCACTGTGTGAATTAACGTCAACGAGAATTTCATTAGCGTCGTTTCGCAAAAAAAAAAAAAAAAAACCAAAAGATACGCACAGTTTGATAGTTAGTAATAATGAACAGTTTGGGATCTACAGTTTTAGAGTCGATGACAAAATATAACAGTTTGTGGAGTACAGTTTGAGAGCCAAGCTGGGCAAAGATTGACAAAGTTTTACATTTTTGACTATTTCAGAGTTTAGATTTAGTAATAATTAATATTTATTTTATTTATTTTCAGAATTTATATTGAAATATTGACAATAAACGCAATTAACACAAATTGGTAAGTGAATTGAGACATAATTATAGTTTTTTTCACCATCACTTTTTATTCTTTGGCAATCAGTTGCTTTGTTGTCATATTTCTTATACACTTGCCAAAAAAGAGTATACAAGACTTTATTAGTGAAAAGTTGTAATATATAGAAATAATTTCCAATAATGAAATAGATAACTATTTAAACATGTCATACAAACTTTGCATTTCCTTTTCAAAAAAAAAAAAAAAAAAAGAAGGATAATTTGCAAGAGTATGCAAACCACAGCTTGTTCCGGTTATATCTGCCCTCTGGTTTACTTATTTTTTTTGTCTTGTACAATATCAACCCAATTATGTATATAAACATAAAAAAAACAACAAAATTTGAGGTTGCATAACCGTTAACAACATTAAGCAAAGCAACAAACTTCATGTCACTATTTTTTCCATAAAAACCCGACAACTGCTTCCGCCGTTACCCAAAAGTGCACCGAGCCGCACTTAAGGTGCAAGGTGTATAAAAAAAGAGACATACATAAGTACAAGAAGGTGTAGACGAAATGTGGAGAGAAAAAGAAAAGAAAAAAAACCGAAATAGTTTCCGTTTTGAAAGCAGCTAGTTTTTAATTGCAACACCAACAAACAAACAAGAGTGGTCCCAAAACAAAAACAAAACAATAAGAAAAAAAGAAAAAAACGATAAAAAAATATTTATTTTATTTACACTAAAATATTTATATAATTTTATGTAGTTCAATCTGTTTGACACATTTTTGGGTCACTAGAGAAAAGTCACACAGTTAAAAAGGAAAAACATTTCGCTATTGATTCATTAAATCCTCGACAAATGTAAAAGTTATATTGACCAATTTTACAGATTATTAAATTGATCAAATCAATTCATCTTATTACTGAAGCAATAAATCTTCGGTTATTGTAATAGTTAAATTAACACTTTGTTGTATCTTATTGTAACAGATCCAGTTAGTTGCCACTAAGTAATCGCCAGATGGAAAGGGTAAACGAAGTAGTTTGGGCTTTAGGTAGAAATCTTTCACATAAACAGAACCCTAAAAGCCAATGGAAGAAAATTTCATTTAAAAACTATATCATAAAGTATTACTTACCACATATGGGCACGAGTGGTTAATGTTGCCAAAATCCTTAATAATGGAATAAAACAGTTTAAGCGTAGGATTATGTGGATGTCTCAGAAATTGACAAATATCTATATGGAAATTGAAAAGCCATGGTTTACATCCACTGGCTCTTTTGAACATTTGAAAGTGCAATTTTATTTCATTAGCCGGATGGAAAATCGTGCAATTATAATTAAAAACAACCATGTCGCGTTTAATTGCCTTTAAACGGCAAGTTTCCACTATAACCCACGATTTATTATAGCTTTCACATTGGGCATTTGTTGCTTTAATTTTCAGCGCCATCTAAAATATTGTAAATTGACAATATAAATTTGAAAACAATTTAAAGAAGGATCTCACACTTGAGTAAAGGCAAAACAATATCAGAGCGACTAAAATCTTTAGTACAAATATCAACTGCATTGTTTCTGTACTAAAATCTATGTCAAACAGAAAAGAAAATATATTTTTTTTTTGTTCATGTTTACTCTCGCTTGAATGAGTAAATTTTAATTGCATAGCTTAAATTGTTTAACATTTTAAAACCTCTGATTGTTAGGTATAATTTTGCAAAATAAAGGTGATTGGTTAAATTACAACTATTATGACGTTCCGGTTGATTAAATTTTTGTTATTTTGTGTTATTTGTAACAAGTGTTGGCGTTCAGTCTTTATAGATCAATAGTTAGTTAAGGTTTTCGATATTTAAAAATGTTCAATGGACCATATTTTACCTGAAATTTATCTGAGCTTATTCCGTTTTAAGTCTTTGTTTTTCAAATTTAACTTAGTACAAGCTTTACCTAGTCTCTTAACATTTTCTTCAAACTTATATAATTAACTCAAAGTACTAAGATGATATCTATTTAGAATCTTCTCAATCAAAGTTTAAGTTTATGCAGTATATTTTTCTTATTATGCCAGACGAATTGCTAAGTGATAATTTTACTTAGTAAACAAATATTATTGGGAAATTAGATCCTCGGTAACTGTAAATGAAAAATTCAAACTATGTTGCACTGTATTATCATAGCTCCATATAGTTGAAACTAAATAGTCGCCAGAGGGAAAGGGTAGACGAATAACATCGGGCTTTAAATAGAAGGCTTTTAAATAGACAGATCCCTAACGCAAGCAATTGGCGAAAGATTAAAAAGTATTTTTTTTTCTTTTCTTATTTAATAAAAGGCTGACTTACCACATAAGGACATGGATGGTTAAAATTTCCGAAATCTTTGATGATGGCGAAAAACAACTTAAATGTTGGACTATATGAATGTCGTAAAAAGCGACAAATATCCATATTGAAATTGAAAAGCCAAGGTTTATATCCATTGGCTCTCTTAAATACTTGCAAATGCATTTTAACATCGTTTACCGGATGAAGGACAGTGCAGTTATAGTTAAAGATGACAATGCTGCGATTTATTGCCTTTAAACGGCAAGTTTCCACTATAATCCACGATTTATTATAGCTTTCACACTGGGCATTCGTGGCTCTCATTTTCAGCGCCTCCTGAATGTTGAAAATGGCAAAATTTATGTAAAATATTAAATCGAATATAGAAGGGTGTTACACTTGTGTGAAGGCACAATATGAAAGGGATTAGAAGCGTTAGTATATATATCAAGTGCATTGTTTCCCTACTGAAATTTGACTTAAATTTGTGTGTGTCAAAACAGAAATAATTTCTCCTGGTGCTTCGCTTGAGTGGTTAAATTGATTGCCTACTTTAAATTGTATAGCAATTTAGGACTACTTATACTAGATAATTTTGTCATCTGTCCAACAGGTGGCTGATTTTCTGTATCGACTTTCTGGATCAATAGTCAATTTAGCTTATCATTGATCTGATCTAGTTTTCTGCCTTCTCCTAGACTAATTGATAAAACTAGAACATATATATATATATAACTGAATGATTAATACTAGCCCACCTCCACGTATATAATTGCCAGATTCGTCAGAATGGCTGGCAGCAATTAGCCAGCATAAATTCAGGTCGAATTGGGCATCCCAACATAAAATCATGGCCCCAAAACAATAATGAAAAATTCTATAAACGTTCAGCGAAGCGCATGAAAATGGAAAAAGTTTTTAGAGTTTAGTTTGAGTTGGAAGTCCCCTCTACTCTCTGCTAGCTCTTTGTTGCATGGGGCATGTGTTGCACATGTGCGACTGACTGACTGACTGACTGGTTGGCTATCCAAAAAAGGGGGGTATTGGGCGTGGTTGCTGCCGCTTTTGTTTTAATGTTTTGTTTTGTTTTTTTTTTTTCTTTTAATGGGTTGGTCGATTTTGGTTCGTTGCGGACTATTTTGTAACTTGAAGGCATATATGAAATTGTTGGCCCAGCAATCAATCGACTTGAGTTGAGTTGCCCGTTCTCGAGGCGCCCCATTCCACATACAAACGGCGACATTAGCCTCAAAACCTTAACATGAGCCAAAAACAAAAAAAAAAAAAAGAGAGAAAAATACGGCCTACGCATGACTTTGATTTGTTTTGCCAAACTGAACAAAAAAGAAATAATAATATGAAAATGAAACAACAACAAAAACGAAAGGGTTATGAAAATCAAAGTCAGGTTAAAGATTATTGAATACTCTTTCTTAGTTAGCGGGTTGATGAAAGGCCAACCCGTTTTGCAGAAAGATATTAAAAGAGAAGCAACAATTTAAGACATATGGCGGAAGAAACATTAAAAAGACATAAAAACCAACAACAACAAACAAAAAATAAACAATAATTAAAAGCAATTCAGAATGCGGAGGGAAAATAGAAGTGAAAAGGCAAAAGAAACTAAAAAAGAACTAATGGATAAAAGAATTTAGTTTAAAGAAATGGAAAGCTAAGAAGATGTATATATACATAGCTAAAGAAATGGGTAAAAATAAAGACAAGAAGCTAAAAGAAATTGATCTGATAATTGAAAAAGCAATCTAAAGAACTTTAATCATAACTTTTCAATCTTTTTTTTCTCGATCAATCTTGAATGCTAATCCACCTTGGGTTCAGTTAATCAAAAAACATTATATGCTTATATAGAGTGTTAGTTCTGGCCACGCCTCCAACAAACTCAATTTACTCTTCTTAAATGCAATTTTTTTTTTTGTGTTTTTTTAATTAAATCGAAAATCAAAGCCAAGCCAAGAGAATACAAAAATAAAAAACCCAAAATGTTCTTAGTCAATTTTTCTTTTTCAACTTTTTGGTTTGAGTTTATTTTTTATTTTTTTTTTTTGTAACTTTTTTGAGGCGTGTTGTGGTGGGTGTGGACGAATTTAAATTTTTAACATGTAACTCATTTTTAATGCAAATAATATGATATTTTGCTGTAGTTGTTGTTGTTTTTTTTCTTGTGAGTGCCACTGCGCCACACGGCAGCGTCGGCGTCAAAGGAGAAATATGGCCGGCACGCGAAATGGGTCAGACTGAGGCCAGCTTCTGGCTGGCGGGCAAAACGGAGTGGAGTCGAAGTTAAAAATGGTTTGATTCCAAGTGAACGTGTGCCATTCATTGCCCAAGGAGTAGAGGAGAGAGCCGAAGGGTTGATGGAATTGGATATGGAGGAGAAGAGAATAAGCATTGATTAAATAACTAAGAACAGTGTAGTTTTTGTTATTATTAATGAAGAAATTTGACAGGCACTGAAAATGGTTGTGGAGGCGTTTCGCGTTTGTATCGTTTTGTGTTTTCTTAAGTTGTTTTTTTTTTCCAGCTAATGAAGTAGGCAGGCGGCAGGCAAAAATAAATAAATATATATAAAGAGATCAGTTTCAAAGCGTTGCTTTTCCTTTTTGGCCAGATGGTAAAATAATTTGCCAGGCAATTGCAACAGTAACAACAGTTGGCAGCATGCAAGTATCTAACAGATACGTTTAAATTGAAATCAAATTGCCAGAATGCAAATGTTGCAGATACGAGATACAATAACTTTTTGTTTGGTTTCTGTTCGCAATGCATTGGTTTTTCCTTTCATTTCGTTTGATGCTATTTTTTTTTTGTTTTTGCATTGTGTTTTGCTTTTATGCAATTTTCTTGCTGCTGATTTGGCAAATTTACAGTTACAAATTGCTGCTGCTTCAAGATGGAAAAAAAAGAATGTGCCAAGTTAAGTCAATAACTATTATTAACATACACACACACAAAGCACAAGTCACATACATATAGACAAATAGAAATATCTACAAAACTGACATGGGCAATCTCATAGATACACAATCTCCATGACTGTTGATTTGTATCTTTTGATTTGGTGTTGTTGCCGCCGCTGCTGCCCCTGTTGAGCGAAAGTGCATGGCTTTATCGAAATTGAAATGTTAATGAACTGAAAATTTTGCGTGTCGAATTGTCGAATAGTACGAATACAAAGTCATAGCAGCAGCAGCAGCAGATCGGTGCCCAATGATATATAATACAGCCAGCAAACAACATACCAACTAGAAATGCCAAAGATTGCTACCTGGGACGATGTCGATACTGAATGTCGGCGGTACCGTACCGGCTGCCGATGCCGGTACAGATATACTGATACTGTTGATTGGAAAGGAGGCAGACAAAGACTTTACTTCACACTTGATTCACTTTCATTTGTTTGCTTCTCCTCCTCCCTTTACTTTTCATGAATGGAAATACATATAACAATTAATTAAAAGCACGAAAAAACCGAAGGCCACAAACATTTTTCAATAGCCAAGGTATTAGATTCTTTCAAAACAAAAAAGAAAATCATGATATCACGAATCAAAAATGAAAAGCATGCAATTGTAATATATTCAACGGACTCTCAACACTACTTTATTGATTGTTTTTCAAAAGATTTATAATAATTTTCATTTGATTTATGAAATAATAGTTGTTTGTAGAACCTGTTGGGAAATTTTTAGTAAAAAATTAAACTTACATATAATAAAAACTGAAAAGTAATGTAACAGATTAACAAATATTCTGCCTCTGGCTTACCCTTTTAAACTCCATTTGGGTTGTTCACTGAGTGTTGAACTAGTTCCTCATTGTTGAAACTTTCAAAATTATTGAATCATAATTGCAGTATTCACCAAATACTCCCACATTTAAAATCTTTGGCATAATGAAATATAACCATAACAATGCAATTGAGTTCAATCAACATGTAGCCGTAGCCAAGTGCATTATGAAATCCTCCACTTTGTTGGAGCAAGTGAAAATGGCATGACATGACTATGGAGGGCACAACACACACACACACACACTATCAAATGGATAAAGCATATATCTGTTTGATATCTAAGTTGGTGGATACATATTACACTACATTACTGAAATTCATTGAAGCGTCGTTGCATGGACAACCAACCTGGCCGTGCCGGGCCGGCCTCTTCTTGTCCGTCGTTCGTCGTCATGGCTTCGATTTATGAGCCAAGTCTCAGTTCACTTTAGTTGGCCACGGCATGAATGATGGCTGCATATCAAGCAACATCAACACTAACAACAACCAAACAACACGACGACGGCGACACTTTCAATTGCATGCCTTTTGGTTGGACCTGGTCTCAGCACTTTCTCGGTCTTGCGCTTTGATTTTATTTCTCTCTTCTTCTTCTGTGTGTGTGTGTGTTTAGTTGTTGTGTTTTTTTTTTTTTGTTTTATGGCTTCTTTTGGCGCAACAATTTGAATGTCATTAGTGTCAGTGGCCGGCGGGCTAACGGAGCTTGACACCAAAGAGAGAAATGAAGGAGGCGCTCGTCTGGGTGAAGGAGAAGTCATCACCAAGCTGGGTGGTGGGATGGATGGATAGATGGATGAATGGTTGGTTGGTTGGTTGGTGGTTGGTGGTTGGTGGTTGGTTCGTTTGGCTGACTGGCTGGCTGGTTAATGATTTTTCTTTTTCACACTTTTTCGTGATTTAATTTTAATTTGAAGTCACGTTAAACATTTATTACAATGTCACCTTAAATTTACTTTTCACCTGGTCAAGCTGTTGTCTGTCGCGGTCTACTTTTGCTTTACTTTTGATTACCGCATCTACATACAGATATACCCAAGTTGAAAGCGGACAATTTTTGAATGGGCGTAGAAAGCGAAACGGAGGGAAAAAGTTCTTTAAAAACAGGTGAGCCGCCGATATAGGGGCAAATCAGAAAACAATTTTCTGACTACGTCCATGTGTATAATTTTTTGCCTCTATCTACCTCACTCTTATCTACTACTGTATATTATTCAAAAACAAACCATATCCATTGTGTTCTCTTTGTTAATAATGCTCATAATCTTGGCTTAGTCGGCTGATTTCACTTGTCTGATAAGAGTAAAATCGTTGTGTTGTTGGTCTTTAGATTGAAATCCCTTGATAAATATTTAATTAGACCTCTTTCGGTTATTGTTTGTCTAACCCATTAGACAATAGGCGCCAGAGTGGGTTCTTCAAAATGCTGAATGAGTTTTTTTTGTTTTCGTTTTTCCATTGGCAAAATGGCAGTATGAATATAGAGTGTGGGTGCGAGAGTGTTTTTTTCCAGTAGTTTTCCCAGTTTCTGAAACTGTGTACTTCTTTTTCTCTCTTATTTTGTTTTTTGTAACATTCAAATCTAATCAAAGCCTTGCCATTGTTAATATTTTGTTTACTGCAAATGGAAGGAAACTCTGTTGGTCTGTTGGTGCCTTTGATGTTGGCAATGCTGCCGTTTGTTAATTAACGGTAATGAGTGGCAAATCATTGCTAAGTAAAGTCAAAGACAATTCTTGTTGGGCATTTATGCGCCATTTGTTTGTTTGGAATTCTTTTTCATCCATCGTGTCTTCATCGTTTTATCAATTAATTCAACACGTCGTCTCTCGGTACAAATGTACATAAAAGGCAAACATCTTGATACAATTTGTAAAAGTGAATGGCGAAGCAAGGGACGAAGTAGAGGGGTTATCTATTCATCTTATGTTTGCCGACTTAAAGTCGCAGTTTTTTCTACTACTTCTTCTGGTATTTATCTAATTATCATTTTGTTCGCTTAATAATTATCGCTAATATGTCCGTCCATTCCGACCGACCGGCCGACCGGCCGACCGGCCGACCGGCCGACCGACGCCTGTCTCTGTCTGGACGCTTTGGAAAGTTGCCAAGTTGTTGCTGTTGCTGCTGCTGCTGCTGCTGCTTATGTAAAAACTTTGTTTTATTTTCTGTTAAATTTAAATTATTGCAATTTGCTAAACTCGGTTTGGTTTGGCTTGATTTGGTCTGGGATCTGGTCTGGTCATTATACTAACGTATGTTACATAGTTATCTCAAAGGCCTCAGCTACAGCGCAGCTGCTGCAGCAATCTGTTGTCAGACGCTTGGCTTAACGTTAATTATTACAATTTGAAAGTTTCGCTGTTTAATTGTTGTTGTTGGCTTTTTAGTTGCTGTTGGTATTATCTATATCTCTTCTGAGTGTGTGTATGTGCATATGTACATATGTGTCGTTGCATTTTATATGCAAATTAGCAATGGCCAACAAAGTGTTCAACACATCTGTATGCTTATAGTGATTAGCCCCGTGCCATGGCCTGTGATACAGCCTGGCGTGCCTGCTCTTTGATGTAGTCGTAGTCTAGTGGAAGTGTTGAAAGAAAACGTTGACATCTACATATGTACATAATACATACAAATATACATACATATGTACATAGGTAGATACATAATAAACATGTGCATATCTTGATCAAATGTGACATGTGTGAATGTGTGAGTGAGTTCAAGATGATCATGATCATGTGATCATTGAAGCAATTAAATTCAAGCTACACAAACTTATCAAACTCAATCATGGTAATACGATTCGAACCAATGCAGTCAATTGTCTAGCTTAGTGAGAAAAAAAAAGATATAGCAATTTAATTTTAGTTCAACTCTTGTGAAAGCTTCAACATTAATCTCTTACCATTGTGTTTTTCTCTTATTTTACAACTTTTAAAGTAGATTAAACTCGGATTACTTCAGATACTTTAATAGGAAAAGTGAGCAAGAACTTGTTTCAAATCAATTTAATTTGGAACTTACATTAAGCTAAATAGGTGAACCAATCAAGTTAGCTTCAGGGTTATTTAGAGAAATAATTGAAAATTTAAGAAGTCCTTTACTTTTCTTTAAATTTAAAATCCACTTTAAGTTTTCAAAATATATTCTTGGAGTTTCACTTACTTTTACATTGACATACCAAAATTGTTATTGAAAAACTCCTTTCACTTTATCTTTTGATTTTTATGGTGATCAGATTGAAGCTTTACATTAATGTTTCCATTCATCCATCAAATTGTTTATGGAAAACCCATGTCTTTTGCCTGTCATTTAAGCCTTTATAATTATGATAGATAGCAACGCCTACCTAAGTATTCTATATACGATTTCCATTCTACATATATCTAAAACATGGATTCGCTTTTGTAAACTTTTCAACTCTTCTGAAAAGATTAGAGCTTTCGAATAGGAGTCGCAGCTCTACACAAATTAATAATTAACAAGCTCGATTACAAGAAAATAATACTTAATAATTATTAATTAGTAGGAGGGTATGAAAAGCGTAACAAAACGATCAAAAAATACCGGGTCACCATAAACTAGACAAAAGACAAAAGGCAGAAAAAAAACCAAAGTCGTAGGCCGACAACTCGTCTCGGCCGGGTATGAGGATGAGAATGACTATGTGAATGCCGCTTGATGACTATGGCAGAAGAAGATTGACCCGCATACCAGCGTGGGGGCCACTCAAAGACAAATAGACAGACAGTCAGTCAGTTGCACAATTAGATAAACCATCTTACTCATACATACATATCATCGTATGGATGATGCACTTTGATGAATGTTAATTGAACTCAAAATTGTACTTAGGAAATGTTTAAGAATTTCTCATGTTGATGCGAGCATCCTTAACGGATGCTGGAACTAGCTCAGCATTCTTTCTTCTCTAGATACACCTGCCCACTCTTTATCATTCATTGTCTTTAGTCTCTAGTTGAATGACTTTTAAATAATGCAGACAGACCCTCTGTCTGTCTCTCTTTCTATTTAGCAAAACATATCTGACACGATCAATTGATTATGCATGTTTATGCTTATGTCTTTTATCTTTGCAGCTAATGAAATTGAACACCTTCAAACTACTTGACTTGTGATGGCCACCTAGCCCAAAACCCAGTGTGTGGGTGTCAAGCCGTAAACAACAATTTTAAAAATCAAATTTATATTGATAATGTTGTTGTTTTGAGGTGCCTAAAAGCCGCAGCCGCAGCCGCAGCCGCAGCAGCAGCAGCAGAAGCAGCCGCGTTGGCGTCATTGCCATGTGAGGTAGTCGTTACAAAAACCGGCCAAATCGTTTATCAAGGGAGAAAACGTTGTTAAAGCTAACCAACAGCAATTTAAGTACACTAAACAAGAGAAAACAGTGACACCAACGACAACACAAGAAGGAGGAATACAAAATGGAGTCCGTTACTGAACAGGATATTACTGGAAGTCTAGAAGATTTGATGTCAACATCAACAACATCCACTAATGGTGGCGACACAAATGGTTGTGGCAAGAAAACGGTAAGTGGCCCAAACAAACAAATATATGTATATGTATACTTGAAATAAATTATGATTAATCTCTTAAAATACAAATTAGTAAGTATTAGGGAGTAGTAATAGTTTGTTCACTTCGAGTTGAGTTTCTTCACAAATTAAGCTTCACCCTTTCTTTGCCTCAACTCAAGCACTCAGTGAGGCATATACAAATATGTTTTGCTTTTGCCTTTTTTTCCTTTCTAACGAAAAAGCATCGACAAAGCAAAAAAAAAAAAAGAAACACCTAAGAGGTTTCCAAGTGCTTTGACCCACCCACTAGACCAACAAACCTATAACCAGACTTATGGCAAATAAACGAAACGAAAAGAAAAGAAAAGTCAAGCGAAGCGTGTGCATGGCAATCGCTCTTCATGGGCAAACACTTCCGTCAACAAAATGCAGGGCACTACACTAAAACCAGTGTGTAAGTATATGGGCAACTTATGAAACCATGGGCGTCGACGAGTAGGGATAACCTCAAGCAGGATTAACATATATGATACAAAAGGAACGACAAAAAGTGAGCTTCATAGAAGTTGACTTTTATCAATATACTAGTGGTTGGGTTACTCCTTTTTCCTACCTCTAATTTTCACTACGTCAATGTTTATGTTAATTACAGGAAAAGCGTTGCAAAGTTTAAACTGTTCTCTGTGAACTTTTCTAACATTTTTAAAGCTGTGCAAAATCAAAGACTTGAACTATGGGGTTTACTTTGTAAAGACTTTAGGCTGACTCAGTCTTTAGGAAGATTTTACTGAATTTAAAAGTGCCCAAGGTTTATTTTCGCTCTCTCTCTCTCTCTTAAGTTGGCATAAGTATAAGTCCTTTTATTTAATGATGTGAACATTCAATTTACACAATTTATATGCAATTAAAGGCAGTTCAAGGCAACAGTAGCAGCAGCAGCAGCAGCAACTGCCAGCTTATAAAAATTGCGAGACATAAAGTAAATACTTAATAGGATTGCATGTAATGAGAGAAACAACAAATTGAGTTGATGAACTCTGCCCACACACACTCACACACTTAATAAGCCACACCCTGGACACCCTGTCAGTCAGTCAGTGGCTTTGCCACTTCAATTTAATACAATTGAAACAATTTATGCTAATTATATTATTTCTCCTTACTTCTTTACTTTATTAATTGCAGTCCATAACATCACCCGATCCCACATCGTATGTGGCAAAGGCTCGTGTCACACGTCCCACACCGCCGCCACCATCCAAGAATCCAATGCAATTTGTGCAGATCAAGCCATGCAATTTATATCAAACCGCACAGCAGCAGCTCAAAAAGGCCGAAGAGGTCAAGAAATTGAAGGAGGTGAAGAAAGAAGAGCCCGAGGAGTGGCAAAATGTGAGTAAAATTACGCGCAATCGGAGAAACCTTCAAACCCCAAAAACCAAAATCGTGACAAAATTTCTCAAACGTTTAGTTGACATTTTTTCGCATACGGCCAAAAAGAGAAAAAAAAACTTTAAAGAAAAACAAAACACACTTATCGCTAGATAAATGACTTGGGCTTTGGGGCTTGTTATGGTCACCGCCGCTCCAGTTTCCTATGCACGTCGCGCCCGATGTGGCCAAAGATATTGCATAATCTACTACTATTACATTTTCGTTGATAGTTTTTTTGTACTCTCTTTTTTTTTTTTTTTCTGTTAAACTTTACACAATTTGCGTTACATGCAAATTTGTTGCCATAACCTCAAGTGACTGTTAAGCTTTGACGTGACTGTACTTACCTCCTTTCATTCATTGCTTAATCAGCTAAACAGTTTTGTATAGCATACATTATTATTTTATTCATCGATCTGTTTTTTGTTCCCAGACATAAAATTTGGTTTTAAATGCGAAAAAAAAAAGAAATCTATTAAAATGCTCATAGTGTATGCCTCCTAAGAAACGATGGGAAAGGAAGTCCAAAGTGAGAAATGTGCCCCGTTTTAATGGGCGACAAAATGTTGTTTAATGCTAATGTTTGTTTGTTATTTACCAAACAAATCTGAAATTGTGCGAAAAGATTCAATTGGTTAGCGAAATGAAAGTTTCTCTCAATAAACTCACATAAACAATTTCCCGGAAGCTGTAAGAGAATTTTTAACAACGAGAACTCACAGAAATATGAATCTTGAGCTGATTAACACGCTTGTGAATGAATGAAAAGAAATATGTGATACATATATGTAAAAAACGTTTCCGTAAAAGATATTTGCATTTCCATTGAAAGTTTATCACATTCAATACAAGACACAAAATGCCAAAGTTTCTATACCACTAAAGATCTTATCTAAAGAATAAACCTATACTATAATCTGTTTCATACTAAATTATATAAGAATGACTTGTATTTTTATCTGTTGCCATTAATGGAAACTCTTAATGAAATATTTCGAAATTTCGATTTTAAATGCCATCTGAAAATATCTAAAAAAAAATTAAATAGGGTAAAAATTTTCCATATTTTTAACATTATAAAAAGATGCGATTCTAGAAGCAAATAAAGTTATAGATTTTTTTTAAAGTCAGTCAAAATTGGAGCCTTACCAATTAGGGAGCTTTGCGAAGTCCAGGTTCCTTTCATGTGAGGTCCTTGGAAGAATGTGTCAGATGTCCCTTTCAGTCGGCTATAAGTTGGTCAACTTTTTGGCGATTTCAAAAAGTTTTCTATCGTTGAATAGCAAAAAACTACATAAAAACTTTGGAAACTTGAAAAAAAAAAACTTGGAAAAAATCGAGTTTTCCATGCCTATTGAAAAAATGGTCGAAAATTGCCAAAATCGTGTCAAAAAGAAGCTTTTCTGATTTAAATGCCCATTGAAAAATGGGAAAGTTAGAAACAAATAGAGATATACAAGTTCAAAAACGAGCAAAAATTGATTGAATTGGAGCCCCATGAAGATGAGGATTTGGCAGACATAGCAAACCAAGTTTAATTCATTTCTGACCTTTGTTGAGGGTCATTAGCATTATTTTTGCCATGTTTTGAGTCTATAAAATGTATAGAAACTTTAGTAAAATGATTGTAATTATTTCAATAGATACTTTCGTTTTTTTTTTTAGGCGATTGTACAAACGGGAAAGTTAAGTAAATTTTCATTATTTAGTTTCCGTTGCAAACTTTTGGCCAATAGAATAATAAAACCTTTTTTTCAAGGGTATAAAAAGTGACAGGCCCCAAAGCCATTATTATAGTACAAAGTATACTTATGTATATATACATACACATATGTACATGTTTACACAGATATGTATATGTATGTATGTACATATCTATATAGACAAATATGTATGAATCAATATAAAAACAATTTTGTTGTCGTATTCATATTTCACCTTTGTGTCACGTCGTCGCTTCATTTCGTGTTAGCCAAGCAAAACTTTTTAATTGCCAATACATAAAAATGGGGAAAATAAACAGAAAAGAAGAGGCAACTTTTTATTTCGACAATAACCGAAAAATAATATAATGCAATGTTTTGTAAGATTATATGTATTTTCTTTATTTATTTTCTATAACTTATTTATGACTAACTTTCGCTACATTTTTATATTTTCTCTCTCTCTTTCTCTTTCTCAAAACAACAACAGAACCTTGACAATTGGAAATCATCACGGCGAAAACGTGTCGAGCACATCATTGATCGTGTGGTGGAAACGAAAAAGCTCGAATTGGAGGAGCATGATCGCACGCGACGAAAATCGAAAACATTTACCGAAATGATGGAGGAGAGGCAAGTACATAGTAGATAGTGTGTAATTAAATAAAGTGCAGTGCAAATTTTAAATTCGACTCCTTTTCTTTTTTTTTTGAAACATTTTAGGGCTGAACGTGGCGGTTCGCGTGGTCGAAACAAATTGGCATCGCTTGCTGTCTATAATGAGGATGAGGCGAATGATTTTAGTGATTTGGGTATCGGTACCAGCAGTGCCAGTGGCAAGAGTAGTCTATCCGAGGACTATGACAACAATAGTGTTATGGTGAGTACCTATGTATACATATATATGTAAGTGTGTATATTTAAAGATATAGCCAAGTAAGGGGATCATGCCATCATTCTGTATCACTCTTTCTCTCCCGGTCTCTGTTCGTTCGCATCATCAAAAGCCATTTATCTGTTAGGCTTCAGCTTTATTGCTGTTGTCAAAACATTTATAAACAATTACAACAAATTAGCAATTAAATCTAATTCATCAACATTTTTTGTTTTTCATCTCTGTTTGTTGTGGCAAACAGTTGGTGGAGAGCGATGGATGGAAAGTGTTGCCAGCGACGCGGGCTAATAAACACAAATTGTTTATTAATCAAATGTGCTCACTCGCTGCAATCAACAATAATGGAAAATATAAAAAAGCAAATAATAATAAAAACATAAAAAACAAAAACAATTTTCGATTCTCCGATTGCCATCGAGATTGAAATAAAAGATTGAGCAATTAGACGAGGCGGCATTTGTCACCAACTCGCATAAAATGCACTCGTAAAAATGTTTTTTGAATAAAAAGAAGAAAAAAAAATGTATTATTTATGTCGGTTCATGACATCTCCATAAAATGGAGTTAAATAGCGTAAAATTCTTGGAGCACGAGGTTGTTCCAAGATCAACAAGTAAAACATAAACATGAAAGAAATCAAACGGGAGGAGTGTTGATGGCCAGAGAACATTGAAACATGATTTTGAAAGTGTTGAAAGGGTGGAAGTCATTTTTATTGTCATAAAAAGTTTAAAATACATTTTCACCACAAAAACTGATCCATTTTCTATATGTAACATCTATATCTATGTATATACTAATACCATTTGGTTTTCTTTCTTTTGCAGAGTGATCATGCCGCTGAGTTAGACAAAGCCATTGGAGCTGCTGGTAATGGATCTACTGCTCATGCTGCTGCTGCTACTACAGCTGCATCTTCTGGAGCCAAAACGTCCAGCATTGAGGAGCAACAGAATCACATTAATCGTAATGGTAATGCTAGCAACCATCAACTAGGCGATCCTTCATCAAATGCCGAGTCGTCCAAGGCGGTTAATGCTGCTGCCGTGAGGGAATATATCTCATCACCCGGCTATGATACAGCATCGAGCACAGCGCCAGCTAGTTCTCCCGATCCCTGTGAGTACACCTATGAAGGAGCCATTCAGGATTACAAGCAACGCGTTCAGCGTGCCAGTAGCAACAACAGCACTAGCAATGGCAACACAAAGACCAATAGCTCCTCGAATGGCGATGCCGGTGAGCCGCCAATTGCCTATCCTACACGAAGGGGCTCCAAAATCGAAGATCGTCTCAGTGGCTTCGAGGTAACATCGCCTAGCGATACCCAGGAGGGTGTGGAAAAGCAGCAGAAAGTTGATGTGCCCAAAGTGGATATATCAAAGCGCAAAGAGATTTTCGAACAGGCCAAATCACAGGTCGGAGGAGGAGTAGTTGCTGCTGCTGCTCCCGCACCCAAATTAGTTTTGCGCGATCGCTTGACCAATGGCAATAAACAAGGAGCGGGAATTGGAGAACAGACACCACCGGCGGCCAAGCAAGAGGTGAAACGTCTCTCTGGTGATATAACCAGCATTAGAGATCGTATGCAGAGTTTGGAGCAACAGCGGAATGCCTTCAATTCCAGCAAAAGTGTGGATGTGCCAGTACCGCCGTTAAAGCAACGTTTGAATAGTCTCCAGCATGCCGTTACCAAAGAGGAGCAGCAGAGGAAACCACCACTTGTGGCCCTAATTGATGCACGTCAGCTAGAGATAATGCGGGGAGAGGAGGAGCGCATGCGTCAGCGGCAACAACAACAGCAGCAGCAGCAGCAGCAACAAAAGTTTGTCCCACCAACTCCAACTCCGGCACCGCCGCCATCTGTAATCGTTGACGAACCACCAATCACTAGCAGCATTAGCGGCAATAACGACGACAGCGGCATCCAAGAAGATAACCAAGATGAAGTCCACTTGCAGCAGCAGCAACAACAACTGAATGCAGCCATTGCCGCCTTGGCCTTAGAGGAGCGTCAACTGGAGGAAGCAGCCAATGCAGTTAATCAAATCGAGGCAGAGTTTGATGAACTAACCGATCTAAATCCTTCGCCATTGCCTAAACCGACGGCAGCCAAATCGAATACAACTGGAAATACAGTGGCAACACCTTCAGCAGTTGCAGTTCCACCACCAGCTGCAGCTGCAGCACCTGCTCCTCCATTGCGGGATATGGAATTTAGTGTAAGTTCTACTAACAATTTTATCGAATCCGCTAGGCTAAGTCCCTATGATGTTGATGTAGTACCACCCACTGCAGCTTCTAAGGTGTCGGTATCTAAGGTGTCCCCGTCAACCCCATCCGAATCCTATCCCAATCCCTTTTCCACCACCTCTCCTTCTGGCAATTGTAACTTGCGTAGAAAGCCCTCAAATGAGATGATACATCATCGAAATTTACTTAAAATGTACAATGAGACCTTTCAAAATGATGATGAGCTAAAGGAAGAGATTAATGACGAGCCGGCTCTGTCGCCCAGTGGTCAATTCAGTCAGGTTTATGACTTTACCAAACCATCAAATCCGCCTCCAATTGCGGTTGCTCCCACAGCCACCGTTGTGGTTTCTCCACCACCGACACAAATTCCGCGTCCTTTCGGCAAACCACCCATGTCACCCAAGGCTGCAAGACAGCCATTTCAACCTGTTCTTAGTCCACCTGCAACCACTTCTACAACGCCTCAACAATTTAGTATAAATGGTCGCGTGGAGATTTTTAACTCACGGCAATTGGATAAACCACGCACACCACCACCTCCGCCCAAGCGTTCAGTGATGAGAGTGGAGGCAATTCCTCCAACACCACCATCACCTCAACCACCAACTGAGGTGGTTATTTGTGCTCCACCGGTGACAATTGTCAATCCTGATGAGTTACCCAAACCGAATACAGTAAAGCAATTGTCCAATTGCTTTAGCCACACAGCGGAAGCAACTTCGTCACCGACACCACCCTCACCTAGACCATTGCCTAGAAGTCGTATACCTCAAATAACGCCACCGGCGTCACCCAAACCACAGAAAAGGGAATTCCATAAAGAAATTCCGATCTCTCAGGATGTGGTAGATCGCAGTTCAGGGGACGATTATGCTCCGATTGTGTGTCAAACCAAGGCCATTGTGCATACTCCACCAGCTAGAAAAATCCCATCCTTACCTCTTAATACATTGGATCCCTTGGCTCCGAATGATACTCTCCAAGTTCATCCCATCTCACCCTCCGAGATGCCCTCACTGAAATTGTGTCCACCCAATGAGTCGAGCCTATTCAAATTGGCCAACTCGAGACCCACATCACCCACTCAAGTGGATATAGCTTTATGCCAACAGTTTCTAGAATTAGAAGCACCCAAAAATCTGGAATTATCCCCAGAAGATCGTCAGCATCTAGAAGAGGCGGCCATTCAAGAAATGCCCTGTGATAAAATTGATGTGGCCAAGTCACCTCTGCCCAGCACGGGCTATCAAAATATCAGTAATGAGTTAATAAAGAAATGTGATGGTCGTTCGGACCTGGAGGGGCAAATTGAAGAGCAAGTGCCACCTCCCAGTGAAGAGGATATAGCCCTCTGTGCCGGTCTACTCGATTGCTTGGCCCCCGCCCAGGAACCAATATGCGATAGCATCGATATCAAAAAATCACCCATACCAGCCACAGGCTTTAAGGATGTGAGTGAAGATGAGATAAGACGTTGCGATAGAACCATAGGTGGCAAGGCAAATAGTTCACCCATTGGTGATGCTAGAGCGGCTCATTCGAAAGCCCTAATGGAAACGTGTGAACAAATTATAGCCGAAGAGCGTTTGGCCAGCAGTCAAATGATGAAATCCTCATTACCCGATAGATCTATCACTATCAATTCAACAGGAACACCGTCGACAGCGGCCACAACAACACCATCGACTCCTCTGGCAGGACGCAAATCAAAGATACCCATACCCAAAGCATGTTGTATATCAGCTTCGGGTACCGATTCCATAAGTCGTACGGGCTATGGTCCAGCAACTGCAAATGCAACCGAAACTACTGATGATGATCCATCGGCATTAATAGCACGAACTCATCTAGTACAAACTGAGATTAAAGTCACAACGCCACCAACACCACCACCAGCAACAGTTGCAACATCAACACCACCAGCGCCACCGCCACCACCACCACCAGTCAAAGAGAAGAAAACTAAAAATATATTTGATTTTCTGCGACGTAATTTCGGTCATCATGAGGAAAAAGAATCCGCATCAACAACTGCTGACCATCATCCCACTCTAAATGAGACGCTGGAACCTAAGGTCGTATTGACGAGTACACGCAGCGGTGTGGATGTCCTGGTGCATGCCAATGATAAGGATAACAATGATAAGGATAAAGAGTGTGTTAAAGTGGATAACTCCAAATTTTATGTAGCCAGCGATGAGGTTGTACCGCCGCCATTGCCCAAGACACCGGCTCCAGTTAATATTGAAATACGAAAAACATTTCGAACCGATGAAATCCTTGAGCCGAATACCACCGAAGAGGCACTCACCCAAGAGATTAGCGATATGCTAGATGATGAGATTAACAAGTTGGAAGAGGTTGAAAGACATTTGGTCAAAAATTAAGCAAAAAACGAATAGCTCTCTACTACTCTTTCTCTCTTGCTTACTCACTCACTCACTCACTCAGAATATATCACAAAAGAATGCCTAAATCTATTCCGAAATAAATAACGGATATAAGGTATAACCATCTATGAATCCGTCTCTGATTCTTGAAGTTTTTTTTTTTCTAATTTTTGTTTAATCGAATTTATTTTTTTATTTTTTCTATTATTTATATTTGTTTTTACTTTGTTTTTTTTTGATATCGTTTTGTTATGGGCTCCAGCTACGTAAGCTACAGTTTCTTTATTATTTCTCTTCAATTATGTATTATTATAATTAAATGAAACGAATTTTTTCTACTAAAACCAAAAAAAAAAAAAAAAAAACATTTTATGTAAAAATACGAAAAATTTTTGATTTATATGTAAAACTGAAAAATAGATTGTCAAACATATGTTTTATATACATTATATATTCCTACCTATATATCGTATCTACTTATATATATAAAAAAAAAATACAACAAAATATTCGTGCTGATGAAAATCTAATACACAAAATGAAATGGCCTCACAAAGAGCATACCAAATAAAAAGTATAAAAGAATAAATCTATATACATATATACAAATCCGTTGGAACGAAATCATATAAAATGGAATTACTACTACTACTACATACAATACAATAAATTGTTGTGCTATTTTATCCAAATAAATTTCAACGAACAAAACTCTCTACTTTTGAGCTTTCGCTACGTCTCGTCTGTCTTTTCTGGAACGTCTAAAGGTTAAGGGAAAGCTTTATATATGTTTTCAATTCAAAACTTGCAAGTTTCGCCGCTAGATGACGCTTTGTTGTTTACAAAACAAAAAAGAATACCCGCCACCGCACTTAATCATTCACCCAGCCATCCATATATCCATCCATCCATCCAACTATTCCATAATTTTCTCCCCTTCTCTATCCCAGGTTAAGGTTTCCTCTATATACTCTATACTAGTTGTAATATATTGTAAATATCTATCAATCTATATATATCTATATTCTGTATCTATATCACAATTATCATAAACGCGTAACAATTATTTAATTAATTCATTAAACCTTTTGTCGAAATGCAGTTACATAGTTTACATGCTTACTGCCAGCAAAAGCTATTGCAAGTTTACAATTTCCGAGGTAAGCGGTAAAAGTTGAATATTTCGCTCTCTCTCTGTCTTTATCTTCTGTGTTCTACTCTTCGTTTTGTCTCTTTAATTTTTGTACGTCTCTCTTTTGTTTTGCCTGTTCTTGTAACTGTTTATAAGTTTTTGCATGTTCCGCTTTTTCCTCATGATTCTCCAACTACGGTTTAACTAGTTGTAGCCCCATTTCAAATGCCAAATGTCAGAACCCCCGTACCCTAATGAGGTTTCAGTTCAGCTATTGCATACCTTAAGGGGCTCACCTATCTCACCATATATTCTCTTCATATCATTTTATGCGATTCTCCTCACCTTATCTTTGGTGCAATAGTTGGCCGTTTTAGTCGTCTCTGTACTTTCATGGAATCTGGTTCAGTCGGGGGAACCATCTATATATAGAGTATACGCGTACCCATTATCTTTATGACGTTAGTCTTTGGCATTTGTCGGTTATCGTAATAGTCAATAATAATCAAGCCAACTAATTCGCATCGGGTACTTTTTTGCAGTGCAAAATAAACTGTCTAACCAATCGATCGATTGATAAGCAGTGAGCCAGTTTGCAAAAAATAATTTGATCGTAACGCAGTTGGTAAGCGGACAAAAAAATTCCTAGAAACACCTAAAAGTACATACAATCTCATAATCAATAAATCAATTAAAAGTACTCAAACATTATACATTAAAATTATCAATTGAAGTGAATATACACTCAAATTCTTAAGAGGGAAATACTAATATTTAACCGGCAATTAATATGTAAGGATTAATAAAGGATTGGAAAGGTTTTTGGATTCAATTTTCCAAGTTACAAAATCAAATTTAAACCTCTTTTCCTGCTTCAAATTTTTGGTTTATAATAGTTACTTTTATTAAAATTGCAACTATTTCCGGGGTTATGAATTTGCTTAGCTTATCTAGGCGTTTCGTTAAAGATAATCAGTTATATGTATATAATGAAAACCTTTCATAAAACAATTTATATATACATTATGTATTTATATAAATATAGATAGGACCATTGTTGATTATTTAGTCATCTAATTTAGTCAAGATCCGCCCCATTTGGTGGAAATTCCTAATCTTAATATCTTTATATTGCTTTAGTTATATTTAATTTAATTAATTCTTTGTCGTTGTGTTTAATTTTTTTTTATTATTGTTGTTGTTGTTGCTGCAAATTTTTGTGTGTAAACTAACTGATAAAATAATTTCATGCGATCACGGCGCATTTTTTTTTTCTTTCTTTCTCTTTTGCACGCTTTTAATTATGATGCTTGCTCGCTCGCCCGCCACGCCCACCAACAAACAAAAAAAAAAAAAACACATCCTAAACAATATTCACAGATCAACGAAGCTCTTGAATTGGCTCTGGAAGCAATTGATAGAGAGGTGACCATCAAACCAATGGATAAAGCACAAGAACAACTAGAGACAACGATGTTAATGAAGGAGGAAGAGGAGGAGAAGAAGAAGGAGAAGGAGAAGCTAGAGCAGAATGAGGATAATAAGGTGGAAGAAGGAATTGTCACTATGCCAAATAAAACGGATGAGCAGAAGAAGGAGGAGAAACAGGAACAGGCAAAGGAGCAGAAGCAGGAGCTGGATATGGTGAAAATTAAGGATAGTGAAGAACGTGAACCAATCTATGAGAATGTCAGCTCGACAATATCTATGCATGAAGTAGATAATGAACAGACGACAGCAATTATAATGACGACAGCAACACAAGCTGCTACAACAGCAACAATAACAGCAGCAGCAACAACAACGAGAAGAAGCCACAGAAAAAGCATTCCAAATAAAAGCAGCAACAACAACAATAATGAGAATAATCAAAGCACTAATCAAACTAGCAACATCAACAACAACAACAACAACAACAGCAATCAAGTTGATAACTACAACACATCCGCATCATTAGCTGGAGACATTGAACCATATTACCAAGTACCCAAAACGAGCAATGCGACATCGGCATCATCAGCACCAGAACCCTATTATGATGCCCCAAAACATCTAAGACCCGTTCCCGTCTATGAGAACATTGAGATCTTCTATACTGGTCTAGAGTTAAGCAGCAACAGCCATCAGACACTTGCTCCTGCTGGTTTAGGAGCAGGAGTCATGGAACCACCCAAAGAGAAACCACCACCACCGCCAACTGAAAGTCCACCGCCCATTGATGATGACATGCTACAACACCATCATCATCATAACCATCATCACCACAATCACGATGATGAACTAGATGGTAATGGGCATCACAGCAACACCGATACTTGGTCATCGGATAATACTTATGAAACCATTTCAAATGGTACACGTCGCCAAATGACTCCGGGAATGGTATCAAATGTGGCTACCGCCTCGGCCGCCCAACTTTCACCACCTATAAAACGTATGAACTCGACCAAGCGGATCAAAAAGGAGCTGCGCAATAAACGCTCCAGTTTCTTGGGCATTGAAACGGACGCCGATCTGGATGATGTGGAGACCTATCTGGAACTAACAGTGGCCCCACCGCCAGATATGGCTCAACTGTTGCAGGAGGAACGGCGTTTAGAGAAGCAGCTCTATATCAAGGCGGGACTATGCGATAGTTCAGATACAGGTGAGTAAAAGAACAGAAAAAAAAAGCCAATAAACCACATAAACAAAAGCAAAGGCAATGAGCGAATGCGAATGGGAATTGGGAATGAGGTGGATGAAAGTCAGAGGAAGAGGTGGCTCTACGAGGTTAAGTATAAATAATCCGTTTAGTGCATGGACGGAGAACGGCGTTTAGGGGCAAACAACAATCAGTTAATGACGATTTGTCATGGTGTGTAAGTGGCCCAACTATGGCAGAAAGAACAATCGGAACCAAAAGATTAGACAGCACCAGTAACAAGTCATAAAAATACTTTTCACACTCAATATCTAAATTTCCATTTGCAGGTGAAAGTCGCGATTCGGGTGTCTCTGAGAATCATTCTCGTCAGAGCAGCGAACACTATACAAACTCTTCGGAAGAGAATGACACTCACTCGGATACAACACCGCCGCCGCCGTTGCCACCGCCACCAGCCAATGTTGGCCAGCTGAGTGAGGTAATCTATCAGAATGAATCATTGCTGGCGGCCCAAACGCCTCTACTGCAGACAGCCAAAGGCAATTCGGCCGAATCGTGGACAGAATCGGCCACTGCAGCAGCAGCGGCCACACAATCGCTGAGCGAAGCCACAGCCACGGCAAATGCCAAGATGCAGTCCATTGAAGAGAAGATTCGGGAGCAGGGAGAGGTTTTGCGTGTGGAGCGTGAACTATTGCACTTTTCGGTAAGCAGCAATTAACCATGTAATGAACCCAAATTGAATGGGATTTCTTTTTTTAAATTTCAGCAGGAGGAGTTAAAGCGGCAGCGAGAGAATCTTTTATTGCGCGAGAATTTGGCGCGGAGGGAATTGCAACATGGAGCCAAAATGCTAATGTCAAATAATCGCCGTTCGTTGCAGGATTTGCACCATGGCCTGGGTATTGGCAATGGTATGCTCAGTGCCTTCCAACCCCCATCTGGGCAAATGCAACAACAGAAGCTGCAACAACAACAACAACAGCAACTTCAACATCAACAGCTGCAACAACAACAGCAACAACATATGTCCCATCCGCAACAGATCTATGCGAATGTGCCACAACATCAGGCATCCAGAGATTATCGCAAATCCATGTCAGACTTAAATGAGTTCTCGAAGCGTTTAATTCTGGCACCACCAACACCACCGACCAAGCCCATGCGTGCCATGCACATCAGCAGCAATGGCAACATTAACGGTCATGGCCATGTCATGGAATCGGAATATGCAGTCAGCACTAGGCAGCGTCAGAATGGCATATCCTATGGCGGATCACTAGTTAAGATTGCATCCAATAATAACAATGGCTATCCTGTGCCAGCATATCATCACCAATCTGCCCAGAATTTGAGCAACATGTCGCGCAACACATTACTTGCACTGAGTGCCACACCGAAACCCAAGTATACCGATGGCTGGGTACAAGTCCAACAACGCAATAGCTATGACAGCAATCTGGCCAATGATCCCGCCTGGCTATCGGCACAACAACAGAAACGCAAATCCATGCCAGATTATCAGGCGGCCGGAGCTATTTACAATACGAATAGCATAAATAATAATCACTGGCTGCTCCAGGAGGCGGAACAGCGACGTATTGATCAACTGAATCGTCGTTCTATGCCATCCACCAATGGCAAACCCCTGCCCGATTCCATAATCCAAACTCTAACCGAACGAGTGCAGAGCAAAGGCATTGGTGAACGCAAACGGTGGGTCTAGATAGATTCGTTTAATCAGAGAAGGATTTTTGTTCTTATGTTCTTTATTAATATATTTGCAGATTTGATGCTAATGGAAATTATAGCCAAGTTAATGGCAATCCCTACCAACAGCAGCAGCAGCAACAACAACAACAGCAGCCCCAGCAGCAGCAACAGCAACAGCAAAAGTCCAGCAACAATCAGGATAAGGTGCTCAGTGTCAGTGGCAAGAAAAAGTGTTCGCATTGTGGCGACGAATTAGGTAAACTATGCTACTATGTTGGTTGTGAGTGTTGCGGTTCTTCTTCTTTTAAAACTTTAATACCACCCCTCGTGTAATCCCTTGGTCATTTGTAACAGCTTGGTTATCAGAGTATAAACCATCAATTTCAATCAGTTATTGATTCTCATGACTAAGTGGATTTTGGATAATCAAATTAACAATATTTAATACAAGTTAATTAATCGAAATTTAAAAAATTTTTATAATTGAAAAGAACATTTCATTATTTTAGCGCATTTCACTTTCCTTTCTAATGGCACATACATAAACAATTCTCATCTTTTCTCTGTGTGTATCTCTCTTTCTCTCTCTCTCTCTCTCTCTCTCTCTGTCTATTTCTCTCTTTCTCTGACATCTTTCTCAATTGCACTCTCAGATCTCGGCTGCACTCATGACAATTGTCGGCAGGTGCACAAAGCGCTCAAGTACATTGTATGGGTGTAAATCTTTGAAAAAAAAAATCAAAATCAAACAAACTGAACTGAATATATTTAATTAAAAAAAAAAGACTTGATAATTTAAACTAACTTAAACTTTATAATAACTGAGCGAATTGATGTCAATTGAAGGTATCTCATCAATAAATGATTTATCTAGTATATCTATGTAACAATTCTCTTGTTCCACAATTTTTATTAATAATAATTTTTCAATTTGTTTGTTCATTAGGACGAGGAGCTGCCATGATCATTGAATCCCTTTTGCTGTTCTATCACATCAATTGCTTCAAGTGCTGCGTATGTCATGTCCAACTGGGCGATGGACTTAATGGTACCGATGTGAGAGTTCGTAATCACAAGCTTCATTGCCAGAACTGTTACTCCAGTGATGATGGCATCAAATTTAGCTGCGTCTAGATCGATAGTTAATGCTGGATACTTATAAATGAGATCGACGATGTTGTTGTTGGATCAAATTGATTGTTGTTGTTATTGTACTCTAGTAGTAGATTAACTTTGCCGTAACTAAAGCATAAAGCATTCACATACACATACATAAATATATATATATGTTCATATATATTGCATATTTACTAATTATTGTTAAACAAAATGAAATGAAAGTCAATACGAAAATGTTTCAGCCTAATGTTAATCGTATCTAATTCAAATTATTTTAAGTGATTACGAGAATTTTTGAATGTACTATTTGCATTGCTTTTTGATTCAGATTTTTAACGTTTGATATATAAATGTATTCAAAAAACAAAAGAAAACAAAACAAAAACAAAAAGACAAAAGTAAGAAAAAAAAAATGAACGAAAAATGAAAAAACAAAAAGCCAAGCTCTCTAATGTTTTACTTCGAGTCAAGCAAGTCAAATTCAAAATGCATTATTATACATACAAAACTATACATACTATATATCAATCTATACATATATATAGAATCTATTGTGTGTTAAGACAGAAATTATTGAAAGTTCTATGAATGTTGTTGAATTTTTTTGGAAATTATATATTGCTTATATACTTACTTACTTATACAAAAAGACAGATATATGAAATTTGTAAATTCTAAATTGTATTTGTTGCAATTCTCAAAACAAATTACTATATGTATGATTCCCATACTCCTCCTACATGCCTGAAAATCAACCTACCCAGAAAAATGTATTCACACGAAACCTAAACGACGTATCCAATGTACCTAAAAATTGCACCCGCACACACAACACACAAGTACACACAACACACCTGCATAAGTTTATATTATTATATATACATATATATATATATATAGTTGAGATGTGCATATACATAGTACATAATAACAGATCAAACAATAATTTCTAATTGTCTTTATTCGTATTTATTGTAATTAGACAATGGCATCAAATGTTTCTATTCCTTTCTCTATATATATTTTTTTTTTGAAGCATAAAGAAAATTCGATTTGACTTATATGCGGCTTAATTTAAAACTATATATATATATGTATTACTCTATATATACATTTTTAAACATTTGTCGGTATATGATTGATTTTTTCTGTATAAAGGCAGCTTGAATTTCGTTTAGTTTTTAACAATAAAGTATTTCAAATGATAATGATCTACGAAAAATGATTTTGGAATGGATAAAATAATTCCACCATTCAAATATCGACATTTGGGCCCAATAAATTGATGGCGCTCAAATTAACTTAACTGGGAACTGCAGCCAAATGGGCTAATGGAAGAACACGGAAGTATACATTGACATCGGGAAATGGCAGGCAGCCTATATACTTACTTAAAGGTTAAAGTTGATGTCACCAATCGAAAAAAAAGCTATTGATTGTTGCGATCCATATACTTTATTACTTGGATACATTTGTAAGTAGAAAAACAGAATCAGTTATCCGCTGCACATTAAATGAAACCCCCAAAATCCAGAATCCGTGTCTCCGTTCTATGCTGTGGGCAGAAATGTCAGTTTTTCGTTGAGCTGGAGCTGCGTCTTGATAAGCTGGGAGAGTGTAATGACCATTAGAAGATCGCGTACATTGGCATTGAACATTTGCGTGAACTGCTCGTGCGACATGTGCGGCACCGAGTGGATAAGGTCAAGGAGTTGACGTCCCACTGCATTGTCGGGTGTCACCTTGTGGGCAATGACATCATCCACGTACTTTAGAATCAGATCCAACAACGATTGCAGTTTGGTTGAGGCTTCCGATATCTGAGCCAGATCCAACATAGGTGGCACCGTTTTGGGCCGATGTGCTGGCGACACGCCCACCGTCTTTTGGAGTAACTTTAGACCAAATGTTTCTGGCTCATAACTGGTCAATTCCACAGGAATGGGTGTAAACATGCAGCCGCTTTTGCCACCGGGAACACCTAACTGGATGCAGACATAGGCACGTAGACCCATGCGTCCGCCTTGGAGGGATGTGTCTACGGTGACGTGAACAGGATTGTTGCATTCCCGTGCATAGTACTCGTGGATGACTGAACTGTGATTGGTCACCTCGTTGCCCGTGGCCCACCAACCCACAACGCTTTCATTGGAGTTCACCTTTCGGTTCAGCTCGTACATGTCCAAAGCATAGCTTAACTCGGCTTCAACCTGGTCATCGTGTTCCTTGTGTGGCACACAGAAGCAATTTGTCACCTCGACGACACCCTTATCCACAGAGCCCAGCAGAGTTCCGATGACGCGGTGCGAATCTGCGTTCCGCCTCTCGAAAGCGTCCACCACTTGGAAAAGGACTACGGGATGTACACGTACAGTCAAATTCAATGCCGACATATTATTTGCCGTGTCAATAACTTAAAATTTAGCAAAGAATTTCACAAAAATTTCAGCCACGCGTATTGCAGAAACGCTTATCGATTATTGTAATTTTTTCGATACTTTCACTCCACAAAAAATATCGATTATGGGTACACTGGGCGCTATGTACCGAAATATGTGAAATTAAAATTAGCATCGAACTGGAAAAAAAGACTTCACAAATAATATTTTTGTAAGAAAAATCGATTCAATTTGAACAAAAGTCATTATGGCACAAAACAAAATTGTTTTTAGCAACATATTTTTATTATATTAGGTCACTAATTTTCACTAATATCCATCGTTTGTGTATATAATGTTCGAGTCCAGGAACTTACTTACCCGAAGTACATAAAGAAAATCCATAAGGTGTCCTTTGTTTATGTTTGGTGGTTGAGATCCTGATGATTTTGTTTTTCAAATGATCTCATTAAAAATCTATATAGACTGAGCGTAAATAACACCAAATTTGCAATTTTTAAGAAAAAAATTATTTATTAGACTCCACAGAAAAACTTTCACCCGTTCAGATTGACTGGCGCGCAAATAATAAAATTTAACCGCTCACGAAGCTGCTCACGCAGTCGCTCTATTTTTAACCGGTCGTGAGAGAGAGAAAAAAAAGAGAAACGAAATGTTAACATTGCTCAAAATGAGTCTGTAAATTCGTCTGTTAAGTTAACATTCCCATTTAAATTCGTCTGTTAAGTTAACATTCCCATTTAAATTCGTCTGTTAAGTTAACATTCCCATTTAAATTCGTCTGTTAAGTTAACATTCCCATTTAACTTTATCTGTTAAGTTAACATTCCCATTTAAATTCGTCTGTTAAGTGAACATTCCTATTTAAATTCGCCTGTTAAGTTAACATTCCCATTTAAATTCGTCTGTTAAGTTAACATTCCCATTTAACTCCGTCTGTTAAGGTAACATTCCCATTTAAATTTGTGTGTTAAGTTAACATTCCAATTTTATTTAGTCTGTTAAGTTAACATTGCATGTTTACATGCCTCTGTTAACATTACAGACCAAGATACGTTAGCAGACTCATTTTGAGCAATGTTAATATTTCTCTCTTTCTCTCTCTCACGATCGGTTAAAAAAAGAGCGACTGAGCGGTAAAATTTTATTATTTGCGCGGGCTTTGGAGCGAGCGGACGTATATTTTTTCGTTGAGCTTTTGGGTAAGTGAAGATAAATAATTTTTAATAATGGTATATTTTGCAGATCTTATGGAACTTGGAAGAGTTTTATGATGGATTTATTAACTCTGAGATAAGCTTGCGGTCCAGGACGTGGATTTTTTGCTGAGTTATTGGGTAAGTGAAAATAAATAATTTTTAACAATGGTTGGTGTATTTTACAGATCTGATGATACTTGGATGAATCTTATGATGGCTTTTTTGCCAAGCTAGCGGACCTGGAACTTTGATTTTCTTCTGAGTTATCGGGTAAGTGAAAATAAATAATTGTTAATAATGGTATAATTTGCAGATCTGATAAAACTTGCATGAATCTTATGATGGGTTTTTTAATTCTGTGCCAAGCTAGCGGACCTGGAACTTGGATTTTCTCCTGAGTTATCGGGTAAGTGAAAATAAATAATTTTTTAATAATGGTATGTTTTACAGATCTGAACAAACTTGGATGAATTTTGGAATGGATTTTTTTAACTCTGAGCCAGTCTAGCGAACAAGGACGTGGATTTTCTACTGAGTTTTTGGGTAAGTGAAAATAAACAATTTTAAATAATGGTATGTTTTACAGATCTGATTAAACATGGATAAATTTTGAAATGGATTTTTTAACTCTGAGCCAAGATAGTGGATCACGAGTTAAGCTTGCGGACCTGAACTTGGATATATTTTTGGAGTCTCAAGTGAGCGAGCGGACCTAAATTTTCTGCTGAGTGATAGCAAAAATAAATTTAAAAAAAATGTTTATTTATTAATGCTGTTTAAAATGATTTTTAAAATGGAAACAACACTGTGCAACGATCAGAGAGAGATATGTAATTACAATTTATTACATTGTTTATCAAAAAAAAAAAAAAAACTTGTATTTAAACATTTTGGCTTGTGGTATTAAATAGAATTCCTTTTTTCTCTTCCGTGTGAAATATGGATACGATTTGCCGTATTTTCATGGGATAATCAGTGTTCTTGATCAGCATATCACTATAACTGGCATCAGCAACTATAATCGATATTAGCTGTTAATTGTGAAGTAAAGCAAAAGAAATTTAGTTCAGATAAAAGGAAACTAAAAATTCAAAATTCAATAACTTATCAAATTAAATTTCGAATAGTTATCTACTGCCAGATCTGACGTTGTATTATTATTTATCAGCATGGGATTTGTGGAGCATAGTACATAAGTATGCTAAAACCAGAGTTTAACTATGCAACTTGCAGATGGTGTCTATGACATTGAAACTTTGGCAAAAGCCCACCTCCTTTTTAAGCCAAATGGATAATTTTTCTTTAAGCTTGTAAGCCAATGATTGAAAGAGATTGTCAGGTACAATTAAACACCATTCTCTCTTCGTCATGACTCTGTTTAATATCTCTAGGAAGATCCTCTTCCTCCAACTCTTTCAATTCATACTCATGCTAGCACACTTGCAAGATAATCGATTTGAGGCAGTGCATCATTGTAGTGGATATGACTGTTCATCCAAAGAAAGTTTTAGTTTCCATATTTGCCTTTGGTTCTGCTGATACGCGAATATTGCAGCAAACATGACCGAATCGTAACTAGCCCTACAAATTCGGCAAATTTTGTTCATCCTCCCAAAGTTTTGTGAAACATTTTAAGACGCCACAAACAAAATAAGACTGCACTAGAGATGGCCAATTAAACGATAGCTTTGAACCGTCACTGATGGCAGTGAATTCGATAAGCCACTAATAACGTTAGTTATTATTATTTATTTAATGGAAATTTAAATGCCTCTTATTTTCCTTTTTAAATTGATCAAAAACACGGCTAGTATCTACTTAATGCAATTAGTACTAATGGATTCACATTTTAATTACAGATTCCAAGTGATTGGCCATTAAAATATTATTATTTTCTAGCTTCATTTGGCATTTTAGTTTTAAATTGGCTTTTTTATGGTAGCAAAAATATGGCAGCACTGGTATGGGACAACAACAAAAGCAGAAAAGAAAGAAGAAAAACCGAGATCGCGCAGTTTAACAATTAAATTAAGAAAACAACCAAATTCCTTGTGTATGCCTGCTGTAACATACATAATATGGATGACGTGCCAGTCAAGATAGTGGAACGCTATAAACCTCCGCCAGCATCCGTGTATCACTTGTCACCGTCAATCCTTAACAGATTGGGCCAGGGACAGAGGCAGGAGCAGGAGGAGGATGATCACGCGGAGTACGACTTCCAACTGGAAAAATGTGTGCTGGAAAAGGCCCAGCGCTGGCATCAACTGCGTCAGCAGCAACGACGAGATCGCCAAGAGCGACAAGAGAAACGAAAACGTGAATTGGAAGCAAAACAGAAGGCAATTTTGGGAGCCGTTGAATATCCCAGTGCATCATCGTCATCCGATGAAGAAGATGAAGCTAATGATAATGATAATAAGCAGGAGCGGCAACAAAGGAAATTTTCGCAAAAGGCGCAGGAAAAGGATGACTCACCATCAGTATCACCCTCACCGTCACCAGTCGAACCAAAGTCAATAATTGTTTGCAATTTCAATAACATTCTACAGCCCACAATCCTCACAAGCAGCAGTGGCACCACGACCACCAGCAGTGCCACAACGAATGCCACCAGTAAACCAACTACTGTAACTGGTCCCACACACAAACGAAATAGTTCATTCAATTATGCCGATTTCGAATATAGCATGAACTCAACGCCATTTGATAATTGTGAATTGAAAACAATCAACGATTTGGATATACTCGCTCAGGTCCTACACCAGACGCAGCTGGCAGAGAAGAGAGAACAGCAGCCAATTGAACAAGTAGAGGAACTGCCAACACCCACAACAGCTCCTGTTGAGCTGACAGTCACCACGCTGGCTGAGACCAAAGCTGCATTAGATAGCGTCAATTTCCATGTTAACTGTGATGATGATGATTATAAAAATGACCATGATGAAGATGGTGGTGAAAGTAATCCATCTGGACGTGTACAGGACACATCCACTTCCTCCTCCTCCTCCTCTGCCCTTTTTCAAGCGCCTATTTATACAAATTCGCAACAACAACAATTCCAGGTGGAAAATCATTATAAATTTTAATTATGCTTTTATTTTTTTTTGTTGTCACGACTCCTAATAAATCAATTAAATTTGATTTTTAAAATTATTTTCTGTTGAAATTATAACAAAAAGTTCTAATCAATTGTTATTAACAATTTATATTTATTATTTTTACATAGTTTTATTTAGGGATTCGTCTTGATATTTTTAAATTGTACAATTTTTCTTTAGAAAGTTTTTTTTTATTATTATGTGGATTATGGCTCTGAACATAATTGATAATAATAATAGATTCCATAAAGAACTAGATAAACCCCATTTTTTTTTCTTATACAATTCTTAGGCCTATCAACTGCAAGGCTACAACCAAAACTACTTTCCACAGCCGCATCTGCAGGAGCAGCAGCTTTATCACAATCACCACAACTATTTCAATGGCTTTGGCACGCCTACTCACACACAGCACACTTCCACCCAGTGGGCATCGCCTTTAAACTTGACTCCACAGCAGCATCAACAGATCCAGCAGGATGCGGAAATCAAATCAAAAAGTGTTCCCGATATATTACGTGAATTGAAAACCGAATTGCAACAGCAGGCGGAGAAGCGTCGCAATCGTCTCCACAGTCACAATGAGAATAATCAAGGACAGGAGAAGGAGGTCGATGAACATAGCAAGGAAATGCAAACGCGATCGGATGCCAATTACATATACCAAGGTCTGGCTGGACCGGCCCAAAAATTGGCCAAACGTATCAGTATGATGGGTTTTCCTTTAGAACGTGTTGCTAAAGTGGTTAATCTCTGCGGTATTGATGATAAAAAGGTAAGCAATATAAATAATGGAAGCCTTCGTCTACATATTTTCATATTTTTCTGCCATTTTTTTTTTTCTAGATAATCGAACATCTCATACCTTTGGGTGAACTAATGGATCTCGGTTTTGATGAAACGAAAATCTCAGCAGCTCTAATGAAATTCAATAACAACAAAGACAAAGCATTAGACGATTTAATTAACTAGTTCAATTATATAAATATATAATGATCGGATCAGATGATGAATAAATAACAATTACACTGCAACACATTTTTCTTACCTGAATCGAACACATTTTGCTTACCAAATAAAATATACATAAATATATATCCAGTAATCGAAAGAGATTTCCAAAGAATTTTCATCATTTTGCGCATATAATGTTTTTAAATCGCTTAAGTATATTTTATATATAATGTATATAAACAAATCTCGATATAAACTCTTAATTCATTCCAAGCATGAGAAGGTTAATGGCATGCTCCACATTGCCATCGGCCAATGTTAAATAATTGACATTTTGTGTATGATTAATGAAGCCCATGGCGGCCATTGTGCGAAGTTGTTCAGTGAAACGATGTCGGCGATAGCAACGTGGTAGAACATTATCACTATCATCGACAGCCGCATCATCATCATCATCCGCATCGTCGTCCTCTTGTGAAATTGGAGCCGAAGTATTGGCCGTTTCCACTTCCATTTGCTCCACTGGCTGTTGACTAGCTGTTGTTGGCTGTTGGAGCGATTGAAACGCTCTGGCCAATTCGGTGCGTAACAAATCCGAAGTAATTGGTCCACTGGTGGAACTACTAGCTCCTGACGGATTTCCAGTTATTGTGGATGCGGATGAAAGACCGGTGTCTTGGGCAGCCTCATCGGCATTTCTTTGAGCAATATTTGACAGTGAATTAAACGAACTTACATTGGCCAAAGCGTTAGCCAATTGTTGGCGACTGATTAGACGTATATTGGCCATCTCATCACGACGGTAGGCCGCAGCTGAGGCTACAGCAGTGCTACTGCTTCCGCCACTGCTGCTACTACCAGCACCCAAAGAACTCTCCTCCTCCGATGAAGTTGTGGACTCTGAAGCTGCCTGCTCTTGAACTAAATTAAAACGATTATAACCCAAATTAAAGACACATGGACATGTAACTTACACTGCGTAGCCGAGCTATTCCGAGCCAATTCTTTGCGAATTGTATCTACTATATAAGGAGCCGCATCACATATTAATGGATAGTCCTTAACTAGATTCTGGACCACCTCTGGCTCGTGCAACATATTGAACAGCACCGAATCGCGTATCAATGCTTGGGCACCCAAATTCCGACGAAATTCTGGATATTCAGCTAAAATCTTTTGCAATATATTGAAACGTGAGCTAACGCTAATCTGCAAATGCGAGGTCATTGAGAACAACTCCTGTATATGCTTTGTATTGATCTCAGTAGGATTGGGTGGCACATAGCCATCATATCTCTTAGTCTTTCGAAAGCAATGAATCAATGAATTTGGTTTAATTGACGCTTCGCTTAAGGTGTCCACATCTTCTAATATTTCGCCATGATAGCACAGTTCTAGGTGAGTGGACACAAACAATGAGTTGGCATTATTATTCATATTATAATGAGACGCAGAATCAAAATGCATATACATATGTATATAAGTATCTTTTCTCACCCAATTCTGTAGCCTCGAATTGTAACTGCAGCTCTTTGGTTATCAGCATTTTCAACTCGGCCACATTTTTATTTAAATCAATATTGTGCAATGGATGGACATCACTGAGTTTATTTTTTAACACCGCGTAGACAGTATGCATTATTATTATATTGGACTGTTTTTTAAGGAGACTTTCTTTTATTGTTTTGTTTTTCGTTTTAGTGTTGAACAACACATTCCATCTTGCTTTTTCTGACACTAGAAATAACGGCAACTTTCAAATTGACAAAATATGAAAAAATATGAAAAAAAAAACATTGTCAGACTGTGAGGATAAAATATGTTATTTTTTAACAAATATTTTCTTCATGCGTTTAATATTTTAACCCATAAACTTCAATAAACCGCTTAGTATGTGAGGCTCCATCTGCTCAATACGATACGTACAATCCCACTACCTGTCCAAAAAAATAATAGATTTACTTATGTACAGATATTAATCGTTATTGGAATTCCACCGATTATGCAATTAACAGTCTAAAAAAAAATCCAAATTATTTGTTCGCCCACTAAAAATGGGTTCTCGGGATGTTGGAACGCAAACATTGAAGAAGAAAAAACATAGTTCCATTCATTTTCCCAGATCAAGTGCACCCACACCTATTGCTGTTTCTGATTCCCATGAGAGTCGTAATACGCGAGTAGCAATAAACTCAAGTTCATACGTCAATTCGGAAAACGATGATCATACTATATATCATTGTTCCTTTGAGATATTTGGCATCGTTCAAGGTTGGTAAAAAGAAATACAAAAAATGTTCTATTGTTATTAACTAATTATTAATTCCTGCACTTCTTAGGCGTTTCATTTCGCATGGCAAGTATTAAATATTAAATATTCCGATGTATTTTGATTGATTTCAAATTCCAAAATTTTAACTTTTTTCAGTATACCTTAAGAAAGGCGCAAAAACTGGGAATTCGGGGATGGTGTAAGAACACGCAAGATGATACATTAAGAGGAGAAATCGAAGGAGAATATCGCCCGTTTGATACCATGTAAGTTATAAATGGAGCAAATTAGTTAAACGTACATTATTCTACTTTTCAGGCGGCTTTGGCTGGAATATACAGGCAGTCCAACTAGTCGGATTGATAAATGTATTTTCGGTGATGTCACACAATTAAAAAAGTATACTTATAAAGACTTTACTATACGTATCGACTAAATAAATATGCCAAATTGCAATGCAATTCATTTAATTTCTTTTATTCAATTTGGCCTTTTTTTCACACACTCACTTTCTTTGTTCCTTAAGAATTTTCAAATACTTATCTAGAAACGCCAACTCACGCTCCCATCGCCATCTGCCATATTGTGTGACCATTTTACTAGTGGCGCCACCTATCTGCCCAATATCTCAGTGTTACAAACAAATCAGAAATCCGAAAGCAATTAAACTTTAACTTTCCCCCCCTTGTACCCCTTTAACTAAAATGTGTCAAATGAATTAAGAACAACAACTTATAATTCTGAAATACCATTCCCGAGACATAGTACGCTACAAAACTGGCTTTAGTTTCCGTTTCAACAACAACAGCAGAAGAGCAACAACAAAAAGTGGAAAGGTACGACCGACCAATAGTTGAGCGGAGGGGAGTTAATTTGCAAAAGAAGAAAACGCCGAGCTAAGAAAAAAACGAGTGTTAAAAATATGAGAAATTCATTGCCAGCCATGATCATTGAGTAAAGCAAAGGCCGAGAAAAGTAACAGGATCAGGTCTTTTGGGTGGGCGTGAAATCAAAAAATTAAGAGAAAAAACAAATTAAAACTGGGTCAAAGAAGAAAAAAGAAAATGGAGAGAAGTCAGGGCACGCAGCAGCCGCCGCCAATGAGGGGCGGGCCAAATGCCAATAATGTTAACAATATGAGCGATACGGCAGCAACAACAACATCGACTATGACAGCGACATCAGCTGCTCTAGCTACGGGAGCAACTACCCCGCCCCCACGTAGCAGTAGCAGCAGTAACAACAACAACGGACATCATCGCAGTCATAGCATAACAAATGCAGCGGCCACATCATTTGTGAATCTTCTGGATGGCTTCACTGCCCGCGTTTCGACAGCTGTGAGTGTGGCCAGCTCGAGTTCAGGTGGATTAATTACTGGCAGTAGTCAAACGGGCTCCACAAATTCATTGGTGTCTTTGGGTACCACAGCGAATGCATTTTATTCCTCAATCGGCAGTGCTCTCAATTCAATAACATCACCAATAACTGCGGCTGCAGCTGCTGCCACTGCCACAACGACAGAGGTGGTTGTGGCTGCTGCATCGGTAATAACCAATCACTTGAGCTCTCCCACAAGTGGCACTCCACCACACGGACTTATGGCACAAGGTCATCATAATCATGACAACGATGACATAGAGGATGACGAGGAGTGCGATGATGGGGATGAGGAGGATGACGATGATGCCATTGATAATGATAGACATATAGCTGCACCGACACCATCCAAAACCTGGGCGCAGAACAAACAAATTGTCCAAGATGTGCGCAAGCAATTGGCCCATTTATCCACCATGGTGCCAACAAATGTGCAATTTCGTAATCTCTCGGATGGCAGATGTAGAATATATTTTCTAAGTACTCCGCCACAGAATTGGGAGACAACTCTTCTCTTTGCCGACGTAAATCAGCCACAGCAGCAGTCACACCAGCAATCGCCACTTTATCCCCATCAACATCATCAACAACACCACCAACATCATCATCAGGAGGAGCAGCAGCAACAATTGCTGGTGCAACGTGTTGATAGTGGAACTGCCGGCAGTCCCACAGATCAATCTGGACCGAGTTCACCGCTAGCGAATCCATTAGCGTTTTATTTTAAGCCCAGGTAAAGCTAAGAGTTTATGGCGGCCCACATTTACTTTTATCTTTTTGCGAAAATTTTTATTTTCAGAGTCAATTGGCATCCATTGCTAAAACAGCCCATACCTAGTGCCAGTGCTCATAGCTCAGCCGGTAGCACGTCTACCACTGGCAGTGGTTCGGCCAGTCCATATGCTCGTGAATTTCAATTGCTACAGGAACGCAAACGACTGGCCACCTGGGGCATCACCTCTTATGAGTTACATAAGCCTTCAGGCAAATTGATATTTCCCTGCCTCAATGACCTGTACCAGTGTCTGGACACGGGCTACAATGTATGTGGGCAAACTCTATTTCCTTTGCAAGAATGTATGCTAACTTTATTTTTGGTTTTTTTAGAGTGGCCTTCTGTTTCCTAGCCAATTGCGCACATCGCCCCAGTGGAGCGCTCTGGATCCTCAAATTTGTCCACAAAACTCCGATCTGATAGCCTACATCAGTGACTGTGATATTTGGGTAACGCATACGCTCAGTGGATATGAGAAGCGTTTAACCTATACAAGCAATGAACGTCGTTCATCGTATGCCGAATATGCTTTGAGTGCCGGCGTTCCATCGTATGTGATGCAAGAGGAGTTTAGTCGATATCAAGGCTATTGGTGGCAACCGCACTCCGATGATGGCATCTATCGCATTGTTTACGAGGAGGTAGATGAAACCGATGTCGCCATATATACATTTCCCTCATCAACGGCCCAGCCCGGTGAGGTGGATGAATATCGTTTTCCTCGCACTGGCAGCACAAATGCTAAATCCAAGTTGAAAATGGTTCAATTTGTATTAAATGAATCGCTCCAAGTTAGCGAAATCTATGTTAAAGATTTGCCATATTCCCTGCTGGCCGTTTTCAATTGGTTGGAATATATTGTGCGCGTTGGCTGGACCCCGGATGCCAACTAGTAAGTAATACTTTTTTAAGAATTAAAGCAATATTTATATATATATATTTAATCAACATATTTCTTTATTTTCCCAGCGTTTGGGTCCAGGGATTAGATCGGAAACAGCAACGTTTGGATGTAATACTCATACCGGTGGATAACTTTTGTGAATCGTATAGCAGCCAAGTATCGACACCCACGGATTCGATCAATGATCACAGCTGGCGCAGTCCTTATAATAGAACCATAACGCCCCTGCAAGTAATCTACACTGAACAGCAATTGGATAGTTGGATTAACATACATGACTTGCTATATTTTCTCGATATCAATGAGACAAGTATTACCTATCTGTGGGCGTCGGAGGAAACGGGCTTTCGTCATTTATATTTGGTCACATCGAGTCTGTTGCTAACAAATGCCAATGGTGCAGGAGATCAGTCAGCAGATGCTGGAATGGGAGGAGGACCGTCAGTGTCAGCACATCAGCCGGGATTTGTTGAGCCGGCGGCTCTTCAGCCACGTCTTATCAACAAGGTGGCATTGACCAGCGGGGAATGGGAGGTACTCGCCCGTAATTTGTGGGTCGATAAACCTAATCAATTGGTTTATTTTGTGGGTCTACGCGATACGCCACTGGAGAAACATCTCTATGTTGTTAGCCTGCAAAGGCCCGAGCATATACGTTTGCTAACGGAACCGGGATATTCTTATCTGGTTGAATTTGATGATGTACGTTTGATTTTGCAAAAATGAATACGCCTTTGTCTAATCGGTCGATTCTTTTAGCAATGCCAACTGGTCCTACTGGTGTACTGCAATATTCAACGTTTACCAAGCTGTAAGGTGATGCGTGTTAATCAAACCTGTCTAAATGGTGGTGTTAATGGTATTCAAATCTCTTTGGTTGGCTATCTACATGAGGGTGAGAAACCAGAGCCACAGTATTGCCCACAAATCTTTCGCCCTCAATTGTCATCGGGGGATATTGTCTATGCCATGGTTTTTAAGCCTCATAATTTCGAATTGGGCGTTAAGTATCCAACAGTGCTAAATGTTTATGGTGGTCCCGAGGTGCAAACTGTCAACAATACGTTTAAAGTGAGTGCAAATTTCTATTACTATTTATGTATTATTCCGTTTGCGCTTACCATAATGGGATCTAATTTAATTATGTATGTTATATATGTATATATAATTAATATTTCTATTTCTGTCAGGGTAAACATCAATTGCGTATGCATATGCTGGCTGCCCAAGGTTATTGTGTAATCTGCATTGATTCGCGTGGCTCCCGACATCGAGGCAAACGTTTCGAAAGTCATATACGCGGTCGAATGGGTCAAGTGGAATTAAATGATCAGGTAGATGCTCTGCGCATATTAGCCGATCAATTGGGTTACATTGATATGGAACGCATAGCCATACATGGTTGGTCTTATGGTAAGTTTTAATAATGAGAATATTCGTTAAAATTGGCATCTTAAAATTATATGAATTATTGGAATTTATACTGTTTTTAATTCCTTTTTTTCCCCCACATTTTTTTATTTAAAATTATGAAATTTTTCAAGGTGGCTATCTAAGTTTAATGGGCCTGGTACAGTATCCGCATATATTCAAAGTGGCCATTGCCGGTGCACCGGTTACCAATTGGGAGTATTATGATACTGGCTATACGGAACGATACATGGACTTGCCTCAACACAATGAGTCTGGCTATTCAGCTGGCTCAGTGCTCAATTATGTGCAATCATTTCCCGAAGAGTAAGTAATGATTGTTTTAATAATAATTATATATAATGATTTATTGCCCTCCTAGGGATAATCGTTTGCTGCTCATACATGGTCTGATTGATGAAAATGTTCATTTCTATCATACCTCGCGACTGATCAGCGCTTTGAATAAGGCAAACAAACCTTATTCAATACATGTTTTTCCCGAGGAACGACATTCGTTGCGGAATCTGGAATCGAATAAAAATTATGAAACGAAATTATTAGCATTCTTGCAAAACTTATGAGATTCACGATTGAAAACGTAAAATGAATATAATCGGGGAAAGCGCACTCTCATCCCCCAAAAAGGTAATCGCTGTCATCTGCGTCTACCAGACTTAGTCCCCTTTCTAACTACCCGCCTCTTTACCTAATAGTTTATATTGTCGCTTTGTGTTTTTATTTAAAGTCACATTTCTTTAAGTTTTTGTTCAAGTTTTTTTTTTTTTATATATATCTCTCCTATTTTTATAAATATATATATATGCTGTGTATTTATTGAAAGTTGTAATTATAAAGAGAAGAGAAAAGAGGAATTCTATATTCGATTTAAGAACGAAAAAAAAAAGATTGTATTTCACTTACTACTACTCATTGTAATTATTTTATCTTTTTATATTGTAAAAAATAATTCCCGAAATTGTACATTTTCTCCTCTTATGTTTAAGCCGTCTTTGTTCTAGCTTGTCTATAGTTTATTTAAATCCAACTAACTCTGCACGTTCTGATAAACCTTAAACTTGTCATGCTTAAAGGGCGGGCCATCATCCATTAGGACAAAGTTTTAAAATACACTATGCATCCTTCTAATCCGATACCCGTAAAGCAAATTTGCAATATGTGTGTTTAATTAATCTGTTAAAAAAATTGTCTGATACAAAGAAAAAGATACATAAATAAAAGAATGTTTAGGTTTACAACAAATTAATAAATGCATACATAAATATATTTATATATACATATATGTATAAATATTTTGTTTAACTATCATAATCAATTATACTGAGTTTTATGTGTATAAAAATTAATTAATTTAATTATCAGTATAAATGTTGGTAAAAAAAATTTCTGATGAGCAAAAACTGGATAAAACTTTCATACCAACAAGGAACGAACATCCAAAAATAAAATTTAAAAGATTTATAAAGCAGTCCGGGTCAAAATTGTTGACACCAATTTTGAATATCTTTCCATTCAAAATAAATTTTCATAAAAAAGGTCGCAGATTCAAGTGAGAACCCTTTTTTCAACTTCGTACCGGCTTTTAAAACTTATCGATAAGATAACTGACGGTTTGTTGTTGTAGCGTTGTTATCACAAACTGGCTCTAGTGTGACCAGGTAACTGTAGTAGCTGACGCTAACGCCGCGCCGTGCTGCGCCGCTATTTCCATAATTTTCGCAAAGTAGAAGGAGAGGAGCAAAAGAGGAGATTAAATTAAAAGTAAATTATTAATAATAAAAAATTATAATTAATTTAATAGTAAGTGCAAAATTAATTTCAATTTTTTTTAAAGCAAACTGCAGTTGCCGGATGAGAAGTGAGGCAAGCAAAAACAAAAACGAAAAAACGCATTTGTGTGTGTGTGAGTGGGTGAGCGAGCCTGTGTGTGTATAGGAAGGGGACGCCATCGAAAAGCCGAACAGAGAGCGCGCGCAATCGGTAGACAGAGGGAGAGAAATATATACAGGATCTTTTGTCTTTGAGAAAGAAAAAAAATCCAAATGGAGGAAATTGTAGTAAAGAAACGTGGAAGACCACCAAAGTCCGCAAATGCCGTCGTCGCTGTAGCGGCAGGCGATGATAGTCCAGGTGAAGGAAGCGCTGTCACAGTAATTCCGAAGAAACGTGGTAGGCCGGCAAAGGCCAAACCGGCTCCTGGCCAGCCACGACGAGGACGACCGCCGAAGAATGTGAATAATTCACCATCAGCTTCCGACGGCGGTGAAGAAGATGAATCGGGTTTGTCCAATGGCAATGTTCCATCTCCTGTGGTTGGCAAATCTGTGCCCGCTGCAGCTGCGGCAACCAAAGGTCGCGGACGCCCACGTGCAGATGCTGGCGGCGAAGCAAAGCAGCAAAAATCGCCAGCATCCTCGTCCAAGCGTCGCAAGTTAGGGCGACCAAAGAAGCATCAACCAAGTGATGATGATGATGAAGGTAAGTCAGCAACATAACATTGATCATATATATACATATACATATATAAACGATTAAATGCTTCATTCTTTAACTCCCATTTTCTGGTTATCCTTTAGATCAGAGCGATAATGATGATGATTATGATGACGATGAGGAAGATCGTCGTCCTGTCGGTCGTCCCTCGACGGGCAGCATCAGTTTAAACATTGTGCGCACAGGACGCGGTCAAGGACGGCCACCAAAGAAGGCGGTCATTGAGAAGCGAAAACCGGCTGCTGCCGCCGAATGGAATGGATCTGATGAACCACCACCGAAGAAGCGTGGACGACCAGCATCGGGTAAGCCAGCTTACGTGCCATCAGGAAGGCCTCGTGGACGTCCAAAGGCCAGTCGTCGGCCGGATGTCGAAGATGATGATGATGAAGAGGATAATGACGTTGCTGAAATTGATGGAAATGATGATGATGCCGATGGTGAGGATTCCCAGGTAGAACTAGAACAAGCATCTACCGGTGGTGCTGCAGCTACGCCCAAGAAACGTGGTCGCCCATCTGTGGCCAATAAATCAACTTTAAGTGAGGACGCAGGTGCTGAATCAGCTACACCAGATGGTGCCCCGTCCAAAAAGCGTGGACGTCCATCAGGTGGTGGCAAGCCATCGGGACGACCCAAGCAAAATCAAGAAACTAGCAGCAGCGGGGGATCTAATGCTGCTGATGGCGATGGGGATGCCGATGATGAGAACAAAGATGAAACTGAGGATGCTGCATCCAAATCAGATGAAGGCGATGCACCCACCGTCGCCGATGCTGCAGAGGAGACAGCCGATTCAATTGAATATGTGTCCGATGGATTAGATTCGACTGCTGCCTAGTGGGCTGAAGATGTGGCGACTTAAGTGACATCTATATATTAGCTATTTAAGTCACAATTTATCAAGAAAAAAAACACAAAAACGAATAAGAATATCGATAACCTTTATAAGCACAAACACCCCTCCCTTCCCCCATAAAAACCACAATTTTCTGCATAAAATACGAAAGGTATTATTCCAAACCCAGAGAAATCCTAACGAAAACATTGAAAAGAATGTTTTAAATTATGTAATACAATGCATTGATTTGTAACTTCTATTAAACGATAAGAAAATAATTCAATGAACTTAAAGATTCCAAAAACGACACCTATTTAAGTTATAAATTATTCCATTTCAACGTGATTTTCCTTTACTTTGTTCAAGAATAAAACGACACGTAAATAGAATATTAGAATACAATATTTGGCAATCCTTTTTAAAACGAAGGAGAACTTTTCGCTGAAATATGAAATGAAAACCGGTTTTGCGTCCATATCCTTATCTTTCCAGATATGCATATAAACGTATATGTATGTATGTATTTAACTACCTTCGGGTACAGTCTACAAAATAAACATTTAAATGTGCAAACAGAAAGCAGTTTTTATTGCTATCTTACAGGCTATTCAAAATAGCGTAGCATTGATATTTTAAAAACATTGCTCCTCGGTCAAGAAGGAATAACCTACTTGAAAACAGATCATGTTTTCTTTTATGATAATTTTCTATAGAAGTAAAAATTCGATTAACTGGATGTTTGTGTAAAATAGCAACTTTATGATATATTCAGCTAATTGGAATCAATTGATGCAGTTCCAAGTGGCAAAATGAAAAGGAAAACTAGGTAGTCCGATAGAGTGCGCGTTTCCAGCTATTTTCGAATTTTTGCGACCATCGTATTTTGGCCGGCTTCAAAATAGCTGAAACGACAGCACTGTTGTAACAGCGACATAACAGCGGCAGAAATCAAGGTAAATGGACGTGTTTTTTTAGTATGAAAAATCGAAGAGTTTCTTGGAAAATCGAATAATTTAATTAACTGGGGTGTTTCAATTTAATGAACTTAAAATACACAATTTCTTCAAATATCGGAATGATTGGATCACTTTTGGCGTTCTTCTCATTAATTTCAGTTGCAATGGCGGCCAACAAGGAGCGTACTTTTATCATGGTTAAGCCCGATGGTGTCCAGCGTGGACTCGTTGGCAAGATCATTGAGCGCTTCGAGCAGAAGGGCTTCAAACTGGTTGCTCTGAAGTTCACCTGGGTAAGTTTTTCAATTTTCTTCGCCCACATCTCAGACCACGCGTCTATCACTCGGGCATAACCTCAAAGTTGTGACGCCGACAGGTTAGCGCGTCATCACCTCTTCTCCCATTCTCCATTTCTCTCGGTTATTTTAGAGGTCAAAATACCGGCCACATGCAACTATTAAATTGATAGCAATCAATTTATATGTACAAACATATGTACATACATACAAATATATTATATACACACTTGTTTTTTCTGCAGGCCTCCAAGGAGCTGTTGGAGAAGCACTACGCCGACTTGTCTAGCCGTCCCTTCTTCCCCGGTTTGGTCAACTACATGAACTCCGGTCCAGTGGTTCCCATGGTGTGGGAGGGTTTGAACGTTGTCAAAACCGGCCGCCAAATGTTGGGCGCAACCAACCCCGCCGATTCCTTGCCAGGTACAATTCGTGGCGATTTCTGTATTCAAGTGGGCCGCAACATCATCCACGGATCAGATGCCGTCGAATCTGCCGAAAAGGAAATCGCTCTTTGGTTCAATGAGAAGGAGCTGGTCACCTGGACTCCAGCAACCAATGACTGGGTCTACGAGTAAAACTTGTCCCCCAGCTTCAATAAATTAAATATCTATGCAGAGATTTCTCTAAAGAAGTAAAATTCCACAATTATGTATTAACTTATGTAAAATTTTCTTTATTGGATTTATTCCCATTTAAACTGAGCCCACTGGGAGGAGGGTTCCTCTGGTGGTAACACCCATTTGGAGGGTATAAAGGAACCCCAGTTTCCTTGGCTTATATAAGAGTCCCAAATGGCTCTGAAATTGAGATAATGTTCTAAAAGCACATCTTACAGTAAGATCAGTTAACTTACCTCTTCTCCACAAATGTTTTCCTTGTTACTCTTTCTGGTGCTTCGAAATGCGAGTCCTGTCCAAAGAGGACAAAATGCCACTGGCTTTCCAGGGATTTGGGTAATTCCTCCGTGTTTTCTAGCAACACCCGCTGCCACACTTGACGCATCGGTTCCAGCTGCTGGCTTAACTTGTACGTGTCTCCTCCACGAATCTCGCATAATCTCTCAAGCAGCTGGAATTTTTCCAACATATTTATGGCATCTTTACGTCGCTTCTGTGAGAATAGAACCTCTCGTGTCTTGGTTAATTTCTGATCCCCAATTGGTGGTGACTTATATAAAAGCAGTTCCTGACCAGAATCGTTTGATACCCTCACTTTCTGGGAGCCCCTTTGTTTATCTCTATTCCGTCGCCATTTCTTACGCTTTCGTTGTTGAATTCTGGCCTTGACTTGAGTCGCTGCCAGGGGCAATGCTCCTTCCAAAATTTCAAGGAGATTTGTGGTAGTCTGTTGGAGTGCATCAGTCTTGTTGCTATCTAAACTTATCTGTTCAGAGTCCAATTGTCGTAAATTGTTTATAACTTGGACAATATTTGCTTTTATTTCACTTAGTTTAATTTTATGCGGCATTTTTGCCAGATCAGTGTTGGTAAATGTCAAAGAGGTAAACAAAGGCCAACTAATATTGGAATTTTTATTAACATAATACATTACACCAGTGTCTTATTAAATCGAAAATGTTAGCAGTAAATTAATATATAATGCTTTAAATTATTAAGATTATTAAAGCAGTTTAAACTGCCAACACTGATTTGGCATCATTTAGCACCTCTGCAGCCTTGACATAGGCATCTGCCTCATGGAGATCCTTTTCATCCTCTAGATATTTCTGAAGGACTTCGAATTCCTTTTGCAGCCTGCACAATTAAATCAATGAAACATGTCACACAACATATTTTTATATCTCTTGAAATTAAGTAACCTACCTGCGCTTGGAATCCGGCAACATCATTTCGCACTCTTGAATGACTTCCTCCTGCTTGCGCAGGACATGATCATCGGCTCCATCGTTTCTAAACTTCTCTAGGCGAGCCTTTTCCAAATTCACCTCCTTCTCGTAGACTGTCTTTTCCTTGGCCAAGCGTTTAACTACACCTGTTTTAATTACCAACTGTCGAATGCGTGGATCTGTCATTTTGATAATTTAAACAGCATAAGTGTCACCTAGACACGAGTAATTGTAAAGAATCGGAGAGATTTTAGTTTAATTTCTGCTAAAATATAGGAAATTTGAATGAATTATACACAGCCGGCAAGAATGTTTTTTTTGGTTTGCTTTGTTTTTATAAATGCCGCCTGTGTGACTCATATGCTTTCATGCCTAGGGTTGTCACACTCTTTAAAAAGTTGTGGATGTTAACGTAAACTTATCGATGCCGATTTTGATTGAGATTCAAAAACAAAAACGTTTTTCTTTTAAAACGATTGATAAAAGTTTTAGATTCTTTGAACAACCAGCAACTCACTACAAAAAAAATTACATTTATTTAAAACAAGTTTCATTCACTTTCAAACAGATATTGATAAAGAATATACATATTCATATGTACATACACATATTACCTTCGGAAACATCAGATCATATAATGTCTTTTGTATATCTTTTGCCAAAATTGGTATCCCCCCACTATTAAAATTAACAAAACCCAATCATCAGTTGTGGTAATTTACGGTTAAGCTTCCTTTATTTTTCTCATCATTAAAAAGATTTCTTTATATTTCTGTTTTTGACTTTCTTTTTATCAAGCAACATGTTTTTGTTTATCGAATGAATGAATTTCTGCTGATGGATTACAAATTTGTTTTTGGTACGTCTATATAAATTCAGAGTGTTAGTGTGTGAGAGTAACATATAATGCAGTTATGGTTAAATTGTAGTTTTTATATGGGCAAATGACAAACATTTGATAAACTTTTTGGATTTGTTTTGTTGGTGTTTTGGATTAATATGTGTGGTGTGAGGTGTTGTGTTTGTGTCCGTATGCAAATGCAAAAAATGAGGCTTCGATTCGAACATTTTGAATGTAATCGAAAAACCACTTGATTATGTTTGGTTTTTTTTTTTTTTTGTTGTTTTGTTTGTTTTTAATACTTCTGAAGCATTTGTCTTTTATTTGGGAGAATTTTTGAATTCATTGCGAATGTAGTCTTTCGTTTGTCATAGGAGAGGATGGGGGGAGAAAACAGCAAGAGCAGTCATAGTGGAGTGTGTTGGTAGAGTGGTCGGGAGGATGTTTCGCATGTTCTAGGAGCAGGTGAACAAAGATGTGTGGTGAAAAGTTTATAGGCGATGTAGAGAGTTTAAAGAGAAAATTTAAAACTAAAATTATAGATTTTTAAATCGAACGCTTCCGACTTGACTTATCAAAAGTATGAAAAGTTTCATCAGTGTGTGTGTGTGTGTGTTTATGTGTATGTTTTTTAAAATCCATTGATCCTTGGTGCAAAAAAAAAAAACGGCTTGAAAATTTTTATGACGTCGATGTTAGGATGAAATGTTTCTTGTTAGATGGATGTGAAAAAAGTGTTTATGCTTTTGTGTTGATTATCTCATCGGGACAGCACACTAGCAACAGCCTATGCTAGTGTCCAGGTCGAAAATTGACGCAGATTTCCTGCGAAATGATTTCCGATGACGATACAAATTCAAATAGATGAGGGCGGCGGCGGCGGCTAATAACACTACACCTTCTTCCTGCACGTCGTGTTCATGGCAATGATGATGACCGGCAATCCTCTTTCTCACCATTGTCTGGTTTTGGTGAATTGAATGTGTGATTATTATAAATTGTAGTATTTGTTCAATTTTATATAATATTAGCATGCAGCAGTTAATATTAGTAGTTAAAGTAAATGATAATGCATCCAGAATTGTTGACACGGATACGGATTTTGTTTGTCCTGAACATCGTTGAATAGATGATGATAATATATATTTAAGATGTATTGTTGTTATAGTTGGTATTGTTGGTGTTGTTGCTATTATTGATGTTGCTCTAGCCGTTTGTTGTTGGATTTGAGTGATGTTGTTGTTGTTGTTAATGGTTTTGTTGCTGTAGGTCTGCTGGCACCCTAGTTATTTCTTCTTCTGTGCCTTCTCAGCGGCTTTTGTTACCTTGCCCGAGGTCGTCTCCTTAAAGTTGACCGACTTGATAACACCAACAGCCACGGTCTGACGCATATCGCGCACAGCAAAACGACCAAGCGGCGGAAACTCCTGGAAGCTCTCAACGCACAACGGCTTACTGGGCACCAATACAATAATTGCCGCATCTCCCGACTTAATGGCCTTTGGCTCAGTTTCTGTAGTTTTGCCGGTACGACGATCGCACTTCTCCTTAATCTCGGCAAACTTGCAAGCAATGTGAGCCGTGTGGCAATCCAAGACAGGAGTATAACCATTGGCTATCTGCCCAGGATGATTTAAAACAATAACCTGCAGCAAAATAGAAATAAATCAATATAAGAAAACTGAGTAAAATGTAATCTAGGGCTTACCTGAGCGGTAAAATCGGCTGCTCCACGTGGAGGATTATTCTTGGAATCACCGGCCACATAACCACGTCGCAATTCCTTAACGGACACATTCTTCACATTGAAGCCCACGTTGTCACCCGGCATGGCCTCGGTTAAAGCTTCGTGATGCATTTCAACGGATTTCACCTCAGTGACCAGATTAACGGGGGCAAAGTTGACAACCATGCCTGGAAATGGAAAATATTAAAAGCTGCATCATACATGCACACAAATTGCCACCGTGTGGGTGTTACCCAAAGGGTGTATTACAAGAGCCATTGCCTTATGCCGTTCTCGCCGGTAGCGAGAGAATTGCATACATGCGCAAGACTTCGCGACACATCGCGTCACTCCATAACAACGACCTATATTATTCTTCGGCTAACCGGCGGCAGAAACCGTTTAGGGTAAGGAAATGCATATAAAAAGCTCGAAAAACCTAGATTCCCTAGTTTATAGAATGTGTGTGGCATATGTCTCGTATTAGCAAGGAACTAGGGAGGGGTCCGACCGGGTGTAACTAACACCACCCCATGACGCATCTTTACTATCTAGAAAGTAGTGTTTTTTTTTTTTTACAATTCAATACTATTTCACTTACCTGGTTTAAGGATGCCCGTCTCCACACGTCCCACCGGTACTGTACCAATACCACCAATCTTGTAGACATCCTGCAAAGGTAGACGCAGTGGCTTATCGGTGGGTCGCTGGGGTGGCAATATTGCGTCCAGCGCATCAATCAAACATTTGCCCTCCCCCTTGCCTTCCTTACGCTCAACGGTCCAGCCCTTAAACCAGGGCATCTTCTCTGATGCCTCCAGCATGTTATCACCATGCCAACCAGAAATGGGCACAAATGCCACCGAGGCGGGATTATAGCCGATTTTCTTAATATACGAAGAGACTTCCTTTTTGATTTCCTCATAGCGAGCCTCGCTATAGGGCGGCTCAGTCGAGTCCATCTTGTTGACGCCCACAATTAGTTGCTTGACACCCAAGGTAAAGGCCAGCAGGGCATGTTCACGTGTCTGCCCATTCTTAGAAATGCCAGCCTCAAATTCACCAGTGCCGGCAGCAACAATTAGTACAGCGCAATCAGCTTGAGAGGTACCAGTAATCATGTTTTTGATGAAATCTCTATGGCCAGGAGCATCAATAATGGTCACATAGTACTTGGCGGTCTCGAATTTCCATAAGGCAATATCGATGGTAATACCGCGCTCACGCTCCGCCTTTAGTTTATCCAATACCCAGGCATACTTGAAGGAACCCTTGCCCATCTCCTGAGCCTCCTTTTCAAATTTCTCGATGGTACGCTTATCAATACCGCCACATTTATAGATCAAATGGCCGGTGGTAGTCGATTTGCCAGAATCGACATGGCCAATGACAACAATGTTGATATGAATCTTCTCCTTGCCCATTTTCGAGTTGATTCTAAGCTAAGCTAGTTGTACGATAATAAAGTTATATAAATAAACATCAAAATTAAATGACTCGACACAGAAAAAAAAGACAAAGAATGGAAGAGGAAAATATACACACATTTATCCTTAAGAATCTCAAGTCTTACCTGAATATTCGATTTCTCTGATGTACGCTCTGTGGATGCCTCAAACTGATTACAAATTCCACCGATAGATGTTAGGTATAATCCTAGAAATGGTACAATTAATATGTATTTGCCAATTTTAATTATATTTTATTTAGCTTTTCTCAGAGTCTACTAAGGCAAACGACCTAGCCAGACGTTCGTTCATTAGTCAATGCCCGGAAAATCTACACTGAAAAGTCGCAGCTCTTCTGTAAAAGCCGACAAAAAAAATCAATAATCCCCAGACAGAAAATAAGCCCGATGAGAGCTTTCAAGCCGAATGAACGAAAAGCTGATGCATCATTCCACGACCACCATCATCCTCATGCCCTAGCATAACGGACAACAAATTGTCGTAGCTAAAAGCCAAAAAGGATGAAACACCGTTAGCACCCATCTTTCTCTCTTTAGCCGGCCGGCCGGGCTTTGCTAGTGGGAGGAGGAGAAGTACAAGGAGTATGAGTGAGAGAGTGAAAGTTATATGCGAAAATTCAATTAAAAATTATTACGAAATATGCAGAAAAATCAATGCTGCTACTGCTGTTGCTGAACCTGATGGAAAGCATCGGCATGCGCTTTTCCGTTTCTCTCTTTCTATCCGTCTACGGAGACGGAAACGAAAAGAAAATTCGCGAAAAAGGGTGCAGAATTGCAACTCATAGGAACAAGAGTAAAAAGTACGTGCAAGAGAGATGATGCAAAGAGACAAAAAGCAGGAATAGGAAAGAGCAAGAAGTCTCTATGGGGCGTTGTGATTTATATTCTATTTCTACCCTAGAAACAAAATTTTCACTTGCAACTTGATTTATTTTTAAAGAAACGACCATTTTAAATGGAAGAAGAAGAATAGGCAGTACAAAAGGGAATGCAAAATATAAAAATACTTTTGGCAAGCAGAAGCACACACACAGAAACACATTTACATACTGATTGCACTGCAGGGGAACAGAAGAAGTAGAGAAATCTGCATGGCATATGTCACTTTACTTATAGATTACTATGGAAATGCATAAATTTGCATGAGAAAAGTGAAATTAGCAACTTAATTTCCTCCATTTTATGTTTCTGCATAATTTTGACAACCATTTCGTGACGCCATTTTGGAATGCCCAAATTACACTTTACCAACAAAATTTTTATAAAATCTGTCACATCAAGACCTAATTGATTTGTTTATTAACAAATTTCAATAAATTTCAACACTAGTCCGGCTTATTATGCAAAAATATCCGTATAATTACCAGATACCGGCCGGCGTTTGCATTACAACTTTCACACGCCTTTACACACACTCACAGGGCAAAAACGCTTAATATTTATAAATAATATTTAGCTTGGCTGGATTTACACTTGATTTATTAACTGGCACACACAATATCGATCGATGCTTATTAAATTTTCCTATAATTAAGGATTTATCTAGCCAACAGCCGCACAGAGTCACAGAGCCGTGCACTTACCTTGAAATCTGAAAACGGAAAGGCCGAGAACGAACTTGTTCAAACTTTCGATTTTTCAAAAAACAACCGTCGCACTGGGAAAAATTATCGACTACCGACCGGCACCGGGAGAAAAATTTGACGGATTGAATGAAATTTTCAGGGATTATATATTAAATCATGCCTGATCGAATGGGATACCGTGCATATCGAGCTGTGAGCTGTCAGAGATAATGACAAAAAAGTGTGTCCTTTGTATGTATGTAAATCGCAAATTTTTTTTGTGTGAGGAAAATGCGAATTTCTCGAAAACTGGTATTTGTGGAGATACTTATGAATATGTGGAGAATAAACTCCAAAATACTTAGATCTTAATACTTCCAATGCTTAAAACTGTCCAAAAGTTTATAATATTTGTAGATAATGTTATTATTAATAAATTTAATCTTTATTTGGTTCAAAAAAGTCAGTTAACAACAAAATAATTGAATTTAAATTCAAAAAAGTTAACAGAGGGTTAACAGCGACTGTCGCTAAGTCGACATTAACAGACCGTCGATATTTTTATGGACATCGAATTTCTATGCAGTTTTGCAGATACAACAACAAAATGCTGTAAGCAAACCATTAGATATGACACACGTTATAAAATAGCTATTTTTTAGTTTTTTCCAAATGACCCGCCAAATCAAAAATGGATGTAAAATTAATATTCTTGAAGTATTTTTTATTGAATATAAGAACTTAGAAGATAAGATTATTACATATCTAGTCGTTGGCGTAAATATCCGTTTTTATTGTCTATTTCCATTCACTGTCCGACTCATACTCCGGCCAATCTGGTTTTTTACCCAAAGGCAGTTTTTTTTGTTCCAGGAAGACATTAAACTGTTCGGGAATGGCCATAAATCGTCGGATTTTGATACGGAATTGCCTCCACGTCCATTGGCCATAATTGCGTCTATCTGTGACCATGGCATTGTAGTTGAACTTGTGCTTGTTCAGAAAATAGCTCAGCTCTTTAATGACACCTTTGGGCAGTCTGAGAGAAACGAAAGATTTAATTTATTAGGCAAAAATGACCAATATATATTTATAAATGAATAAATTTACCTGAACTCTGGATCAGCCCGCTCGCTGGCCATCTGTTCTAGCTCCTGGACAACATGACCACGTTTAGGCTCTCGACTCTCCTCATCTTTAGACCCGTTTAATGCCCTGATCTCTTCTTCGTCCATTTCCTCCTCTACAAAACCATTGACAATTTTAACTGTTTGAAGTCGTTCCCTTTTATAGTTGGGAATAGCCAAAGCTTTGTTGGGATCACTGGCTAATCCCATTTCAGTGAAATTAGTACCCACTCGCTGGCCTTCCATCCACATTTTTTTCAATGCGGGACTGCAAACGAATAGAACAATCAAAATGTATAAATTTCTTGACTTTCATGCACAGGTAAGACTTACTCTTTGATTTTTCCGGTAGAGTTGCGTGTTTTGTTTAAGGTCTTGCGATTGACATTATAACGATAATGCTTGCGAACATGATTCTTGCGGATTTTCATAATAACTATTTAAATTATAGGTGGTATGAATTAAATAAAGCAAACCAAAACAAATTGCGATTGCACGTGTTGTCTGTTTGTTTTTAATAGCATCGTTTGCGAGCGCTGTTATATTTATAGCATCATTTTCGAGTTCTGTTAAATTTATAGCACCACATTTACTTATTATCATCAATTATCGATAAATGAATATCGGACTTAACCCGATGAACGAAAAATAACAATTGATAAAATATAATTTTGTTTACCGGCATAGCAATCAAAATCAGGAAGACAGAAAAAATATATTGGAAAGATGCGCGATGAAATTCTGGACCCCAACAACTTGGTTAAGAACCGCGAAATTCTCTACCGGTTAATGATAAGGTAAAAACAAAACCACTAACCCTGATTTTTGAAGATTGTAATTATTCCAACACTACAGTCAGTTGATGTACGATGGCCTGGAGAAATTTGCCATGGAACTTTCCATGTTGGTCAAGGCAGATCAGTGTGCTCCAAGTGAGCGATTGTTACATGTTATGATAGCCGGCATGCAGACACTATCAGACAAGGACAAACCGATTTCGGATGATGTATTACCCGGCATAGATTTAGAGTTTGAACCAGAGGCTTCCGCTCTAGCACCGGAGCCGCACTCCTATGAGACGGCATATGTAACATCACATAAACAGGCCTGTAGAGCTGGAGCATTCAGTTATGATGGCAGCTTGGTTGCTACTGGCAGTGTGGATGCCAGTATTAAGATACTGGATGTGGAGCGGATGCTGGCTAAATCGGCACCCGAAGATGTTGAACCAAGTCGCGAACAACAAGGCCATCCGGTTATACGGACTCTATATGATCACACCGATGAGGTGTCTTATCTGGAATTTCATCCTAAGGAACACATTTTGGCCTCAGCCTCACGTGATGGCACCGTTAAGCTTTTTGACATAGCCAAGCCATCGGTAAAGAAGGCCCACAAAGTGTTTACTGACTGCGAGCCCGTTTTGTGTCTATCTTTCCATCCAACTGGTGATTACATGGCCATTGGTACAGAGCACAATGTGCTACGTGTCTATGATGTCCACACAGCGCAATGCTTTGTCAGCGCGATACCTTCGCAGCAACATAAGGCTGGTGTTACGTGTGTGAAATATGCGCCGACAGCTAAATTCTATGCCACTGGTAGCTTTGATGGTGACATCAAGATCTGGGATGGCATTAGTGGTCGTTGTATAAACACAATAGCCGAAGCTCATGGCGGAGCGGCCATTTGTTCTCTTGAATTTACAAGAAATGGCAAGGTAAGTCCAACTATGATTTATATTAACAGTTTTGAGTTGATTTTCATGTCAATTGTATTTGCAGTATTTGCTCTCGTCGGGAATGGATTCATTGGTTTACCTGTGGGAACTGTGTACAAGCCGGCCCATACAAACCTATACGGGCGCCGGAACTACTGGAAAGCAAGAGCATCAAACTGAGGCCGTTTTTAATCACACCGAAGATTACGTTCTATTTCCCGATGAAGCAACGACCTCGCTTTGCTCATGGAATTCACGAAATGGGTGTCGCCTGACATTGAACTCTCTGGGACACAATGGAGCTGTGCGATATATCACCCATTCGCCGAACTCGCCAGCTTTTCTTACCTGCTCCGATGATTTTAGAGCCCGATTTTGGTATCGTCGTGTCAATAATCAATAATAATTTTAAGACGATTTAAGATAAAAAGTATCTGGATTTTTGTTCACACAAAAGAGACCACAAAAAATATATATATAAACATAAAAATGAATCGATTAAATGAAGACTGATTAAAGGATCTCTTTTTTTTATAGTATGGTAAGTTTTCCAATTTTTGTATCCATCCTATTGATGATTACTACCTTTCCAGAATCAGTTGAAACATCCTTAACCTTCATACTTCTCCCAATATAAAAGTAAGGTCGTTTTGATTTTCAATTTAAATATTTCATAAATTTGTATTTATTTTCAAAAATTCGCTTAAATTTGTTGATGATTTTTCATTAGACTAAATTGTATAATATCTATATTGATTGAGCGCACGTAATTAAGTTTAAGTCGTAATGGTTGCTTTAAGTAAATAATTAGAATCAAAATACTTAATACCAAGAGTTTCAGTTAGCAAGTTTCTCTTCTCGCATCTTTTCTTTTCATAAATATCGGTTGGAGTTTTCTTCACTGGAAGTCCTTTGCGCATTTTGTTGTACATATATGTATGTAAATTGGAACATTTCTTATTTATGTATATATATATATAGATATAGTTATAAACTATAGTATATTTATTTGATTCTAGTTAAAACCTAATTAAGTAGTTGATAATTAAGTTTACAACATTGCTGTTGGCCATCGGATCCCTAACTTTGTGGTGGGACATAATCCATACCTATCCGGGCCGTGAACTAATTCTTTATAAAATTGCACAAATAGCCAATACATTTGATTTCATTTTGTCATTGTTACGAAAACATGATCAAACGAACAATTTATACTACGCACTTTGAGTATTTAAAAAATTTAAACAAAATTAATATGTACAACAAAAACAAAGAAAAAAAAAAAAAAAAACTAATAAAGTGAAAAACTAAATTTAAAAAAAAGTTTAACAAAAATCACAAAAGAAATGATAAAGGAACGCAAGACATTCGATTAATCGTCGGTCAATATCTATGTATATGGCGTCCAACTCAAGTATAAAAATTAAAGCGAAAGTTACAGTTCGGTGTAGTAGTAAATTTACATATAATAAGATTACTATCATCTATTACTTGCGTACTTATATAGTGTAAACACTTATTTAAGGCTTAAGGCATTCTGGACGGAGCTTGGTATTATTAATATTTAAATAATTAACTAGATAAAATTAACTAATATTAGCATATTATGATTAACACTATTTAAAAAATGTTGCGTTGCGTTTGATAGTTGTTGAGTGATTGCTTTGTTTTGTTGAGTTTGATGAAGTATTTTTACAGTTTAAGTCCTAGTTTACTGTGCGTTCCATGTTCAAACGAGAGTCTTTACGTTGCTGTTTGTGCGGTGGTAGCCAATGGGAGGCTCTTGCCCTCCGCCACCGCACATAGACTGGGTGGTGATGGCGACGGAGATGGTGAGATCTGTATCTCATTTTTAATAATGACATCATTTTGTAAACTTAGCATAGCCGCCGCTGCAGCAGCCGGCTCATGTTCTTCCAATTCATCGTGCTGTTCCTGCTTAACTTCGGGCAGTAGTAACGTATTATCTTGGCAATCGAAGGACGTGCTCAATTGCTGGTCTTGTTGTTGGTGCTGCTGCTCCAATTGTAGTTGATATTGTTCCTGCTGTTGTTGCTGTTGTTGATAGTGAAGTGATGCCTGCATATCGCCAGCTGCGGCAGCTGTTATTAAATACTTTAAAGGACTGAAACCCAAATCCTTGGGCGGCGTAAAATTCTCATGCGTCATCTTCAGATGATTTTTCATTTTATCCGGCCGTGAGAATTCCTTGGAGCACACTGGACAAGGAAACACTTTGCGATGCTTGCCCTCGTGATAAAGAAATGCATGTCGCTGGAAACTGTACTTATTCTTAAATGTCTTTTGCATATTCTCCTTGGCGCACTCGGTACATCGATAGACACCTTCCACAACGCTGGCATACCGAAATAGATCGAGTCCACGCACAGACATTTCCGTAAGATGTTCAGCCTGATCGTCCAGCGTAGACTGAGCCTTGCGCCGTACACGCCGACGTTGAATGGGACGTTTAGGTGTACTCGTTTTTCCTCTTGGCGTGGCAACAACATCTGCAATAGTGGCATCAACGCTGTTGGCTTGTGGCTGTTCTGGCTGATAACCGGGTAGTCCAGCGTTCTCATCGGCTAATGTAGGCATCTCATGGTCGGTGGGCTCATCGCATTTCTCAAAAAGTTCCAGATCATCATCCAAAAATTGTTCTCCTCCAGTGGGTGATGGCTGTTGCTGGTGCTGGAAATTTGCAGCCATATGCATAAGAAGATGATGATGCAATTGATTGCCATTGTTCCCGCTGGTACTGCTACTGGTATCGTTTATTGCCGCCTGATGCTCAGCTGCATTGGCCAAGGAATTTAGAGCAGTAGTTTCCTCTTGACTTCCATCTCGTCTTGTCTCATTGGCAATTTCCTCAACAGCTGAGGGGACGATGACAGGTGTAATATTGCTGCTGTTGCTAGGGATGGTAGTGGGAGTGCTACTGTTGCTGCTACTACTGATGCTGATTGGTTCCGGATCTTTGGCCCCACTGCGTAACTGCTGTTTAAGCAAAGAATTGCTACTCTGCTGTGGTGTTTGTGATGGCTGTAACGATGCTGATGTCTGTTGTAGTGTTTGTTGCGTGGGAGCAGGCTTAATGGGGCGTATCTTTAGGCCAAGTATAGTTGGCAAATGAACAGCGGCCATGCCAGCAGCTGTAGTAGAATTTTCATGGACTTCAGGGCTTATTGTAACCGGTTCCGCAGCGGAAATTGTCGTGGTTGTCATGGAGCCAAATAGACGTTGCGATAGTTCTGGTGTGGCTGTGAAAGAGCAAAGATTATTAATAATTTATTATATTTTTAGAGAATTGAAACATTATTCTAATCCCCATTTAAGTTTTACTTAGACAATCAAAGAATAAGGCAAAATGCGGATTGGATTTTCCTTTTTCAAAAGTGTTTTCTTTTTTTTTTGCGTGTGTATTTTTATTTCTCTCTTCTCTTTTTCAGTTAAATCGTATTCCATAATAAAAATAGATTATAACAAAAATTAGTTTGATAAGATGATTGATTAATATTGATTGTGATTTACTATATTTTGTAAGTTGTAATTGTTAAACATAAAATGGATTTATTTTTTTTGTTTGTTTTCATTTTTTTTTTTCTTTTTGATTGTGTGGTATATTGAATTGAAAGCGAAACGGTTAACGATCGAAACGGTTACGATAGATTTGCCACCAAACCGTTTCTGGCAATTTTCTCACAATTATCTTGGAAGGGGAAATTCATTATGGATTTTCTTATTTGTGTGTGTTTTTTTTTTTTTTTGTATTATTACTTTCTTGTGGTTTCCTTCATATATATTCTCTTTGGGCATCAAAAGCATGACTGTTTTATATATCTATGCATTATATAGAATAGTATATGCATATACTTATCTATATATATGTATGTTTGTATAAAAAATAAAATTCTCGTCTAGTTTTCGAGTGTTTTTTAATAGTTTTCAACATATATATATATATAATGTTTCTTTTTTGTTTTTGAAAAGTGGAGCGAGAAAATTGCTAAAGATGTTTGGGATGTTCTTCTTTACTTGTGTTTTTGTTTTCTTCTTTTATCTGAATGTGAATCAGTTATAAATATACAAAGTAGAGACTAAAATTAAAAGTAAAATATATAGTACATACAACATATTCTGTCTGTGTGTCTGTGTGTGTGTCTGTGTAACAGGGAAAACGGTTTCAGTTTTTCTCTTTTTGTCATCAATTAACGCCAAAATAAAAGTTGGAAAGTTTCAATTGTTGTTTGTTTTGGAAAATCTCTTCTTATGTTTCTTATTGTTTTGTCGTTTGCAGTGAGCGGCTTATAAACTAAATTGCACTAGCTACCACTAAATAAAAAATTAAAAACAAAAATATTTATTAATAAATTAGCGTACGCAGCTCGATTGATGGTTCATGTTTTATTTAAAGTTGAACAAATTGTTTGATTTTTCATTCTCTCTGTGTGTTTGTCTGTTTAAAATCATTTTAAATCTTTCTTTTTTCTTGTGTTTTTTTTTTGGAGATCGTTTTGTATTATCTTTTATTTAAATCGGAATTGCTCTCGATTTCGTTACACAAACTAAATACATTTTTAGCTCAATCAAGTTAACCGTTTAAGTTTATTTTATAAGAACATAAAAATATGGAAGATTCGAAACGGGCATTTGTGTGTGTAAAACGAAAGTGAGAACAATCTCGAATTGGTTTTTGTTTTTTTTGTTTTTTGTTTTGATTGCTGCTATTTGATTTGAATTTAACTTGCATTTTGATTTAATTTTTCATTTCATATATTCTTTTTCTTTGGCGATAATTTAAGCCTCCGATATACAACGTAAATTTTAAATTTCTTTTAATTAATTTATAAATTACTTTATTAATAACATTATTGTATTATTAATTATTGTATATTATTGTTGCTGTTACTATATTGGTATTTTTTTTTCTTGTGTTTCGATATGTTTTTTTTGTTTTGTTTTTGTTGTCGATCACACAATTCGGACGAAACATTTGCAATCTTTCGTCGTCGGAAATTGTTGTGCCATATATATATATATTAGAGTGGAGATTAGGTGTGTCTGTGGGTGTTTGTTTGGGGGCGGGATGTGGTGCGGTTGTTCGCTGGGTTTTATATTTTTAACCCAGACTCCAATTTTTAACTAGCTTCATTTGAAGGCAACAAGGTAGATTTGCGCTCCCTCTCGCATTATTTAAATCTTACATACTTAATGATACGCATTATTTTGCTGTTGTTGTTGTTAATTTTTGCAGTTTTGTTTTGTTTTTTTTAGTGTATAAATTAATTAATAGATGCTACAGGCTACGTGTATACCATTCAATGCATATATATATATATATATATATATGTAAGTATCTATATATATTTATAGATATCATATAGTTATAATTAACTAAAGTGCTGTAAATTTAGTTTAGGCTTAGAGTTTTCTTTTGTATTTTTTTTTTTTTTTCGGGTGTTTAGTGTAACATTATTCCCCGTTACATTCATTTCTTGTTCTTATTATCAATTTTCATTTCTTTTTTGTAATAAGGCCGCTATGGTGTGTGCAAATGAATCGTATATGTTTTGTACATTACTGTACATAGTACAAAAAATTACCATATACAGGCATTACTTCGTCGTATGGTTGTATTTGTAATATAGGATTGGATTAGAGGGTGCGCGCGTATAAACTAAAAAAAAACTAAAATCTGTGATAAACAATAGTTTCAAGACAAAAGTTGTTTGTATATATATATACATATATATATAAGTATATATATAAAAAAAATAATAGGTAATCGTAATAATTGCACAACATAAAAATTAACTTTCAACAAACACAGAAAATCCATGCAGAGATTTCTTTGTTGCCGCCGGCATTGTTTAGTCACTTCAAATCCAAATCAAATCAAAAAAAATAAAATAAAATTAAACAAAATTAACAACAAAAATATAAAGCGCCTGGCGCTGATCGCTTGCTATCTGTCCTTTCCGTCGGCGATTATCCTATTCTCCATTTTGGAATATGCGGCTACTGTTTGAGTGTGTTTAGATGTGGATCTGTGTGTGTGTATGTGTCTAGGAGATTACTGCGCCGCTGCGGCTGGTGCTGGAGGCACTGCCGATGTGGGCAGCGGCCCCAGCGAACCGCTAGACGAAGAGGTGGACGACGACGATGAGGTGGACAGTGCATTGCTTGTTGTGGCAGGGAGCGATTGATTCGAATTCTGCGCACTTAGATCAGGTGGAGGTGGTGTTGAGCCCACCGATACACCCAGACCAGATTGATTGGCCAAACTTGCGGCGGCGGCCAGCGCATTTGATGGATTCTCAATTTTGTGTATAATCTTCACATGCGCCGTCATATTATCTTTGCGCGTAAATTCCTTAAAGCAGAACGGGCACGGATATACCTTCACATTGCGCTTATGCGAGGTGACATAATGCCGACAGAAGTTGCTAATGTGCGTATAGACGCGGGAGCAGACTTTGCAGCGATACGTATGCTCACCCTCTTTGGTACAGTAATCCCGCACAGAACCCTCCGCCTCGCCCTCGCCAATATTACTGCTGAGATTGAGTTTGGTTTTAACAGCGGGCGTACCGCTGCTGCCAGAGCTCAGATTTGGTGTACTGCCGCTTAACGAGCCGGCTTTAAATTTAAAGCCATCGCTACTATTATACATATCGAGGTAGTCCTGGCTGGAGAAAACGCCCTTTACATCTCCATTTGCCTGCTGTAACTGTTGCTGCAGCTGCTGCTTGTTGAGCTTTGGCCGTTTTGGCACACGCTGCTTGGTAGTTGCCATCGACGAGGAGGAGGCGGGCGACGCCAGTGGCGTAGAGGAGGCATTCGCTTTGCCAATTGGCGTCAATTTCGGTATGCTAACCATTGATTTCACCTGCGCACCACCTGCAGCCATGCCAATGATGTTCAATTTCAATCCACCAGCTCCAGTTGCGGCAGAGCTGGCCGCCAGAGCGGCTGTATCGGCTTGATGTTTGCGTTGCGCTGCTATAAGAAAAGCTTGCTGACGGGCCTGTTCATTGAGGTGGTGATTGTTGCCATCCGTTTGATCCTGTGTCGGCGAATTGTTATCAGGCAGGGGATTATATTTAAATTCCACAGGCTCATCGTATTCATCCAGCATTAGTTGAGGCTCCATATATGATGCATCCATTGCATCGCCATCGCTATCATTACCATCTAAGAAAGAGAAAGGAATCAATATATATATACATACTGAAAATAATTCGATATGTTTGATGTGTGGTGTGTATATGCAGTGTGTGCAGGATGTATGCAAGAGAAAGGCAAAAAAAAAAAAAGAGAAGTATTTAAAGACATCGTCGAGTTTCAAATCGGATCGGAAAAGCTATAGGGATTTCAAGCCATTCGTTTTTTTTTTCTGTACTTTGCAACGCGTTTTCGATTTCGAAATTTGACGAAAAGTTTGTAATAAAAAAAATGTATATATAAATTTTATTTCAAGTGGAGAGGTTGGTGGTGAAGGTGGTCATGAGGTGCTGCGATGTTTTGTGATGCTAAGCGGCTTTTCTTCGAACTTGTTTTTGTTGCTGCTGTTGCTTTTTGATTCGCCTTTTCTTTTTGTGTTCTTTTTGCGCGGGTAAAAAGGAAATTTTGAAAAAAATTCGTTAGTTGCTGGATTTTGGATTTAGATTTTTCTTTTCATTCTTTTTCACGTCGGCCATTAATCCCTGTGAGCTCAACCCGATTTTCAACTTCACAAATCATCTCATCAGATTTTTTTTCATTTCAATTTTTTTTTTTTTTGCATTTCTTTGGCATCATCCTAGTTTTTTTTTTTTTTTTGGGACACTCACCTGCCGACGGATAAGTTGATGCCGACGTTATATGATTTCACTGATTACTTTTTTTTCACTAGATTATGTATATGATATATAGGAACCGGACGCGTGTTTTCTTTCTTGTTTGAATCGTATCAATATCCCTTTTTAGCTTTTCCGATATTCGAATTCGAAATTCGTTCGTGGCCGATGCCCGAGAGATGATGGAGATTTTCGTATGTACAAGATGTAACGATTATTTTTTACTTTTTTTTTAACTTTGATTTTTTTGTTTTGTTTTTTTCTTTTGTAGTTTGGTGCACATGACAAATATTATGGAATATATATATATATAGATATAATTGTTATATTGATTGGTTGATGATGTGTATGTTTTTTTTTTTTCTTTGCCTTACATGCTATGTGGGGCAAGAGATGATATTGATCTTAAAATTAAGGTCTGCCAATTGACTTTACAATTTGTTAAGTAAAGTTAATGCTTGGGGGGAGGCGAATGATAATGAAAATTTGGACTTACCGGAAGTGCTGTTATCCTCATGCTGTTGTTGCTGACTCGCTCGATGATCTTTGGCATTCTTTGATCGCTTTGAGGGTATTGAGGAATCGCGACTTTCCTGTTTATCAAATTTTTTAAGATGTTAGAGCCTTATTTTCTCTTCTTTAACAAGTTTACTTACATTCAGATCATCATTATTGCCAGATTCTTGTTGATTGTCATCGGAGCCATCATCGTTAGAGTCATTGCCCAATTTGCCATTGCCCATATCGGAGGATTCATGCATCATGGCTCCGCTGGCCTCACGCTCAAAATCATCGTAATCATTGCCCGTGCCATTTGAACTGCCCGATAGCTTACGAGGCCGCCCCCGTTTACGTTTGGGCATCAGTGCGGAGCTTAACAACGATGGCTGCTGTTGCTGCTGATGTGTCCCCATTGTGGGGTTACTTGCTGTTGCTGTGTTGTTTGCCAACAAATTGGCCTGTGAGCGATTTCGCTGTTGAGGCACCAGGTACGGCTGAATGCGCTGGAGTTGCGGTGGTGCCGGTGCACTTTCCGCTGGCGAGGGTTTATCATCATTGACTTCAGTGAGGCCCTTAATGCGAAGACTCTCAGCCACACGCAGGAAGGCGGTTAGACGCTCTTGATCCACCGATACTTCACCGCGATACATGAAATCTAGCAATGATTTCATATCCGAATAGGGTACATCTTTCAATATGACAATTGGATGATTTTCCGGATGATTCATAAATAGAGCATTAAAATATGGACTGCAGGCGGATAGCACCATCTATTCAAATAATAAATAAATGAATAAAAAAAAAAATTAGAATTAACACTTTCATCTTATTAATTATTTATTTCATTCTTTTACCTTGTGTGCTTTTAGGTATTGCCCTTCGACGGCCAGCGTCACATCTGTAAAAGTTTCTGCGTGTAGCAACTGATCAAAGACTGAAAGCAGATTGGTCTGATGATTGTTCCAGCGCAGACAAAATCGTTGGGATGCCATCTTCATTTGGAAGCCGTTTTGAGGTCGCTGCTTTGCGCGTTCACGTGTTAATCACTCAGCAATCGTTAATAATTATGAACAATGATTAAAAACCGAATATCCTTTCTGTTTGCCGTTGCTAAACATTAAATTCCAGGCCTTCTGCAATCAAAAGGAAACAATCATTTAGCAGAGGATACAATTTATAATGGGAGTTTTTCCATATAGCTTTATGCTGTTGTTGTCGTCGTTACTTGCTGTCGTCACACTATCATACAGACAAATTAAATGCAAACAAAATTTAATTTAACAGACGACCCGCTAGGTCAACACGGCCGTCAAAAGGTTCGAGTCCGAGTCCGAACACATACACAAACAGACATACGCACACACACACACACGAACGCCGACGAGAAGGAAAATAACAACAACAACAACAACAAAATAAATGAGGAAATCTAAATGGAAATGGAAATTTCAAATGTGTTTCAAATGGGCAAATTACAAAACCAACAAGCACACCAGCGATACCCGTAGATCGTTAGTGGAGAGATATAGAGAGGAGGCGGATAAAGAGAGAATGAAAGAGGATAGCAAGCGAACAAATGGAACTCTTGCACTGTGGGTCAGATTGATTAGCTCTTGCTCATAAATAAATGCAGTCTTTTCTGATTTCATATACATAGGACTTTTTGTAATCTAATGTAAATCAAACATTAGATTTATAAAAAATCTTACAATTTTCATACTTCAAAAGATACTATTATTTTTAGCTAGAATTACAAAAAGTGAAGATTTTCCAAGCATATTGTTTAAACATTAATCAAATTTGATGGCGGTTTTTAGTGTTGAGCTAAAAAAAAAAAGCGGAAAATGACATGTTGTCATCTCTATTGAGATTTTTGTAACTATTGCTAATTCAGTCATTCGTTTATAATTTATGAATGATATTTCTTAAAAACTGGTCCAGTGTGCGATAACAGCAGAAACAGTTTCAGTCTGTAAGCGAGCAAGTTTGTGTGTGTGTGTGATTTGACTTGAAATCTTGCCAAAGGGTGTAGAAAGGAATAAAAAAGGAGAAGCGAATCGGGCGCGAGTGAAGCACGAAACAACAACAGCCCTAATAATTTCACATTCAAGTAGTATTCCTTCTCGGTTTTGTTTTAATTCCAATGTCAAAATCCTTAAACAAGCTGTGTCTTGTACGATATTTGCCCTGTTTTAGATTTTCTGTTTCTTAATTATCGCTTTGCCGCTTTTGTTCTTATTCACAGGCACTAGCACAATCTCACAATTCCAATAATATTTTTGTTCTTTGGCGTTCTTTTTTAAGCAGTTTCACTTTATCCATAACAAAACAGTTTTTGTTTCACACTTTTTGTAGTTTGTTTGCAATGGTTATTGTTACTTTTTCTTTTTTTTGTTGTGTTGCACTTGTTCAAATCAATTTGAATGGCGGGGCCCCCGCCATTCACTCCGAGAGAAAGAGAGAAATTGAAAACAAGAGCGCGTTCACGAAGCGAGCACAAAACAACACACAACAGTTATTCGAAAAGCTCTCGAAAGCTTTGGAGCAACAAATGATCATCTTGTTAAAAATTCAATGAAATTGTTTTTCTCACTCTTAACAATTTTTGCTTTTCTTTTTGCTTACTTTTGTTGTTTCAATTTCTTGCATGTATGTAATTTATTTTTATTTTACTTTATTTATTTAATACTGCTCTCGCTCGCGGCAAATTTCGGGACCCGCGGACACGTCCTTACTCGAGCACTGTTAAAATATAAATACGATTTCAAAAATTAAAAAGAGACTCGTTCTCTTAAGAGTCATTTGGTACTGTTAAGAAGGCGACTGCGCAGCCCGCAGGACGTCGACGCAGGAGTCGACTGCGCAGTTACGAACACTACAAAACACAGGCACACATACACGGTCACACATGGACACACATGGACTCAATTCTGCCGCCTGATAAGCAATGTGTGTTTGTATGTATGTACATATATACGAAATGTTTAAATTGTAAAGAATTATTTATTAATGACGATATTCTGATGAAAATTGCTAAAGCATCCGTAATACAAATGCAGTAATATTGTAGCAATATTGTGATCCTCAAATGGCAATTCGGTTATATGTTGCTACTCATTTTTGAGTTCTTTTTAAGGGTGGGCGGCAGAGATCACTTTACAAAAAGACCAAAGAATACTTGCGCTTATTTTTACACCCCCTTACACACACACATTTATATGCAATACATACGCAGCCACATACATTTGTATGTGGAATCAATGGGCGGCTGAATTATCTCTACAATGGAAAATCGTAAAATTGCTACGCTGGTGCACACCTTTTCTTTCCGCTTTGCGGTATTCTCCGTTCACTGCAATTCCTTTTACTTTTCCTCTTCTTCTTTTACACTTTTTATTCAATTTAAACTTTTCTTGCTGATGTTGTTGTTGTTTTCCCAGTGGAAATTTTCACAAACAGTGCGCGAGTAAATGCTAGAGAGATAGCAACAGGGGGAGGAGGAGGGCGAGGGCGATGGCTATCGTACCAAACCGATCCGTTTGAAACGAAAACTCTTGCTTTGCGGCACGCCAAATTCGTCCGTCTCGTTTGACACCAATACAATGACTGAACGATCCTCGGGCTCCAAAAGCCCCAGCGGTTGCTCTTTTCTTCTTCTTCTTCTTGCCTGCTTATTAGCCACACACAAACATACATACACACGGACACACTCATTCACACATACAGCAACAGAAAAAACAATCCTACATCCGTCGGCAAACACGAACGAGCTCTGCCAGAGTCTCCAAGACTCAAGTCCCCAAGTCTCCACAGTATATGGCTCTCTCACGAGAGTGACAATATAGCCTCTCTCACTCTCCGATACCCTCTCGCTCTCTTGTGGTGCTGCTGTTGCTGCGCTGCTTGCGCCTTTGACTTTTTGAATTTTTAATTTCCTTTGCATGCGATGGAATGGGAAAGGGATGGGGGTTGGGGGAAGGGAAAAGACTTGTGGTCGGTGTGTTTGAGGGACGGGCCAACAAAGTTGACGAAACGGGGTTAAAAAGAAAAACATGATGGAAAAAGCTAGAAACACAATAACAACTTTGGGTGCGCAGCAGCCAACGCGAAGCTTACTTCTTATATGTATGTATGTATGTGCAGTTGTAGTTGTAAGGGCAATAGGCGGCATTTTGGGTTGGGCTGGGGCTGCGGCTGTGGCTGGGATTGGGACCCGGGGTTGGGCCCCAATCTTCAAACTGGGCGCTGCCTTGGATTTTCCAAACGGCGGTAGAGAAAACATGTGGAAACTTGAGCCCAGCTATGCAGGCGTCGTTTCCACATGAAAATATGTATGTATTTATGTACATATGTATGTATGTGTATATACTTTGATATGTAAGTTGTATGCGTGTGTGTATTGGAAGGAGCGTTTGCGTGTAGGCGCCTCGTCTCGATCGGTTTACTGGTGCTTTGCAAGTATTGGTTAGGGATTACGTAAGCACTCTGTAAATTCTACAAGCGAAGCGACAAGTTTTTCAAAACGAAATCCTATTTGAGTGCGCCGCTAAAAAAAAAAAAAAACATGAAAAAGCTCCAAGGTTTTTTGTTGTCTCTATGTTTTATCCTACACACCTTTGTAACTTTGTTGTTTTGGTCTATTATTAACTGGCTGAAGGCGTAACGGCAACAGCAATAACAACAACTACCCCATCCTCTATCCCCTACCCCTGCCTCCTATAAACGGAAACGATCGTTTCGCCTAATAGGCTCTCACATACATACACACACATATAGACAGACTGAGCTCCCCATAACCCAGGTGAAATAGCAATTTACACACACATACACGTTAGATATGTATTATGTGTGTGTGTGTGTGTATGTATGTACCTACAACAACAATGAGGTAGCCACTGAATCGTAAATTCCTGTTGCTGGCTCAGATCGCTGCTGTCGGCGTCGCTGCTGGTGCTTGTGCTGTTGTTGTTTGCCTTGCCCTATTGCGTGTTGTTGGTTGGTGTTTTTGTTTTTTTTTTTTTCAGTCTGTTTAATTTTTTTCTACATTTGAGTTGTTGTTGTGGTGGAGCTTTGCCACGAACGAGCACTAGTGGCTGCTCGCCTGCTTGCCTGATGGGGACCATTGTTGTTGTTGCTGTTCTACTTAGTCGCTGGTCTAATATGTACACACACACACACATACAAAACAACTCTATCTACGCTCTATGACTTCCTCTCCATTTTGGTACGTTGGAGAAGGTATGTGGAGGAGGAAAGGGCGATCGCCACTAACTGAGTGAGACTACCTTTCCTGCACTCATATTCTATCAGTAAAAAGAAGTTACAGCAACAACATGATGGGGAAGATGATGGTGGAGTAGAAACGGTGACGAGATGATGAAATTCATAGCAAAGAGTGTGGGAAGCCTGATAGTTTGAGATCAAATCTTTTGAAAGAATTAAATGAAAATTAAAAAAAAAGGGATTTGTACTTTGATTGATTTATAAAAAAATATATACATTTTTAATCTTTCGTCCTTAATACTTTAAAAGTCGCAGATTTTATATAAATATTATTTGATTTCCGATCCAATCTTAGGTTTTTTTTTTAAGTGTCAAGTAATGGGAGTTTCTATTTAGTAGCAGTAAATAAATTACAAACTAAATGTTAATTATCTAATAGAGGGTCCTATGTTCAAGATTATCAATTATCGTTTTTCTATTTTTTTTTTTATTGGGTGTCTGCGGTGAAGCTGCATGGCCGCCAATTGTTACTCAATATCTATTGGGGTAAAGTAGGTTGGTTGTTGTCTAGTTGCTTCACGAGATGTTGTTGTCGTCGATATTCATGGCTGTCGATGGCGATGCCATGTCTCTGTGGACTTGTCATGTGGGACACGCTGCCGCTGCCTCTGCCTCTGTCTCTATCTCTGTCGGTGAAGTCGTTGTGGCAATGTATGAGTGACACTTTGCACATGTGGCCCACACATCGCCCCCACAATTAAGACTTTGAGCAGACTTAGAGTTAGCCTCGGTTCCCTAGCCTGTGATTGCCGCTTACTTGTGCGTGTTTCTCTATTTGTCAATGTGTGCATGTGTGTGTGTGTGTTTGTGTGAGTTGGGGAAGCTCTCTGGGAGCTCAGTGTCTGTTTGATTTCCTCTAGCGTAGCTCGCATATTTACTGTGTAAATATCAAAAGTGAGTGAATGAGTTGGTCGAGAGACGTTAGGCGAATGTATCCATGTGTAGGTACATATATGCAAGTGTGCGTTTGTGTGTGTGTGTGTTTGTGTGTGGCAGCCAACTGTTGATGACTGACTAACTGACTAACTTGGCTAGCTAGCTAGCTTGCTTGCTGGCTGGCCGGATTCTGCTGCCGTCGCGTGGAACAGGTATCGCAGGTTGGCACCAAACACATGTTCTTCCCCGTAACCCATTCCCCCTTCCGCCTTCTACAATCTCCTCACCATTGTTGCGGCCCGCTAACCGCCGCCAACTGTTTCTAGTTGATTCCTCTATTGCGCTATGATTTTCTAATGCTTCCTCTGGTTTGGGGGCCCAGTCGCTCTTCTCCTTGCCTTTTTATGAGTCCCGCGCTTCGTATCTATCTTGGGTTTTTTTTGTTGTACTTTGCTTATGGCTTTTTACATGCATATATTATTTGTATGTCTATGTGTATGAGTATTTTTTTTTTTTTGTTAATTTTAGTTTCTTGTCTTCGTTTCGTTTTCTAACGACGAACAGCGGAGAGACTTTGACGACGTTTTCTTCACCGTCATAAAGTCCCGTTGTTGTTGTTGCTGTTGCCGCCGTTTCTTCTTGCTCTTTCTCGCGTTTGCCTTTTTGTTCGTCAAGTGTAAATTCCTTTGCACGTAGGCAACCAAAAACGAAATAAAAAAGCTTGGCTTAAAAAAAAAAAGTAAAAAGAAGGTTGCCAGCCAAGCACGTAAGCCCTTAAAGCCACATATAAACTTACATACATACATATACACATACGTATACGTGATTGTAACACACATACATACAAAAAGAGTTTTATGTCCGATCTCTGTAGGTTTCCCCATTCATTCTTGTTAAGTTCAATTTGAGCGAATGCTCTTTGAAAACTCTCTAAAAATTTGTATATTAAGTAAGTAACTATCTAAATGTTTGAAAATAGAGTCTTTTTTTTACTTTGTATAATAAGGAATAATGCCCTGATCTAAAAAATCAAAAATCTGTTTAACTTTGTTACCCAACTATAAACATTCGTAGTATATATGCACATTTAACTGAAAGATAAACGATTTTTCTACAAAAAAAAAAAAAAAAATCATGATATAGTATTATGTTTCCATCACATATGGCTAAATTTGCGGAGGAGGAGTGACAATCGAGCAACATCAACAATAACAACAACATCGATCTACCACAAAGCCATTCAAACGCTCTTCGCTCTTCAGTTTTCAACTTTGCTAGGGACTTTGGTTTTAAGCCGAGGGCGGTGGCGATGTTGTAAAAAAAAACTAGTTACCTTCTTCTTCATCGTTGGTGGTAGTGGTAGTGGTGAGCTCACCCAGACGACAACAACAACAACCACGATCGGGACTGGATTGCTGTTGTTGACTGATTTGTTGCCATCGTTAGCCGTCGTCCCCAAATACAAGTTAAGGCACGCAAGTGGGGGACCGGGACCTACTTGTTTGGACCGTTGATTACAAAATAGTTTTGCTGACATTTTGTCAACCATAAAATGTTGTAGAGGCCAGAGCCCAAGCCAATAGAAGGGCCCCATTTTTTCTTATTTCGTTATTTCTGTCTTTTTTTTTTTTGTCCAAAGCAGAGAAAGAGAGAGAGAGAGAGGAAACGGGGAACGCCTTTTGCGGGGTGTTCAGTAGTCAACCGAGTGGCTGTCAACAATATTGATCTATGTATGTTTTTTTTTTGTGTTTTGCTGCGCTTCACGCCTCGTCCCACACATCCCACATTAAAGATGAGCAGGGGGAAGGGGTGACAAGTCATTTGCGCATTTGAAGAGCTTTTTATGGTGGTGTCCTTAATTTAGACATGGAAATGCGGGTCAAATGCCAGGGAAAGTTGAATTGGAAAGAGGCGGAGATGTGGAGGTGGAGGAAGCAAAGGCGGGAATAGGCATTTAGAGTCTTACTAGGTAAAGAAGAGGATTTGACGTTTCTTTAACTTTGTTATTGGGGTTTATTATATAAGTTGCTTTCAGAGTTTATATCATTTTAGTTCTTTTGTTTTGGTGTTTTGATTAGGTAACGATTACCATTCTGTGATATAATTATAATAGAATCTTAGCGATAAAATGTCTTTTTAATGAACCCATTCCTTTAAGGAACCTGTCTCCACCATCACTTGTTAGCTCCTCCGTATCAAATCAGGCCCGCTGCACGTGTCCATTGGATTTGTTTGCTCTGTTCTTTGGGCCCGTCCGTGTGTCTGTTTCTGCGTTCATGTGGTTCTTTTCAACCGCATTGCTGATAAGCAATTCAAAGGAAGTACAAGTACACACATGATAACCAGGGGACATACGTACATAGAAGATAAAATAAACGGCTCGGTTTCGTGTACAAAGAATTTTCGAAACGGCTCATTTTGTTTTTGCTAGGAATAAGTAAGAAAGAGCTTTCTTCGATTGTCTTTGATAAGAACTCGATGAGCGATAGTGAGAGCACGTAAGAAAGAGAGAGAGAGAGAGAGCACAAGCAATCAAAACAAAATTGCCGGTACTCTCACTTTTTTTTCGAATCTGTTTTGGGAATGCCCGATGACGCCAGAGCAGAAATCCACCCACTATTCATTTATATATATATATGTATGTATGTATATATGTTTTTATGTATGTATGTGTGGCGCATTTGCCGCTTCCTTGCGCTGTTAATGGAAATTAGAAAAATTGTGGCGTATATTTTTAAACTGACCCAAATACATGAAAAACTAAAAGAAAAATCCTCAAGAACAAATTAAGAAACAGCTGCATACGGCCGCCTTTTCCACCCACACTCAAATTCCCGAGGATCGATAGCAACAACAAATGAAGCAAAAAGGAAAATGAAAAAAAAGACAAGAAACACATTCTTATTTTACTTTTGTAAAAGGTGAACAACTGGGATACCTAGTGCTAATGTTCTTGACCTAAAGGATCACAAGATTCCAGGCTAAATTAAAATTTTTAAATGCAAAAGATTTCATTTACGATCTTAGCTCAGGTAGTAAAGGGAGATCACAAAGATATATTCATGCACATATTTCCAACCTGGCCTCTTATCTACAGGGTATACAGGGTATGAGTAAAAAGCACGCAGTTCGCTGTGTTGCTTTCTCTTCGTGCGTTTTGTGGGGGCCTCTGCCGTCTTCACGATGTGTGCACATTTTCGTTTTTGTATTCTCCTTGCTGTTTGCTGCTCTCCTGGCGAGCCCGTGCGTTTACATACATGTGATTGTTTGTTTGTGAGAATGTATGTAGAAGTATATATTTTTTTTTTGTGTGTGTGTGTGTGTACTGTGGACGTTTGGCCCCTTGATAAAATTGTGTGTGTCATCCCCGTTGCGCCTGCCGTTCGTCGACAGCCCCACCGCCTTCACTGCGCACTCAATTAAGCTTATCGCGCACTGTCTATGGTGCCTTGTGCGTGAGTGCGTATGTATGGGTATACATATGTATGTATATGTGTGAGTACGTGCGTTGGGGATATTTGTTCGTTTTTAGAGGTGACTTTCCACTTTTGCTGTTGCTGCTCCTTGGAGGCTACAATCTGCTTGCTGCTGCGGTTGTCTGTGTCTCTGATTGTAAGTGTATGTGTATGCGTATCTGTATCTGTATGTGTGTGTGAAAGCGTTGGTGTCGTGTGCAAATGGCAGCCGCCGCAATCGAAAAATCCTCTTTGAGAGGATTAAAATATACATACAGCTTTTTTTTGCCTTTGCTATATATACATGTATGTTTGCATGTACATACTCTTCTTTCTGCTTTCTTGGCACAGTGGTTCTGAGTTAATAGGGTAAGGATCAAAATCTATGCATGAATTATAGAATCTCTAATTACGAAAACCAGATGCTTTAAGATTTTATATATTGCTTATAATTGTTTATTGGAGTTTATTAAATTATCGGACAAGCTATGCTTAAGTACCATAATTGAATCATAATAAGTCGGAAGTTAAATCTACATGGTGAAATTTAAAATGTTACCATTAACATTTATCAAAGGGTAGATAATCAATTATTTTTGAGTGTGGGTTACTTTAATCATCAAAAGCCTATTTCAATCAGCAATCGAATTTGTTTCGTGTACTACTTGCTGACCACAGTGGCCCCATTGCTCACCTCGTCTTGGTCAGCGTTGCCATCGGCGTCCCATAAACGGACAATGTCCCCTTGCCAGTGCTGCCAGAGCTTAAGGGTAGCAGCGACGTCAACTGCGCCGCTTTCAATTACATTTCATTTGCATTTTGTAGTTGCTTATTTTTCTCTGTATCTCTTTTTTTTTCATTTTTTGCTGATGTTGCCTTTTCAACTCACAGCTGTAAGTCCGTTCTCCTTTATTTTGTTGTTGCTGTTTCATTTTCGCTTTGAACGTTTCACATGCAAAATAGGAAACGATTTCTATTTAGGCAGAGTGCGCCACAGGGCGTATACTTGACGCGGACATTGAGCTGCGTCGACGACGACGCAACGTTAATTGAATTAAAGTGGCAATGTGTGCGAGGAGAAGCAGGAGGCAAAGAAGGAAAAAGGCTTAAAAGAATGCAAAAACAAACACCAGCAGGCCAGGCGGAAATTGTGAAATCAACTGTAAATGAGTCATTGGGTGGTAAAATAGGAAGGGAGGTTGCACAGGCCGCCACGTGTGCAATATGAAATTGCAAATCCTTTAGGTCAAACTTTCTGTTGCATTTCGAGAACAAGAGCAAATTTTCGACTTTCTTTCTATACATTGAGTTTCTTTATTTGTGGGCTACCTTCTCTTTTTTTTTTGGTTAATGTTTTGGAAAGAATTACAAAACATATTTTGGTCACTGACCTTTGCTTTTTTTCATAATTCTTCTCTTTCTGCTTACTTTTTAAATTTAATTCTTGTTTTTGTTGCATTTTGTGTTCCACTTTTGAATTTAGGTTTTTGCAGTAGTTGGCAGTTATCATTTTCTTTTTTTTTGTGCTTTTTTCTTTTAGGGGATTTCAAGTTGTCCACTTGAAAAAAGGAAATACACTGAGAATAAAGTTAATATTGGTATTCACAATCAAAAATAAAGTGCAATATAACATCATCAGTAGTCCTCATTTGTCAATAACTTATTTTGTTATATCAAAAAAGAACCAAACATTGTGTTCTTTATTGTGGTTCTATTAGAGGAAGAAACCTAGTTTTTTCTGAGTGTAACGAGAATTGAAAGCGTCAAAAGAATGTTGAGTATTTCCTTAACAATGATGATAAAAATCGGAATGAAAAAGAACGTGAAACGAAGAAAAAAAGGTTAAGCAACTCAGCTGAACAACTTGCTTAAGCAAAAGCAAATATAATAATTTTAAATAACAATAATTAAGGAGCATATTGTGTTTTCTTTTTGGCTTTCTGATTAACGGAACAGGCGAAATTTATTTTTTTGAATAAATTCAGGAAATCAAGAAGAAGAGAAAAGAAAGAAATGAGATTACCACGCGCATTCATAAATATAGCAAACAAAAGCCCCCAAATCCCCTCTACACCACCACCTCCACCCACCATCATAGCCCAAAAAAAAAAGAGAGCAACAGCTTGAAAGAGATGATATTGTATTGAAAAGAGATTTATAGAGAGAGAAAGAGATAGTAAGAGAGAGTGAGATGAAGAGAAGAGTGATAGCGGAATATTGCGTATACGCCGCATCTTACAACAAATTGTTATGAACTTTTACTTTAGCTGATTTTTTGGGTATTTCTTGGTTAGCTTAGTCATCTTGTTCTCTCTTTCTTGCTCTCACTCTCTCTCTCTCTCTCTCTCTGTTCGTCTCTCTAACTGTTTCGATCTTTGCCGGCTAAACAACAGTTATAATTTGAGCATAATTCGGCCAAAAACAAAGCACAAAAGTGTGTGCAAAAAAAGCTTTCAGCAAGAGAGCGGTATTTCGTTATTGTTGTTGTTGCTGTTGTGACTCTTGTCATTTCATTAACAAAACAACCGCAAAATTTATGTGTGATCAGAGACTTGTTTGTTTGTTGTTTTTATACCCTATGATCGTATAATACAAGGGCATATTGAACTTGTCATGCACTTTAAGCAATAATTGAAAGGAAATCATGCTTTTAATTAAGCCTGGTTGGTATGACTTTTGAAAAGTCACCAAGTGACTATGTTATATCGTGTCTGCTTGAAATAATAGCCCCGCCCCCTACTGTCTCTATAATTAATAAACATAGGATTACAACTGCCACAAAAATGCAATTTCACATGCTATGAATTTTCAATATCTAATAGCTGGTATTCTATCGAATTGTATATTAATTGCAGATGTGAAAAAATATTTATTACTAAAAAGCGCAAAAAGAATGTTGCAGGCTAAGAATTCTAAAGGGCACACCAATATGCCACAGGGTATCGAAAGGTCGCTGCCCAATTTCAGATGTTTCTGTTGCGTTGTGTTTTTGCATTCGTTTCCTTTGCCGTATAGTAAGTCATGATTTGTTGTTGTTGCTGCTGTTGTTGTTATTTGTGTGAAGTGGGTTAAGAAACAACTGGAGATTAGGAGAATTGGTTGACTTTGGTTTTGTTTCTATTTTGTTTTTTTTTTTTAAATGCGATTTGCATAATTTGCTATTGGCCTGCCAGCCATACAGGTGTCAGAGTTGTCGTTTGCATTGTTTCGTCAGGGTTGCCGCTGCGGAAGTTACCAGAAAAGCTACAGGCACTGCCAATGGAATTGATATGTGTAATATTTTCATCACTTACTGTACACGAATTGGGGATTCTAGTAAGCCCCCTTTCTTCCCGATACACATCGGAATGAAGTGAAACGACATACAAATAAATACCCACACATACACACAGACTCACTGACAAAAAGGGGTGCGGTTGGAATTGGGAACTGAAACTAGGCTGTACCGACAAAAAAATAAACTGTATATGCCGAGAAAAAAAAAAGGAAATGGGAGACTGAAAATGACAAAGATCACTGAAGCAAAACCGAAAAGCAACAACATCAAATGAATTTGGACGAGTATCTATGTATCTAGTATCTACTGCGGCTCCCCACAGTAGCATTTCATACATGTATCTATGAGATACTTACATTCATAAATGGATACATACACGAATGTAACTGAGCTTAAATCTCTACAACTCTTTGATTCATCCACCATTGGCAAATGAGTAAAAAAAAGAAACACAAAACTCCTTTCTCAGTTAAGATTCGTTACATTATATCGTTTCTCCTTAGTACTTACCGATTCTCAAAATAATTCTTAATAATCCGTTTTGTTGCAAGTGTGTGTTATTTTTATTGCTGGGTTTTGGTGTGTAGAGTTTTTAAAAGTTTTCCACACTCAAATTAGGATTTGGTCACTTGAGCACTTTTTCTTTCCGATTATTGATTAATAATCTTCTTGTTGTTTCCTTTTATTTTTTTTTGTTTCATAAACAGTTGTGCAAATATTAAATTTAATCAAAGAAAGCTTGGAGGCAACGAAAATTGTATTGAAGAAATTTCACAGCTGAGGCTGAGGGAAAAATGCCGCGTACAAACAACGGCGGCGCACGAATCTCCAATCAGAACTGAAACGTAGGGATGTTGACGCAGACGCCGTGGCTGTATTGTCCCTGAATGTGTTGTTGCTGCTGGTGGGTTTTGCTTGGAAGCCGAAGCCGAAGCACATACCGTACCCGAGAGCGACGATCACGAATACGAGTGTACGAGTTAAGGCGGACGTTAAATGGGGTGGAGTGGGGTGTTGTGTCTATCTGTTTTGTTGTGTGTGTTTGTATGTGTGTATGTGTTTGGGGCTGCCACGACGACGAACACGCGCGCCTGTTTTTGCTGGTCTCGATGTCGTCGCGCTAACGTTGGGGCTGGGTGGATAATAATATCGCTGCTGTTGCTCCCGTTTCGCGTTTTGTAATGGCGAGTTTCAAATGTGATAAATGGACATGTATATATGTATGTGTCGTATGTGACTGTGTGTATGTGTAAAGCTAAAGCCTTCGTGGCGTAGCGAAAAAAAAATAAGTTAAGTGGATGTGGACGGACGAGCGGATGAAATGGAATGGAATGAGCGTTTGAATGGCTCGACACAGCCAGCAGAAGCCCCCAAAGCGTCGCAACGCAGTCGCCGTCAGAGAGACAAGCCAAACAGTTTCAGAGAGACAGAGACAGAGAAAGAGAGCGAGAAGAATTGAGCGACAAAGGGAGAGAGAGAGCCCCCAACTTGACATTTTGACTTGCTCACTCACACATGCGCAGCTGCACCGCTGCGTTGGCGCTCTGCCCTTTTTAAATGCTCCATCGCTCTCTCTTGCGCTCATATTCTCCACTCGCTGTCTGATAAGCCTTAACTGAATTGCTTGGTGTGTTCCCCTACCGCCAACCCGCGCTGTATTCTTTATTTTTTTTTTTTTTTTAGTTTTTTGATGCTGCCTCAGCGTATTACGAAATATGACAACAATGCAGTTTCGTCGTCCTCGTTTCATTCTGCCAACGCTGCGGCTTCATTTCTGTCTCTCCTCTGTGGTTTGGGTTCTTCTTCATCAGCGACGTCGGCGTCGTCGTCGATGTCTCTGTTGCATACTCAGCATAAACCTGGGCGCTCTCTTCAGCTCTCAGTGTCAGTGGGTGGCGATGGTATTTTTTTTTTGCGTTAGGTTCACCCCGCATCACTTGCGAATTGACTGCATTTTAATAATGTTCTCTTTATTTCTAAAAATAGTACAAGGGAAATTTCTAACTTGGCGCATTCCAAATGCAACAGTAACTAATTTTAAATGCCATCCATTAGATAGAAAACTGGTTTGATCAGAAAAGCGTGCCGCGCATCTAACTGAAACTGAAATGATTTGATTTTCCCTCAGAATATGCATATACACTGACGAGCAAAACTGTAACACATGTTCAATGTTCTCACTTTAACGGTCTGTATTATCTCTTCTTCTTCATGTATGCTTAAGATCATGGTCTTGTTTTCTTTGCGAAGTATTTAGCTCTCTTATACACAAATTTGAAGAAGTTTGATAGGCTGAAAGAATTTTGCTAATTAAAAATGTAAAAAAAGTCAAATGTTACAGTTTTGCACTGCACATATTTTTAAACAAAAATTTTTATTAAGTTGTTTTTAATAATGAGTCCACAGCCCTTTTGATTTTTTGAGGTTGTTTATGCGGTTTGGCATACTTTGCATAAGACGTCGCACCATTTCAGGTGGAATCGAGTACCAAATGTCCTTCGTTCTCTCCCACAACTCCATCAAACCATTTGGAGGAGCTGCATATTTCGCAATCTGCGATTTCACATGGCTCCATAGGTTTTCTGTGGGATTCATGTCAGGAGATTACGGTGGCCATTTCATAGTTTAAAACTTTTGGTTCAATAACCAATTTTTCACCAAATGGGATATGTCCTTCGGGTCACGGTCTTGCTGAAAAATGCACTTTTCAGCAGCAAGACCCATGTTGCCAATGAATCCCTCCCACATTTTCTTGTAGAATGTTTATGTATTTCTCCTTACGCATTATCCCATCGAATAACACTAAGGCCCCAACTCCATTTTTGCAAATACAGCAACAAACCATTAGGAACCCGCCACCGTGCTTAACGGTCTGCCGCACTGTATTTGCCGATTGGGCTGTGGGATCCCTAGTCCAAAACCACGATCATCCGTGTTACTCAAATCAATTAATTTTAGTTTAAAACAATTTTTTAAGCATTGTTTAAACTTTTTATTTGCAACATACGGCATCCCAATTAGTTAGAGTTTAATTCTCATGCATTGTAGCATACAGTGCGGCAGACCGTTAAGCACGGTGGCGGGTTCCTAATGGTTTGTTGCTGTATTTGCAAAAATGGAGTTGGGGCCTTAGTGTTATTCGATGGGATAATGCGTAAGGAGAAATACATAAACATTCTACAAGAAAATGTGGGAGGGATTCATTGGCAACATGGGTCTTGCTGCTGAAAAGTGCATTTTTCAGCAAGACCGTGACCCGAAGGACATATCCCATTTGGTGAAAAATTGGTTATTGAACCAAAAGTTTTAAACTATGAAATGGCCACCGTAATCTCCTGACATGAATCCCACAGAAAACCTATGGAGCCATGTGAAATCGCAGATTGCGAAATATGCAGCTCCTCCAAATGGTTTGATGGAGTTGTGGGAGAGAACGAAGGACATTTGGTACTCGATTCCACCTGAAATGGTGCGACGTCTTATGCAAAGTATGCCAAACCGCATAAACAACCTCAAAAAATCAAAAGGGCTGTGGACTCATTATTAAAAACAACTTAATAAAAATTTTTGTTTAAAAATATGTGCAGTGCAAAACTGTAACATTTGACTTTTTTTACATTTTTAATTAGCAAAATTCTTTCAGCCTATCAAACTTCTTCAAATTTGTGTATAAGAGAGCTAAATACTTCGCAAAGAAAACAAGACCATGATCTTAAGCATACATGAAGAAGAAGAGATAATACAGACCGTTAAAGTGAGAACATTGAACATGTGTTACAGTTTTGCTCGTCAGTGTATAACGCCCATCTACATACATATAATCAGATATATTGGGATTACCCTAAGCGAGCCAGGCACACGTATCCATTAGGTTATGTGGACTTGACATCTTGGCTGATTGGGCAAACTCCAGCATTGGGCAAGCCCAAACGGATGGAGGAACATTACCAATTTTCTTACTAATGCGTTTTACTTTTTAATGAATGACTGATAATATAAATACTTCTATTGATGGTTAAGAACCAAAAATGAAAACAAAATGATTTATAGATCAAGGTAAGAGTAAATGCAAGACCTAAAGCATTTTTAAACATTTTGAATGATAATTAACAACTTCAGTCTTAAAAATGTTTGAGTTTCGTACTATAAACTATGTTTAAATATATTTTACCTGTGGCTTTAACCTGGCCAAATATTACCGAATTATATATAAGCCTGGCAAAGTTTAGCTAAAAATATATTCTGTTTCGATTTCCCCGTTAAAGTGTGCTGAAATTATAGAAATGGGATTCCCTTATAGAGAGCTCTCGACATGCTTTCATAGCAATTTGTTTATTATTTCTCTACAGTTAACAATTGCACCTCAGTTTTGTAATAATGACGACTTCTGATGAATCATTTGGAGGAGAAAAAAGCGTGTTAGTCATTTAATGCGGGGGCGTTCCAAATTCTAACTATAATTGCTCTCTCCCATCTCATCTCCTTTTCACAATCACATCTATTGGTATGGTTAAATTAAACACTCCTAGTAAAATTATATCACATATATAGTTAAACCCTATGGGTACTACCCGATAACACCTGAGGGTTTGGGTATATGTCGATCAACAGGTTCGTTGGGCTAACTGGCGGCGGGCAACTTGTTGCTGATTTTTTCCCGCTACAACTGAAATGAATTAATTGTTTAATTGTTGTTGCTGTGACTGTAGCGGCAATATTTGATACGAAATTTGTTTTTAATTAAGCAACTCTCCAAAGTGGCGCGAGGCTTAGCGATTCGCAGGTTTCTATGTGTTTGTATGTCTCTCAATATTTCTATGTATGTGGCTCAACCTTCGTTGCCTGTGCGTGGGGGTTTTTCTCTCCTCCCCCTACGCCCCTCCCCTTTTGGATCACTGTATATAAGTATCTGTGTGAATATTTGTTCGGTTTATTAGACCAAAGTCGTGCACTTCGTTAACCGAAGCCTGACTACAAAATAAAAGAGAGAAATACACAAAACCAAAAACGCGTTCTGCGTGGGATTCTCTAATGCGTCGTCAATGTTGTTTGTTATTTGGGTTTTGGCCGTTTCTGAAACTGGTTTCCATTTGGTCAACTTGCCCATCAAGGAGTCGAAATGAAATGAAATCGAATGGGAGTTAAATAAATCGCATAACATTTGAATAATTAATTAAACATTCTATTGGCTTGGCTGCCTTAGTGTCTGGGTAATGCCGTATTTATATTGGATTACCTCAAGCGAATTGTGGAAGTTCCATTTCACTAGGACTTGTTATTATTACTTCATACTTAATATATACGTTTAAGAGTTTAGTAAAGTCTATCTATCTATGTATCTACTTGAAAATGTGGAAAAACAAATACAAATGTAAATACAGACACAACGCTGCTTGACCTGGATACCGATGTCCAAACCAGCTGCCTCTGAAACTTTCCACAGAAATTAAGGTATATATGGGTAAGGGAAATTCAAGCTTTTACTCGAACATTTGTAATCTTCAGTATTGTCTTTTTTATCCTAACGAAATCCGTTTGAACTAAAGCGGCTTGAAATAGTAAAACCAATGTTTAACCAACAAAAATACCAAAACTAGAATGACGTTTTTTAATACTAAAGATCCAAATGAAATAACTCTGTAAGTCTAAAATTCTTTAAAACAAATCTGTTTTCATCAAATCAAATTTAAATCCTTATTTCAAAAAGATTTTATTGGTTTCTATTTTCCCATATACTGATAGTAAAAATAACCAGATTAATGGGTATTCTACGTCGACCTTGTTATATGTTGTCTATTCCACTTTTCTCGCTTTCATCTCCTGTATCATTTAGCCTGTCTCTATCAACAATTTATGATCCAAAAAGCTGGCCCTCTGTTCCCTATGCCCAGCTGCCTAACGGCAACAGTTAGGTTTGTCTGTCTATTTTTCCTTAGTCTTCGTGGATTTTCTCACACTTCATGCCCAGTGGAGGAACGCCAACGAGACTGCTTTAGCTGACTGAAAACTTTTTGTGAGCCATGAAGCAGCAGCTAACGAAGGAAGATGAGTAGAAGGAGGAGATGAAAAACAAAAAAAAAAAAAAATGGTGGTGTTGTGGTCAGGGCAAGGGCTTATAGGTTTCATCTTCAATTTCACTTTGGGCTTTTTTCATTTTATGTTTTCTTTTATTTGATTTTTATGATACTCTCGCTGTCTTCTCCTCTTACTTTGATCTAACGGTAAGACTGAAAACAAACTTTGCTTGTAAATTGTAATATACATACAAACAAACATATATAGAGATACAGAGAGGAAGCTTTTTTTCATATATCCGGAGACAATCATAATTACAAGTTAACCTTTAAGAGTGACACAAATCTAGCCACAGTCAAAAGGTATGGCCTCTGTTTTTCTCTCTTGCCTACTTGGCGGCTTGTTCCCAGCAATTAACTTCAAATGACACAAATGCCACCACCATCACCACCGCCACCGCCCGCCCACAAACACAAAACGGCAACGCAAGTGAACGGCAACTTTTGATGCCGCCTACAATGAGACAACAGCAGCATCTACAACAATCAAAAGCAATAGCAACATCAACGGCAGCAGCAGCAGCAGTAACAGTAACAGCAACAGCAACAGCAGGCAACATGTTGATGATGATGCCTGCGTATATGGACAGTTGCGGTTCATTTGATCAAAGTTTTGTACTAGCATTCCATTGATTTGTATGTAGGACTAGCCTAGAGATAGAGAGAGGAAAAGAGACGGACAGAAAGAAAGAGGAAAGAGATAGGAGAGAGGGAGCCAAAGATCTAGGGAAGTCGTTTTGTAATCATCAGATATACTCACAAATACACACACACACACACACAGCTGCCATGTGAAAATGTAAAGTGCAATTGAAGCATTTGTCTGTCTGTGAGCGGCTCATTCAAAAAACTGTGTGAATTTTTGTACTCTATACTTTTAAGGTTTCGAGGGTATATTATGATTATTAAACGTGGTGAACTGCTCTTCCGATGAAAGTATTATTACAACTAGAAATATACATCGTTACCAAGATTTTTTAACAGAAATTTAAAGTTTTTTAATTTAAATATTATTTGATATGGTTTAAACCGAGTTTCTTTTGTTTACTGAAAGAACAGGGAATCATTAAGTCGGTGCTTCGAGCATTTTTTTATAGTCGAAGATGCATCTGTGAGTCTTGTGTATATATGTATATGTGTGTGTGCATTATAACTCCATCTCCCATCTATTGCAAAGCTTTGCCTTTGCTTTCTGTCTTTCTGCTTTGTTCGTGGCTCATTCAATTCAAATAGCTCGTGATTTCGTAAGCCTGTTCCACTACACACACACACAGACGAACTGCTGGGAGCTGCTGCTGTTGCTGCAGCTGATTCGAGGCCAAACCATGACGACTGCAAGTGCGCTGGTCTTTGGTTGCTCTTTGACGCTGCTGCAGTTAGACAACGCCAGCAGAGACGTTACTGTCAAGCTCAGCGGCGTTTTTGTTACTTTGTTGTGTATGTATGTGTGTGTGTTTTTTTGTGGTATTGCAAGCGTGATGACCTTGAGCCGCTCATTTTAACCAAGTGGTTGTGGTAGAGGTAATGATAATATCTGTGTGTGTGTGTGTGTATGTATGTGTGTTACCCAGTTCCATTTACTTTTGGCATCTTGAGCTTACGCCGATCGCAACTATTTCTATTTGCATTTTTCTATGCCATTTTTCGTGTCTTTCTGCACTGCACTGTGGGCCAGATACTATTAATATGTATATAATTCGAAAGGAAATGTTGTTTTTACCTATTTAACATTAACATTTTAAATATAACCTAGTATATTTTAAGTATTTTATTTAATCAAAATTCATTTTTCTACCTTTGACCTTCAGTGAGTTGAATTATTACAATCCATATATTTGTATTCCTATTGTGAATCGCACTGAGTTAGAAATCCATTGTTTTCCTTCCATTATTCATCCGAATTTACATTATGTTGATGATATATAGAGGTCTAGATGTTAGTTGTATAATTATTTAGATTCGGTTTATATATAGCCAAAAATTAGATTTAGACTTTACAAACTAACGTCTTTTTCTTTTTTTTTTTAATTCAATTTCAACATAGAGAACATTTTCGATTGTTGTCGTTACATTTCTATTAGTTAAATTCAAATAAAAAGGAACAAGATCAAAATTTTTGCAGCTCTTTAAACAAATTTCTTGTGTATTCAATTTGAAGTCACGACAAATGTTATTGCAAAATTGTCTAGTGCTTTTTAGCATTTATTGCGTAAGTTAGTTGGAGAAAGAATTTAATAAATGATTACACGTGTGACTATCAATCTTTGATTAGATGGTATACCGAGATGCCGACGCTTTCCCAGGACTTGCAAAGATTTCGCCCCGGTTATCAAATCCAACCAGCGATGCATTAAATGTGACCAAAGGAAAAGATCAGGCTGACGATGATAATGCTGCAAAACTTGCTAAAGCTATAAGAATGTTTCCCAAAAGATTAAACTACGGACTGCCGAGCGATAAAAAGAAAGGTTTCCAGTTATGGGCAAAACCGGAACCCGAACCCGCTCCTTTACCCGTTCCCGCACCTGTACCCGTACCCGTACCCGCACCCATAGCAGCTCCAGATAAAGATGGTAAGACAAAAGTACCAGGCGGATCGGAAGAAAGTACCACCAGCTCTGGAAATGATACAACCGTTAGCACTGAAGGTAACGAGTTGACCGTATCAATACCAAAATTTAACACTGACAAAATGGGCAACTGGGTATATAATCCCTGGGGTGCTACCTTTGGCCAAGTCTGGTTAGATACACGTTTTAATTTTGGAGATCAAGCCACCATGGCTCGCATGGTTATCAATTCCCGTGGAGTCACAAATTATTATCCTAAAAAGGAAAGATTTAGCACAGTTTGCATGGGTAGATCCACTGTCTATAATCGTCCTCGTATCGAAAAATGGCTACCACGTAAGATTCCTCAATCTCGGTATGTACAAAGGCCAATTGTAATGGAAATGCGAAGGGAACTTTATAAATCGGCCGATTCGGAGGAGTGTCATGTGCCGAAACTTAAAGATTGGATGAGCTATCAATTGTGTGCACTTAGACGTAACCAACGTATGGAATATTTTCTACCCAAGTATCCCATGCAACAATTGTAAATTTCCGATTAATACATATATATGTCAGAATTTGTGTGTTAAATAATGATCAATGCAAAAGTTGTCAACATTTATACTTAAAATAAAAGACACAGACAACGTCCTTGCCTGTTCAAGATCGTACACACACACAAAACCAAGAGGATCTACAATTTTCATGGCAGGCAAGAAGGTGACACAAAACCAAAAGGATCTACAGCTTCCCTTCACAGGCAAGGAGGTAATTCAGTCGTGGACTAAACCCCAAACAAAGTATCAGAGACCGATGGATTATCCATATCGATCCGTGGTGTTACGTGAGGTACGATCATGGTAAGCTATGGCTTGACAATTTGATATTGAAATATCCTTTGAAGCAAATTGGAATTTATACTAAATTGAGTGCCTTTAAATATATATTAAAAACTATCAATTAGATCAGTCATATGAATTTTAAATTGAATTACACTAAGGCAGGAATCAAATGGAGGACTAGCTCATCTTTTCGGTTAATAAATCGATTAAAACAGATTTCATTTAGTGAAGGTCAGCAAACTGTTGTATGACTCAGTTGAATAGGCCAAGAAAAACAAAATACAGATCTTGAAAAGAATCTAAACGTTTTCCAAAAGAAACTGCTGACCTAACCATGTAAGGGAGGTGGAGTTAAAGTGGGCGGGTAGAGGTAGTTAATAATGAACAAACCATAAGCAATAATCTATAAAGAAAAGTCGAATTTAGTTGAATTACCTTGGGGCTTAAGTTGGGAGGCAAAAAAAAAAAATAAAAACAACTGCATCAAGAGGCACGTCGTTTAACTCACCTGAGTGTGTATGGCAATGTGTGTGTGAGGAAAGAATGACAGAGGAAAAGAAGGAAAAAGAAGAAGAATGATAAAGAAAGGTTTTTCTCAGCAATATTCTTACATTTTATGCTGCCGCAGTTCTTTTCTTGCTTTGCATTTCGCAAAATTGTCACAACCGATGACCCAATTACGAGACTTGAGGGTTGAGTTTGGGGTTTAAGTTTACCTGAGTTAGCAAGAAACGCCACGAATGTTGCAATTGAATCAGCAACAGAGGCACAGAGAAAGAGAAAGAGACCGAGAGAGAGAGCGAGAGAGAGAGAGACAGATAAAGAGGGGGAAAAAAGAACTGCAGTCTGGCGGTAAGTAAATAAAATAATTGTAAAAATCAACTAAAAATAAATTTTATAAATAATTGGAGCAGTTGTTTGTTGTGGGCAAGGTAAAACTTTTGCCAAGGTTTTAAGACGATTCACAACCAAAAATATTGCCCAGATAATGAAACAACCAAACAACAACAACAACAACAATGAAATATAAGAACAAAAATCAATATTTAGGCTTATCTAATAGCGAGTCCTGTTAGTGATTAGTCAGGGCCAAAGAGTTCCGATAAGGGAAAAATCAACAAATGCAGCCTAAAAACCGATAAGAGAAACAGGCAAAACCCAATCGGCGTCCTGGGGGATTGGCACAAGGGGTAAAATATAGATTCAAAAACATATACAATACAGATGGTTATCTGGCAACAGGAATTGGAAAGGGGTTAATATTCCATATATCCTGACCTTATCTTCGATGGTAATTGTATAGACAGTATAATAATCATAAACCAGTCAATATAATAAATGGGATTACTGAACTCCGGATGCCCTACAGTAGGCAGATGGTGTCTCTCTTTATCAGGCTGCTTTTTGCCTTTTCTTTTCAATATTTCTTTTGAAATTCTTTCCACTTATAGGAATTGGCTTGTCTACCTATTAAGAAATAATCTGTGGATTAAAATATTTTGATAAAGGGATTTATTTTTGCATGTTCTTTAAGCTGCTTCCTTTTAAAGATACCCTATAACCATCTATAGGGTATCTTCAGTATCACATCAACTTCAATATAAATATTTACTTAATTAGGGTATAAAATCAAAGAATCGAATCGACTTGCCTCATTTTTCGTGATTCTAGGGATGTGTCCTACAATGTCAGGCGAAACTAAACGAAATTATCAAATGGGGGGCGTTGACTCGTTTGTATGTACATTTGTATTGTTATCAGTAGACGGACCGAGTCAATATAATCATCCATACAAGTGTGGGACATTGGCCGCTGCTGACTTTAAAATCCTCCTGTGGGCTGTACTGAATCCGGCTGGACGGAACAGAAGACCCGCAGAGGCTTATCAACAGCGACAACAGAATAAAGTCAAACGAAGTGAAATGAAATGTAAATAATACAAAGCAGAAGGAAATGCAGCGAGGAAACTAAGAGAATGAAAGAGAGAGGGAGCGAAAGAGAGAAAGAGAGGGAGAGCAAATGAGGCAAAGAAGAAATGCAGTGCGATAGGCTGCCAAGAAGAAAGAAAGGAAAGAAAAAAAAGCAAGGAAAAACCTTTTTTTTTTTTTTTTGCTATGACCAAAGTGCATTCGCCCTGAAATGCAAGTCGATGCCCATGGCGGGCCAGGCCAGGCCCGGCCAGGCCAGGAGTTTGGCCCCGCGTAGAATCCATTAGCAGTCCACTTCTAAAAGAGGGAGGAAGTGGAAGACGAGGGAGACAAAGCAAAGTGGTGCATGTGGAGCCACCAAATGGACTCGCTACATTCTAAGTGTGGCGTGTGTGTGTGTGTGTGCTGTTGTGTGGAAAGGGTTCAATGCACGATTTCTTCTTATTCTTTTAGTTATTGTTGTTGTTACCATGGGAAAACTATTCCCCGGTTTTTCTTCCATTCTGTTGCTCTGTTGCATTGCATTGAAACAAATGACTTTTTGGCACAGGATCAACCCCTGAATACTTGATTCCCATTTCATGATTGTTTCATTCAATTTAAAAATTGTCGAGCAGTTCAGAAAATATGCTCATCTGCGGGTACTTGCGATCTCACACACTAAAGGATAACCTCCCCAAATTGCCATTGTGTTGATTGTCTTAATTGAGTTCCAAAATGAATTTAATTTATAAACAATTGGAACACGCGCCAGCCGCATGGCAATCCCAACCAAATTATGCAGGATTGAAGGTAGCAAATACAGTAGGAAGTAGTCTTTCACTTTCCTCAATTATGAGGGCATGGCAGGATCATATAGGAATCGTTTAGTTAAATTGAAAATGCTAATAGAAACCATAACTAATAAGATGGAATTGAGGATCATCTTGATCCTATTCTTTAGATATTAAATTTTAAAGACGCGAAATATATAAAATTTAATCTAAATTCAAATTATATTAAAAAGGAATAGTTTCCATTTTCTTCTCAAAATTTCAAGTTCAACGAACTGAGTAAAATCAAAGTAAATAGAAAACCCAAAAACGGCAGCAAACAATGACAACAATAATAAGGAATTATCTTTCGGGGAAAACACAAAAGAAAAACCAGCTAGATGAATCAACAACAACAACAAAAAGGTGAAAAGAGACCTGCAAAAGTTAATTTACCCAAAAACCTAAACAGATAACCATGAAAATGCCGATGATCCGATCCTAAAAGACGTTTGCCACTCACGTGGACCAAAACCAAAGCAAAACAAAACAAAAGGAATAGGCAAAAAGGATCTCTCGAGCTCAAGATGTGCGTGCTGCGATACGCGTGTATTCCAGGAATACAAAACAGTGGGATGGGCATTGGGTTTACGCCCACGTAATATGAGCCCGTCAAGGACTGAGTTCAGGCAGCGACTTGAATTAGTTGTTGGTGTTGAGTAATGTGTGAGCTGGCTGTGATAAAAATCAGTTAAGCGGTTAACAAACACAAACAAAAACCATCCCAAATTTCATCTAAATTTTTTCTCTTCAATATGTTTTTTTTTTGTCTTCTTCCTTTTGATCCTCGGCAGGGGTTGAGGATTTTGCTGTCCTAGCGGGGGTGTAACTATAATGACACGATCCGGTAGCTGGCTGGCCAAATGCTGGTGAGCTATTTTCATCTGTGCGCTACTTGAGGCATTATGTGGGTCCTTCTCGGGGGTTGCAACTGGCTGCCATAGGGGGAAGTTGTGTTGCTATTTATACCAATATATATATGCATATAATAATGTTATGTGTGGGTTTGTCAATCTTCATTATGATTTCCTTTACGTTTTATGTATATATATATATATATTGCAGATTGGTTAAGTACCCGCAGAAAAGGTCAATAGTAATTCTCCTTCGGACAGGACAAAAGTTCCCACATTGAATAATGTACACTCAATCGTATTGTAAATCAATAAAAGGAAAAAAAAACTGCTTCTCAAACATTTACTTTTATTAGTTCTTTAACTTTTTCGTTTCTTTCTACAAACTAATGAACCGTGAGTGATAAATTATGCCAGAAAACCAAATAAAACCTTTTCTATTTGTATATCGTTTATCAGAACGAATAAGGAAAAGGAACCGCAGTTGTGTTTGATTATTTTTTTTTTTTTTAGATTCTACTTTTGGTTTTTCCATTGGATCTATCATTAATTTTCAATTAGGAGGATGCCAATTGCTGAGCTGGCACACACTTGAAACCAAAAAAAAAAATAAACTAAAAATAGCTGAGAACTTTTTAAATTCTATTTTTATGCAAATTAATCAACGCAAGGAAATTCAATCGAAACAATTGAATCAAATGGACAGGGAGCCAAAATACAAACACAAAATATTGATACCCTTTTGAGATATTATAGAAGGAAGCTATGGAGATGTTGATATAATATTTACTTTTAGTTTTGTGGAACAATTCAACGCGAATCCTTTGATACAATACAAATTAGAAGCACTGAAAATAGGATTCATAGATTTTTTAATCATAAGTTATAGGATAATAAGTTTTTATTTAAGTAAGTAAGAATATGAGTTTATTTTTTAAATAGATCTTTTTTTAATTTTCAATAAACTCAAATTTATCTAATAGTATAAAGACTTTTCAGGATTAAAAATTATAAACTTCATTTCCATAAAGGAAAAATTGATTAAAGTATAAATGAAAACCTTGTGGTTTTTTAAAGAATTTCTTTCATTAATAAAATTTGTATTGATGAAGAATTCTACGATATGTATAATCATTATATAATCTTTGAAATTCCATGACTAGAGAGTATTTTAAAAATCAAATGCAGAAACTTCTATAATTCCTATATATAATGGCCACTGCACCCTAAAACCAAAACCAAAAAAAAAAAAAAAAACAGAAAAGAAAAGAAAATACACAACCAACAAAAGAAAAGCAAATTAGATGAGGCAAATTCCTGTTCCTTCTTCTGTCTATTGCTTAAATTGCCGACAAACTGACTCCACATTGCCTTGCAAAGTAAATTGCATTTTTATCTATTTTTACTTGGAGGGAAAAATGCCGACGCTGATGCTGAAATGATGTTCAGTTGCTGGGGCGGCCCTCCTGAGTAAGCGGAGGATTATAAGGCAAATAATACGAGGCAGACGCAATTTCCTTCCTGCTTCTGCTGTAATAATAAAAAGCCGATCTCTCGCTCTCTCTCTCTCTCTCTCTCTCTCTTTTTCCCTATATATCTTTTTCTGTCTGGCCCAGCCTGTTTTATGGCTGTAGGATGCGACAAGAAAAGCAGGAAAAACTCCTTGGCCATGCATACAAACACACTGAGAGATACACACACACACACACACAGATACATTTAGTCAGGCAGGCAGGCAGGCAGGCAAAAAGAGAAAAAGATTCAGCCAGGGCCTGTTGTCCTCTATGTGGAGATCACACTCTATGCATCTGCATCTATGTATGTGTGTGTGTGTGTGTGTGTGGTTCAATGAACTGCCGTCACCTCTTGGGGCAGCGCTGCATCGGCATTGGCATCACAACTGCAACTCCGCCTGCGCCTGTGTACGGCATACAATCCTTTTTCTTTTTTGGATTTTTCTTCTGGCACCCTTCACTTGATCTTTAGTGACTTTTGCTTTGTCGTTTTTCGCTTCATCTTCTTCTTCATCTGTGTTGTTTCACTCGTTGTTGAAATTGGAATGCCTGGGCAGGCAGGCAGGCAGGCCAAAGGAGCCGCGCAGGAGTTGATTCAATGTTTCTCAAGGGTTTCATTTCAGTCGCTGTCTGGGGGCTTTGGATTTCACTTCGTGTGGGGAAATGTAAACATCGTCGTCATCATAATCGCTGCCAGTCTCGCGTTGGCTTTTTGTTTTCTCACTGTGTGTGTGTGTGCTGCAGATAGTCAAGGGAAGAGTATGGCATGGAATGGGGTAGGGGTTGGGGAGATACATACATACATATATGGAAGGAGAATGGAGGACGCTGACGTGTATCCCTTTTTTTTTTCATTGGAATGCCTTTGCTTGTTTACTCACTAATGTATATTTGATCTCATTTGTGGATATATATATATATATTTTTTTTTTTGTTTTTTCGTTTGTTTGCATTTTTGTTTCTTTTTTCCAAAAACATCATCTTCAGTCAGTAGCACTTGTATGCGTTTCATTTGAAAAGGATTTTCAAGGAATCTTAAAATATCTTCCTTAATAAAGTTTCTTTTGCTCGTTTTGGGAGACTTCTTTTTATGGTACAGTTATCGCTGAATTCTTCAAGGATCGACAACAAGTCAAAGTTAATCATTTAGAAAACAGAAAGGTAGAAACGAGAAGGAAGCGAGAGAGAGAGAGAGAGAGAGAGAGACAGCGAATAGATAGCGAGGGAAACAAACAAAGCCGCAATCAGGTTGCCAGTCCCTGTTCCATTTCGGCTCTGTCCTGTCCAGGCAAACAAATCACCAACCATGCGAGCAAACAAACGTGGGGTTGGGGACCTCAACGTATCCTCCATGCACGTACTGCCTGCTTGGCGGCGATTATTCATGACTTTATGGACATGGACTCTGAATCTGACTCTCGCTGTAGAAGGACATTAAAATTGCTTTTACGCCAACTCATTCGTCTGCCAGAGGATCAAACTGGTTCTACTTTGTATGCGAGTCACAGTCGCAGGGGCCGCCGCTCCTTTGACTACTTGGGAATCTGGAGAAACCAGTTTATAGTCGTCGTCGTCGTTGGTCTCCTCCCTCTTTCTCTCTACCTGTTGACTTTACGCCTGTTGCTTATGCGGATCCCACGAAAAAAGGGATACACAAAAAGGCAATCCATGTCAAAAAAAAAATCAACAAAAAAAAACCATCAACCAGAAAAATATTTATCCTATCGTAAGTGTGTTTGCCTTTTTTCTTTGACGCAATCATGCAATCCTTTCGTCCTTTCGTTCATTTTTCGTGTACAGTTTCGGTATTGGTAAAAAGGAATACATAAATTGAACATTAAACGCTGTGAGTTCAAGGAACAGCTGAAGAAATCCTTCTAGTTGTTGAAATTTTGAAAGTTAGTTTTAGTTTATATGATCTTCAAATCAATTAAAGCAGAGAGACTGATTGATCTTTTAGGTATAATACACTAACAAAGGATGTGACAGGATTTTAGAAAAAGTAGTTTAAATAGAAGAAAATGTTATTTAAACTAATAGAAAAACTGATAGAAAATGGTAAAAGGATAATGTAAAATTTATAGAAAATGTATAACACTTGGAAAGGGGAAAATTATAATAGTAAAATTTAGTTATAATTCGATCAATTCTATTAATATAAATCCCTTAATCTATTATCTGTACCTATCCCATTCACATCTGTACTGTATTCTGTCAGGGAATCAAGGAAAGGGCTAAGGTGTTTGTCAATTGTCAATTGCATTTGGGCTTGGGCTTGTGAGTGTTAATGTTCATTCTCTGTGGCTTTGTTATATTGTGTGATGATGGCAATGCATAATAAGTTCAATGAGCTCCTCCTTTTTCTTTCTCTCTCTCTCTCTCTCTCTTCTTCACTCTTTTGCATAATTCGCATAAAAATTTATTTATTTTTTTTTATTGTTGTTGTTGTTGCTGTTTGTGTTTGCTATTATGTGCTGTATTGTTATACATATGTCCGTTCCCCATAGCTCAGTCTAAGGAACAACAACAACAAGTGGTCCATTCTGAGTACTGGCCTGTTGTTGTTCCTATAGGCAAAAAGGCAAAAATTCACAAGTGACATGCCAAAGGGAGAAAGGCACTTGAACTGAAATGAACACTCTGTTTTTATTGTTACGGGAAAATGGTGCGCATGCGCAAATGCGAGTAGTAAAAAAAAAGAGAGAAAAAAAAAAAAAATAAAAACGAGCACAACAGAATAAAGAAAATCCCAAAGTCCAAATGGCAGGAAAAACTGAGCTGACTGGAGCAGAGCAGAGCAGAGCAAAAGGGCGAAGCAGTAGAAGAAAATGTAGGAAAATATTGTGGTGATGATGGTACACATAAGACATGGAGAGCAAGTTGAATGCCCTGCTTATGCCTGCAACTACACACACACACACACACACACACACACACGTACACACTATTTAGTGTGCGAGTGTGAGTGCTCGAGTAATGAAGGGTTTGCGAGGTCGTCGCCTGGGTTGAGGTTGATTAGAAGAGCCTCAGTCGTCAAGTCACTGAATTTGTTACGTTTTTTTTTTATATTCTTTTCTTTAGTTTTGTTTTGTTAGATTTTCTTCTTATTCTTTTTTTTTTCCTTATTTTTTTCCTCTTTTTTGGTAGGGGAAATGGGAAGTTGAGGCTTCACCTGTTATTGTAGATGACGGACGAGGGCGCGCAGTATAGTTTGAGTAAAACCCAACACAGTTCTCAGGATTGCCTGGGAAAGCACTTAAATGTTTATGCATGGCCTGAACTTTCTCAAGGAAATTGTCTTAGTTTCTTTGGTTTTGTAGCCATTGCGGTTTCATTTGCAGGAAGCTGCAAAAGTAACCACAATCACAATTCTTTTCCTTCTATCTTCAGGTCTGGACTATGGAGTCAAAGAGGGGCCAACAAAAGAAAGTCTATGAATGCGAAGAACCTACCAAAGAAATATCCAATATTCAATAAGACTATTGAATTATATTTTGATCAGATTAATCTAACTATTTTGCAATCCTCAAGCGAAGAATTCTTACTTAGTTTTAGTCCGTCCCTGTTTACCTCGTCCCCATCTTTGAACCGTATACGTAATTTACGAAGAGGCAACAAAAACCAAGTAGAAGGAATCGCAAAATATGTGTATGCAACCACAGAGATAGACAAAGCTAGAGCTAGAGTTAGTCTAGGCCTAACCCCATTTGGCATCTGTTGGCAATCTGCTGCAAATTGCTGAAGGAAACGCACGAGTGCCACAAGCAGGAGAGAGCTGGAGTTGGAGCTAAAGTTATGCCCTACTCTCTCTATTGGTTCATTCAACTCAGGCAACAGACACGAAGAGCACGAGCATACAATCAAAGGCGCTAGCTGGATAAGTGTATAGATGGATGGATGGATGGATGGATGATTCTGAACTAGCTGCTTGGTTGACTGCAGCTAGCAGAGCTGGAAGCAGCGTCACTGGAAATACCAAAGCCAATCCACCACCATCTCCATAGCCACAAAGGCATTGAGAGAGGATGTCGATGATGGCCATGCCCAGGTTGGTCTGGACTGGCCCCCACTTTGGCCTGGTCTGCTCAAATTGCAATTGCCAACTGGCAACATCATGTTTTACAAATGGATTTCATGTTCAGTGCGTTATGTTTCTTGGAAAGGATTTCTTTGGCTTTCTTGTCATGGCCATGTCTGGTTTGGTCTTTGTCGATCGTCTGCGCTGCTTTGCTTTGCTTTGGTTTGCTTTGCTTGGTTATGAAATTAGCTGAAATAAAATGCGACAAAAGTCGTAAACATGATGCATTCAAAATGCTCAAATGAGGCAGCTTTATCCACACCAGTCATCGTGTTCAGTTTCAGTTCTTCTGCAGTTGTTTAACAATTATATATGAGACTTCTTCATATGCAACTTCTTCTTTATCTTTTGGTCTAAAGTTAATTGACCCAAATGCACACATCCTGCAACTGTTTTTCACTTTGGTGGTCAGGTTTAGGTCAAAGTCATAAAAACAGAAGAACAACTCATGAATTTCGGCTACCAAATCTGCTCCTTAATCTCAAGAATTTGAGTTACGAGGAACTCTGAAGGAACAAACTCCAAATCATTTTATTACCTTTCCCATGAGACCAGCAAAAGGGTTTTAAAGTACTTAATAAGAGAAAAATTTCCAAGGAAAATGATGCATGGGTAGGAAGATATATAATTGAGTTCAATTGAAGTTTGAACTGAAGTCACCATATATAAAATATATACAATACGATATATGTACATATGTATATTCAAATAACTTGAGGAGATCGCTTCTTCTCCCGTTCTTTATAAGTTTTGTAAATTAAAACGAATTGCAATAAAAATTCAACTCCCGTTTTGTATGGGCAAGGATTGATGGTCTCCTCGAATGACATATTATTTTGCAAATTGAAAATCTTTTCAAGTCCGCAATTCGCACGTTACAATTATGTGGAGTCTCTTTATTCCCTCTCTACCCTTCTCCATCTTGCCCATATTTCTGGTGTACCCCAAGCAAATGAAGGGATAGCAATCGCTTTTTGGGTTGGGCACACACACACACACACTCACACGCTCACACACACTTTGGAATGCAAATCAAAAGTAAGGGAGCGAGGGAGCGAATGCAGGCAATGGGGGGCGGAAACGAGCGAATGAGAGAGAAAGAACGAGCGAGCAATAAAAGTATCCTCTGACTTGAAGCTGGCACGAACAAGGCAACCCAGCAAATAAATAACGTCTTTCGATCCACAACTCCCCCTTTGCCAGATATCCTCCCTCATCATGATATTGCCGTTGTGTGGATACACTCGGCTGACTCTGGCAATGTCGATCCCTGGCTGCACCCTGTGGCGGCATCCAATTGTATGAGGCACGTCCTCGCTTCGGTTAGGTGCTTGAGATATCTTTATATGCACATATACATATAATATGTATATATATATATATATTAAGTTATGTTTGTATGCACATTCAGCTCGCCCCCCCTTCTTATAATCATGTGCATATGTGTGTGTGTGTGTGTGTGGAGTGGCTTAAAGTGGCGCAAAAGATAATGAAAGTCAATGTCTGAGCAAGGGTACAGGATATGCTCTTTGTACATATATCTATACATATGTATGTATGTATATATACATATACTATTTCGTTCACAGGGCCAGACAAAGCCAGCGCATTGTTTAAGTGTACCGATCTTCCCCCCGTCCCCTTTCCCTGCCAGTAAACAAATCGCAAAAGGCGATCGCGAAGCAGGGCGAGATCTGGTTCTTGTTTCGTGTTTCGTTGTAATTTCTTTTTCTCTCTGCCGGCCTTGCACCCCAAAAAAAGAAGAAAAAAGAAAAAAATGTATGAAAAAGACTCCTAAAACAGAGGGGTCAGGCCCCTTTCCTGAAGTTCCTATATGTATATACCCTTAAGCGATCCTTTCATATGATAACGATCCATACTTTGTAATTACATTTTTTAAACTTTTATATGATATTGATATAAACAATTTATGATAGTTCTTATTTTGCTTTGCAAATTTTGAAGCCCTGATTGCTTGATAATACAAAAATTAAGTTTACAATTTGTTAGTAAGATTTTTTTTTAATTTTTAGTTTACAAGTTTAACTTTGACAAGATGAAACTCGATTATCTTTTGGCCAATTTCATTAAGGTTTACATTTATTTTATTATTTACTTCAATATTTTCAAATGTAATCAAAATTAGCTTAAATATAAGAAAAAAATTTCAATTAATATTTTTTAAAATTTTAAAAAGATTTAAATGGCAATCAATAATAATTACTTTCACGAGTAAAAATATGTAAAAAAATATTGGTCAGGTTTTGACCAAATAAGAAGTCTGTAAAATCGTTCCTATGTGCAGCTAATTTGACCCCCAAAACTTGACTTGGCATTAATATACCTCAACCTACCTATCAACTTACTTTTGATCAAGAATATATATACAAAAGTCATTTAATATCAATTGATTTCTTATAATTAAGATAAATATGCATCTTTTTGAGGGGAAGGCTAGCAATATAAAGCAGTTGTTAAAGGACCCAAGTAGTTCCAAGAGTCCTGCCAAAAGTACACTGTAAAAACAAAAATAATATTAAACAATAAGTAGATTAATGTTAAAAGAATCTCCGACATAAAGTAACCAGGTGTTTACGTCAATATAAAAGTCAAATTTGGTTTGAAAAGGATCGATCTTCAACCCTCGTAAAAACATATAAAATTGTAACTAAAAATGTCTTGGATTGATCCTTGCTCAAGGCAACAATGTGGGAGATTGTGCGTGTGAAAGAGTTGAAGGATAACCAACGCTCAACAGGCAACGTCAAGGGCCATTAAGTGTTATCGTAATACATGAGTGGGGGGGCTGAGGAAGTGAGGGGAACATTAAAATGAAATTTTAAATTGGTTTGCTGTCGAGGATCAAGAGACAACCATGGGAAATATATATTTTCAATACAACTAAACCAGTTGAGTGAGCTCTGATTTTAGGGGGTGAAAGTTGTTGGTAACTTGTTGTTGTTGGCCCTGATTAGGAATGACCAGAATCGGGTAGGTTAGAACAGCGTGACCAGCAGCCACAGGTGCACTACAGGATAATCATTGGTCTTAATTTTTTTTAGTTTACCTTTTAAGTGGGGGTTGAACGCGATCAAATGGGCGTGAAAATTATGCAGCATTCTGTGGGAAGCAAGTTACCAAGGGCAACCGTTTGGCAATTTTATGGTAATTTCATGGCACTCAAATGTCAAGTCCTGGGTGCTACTAGCCACTTGCTACTTTGTATTGGCTACACGTTGGTTCACACGTTAGCCAATTGCGTGTGCTGGATACTTTGGTATCCCAAACATGCCCCGTCACATCCGATGCAAACAATCCACATTTCCGGATTTGAGGGTTTCGAAAAAGTGACCCAAGCAGACGGCACATGGAGCCGTCATTAGCCAAAGCAAAGATGAATTAGAAGCTGCTGCTGCTGCGGAAATTCCCACAAGATGAAACCGATTATGACGCAACAGAATTCTTTTTTGGGACAATTGCAGGTGCTTTGGGGATGGGATGACAAAAATACAGAAGAAGGCGAAAAAAAAAACCAGCAGTGTTCGCATGAGACGACGCTAATTAAAAAGGAATTTCTGTGAATTTCTTAGTCTTCTTTTTTACTCTTACAACGGCAATTAGAAATGTCCGAATGAGAAAGATAGAGAAAGAGACTGACAAAGGGGAAGTGAAGGGGGGAGGCACACACATATAGAGACTTGGACAATCAGGAGAGTGCTAATTTAGTAATCACAAGTTGGTCTGAAAGCCGCAACATAGAAATTGTGAAAACCGGTTGTTAGGTCCTCAAAAAAAAAAAAAACTAAAATCAAACAAACGACAACAAAAAAGCAGATAATCTCTGCGGCTAAGCGTTGACTAGAGCCACGCCCATGCACCTCCTCCCCTCTCATTCTTTCTCTAACGGTGCAAGGCAAAAGGTGTGAAATTGTTGTTACTCTTGTATTCGATTTCTGTAAGTGAGTGTGTGTGCTGTGTGTGCGTGTATGTTGAATCAGATTCCCCCATTTTTATAACGCGCAGCTTGACGCCATCGTGAGATCACAATTGATCCTCCCCATAGATGGCAGACAACAGGCAGGCGATAATTTAGAAATCTTTACACATTTTCTAACCATTTTTCTTATAGATATATTTTGGTTGACTTTCTACCATTCTCCATCCATACATCTTCATTTACTTTTACAATAGACTTGGCTATAGGAATAGGAAACATCTTAAAAAACTATCATAATACCCCTAATATATAGTCTAGCATATATCAGTTTCGAAGGGACCTAAGTATCGAATGGTGAAGGTGTAAGAGTTATTGGGCAAAGGGGTAAGCAAGCTGATCATTTGCCAGATATATGTATCTTTAACTAAGATAGGATATGGGAATCTATGTATATTATAGTGAGTATTATTTTGTGAGAGAAAAAAAGTAAAATTAATGAGTGGATGGTTGCAAAGTAAACATTAGCAATACAAAAATGGAATCCTAAACTAATTTACAACACGTGTAATCATTCGCAGGTCGCTGACCCATTCCCATTCCCTTATACCATTTCGTTCTCCTTCTCATTCCCAGTCCGCTGGTTCCCTCAGGCTAAAGGTAAACATCTCTTCTAACCTAGCCTAGATTGACAATCGAGATTGAAGCAATCACAAAGAGTAGAAGAGAGCATGATGAAAGTCAAGGGAAAGCAGCAGAGCGTAAAAAAAAAGGTAAGGAGTCAGTTGGAGTCGGGAGCCTACGGACAAATAGAAACGCACACAAAATGGAATTGTAAATATAAAAAAAAAAAAAACAAGACGAAGGAAAAAAAGAAGAGAGAGAAAAGAAGAAAACGAGTCATAAATAATATTTGTTTACACAAATGGTTCACGTGAGGCAACTCCTGGATGGATGGATGACCGAAAAGTAGCTGACCCCGCTACATTTTCGGATGTTTTTTTTTTCCTCATTTTTGTATGTTTTTTTTTTTTCTTTTTGGCTAGGTCAGAGATCCTCTTAAGGTCTCTCTTTTTCTCTTGGGCTAAAAATAACGATGAGCTCAGTTATACTTTTTTTTATTTTTGTGTAGTTGTTTACGAGAAAAGCGATAAAAATAAAGTTTCAGGCTCAGGGAATAGACGTAGAAAACTGAAATGAATTCCAGCTAACCCTACCACGCACCATGGCATGAGCTCAATGCGTGCCTGGCTCCAACTAACTGGAGACGTCAACGGCAGCTACGGGGTGTATGGTAGTGTGTAAGGCTTTAAGTCGTTGGCCAACAACAGGTAGAAATCAAATAGAAAATGGAATAGACAACGGCAAGAGCAACAACAAAAGGCAAAAGGCAAATGGAGGAAGTAGATGGATGGTAGAGCGGGGCAGCTCAGCATAAAAAATATCCAAACAACGGACACCACCAAGCAGACTAAACCACCGGCACGTAGCCACCACTCATACACGCATACACACTTATACACACACATAGACAAAGTCAGAGAGCTAAGTTTGTCTATCTGCAAAGGCATTTCGAGTTTCATTTTATGTTTTGACCCCTTTTAAGTTCAAGAACCCTTTTCCTCACACAACATCACCACCATCACTACCACCACCATCATCATCATCAGCAGCAGCAACAGCAACGGCAACATCGGCAACTTATAGCCACACACACAGGGAGGGCAGCGCCAGCGCCGCTCACCAGCAACAACTGAGTGAGCGCAAGCGGCTAGTTGAAAATTATAATGCATGTTCCACCAAACGGCCCCAGCCAAGCCCCATGGCAGTGACGCGACTGCGACGGTGGCTTCGTTACACCAATACAACGACCAACCCCAAGAGAAGTGAGAGCCAGTCGGTAGTAATAATTGCAGAGAGAAGGAGAGAGTAAAAGTCTACAAAACAAAAGCTCAGCTCAACTAGCAGGGCTCGGATTGTATGTGTGTGTGTGTGTGTTTGTGTGTAGAGTTGGAGAGAGCGACGGAACAGCCTGTGGATTGTTATTGTTTTTGGTTTGGATTTGTGTTGCTGTAGTTTGGGTCTTGGGGTTGTTGTTGCTGCTGTAGAATGCCAAGTCACATTATTTCAGCTTCGTTTTCAATATAGGTGAAGGGAGTTGGCAAGCAGCGGTGTGTAGCAGAGTGGTTTCAGTTTGGGCCTGGGCGCAACAAGTGTATTTCGACTTTTGATTTATGCCTGCGCTTTGGCTTTGCCTTTGCGTTTGCCTTTGGCATCGGCTTGCGCTTCGAAACGAGCGGAATTATTAATTGATTGATGAAAACTAATTATGTTAATTGGATAATGAAATGAAATGTGTCAAGACGAAAATGTTGTGGCTCAATTTCAGTTAGAGAGGAAGAGAGTGAAAGAGACTAAACATTTCCTTTTTCGCGCGCGCACTTGATGATTATTTGAGTGACAAGGCGAAAGCTTTTTGGGCAGGTACAACGGCACATACCTATAACATTATGTGGGGATCTGAGTCATCACAAATGCTTTTGACAGGACAGCTTGTACTAAACGGTGATTGGTGCACACAGTGCATCACTTAAGTTTAAGCACACCTGCAAAATCGAACAATTATTTTATAACTAAAGATAAGTGGCAAATTCAGGTGCATTATAGATAATGTCATTTAAATTGTAGCAGGGGTTATAGGTGGCAATTTACGCATGTATATGCGATCAGATTGGAAAAATGCAATTAGTCTCAAAGGGATTAAGATCGTGTTACGATTAGTTGTTTAAGTTAATTTCATAAACACTTTGTGATGCTGTGTATATATCTATGACCTGTCATTTTGTTTACAAAATATTTAAAATTATCAGTGGTTATTCTGCTGGCGTGCCCAAACTTAACCAATCTACTGTACAAATGATCTGTAAGGGCGTGGCCTATCTGGCTGGCTTATATCATCCCGAGTTTAAAAGCTTCACTTATCGGCCTAAGATTGTATGTCTCTCCATGTATATGTATCTTGTATCTAATAGCTCGACAGTTACATCCTCCGCAAAAGTTAACAAAAAAAAAAAAAAAATCAAACAAAAAACAACCGTTCATGGTCATTGTGCCACAAATGGCAAACGAAATGAAATTGAAATTAAGCAAATGAGTGGGAACTCAAACAATCGCAGAATAGCAACAGTAACTTCAATGTTGAAATATCGTATACAGCAGAATCGGGGGTCTAGGCGGATGAGCATCTAGCGGAAAAAGCTCTAACGGATGCTGTGCCCCTTCTTTGCTATATCTGTCATCCTCTCTTTTACCCACTCTTCTGCCTATCTTTATTGAACACACTCAGGCTCTGTCTTGGCCCACATGTCCCACGCGTTAATTTACATATCAAAAAAAATTAAAATACAAAAAAAATTTTTAAAAATCCAAACCGACCTAACGGTACATTTTACGCAATGCCCAATACCTCTGCCGGAGTAAAGAAAGCGGCGCTGGCCAAGGGAGAGAGACGGAGACAGAGAAAGGGTTTCTTTCAATGCGGTCGAGGGTATCATAAAACGAAAAGAAAACTAAAAATGCGCGACGCTTTTAACATAAAACAAAAAACCAATGAAGAAGAAGAAGAATAATAAGAAAGAAAGAATTCAAAAAACAAAAAGAAAAAAAAAAGAGTCTCGGCCAAGGCAACGCATGTAAATTGGTGGCCCAAGTGAAGTCACTTTCCACTTTTGGCTGGATGGTGTCAGGTGGTGGGTTGTTGGTGGCCCAAACGGACAACAATTCTTTTTTTATTTTTTTTATTTTTATATCGTTTTTGGGCGTGTGCCCATTTCTAGAGTGGCTGCACATTGATAGCTTCACTGGAGCTTAGGGCCAAAGTCCTAAACGTTTGTTTTGGGTTGTGGTCTCAGGTTTCAGGCCAAAATCGAAAACGCATCACATCACTTGAACAGGTTTCAACGCATTTGAAGCGCGTTTTTTTTTTTTTTTTTTACTGTTTTACTGTTACAACAACACAATAATACCAACTCGAAAGCCAAGATCTCTTTTGCTGCTCCCCCAGTTCAATGACCGAAAACGGACTGGGGACTGGGACGTTTCTTTATTATTATTGTTGTTGTTGCTGCTTCTGCTGTCGTTTCTTTCAGTTCGCAGTTCTTCCTGAATGCCGCCTGCCTGCCAGCTAGTCGGCCAGCCAGCTGCTTCGTCTAGCTTTCTATTGTTTGATGATTTCCAAAAAGAAAGAACGCTTGTGGGCTAAGGCCCAGCAGCTTTTCAAGAATTTCAGTATAACAACTAAAGCATCGACAACAAGATACTCTGTATGAAGTGGATAAAATAGGTCTTAAAACGAAATTTCATATTAGGTTTTTTAGTCTTGTTATCAAAAGAGAGAAAGGATTAGGTAATATGTTACTAAACTCAGAAATACAAAAAGTAACAAAAATAAAGCAACACTTGGACAAACTTACTATATACCCAAAATCATGTTGAAAGGAATAACCCTTATTTGCATATTCTTGATAAATCTAGAAAAGGAAAAAGTCGATGGGATAGTTTGATTTACCAAGGCAACAGTAACTGAATTTCATACAAATTCTCAAGTAAAGGAAATTGAAACAAATCAGTTTAATAGATTTTATGAACTCTATTATACCCTTATCACTACTGGGTATAAAAAGAAAGAAAGAAAGAGAGAGCAGCATACTTGTGCGCCAGCTCTGCCTACATTCCAAATTTGTAGAAATGTTAGAGAGTGTTGATTCTTGATTCTCGATTCTTTGCTGAGGATTAATAGTGTCTGTGCTGTGTGTGCGCTGGAAGTGGATGTGGATGTTGTTGATGATGGTGACGGTGATGATGATGATGATGATGTATTGACGAAACTCTGGCTTAAAACTGTTGCCGAAAATGTCCAGAGATTTCTTAGGTGCCATGCGACGGTCATTGACTTTCCCAATTCACTCTGTGTGTGTGTGTGTTAGCCAGCCAGGGACTTTGGCTAGGTGAAACCTAAAACCCATATGTCTGTGGTACAATTTAGGTTCTTTTGATATGATTAATGACTTTGTTTTGCTCCTAACCATAAATGGAATTCTTCTTCGTTCTCTTTCATTTACTTCATTGAGAACAAATCACAAATTATCCTAGCCAAGTTCATTAATATGCTTTCGGTACAGTTGAGCATTAAATTGTTTTAGATAATAAAATCAAGAGAAAAGGGTAAGGTAACTATTGTCCCAATGATTTAACTGACCATTTGTACGTGGTTGTCATTTTGTTGTCACAGTCACAGTCATGGGAATGTAACACAAAATCCACTACCCCTACCCCTCCCCTCCCCGAAAATAGGGTAACAGGTTCAAATACCGTAACGCCTGTTGACTTCATTAAAAATTCGATGTGAAAATTACTATAAAATCTCTATGCAGTTTGATTTTTCTTTTACGGTAAACCACATTGAATATAATAATACAAAAAAAGGGGGTTAATCAAGCTTTTGTATGAATGAATGAGATTTTCCTATTTTGCACTTTTCCTCCCTCGCACAGTGACTGCAATAATTATTCACCCCATTGCAATGTGAAGGCATTTCCGCTTTTACCTTCATACATCATTTCCTTGTCCCGCTTAAACAATGTCCACCCCAAAAAAAAAAAACAAAAACAAAAACGAGGAAATATGAAAATAGACATGCCCAAAATTGACCCTAGAGCACCCAAGTGTCCGGAAATGAGATGCAAATATTATGTGGGATTCAGGTCCTTGGGCAAAGTTCATCCCTCACCCTTGTGAGCAATTAAAAACTGAAAAACTGCCCATAAGAAGCCGTTGACTTTCTTAAAGAAAAAAGAAGATCATCACGATGAGGGTTGAGCATGCGCATTATAATATTGAATTTAACTACTTATATACATATATATATAACTTATGGACTTATCGGACAACGAGCACTATATTTAACATATTCCTTAGACAGGGTAAGAGAGGGTGTAAGAAATGCACGTGCATTTTCCTTTCAAGTGGGAAAATGTAAGAAAATTGCATTGCTTCAGTGAGTTCAAGTAATTGCCAGAGACCCAAGACCCTGACGAAAAAAAAACAAAGATAATACAAATAACATTTTGTGGAAATTATGCAAAGTCGGAGTATAAGAATAAAGAACTAGAAGAAGGAAGCACCAGTTTCCTGGCTACACTTGATTAGGAACACATTTTTGTTACCATTTAGGTCAAATGATTCATAGAGATTCAAAGACTACCAGTAACAGATGTCCAGAAAAAGTCACATCAATAGAATAATATGATTAACAGATTTTCAGAAAGAAGTAGGGAGACAGAGAGTGAGGGACATAGGCCAAGCAAGGGCATCCTCAACGCGAAGCTGCAGGAAAAATCATTAACCCTCCAATTCCATGTCAGTGAAATAGGCACAAATCATTAGCCGAGAAGTTCAATGAACCTCGCCTAGAGTAAAAGACAGCAAAAGAGAGGGAAATCTCTTTCTATATCTCTTTGTATGTCAGCGAGTTACAGAGAACTAGACAGAGATCGAAAGACGAAGAGGGAGCAATTCAGTGATTGAGACCGAGACTGGGACAGAGAGACAAGGCAAAAAAAGTTATGTAGTTCGAATGAATGTTAATGATTGGCCACACTCCAACTCCAAGTAGCACGCCAAAGATTAACCTACGAGGAGCTTATTGTTGAATAAAGATCCGCAGAAATTCAAGTCCAATCCTTTTGAAAATAAAATTGCAAACTGACTGGACAGAGTGATTCATTTGCTGGTCGACTGTGTCTCCGTTTGGCATTCCTTATCCACTTAATTTCAATTCAAGTGTCCGCATCTTGTTTCAGCTTCCTTTGTGCTTTCTCTTGTGCTCTCATTTTTCCTGCAATCCGATTTCACCATCCGGCAGCAAAGAGCTTGTAATTGCTTTGCTTTCTCTCTTTCTCACTCTCTCTCTCTCTCGGTCTTCATCTCTGTGGTCCTTGTCAAGTGTTTGTTTCCTTTCCATCATTGAAGAGGATGAAATTGTTGTGCTATCGAGGGCATAAGGGCAGGAAATATTGAATTAATAATTATGTAGATACAAATTCTCTTGATATATGCATAATTTTTTATTTTACTATATATGCAAGTCTACGTCGTTTCCTTAGCACTAATTAAGGCCAAGTCTCAACGGTCGAACGATGAGTTCAAGCGAGTCAAAATATAAAAGAGAAAGACATGGTCAAAGGGGAGGGGCGATATGTAGTATGTACAGACAATTATTTCGGCTCTTCATTCCCTGTTTATAAGGAAAAAGTCACCCCTAGTGAAATGACAACATTTAAATATTCAAACGATCACTTTACACTCGACGAACACTCTCCGATGGGTTCCTTGTATGCATGGATCTTTTTTGGATACTGTGATTCCACCACCATTCTCCAACGTCTTGTTACCTGTGACGAAGAAGCGAGGGTTGCTAGACCATCTAATTATCATTTTTCAATGTTCAGGTGTCGGGAGTCATCATCAGGTGTACTCATTGTGTATACAGACATACATCAAGGATTTCTCGAGTCGCACGACTGCACGCAAAAGAAACGTTTCTTTTTTTCTCTGTTTCTCTCTCTGTTCCTTTTCTTTCTTTTTTTTTTTGACCCTCTTTCTTCTTTGTCCTGGCAATTACTTCAAAATGCCTTAATGTTTTCAGTTCTTTCTCGTGTTCCCTTCGCTTACATTCTTCTTTTTTTTTGTGATCCTCTGACTTTGACGCTTACCCCTCCCCCCACCCTCCACAAACAAAAAACGTGGCTTTGTCTGCCTTGGCCCTGTATGTACATGAACGTTTGTTTGTATGTGTGTAACTGGCATACACAGTACGTCACACTCGACTCGTCCTCACTTGGCTTTTATTATTATGGGTATTTTGTTTTCCTTACTGTTGGCAATCAAAGTGGCTTCTCTCCCGGTGGTTGTTGTTGTTGTTGCTGTTGCTTATTTTTTTTTTCTGTTCTCTGGCTTTTGCTTTAATTTCCTGAGCATCCTGTTGCTTGCTGTTGCATGAAACAGGATGCCAACGACCGTGTAATGCACGACCCCTAGTAAAACTAAAAAAAAAAGAGCCCAATACCCATACCCATACCTCAAACCTAAGCCCTAATTCCAAGTCCAACTTATTCACCCTCAGGTATTCATTCAACTGTTGCATTGCTATTTTCCATATTATGTTTGATTTCCAATTTGAATGATTTTACAGGAAACAATAATTGCTATATACTATCTGCTCCTCTCCATCCGCCAAAGGTGTGTTAGGTTAAACTAATTTCCGTTGGTAATATACAAATTAATTTACACAGGAAAAAAAACCAAGTTAAAGCACTAACTTAAAAGTTTTGAAATTAGATAAAATGTTATTAAAAGTTTTTATTAATTTTTCATTAAATTAGTTCTGTTGCTTTTCTAAAGATATATTTTGGTAAGCTTTCAGCTAGAAATTTGTGATTTGTTGCCAAAAAAATTTTAATCTGTGGAGACTATAGTGAGAAGTGATAAGGGAAACTTAATAAGGTTCAAATTGGCTTAAAATGTTTTTGATTATTTGATGCTAGATCCATAGAACTTTAACTCTATAAACAAGGCTTTTTTAGCTGTGAAATAGATATACATATAGTGAGCAACGATCTCTAGAGAAAGGCAACTTAATAATGCACAGTTTGATATCAAAAGTATCTGTTTATTTGAAGTCTTTTTTAGTTATCAAATATAGATTAAATAGAAATGTTTATATGGAATTAACCTTATCTATTACCTGTTTCATAATATAATAAGTATATTCCGAATATTTAATGAAAATACTCACATAACTACCTCTTATATACATACATATAAATTCAATATTATATTATATTATAAACACATCTTGAGAACTATTTAATAAACGAAACACTTTTCGGTTGACAATGATAGTTAAGGTCGTATAAAGATTTATATCTTGTTTTATAATTTTATCCATTATGTGGTATCTGCATATCAGCCAAATATGCACTCAAGGTTCTAACCAAACTGACAGAACCATAAAAAAAAGCAGCTACCAATTGCCGGTTGGCCAACAGCAGCAGCAGCAGCAGCAACAAATCAAAATCAATTTGTCAGGCAACACTTGCCACCGTAAATAAAAACAAAAAACAAAAACACAACAAAGTGGACTAAAAAAAAAAGAAAAAAAAAACAGAGAGACATTCAAACGGCAATCAGAAATCAAAACAAAAACCGCTAAAATAACAGAAAAAAATACAGAAAACTGGCGCGCATGCGCAAACGAGTTTTTTGTCTCCCCCCTGATTTTGAGTTTCTTTTCTTATATTTTGTTTTTTTGCCCAAAAGTCAGGGAATGAGACAAAGAGAGAGAGATAAGTGACAATTCCATTGTAGGGCAAATGACTCAGAAAAGATAGAGTGAGCGTGGGGCCTGGACAGGATTCGGCAAACCAAATGGGAACCAGCAAGTGCCGGAAAATATGCAAATTGCTGCCAAGTGACAAGACAACTTCATTTAGCCATAGCTGTAGATGTTGCTGTTGTCACGGCCAGAACTGATTGAAGATATGTATGTACATACATACATATGTATATGTAAAAGCCAGGAACGGAAACCTGTGCGAGGGGCCATGGAGCACGTCGCCAACCAAATTGAGGTTAAGTAATGCAGTCAAATGCGTGAAAAATGGCAAGAGAGTGAAAAGAGAAAAAGAGGACAAGAGCGTGCCCAGACGTTTACCAAGCCCAAAAACCAAAAAATGTTAAAGGAAACAACAATAGGATTCACATACAGTTCGTGACTCGGCGGCATATTGACTGACAACTTGATCCAAACATTCCTTCAATTGAATTTTATGTTTCTTTCAAGCACATTACCCAAAATGTGAAGCCTATCCGTCAACTGACCTCGCCTCCAACTTGGCTTCATAATTAATTTCGGCACGGCAACTATGGAGATATATACATATATGTATACATATGTATATATCTATGTATGTATGTCTGCACCACGACACCTGTGAGCTGACAGCGAGGCGATCCCCATTCGTAAACTGGTTGCCATTGGCATAGTAAATTTTTGCCGTTTGCTCTTTGCCAGCCACTTCTAAATCCATTGGAATTTCAGACATGCCAAGAGGCGCTGCCAGGCTAGTTGCTGTCCACTTGGCAGCTTGTTGCATTGACTGTCTAGTCTGGACCGTCTGTGTCTGCTGGCAAAATGTCAAACGGCTGACTGAGCCTGCGAAATGAGGGCACCAGTTACTTGGTTCTAAACTGGGATTTTTATGATTTTTTTTTTCCGCAACAAACAATAAAATAATGTTCCGTTAAGGTAGGACTATTTTTATTCTAACTGAAGCGATGGTGTTATTTCTAAAATTAGGTTCTATTTTTCAAACATTTCTTATAAAACAATTTTTATAAAAAAAAAAACCAATTTTTAGTTTGGACAGTTATCCTAGCGGAATAACATCAACATAAGCTATCATTTAATGAGTACATCAAAAATTGATCATAGAAAAGCATATGAATTCAAGTTCAGTTCTTGAAATTTTTGAAAACGTAGAAGAATTTGATAGTATTCAATTATTACTTAGCTTTAGCTCAACCATATCTTGATTGGTTTTCAATTGGTATACACCTTTAAGCTAGTAATAATTATCCTTTTTATATCCCATTCAAATTTGGCAACAAAATTGTTGACCCAGTTTTTTGCAATTTTTAATGCTGTAACCAGTTTGAAAATTTTCCAAAATGCATAGAAATTATTCAAGTTTTTAATTACGTTTTCAAATATTGAAATAACTGAAAAAACTAAAAAATAAACATTTTTGAAATAATCCAAAAGATATTCGTGTAATAAATTGCCAAAATTGAGCATTTTGATTAAAAATTATTCGAAAATCATTTAAGAATAATAAGAAGTAACTTCCTGCAAATATTCCCATTTTATTAAAAATCTATTATTCCAAACTTATTTCCATTTCAATCCCACAGTATTGAATCTGTTTGATTTGTTTCAATTCTCCACTCAGGCATTACCTTTCCCCTTCATTGCAGGAGTTAAGCTCTTAGCACACGCCATGGATGGGAAATATGTGTAATAACAGGCCATATGCCGCACATGGACTGCCCAATCATTCGGATCACAAGTTATGCAACCAAAACACAACAACAACAAAAAAGTAATAATAATAATAATGGTTGGCAATAGGCAGAGGCAGAGAAAAATTGCATTTTCACGCAAGTTTGGATGGATGATGTGGAAGTGAAATGAACGAACTGTGCCGACGACTGCAATGACGATGATGATGACGACGACGCCAACGATAACGAAAGGCCAGTTGAAGTTGTTACCCCGGCCCCCAAAACAATGGCATCAAATCTGGCCCCCTGTATAACACCGACAAACAACACACACAATTCCCGAGATTGAATCCCGAACACTGAAAATTGCATGCCGAATTCTCCAACCAGTTTCACTTTGCGAAAGCAAACAAACAGCTTCCATTTTCATTTCATTCAACAGTCGACATTCGTCGGTCGATAGCTGGAAACGCGTTCCGAAGCCTGTCTAAAATCAAAAGTTAATCCCGCAGCAACTCCCCAAAAAAGGAAAATTGAAATATGAAAGAAGCCGATCTGGAGCAGCAATATGCCCGATTTCCGGAGATAAAGCGAACAGAGGTGCAAAAATTTGTCGATTGGATTCATGTCCAGCCGCACATTTCTGATCATTTTTCCGAGGCCGAGGCTCTGCATTTCTTTTATGCCTGCCGATATAGTATGGAGGTGGCCAAACAGGTCCTTGACGTAAATCTTACAGCCCGCACCCATTTGGATGATTTTTTTGTAAATCTGGACTGTGAGAGAACGGAACTCAAACGGGCCATGAAAACAGTGTAAGAGGACAGATATATAACTTTAAAGGAACTTCATACATACATATATATATTTTTAATTTTTATTAATATTTCTAGTTCCATTGTACCATTGCCAGGAGCTACACCTGAAGGATATCGTGTGATCATTGGTAAACTTGACGATTTGAATGCCTCAAATTTCAACTATGCAGATTGCATGAAATTGTAAGTTAAGGATAAGGATAATATATTAAACAAAGTTTAAAATCAGGAAGGATCTATCTAGGAGAGGCAAATGTTCAGTTCTCATCTGAAATCTTTTTAATTATATCATCAGCACATAATTCGTGTCTATACTTCTCCTGCACTTAGTCCCCATTTAATTTTATTAACATAATTAAAGATGAGATGAGTTTATAAAAGAACTTTGTCTTTAATATTTTCATACATCATAAAGATGTTCCAAAAAAAATTGATTTTTCAAACCCCAATACTTACCACACCGTTAGTAGTATAAAATAAAGATTAAAGTAAATCAGGATTAAGCTAATGAGATAAAAAAAGTAAACAGAATAAAACAATCTTTGATAAGGATGTAATATAGAAACGCAAGGGGAGAGAGAAAGAAGAATGTTATATACTTTATAAATTATAAGTATTAATTTGGATATATTTTAATTTGAAACCGGATTCAACAACAACAACAAGAGTAACTAACTGCCTTTTCATAAACTTTATGAACTTTTTTTTTTTTTTTGAGAAATGAAAACAGAAGTAAGGTGATTGTTAAATTGTTTTTAGTATGATTTGCACGTCATTTACTATACGAGAGAACTGTCAGGCTTAAATTATGACACTTCGTGCAAACCATTAAAAGATTTGTGTTTATAAAAATTAATGTCATTTCACCCTAACCCGAAAACCACTTGTTCATTTGCTCATATATGTATGTAGTTAGCTGCCGAGTCGTCACTCCGAATGCAGCTTTAAACACGCACAGCTTAAAACCTTAGCATGTCCAGCAATTACTAAAACAGATACAATTGCAAACATATATATATATATATGTATATATATACGAGTATGTAGGAGCAGAGTCTGATAATTAACTTTAAAGTTAGCTACTGTTCAGGTCGTTGTCGAATACGAAAAAAATTATTTGCTGTATAATGGTTGTCAATTAAAGCAAAATAATAATTACTATAAATATAAACACTTGGAGATTGGTGCAAAGGGTGTTATAGTTATATGGTTTAAAATCTTATAAATTTTATGTATGTATTCTTCCAGATACTGTATGATATTTGATTATTGGATGTACGAGGATGGCATACAACCAGGACATATTATTGTTATCGATCTCAAGGGCTGCTCTCTGGGTCATGTGGCACGCATTGGTTTGCTTCAAATGAAAAAGTTTCTTTTCTACTTGCAGGTAATTTTGAAATTTTTTTTCCTGTTAATTTTAATTATTTATCAATTGTTACAGGAAGCTGCTGCTATACGCTTGGTGGGCTTTCATTTTGTCAACATTGTTCCGTTCATGGACAAAATATTGGCCCTAATGAATCCGTTTATGAAAAAAGAATTAACTAACGTTTTGTATTTACATAACGACATCAATGAGTTCTTTAAGTTTGTGCCACGCGAAATGCTCCTTAAGGATTATGGCGGCCCACTGGAGGAGGCCAGTGTGGCTAAAGGTAAGTTGAAATATTTCATTTTAATACATATTATTATTTAATGCATTTTGATTTTATGGCATAGAAATTTACTACAAGAAATTGTTGGATAATCGCAAACAAATGCTCGAATTTGAGACTCGTCATCAGGTTAATGAGAAACTAAGACCCGGCAAGCCAAAGAATGCTTCGGATCTATTTGGCATTGAAGGGAATTTTAAGAAACTGGACATTGATTGATTGACCCATAAAGTTATATATTGGTTATTGTGTTTTAATAGCGGTCAAATTTTTCCTGGTGTTTGTTTCGGTATCAGTTCAGTTTTTCCTATTATAATGAAAATAGATTATTGTTTTGTAAATTTAAGATTTAATTTTTACGTTTAAACGTTGTTATAATCGTTGGAACATACATATCTTCAGTAAAATTTGTAATTACAGCTTATAGCTATATATTTTAAATAGCTTGAATAATCAATGCTTATTTTCTAAGCAAATTTACATCTTAATGCTGTAGTTGGAGATGATCTTATTCGCTAAATGTATGTATGTAAGTATATAATGAATGTACGAGCATATATACATATATATATATACTCGTTCTGCATTAATCCATCTTATGGATTCTATTTTTTTACATTCTATATGAGAGCCTTAAAATTGACAATTAAAAAATAACAAAATATTTGCCACCTTGATAAAAATAACTTTTAGCTTATCTTAAAGACCAGAGCCGATGGCGTAAAATGAATTTCACCTTTCGAATCACCTGACCTAAATTAGTTAAGGAAAAGTATTCTTATCATGGAGTCAACTCAACTGTTGGTATCTGCTATCCAACAACAAAAAAAATAAAACTAAGGCGATAAAATAATCGCCTAAAGTATTTCTATTACATAAATAGCTAATATCTGGACAAGCACACATTAATATTAGGTCTTTCCAAACGCATTCAAGTCGGTTACACCTAAAACTCTTCGCTCATGATTAGAATCTAAGTATATTGATATCTTATCATCTGCAATGATATTAAAAATTAAATCGAGTTCAACTGTTTAATTTAAAATTGATTAGGAAAACTTCTAACTGACTGTTGAAAAATTTGATTCGGTTGATTGGGTCTTATGCCTGGACCACTGTTGTTGCTATTATTATTATTAACGTTGCGGACTCGATTGATGGTTTTATTAGAGTTGCGCCCGGTTGATTTAGACGTTTGTTTTTGGCTTTGCTCTGCCAAGAGACCAAAATTGGGATTGTTGCTCACCGTGATGGGTAGCTAAATGAATTAAAATTAACATTTAATTTGAAAGAAAGTTAATTCGAACTTACAGGTATATTAAAACGCTGCACTGGCATATTCTGGGGCGTCTTGAAACTCATTGGATTCCGAGCTGGCAAAAGACTATTCATGTGGATAGCCGATGACGATGGAGACGGTGTGATCAGTGTGGTCATGTTGTTGTTGTTGGTGGGTGGTGGTGCTGCTGCCGTGGATGACATGGGATTCACCACTGGACGCAGATATGTGTTGGTGGGTAACTTGAGTACCTGCTCAGAATTGGACTGATGCTGATTGATCATCGTCATTAGAGGCTGATGATGCTGCCACTTTTTGCCACCAGCTGTAGGTAAAGAACCAACTGTCGACGTAGCGGGCGGTGCGCTTCTGTTCAACTGAGGACTTGGTATCGCATTGCCAACGGCAGGAGAGGTTACAGTAGTTGGTGTTGATGTTTTGCTTCGATTACGAGTTGTAGCAGTCAATTCTGTAGATACAGGTGGGACTGGTGGTTGTACAGCAACAGCCTGCCCACAGCTGCCCGAATGCCGAGGCCAGTGCATCTGCTGGCAAGGGTAATCACAATACGAAGTGTTCCAACAGCAATAAAGTTGAGCTTCACGCATACAATTGGCGCACCACTGCTTCTTCTTGGCCTCCTCCACGGCCCGCATTCTGTCCAATGTTGTTTGCTGCCGTAGCTCGCTAATGACACGTTTGTTCTCCTGCTCCAAGGTCTTGCGCATTTCACCTATCATCATTTCAGTGGTGCGTTGCATGTCGGCCATTTGGCGCTCATAGTGCTGCTTGATCCGTTCATTCTCAAGCGTGAGGCCAGCTATGCGGGCCTGCATGACGCTTGGCTCACCAGAGCCCAGATCGCTAAGCGTGTCCTCGATAACAGAAATGAAGTAATCGGTAATCTATTCAGAAAGAAATTCATTAGAGTAAAACAAATGTATGGCATTGGGTTAATTTTGCTGCTTGCTCACCTTGTGCGCATTTTCTTTGAGTCGTCGCGAAAGGGGTCCTGCCTGCGATGGATAAATGTGGGAGCCATCGGAGTGAAGAGGACCGCACGGACGAGCAATCAGCTTGGGAGGACCAGTTCGCAATACCATTTCGCCCAAGGCTGTGGCCATGCCAGGTGTAATGGGTTCTGTTACCATGGATGTCTCAATGGTTAGTGGTTCGGTCGGAAGACCATTAAGGGCACTGGCCAGCAAACCAGAAGACTCAACGCCGGATGTTGGTGTTGCTTGAATTGAGGATACAACCGGGAGCACAGTCAGGCCAGCTAAGGGAGGTGGCATGGAAATGCTACTGCTTGTCGATAAAACAATGGGTGCAGTGGAGCTGGGAATTGGAATCGTCGATTGTTGCAGTGTATTCTTGGACACCGCTCTCAAAGGTGGCACGGGTATTGTCATGGGAATGCTAGCGCTGTTAATGTTGGTGCCACCTGCCTGCTCGACGGGAATGACTACCATGTTGGATCTTAGTAGACTCGATGTGGTTGTTGTCGGTGCAGCGTTCATATTGGGACCCAAAACTGGTGGAGGTGTTTGATTCAGTGCTCTATCATTCTTTACGCGAAGCTGTGGTTGTGTAACACCTGTCTGCTGTGTGGCTGCCGGAGATTTATCCTTGGGATAAATTTGTGAAGTTGCTTTACAGGATATAAAATTATTTGCTGGTTTTGGCGAGGGTGTAGGAGAAGGTGGCTCTGATGCCGATGTTGATGCCGGCGATGAGGAAGCCAAAGATGCTTGAGCTGCAGCTGGTAGAGGGCCATGAGGAACTCCTCTTCGTTTTGGTGTAATTTCCTGTGTTTTTTGGGTTGACTGCTTTTGACTTAGTCTTTGTATTGTAGTGTCGCCTACAAAGCGTACAAATGCTTCCGAGGCGGATGTATCCTCTCGTGAAGGCATCTCTGGGGCTCTAGTGGGCAAAGCAGGTGGCGGGAGCATTGAACCTACCGTATCGTCTGGCAATTTCCCAGCCTTTACACTATGAATAACCGATTCTGTGTCTTGAGTTGACTCTTTCTCCATTTCATCCTCGCTTAAAATTTCCTCCTTAATTTGAATGCCAGCTAGTGGACAAAGAGATGGAGTGACAATGGGTGGCTCAGGTGGCGGAGTATCCTCAGGCGGAACTATGTCTTCCGGTTCAGGCGGGGGAGCAATTATTTCTTGGTGTGGTTGTTGTTCTTGCTCCTGTTGGTCTAGAAGCTTCTCTGATGGACTTTCTTCCTCTGCCTCTGGTTCTGACAACACTTCCTTCTTGATCTCAACAAATGGAATCACTTTGCTAATAAGCTGTTGCTGTTGTCGTTCCATTTCCAACTGCTTTGAGTTGCCTGGTTCGCGTGTCTCTGGTTCAGTTGGCTTAGCGGGCACTGCAACTCCCATTGTTTCCTTGGGAATCTTTGTAATAGTTACGCCTTGACGTCGTCTAACCATCTCAACAACTGAGACCACGGCACCGGAACTATTCGTTGTTGCAACGGGGGGAGAGGGAGGGGCAGGAGGAATGTCAGATGCTTTCTGTACCTTTGGCTCTTCTGAACCGGGCAGAGATTTATTGATTTCATCTTGAGATTTCTCAATGTCTTCGGTACTGATTTGTTTGCGAGGATGCTTCGTCTTATGCTTATGCCCTGTGGCAAGTTGACCCTGATCGGTCTCACTTGTACCACTGACATCACTCAGGGAATGTTTACGTTTGATGGTGGATACTTCCGCTGAGGTTGATGAAGTCGTCATCTTTGCTACCATTGATTTGCGTTTGAGTATCACCGTACAACCACGAGATTCGCTTAATGGATTTGCTGATCTGGGTATGACCTCATAGTTACTACTCTTCGGCTTTACATGCTCGTTGACCGGCTCCGCATCTCGAGAGAGTGAAAGTGTCTTTTTAGTTGGACTTGATTGGTCCGACTCATTTCCAGATTCAGTGGCCTTAGTCTTCTTCACAATGGACAACTTGTCACCTGCAGTTTTTCGTATGAGAAACTGCAATGGTGTCTTATTGGCCGGCTCCAATTGCCGTTCAATAATTGCATGCACTCCGGGCATCATTTCCTCCAGCTGTTGTTGCTCCTCAAGCGGATCGTATGCGGTACGATATGGAGCATAATTAAATGTGCCAATTTTACGTTTGATATGTCCAATATGAACCTCGACCTCTCGAATGCATTCAGCTAGATCCCTGGCCGATCGACGACTGGTTTGTGTATTGGGATCCTGTTCAGAATACAAGAAGCAATCCTTTACGGGCACATTGGCCCTATCATGTTTGCCAAAGAAACGGACATTCACTAACGCATTGGCACTGGAGCCCATAGCTTTGGCGGGCCAATAGGGAAATCCCTTTAGCTTGGCCCAGAGCAACAAATGTGGATGTGTGCACACTTTAACAAACCACTCATCACTGGAGTTTGCATTTAGATAACACTCAGCACAAGTCTCAATCTCATTGGCCTCCTGGCGACATATCTTTACCACAGCTTTTGATGCTTGCTCCACTTTAATATCTGTACAGTAAAATATATGATTAAATTAAGATAAATTAATTGTGATGTTATGATAAACTTACCACCGGAATCTAGGATTAAAGCATTGTGTTGCATCCATTTTACTTCTCCGAGAAACTCATCTGCACTATGAAATGCTCCATTCCGTATACATTCAGACAGACTGGTAAAACTCACTGGATTTACAAAATATTTGCTATATGTCTGCGGCAAAACATCTTGCGGCGAACGTATCTTGTGGGCCTGCAATAGGAGAGAGGGGTTAGCCATATTGAATTTGCCGCACAAAGAGAGGGAGAAATAAATAGATAGAGAGTAAAGTACACAGGCACAATGGGAGAGATGGAATTGAGTTTCTATTGTAAACAAACAAGTTTACCGATGAACAACAACGATGTTGGTATGCCACGAAGTTGCCATCGTGCAACTAATTTTTTCTTTTCTACTTGTAACCGTAGTCATGTAACCATGTTGGACAAAGAAGGAAATGGAAATAGGCAAATAGATATTGCGTTGTATATGCCTCTTCCTGCACTCATTGTTACAGATACATTTGTATCTATCCATTTATGCACATAAATATCTATATAAACAGACACACAATCATACATACATTTCATACGTATCTATCGTTGGTCTGATGTAATTGTTTTTAAAGCTAGCTCTTTAAATGCTTGGCTATGACTCGCTCTGTAGGCGGCCACATTAAATTAATTAATTAATTAATTTCTCGTACTCGCACATTTTAAGCATATTTAACGAGAGAAAGTTCCATTCCTAATACTCATAATTTACTTCAATTTAAAGGCACATTGTTGCCGCATTAATTGGCTGCTTTATGAAAATCCTCTGTTTCATGTTTCTGCATAATATTTGTTACCATTATATCTTTAAGACTGCCATAAAAGCTTTCGGCCTGGCCAGGCGGCAATGACATCATAAAACTGTGCACAAGAAACCATGTGGTCGTAGATTAGAAGTGGATTACACTAAACTAATTAAATAATGTTGCGGTGATCCGCAACAAAATAACACTTGCCAAAGTCGTGGGGAAGTCTATATCGTCATTCGATATGGCTGATAATGCCAAAGCTATAAACAACATACCAAAAGTGGCTTTCATGGAGACAGCTATAAAATTGATGGTCTAGATTAGCATGGACAACAGGTAAGATTTGCTATTCTCACATAGTTTAGTTTAGAATTGTAAGAACTGTTTATATATTATTAAAGGGAAAAATTCAATTAAAAAAAGTCCATCTGTTAAACGTTTATAAATAAATCTGCATATATGTATGATTATATAAATATTATATAAATGCATTAGAAATTGAAAATGATTATATTAATCCATTTAACAGAAAAAAGAAACAAGTTTTGTTTATCTAACTAATGGATGAACCTAACAGAAAAAATAATGTAGAAGAAATATTTAAAGCCTTAAAGTTTTTTAATCCAGTTTTTTTTCTAATAGATAGATAAACCTTCGAAACTCATTAATTTTAGACCCTTTTATATACCTATTTATGGTATATAACTTCGGTATTTTCTAACCGACTTCAAAAGCATTATTTTCTTACAGTTTGATTGTCACTTCGAATGCGTTTGTCAGAAGCTAATGAAGCCTAATTGCATATTGTATTTTGAATTTGAGTATTAAATAATATTATTTCTATCACATCAAATCAAGATATTTATATACACTCTTTCACTTGAGTTTACAAACAAAACAAGTGATTTTCAAAACATATAATAATACAGGGTTGACCGGCACTAAAAACAACGAGTTATTTCAGGTGTCTATACGAGCAAATATGTTTCGTCATTTCAGATGAGTTGCCGAGGCTGAGAGCGAACGAGAGCCAACGTGGATGTGCAATCCAAAGAGCGCAAAGCAAAAGACCTACATACGCATACATATACATACAACCATTCATATTGTATACATACATATATCTGTCGGCGGTTGTTTGTGTGCGCGCAATAATTTTGCGTGATTTTTGAAACGGCGAACAAACGAACATGTGAAAGAAGATAATGAAAATCGCGATTGGGAATGTACATACATACATAATATATGTACAATGTATGTATATGTATATACCAATGTTGTATATAAATTAACTTACCCCGCGCATGTGCTTCATCCGCTCGAGCGCGTACGAGAGCAACTGGCTCAACAAATCCAAGGAGACATCGTTGCGACGTAGTCTAAAAGCAGCAGAGGAAGGGGAAATAATTAAATTATACAATTTAGGTAAAAGTAATTTACAGATGTTCACCTTTTGGGTGCACTCTCGATCATCAGACATTCTGGGCATTTCCATGTGGCGTCAAACTTTGTCGATGCCGGACGCACACAATATGTGTGATAGGATCGCAAACACTTGGAGCAGGGCACCAATTTACCAGATTCACGGCATTTCCAGCAAAAGGGATCCCAGCCATCCTGGAAGTGATCACAATCAGATACATATTAGAGTATTAAAAACTATGATTTTGTTTTTAGAAATTACCCTTGGTGGCTCTCGCCAAACTTCTCTAAGACGTTGTTCTACTTCCTGGTCTTCCTCTTCCATGTGTATATCTGTGGGCGGCCCAATCGTTGTAAGTATAGTTCTTGCTTCGCTGACATCTGAGAAAATGGACATATTGGAGCTAGCTGGCCAGTCCACATCAGCCGAGGTGTTTGTTGTAGATATCTTTGTATTCGTACTCGGCTCTAGAGAATCGTTAGCAAAGCGCTCTAAGAGCGAATTTTCGGATTGCATGCTAACTCGTTCCGAGAGCTGGTCTCGTCCATTGCCCAGGCAAATTGTTTTGCTGCGCATCTTACAACGGGAAGATTTAGTATGTTTCTTGTTACTGTCATCCAGGGTTTTGCGGAATGTGCTTGGCCCCAGATGCCAATCGTCTTCTGAATCCATATAGAACGAAGGAATACTCAAGCTACGTTTCCTTGCCAATCGTGTCGATTTTCGGGTATTAAAATTTGAAGAAAGAACTTTGGGTAACAACTGCTCGGAAGGGGCGAAACGAGATTTGCGACGTTTTGGTTGTGAGCCATCTGTTACGTAGCCAGTAAGCACTTTGCTTGCGTTGTGTGACTTCTTCAAGGCAATCAAATCCCTGGATTCCCGCAATTTGGATTCTTGTTTGGGAGTTGACGACCGTATGGCCTTCATTTCGCCTATAAATGGATGCGTGGCAGTCACTTTGGTCAGCTTCATGGTAAGCGAAGATGCTGGTGCTGATAAGACACCCATACTGCAGTTTGAGGAATTGCTACTGCCATTGGCCGAACCGGGCGGCGGCGCACTAACCACATACTTCTGACGCTTGCTGGGCATGCTGCTTGTTTCCATTTCACCGCCATCCACATGCAGAAGGGATTGTGGCTGGGGGCTATCAATAGCGGACACTGCTTCAAAATCAGGACGCGGTATAGATTTGGCGCTGTCCCCGTCGCTACTGTCCGTTTCCATGTAGGTGAGCGGCAAGTTCTGCCTCAATGGAACCTAATGATGATATGAAAAGAAAAGAGAGATGAGCAGAGCGTAGAAAATGAATAAATAAGGGGCGAGAGAGACCAGTTGTGACGAATCGGAAGAAAATGGCAAATCTATAAAAAAAAAAGAAACGGTTGTTGTCGCTGTATTTGTTCGTCGTCACATGAGCTATAAAACTTTAGCGAGTAAAAGAAAAAGTCTTGAAAGAGATTTCAACTGACCTGGTCGTAATCCTTATCCTAGATGGTTGCTTTAATGAGAGCCGTCACTTTCTGCTGACACTGCCATCGGCTTTGACATCTCTGTGTAATGTAAACTATTTTTGGCAAGATTTTGATTTGTTGTTGTCGCAGCAATTGAGTTGCATCTGCAATAAATGTGCAAACCGATAAAAACGATTCGTGAATGTACATTCCTCTGCACATTGTCTGTCTGTGTATGTATGTTTGTATGTATGTATTCTTACCAAACTTCTTCAATCATATCGAATTATTGTTTTTCCTCTTTTATATTGACTGATCCTTATGGGTACTGCTTAAATCCACAACTTGGGGGAATGAGCGGAACTTTATTACAATAATATACAGATTCCGTCTTATTCAATTAATTATAATAATTATAGTTTTCGTTTCAGAGAAACTGCGTGCCTTTGGCGCAGCTGCTTCCTCAGCAAATTGATTTAACATGGCGCACTCGTGCTTGCAACACGCAATAAACAGTTTTCACTTATGATTTTGTTCATAAATTTCTAGAATATTAAAAGTTTATCTTGGATATATTTCTTTTATTTTTTCTCTTTTAATCTTTGATTTTTCCAACAACAACAAAACACTCACGTTTTAACAGACTCTGTAAAGTGCAAATCACAAACCTTTCGCCGAACATTTTATGTTAAAATCTCGCCGAATATGGTCCCACTGATGTTAGTTTTAATTTGAATTCGCTTGCCGGGCCAATTCGCCCCATTTCACACTCTCCCTGTTTCTCACTTGCCAAATTGATTCTCTTTCGGCTTTTTGCTGTTGTACAATAAAACTATTTTACATTTAACAATTTTGTTAATAATTATTTAATATTTTTTTCATTATTTGCCCGTAGATAAATGCTCTATAGTCTATTTAGCATAAGCTTCCAAAAGTATGCTACACTTTTTGTTAAAATTGGTCGTTTTTTAAAATGTTGAAGCCAATTGGAAAGTGTATAATACTATCAAAACCATCATCTGTGCGGCACCTAGATAAAAATAAACTTTAAGATACCTTTGTTATCACACTCATTCCATAAAGTTCTCCAAGGCTGACTGTTGACTAAAAAAATTATCTGGCCGACTAATAGAAACCCCACACCCAGAGTAGCTCCATCTACTCCCACACTATAGCCATATATTCATGGCAAATTATAATGCTGCAAGGGGATAAAAACACAACCGAACAACAACCAAAGACAAAACTTTTGCCCATTCATAAAGGTCGCAGTTGAATGGCGACCCCAAACCTAAAACAATGTCATCATACCTGGTCCAGGTCCTCGTCCTCGTACTGGGCACGTGTAAACATGTACAAGTATGTACACATATAAATATCCATATATCAATAAATGGAGATTACTTACATAATTTGTATTCCAAAATCCAAAAACTGTTAAAAAAGTTGCCTTGGCCTGTTCTTTTTTTTTCCATTCTCCACTTTTTTTTTGTTGTGTTGCCATTTTTGTTTTTCTTGCTGTACACGAGCCTGTACATTTGCCTGTGTTGTGTGAGGAAAGTTTTGGTTTTTTTTTTGTTTTACGGGGCGAGTGTTCCTCGGGGAGCAATTCGGTTAATATTTCGAACATAAATTTACAAAGGAACCACTTTAATCAATGGCCAGGGTCAGGTATAGGGGAATATTGTGTACGTAGCTATGGGTATTGTATACCATACGTACACTCATACATACATATAGATTTACATGGTATATGGAGTGCAATGTACTTACTTACACCGGGAGCTGGCGTATTGATTTGCTAAAGGGGCACAAAACAATGCTCGGTATGCATAGAGAATGTGAATTGGTAAAATTTCTTTGGGACTAGGCATAAATTTCTATGCATTTACACTTGCTGCTCCAGCTCCGCCATGGGGTGTCCAGAAATTCTAGATATTGTTTGTACAATGCATGTGAAAAAAGAGAAAACGAATTTAGGAGACGCATATTGAATTTCATTTTGCAAAGATCTTGCACAGCAGGGAGGTGGGGCGGTCTAGCAGCGACTCCGAGACTTGGACAACATGCATAATCGTAATCGTTTTCATGGACTTTAAAATTTATAGAAAGCTTTGCGGGCACCTGAGTCACGAGCAACCATTTCCATTGCCATCGCCATCGCCATCACCATCGCCACTCCAACTCACCAATAATTGAGTCTTTGCCAAAATGCAGAGGCATAAAATGAGTGCACATATTGCCAGGACGAGCTAGCCATAGAAATAGAGTTCAAGTTTTTGGTATGGGTTCGAACAAGGGTCGTGGCAGAAACAAGAGCAATAACTGTTTGGCAAACAGATTTATATTTTCTACTACTTTGTACAGGAGCGGATTAGCCACATGATATAAGCTTCGCTCTGATCGAACTAGAAATCGGCAAGACATTGAAAATCCAATTAGGTTACCAACTTACATTAATATCCCTAATCCATCTCTGACCTCTCGGCCATTTGCTAGTTGGTGCCCCCTTGGGCTAGGCAATCACTTTTTTCTCTCTTTTCTTTTTTTTTTTTTGGCTTTTCCAACTTTCAACTGATACTGATTTGGACTGGAGGCTGTGCCCGTACATTAAGTACATGTTTTGACTGCATTGCATCCAGTAGTAGACTCAATCCTCCTACTGTCTGACCACACTCACACTAACTGAGACGAAAGAGAGAGAGAGAGAGACACAGAGTTCAAAAGGATATGTTGGCATGGGCCGCTTGGGCGCAGTGCATCATTTTTGCATTAGAAAATTTTTGCAGGACCATGAAAACTGTAAATAACCAGCATAGAAATGTAAGACCTTCAGTTAGATGGTATCCCACTGGTTCTACTCCTACGCCGACCGCAAATTATGCTTGTCAAAAATGAATGTTGCATACGTATAGGTTGAGGAAAAAGGTTCCTGGGGTAGACTTGTGGCGGGGCCAAAAAATAAGAAAAAAAAAAAAAACGAAGAGAAGAGAAAACTGGCACGAGTTGGTGAACTGGCGAGATGGAGAAGGAGGATTGGAAAATGGCAAAGGCTACCACACGACACGACTTGCAATCGCAATGGTTTTTGCGGTTGGCGTACCAATCTCTTAGGGTTCTCCGGCAACTGCAATGGAAGTGGTAGGAATGGGATATGTGTTGGGTATTGGCGGCTTGGGTTGTTGCCACAGTATGCTGCCGGATGCTAACGCAGATACAAAAAGAACTTTTGGCTTTATGTGTGTGTGTGCGAGTGTGTGTGTGTGTGTGTGTGCGAGTGTGTGTGTGTGTGTGTGTGCTTTGAGTGCATTAAGATGAAAATGTTATTACGATTGCTGGCATTTGCCTCCACATTTGCATCTGCGATTCCCGTCATTATTGCAAACATCAACGTAGCGGAGATTAAGCGCGGAAATGCTGCAAATGTTAGTTTGGTTTTCACCCGACACCATTTTACAATGCAAAAACCCAAATGGGTGGAGGGTGGTTGGGGTGCCTGGTTTAGAGGGAAAGTATCGGAAATTTGATATGCCAAAAGCCGTTTTGTGCGATCAACAAGTGATAGTAGCAGTCAGAATTTCACTTTAACTGGCAAATTATGCAGATTGCCAAGAGACGAGAATATTGAGGAAGTTTGATTTTTTCCCTCCGAGGGGGTGGGTGGTAACTAAAACTCACAGGAAGGGAAATTGATTTGAATTGCAGAGCAAAAGTTTGCCATAATGGAAATGTCAGCGGTCGCATAGATATATATCTATTTTTTTTGATAACTAAATGCAGGAATATTACACATACGCCGTGTGACCAGTTGAATGGGAATTAAAAAATAAATTCACTTGATGATTTTCTGCTTTTATTCAATTTATTCATATTTCTCTTTGTGTTGTTCTTTATTATTAGTATTTTCCTTCTTCTTCTTTTTTCACTTCTTTTATTATTTATATATATATATATATTATTTCATCTATTTTTTAATATATCATTTATTTATGCATGTATGTTTGGTATGTATATTTAGTTATAGTGTGTAATAAAGCTTGACAATCTATTAATGCTATTACGTTTTCCGTTTTAAGTTTTCTTCTTCTTTTTGTTTTTTGTTTTGGTTTTTGGCTATATTGTTTATATAATGCCATTGTTTGCAATTCGTTTCATGGTTTTTTTTGTCTCTGTCTGTGGCTTTATGTGGGTATGTGTGGGCATGTATTAATGTGTGTGTGTGTGTGCGTGTGCATGTGGGTGGAAAAGGGCATGTATGTGTAGTTTAAAGGATTTTGACTAATTTTTGCATTTTCAATGAAATTCAAGTTAAAATACATACAATATTTGCTTATTTTGTTTGGTTGTTTTTGCTTTGCTTTGCTTTGCCTTGGTTTGGTTTGGTTTGATTTGGTTTGGTTTCGTTTTTATACAAAAAGTGTTTACTATGCTTCAGTTTAATTTATTTATTTTTCAGCATACACACACACACGCACGCACGCACGCACACAATCATAAAAAGTTAATTTTACTGGCTTGTCCCTACACATTGCATCCTACTCTGCCTTTAGCCTGCCCCATATCCCTCCAATGTACAGTCAGTGTTTGTCTGGTACGCTTCTGGCTTTGCCTGTTTTTCCATTTCCATTCACATTGAGTAATTAAAATTATAGTTACATTTTCCATCATGCCTCCGTTTCATGGCTAAAGCGTTTTGGAAAATGCTTATCCTCAGACATACATACATAGATATATATAGAGTTGGATGGATATATATACATATACATATGTATGTGGTGTAGTTAAAAGCATAGTTTGAATTTTCCTTCAGTTTACATTTTATATGGCCAAAAGAGTTTAGTTCTCGTTTACACTTGTCTTTTGCTCTTGGCGGTTTCATTTTGTCTGCATTTTTGTGTTATTTGTAATTTTAATTAGTTTAAAACGATTTAAAATGAATAAAATATTGCATTACGTCTGCGGTTGCATTTTTTATTTGTTTCATGTATTTCTATTGTTTTCATTCAGTTAATTAAAATTAACTATAGTATTTGTTTGTCTGTATGTATGTACAATTAAAAACATTATCGAGAATGGGATATATTGGCATAGCAAAAGTATACAATTAAAATCCATGCGCTATCAAAAATGAAGTACGCATTAACTACATATATACATATACATATATAAGTATATAATGCCAAAGTTTACGTTAGTCAACTATGTATATCAAAAAACAAAAACCCAATTTAAGTATTGAAAAAAGAAACATTATTCATGTTAAAATTTATACGACATGGAAAATACTCGTTACTCATTGCAAAGAAGAAAGGAAATTCACTTAATAAATTAATGTTTATCAGTCAATAATTTGGCAAAAAGGAATAGAATTTAGATTAAACTAATTAATATAAGTTTTTGTAGCTTAGAAAAGGCTAAATTAATTAGAAGTTCGAAAATTAACTTCTGAGTTAACTTAAAGAAAGCATAGAAAAGGATTAAAAGTTAGAGTTGAATTAAAATTTGAATTAAAATAGTTGATGTAGGGCAAAAAAAAATAATAATAATTTGTCAGCCATTTAAAAATACATGAAATAATTAGTTTATGTTTTTTTTTTATTATTATTTTCAAAAAAATAATACATTTTTGTTAATAGTTTGTCAAGCTTCATTAAAAACTGAAACAATTTCAATTTGATGTTTAAACTAAATGATTCATAATAATTTAAAGATTGCTTCTTTAAAAACATTATACATTTTGTAAGCTTTTGTTTGTTTTCAAAATTAAATTTGTAAAAGAAAATATATATATTTTATTGTAAACACAAAACAAAAACTACATTAAGACATTTCAACTAAATATTTTAAGTTCACTTTATGAGCCTTTTTAATTTTTGTTGTGTATAAGTAACGAGTATTCAAATGTTGGTGAAATAAAAACAAATTTATTTGTAAAATGATGAAATATTTGCATATTTCACATGCACATATATACATACATACATACATTTTGTATTTGAATTGCAATTCTTTGTTTTTCACATATATAAATTTAATTATACATGAATGTTTGGTGAATTTTTCTGCAAAAGCTTCTTTCACTTGTTTGTATGTATGTATGTATAAATGGATAGAGTGTATGAGTGTGTGTGTGTGTGTAGGTGAAGGTGTTGTTGTTTTTGTTGTCGCTGCTGTTTATGTTTGCCCAGTTATTTATATATGTACGTATGTATGTATGTGTCTTATGCTGTTATTTATATTGACTTTAGAACTTACAATTACAATTTTTCAAGCTCGAATTTGAAACATTCTACTACATACACAAAAAATGTTTGTAATTATTATGCATCATTACATTTGATATAATATTTATAATACATATACAAATTACATAGAGCTGTCTGTCTGTCTGTTATCATTATTATATATTCAATTTTCTACACATTATATCAAATATATTATGCAATAGTTGGGCTGTCAGTTGGATTGATTCTACCTATTGTGCAGTAGAGGGACAGAGCTATATAAATAGATATAGACAAAGAGAGTAAGAGAGAGACAGGGAGCGATCTATTGTTTGAAATGAGAAATGTTATTAAAATACAACTAAATGTTTTGTTTGTCTACTATTTTGTTACAAGTAAATTTACTAGAGATTTGAGCCAGAGATGGAGCAATATGTATTACGATTTTGTATATTTTTCTTTTTATTTTGGCATTGTTCTATGAATTAGTCTAATAATCCTAAATTTTCGATCATCTATAAAAAGGAGAAGGTATGGCGTATGAGGTTTTTATATTATAATGTTTTCTTTTGTTTTATTTTGTCTAACAATGGGCTAAAATCAATCAGGTCTAACATTTAAAATAGTTATTAAAAACGAACGATATATTTGGTTTTGGTTTTTGCTTTTTTTTTTTTTTTATCTTTGCATTTGGCACATTTTCAGTTGCATTTGCTATTTTGATATTTTGAGATTTTGATTTTAAAATTTTCTTATGCTAATTGTTTATAGTTGGGATGAAATGGTTTGGGATTAGTAGGATGAGGTTACATTTACATATTTACAAGAGGAACTACAGAATTGTACACATGTTGAACATTGATGATTAACTATATATAAAATACTATGTATATAGATCGAGCATAAATAGAATTGCTAAGAATATATATTATATATGTATAATATGTCTGCCATGCTTTATGTTTCTTATAACCTATCAATCGATCAATTTTGAATAGATAAGTTAAACATATAGCCTATATATAGTACTATATATATATAAATGTATCTCTAATTTAGTCCTTTGTACAACTTAGGGAGATCAGTTTTTGGTCGCTATAATCCTATGTTTTTATTTTTTATCATTTACAGAGTTCAATGTGAGACAAAATATTGATGGAATTCTAGCCAGGAATGGTTATTACTATGTTATATGTATAGTGCATCAACGGATTACCTATATAATGCATGTATCTGTATTTATCTGAGAGTGTGATGAGGGAAACAAAATCTGTGTTTTATTTAGTTTCGTTCTCCTTTTTTTTCTTGTTTTTTTTTTGATTTTATTTCAATTGCTCTTGGATCCAAGGTTTTTGGCCTGCGACAGTCAATAGATTTGGAGTGTGTGGCCAAAATGATATAAAACAGTTCCTGTTCGTGCCACACTGCATCTATTGATCTATTTACACACGCGTGCCATAATACTAGAGTGACACAAATTCACTGTTATTGCCACTGTTGCCGCTATTCTTATCCTGTCCAGATGCACTCTCCATGGGCTGATGATGGGATTCCTGTTGAGATTTCTCTGAACTCGTTGGCAATTCAGAGTCGTTGAAGAGGGTCTCATTTTCATAGCGTTCATCGTCGTGGAGCGAGAGATTTGAATTACCCAATCCGCCGCTGGCTGTAATGCGACGACCCATGTTGTCGTATTTGGGATAGGCAGAGCTATCGCCATTCGACTTGTTGCACAATGGTCGCAGTGGTGTGACCTCAATTGGCGGCGTATTGCAGGCAGAGGGCGGTGGTGCATTATTGATGCAGCTGACACAATTGGCCGCCGAAACAACAGCGGGCACTGCTGTCGTATTGGGATGATGACACTGGACAACAGCGGTTACAGCTGGCGGTGGTGGTGGCGGTGGCAATTGTTCCATTGGATTGCTATGATAGCTGGTGGCTTGTAGACTTTGATGGGGATCATAGCCGGAAGTATCTATATTATAGGTAACGATCTCATCATGTGGATAAAGACCAGCAGTGGCCACTTGCTGTTGCTGTTGTTGTTGCTGCTGCTGCTGCTGTTGTTGTTGCTGCTGCTGCTGCTGTTGTTGTTGTTGTTGCTGCATTGATGAATCCTTCTTGAGTATGCCACGTCTGGTCGTGTGGCGTGGCAATGTGGCAAACTGACCTTCGGGTATTGTAATTGCACCCGTGTTAGCATCAATGCCACCAACAACTCCATTTCCACTGCAATCCTGCAAGCGTTTTGGTATATTCAGCAAATCGGGATACATATTCAAATCGGCTCCATCTAGCATATCCTGAGTGACAGAGACGCGTATAAATATGTTGCCCCCAAAGGTGGGATTTGGCACAATATTTGAGCAGAATTCTGGTGGGGGTGGAAACACGCCCACATTAAGGGGAAACTCTTCAGAGATTTGGCTAGCATGTGGATGAGCATGAGGATGCCCGGCCATTGAGGTGGGCACACTAATTATACCACAAGTTGGATCCTTAACTGTCATTAACTGTTGCCGCATATGCTGACCTTGTCCTGGTCCTCCTTGTCCAGGGTGTTGCTGCTGTTGTTGTTGTTGCTGCTGCTGTTGTTGCTGCTGCTGCTGCTGCTGTTGCTGTTGATGAGCTGCCACCAACATATTGCCCGCATGACGATGATTCTCAACAGCATGAATCTCAATTTGATTGTATCCCAAAGCGGATTCCACCTTGTTAATACTGATTGAGTTTGGATTGTTGTCAATGCCATAGCTATCGCCCCGATCATTGGTTGTTGTCGTTACACTCGAGTCGAGCAACTTCTTCTCCTGGTCATTGAAACTGACACTGGACTTGACGCCAGCTTTCTGGGCATGTCGATGCTGGCGTGTGGTACGCTTGCACAGGCATACCACAAACGAGATGGCAATCAATAGGAAGACGGTGCCAAAAATGCCCATAATGAGGCCAAAGTACCAGAATGTCTCTGGTGTCTTTACCAGCACATGCTGAACAATCTCGCTAAGGTAAATGCTTATGTTCTGGGTCATTGCGCCAATTGTATTTGATCCAGTGCATGCATAAGTGCCTGCATCCAAACTAGTCACGTTAAACACTGTGAGATTGCTCCATAACTTGTCCGAAGAAATGCTCTCCGAATCGAAGAGTACATTATCATTGTCCAAAATCTTGCCATTCAATTCCCAAGAGACATCCGGCAAAGGATCGCCATAGACGAGACAACTAAAAGTGGTATTGCTGCCAATATCAATATTCTGTACTTCCTCATTGTTAAAGATCTCCACACGTGGTGGGCAGCCAAATAACTCATCATCCACACTATCCCAAGTGCGATCCTTTTGAGCCGGCGGACCCTTGCACACCAAACTAACCGAACTAAGGCGACTGCTCACATACCAACTACGAAATTTTCTCAATTTGCAATTACATTGCCAGGGATTTTCTTCCAGTGAGAGAGTCTTCAGATTTGCCATATGCTGAAAGACATACTCACTAAGACTCTCCAGCAGATTGTTCTTTAAATTAAGAAATTCCAGCAAATTAAGATTGGCCAGCGACATGGGATCAATGTACGAGATTAGACAATCGTGCATGTCCAAGGTACGTAAATGTGGTAAAATGGGAAACTGATAGGCTGCGAGACGTTTGAGGGGATTGCCATTCAAGTACAGTATACGCAAACGATCGTTACCCATAAACGTATCCTTATCGATCATTTCTAATTTGTTATCCGATAGATCAATCTCCACCAGAATCTTTAAATTACGAAATGTCTCTTTGTGTACATACTGAATCTCTGATTTCTTCAAATAAATACGTTGTAGATTAAGTAACCCCAGGGCAGAGAACTCCTCACGATTCAGATTTGGTATGTGATTGTCGTTGAGTACCAAAACCTGTAGTTCAGTGCTTAATGTGCTTGGTATGCTACTTAATTGAAGGGAACTACATATTGCTGATTTTTTGCCATTGGTCCATTTACAGGTGCAGTTTGAGGCGCAGCTCAAAGACCAGTCATCGGCCTGGATAGTGCCCAGGAAGACCAAAAACAGACAGCACCAGCCTGAAAGAGGAGAAACAGAAAACAAAAGATGCTTCGTGATGCCTAAAAGTCATTTGTGTGTGGCACTTTACCTGGCAGCCACATGATAGTTGCAGTAGTCGCCTCTCTTCACTGTGCGCTCTCTGGTGTCAATTGGATGAACTTTTTCTTAAATGGCTTTAGCTGATTCGGATTCGATTGCCATGTTTCACATCATGTAGCAAAAAGGTTTCCATTACTCCACATTACTCAGCACTTTGAGCTACTTTTTTAGTTCACTTGGATTTTGTTTTGATTTTTCGTTTTTTCCCTTAAGTTTTATTGATTTGGTTTTCAGTTAAAATCCTTTCCTTTCCTTTGAGTTTCTTAAATGCTTTAATCTGCAAGCAAAAAGAAGAAAAGATGAATCAAAGAATCAGTATTAGTGTGCGAACAATGGTCCATTGTCGATAAAGGGACAAGTGGCAAGAAAGGGGGGGGGGAGAAGGGAAAAATAGTCGACAGATGTAGGCATTTACTTGCTCTATTTGTAATCTCTATTTACAGAGCTTGTATTTTTCAATGGCATACCAATGCCCAGGGCTCTGGCAAGCCTCCGATATTCGTTGTGGTGGAGGCTAATGGTGGTATTGGCTTTAAAAATCGCCTTTCAACAACACTCAACAATTTGCTGGACAGAACAACAATGACTACTCCTGCTGCTGGTCCTTCATTCAGCATCCAGCATCAGCATCGGCAGCTTTACAAAATCACCATCAATAGCCAGTCGAATGCTTTCTTTTCTTTGTCCTTAAGAGTAAGGGGGGAAAATGGGAAGAGAAATGGGTATATGGAAAGTATATATTGATATATACATACATATTTCATCAGGAGCGGACTGTTGATCAACAGACTGCCATGGCTCAATTAATTGAATCAATTAGTTGACACTGAGAAACTACCATATAAAATATAAAATTGATGCAATATTTTATTTAAAAAATCTTTTTTTGCTGGAGTTTTGGGCAACAAATTGAATATATTTATAATTAAATTAAGTTTCCCTTAAATAACCGTTCAAGCTCTTCCTCTTCCTCTGCCATAAACTTCTCTTACGATTAGTGCGGACCTGAAGAGAGGGAAACAAACCTGTAAACATTTGCCCTCTCTTTGTATTTCCTTTTCTCTTTCTCTCTCTTTCTCATACACTCTTTTGTTTAGGTAATTAGAAGAGCCAAAAAAATTCAACGTCCGCCTTCTTGCCGCACACACACACACACTCACACTCACATAAAGATGCACACATACACATACATATACATATATAAAGGCAAACAATGAATCGTAAAAAAAGCTCAAAAGGTTCATTTGTCAATTTGCCATTTGAATTTGTATTTGAAAATTCACTTGGCCGCTTTTGCGCTTTGTCCTCTGCTCCCCCTGTCTCCTGCCTGTCTGTCTGCCTTTCTTTCTACTCGCTTGACCCCACCCTCTTACCCCCTCGACATAAATTCACCACCACCAGGCTCAATTTGTTCTCTTCTTTTCGCAAAAGGAGAAGCAGGAGTTGAATATGGGGAGAGGTCTGTGTCTGGGTCTGGGGTAGAGGCTGGCGCTTTGGCAATGCGGATAATATTTCCTGTGTCAGTGCAGCAGTTGGCAACACAGTTGCAATCGTCTCCATGTCCACATCTCTATATTTGTCTCCGTCTCCGTCTCCGTCTCCATGCTCATTTCCATTTCCATCGTCGACAGTTTTATTTTTGTTGCTTTATGAACACACTCAGAACCACAGCAGCCGCAGCAGCAGCAGCAGCAACAGCAACAGCAGCAACAGCAAAAGTAACAGCAGCGACAGCACTCACAGGTTCTTTGGTATTCATAAATGTGGAACAGTGGAGCCACAAAAAAAAGAAGAAAGAAAAACCAACTGAATAAAGAAGGAAAGCTAATTCAATGGCCAATTGCCAAAATGTATAGGGATACTGGAATGAGAATGTGGCCACAAAATACGATATTCGGTAGAATATTAAAAAAATATTATTATGGCCACCACCAAAAACTGGTACAGCCGCAGGCATCGTAAACAAAATCAATTAACTGATGTGTCACATACAACTTGTGTGTCCAGAGATTGGCCCAAACAAATTTAGAAGATATGAGGATACAATTTTCTGGGTTACCAATGCCAGCCATTGAACAAATATTTTTTGTAATTGTTAATGTCAAATATTAGAGGCGGATAGATACAGAAAGATACACAGAGATAGATATAGAGCCAGGGTTAAAGCGACAAAGAGAGAGAGAGAAAGAGAGAGCGAGAGAGAGGGAGGAATGCAATTTGCAGGCTCACTGCATTTGGCAAATTTGCTTCGAATGGCTACATCCGATAAATATTGCAATTATAACTACCAAAAGAGCACATGGAGCAGCAATTCCAACTAAATGCAACAGAGCATGAATGTGATGAAAATCAACAAAATATGTAGGTAACATACAAATTGAAACCAAATTTCCAATGCTCCATATAACTGAGAGTTGACCGTATTAATGACGGTTTGAAATGGCCTAAATGGCTAACATTAATCCAACTGTTTTACTAACTGTAAATAAATGTGAAAAGCTAAAATTTACAATGTTGAAATTAATTGGAATTTTATTACGTATACGCCGTGTGTTGCTTATCATTAATTTTGGATTTGGTTGGAATTATTTTATTTGGTGTAATATTTAAATCAAACGAAATTCAAAGTGTATTAGTCTTTTATCACATATAAGAAGAGCTTTGCCATTTGGGTAAGTAGCTAAAATATTTGATAATACATTAAACAGCAACAAAATGCAATGAATTAATCAATAATTTATTCATGTCATGTGTCTTATTTGCAAATTTGCATTGTTAAGGCAAAATCTAATTCAGTGGCATGTTTTGTAGTTTCACTTAAATGTCTTTAGGGTCTTAAGTATGATACACAACTTAAGCATATCTCATAATAATATCAAATTGTTGAAATTTTAATCTTGATTTTATGGTTAATTACCTTAACATGTAGAAATTGTTGAAATTATATAACAATTTCACCTGTCAGTTCGTGTAAGCCTGAGCATATTCGAGTAAATTAATACATTTTTGTTTTGTCTTTTCCTTTCTTCTTCTTATTTTATTGCTCTCCACACACAATTCCATTTGTCAATTCAAATTCAATTTCAATTTGTAGCTTGTGCAAAAGTTAACAATGCCACGCCCCCTCTTCAGTACGGCCCCAGACTGCTCATTTGGTAACTTCATCAAATGTAATTGTTGGAAAAACAAGCAAAACAGAATTGGTGGAGCAGAGGAGAAGTAGTCCTTGTCCAAGGCTAACAATTGGAGGCCATGGCTCCATGCTGCATTACCAAATTAAAAACAAAAACTAAACTAAACTTTTTCGTCTGAACTTTTCTGTTTTTCTGTGCCATAGCTTTTGCCAACATCGTCCACCTCGCTCTATGGTGCGTATGCAAATGTGTTTCTCGTTTTGCCTCTTCTTAGCCTGGTTTGCCGCCTGGCTGCCCCGCCCTTGCTTGCCATTACCCCCACCCACATACTTATATATTATATTGTTGTAGTTGCTGCATAAGAACGTGCGAATGTGCGTGAAAATGCAAATGGCCATAGAAAAAGTTTTTTTTTTCGTAAATTGAGCAAACATTAACAAAAGCGGCAAAGCAAAAAGCAGGTTGCTCTTATCGCCAGTTGTCTTCATCTTCATCTTTTATGTTCTCGTCTTGCCTCCTGCCTCTTGTCTATGCCTTGGCTTGGCTTGGCTTGGCTTGTTTGCCTATTTGTTTGCTTGTGGAGGCTCTAGCAAAATCTTTCAAGGACATCCAGTCAAGTGTTAACTGCAAATTTGTGCAGTGGCAGCGATGTCAGCAGACAAATAAAATCCGCATATAATCGGAAAATGTCAGAGAAAAATAAAATTAATGACACTTGGGCAACGCCTCGGGCCTAGATTAGACGTTGACGCTGACGTTGACCGTGTTGAGTTTTATTGCTGTGCGGAAATGGTTTCATAAATACACAAACTTCCATCCAGCCCAAGGCAGGAGACATGAGCCGAGGTAGGGAGATGGATGCGACCACGGAAGATGGAGACAAAGTCTCTGTCAGCGAACAGAGGCAATGCAATTATCCTGCAAGCAAAGTGCAAGCCAGCCACATGCTCTGTGTACGTGAGAAACGAACGGGACAGGACACTAGCCCGTAAAATGGCGCCTAGGCTACAAGACAGAGAGTGAGAGAGATAGATAAACAACGAAGAAGGATGAATAGAGAGCAAGGACAGGCGCTTAACTCTGACGACTGGATGCCAGCAGTTGCTATTGTTATTGTATGCATACCCTTTTACAGGATTCTCATTAGTTTCGTGGCAATCCTGTCACACAAAATGCAGCCCTGACTGAAGGATTATCTATCCTAGAATATCCCCATCGTATTAGAACATTTGCAGCTGGCTTTTCCCCACATCCTGCTAACACTCTGGGCTAACTATCGCGCATCTAGCAACACTTTAGACCAAGGCGAAATGATAATTGCATTTAAATGGCAACACCATTTGCAACTTTTCACAGCAGTTTCGCCAATAGTCTCTTATAACGCCATTAAAGACACGAAACTTGGGAAATTGCACGAAAACTTAAGTATTCAAATGCTATGGGAAAAAGCCTTTCCTTACTTATGATTGACCCAACTGATGTACATATATATTTTTATTTAAACTTTATCTATTAATCCTATTATCTCAAGTGACTGGCAAAGTTTTTGTTTGCTTTTTGGGTAAGAGTATTAAAATTTCATTACGATTATTGTAAAGTATTGGTTTCCGGCTTTATTGTTGTCACTGTTGTTGTGACTGTTGTTGACTGTCAGAGTTTACAATTGTTTGCCATAGTTGTGTTGTTCTGGTGCCGGTGCCGGTGCCGGTGCTGGTCCAGGTCCAGGTTCTGGTGGTTTTGCAGGAACAGCACCAGCTGCACCTACAGCTATAACCATAGTCTGCCTTTCTGCACTTGGCAGCTTTACAACTGCAAACCCATTTGAGTTTGAGTTGATGGTGCAGACCAGGCACAGCGGGCCATAGCCCAGACATCATCGTCGCCGACAACGGCAACATGACCTCAGCAAAACATACACACACACACACACACACACACATATACAAACATTTTTGGGGTGGGTGGACGGATGACGAAGCGAAGGGCATGAGATGATGGTGCGTATACACAACACTGGGAGCCATCAGTATATTTGTGTAGAACCGCAAAAATACACAAAAGAAGAAGCTGCCTGACGAGCACACAGAAGCATAAATATGTACATACAGATAGACGTATATATATATAGATATATATGCATAGTGGTTGCTTGTGTGCAACCACGTCCAGGACCAGGGCCAGTACAGACAATTATAATCCAAACAAAGATGCAACAGAATGCCACCAGGCAGCACCAATAGCAATAGCAATAGCAATAGCAGCAGCAGCAGGAAAAGGGAAGTGGACAAGAAGACGAAGAAGAATAAGATGAACCCGAACCATAGGGCTTCGATGCGACTGTTGTTGTTATCCTGGCAGATAAGCAAAAAGGAAGAAACTGGCGATCTATTACGACTACCGCATACAAACAACCGCCATTGAGTGAAGTGTGTTAAGCAAACACAACCAGGCAACAGTAGCAACAGCCTCCATCTGCAGCAGCAACAACAACCAAAAAGGATGTTGACTTGCCTGCGCTAAGGAACTGCAGTTATTCCGTTTGTATACTCATATATTCATTTACTTGATGCCACCAGATGTTGCCATATCCATATACAACCACACACACACACACACACACAAATGCATATATTTATGCCGGTCACCCCGAAAATTAGTTTACCCCCTACACCCCTCATTCATATTCTCTGTCCACCCAGTTCTTTGCTAGAACTGGTCCGCCTCATAGCCCGCCCAACCACAGCGAAGAGTGTGGTGCAACAAACCTCTGAATGCGGCCAAAGCAATGCGGAAGAATATTAAGCGGTTTTTAAGCGCTTGCATATTAAAAAGGAAACCGAGAAGGATACATAGAGAGCAAGAGAATGGAAAGGAAGAAAGTATAAAGAAAATATTATAACAGTCTATAACAAGTCCGGGTCAAGGGACTGACGCTTTAAAGACATACAGGCGGATTTCAGATTTCTTCGAAGGATATGTCAATGGAAGGATCTGTCCGAGGTCCTTCGAAAAATGCGTCCGAAGTCCCTTATATTCGGCTCCCATTTTTGGCCGATTTCAAAAATTTTAACATCGCTTTTATCCCAATTTAGCATAGGAAAAAACTAAATTAAAACTTTCGAAAGTTGGAAAAAAAATTATCGATCCGATTTTTACAATTTTTCATCGTCAAAATTTTCAAAAATCGGGTGGAAATTTTTTTTCAAGTTTTTTAGATTTTTATGCCAGTTTAAAGTTTCGATTCTAAGAAGCAAAGAAAAACAAACTTTTTCAAAATCGGACAAAATTTCACTAATTGGGAGCCCTGCGAAGTCGAGGTCAATCGAAGGATCTGTCCGAGGTCCTTTGAAAAATGCGTCCGATGTTCTTTTTGTTCGATTTTTACAATTTTTTACGGGTTTGAGGCCCAATTGTTGTCAAATTCGGCCCTGAACAACGACTTGCCTTCGTTTCTATTCACTTGAATCATTTGGCAATGTGCAAATTACCTACAAAATGGCCGAGGAGGTGGGAACAGATAACAATCCAGGCAATGCCAGGATGAAGGGGGCGGGGGGTAAGGAAGGCAGTGGGACAGTGCCGTGGTCGGGACAAATGATTGTGTGGAAACTTTCTCAAACATTTTTATTTAACTTTTTATTTCTGTTTTTATGCCGCTTTGGATCCCTACTAATATGTCCATTGGGTGCGCTGGTTTGGAATTGGTTTTCCTGCTCCCTTGGCCCACAAAAAAACATCCTTTTACCTTTTGTTTTTTCATTGTGTATGTATGTATGTATGTGTGTGTGTGTGTGTGTGTTTGTGTGAGTCAGCCATTAACTCGCCCACAATTTGGAGGAAAGGGTTACAGGTTAGGGCAGACGGCAACAGAAGAGGAACTTTAATGAGTCACAAAATGGTTTTATATGTCAAACGTTTTGAAAATCCATTCGCTGATGGCAAATGAATGGCATAAAAGAATTAACAACAGCAGTAATAGAAGGAGATGACAAAGAAAATGAGAATGAAAATGGCAAAGGGGTCTCAATTTTATACTTAATTAAATGTTTAATTGAAATTAAATTTTTAAAGATCAACCGTAAACCATTTGTCTGCTTTTATTTTATAAACTTTATGAAAGTTATCTAATTGGCAGTTGCTCATTTCAGTGATTCCTCTTTTTGAGGGTTTCAACAACTTGAGTTAATTAGCAACAGGCCAAAGAAATTTCTAACCCAATTAGTAAAAAAAATAAAAAAATAAAAAAAATAGAAAATACGGGAAAAACTGTTATAGGAATCAAGCAAATGGAAAAACTTTGTAACCAGAAATTGTTAGCCCAGTTAGCACAATTCCAATGCTATTCTTTAGGTTTCTATAAACAAAAATTCATTTAAAATTCATTTGCAATATGGAAAAAATCCATAACCCGACAAAGTGAGAAGAAAATCCAAAAGGACAACAACAAATTCAATGGCTAAGACTATTTGCCATCATAATTGCACCTTCAACTACTGTACACTTTACTGATCTGGCAATTAGGATTCAACTAACTGCAATTTGTAGTTGGCCTAAAAACTTTTGGCCAAAAGTTTTTCTTTCATAGTTGAAAGAAAATTTGTAAGACATTCTTGAAAATTGAGCTTATAAATACGCACAAGGTAATCCAAGTTGGTGGAAATCACTGAAACTGAGAAAACCAAAATGAAAGGCCATCCCAACCCCACCGATCATTCGCCCCTTTGTTCAGGCCTTCAACCCACCTATGTGTGTATGTATGTGTATGTGACAGGCAAACATCTTGCCTGTGCATTTTTCATGTGCACGCTTTTATGGGCCTGCAAAATAAATTAGCAAAAGCTGTAAATATGATGAACTGTTGCCGTGGTTGTCGTTGTTGTCCTTCGGTACTCCAACGTTTCTTGCTTGTTGTCCTTCTTGGACCCAGTTTCGCATGAGCGACAAACTTGCGCAAAACTTTGTTGGTAGCCAGCGGCGCGCATTTTCATCAGTTGATGCTGAAAAGCTGAGAAAAGAACAGAAAATGGCGTACAGCACTTGTGCTCTTCGCCTATCCGTCTATCCATTCCTTGCCTATTGCCCATCCCCCCCATCCCTTCCATCATTCTGTTTGCCTGCCTGACCACCTTCCTTTTTTTTTTTTTGCTTACTATACCAGTTGCCTTAGTTTAGTTTGATTCAGTTAGTAGTTTTAAGAGTTAAGTAGTTTTCAAAAGTTTTATGAATTATTAAGAGGATTTTCGAGTTTTACGCTAGCCTTTCATTTTCGCTTTCAGCTTTTGCTGGCTCCCTCTCTAGGGTCCTTAGCCTTATAGTCATCCACATTCTAGTTATATATATATATATATACCCTATATGCTTTACAATTCTGTCAGCTTTTTGTGCTCTCTCACTCTCATCAGCAATTTCCGCCGGCCATTGCCCGAAAAGCTGTCGAAATGTTTTGCAGCTTTTTTAATTTTTTATGTTGAATATATCCACGCAGTGGTTAACTGTTTTCCTGCTGCTGCTGCTCCTCCAGCCACTACTCCTCCTTCTCTTGTTGACAACAAGCCATGATGATGATGATGATGATGATGATAATGAGGTTGCCAGGACAAACACTGACTTCCTACCCGATGGGAGGGCTGCCGGAAAAATGAAACCCTTTGCATTTCGGTGGTCCAAAAATTAAATACATTTTATTGTCAATAAAATTATATATGCAAATTATAATTTTCTACTACCATTTGGAAGCTGGGCGCGCACAGCAATTAGCCATCAACCCAGCGGCAACCCAACTTACAAACTGGTTTAACCATGGGCGTAAGGTCCTTGGCCCTTCTCCCCATGGGCAAACTCTTGCACAGTTACAAAGGAGAGCAAGTACATAAGAAGTTTCTAAATCAATGCTTCTATACCAATCAAAACTAACGCGAAAAACAAATTAAGTTAAATTTAAATTTTGATTGATATCTTGAGATATTGCTTGGAGTCCCTTTTCACATAAATCTTAGCTACACCCATGAAAATGAGCTGCTATCGCTAAGTCCTGGCAATGTTTTGTCAAAGTGAGATAATTTGCCCAAAATCTGCTAAACCAAAAATTTCTGTGGCTGGCACTGATTGTGACGTCAATGGCAAATTAAAACTTTAACATGTAGCACAGTCAACTGCCAAATGGTGTTGCTTCTTCTTCACGGTGTCCTTTTCTGTGGCTAAGCTAGGTGGGATGAGCTGGAGTAGGAGGGGGGGGGGGTTGGTGGTGAAAGTTGGTATGGCTATAGGTAGGTAGGTAGGTAGGTAGGTAAGCTTGTTGGCATGTTAATTCACTTTGCAAATTGTTGCGACGCCTTTTTTTTCTGTGGTCTGTAATGGCAGGAATATGTAAAGGGGGAGGGAGAAGGAGGAGGAGTATCGGGTGGCACGTTAATTTTGTCTATGTGAAAAAGCGTTGCTGAAACTTTGTTGATTTGCTAAGTGAAACTTCGATTACGCGCCACAGCCGCAAACATACACACACACACACACACACAATCTAAGGCACATACACATAGACGACTTTTAGTGAATCCATTTTTGGTTAGATTTTCGTTTTTGGCCAATTTTGGTGTTCTTTATCCCACATTTTTTGTACAATTTGTGGGCCAAAGGTTAGTTAAAGTCGTTTCAACTCTTGAATAGCTTCCCCGAACTAGCATCTAACGTCTATATATATATATTTTTTTTTTATTTTACCAAGTGAAATTTGTTATGCTCTATTTCTTTGCAAAGCAATTACCGACCCACATATCCAGACAAATAAACAAAAACCAAAAACAAAAATGGGAACCAAAAACGAGCCTAAGCCAGAGAGCAAAAAAGTAAAAAAAAAGGGTGGAAGGGTGGGGAAGGTTAGAGGTGCATAAATGGATTCATACACATAGCCATGAATATACAAATGGAATGAGTGTTGAAAGTGAATGTGCCTCTAAATGAATCGCACTTATCACGTAGTTGCGTGCGGTACAACTACAGTAGATCCTAACTCATAAAGATTGGTAGTTTGGGAACATGGAATCCCATAATGGGGATTAGAAATTGGATTAGCATGGCAAAACTTTTGATTTGTAAAATTTTCATCAAGAAAAGTTAATATAGTTAGACCTATTTCTAATAATATATAAATATTAGTTCTTTATCGCAGTCCTCGGTAGATGAGTTGTCTAAGTGGCCCAGTCATTTAGTAAACTGAACAACGAGGATCCGGGTTCGAGTCCCAGGCTAGTGTATGGATGTAGTTGCCAGTGCTTGTAAAATATAGTTAGGTTGATAGTTTATAACTATATCCTACACTTTAATAATAATAATAATAATAATAATAATAATAATAATAATAATAATAATAATAGTTCTTTATATCGATAATTTATATATCACAAATATTCAGAAATAGAATAAAAATATTTGCTGTATAACTAACCTGTTTTAAGTATATGAAATGATCCTCCTGTAAGATTAAGAAAAGTCATTATAAGAAAAGTCAATAGATAATTTCTCTTAAACTATCTTAAAGGATAAGAATTACTTATAAGTAAAATATGTATAAGAATATCATTATAATCATTATATTATGCATTAAGTGAAATTTACGAAAACCACTTTAAGTATTTCTAATACTAGTATATTTCAGCAATGTCTTTTCTCTAATGCCAAATCAATTTATTTCGTCTAATGTTATTTATCAATATTCTGAAATTACTTAAAATATGTATGTGTCGGGTCGCCTAGAATCTTTAGAACTGTTATTATCGTTCATTTTCGTAGTGTCATAAGTTTACTGGTTCAGTGGAATCCAGTTACAATGATTGAGAAAACAGCAGACCTGTAGGTATAAGTCAAACCTATGTATTGAGCGAGACAGATAGCTATTGCTGAATGTGGTCCGTAGTATTACTTAGTGTGCCATGCATTTTTGCCCTTGTGACATTTCGGGCCTAAAATTGTATAAAAGGGGCAGCTTGACTCGAGAAAGGGGTCATTCAAAAAGTAAATCCAAAGACTACGGAACTCTTGTTCAATAAGGCAAAAGCTATGGTAAGCAATAATCTGGAGCAGCCGACATCAGAAGTGGGATCCCTCGCGCCTCAAGCAAACGACAAGCGCTTTTGTCTCATTTTGGAGTCACAGCATAGAAGCCTAATTGAAGTCCTAAAATCTGTGAAAGATGGCAGTTTGCAGCAAGGAAAGAACAATGTAATTTTTTCCAAAATTTAACCCAGAAGCCCCTGGTTCAAGTGCTGCTGCATGGTGTTCCATGGTGAACATTATCCTGACTAAAAACTTGCTGGGAAGCAGCGCTCTTCTCATGGCCTTGAGTAAGTGCTTGGAAGACAGTGCATCTAACTGGTTGTCACAAGTTTTTTTTGCTGGTATGGAGTGGCGTCAATTCAAAGAATTGTTTCTGCAACATTTCGAAGGCAACGAAATTACATGATGCACATGTTCATGATAAAATCCGGTGAGTCGTACCCATTTTATTTCGATTTGGGAGCCGAATGCTCACTTGTTAAGGAGTCTGTATCTCACAAGCTATCTGGAAGGCGTTACAATAATTTAGTTTTACTCAAGGGTATTGGGAATAACACAGTAAATAGTACACTTCAAATTCTTTCATATGTTAAAACATGCGATTACTCTCTTGAAGTTCTTTTCCATGTTGTTCTTGACGATTGTCTTAATTACGACATAATTATTGGTCGTGAAATTTTGTATTGTAATTTTAATGTCAGGATATCATCTGACAGGGTCGAGCTTTCAAAAGCCAAATCTGTTTGTACTACGACTGTTTTAAATGACTGTTCTATTTTGTCTAATTTTGAGACCGAATTGGTTGGGTCAGACAAGTCTTATTTGTTAAAGATTTTGGAGGAATATTCCAACTCGTTTATTGATGGAATTCCAAAAAAAAGTGTTACAACGGGTCAATTGGAAATACGTCTAATTGATCCATATAAGACGGTACAAAGACGACCCTATCGGCTCAGTTTAGATGAAAAAGAAATAGTTAGAGATATAATTGGAGAACTGTTAAAGTCAAATATTGTTCGGCCTAGTTGCTCACCGTTTGCCAGTCCAATACTACTTGTTAAAAAAAAAAAAAAAAAAAAATGGTTCCAACCGACTCTGCGTCGATTATCGCGAGTTAAGTTCAAACACTGTTGCCGACAAGTATCCGTTGCCACTGACAAATGGCCAAATCTCTAGACTGGGGCGAGCAAGGTACTTTTCCTGCTTGGTCATGGCAAGTGGCTTCCGTTAGATTCCTGTCCGTCCCAATTCAATTCAACATACAACCATCTTTAATGAAAGTTATATCGTTTTCTCGTTTGTCACTGTTTAATTGATGACATTATGATCTTGTCTAAAGCACAGAAAGACCCATTTGAAAAATTGAGCAGTGTTTTGCAAGTTCTATATTATCTTTTAATATTGCAAAGTTTTCTTTTCTGAAATTTAACGTGGAATATCGAAACGAGTCCCATAATGAACAATCGTATGAATGATAGATGGTCCAGTGCGCACTATTATTGATCCTCAGTATCCTATTACCCTACATACTGGCGCAGCATGGATGGTTATGAAATCATGTCACATAAAATTAAAAATAGACCTCGCGACGTTGAACATTTTGGCAAACATATGCCTTTCTTTAGAATCTTGTTGTAATTCGTACAACCTTTATTCCTTAACATTATTTAATGCAATGAAGCATTTTCACCACAATCTGCAGAGATGACATTTTGTTGTTTACACAGATTGTAATTCGTTGAAAGCTTCTTGCAGAAAAGTTGATCTGACTTCGAGAGCCCATCATTGGTGAGCGCAGTTTTCTTCTTACGGAATCCATTGTCAAATAAATACGCCCTGTCAGCCGTATGTTTCGACCGAGCTATCGGGCAATGGTCTTCTTGCTGAGCGACAAAGAGACTCGGAGATTGCCTTGATCATTTTCAAACTCCAGAATAATGATCTAAAGGATTATTTTCCAAAATCGTTTGAGTTCCGTTTTGGAATACATTTTTAAAAACTCAGAGGAAGGTGAAGCACTGATCCTCCCAGTCATATTAATAAGTTTTAGGTGGTCGGTTTTGAATTTATGCATAAAGACTTTTCTGGTCTAAAATACAGCTAACTATAAAGTGTACCATTGACTGAACAACTACAATAGTCCTATGGGTGACAAGGAAAATTGACCTGTGGGTATATTACTTGTTTGCCTAAGTGAAAGTATGGGTGGAGGATTTGACAAAAACAAACTACAGTGGTGAAGTTTAGTATTAACGGTTATGTACTGCTCAGAAATAAAGAAGGACACCAGATAAGGTTGAGTCTAAAGTTCAGAGGTCTGTTCCAAGTGACGGATGTAATCGGTGAAAACCGATATGCTTTGAAATATTTGTTTAGCAAGTGTTTGTGCGATCGATTGGGACGTATACCGGCCGAGGGGATTCCCATTGAGTTGGACGTATTAGTGGATTCTAATACGGGTGACGGCGTTGAAAGAGACGTCAATAGAGACGGCGTTGAAAGAGACGTCAATAGAGACGGCGTTGAAAGAGACGTCAATAGAGACGGCGTTGAAAGAGACGTCAATAAAGACGGCGTTGAAAGAGACGTCAATAGAGACGGCGTTGAAAGAGACGTCAGAGGTACTGGTGTATACCAGAGTGAGATGTTGAATTCCTATCCTGAGGGTGACTGTCAATGCAAGTCCACTGATCTTTTTAGGGGCACGAATTAATGTGCCTTCCTATTAGGTATCTTGTGGTGGCTTGATGGAAAAGACCCAAGACGGTGGGTTTTCAAAATATGTTGGGAGAGTGATGAACTAGTGGGAATTTGCTAAAAGTCGGATACGTGATAATTGGAACAGCCTAAAAGAATGGTGACTCGATTTATTCTGGATGAGTTTTTTTTATAATGAGCTTGAGTTGATTTGTCTTTTTAAATTGAGTTGTACATGCTGTTATTATTAATTTATTTTTATCTGTGAAGAAAAAAAAATTTGTACCGTAGTAAGACTGTAATGGCACGGAAGAAACAGACTGTACAGATATGGGAAACAAAGGCTGTGATGACTAAATAGGTGAAGTTTAGGGTTTAACAGTTTGAGTGTTCACGGAGTCCAGTGTGGTAAGGGGTATTTTGCTTACACGAGGACGTGTAAAAATCAGGATGGCCATGACGGAGCGTTAACAGAGTACATAACTGGCATACTCTTTGATACTGTATTATAAGTTTGACGTTGTGTGCTGTATTGTAATTGATGAGCGGTTGCTTGATAGACCGGCGGAAGACCCATGTGTGGGATTAATAAGAATAGTGCCAAGAGTAAGTTATTGTAAAGAATCAGTATGTGTGAACTAATAACTAAATTATAAGTAAAGTAAATGTTATGTAAGAAAATGTTTTAGTACACGAGGACGTGTAATTGTCAGGATGGCCGTGTCGGGTCGCCTAGAATCTTTAGAACTGTTATTATCGTTCATTTTCGTAGTGTCATAAGTTTACTGGTTCAGTGGAATCCAGTTACAATGATTGAGAAAACAGCAGACCTGTAGGTATAAGTCAAACCTATGTATTGAGCGAGACAGATAGCTATTGCTGAATGTGGTCCGTAGTATTACTTAGTGTGCCATGCATTTTTGCCCTTGTGACATTTCGGGCCTAAAATTGTATAAAAGGGGCAGCTTGACTCGAGAAAGGGGTCATTCAAAAAGTAAATCCAAAGACTACGGAACTCTTGTTCAATAAGGCAAAAGCTATGGTAAGCAATAATCTGGAGCAGCCGACATATGTATATTCAACTATAATTTACAAAAAGCGCAATTTGTACAATTGATCTAGGTTGAAGGAAAGATAAAAAGGTTTTGCATTTCAAGGAACTTACACAAAAAAAAATGTAACAAACCAAAACAAAGAAAATAAGAAATCCCGGCGGATATTTTCCTCACTCACTCACTGTCATAGTCAGTTGTCACTGTATGGAGAGATGTTGATGTATATATGTATGTATATACATGTATACAATAAGCGGGGCACAATCTATCGTGTTCCGAGAAAATGTTGCCAGGGTTTTCTCTTCTCTTTTTTGCATTTGTTGCGTTTCTAAATAAATAATCGATAGCTTTTACGCAACAGGGCCCAAAACAAGCCCCCAAAAATAACAAAAAAAAAAAAAAAAAAATGGGAGAGCGGCGGAAAGGCATCGGCCAAGTGGATTGGGCACAATGCTAGGAATGAGTGGGAAAATGAATCTCCCAGCTTTGGCTGGGGAGCAAGTAAATTTACAGAAAACAAATTTTATAAGCGCATTACACAAGCCCGAGCGTAGTTCTTGTGATTTGTGTATGCCCTAGTAGAGGAAAGGGGATCAGGGTTGGAGATGGGAGGCCGAGGGGGAAGAAAGATGAAGAAGGTTATAAAGAACAAGTTTGGGGTTACGGGCTGGGGGTCGTGGCTGATGCTCAAGCCGTGCCACAAAAGTGCTTACCAAGCGCTTAGCGATTAATCAGTTTGGCGAACAAAGTACACCAACCGAAAGAACACACACATACACATTTATATATATGTATGTATATACATATATACATATTTTTATATGTATATGTATATAAAGTGCAACTGTGTGCAAGAGTAAAGCTGGAAGCCAACTCGGAACTGTCGAGTCCTTGAGTCCTATGCCTTTTCCCTGGGTCTCCAAGGAGCATCGACCACTGTTACTAGTGCGGGTACTGTACCAACTGCTCCTGCCACAATGCTGCACCTGCTGCTGTTGCTGTTGCAACTGCTGCTGCTGCTGTTGCTGCTGTTGCCGCTTTTACTGCACTAACGTCCGTCGTTTTTTGGTGGCTAATTAAGTCAATTATGCACTTAAAGCTTCAAGTGGCGTGCGGCAGCAATGGAGGCCACGCCTCTATCGCCGCCTACTTTGCCGCTTACCACTGTGAACACACAGCCAGCCGTTGCAGTCATTTAAACATCAAAGCCCGTCACGCTCTCGTCTTGCATTACCGCCTACCTCTCTCCGCCCGCAGTGTTCTGTTCAGCGCCAACATAACCCTCTTAGACGCCCTGGTTTCCTGACTGCTGCTGCCATTTTTCCTTACCCTACCCTTAACCCCCTCCCACACTATCACCCACGGTTTTGGTTTCCTCTTTTTTTTTTTTTTTTAATAATAAAATGGGCTCGGCTGTGGAAATAACTCATACGCGCCGTATGCCGCATTCACCATACATCAGCTACAGCCGCCAACGTAGACGTTACTTTTGTTGCTGGTGTTTGTGTTGTTGTTGTTGTTGTTGCTATTCTTGGTCTTATTGTTGTTCGTGCTGTTGGTGTTGGTGTTGCTGTTGTTATAAGGACGTGTTACTTACACTTTGCCTTATATATATTTAAATGCTGATACGTATGTAAGTCTATGTATATGTATATGTACATACATACATACAAATACTAATATGTAACAAGCTATATACAATGTAAGAACATATATATATCTATATATAGTAACTCGCTTCCTTAGTCTGACTTGCTTTCGTTCTTTGTGTGTGTGTGTGTGTGTGTGTGTGTGTATCTTTATATATATCTTTGTATGTATGTATATTTATGTATCTGTGTATATGTGTGGCAGGCACGAGAAACGATTTATCTCAATTTACATACTAAATGACAGGCAGAACGGCTCATGCATTCCTCCTCGTCGTCGCCATCGTTCTTGGATGTTGCTGGCGTTGTTGCTCTTGGACAACCATCACCACCATCGTCATCAGCATCATGGTGATGCACAATGGGCTTCGGTTGATTGGTAAATGAGGCATAAACATTGATTTTCAGTTTAAGTCAACAGTTAATTGTGTTAAAAAGAAATATACGTAAATTGGTTGAAGACTGCAAAACTGAATTAAAAGACTCGCGACAAAAATTGAACACTTAATTAATAATGGAATAAGATTTGGCGTACTTGTAATTACGATGTGCAAGTCAACATATTTTTTTTTTTAAATAGTTATTAAAAAAACTAGTCTTTAAGTAAACAAATTAAATATTTCTTCAATATCTTCAATTTCAAAATATTTCAATTGAATTTAAGGACTTCTTTTGGGTGTAGCTGCCATTGATGAGAGGACTTTCACATCAATTTTAAGGTAATTCAAACAAAGATTATGAATTTAAACGAATTTATAAATTTCAAGGTAATTCAAAACAATTTTTTTTTTGATCTTAAACCTTCAAACAAAATAAATTTAATAAAAAAAACAATTTTCCTTTTTTTTTTCATCAACAAATTCTGCATTTTTTCCTTGATTTATTAGATTTCTCTCTCTACTTGTCTCCCATTCTTCTTAATTAATTCCAGTAAAAAAAATGTTTCGTACCACTGTGCCATGGCCACGCTGAATTTCAATCCCGCATCACTTGTCAGTTCTATGTAATGTAATGAAGGCGTTCAATGAAACAAAATGCAAAATATCAAAGACGTAAAAACGAAATTACAACCAAAATGGCTGAGACAGAGAGTACGGCAGAGAGACAACCGACAGTTTTAGGCCTTGACGTGAATGGAGCACTGAAAGCAATTACTATAAAGATGCATATATACATATGTATGTAGAACAACCGCTACAGACGCACAAGGATCCTCAGATTCTACACAATCCCAGGCGGCTTTAGCTTTAGCCTTACCAACGAAAACGAAACGAACGAAACAAACGAAAAAAAGATAGAAAGAAAAGCCAACCAGGACCACCCAAATATTGTAATTCCCTTGTGAGCCAGCGAGCGCACATGACTTTTTAATAAATATTAAACAGTGCGTCAAAAAATGGCGTGTACGTGTAAGCCAAGAGAGCAAATGACGTTGACAGCAAGCGACAACTGGGCTGGGATGGACAGACACAAAATGGTGGGCGGTGGTTGAAGAAGAAATATTAAATTACGATAATAAAATATTGAACAAAGATTGTTTTGTTGACGCGCGCGCGCTTCAAGCTGGCAACTCGCTGAACCGCATTTTGACAAATGCTCGCCCCATACATTTATTGTTTTGGTCCTTGTGCAAGTCCTTGGGGGGCCAGTCAAGTCCATGTTAGTTAGAGAGCAAAAAGGAGGACTTGCCTCTCCTGCCCATATTTACCCAGACGTAATATAATGGTGCTTACTATGAAATTTGCTCGCCTTTGGGCTTTTGTAAGTTATTTTATTTTACTTTTCTTATTTTATTTTTTTATTCTTTTCTTTTTTTTTATTTTTTGAACAAAAAAAGGCGCAAAGTTGCGTAAATTATTGTTAACAGAGGCGTGTGTGTGGGTGTGGGTATATAACATGCTCCTCCTTCTGCACCGCCTTCACCAACAGCCTCGACATCTCTGAACATTTCTTTGGTTTATTTTTTTTTTTTTTTGTTTTTTTGTGGCTTGCCTCTTTGTGTGTATTTGAACTTGACAGTGCGTTAAATTGTAAAGGCCGCGCAAATAGTACCACCCTCACACACACATACATATGCATGTATGTATATACATACATACACACACTGTGAAGTAAGCTAATCCCTAAAAGTCGCAAAGAGATTTGCCAGATTACACAAAATGGGAATCGAAGTCGAAGTTGTCATCTCTGTCTTCTTCCGTCTGTTTGTCTCCTCTGTCCCCATACTGTTGTTGGCCTTTGTTAATCATTTCTAAGGGCACACAGACAGCTAAAAATACACGTCTCTAGATAATTTTAATTTAGTATTTGATTAGGCACGTGTACCCCACAACACAACAGGCAAAGTAAAGGATCAGAATCAGAATCGGAATCCAAATAAATAAAATAACATCTAGTCAAGACGCACAAGAAGAAAGTGAAGGCAAGAAACAGAGAAAGATAGAGGTATAACGACTTAAAGACTAAAAGAGAGAGAGAGAGAGAGAGAGAGGGAGAAAAAGACAAAGAGAAAGGGGAGTGTGGTGGAGAACCTGGTTTGCCTGCTTTCTAGAGAGTATTTGCAATGTCAACGCAGAGAGCCAAAGAGCTAAAGCAATTGCAAATACTCCGCAACTGTATGAATATTTATGAGTAAGTATGTATATATGTATGTCTGTGTATATCCTTGAGTATGTTTCTGACTGCTTAAGACACTCAAAGAGAGCCACAGGCAGCTGGATAGAGGGGGGAGAAGGGGGAAGGCTATGGCATAAGCTTGACAGCCAGAAGACCCATTGCCATGGCCAGGTTTAAAGATTAACGCACAGCAAATGCAAACAAATGTTTCAGGAATTGTAACCTTAACGGTATACAGCACACACCTAACCATGTGTGTATATGCGTGTATGTGTGTGTGTGTGTGTATAGCTAAATGTAGAAACAATTTGCTAAAGCTACTTACGGCACAAAGTGGAGAACTACAACTCTATTGTTTTCTCATCTTCATTGTTTGCCATGTCTATAATAATATTGTTGCTCTAACCATAAGTAGCCGTATATGCACATTTACTCTTCATACACGCACGCACACACACAAACGAGCATATGTATCATATAATACACTGAACTTAAATGGATATATAGTGAATTAAAGCAATAATATGATACTATTATGATATTCACAACACAAATTTTAACATTTGACTAACTTCTAATAGATTTAATCCATTTGATGGATTCCAAAGCTGCTAATTTCAAATTGCTAAATGTACACAGAATTATATTGCATACTTATGAGGGCTAACAATTTAACGACATATGTCAGATACATGTGTATCTAAGGTAAGTCCACAAAGGTTGAAAGCATGCAAACAAAGATTAGTTTTAAAATTCTTAATTATTAAAAATATACCTCTTTACACTAACTAAAAGCTAAAGAGTTTAATCAATTGTAGAATTAACTAACTCAGTCTTAACTTCTTTCAGGTGGATTGACATTTGATTTGCTTCATCTAGCATAAGTATCCAATTATTTCAATCAAATCAAAAAAAGCAACAAAAAAATTATACTTGGCACGTAACTCCATATCAATTAGTAGAATTGCATTTTCTCTGTAAATTGATCAATATGCTACCTAATTATAGTTTTACAGTAAACTTCTATTCACTAATGAGAAACTTGACAATTTGACCTTTTCAATCAATCTATCCCTTTGCCAATCTCAAAGTAATCAATGTAGGGCAACAAAGTAAAAGATGATGCCATAAAACTTCATTTATCTGTTGGAACTGGGAATATGTCTTATATAATTAGTTAATTAAACGGGCAAATAGTTAGAGTTACCCCACTGGCATTATAACTTTGTAGAACTAAAAGTATGTACATAGTTTTACACTTTTGTTTTTCCAATTAAGTGCAATCCGCTTTCACAAAACCGCTCCCCTCTCTCTCTCTCTCTCTCTCAATTCAACTTGGTTGTGCTTACAGTTTCTTCATTTAGTTTTATGTATGTCTTTCGGCTTGATTCCCATTTAGACAGTCTTTAATATTTACCACTCTAATGCAATTACTTCGGGCAAGACAACAAATCAGCAATTAAGCCACATCCGCTATTCGCCATTTGCAATTTTCCACTTGGCCATTTACCACTTGCCACCTGTCACCGCATCCGCATTCTGTATATCCCAAGATGAAACCCTTTGGGAGTATTGCTGCTGTCTTTGCGTTCGTCTTCGTCTTTGCCTTTGCCTTTGCCTTGACGCTGCGAAGGAGCTCCACGCTGACGTTAATGACCGCCAATAAAAGGCGTGCTCAAGTGTCAGGAAAATGATTCGCCCAGTCGCCAACAGTCGACTGTCTCTCTCTCTCTCTCATCACCATTTACCATTCTGTTTCTCTCTCTTTTGAACACGGCCAAGCAATTAATGTCAAAGTCAATATGCCTTATCGTGCCGTTAAATGTAAAGGGTATTATAATAAAATAAATAACGCAAAAATCAGCAGAGCTAAAATTAAATCGAACATCAACAATCTGTGTAAGCAACAACAGCAACAACAGCAACATCAACAACCGATGGCTGGGTGAACTTAACGCAATGCCGGGGCCAAGGAATCAAACGAAATCAACGAGGCATCCCAGCAACTTGGTTATCCAGACCAACGCTATCGCTCTCGTTCTCATCGTTGTAGTTGTCTGGTTTGAGCGCCAACAGCGTTTTTTGGAGTGCAGCTCGTTAGGCACGAACGAGCAGACAAACAGGCAGACAGACCGGCATTGCCTGGCCAAAGGAACAGCACAGGGCACCGAGCACCGAGCACCGAGCTCATAGCTGGGGAGGGGCAAAACGCAAGGACATAAACAGCAATGGCGGCATCGCGGTATCTCATGCAATGGCAAAAGTACCGAAAGTGAAGGAGAAGAAGAAGAAGAAGAAAGAAAATGATGAAACAGAATAGGTGGAAAGTTGAGGTCGCGTTGTCGACACTTGCCTCATTGATGGCAATTTCGGAAGTTGCATTCAATTCACTTGACAAAAAAATTGCTAACCAATTGAACGAAAATGTGTATGATAAAATTGTAAAATGGAACACTGAGCAAAATCATTGAAAAACTTCAATATTCTTAATAAAACTAATGAAGTGTTAGACATTATAAATAATTGCAAGATTATCAACCTTAGGAAAGAAAAACTTTTGCCTTTCTTAAATCTGTTAATACCAGGAATGTATGGGCAAATATGTTTTTATAAACTTTTACAACTTCTACTATAGTTTTCTCTCAGTGCCTGACACTTTCCAATTTGCTGCTGCCCTGTCTCGGATCTTATGTTCTGCCTTTGGCTCCTACCTCTCTGTCTGTGTCTATCTAGGCATCCTCTTACCACTTGTCCAACGAAAAGCCAATTCCAATCTCCTCAACACTTTGTTTGTCGCCGCCATTGCCCGCCATCGTCAACGGTGTCGACCCCAATTTACGGATTCTCCTTGTCGCGCTAATATTGATACAGCTACGTCTTCGTGACTTGACATTGTCGATGTCGTTATTGTTGTTGTTACTGGTTGCTGCTGTTGCTGTTGCTGTTACTGTTACTGGTTGGCGGTTGTCTCCTCTTGATTTTTAATATATAGCATATCTTTATGCAAACAACCCAGACACAAGGCAAGAACAAAAAACAAAAAACGAAAGGAAAAGTGGGTACAGGTAATCCCCTCTGATGCTGGCGAATAATGCAAGGCAGCTCACGTAAATTTTAAGTTTTGTCATTAAGATTATTGGACTAAGAAGAATTTTTTCTTTTTTTTTTTCCTCCACGGAGAATGCATGGACAGAATTTATCATGAACAATGACAACAACGTGATAAAAAGACGTTTTAAAATTTAAGATCTGAGATTTATAGAGTTGTAAGACTTTAACGAGAATAAAAATAAGTAAAAGCTATATAGTTAAGATATGAACAGTTTATTTTTTTCCAAATTTAAACAAATTTAAACTTAATTTAAAAAACAAGTAAAACTCTTAGTAAAATTACACCTATAAAAAGGATGTAAAAACTAAGTTTAAATAAGGATTCCATAACGAAAGTAAGTTAAAATATTAAATGTAAGCATTGTTCCATTGATATAATCAATAATGATAATAACGAAAAACCGTTTGTAGCAATTTAAACGTGGCCAAGTTCGCGCGTCCCTTTTGGTTTTTAATTAATTTTCTATGGATATTTTTCCCAACAAAACAGAAATGGATGGGAGAGGCGTGATGGAGTGCTGGGAGGATGGTAAACCTAATAATAAATAATAATTTGCCTGACTGCCTTCTATGTATTACTGAGTCTGACGCATGTCAATGCCATCATTTAAGGCAAAACGAAAATTGAAAACTTGACGCATTTTTCCTCTTCGTTTTTCTTAACTTTTCTCTTTTCTGTTATGTTGGTTGTTCGCCATTGTGCAACGGCAAAGACGAACATGGACACGTGCCGTTAACCTTTCATCAGCAACATCATCTCATCGCAACTCATCGCATCTCATCTACATCTTCTGCAAAAGGTTCTTTTGGCCAAAATTCAGCACCCCCTTTGGCCCATTTGGCCCCTAACAACATGGGCTACACATTTCTCTGCCTTTGCTTCTCGTTTTTTTTTTTTTCTTACTTTCTTTTTGTTGTAAGTAAGCAAATTGCCCAATTTTTTTTTCTTCTGCTCTTTTCTTTTGGGTTTGGGTTCGTGTATGTGGTGTGTGGGTTATCAACGCATTATCTCGTCAAAGGAGTGCAGTTGGAAATTGTTATGGCTAAAAGAGAAGAGAAACATGGCCGCGTTGTGTGTTACAATAACACACATACAAAAGGAAAAGAAGTAGTAGAATAGAAAGAAGAATGAGGAAAATGGAAACCAAAGAGAGTTAGGCTAAGAGCACTACTAGTACATAGTTGAGGTTCTTAGGGGCAAAAAAGAAGGAGCAACATGGAGCGAAGTGAAAAGCAATAATCTAACATTTCAGCACATTTTACAGTTCACTGAATTAAATAAAGAAACTTTGAGCGTACATACACTTTCATATATATATACAAAGATACACTCTCACATACACAAGCACACACACACACACACATACAGTCAGATTAAAACCCAAAAGCATAAACCGTGCCGCCGCACACTGGGTCAACAACAGTCAAAGAAGTCTATTTGCCATAATTTACAACAAATTTTTATCAAATTTAAATAACATGACAAAGTAAAAAGTAAAGAAAAATTTCGAGACATATAGATATACATATGTGTATATAGTACAAGTATAGTACATATATTATGAAAACTGAAATCGAATTCCTAGAATTCTGGGAAATTCTAAAGGTCTTAGAAGAAATTTACACACTTTTTGGCCAATTATTGGAATTCTTCTAGACCACAGTCTGTATGTGTGTGCCGTCAACGTGGCGTATGAGTGTATTTGCTTGAATGTATCCACAAACTCAAAACGGGACAGTTAACAGAAGACATTCACACAGATATATACACACACACGCACACAGATAGACATACAGACAGACATGGACTCCAGCTTCGACTTGAAGCTGAGTGACTGAGCAAGAGCAAGCAAAGCAATTTTTATGCAACAAAAAATTTCTACGAAAAATGCCACGTTATGGGAGCTGCTCCTCATCTCTTGAACCCTCTGCTTCTCTACCCATTCTTCCATTCTTACTGGTACACTGGGGCAAGGGCATCCACACTCGCTCACACTCACTGACACACACACGAACCCACCCGCAACAAAAATGCTGAGCTAACGATGTGTGATTTTTCTATATAGCCTGGGCGGATGAAGGGCCAGAATTTTCTTTTTCTCCTTTTTTTTTTTGTGTTGCTGCTGCTTTTTTTTTTTTTTTGTTTTTTTTTTAAGGGGCGACAATTGGGCTCGGGGCTTGGGTTCAGTTGGCTGAAAAGCGAAAAGGAAAAAATAATAATAAATGAAAGTGTTGGCGCTTGGTTGTGGCGCTTCTACTACTACGTGTAATAACATTCAAGTACGCCAAGTTTAATCTCTCAAAATGCTTATGCAAAAAAAAAAAAAAAAATGAAATGGACCCAAAAAAAAAAAAAAAGAAAGAAGACGAAAAACTGAACAAGAAAGAGGCAGAAATAAAAAATATGCAAAGGCAACAGAAAAATGCGAGGGTAATTTACGTTTAAAGCCTGCGAAAATTATTCAAATTAAAATTGTAAGTATTCTAAATGCGGTGCCAACGTCACAGCTGGGTACGCTCCAGGAGATGGAGCTGCAAATGGTAAGCAGGAGTCAGAAGCTGGAGCTGAGGCTGGAGCAGGAGTATCAACTAGAGCTGGGTCAGCCTGTGCTAAATTAGCTGGGACACTTAATTTCTGTTGACGCGCACATTTTTTTCTGTGGAAATTAACGCTAAATAATTTTTAGATTCATTCCAGAAAGAGAAACAGAGAGAAAGAGAGAGAGAGAGAGAGAGAGAGAGAGAGAGAGGGAAAGAAAGAGCGAGCCTGCCTGGAGGTGGTTGGCTCACCGACTGCCTAGCGAGTTGGACCTGTAGAGTTGGAGTTGGCAATTAGGCCCGGGGTGTTTGAATTAGTTTCGTGTTTTAATGAGTTTCATAACTTTTTGGTTCCGTTGTAAATTAAAGAAGCAAAAAAATTATATATACACACACACACACACACACGCACACTCACTGGCACACAGACACAATGCGTGTGTTCGAGGCAAAGAGTGAGGAAAAGCGGAAAGCGACAAAGCGAACGAGCAAATTTTCAAGTTGTTTCTGTTGTTGTTGTTGTTGGTATGGCAAAGCCCTTGGGTGAATTTATGTATGTATTTGTTAGCCATATATACACCTCCTTCCCCTTATCCTTCGCATTCCATTCAACCCCCCCCCCCCATTTCTATATCTCCCCATCAAGCTCTCCCTATATTCCCTACTCCCTAGTCGTTCAGTTGACATAAGCAAAATAAGAGCAAAGTGGCTGAGCAAGAAATGAAAAATGTTTTAAATCCTGCCAAATGGTTAACACGGGCAAAGGGGAGGAGGGGCCACGATGGGCGTGTAGATTCCTTTTAGAGTATGAGGGATCAGGTCTCAGATGCGATATGTGGATGCTAATGATATTTTAAAAGAGCTTTCAGCGCGTTTCTCGTGCATGTGGGAGTATGTAAAGTGAAATATTATTTATGTTGCATACTTTTTGGGGAATGACCATATTCATTGCTCATTTTTCAACAAGAATAAATTGCAAAATATTTGCAAATATTACAAATTCTATTAACTATTTTTGTTGGTTTTTAATTAGCTAAAGCAATCGTTTTTTTTTTTTTTTATTATTATTTTTAGCTAACTATGAATTGGGAAAAAACTTTGTTAATATAAAATGTGGAAATCTATTTAAAAATATGAAACTAAACGATTCAATTAGTTTAAATTTTTTTCAAATTGGTTTCAAAATGAAATTTTGAATGTTTCCTATGCTCTTTCGTAGACAAACTAGGGTAAAATATATCCAAAGTCTGTATCTTCTCCAGTCTCCAATTCATTTATGTTTTTATTTGCTTCTTAGAATCTTAACTTTAAATTGAATGAAAAACCTGAAAAACTTAAAAAACAAATTTCATACAAATTTTTGAAAATTTTGAAGATTTTGATTTTGATCGTCAAAAATTGCAAAAATCGAATCAAAATTGTTTTTTGAAAGTTTTAATGTAGTTTTCTACTACTCTAAATTGCGATTACAATGATGTACAAATTTTTGAAATGTGCAAAAAGATGGCCAAATGACAGACGGATGAAAGGGAGATCGGACATATCCAAAGGACCTTGCATGAAAGAGAAATCAGACACATCCTTCCAATGACCTCGACTTCTTAAGGCTCCCAATTAGTCAAATTCTGTCCGATTTTGAAAAAGTTTGTTTTTCTTTGCTTCTTAGAATCGAAGCTTTAAACTGGCATAAAAATCTGAAAAACCTGGAAAAAAAAAAATTCCACCCGATTTTTAAGAATTTTTATGATGGTTGTATCATCAAAAACTATAAAAATCAAATCGAATTTTTTTTTCCACAACTTTCAAAAGTTTTAATGCAGTTTTTTGCTGAATTGCGATTACAACAACAGGAAACTTTTTGAAATCAGTTGAAGGATGATCAACTTAGAGCCTGAGGAAAATGAGAAAAAATCCTAATTTATTGAATTACACAACTCGGAAATTGGATTAACACAAAAAAAAAAAAAAAACTCCATTACGGCTGCTGACTTTTGTCACGTTTTCATTTTATTATTAATTGAAAATACTTTGCATCATCATTTAGTGCTGAATCATTTAAAATATTGTTTAACATTGTTTCTTGTGATTTCATTTTACTCATTTATTATACAATATTTAAAGGAAAAGTCTAATTAATAAAACATCTCATAGTTTGCAAAATGAAGAAAAAAAGAAAAACAGAACGTTTCGTCTGTTGGGCAATGGAAAAAACTCCCAAAAAATAAAATCGGGGGAAAAAAAAACCCGCTGTATTCTCCGATGACAAATGGCCAATGTTAAATATTTGTTGCAAAGAAAAAGAAAAAACGAAACAAAACGAAATCCCTTTCCGTTCAGGACTGAAACATTTCTGTCTTTTGCTTTAACTGGTTGTTTGTAGTCGCCATTCAACTGTAATTACTTAGGAATACCCCGAACGCGGTTCCACAACCCCTCTGCCAGTCCCCTACCCATCACCTCTTCATGAGGCGTATATAAGCCTCTTTTCGAGAAAAAGCGCCCGTCAGACAGAAAAGAGAAAAAGAAAAAAAAACCGATAAAGGGGGGCAGTGAAGTAGGGAGACGTAAAAAAAACTTTGAATTTTCTTTTAATTTTTCATTGTTAAATTGCCATTTATTTGGTATTACGCGGCAGCAGTGGGAGACAGGACAAAAAAAAGGAGAAAAAGAAAAGCAAGGCAAAAAGGGAAAAAAGGATAAATGAAAATCCTGAAATTGTTTAAAAAGTGAGGCAGGTTAATGAAATTGAAGTCATGATATGGGGTTTTTTTTTTTTCTTTTTGCTAAAATAAGATTCCCTTATATGATATGATGATGACGAATGAACTTGTCTAGAGGCAAAACAAATTCAAGTTGAACTTTCCAGTGGCCATCTCCTTAGGGAGCATAGTCATTAGTATTTGCAGAAGAAGAGGAAAGAAAAAACAAAAAATAGAAATATATATAAATATATATATCTATTTATATGTGTACAATAGATCTATGTATATAGATTGTAGAACAAAAACTAAACATATAAATAAATGGCAAGTTGCGAACATGCAGCAGCAGTTGGCAAACATGACAGCCAAAAAGATACGACTAAATACTATAGATACAGATACACACGTCAGCGGTCTGTTTGTCTCTCTTTTGAGTGTGGAGAAAAGAACAAAAATCAATATGTTGATTTCAAATACATTTCGCTTTTCTTTCTCCTCTTTTTTTTTTTTGCCTGCTTTAGTTGTTGTTGGTTTTGCCCTCTGAAAGTTTTCCACACACACACACACACAGACGGAGACAACTACAAAAACCAAGAGTAAGAATTTTTTTTCTTGTTTCCTCCTTTGGTTCTTTGTCTTTTTAGTCTGCTTGCCCAAGAACTTTAGACGGACGGACAAGGAAAGGCAGACAAATAAGAGATATGTACCATAAAAAAATGCAAAAAATAAAGAGACTGGCAGGCAGACCAAAAAGCTGCCATTATCTGCTTAGTTACATATTCATTCGATACATATATATCTATCTATATATATATATATATATATACAGATATATATGTATATACATACCCCTTATATATAAAAGCTATATAAAAACATAAGCGGATACTTTTGACACTTCAAAAATTGGAATATCTCAAGTACCAAGCCAAACAAAATGTTCTTTCTATCTCTGCTTCCCCCAACCACATACTCAAGATCTTACCCCACCTCATTCTCCTTGATTCCCCCCTTTTTCACAGGGTAATTTTTCATAGCCCCTTAAACGGAAGAGCCCAGCCCCAGATGGCAACTCCACGAGTAGCAAAAAAAGAGAAAAAAAAAACCACAGACAAAAAAAAGCGAAATAAGAATAAAGATTGAGCTGTTGAACCAAAGAAGGGGCACAGGCTGAGTGCCAGGACCTGCTCATTTTCTTTATCAGTTTGTGTGGGTGTGTGTGTGTGTGTGAGTGTCTTGTTTTTTATTTTATTTGCCAAATATCGATAAGAATACCCCCCCAATGGCTCCCTTAACACACACTCTAGCCATGTAATAAACATTGTCTAAGTACAGTAAAAACTGCATGAATATGTCAATCAGAAAATGATAAAGCTTCTTCTTATAAAGAAAGGTATCCACTATATATATATATATATATGTATATGTATAGTGACAAATGAAACTTCCTCATCACTAGAAAATGCAGCAATTCAATGGAAATTTATACACACTCAAGGACATGCAATGGAAAACTCTTTCCTTTGCCTGCATATTGAATTTGTTTACATACTTTATATATATATATATATATATATATAGAAGTATATATATGTATGTAAAATATAAGTATTCAGTATATATATAGTATATCTTTTACGGGTCGTCGGGGATACAATGCATAATGTCAAAAGGCATTTATAATGAATTTATGTATGCGCAATCAAGTTCAGAGTTTTTTTTTTTTTTTTTTAACAGTGACCCCTGCCAAAGGGTATATTAATTTTGGACATTAGTTTGCAAAAGTTAGCATAATGAGCTGACTTTTTCTATAACCGTGTCCGTCTATATTAACAATGAAAAATTATTAAAATTGGAGTCCTTTTATTTGGAAAAAACAATAAGAATCTAATGATCTTCTATACCATGGGCAATCTTAAAATACCTTTCTTCATAGTCCCATCTTTACTTTCAAGAGTATACCAGCTTCGGCTTAACTTCAATCACTTTTTTGTGCACATTTCTACCATCTCCCCATGGCGCATAACGACTTAAAGTGTTATTTAATGTAGGCGTCAAATGAAAATCTTTTTCTCTTTCACTTTTTCTCTCAATCGCTATATCTTTTTATCTCTTTTCGTTTTCATTTTTTTTCTCTCTCTCTCTCTGTTGAGATTTACATAATTTTACATATGTCCGATGTCAATTCATTAGTTTCTATCTGACTGGGTTGGCAATTCAATCAGTTTTAGTTTGAATTTTTTCCAATTGGTAGTAAAATCAAATAAGTTAACCAAGCATAAAAAACACACACACACACATACGGAGAGAAACACTTGGACACATTTATAGAGATATATGTACATATGGATATATATTACATATGTATACAGTTGGGGCAAAAAGTTAACAACGTTGTTGTGGCTGAGCTTATAGTTGATGTTGTTGTTGTTGTCGTTGTTGTTCTTGGTGCTCATTAGAGTCGCGTTGGCACATGAAAAAAGCAGTAACCCATAAAAGTATGCAACATGAAATGTGAAAATGACCAAATGGAGGGCAAAAAAAAGCGAGAGAATCAGAATAAGAGTAAGCGAGATAGAGAGCTATAGAATGGAGGCAAAGGGGATTGTGTGTGTTTGTGCTCCCAGATATTATCAGAAAAGTTATATGCTTTTTTTTTTTTTTTTTTGGTTAGAGACTAAGCATAAAATTTATGAATGCCTCTGCCAGTGTAGAAAAGATTTTGCAACTTCTCTTTTACTCGCATTCCTTTAACTACTCTCTCATTCCTGCTCTTATCCATAGTCGGTTCGCTGTGCAAGTAAGGAAAGTGGCAGTTCTTGTTACTATTACTCGGAAGTTACGTGACTCGTGGGTATAAGCCGGTAGCTTGATACCATTTCACCTTCTTTGCTGGCCAAAAGTGATAAATCCAAAGACAAAACAACTAGAAATAGAAACGAAGTAGCCAACGAGTGGCCAACATTTTGATTATCACGCAAGGGGGTCAAGTTACTTACTTACTGACCCTATCCAAGCAGGCGACACCAATGAATACAGACAGAGACAGGGCAAATATATATAGAGAGAGAGAGAAAGAAAGAACGAAAGAGGGCGGGAGAGTTATGCAAATAGCATCACGAATTATATAAATTGCTTATACGCCATGTCGCACACGCAGAGCAGACACATTGACATAAATTCATATTCAAATGGAGACCCTAACAAAAAAATAAAAAAAAAAAAACCAAAAAGACACAAAAAAAAGGGAAAATACACACACAAAAATAAAAACACACCACTCACAGTATGGACAGTCCACAATGGGCCATGAGTCTTCAATGATTGGACAAAAAAAAAAAAAAAAAAAAAACAATAATAACAATTACATCATCTTGTTTTTATGGTCATGGATTTCGATTTTATATATAAATCAAAATGCCTACAAACGGAAATCATAAAAATCTGACAATGGAAAACAAATTAAAGACTAAATGAGGTCCTTTGGATCCTTAGAGATAACTTGGATCTTAAAAGATCACTTGGGCACAAGTTGCAATTTAAACTCTTTGGTAGTTAACATATTCCTAATTGAACATGTACGTGGAAGGAAAAAGGACCTTTAATTTGTGTGTGAACAGAAATAAATATTATACAAATATTATAGTAAATTCTGATTTTGGTTATGTCGCTTAAATTTCCAGTGAAATTCATTTAAATTGTTGTCCTTTTGCTGGCCTATAGTGCTAGTCTCCTTTTTGTAAGTGCTTGTGTATTTGTGCCTTCCTCTCTATATATGTATATTGTATGTGTGTTCGTTCAAATTAAGGAGGCGAACAGAAAGACAACAACAAAAAAAAAAGAAAAAAAATAATAATAAAGGGACAAAGGGCCTGCAAATAGCGGAAAATGTTAAATGATGCTGAGATGCTTCTGTTTCTGCTGATGCTGCGACAACGTTGGAGGTACGCAAATTGATATTTTTCTACAACATGCAAATAACACAAGTAATGTGAATGGGAATGTGAATGTGAATGCGAGGCCAAAGCTTTCCCCCTTACCCATACCCTCCCACTCCTAAAGCAATAAATGATCTGATAAGACAACAACAAACGTAAAAATTTATGCATGCCAACTAAAACACACACAAACATACATCGAGCCAGATGAGGTACGGTGCTGGCAATCGGGAATGGTGTTGGGGCAGGGGATAGGCACGTGTAAGGATGCTGTGGAAAAATGAAATAAACTTAAACAGGATATTTCAACATTTTGCACAACAAAAACACACGCACACAAATAAAAGTGAAAGCAACCAAGTTTGGCTCGATGGGTAGGCGGTTAGAAAGAGGTTAGGCATCAGAGAGGGCGTGGCAAGGACGTTGTCAGAACACATTCCGATTCGGTGTGTTAAAATGTAATAGCAACGTTAATGAACACGAACGCAGTCGCAATGGAAATGGTCACATAAAAAAGCAAACTCTCTCCTTAGCCCCCCCCCCAGAACCCAGTCCACTTAAAAAAACACACACACACAACCCACGACCCACAGGTTGCGGTTGTAAAACACACACACACACCAACACATATATGCTATATTTGTATATGTATGTGTATATAGTATAGCAAGACATGCCACACATTAGCAGAGCTTGGGTGGGTAACGCAAAAAGTTGCTAAAGCTCAGGAAGTGAGCGGATGAGTGCAAAACAAATCTCAGCAACTCACGTCTTTGGCATCCTCCTCCATTTTTCCATTCCGCCGTTGCTTTAATTTTGCCTTCCCAATCGTCAACGTTGCCTTTGCTCTTTGTTGTCCCCCATTCGCCTCCACCCAATTCTTCAATCCTCCAACATTGCCGCCCGCTACCATTCCCATTCCCATTCCCATTCCCAAGACCCATTCTTAACCAAAAAGCAATTGCGCTGTCGTTGCCGTTTGCCGTTGTCGAGGCCAACGCAGGTCGCCCGAGTACGCACCCAATCGTCGCCCATTCGTCGCCACATCGTTCTTGGCCCGTGTTTTGCGATGTCGCTGCGAGCCATGTTTAAGTATTTACCCTGGTGATGCGTGAAAAGTCGCACACTGTGATTTCCATCACTGATTTTTATTATATCTCACAGTCGGAATAAAGTGAACTTACATATAAAGTCATGTACTTTTTAACCGAAATTTATGTACAAATTTAGTTACAACAACAGTTGTAAATAATACCGTAACGTAACCGAAATCAATTGTAAATTGCGGTTGATGTAAAACTAACAACTCAAATCAAAATCAAATTTATTTCAACTTATTTTCTTATGTCTTTCGATTGTAAAAACAGTAAAAATAAAGAAAGAAATTATATGAATATGAAATAAGCTACTAATTTAAAACATTTTCTCACATGATTTTAAATTAGCATTACTATATTTTATATTTAAATATTATTCTAAAAGAAAAAAAAATGAATTTGTAGTTGCCGCACATCAAATATTAATTTTACAGTGTGCATACCTTTAGATCTCTAATCATCATGTAATTCAGCGGCTTTTGTTAGGACTTGGGGCAAGAGCTAAAAGTGCTCCGCATCACTGATTACCGAAAGAGACAAAGAGATGGTAGAAGCGGGAAGCGAGATAGGTAGATTACGTCCATAGATTTACCTTGCCGACATCGCAGTAACAATTCAATGAGGCATTTTACACCATTTGGTTGGCATTTGATGAGCACGAGCACGAGCACGAGCACTATGCGTCCTTGCGTTTTGCCTTCACATCGGCTTTGTAATGATGCGTATGCTCCAACGAGCCCAATGACAGTACTCCCAGCACACACACATACACCCCCTCCCCCCTTTTGTAACCGAACTTCTTAGCTTGTTACTGCTCATTTAGACTGGCATAAACAACGCCATTACTTGGAGACATTTTTATGTCATTCGATATGTTAACGAATTTTCCAATAGGCCATTTTTTTTTTCCTTTCTCTTTTTTTGTGTGGATTTCTCGTTTGCCTGGAGTTCAATTTTGCAAAAGCAAAATACCAAAATTGGATATTCCTGCTGAGGGCTGACAACCAAATGTCTTTGATGACAACTGAGACACACTCACTCTTGTACGTTTACATATACATATAGCCATCAATTTATGAATACCTTAATACAGTTTATAGTCGAAATATTTACCTACCAAACAAAATGAAATGCGATGAGGCCAAACACGTTGCCACCCAACGCAATGTCAGCAACGACCACGAGGATGACGAGAATGACAACACAACGAGGAGAAGCAGGATGCTGAGGAGTCTGACGATGGGGGAGCAATGAAAATGACAGACATTAAGCAGATGAAGCAGCCAAAGTGCTATAGAAGGAGACAAGGAGTCACAGAGGCAGAGGAAATATGGACAGCAAACGGCAGCTGGGACAGGCAACATGGACATGGACATGCCCTGGGTGTGAGTACATAAGAGAAGCATAAAATATTAAATGGAAAACCTTCGTAATTAAAGTGAAATGAATTTAAGTACGCAAATTGAACGTTAAGGAAGTCGGGCAGACCCAGACCCCGACCCAGACCCAGACCCAGACCGAGACCCATATACATACATACTTTATATACATAGTCAAAGTTGAAGCAGTGTGTCGCTCGCTGTATCCATGTGCATGTGATTCTACTTTTTGGTAGTGAGTCGAAAAGGAAGCATAGAGGAAACTTATATTCCCTCTCGTGTAAGCATCAGGGCAAACATACGAGTATGCAAGTAATTGTGTGGCCACCATCCGGTCCGGATGTCCAAAGAGATGTGAGAGCACCATTCAGGCACCATTCAACCACAGTGTGCTCCATTTGACTTGACCAATCTAAGCTTTTGACTTTGAAGTGTGTTTTCCTTACATTCCATTCTCCCTTTCCTATCTCTTCTGTCTCTATATGTGTGTGTGTGTGTGTGTGTGTGACTCCCTCCCACCACCCCACTTCATTTTTCGCTCTAATTAAATGGTATTTAAGTATTTATTTTCATATAATTGAGGGAACAGAATGCAAATGTCCGTAGGATATAAAACGGAAATATGAGTAGATCATAACCATAAATTGAGCTCCTCCATGCCAGGCCAATTAATGAAGCAAAAGCTCACTCAAGTGGATGATGATGATGATAATGGACAAGAAGCATACATCTCCAAGTGAATGTATAGCCATGGCCACTTCTGATAAGGAACTTAAATAATGATGATGCTACCTTTCAAATCATCTAATTGAAAAACTACTCAACATGCCATTCTACATAACTAATGAACAAAATTTAGTTATTAAGTTAGTCGGATAAACTAAAAGGAAATTAATGAAACATTAACTACAAGTATTATATTTAATTCACTTAGAATTCGGATTGGATTTATCTTTTGAAATTGAGATTTAGTCCTTTTTATTTTACTTGGAATTGTTTTAGGAATCTGTGTTCTAAAAACAATGAATTTTATAAATTCAGGTAAATTTGGCATTGAATTCTTTTAGTATTTGAGTTTTTAAACATTTCTTGAAAGCAATCAACTTTATGATTGATTTTTCTACTTTGACGCATTTATGATAGAAAAAGGATGAATCCAATATCCTCGTATATTGTATATCCCTTTCAAATAAAGCACCGTGACCTTGCTACATTCCTTTTATTTTGCCCCTGTTTCCCTTTGCCATTTGCCAATAGACAAAATGTAGTCATCGCTTCACTGAATTAAGCTCTCAACCCGAAAACAATATAATAGCAGAGAAAAAAAAAATAAAAACAGACACAAACTTAACCCTTTTATGTTTCCGCCATACATACATATATGTATGTACATAGAAGAGTCAAGTTTGAAGGGCTGGCTCATAAATGCTTATACGATCTAACCACTCAGCTTATCGCTGGCATTTGGCAAATTGTCGCCATCATTTTTGGAGCCCGAGCTGAACCCAAGCCCAACAAGAAAGCTAACCGAATCCAACTCCCATTCCAACACCGAAGGGCCAGTGCCAGCGTGTCAGTTACTTGAGTAGCCATATCCTCCAGCCAGTTTCTCACATACCCATAGACCATTCCCTAATTCCAACTGCGGTTTCATTAGCCGCGGTCTGTGTCAACTTGTTGTTGTTATTGTTGTAGTTGTTGTTGTTGTTGTTGCTGTAGCAATGGGTTTGCCGCTTGGCTGACTCTAATTTCGTTAAGTTTCGTTGGCCACAACAAGCGAACATTGAATTTTTGTGTGGTTAGTTCTCTTTTTTCTCTCTCTCTCTCTCTCTCTCTCTTTCTTTCTTTATGTGTTTTTTTTGTTTTTTTGGTTTTTGCCCAGTTATTTCAGTTTTTCCACATTTAATACTGCTCAACATGAACTTTTTGAGGGCTAGAGGACAAAACGGACCCTATGTCGGCTCATCGTTTCGACCAAATGCAATTAACAAAACACGCTTCCAGCATAAAGTCATTAGTTATTCCATTTCATGAATATCCTCTCTCATTTCGAATGCTTGGTTGGAGCATATGGAAAGCTAGGGAGCACATGCTGGCACCATTTGCCACTCCTGGACCTCTTTCGAATGCCCATAACCATAGTTTCACAATATGTTCTCAATGTATGGCATGATATTTACATTAGAGTGGTTCTATATAGAAATCTAATATCTTATTATAATCACTAACATTTATTTAGTTTTAGTTGCATTTAACTAGCATCATAATATAAAATGAAAATATTACGCATACGACATGGTTGCCCTTAGGTAGTTTGTTAGTTAGATTTAATAACTTTGCTTTTGCTTATAAAAAGTAAATCGGAATGTACGAATATCATTTTTTCTATAGGAAAGTGAAAAGCTTAAGTTTGGTTTCTAGTTATTACTATTACATATATACGACTTGATGGGCTTACTTTCGAAAGGATTTACTTAACTAATTAATTATTAAAGAAATTTCTCATTGGTTTCTTAAATTTATAGAAATTTTCAAGATTTGACCTATGTAGATGTTTGAAAAGCGAAACCAGCCCAATGTCCAAACAATTGTACATATGTGAGTATTCACAATATTATTTCGTGGATATTTCACCCAGCTATGAGCATACCACAAACAGCCGGTAGCAGCTAACTACATACATCTACCTTCCCGCAACACTCCTGCAGACCCAGTCGCAGTACCACCCCGACCCATTCCCCACATTCAATTGGTGTCTACGCTAAATTGGTATTCGATGTTGTACATAGCTGTTGGTGGTGTTGGGATATTCGACGTCACGTTGTTTGCTTTCACCTCAAGCAAAGTTTTGCAAATGTTCGGACCCATAACCATATCCACATCAACATTTGCCCACACCCACTAACACGCACTGCCACCACACACACAGCTCTCCATTTTTTCCATTTCCCCCGTCCCCAGCCTGTCCAATGGCCCCAATATGACTCTTACTCTTACTCAGAATTCGCGTCGGCCGGATAAACTTTTTGGCGTGAGTTGTTATAGGCAAAAATGGTTTTTCAATACTTAAAGATTTATGAGTCTATGAATCTTGCATATATATGTATGTATTTGTATGGGTATACTTTTGTGCATGTATGCGTGGTATGTATATGTCTGTGGCGACATGAAATACTGATACTTCAGCCAGTTAGGCGCCGCCACCGTCTCTCCCTTCTCCACCTCCGCCACCCAACAACAGCTCTGCCTATATAACAGGCATATGTAGGGCTTTATCCCTTACTTTGCATAAGCCAGAAAGCATATCTCCGAACCCTACCAGACCAAAGCAAACACCACAAATTAGTCGGCATAATGCACAAATTGGAGACTGGTAAAGAAGAAGAAGAAAAACCAAAAAAGAGAAAAGAAAAAAAAAACCAAATCAAGCAAATTCTTGGGCCAAGCTTTGAGGCTAGGCAAAAGTTTGGAAACTTGGGCAGCTGCCACATGGAACATGAATCAACATAAAAATAAGGCAAAAAAAAGAAAGAAAAGTCCTCAAAAGTTCTTACGATGATTTAATTAGAATTCTTTAAGGTGTGTCTATGGCAAAGGTATGAAACGAACGAGCGAACGAACGAAGGACCGAACCAACGAATGAAACGACAAGGGCAACGTTTAATTATGAAATTTTCAAGGTGCCAAGGTGATGGACCAACAAGCCATGCCAAGTTAAGACCAGCCCAGACAAGACCAGACCAGCCCAGCTCAGCGCCAGTCCCGGTTTTAGGCCTGGTGCCACGAGTCACCTTTCTATAGATTAGCCAATGTTCAATGTGTTAGTAATATTTAAGACGACAGGAACTTCCACACTTTCTCCCCCTCTCTTTGTTAGAGGATGGGAAACGGAAGCTAACAGCTTAGGCAGTTGATTTTCTAGGCATTTTTCATTGGTGTTGGATGTGGTTTTCGGAAAAACGATGTGATAAGTTAATTGAAATTAAATTTTAATTTCATGGTATAAAGTTACTCAACTGATGGGTGGGGGATGGGGCAGTTACATATTTCTCAATAGGGGAGCAATGATTGGGGGCACTGAGAAGGCAGAATGGAACACTTAAATCAATGTGTAAATGAAACTGGTTTTGGGGTCAAGGAGGCAAGTCAAGGACCCAATCAAAAGAAATCCCTCGAGTCTATTAGTTGAAGCATTTCAATTTCCTTACATATTAAGCTCGTGTCAGATTATAGACTAACTAATTTATGCATATGTATGTGCAAAATGGTTAAACAGACTATTGTTTAACAAATACATGCAAACATACATATATTCCTATCCACAGAACATAGATGGGCAGGCATGTGGGATTAAAAATCAATAGGCCAGAATTTCAACAGTTAACTAATCTACCCAGATTATTTGCATCCCATACCCATTAACCTATTGTTAATCCTGTGTGTACCATTAAAGATTATGCTTAAAGAATATAAATTTTGAACGGTTTACTGAAGTGCATCTCTTAGTGATTCAGGAAAGGATCAAATTATGAATGAACTAGAAAGAAGTTATACACGATAGGGAAAATAAAATATTTAAGAATGTTAATAGAAACTGAGTTCAAATTAGAACATGTTTTCAGGTGCATCCCCTCTCCATTTAGTTATCTATCGAGTTCCTCTTAAAATCAACTTAAGCCCAACCATTTTTCGAAACATTATTGCAAGATAAAACAAATTTCCCAAACAATTGAATTAAATGTAATCTTAGTTTGTAGAATGACATTGCACAAGAGAGTCCTTATAATATCATTTATTATTCAGTGGAAAACGTGAAAAGCTTTCAACAATTGCTTAAGCAGCTAATTAGAAAATGACTCGCTATATCTACATTAGTGTAATGTCTCCCACTACTCGGATTAAGAAAAAATCATCTGGGGAGACTTCCCAAAGGGTTTCAAAATGCAGGGTCACCCCTCTCAATCATTTGAACTTACCCACCCACACGACTAGAAATTTGTTTTGCGAATTTTCACAAGAAATTTTTAAGAGTATCCAAGGATTGGTTTGTGTGTGTGTGTGCGTTTGTGTGGGTCTGACCCAGGTAAGTTATAATAATTATAATTATAATTGGCAGGCTTCAGTCATTCATTTCAACACTAGCCCCCATCCACCTGTAATCCTCATCCACAACTGTCCAATTAAACTTCAATCTATTATTAAATGCCCAAAGGCGTTGGCGTTGGCGTCGGCATTGGCGCATTTGAAAAGCAAATAACAAGGGATATAGACAAAATCGCGTCAAGATTAATGTTTATTGATTTTCAAGGCAAGTGATAATTTGTTCACAGGGCGACGCGATTTTTCTGGCTTACTTTTCTATTTCTATGTAAAGCCGTTCTAAGAATTTGATAAGCCCCTTTTCAAATTTTCATCCTGGACGCCGTTGGCTCCTCTATCTTTATCTCCTACACCGGTTCTCCATCCACTTTGCTGTTTTCCTTTCCTTTCCTTCCCTTTTTTTTTCTTTGCAAAAAGGAAAACTTTTGTATGTATTTACATTTGGTTAAAAGCATCGTAAAGTATTGTTTCGGCCAACTTTTCTTGGTCGGCTGTGTTCTATCTACGTTTGCCATTGGGTATTGGCCTTAACAACGTTACATTACCTGGATTTGCTTATCCAAGATCAAAGAACACCTTGCGGTGGCGCTTTGCTTGTCTGAGACCAACAGTAACAAAATATTGACAAAGTTGTCTGACTTAAACCATACTTAAGCCCGAAATTAATATTACAAAGGTAGACCATGAATATACACAACTAAGTGATGTTTTTTTATATGAATGAAAATGATGGAAGACCTTTAAAATGACAAATTATAATAATATATTAACCATTTTAATCAACAACTAGCCACTTTGTGTAAAGAGTGTTTAAAGGGAGTTGGTATAATTGGTAGCAAGTTAAAATTTGATTGAATTAAACTCTTTTAAACCATCAACTAGAATGTTTTAATCATCAGTTAGAGTGACTTTATTGTAAATATAACAGTTATAAATTTAAGAGTAAAAATAGAAATGGAAGCTGACAAATTGAGTAATCCAAACAATTCTTTACTTCGGTCAACCAACATGTTGTTTTTAGACAGATGCTCCTTGTGCAATACTGCACAATATATATACAAATGTATATAGAAATATGATGGCAATATCTATAAAATCCTGGCTATTATATCAAGTAACAAGAAAAAACTATGAGAATACATATTGTTAAACAAATAGTCAATTTTTCTGAGTTGAAATCCAAATATTCGAATGTTATTTTTGGCAATTCATCTCACAATTTGCATACATATATAGAGAACACACAAAAAAATCTCAAACTCTCTAGATTGAGATTTTGTTTATTTTCATCGAATATTGAAAATGGATAACAATTTGTATTTTTTGTGAAATGAACAAAATGTTAAAAGTTAATTCAATGGAACATCAAAGGTGGATGGTAGGTAGGGAAAAGTCTATTGATATTCCCAATGCACTTGGGCCTGTGATTCGCTTTAACTGCGAATGATTCTGCTTAACAAAACAATGATCAAAGGCTCGCGTGATGACTATTTTGATTCCATGTTGTTTTTGGTCCTTCATTGGTATGGAGGTATGAGAAGTCATCAGGAAAGCAACGAAAAGGTAAACAAAAAACACTTTGTCAACAATTTTCGTTATGTGTATTGTTTTTCTTTCATTTACGGAAAGTTAACTGGAAACGAAATCGAAACCAAAATTGAAATTGAAATTGCGCGAATCGAGGCAATAGAAAAAGCAAAGTTAAGCTGTTAACCCAAAGTCAACCTAGTTTCTGGTAGGCCCCCACAAAGCAACAGACGCCGGGATTGTGGATGAGACTTACGGGCGGATGGGCCAACGGCCGATATTTTTGTAGGGTGGTAAGTGGGCCGATATAAGCGGGACAATTGGGCGCCCTGTGGCGGATTATTGAATTTTCCAACATTTCTACAAAAACCAAACACTTGGCGCCTAATGCGCTTCAGCTCACCTTGTAAATGCCGTAGACGTTGTTGTTCTTGTTGATGCTGATGCTGACAATGGCGATGATGTTGTCGTTGTTTTTTATATATATTTTGTTTTGTTTTTTTTTTTTTTATGTATAAAGCTGACAAAATTCCAATAATATTTTACATAATTTACATATTTTTGAATGGCTTAGACCGCCGACACAATTGCATGTGCGTGTGTGTGCGTGGACACGACAACACCAACCAGGCACGAGGACAATGTTGATGATGCTCTGCCAGACGAGATGTATACCCGATTTTCTTTCTATTTTTTTTTCTTTTTGTATTGCTCTTTGCTTCAAACGAGACCCAATTTTTGACGTTTGTTAACCGCACCGCGTATCTCTTCAACGATTTTTAATGCCGCACTTTTGTGAAGGAAAGTAGAGGTAGGTGGTAGCACATGCACGTCGAGACACTTTCAGAGTGGGGAAATATCGAGGGGGAGTTATGATGGGTGGGGACTGCCGGTATATGTTATTTTATGTGATTTGCTTTCGGTATTATTGGTTGTGGTCGTTGTTTGTTAAATTAATCAAAACTCAGCAGTCTCTATGTGTATGATGGAAGACATACACAAAACGATGCTCCGGAGCTGGTTACCCACGACTTTTGCACTCGCCACGCAACGAATCAGTACTAAAGATACAGATACAAGTAACATGACGATGAGGTTGCAATCCAATCTAATGAACATTCATCTTCCGAAGGCTGCTGCGCGCTCTTCGATGCGCAGTGGCTGAGCTGCTGTTTTGCGGCGAAATCGCTTGCGCCTGTGCGTTTGTATGTATGAATAGGTACATATATACAAACATACATATATGACTTTGTCTCTGTGTGTGTATGTATGTATGTGGGTGTGTATGCGCTTGTGTGTGTCTGGTTCTGGCTCTGGCTCGTTGGAATGCTATAAAAAACGAAGCGTTAGAATGAAATGAAAATGTAGCATAATTTATGACTGCATCGTCTTTTAAATAATTGCACGCACATACACACACACACACACTTTCATATACACATATACACGGATATAGGCAACAACAACTCATGACTACCTGGCCCCCCTTTGCTCTCATAATGGCCTGTAAATATTTCATTTTTGTTGTTTTATGCACACATTCATATACATAGTATATACCATATATCTATATATATATATATATTTATACATATACGACTTTTTAATGCATTTACCATTAATGGGGGAAGGAAAAAGAAAATATCATATTTTATTCCAAAAAATGCAAAATCTGGACTAAAGTAATTACTTTTCATTCTTATATTTAAGATGAGAAAATTATTTTTGAAAACATCTGAACAGACATTGATCTATCTAATCCGATCTCTCAATAAAGCATCAAATGGGAGGTGGGGGAACTTGTTCCTTTTGGTGTCTAATTAACTAAAATGCAATTGCTCATTAATTGTTCATAGTTTTCAATTTCGTTAATTTGTAATTGTCCATGTGCTTGCCCTTCTAGAGAACCATGTCGTTGTGTCATTAATAGCATCACATGAGATTTCATTTTAAATTGTTTTTGGCTCTTTAGGGTCTAATAATTTGTGTCATGCTAGATTTGAATTGAATAACCATTTTAAGGAACAACTTTTATCTTCTATGACTATAACTCAACATTGTTTAGATTGGATCCCGATGAAGTTGGCAAATCCACATCACTGGGTGGCACAAATGTACCCATTGTATGGACACTCTCATGTTTGGCGCATAGTTTAATCATTTCCGTTTTAAGTTTGTCCAATATAGCATAATTTGGCTGATTTACTGCTGCCTTGCTTTGTAATACGGTAATCTCCTGCTCTTCCAGTTTCTTCTCCTTGAACGTTTTAATCGAATTATTGCCATAAAGTCGCAATAATGAGCCCCAAGTTTGTATATGGGGATGCAATATCTAAATGGTTAAAATATTAGAAAATAGATTCATCATAAAACAATTCGTAATAAAATCTCACCTGCAATATGGCTTGCGAAGCCAATTGCTTGCCCTCTCGTTTATTCTTGCATACCACCTTGGCAGTATGTTTTCCAACAGTCATGGAGAATTCGTTTTTGTTATTGGCAGTCCGATTGATTTCCTGGGTAATTTGCACATCGCTGCCGTAATTGCGTTGCAAGCAGGTCAAAAGAATGGCATTTGGTGAAGGTTCTGTTGTCTTATTGCAGAATTCTGTCACCCGCGGATCTTCAATACGAATGTCATCAAAAACCTATAATATAAATAGTTCTATGAGATAATTTGATCAAACAAAATACAAAAAACACTCACAGATAAATCGCTTTGTGTCTTCTTAGCCGTTCCACTTTTCTGATTCTTGTTGTTGCCTGTTATCTTATCTTTGACATCCGGTATAAGTATCTCTAGTGTTTCACGTGCCGCTTCCGATTTGGCTTGTTTCTTGCTAGTACCATAGCCAGTGCCATATTTTAAATTGTTCACTGACACTGTGGCCGAATAAGGTGTAGCTGCATTCTGCAGCTCTTTGAACTCGTATGTGGGCTGAGTCTTCAGAGCATGCTGGACATATTCATGCAGAATGCATACAAAACTCTTACCATTTGGATTCATAATCCATTCTTTGCGTCCACGCGGATTTGTTGCTCCCTCACCGCTAGCAGCCAGAATTGGAAATTTTATCAATTTTGTACCATCGGGTAGAGTGGGTCTTTGTATATTCTTGATTTGTTTGCGATTTTTCGTGAACTTGCGTCGCGCATTCCAGCTACGAAAACGGAGCACACGAATCTCCTTAAATTTGAAAAGTTTTTGGCAATAGGAATTAAGTTGATCGGGTGTCACCGACTCTTTTTGGGTATTCTCATTGACTGTGACAATTTTAGCAGCGGGCATTAAGGCTGGCAAAGCACTTGTCGTAGACTCTGTGCTATTCTCTACAGCCGCCATCTCCATGGGCTCAAGGACAGATGCATTGGCAGCAGCACTAACAGCAGCCATTGGACAGACTCCAGCTGGTGGTGGTGGAGTAATATTCTCTGTGTTATGCTTTTCGGCTTCTGCTTCCTCATCCAACGCCCGACGATAATTGAGACAGGGTATGGCACCCAAAGGAACAGCATGTTTACGGGCACTTCCTGTGCCCAGAAAATATGGACGAGCCGCACAGCATACACGTGTTTTGCGATGAAGGAATAGCGGCATCCCACTATTATGTGTGACCTGAACCCAACCCTCAGGCAAAACCTCAAAGTGGTTATGGCGCTTTTCTAAAAGAGACGAAAATTAAAGATCTACTCGAAATACACTTAATCATGACTTACCGTCTAAAACGGTTTTAAAACGCTGTTCATATTTGGGACGCTTGGATTCACGGAAATCTTCAGGCAGCTTTTCGTCCAAAAGATTCTCAATTTCCTCATCATCGAATTCAGATGAATCATAGTCATCGGGATCTCCACCATCTTCATCATCGACATAAGTGTCACCGTTCTGCTTCTCGCTGGCTTCATCTAATCCAAATATAATTAGAAACCGCAAGAAACCGTTAAAGAAATCTTACACCTACTGTCGCCTTGCCCTTCCCCTTCTGTTGATTATCTCCAATACCTGATTTGGCTGGCAATTCCAGACGTATAATTGGAATCATGCGCATTTTAATGCACCTTCTGCCATTTCATGAATCAACTAAATTCTAAATCTTGATTTTCTTTACGTTTTTCTTTAGCTTTATCAGCTTCCATTATTTGTTTAATGATAAGATCTTAAAAGATCTTGAATAGATAAGAAAACCGGTTCATTCACGGTTCATTACAAGATGGAGTAGAAGTATTTTCCACAGCACAATGAAAAACACAAGTACATGTGTATACATATATTTATATAAATATTCCTATTTCAATAAAAAAAGTTATAGACAAATAGCCCAATACACTTATATTATATGGCTTACCTGACTCTTCATCATCGCTGCCAAATCCAACTTCGTCGAGTACTTGAAATTGTCGTAGCTGCTGATCCATCGGCTCATTCTGTAACTCCACATCGCGTGTATGACGCATTTCTTCAATGGCACTCAGAGAAAAGCCGGCTACTTTTAGGGCCTGTTCATCATCCTCAAGTCGAGGTCGCTTTGCTGCCACCGGAGCTATTAGCAACGGTTCCATATCAAGTCTTGGTTCTTCTGCCAGAACGTTCTCGGCCATCGTCTTAACTTAAAATCAATCTAACTTCTAATTTAGAGCTGCTTTTAGATGCTTCTCGCCAATAACCAATACTGATATCATCCAACGATTTCGAATGGATTCCTCATTGGAAGTGTCGCATTGGTTAAGCTAGAAGCAACGCTAACAACAGAAATCTTAGCCCTAAAGTAGAGTGGTTTAAAATTACACTTTTTTTATTCTTCTTTTGAACACGTTAATTGGAGCGAAAATTGCAAAAACAAAAACAACAAAAAATGTTGTCTAACGCGAGCAGCTTTTCTTTTGCTATGGATTCTATTCCGTTGCTGTTGCAGACAAGTTCAGGACAAAACACCAAAGCAAAAGGAGCCGCACGAGCAAACACAAACCGTTTTTAATTATTTAAAATGAATGCAAACTAAATTAAATCAATATAAACTTACAGCTGCAACGACCAAGCAGCTGTTGAACCTGCATAAACTTTTTCAGCACTGACTGTTAATTGCAGAAATTCTTCGACTACCAACACTATTCGTAAAATTAAAAATTATTCTTTAAAATTAGGAATGCTCTTGAAAAAGAAGATATTAATCATACTAAATTCCCTACATTTATATAGGTTAAAGTTGTTAAACCTTGAAATCATCTACCCTTAAGTAAAAATACAAATCGCGAATACCCCAAATAAAAATTTGAAAATTTTCAGTGCTAGTTAATTTTAACTTGGAGCAGCTGGACCTCAGTGTTGTAAATTCTTTGCAGAGTTGAAAAGAGAACAAATTCTTTTTAAATTTAAATATTATTTTGGATGGCAAAAAATAAATCAACTGTGTACCTGGGCTACGATGATGAGGAAATACCAGCCAAGCAGGTGCCGTTTCTTAACAGCTTCACCAACAAAATTGGTGGAATTCCAGTAAGTAGACTCTCTCTATTGCGCTCCGCGCACAATCAGGAGATAATTAAAATTGATTTTTCCGAAAACAGGATTGGCCTAGGCATGAAGTCACCGTACCCGCCTGCCCGCTTTGCGGTATGGTTCGTCCATTAATAGTGCAGATGTATGCGCCACTTGATCGATCTCAGTTCCATCGAAATCTTTATATATTTGGATGTGTGAGTCCTGCGTGCTCGCAAAATCAGAAAAGCTGGGTATGCGTGCGTACTCAGCATTTGGATATTGGTCCTCAATTCGATGTGATTAGTGATCCGTCACCAAAGGCTACTGCTTCTATGGCTGGAAAACAGAAGAAGAAGAACAAATCAAGCGGATTGCAAAAAGTAAACTGGTGCAATGGCGTGGATGATTGGGGTGACAACGGCGGAGATGCCGAAGTTGTAGATGAGCTCATGGATATGACTGCAGATGACGAGCAAAACGAACGGAATGGCAATGTGAGACCAAATGGTGGAGGCGCTAATGATGAATTAGTGGCTTCTCCACTACAAGAACCACTTAATATCGATGACGACGACGATGAAAGTACGTCTGTGGAAAATGATTTGGTTTGCGGTTTTGGGCAAATCGATATGAACACATCGGTTCATAACGCCAACGAAGATCCCAATGCAAATTGTGCAGCTGCCGATGATGCAACAGCAAGTGCAGAAGGCGCGGGCGCCAGCGCTAATACTGCGACTATTTGCGCTGAAATCGAAGGTCCCGAAACGGATGTTGTGCTGGTCGACACTCCAAAAAAACCAGAACGTGATCTTATTGCATTATTGAAGCATACTACATTGCCAGCCACACTTGGACCGCTCTCTCAGGTCAAGGACCTAACACTAAAATCCTTTTACATTGCTGTGGAAGTGGAGGGTAATGCCAAAATGGAAGATTACGAGCATTATGATGGTGCCCTTTCAATGGATCACATACGGGACCTGTATCAGGAATACAAAATGCGTGACGAAGATCCAGCTCATTCGCCGCTTGGGGCTACATCAGTAGGATCGGCTGTAGCAACCGGTGAGCCATGCGAGGAGCATGAATCCTATGAAAAGGCATTGCCTGCCCATGGTGACGTTATATTCCATAATTTCATTACCACTCTACAGCAACATCCGGGTCAAATCCTAAGGTATATGACACATAAGCATTATAAATTGTACACACTAATTGACGATCTTAATTGCAGGTACTCCCGCGATGCATTGCCCTTACTGGTGGCACCGTTGGCAGAGCCATTGCCAAAGTGTCAGAATTGCAAAGGGGAAACCATATGTGAGGTTCAATTGCTGCCCACTTTAATTCCCAAGCTACGCTTCCAGCAGAATGCTTCAAATGTGCCCATTGAGTATGGGAATGTTTTGATATTTACCTGTCTGAAGAGCTGCTGGGATACTCCAGATCAGATGCGTTACGAATATGTGGTTGTCCAGTCCGAGGCCTAAAGCAACGATTTCAATTGAATGGTCATATTTCAAAAATGCAATTCAAGAAACCTACAAAAATACAATGCCTTAGTCAAATGATTAGATGCATATAAAAACAAGGGCAAACCCTTGGCAGTTGATAAATTAAAATTTTAGTGTAATTTTAAAAACTAGTTTCCCAATCAAATTATAATTGTTGTTACCTTTTCAATCAAAATTGGCTGTCTAAATTTTTTTAAGAATCGTTTCAAATTGGAATTTATTAGAAATTGTTAGATCCACAAATTTCTTAGTAATTTTAGAAAGCGACTATAAAAGTTTCACTAATTAAGAACTTGTATCTAGTTATTTGACAAAGGGCATTTCGAATTTTAATCTAAAAACAACTGCATTCACTTAGAAAATCAAATGGAAAAGCTAAGCTTCTCACTTGTCCTAGGAAGATTTTATGCTCTAGTTATTAAGAACGTTGTACGCTTTTAGGCAGCAAACCGGGATAGTTGCTACAAATATTTCGTTTTTGTTCCACTCGAAAAACATAAAAAAAATCAATTATACTAAACCAGTTTTCAATCTAGTGAAACGCTATTTAATTTGTTTTATTTCCACTTTGGGGAAAAAAATGGTTAGCCCAAGGGTGCATCGGCATCCAAGTGATAACTCTTAACCGGCGAGAACCACAATGGCGGATACTTTGCATCCGTCAAATCAAAGTCAGAACTGATATCCACTTTATTGCGCTTCTGCACTAAAGTGTAGTGGGACCAAACTAGTTGAGCGCATGGCCGCTTCGGTGTATCTTTAATCTGTAGCTCTATAAGGAATTGGGTTGCATTGTTGGTTTCGTCATCGACTGGCATAATACTGCCACGACGCTGTCGCATATAATTCTGCCCCCTTGGCTGGGTCTTCTGAAGAACTAGCGTAACAGTATTTCCAAAGAGCCGATAGCGGCCATGTAGTACATCGGGTCGTGTATTATACGGCTGCTTAAGTTTGCCAACACCTTGGGCTGGCTCATCTGCGCTGGTCATCATAAGCACCTTTCCATCTGGCATAAATCGTATGTAACGGTAATATTCCACAAGCTGCACCGGCCTATAAAATTGATCCTGAAAGCTGTTTTCGCCCATGCGTAGGTAAGTGGTTTTGCTTATATAGCAACCGCTAAAATGAACGCGTTCCCGCCGAATAAACATGTCGCGCCAGGAGTAATAAACACTTGAACTTTCAATCTCCTGAGCGTCCAATGTTCCGACATTATGACCCCAAACCCTGTGGACGAAACAACATGAAAGTCAGTTCGAAAAAATAACTCTTTTACTTCACTTACTTAACACAAGCCAGACGCCAAATTTCTTCGCCTCGAGCATATACATAGAAGCCTTTGCAAACAGCAGCACACTGCTCCAGAGAGCGCATATCCAATTGGGCAGAAACCACCCAACGAAATATACGCATTAAAATCTCTGGTGGTAGGCTTGAAATGTGAAGGCCTGTCGTTAAAACGCTAGCATCGCGACTGCTCATCATTAGCTTGCCATTATAGCACTCATCCTGGCTCAGATCTTGCTGAAATTTATCGTAAAGATCGATCGGCACATTGTCACGGAGCTCAACGTCTGACTTTCCCAAATCCAACTGTGTGGAAAAATCACTTGTAAGATTTTGAAATTTTTTGGTGGTTTCAATGCCGCTAAGCTTCTGCTGCTCATAGAACTTAAATTCAATATCAGGTACTATCTGCGTGGCCTTGCGATAAAAGGGTAATGCATCATAGACTTTGCCCTTCTGTTCTAATTGTACAGCCGTTTGGTACAAAATCTCTGCCTTTTTTTGCAAATGGCCTGCTTGGTCGTGGTCCCGATCTGTCCCGCTGACATTAGCCGATGTTGTCTGTGCTTGAATCTCGCGTTGCCAATTATCGCGGAACACATCCAACGCATGACGTCCGTGATCTTGAGGTTCTGTATTGGACTCTTCGTCGGACATATCTGTATAAAAAAATAATACTAACATTAGTATTTATTACCAATTAAAATCTGACGCAATTTCTAACCTGAAACTATTTTAAAACTGGCAAAATGGAAATAAAGAAGCAGTGTAAACGTCTTGGGTGGCGAAAATATTAACTATAATAAAGGGCCGCGCGTATTGCTGATAGTGACCGCGCGCTTCACCCCTGGATTTTGAAGTAGTTTTCCATTGGGTGCAACATGTGGCCATTGGTAAGACCCCTTAAATTATATGTATTTTGGTTTGACGAAAACAAACACTTGCAATAATTCTTTCTACTGTCTGTGATGTGTTTCTTTGTGTCACAGTAGCAACCACGACACCGTGACTCACGAGTACATTCGAAAGAGATCACTATTTCAAGACATTTATAAACTTAATTCAAAAATTATACTCTTGAAGGCATTACCAAAATTGAAAGGTCAAGAATTATCAGTTATCAACTGATGATTCATATTTTCTTTCTATATGACAAAATATTTTGCCATCTCTATTCACATGTTGAATATTTTCGATGTATCGATAATTTTGGCGAACATCTGGTTCCAACGAGGTTTTGTATTTGTTTGGTTTTAAAAATCTTAAAATTCGAATAAATGTCTGCGGACTACTTACACCTATGCTCTGTGATTCTAAAGCAGTGTTTTGGAAATGTTGTTGAATCTGTGGCCAATTGTTTGTTCTCGGCCACCTCGAGAACTTTGTCCCAAATCGTCAGCGCTACAAAATTCTCCCGCAAGGAAGTGTGCGTCGCTCTGTCCGTACTGATCAGATTCCGGCTAGTGATCTTTGAGCCATCGCAAATGAATCCGTTTCTTGCTGAATATTCTCTGAGACGGGAAGATGTCCTGTTTCTCTTGCGACATCCGCGGTAAGCTCTGAACAGCAGCAAATTAATCCAATATCAGAAAAATTGATTTTTTGATATTCTGATTTCAGTTACATTTATTTGATGCAGAGCAAGTATGGAAATGTTGGAGCCTCCATTACCGAGGAGCTAATACATTCTGGCTCGCATACACACGTACATAAATTGCTGCTTAATTGTCTAGCTGACGATGACGGAGAAGGTGCCGAAACTTATCGCAACACATTTCTGCAAATGATCAGCGATCATTACATTATCAAAATGCCGGAATTAATGGTAGGTGATGATGAAGATGACAGCGTGCCAAAATTCCAGAGCGATGAGTGCGACTTCTTTCGACATCCCAACATTGATCTTCATTTGCTATCCATGATTAGCAAGGGGGAGGCTACATTGGATGATTCCAAAGACAACACCATGATGTGGACTTTAAACTATGATCGCTTCCATCAGCAATTTCGCGATGCTATATTGGTGGATTCCATTAAACTCAAGTTGGGAGAAAGTGCCGCAGAATGCTTCAGTTTCATACTAAATTTAATATACAATACAACTGATCCGTGGCAGCGTGTAAGTACTACATCAATTACTGCTTCAAGTAAGGTAAATTAAAATGTTGATTTTCGTAGAAAACTTCAAATCAAGTCACGTTCATGGAGATAAAACAAGCAATTGAAAGAAAGTCAAATAATTTGGAATTAATGAAGTACTTGGACCAGTACATAAGCTTACTCAGTGAGTTTTACGCAACTTCAATTTGTAACACTGACTGACATCGCTGTTTCCGCTTATGTCTTCCAACAGCCGACGATTCACTTGGCTTCCTACGAAAGGTTGGCGATATGGGCAACGGCCAGTACGTTGTGGACATGGAACGCGCATTTGAATCACTGGCCTTTGCATGTATCGAATCTGTTATAACTGAACGTTTTGGCTCTAAAGCGACGCGCATTTTTCGGGTGATTCGCCTCAAGAAATTTATCGAACAGGAGGACCTACAAAAAGAGGCCATGATACCCGCTAAGGAAGCCAAATCACTAGCCTACAATTTATTTCAAGAGCAATTTATTCACGTTAAAGTGATTAAAAAACCTGGCGGCGGTAGTAGTGGTCCAGCCAAATCATATTATCTCTATCAAGTTAAACAAAAGGATGTGAGTATAGACTTCTATAGTAAAAAATTTTTAATTTTTTTGAACTTCTTTTCTTTTTATCACAGACGGTGAGAATGTTGCTAGATATTTGCTTTAAGGCACTTTACAACACAATCGAACGTTCCAACTATGAAAAATTTGAACACAAGGGTCTTATAGACAAATCTCAAAGATTAGACGCCATAGTTGATACCATGAGGGAACGTGGCGAATCGGATGATTTTATTGCTGAGGTTTGTGTTTTGTATTTACTGTAAAGAATTTTCACAATTATAACTTTTACCTTTTACAGATTATGGAAACATTTACACCACCCGAATGCGAAATTCTTAAAAAAGTCAAAAATCGTATTCATGCCTTATCGAAGGCAGAACTGACATTAGATAATACTATATTTCTATTACAGATGTACCAATATCATTGCACAACATTGCCAACAAGCATACAAAAGTTTAAATAAATATAATTACGCAATGCGTCTAGAGTTTTTATAGAGGGGTGTAATACATTGGGGATACATTAGGATTAATCTTTTATTAGATATATATATATAAAAGCAATAAATTTGCACTTTACGCTTAATCACAGGTTTTAATAAATATATATAGCCATAACACATACCCTTAAGACTGCTAATTACTGTCTGGTGTTATTACGCTACGCTTCCGCTGTACAATTCGTTGTTCGCGGTGAGCCTTTTGCAATTTAATGAAATGTTCTTTTAATGCATCGAAATCTATGCCGCTCTGGTGTTCCAATGATTCACGTTTATCCCTAGTGCAGCAAATTTTGGTAATTAAACAGAGGGGAATTAAAAGTATTTGATATAAACAGCTTACATTGTTGCTGCGGTATTCCAATAGTTGGGAACGCATTGCAAACGATTTCTTAGTGTGTCAAAGGCTTCCGTTTGAGGCAGGAGCATCAGTATGCCAAAGAGTGCATGTGCCAAATGCTGAGCATCTGCGCAATTATTCGCCTTCGACACAAGTGTCAAACGTAGCGACGCAAATATTGGAGATTCTATCAGCTGAACTAATTTATCCAATTCGCCAAGCAATTCCAAAGTGATTTCAACATCAGCGCTACAGACGATAAATGTTTAGCATTGACATTATGAAACATGGTCACAGCTACCTACAATAAAATAACCAGCTCGGAGACATGTTGATAGCTTTGTGCCAGCAAACATAACGAGAGTGTAGACACTGGACAGTTAGCCCAACTCATGTAAAGGCATTGGAACAGATTGGCAGACTTGTCATTTGAAATGTTTCGCAAACTATTACGTAGTTCAAACAACTCCGTTGAAGTCAGCAGTATGATGTTTAGTAGACGTACTACGGTTGATGCGAACTTTAAATTAGTCACCTCCTCAGATATAATTTCGGCAAAGGTGCGATAAATATACTCGGCATTGAGAAGCACACATAGTTTTCGTATTATGAGACTAGCTCTGTTCTCCAAAATAAGCTTCTCCTCGCTGAAGAGATTCAACAAACTTAACAAAAATTTGCGGTAGTGCGATTTGTTGAAATCTAAATCTGTAAATGTTATAAATGAAATTCAAAAGCCATAATATGTCAATCATTACTTACCCCTTGTATCTTGTGAATTGACAATCTCCGCAAGTACAGATAAGCTCTGAAGTACCACCTCGTCCGAGTTGTCCGCAAGTGTTAATAACAAATTATTATTTAAATTGGTCGCATGTTCCGACATTTCATTAGGAAAGTTGGTAAAAAGATGATGTATCCATTTGAGGACAGCTATTTTTGTGTGCATAGAGTTGTGTGTGAGATACTGAGAAAGCACTTCCATTATTGATCGCAAGTCTATCTTGGCAGCCGTTTGAGTTTTCAGTTCCTTCGATGAGACGAGTTGCATCATTGAATTGTTTACGGCCACGGCGCATTCTTTAATGCCTAGAAATAATAACCATAGTTTGGTTAATCCATATAATACGAATGTTTGTTGTACTCACTGCGCTTAGATTCAACATTGTACTCTAGACACGGTAAAATTGCCGTGAATATGCCACTGGCATAGGGTAATACATTTGGGCCGAATATTTGTACAAATTCACGTATCCATGTTATGGCAATACCCTTGATTAGCTCATTTGGTGACTGAGCGTGGGTGATCAGTGTGTTAATAGTGTCCTCCATGCGTACTGATGAAGAATCGTTTCTTATCGATCGAAGGAACTGACTGATTGTCGTTTCGCACATGCGTTGAATCTCATGGCTGTTATCCTCGAGAATGACAAACAGTCCATCGAGAATCTCTGTAAGATAGTTAACCATATCCAAATCGGGAACAGCATTTAATATGGATATCCACGATATGACATATTGGCGTGCAAATGCATCTTTCACATATATGTGATCTCTAAGCAAGGGGATAAAAGCCTCTAGATTAAACGTTTGCGATGATTCCGTCACAATATCCTGTGAATTTAAGTGAAAAAAAGTTAAACACATATATATGAAAGTGACCTACTAATATTTCGAACCTTTAGCAAACGATCGATCAGCTCGCTTGCATCCTTGACAGATTGATCTGAGTCGGTGACGAGTCTGGAAAGTGCAGTGAACAGATCCGGAAAGTATGGTATTATAGCAGCACGTGCCACTTTTACAACATTGTAAAGAGATTCGCAGGCAAAATAACGCACACGCAAATCTGGATCGGATAGGCAGTTTATTATAGGCATAACCAGCTCATTGACATACTTATCCGAGTCCTGTAGTAAATGTATACAGTGTAAAAAACAAGACCAGTTAGGGAGGAGGGAGGCAAATAAAAACATGACTAATTTTTGTACATACCTTGCCCAGCCCTAATCCCGTGGCCGCTAGTCCGATAAGGGCTCCTTTTCTTTTATTGGAGTCGCGTGCTGTTGCGTAGTCATTGGTCAACACCTCAATCAACTTGCGTATTTGAGCAGAATTGTTCTTATTGTTGAATTCTGTCACCATTCTGTAAAATTCAAAAAGAAAAAAGTTGATTTTAAATGACTACATATGTTCATATGTATAATAACAGTAAAAATAATAATAGTTCATACTTTTCAATTTCCTGCGATGCCACTTTTCGCTTGTCATATACTTTATCGCCCAAAGCTTTGGCGCAGGATTCGCTTAAAGGTGCACAAGGATGATCCATTTTTTGTTTTTGCCAAAGGAACAACAATAATTGTAGGCGGAGATAATTGTATATGTATGGGAGATTGTTCGTGATAGAGCTGGGAAAACCGTCGATGACACCATCGATATTATCGATGGAACCGAAGGAGTGCGATATATCGATGTAAGCTTTCCAAAGCCGATATATCGGATTTCATTTGATTTGAATAGATCAGCAAAAAATATAACTGAAAACGTATGTGTATACATAAAAATTTTACATATATAAAAAATGTATTTAATATTTTAACCCACCTGATCATGATCCAGCAGAAAATTTTCGTCCGTTCACTTTGACGCCCGCGCAATTACTGAAAAATTGGCGCCCTAGCGCCCCTCTTTGTAGTCAGCAAATTGATCATTCATAGAGAGTAAAGTTCAAGAGAGTAGAGTTCGGGAGAGTAGAGTTTACGATCGGTGTGTGGGCGGCAACCGAAGTGAACTCTACTCTTCCGAACTTTACTCTCTCTAAACGAAGTGAACTGTACGAGAGAGTAGAGTAGGCTGCCTCCCACACACCGATCGTGAACTCTACTCTCCCAAACTTTACTACAGAGTAAAGTTCAAGAGAGTAGAGTTTACTTCGGCTGCTGCCCAAATAATAAAATTTGCCGCCCACACACCGATCGTGAACTCTACTCTCCCAAACTTTACTACAGAGGCTTGAGCGCTGTTAGAGAGAGTAAAGTTCAAGAGAGTAGAGTTTCCTTCGGCTACTGCCGAAATAATAAAATTTGCCGCCCACACACCGATCGTGAACTCTACTCTCTAAAACTGTACTACAGAGGCTTGAGAGCTGTTTGGAGTAAAGTTCAAGAGAGTAGAGTTCACTTCGGCTGCCGACCACACACCTACGCTCTCGGTTGTCGCTCTTTTGAACTCTGCTCTCTATGTTAACAGCGGCTTGACCGGCGCCAAAACGAAAAAAAAAACATTGTTATTTGTCTTCTCAAAGTGAAAGGACCACATAAAAAGTGCGGAGACTTGTGTGAAAAAAATGACAAGTTTTTGAAAATTTTTACTATATATTATAAAAATTGCTATATATATAGGTCTTGAGCTCTGATATTTTCTGTTCTCTATTTTTTAATAGTTTTAATGCAAGGTACAAAATAAATAACCCTCTTTAAATTTCGATGGAAATTTTAATTTACCATCGATGGAAAAAATATCGAATGGAGCAACCATCGATGGATTCGAGTAAAATATCGATACTGGTCGAAATGTAGCTTTTTATCACTAGATCGTTGTAAGAATAAAACCTAGTGTTGGTCAATATCACCATGGGACGTTAAAAATTAGAAAAAACATTAGTAAACTTTACATTATATTTTACATTTCAATTGACTTACAACAATATTGATTTTTAAAAATAACATAAAAATGTATAACAAATCTACTAATTTTCCTACTGGTTTCCCAAGCAACGTTTCTCATTTGCTGGGTGCAATAAAAAGAAAAGGAATTTGTTTAATTTTTCACTCTATTCAAATGTTTCCAATTACTCCAGAAACGTAAGGTAAAGTGATACCACATTTCCACCATGCTTAGAATAGAAAACCCCATGAATAAGCCAAAAATTCCACCACAATTGGCCAAGAAATCCGTTATACCATAAAGTTCAGAACGTTTTGAAGTAATGAATTGACTTTCCTTAAAGTAAATTGAAAGTCGAGACATTTGGGATCCAGGATACTCTTGCATAAATTCCTCATCTCCTTCAGCCGCTAACATTTCGTCCAAATCGAAATTGGCTTGAGAAATCTCGGTATTGTAAGCAAGGGATGTACAAGCGGGCATACAATTGCAGGCTGTCTCCACACCTCTGGATGACGAGGAATCATCTCCATCGGAAGCCAAGTTAAGGGCCCGCACTCGCTGAAATTCGCGTACTAAAAGCTCTCTTTCAGCTCGGTCGTAGCAATAGATTTTATCTTCGCCACAAACTGGCATGCTCATATCCCGAGGCATTGAGAATTTTACACAGCCGCATCTGGTCAGAGTAAAGTTGACCAAGCATTCCAATTGACAGTTGGATTCGGTGTAGACTTTAAAAAACCGTAACGAACGCTCATGACTGAGAAAGCATTGGCGGCGCAGTGGATCATATTCCGCAATTCCCGATGATGTGGTTATCATACTTGGTTTAACAGCTATAAGAACTTCCTTACCCATGGGTATCCGAACAAATTGCTTCGACACCTGGGGCACATCATCGGGAGCATGAAGTATAACCTTAAAGCCTTGCACTGGTCCGCGGCACGCATAGTCCACCTCCTGTTTAAAGCTTTGCAGTGCCATAAAAATGCCCGAACGTGCACCGGCACTTAAAACACGAGCTGGATACGTTTCCACATCACTGGTAGGCGGATAGCCGGTTTCTAAAGTCCAAGGGAAATGTTTGGCAGTGCTTGCATTGGATGATTCCTTTTTAATTTGCTTCTCAATATGATATTGATAGGTATCTTCTCTATAAATATCAGTCGGTTTAAGGCCATTGAACGTATAGCAGATGCCTTCTTCCGTCAAAGTTTTAGTAAAGAACTTATCGCACTCATTGAAACGACTCAACCATCGGCAATAAAAGAAATAACGCTCAAATGGTGGTAGCATCCGTTCCAACACGCTTAAATAATCCAAATCATCACCAGCAATCAATGGCATATCCTGATCAATAATCTGCGAATTGCAAACATGTAGAAGAGTCCGGAATTCCTCTAGCTCATAGGGTGTAATGTTTTGTGGTTTAAATATGCGTGACTCGTGCATGTACTCATTGAATTGATTGTACAATGAACCATAGGAAGTTCCATTGCCTATGCAATAAATATATAAGCAATAAATGTTTATGTTAATAAATAAAAAATAATTTTTTATTTACCTTTTTGTTTAAGAATCCTTTTAGTTTCCGAACATACGGTAACCGCTGGAAATGGAATATTCCATACAGGCGTAGATTTTTCAGAAAAACTCACAATAACCGGCTTAAACATAAAAGAATAAGATCGGAATTTTCTGGAGGATTACAATGGAAATAAAATTTAATGTGCATACCGTCTCCGTCCACTTTGTGTATGCGTTGTTTATCAAAGTGGAGCAACAATAAATGGAGGCCACAAACACGCAAAACCAAAACACCCTCTCTCTAATGGGTCGTCGATGTTCTCCCAAATACTGAACACCATGGATTGAAGTGTGTGAGCAATAATCACGGTAGGTGACCACAAAACCCCTACAAAAGGATGAAACTCCTACTGGTTGCCTTGTAGACTTGGAACTCAGATCAATGCCGGCTACATGATTGCTCTCCAAGTCGGAGTCTGGGCGTGCCATACTGGCATCTAACTCACAGCTTTTTTCACGAACAAACATTATAATAATTTTTTAACACAAAAAAATGAACATGAAGATACGAAACTATTATTTTTGCATTTTACCGTTACTCGATGGTTCAGTGTGGGAAAGTGTGTTAGTAGATTTGTTATCGAGCCAGTGCTCGATAAATGGCAAATATTTATAAACAAAACAATGGTCTCGCGTATGTGCGCTTACAAAAATTGTGATAATTATTACCACTTGCATCTACATGACAATACCACACGAAATATCACCCTCTTTGCATTTCCAAAACAACCGGATCGTGCCAAGCTGTGGCGGGAGCTGGCAGCAGTACATCCTAAAATGGTCGAACCACTGTATATGTGTTCAAAGCATTTCGATCCCAAATATATTGCAAAGTCCAATACCCGCTCGAAGCTAGTAGGTGAAGCAGTACCATATGCCTATGAGGAGACCTTAAAAGAAATTGAAGTGGCAACAACATCCTCATCGCAGCAGAACTATTATATCAATATGGTTGGCAGCGATGAGGAAGAGATAAATATTAATACCGTAGAATCGACTACAACAAATGCTAATTTCGAATCAGATGAATATGAATTGGTTGAACCTGAGGATAATGAGAGTAAGTAAATAGCAAATCTTTAAAAACCCCATTCCCAACTCTACTTTTCCAGTAAATGTCAGTCTGGTGCCGCCTTCTCGCAAAAGACTGCGCTCTCCCTCGCAATCAGAGCCATCAGTTGCAATTCAGGTTCAACTGCCAGCAGCTATTTCAGAGCCAGGGCCATCTAATCCACCCACTCGCAGCGCACAAAATGTGGACGATGCGGACCTAATTGATGCTAATGAAATCTCTACATTTAATTTCAAAGGCGAACAATATGTACAAATGTCGCAGGATTATTATCTACGGGAAAAGCGTGAAATGCTCCAACTGCTGCAATCGTATAAGAACGTACTGAAAGACATTAAGGCCCACGTGAACGGACTTGATCTATGACAAAGTTTTCATTACCAAAATAATCCATAGAATATCATGAAAATTCAGTATTGATTATTGACTTTAACAGTAAGCTACTCCATCTATTGATATTATACTTAAAATGTAAAATTTACTTTAAGCATCGGAAAAGCAAACTTTTTGTCAAGCAAATACCAAAGTGTTTGTTTGGCTTTTCAAATTTATTATTTTTTTTTTTTCTAAAAAAAAAAACAGATATGTATACATAGTGACCTTTATAATTATATAAGCAGTGCAAAGATTCAAATATAATGCCCGAAATTAACTTTAATATAAGCGAAATGTTTTAAAAATGGGACTTGATTAAATAAATTATCTTTTCTGATGTTAGTTAATCGCGCTGTTCGCAAATTTCCACATCGCTGTCCACATCAGGGTCATCGCTAAGGTCCTCATGACCATCATTGTCCGTCTCGTCTTCGTCTGCTTTTCCACCTTGCAACAGACGCTTCCTCTGCAACAGAGCTGACCAATTAAGACGAGTATCACATAGCGGGCAGTTACCATCGATAGGTATATAATGTCCAGGTTGGTCACCCAGTAAATAGTTGGCTAGGCAGAGCAGATGGCATGTTAAGGTACATAAAGGATTAATGCATCCCAAGCGGGAACGCTCCGGCTGTTTGATCTCTAGCATGCAGAGATGACATTCAGAGTTCCAAATAACACCTGCACCTCCTCCTGGATTCATTGCCTCATTTATTTTCCGTTGCGATGCTGTGATGGATACTTTTCCGCTTACGATTTCCATTTGATGCGGCAATGGCCAAGTATCGAATTTCCGCTCATAGTCCGTCTCCAGCCAGCGTATGGTTAAGGCCAGACGGTGCCAAGGTCCTACGCTTAACATACGATTTAATATGCGAAAATTATAATCAAAATGGCTTTCCTTGGGTTTCTTGCGCTTCAATTCAGGAAAACATTTCAAGCGAGTTGATAAAGTGGGCTGCTGCCATGCCCATTCGAATTGCAAAGCAACTATATTATTGGGAAAGCCATGGACAATCATAACCATTTGCCAAGGACCTTTAGAGCTGGTCTTTTTAGCGCCACCGAAATCCCGACCACGATTGTGTTGGTTAATCCTACGTTTCGGATTGACGGTAAATCCCACATAGCATTTGCCGCGGTAACGTGAATCCAAGCTTTGGCTGCACAACAAATAAACGCCATAAAAGTGACCCTTGTGAGCAATAGCATCCTCACCAGTAGCTTCCATGTCTGCGGAACAAAAGATGGGTCATCAAAAACAAAGCCGAAAACTAAATTTTACGCAGAGAAGTTTATATATCTTTGCAGATCTTCTATTAGACTCTTTTATGGGCTTAGAATTGGATGGATATGACACGAAATTCAAGGAAAATGCTCTTTAAAGAACTTGTGTTTTAAAAAGATTGATCCCTATGCTATGTGGGTAATATTCCTAAACTGATTAACAATAAATCAGAAAATACTCTTAAGTAATTGCTCTGCAAAGGTACATATATCAAAGTATAACAAGATTCAACCAACCCAAAAGGAAGCGACTTGACTTCAGATAGAAACATTGCTCTTAGACTAATTTATTACAAACGATTCTCTCCTCATATCTCTAATTCATTTCTAGTTTTATATTGGCTGGAGCTAGGCCGTTATGTTGCTGATGCTGCTGCTGAGAATTTGTTATGACCTGAGTGTCTCTAGGCATGCCAGCAGCAACTACTAAACCAAGGTCTGTATTTCCAATTGAGCTGTCATTGCCGTTTGCTGTGCCCATCATCATAGAGCCACTATCTCCAGCTAAGGCTGCCTCCATTCCACCGCTGCCATTGCTTTGTTGTTGCTGCTGCTGCTGTTGATGTTGTTGCTGGGCAGCAGCAGCACTTTCAATTAGTTTCATCCTTTTTCTGGTATAATGTTGCCATTGCAATATAGCCTGATCATCTATGAACTTGCAACATTGTGAATTGACAATTTCACGACGAAAATGTTCGTATTGCAGGAGATCCAAAAAGTATAGGCACATTGGGTACATTAGATACTTCGCATAGTCCGGCTCCTTCCAGTACTGTAGATACTTAAGATAATTGATGAATGATTGATCCTTAAAATAGCCGCGTTGGGCAAGAACTAAAAGCGAACAAACATATATGTAGAGTGAATAACAAATTAAATGATTGGCGCTGTAATTAAAAATTTTAGCTGAAATCCTTTTTATATATACTCACAGTTAAGGTAATTCGGATTGGATAAACACTGGACAAACTCCAGTTCGATTTGCCACCTTCGTTTCTGTTGTTCCTCCGACTCGATGGCCGCTGTAGAGTAAATAAAATTGTAAATCATCTTAAAATCGATTGAGGGTGTATTAAGAAAATTTGAAAGGATACTACGATTTCTTTTTGGCAAACATGGCAAGTGAGATTATGTGTGAATTTATTGTGGCTTTTACTTACTCTTACCCTTTCCGTACATTTTGGCCATTTTGGATGGTAGCCTGGAAAGGGTTTGGGTTTTGAATTTCGTCCTGTGTCTGTGTGGCTACGTACTTAGTATGTGGATGTGGCAGATGTGGCTGTGTGTGTTCAACAACAATTATAATAATCATAAGAAACCAAAACGAAACAAATAACACAAATATGTATATAATTTACAAAACAAATTACAACAAAATGTATGAGAGACACTCGCGGCGGCATAGGCATGAGTGTTACTGGAGGGAGGAGGTGGGGAGAGCAGCAACACTGAGACAAAGCTAACTTAAAACGGCAATGCTAAGGACGACGGTCGCTCCTTTTGTGTTGGTGATTGTTGTCTTGTTTTGTGGCATAAAAGCATTTGCAATTGGTTAGGGTTTTGTAATTTTATAGCTTATTTTTAACTACAAACCGTATGAGTTCATTTGGATGCGTCGAAAACAAAAAAAAAAACTAGTTCAATACCAAATTGTTATCGGAGTCAAAATATTTATCGAGTGGGTTAGATTTTGAGTTTGTTTAACAGACTACCAAAGGAGCAAAATAAATTCTGTTAATTTGTAGCGCGTAAATTAAAATTACAAATACAATTCAATTTATTTATTTATTTGATCGAAGCAGTTTTGGATATTAATTGAGGTTTTACTGCGTTCTTTATTCTATGTTTAGCTTAGACAACTCCGATTTGGCCCTGGCGTACACATCCGTGCGTCGCTGTTTGTAGATGGGTATTTGTCGACGCACTTCGTCGACCATATCAAAGTCTGCAAAGAGTGTAAACCAATGAAAATATTCACCAAAATACGTTCAGACTTGAACACTTACCAATTTGCTCCACAATAAATTCGCATCCTTCTCCAGCCTCGCGCTGTACCCGAGCCCAAGGATCAACAATCATTGAGTGACCGTAATCCACATACCCGGACATATTATCTCTTGCTGGCGAGCATGTCACCACAAAAAGCTGATTATCGGTGGCCCTAGCTCGCTGTAGAAGTTTCCAGTGCATTGGTCCTTGGCAAATGCAAAATGCAGATGGGTATACCAGCATTGTACAACCTGAAAGATCTCTCATCTTAGTCAAATGTGTCTATAATTTGGATCACTGATTAAGTTTACCCATATGGCGATAGATGCGAGCCAGTTCCTCGAAACGCTTATCATGACAAATGCCAATGCCAACTTTTTGCTGGTTAATTTGAACTACTGTCACATCAGATCCAGCTGTAAGAGCAGCTGCCTCATCGAATTGCACTCCCCCGCCATTGGCTGGATCAATGCTCATGGTAAAGAGATGGATCTGTCAGAATCAATCGTTTAATAATTATTTGGGCTCATTACTAGTCATTTAATTACCTTGCGATGCTTCCCAATAAGCTTTCCTGCTGGTGACCAAACTGTGCAAGTATTATAAAGTTTATCCCCCTCGCGCTCTATAATGCTGCCACCAATTATGTAGATGCCCAGCTGCTTGGATAAACGCGACAGAGCCTGACATGTGCCTCCATTTGGAATTGCTTCCGCATATTTGGGGAAGTGTTCTACACCATATGGTGCATTGAAACTCTCGGGAAGTATAGCCAGCTCTAGTTTGGGATTGGCAGCCTTCAGCTGCGTAATGCCATCTACAGCTCGGCGAACATTGACATCCACATCACTACTCACTGGCAATTGTAATAATGCTAGGGTAAGTTCTGCCAAAAGGATTTAAATCTCTATGATCAGAACTTGATTAGGATTACTATAAGAAATGCTTACTATTAGTCATTTTGTTGGAACACAAAAGTTAATCGCTTGTAGCTCAATAGTCAGTTGCCAAGTAGCAGCCAGACGAATTGCATTGCCCATTTATAGCTTGCGGGTTGAACGCATCTGTCAAAATGTAAATCAATTCAATGACCATTGAAAAATAATGATAATAATGATTGCGATTAAAAGACCTTTAGAATATAAAATGATGATAACAATTGCGATTAAAAGACCTTTGAAAATAATGATTTCGATCAGAGCACAGGCCTACAAATTTGGAATAGTCTCTACATCATTATTTACTGAATTTCCATGCTTTATATTTTAAAAATATTTTTTTTTTGGTAGAATGAGATGGAACTTGACAAAAAGTGAGTTTTATGTTTAGAAAATATCAATTAAAAAAGCTTATATACATTACCAAAGTTAATGTATAAATAACAAACTTGATAAAATCAAATGATTAACGATTTTTTGCAATTCAACAATCCATTAAGCGGCAAGAAATTTAAAAACCATTAACAATCAGTTTAAACTTTCTACTATGCAGGGTTGGTTAATTTCGTTGATTTTTGTAGCGTCGCTAGTTTTCATCCTCAAACTTCAGCATAATGTAAGCGTCTTGAAATATTTAAAAACAAAGGCGTACTGCTAAATGTCTCATTAACTTTATTTTAGGATGCCGTCATTTTTAAAATGACAAATGCAAAGTGCGAGACTTTCAACAAATCGTGGGTACTGATATATAGTTGCCGCCTAAAGGCAGTTAGACGACACGTAACAGTTTTGAATATTAATAGTACCTATTTGCATCCGGTTAACAATTTGTCGGTTCATGCTGAACTGTTTAAGAAAGCGAATGGGTATAAGCCATGGCTAGTGAATTTAACTATTGACGCATGTAAATTTCTGCGAAAACCCAATCATCCTGCTGTAATTTTAATTTTTAATTTGTTTAAAGAGTTTACAAACATAAATCACCCATGTCCTTTTTATGTAAGTTAATATTTAAATTCCTTATATATAAAAAAATATATTTTTAAATAATCTCGTTACAGGGTCCACAACTTGTTCAGGGATTTTATCTTAGACCTGAATTGTTACGTCTTCCATTACCAACTGGCGAGTACTTATTGGAATTAACATGGATATTTTATAATCGGGAACAATATTTTACAAACGTGTATTTTGAATTTGTAGAGGATCTATAAAAATTATATACTATAATACCTGTTTAAAAAAAATCTGTATATTTCTTAAGATGATACTAAAAAAACTGATCTGTTAACAATTATTTTAGTATACCTTCTAATGGTTGCCCATTAGTATCACTTGACCGGCTTAGAAAATTGTTAAAGTCGGTGAAGCAGAAATAACAAAAGTAATTTAAACGCACGGTACGCGTGATTAACTATATTGCGAAATCTATACGGCTTCAATAAACATGAAAAACGTAATTATATGCTACATAATATAAAAAATTTTTAAATGAATTTGTCATATTCAACATAATATAAAAAATTTTTAAATGAATTTGTCATATTCTAAAATATAACGGATTTTTTAGTGTGACCAATTTTTTGTATATTGGCTGGATGTGACCATGTTACCCGCCACAACTGTGATAATATTGAATTCCAAAGAATATGCCTCGGAAAAAACCTGCTCCTCCTCTAGTTGAAACTACCTGGCTTCAGGAGTCTCGCGATTTTTCTATTAATGTCATTAACGATACATTGCAACATTTAGAGGACAATAATAAGAAACCGTTATCTCGCAGCGAACGTAAAGCCCTTGTTCAACTGCAAATTAATTGGATGAATAAACTACAGCCAAATAAACGGAAACCCGAGTCGAATCCCAGGGCTTTGACACCTCCGCCACCACCTAAAAGGCGAAAAAAATCCACAACTAAGGCAACTTCAAAAACCAAGACAGTGAAACAATTGGATCGGCAAGATAAAGTGGAAAATCTGAATATAGTGAAAGACGAGGAAATCATAGTGAATCGCATTTGCATACCTCGACTTAAACCACATTGGTCAACTCGCCAATTTGATATAAAAATGCCGGCATTTGCAGTGAAACAAGATTTGCTTAGTTCGGTGTTCGACTGGCCGCTGCTGGACAGGATAATGGATCTGCCTCAGTGCGAAGGAAGAAATCTATTGCAGAACAGCATCAATGAAGTTCTTAAACTAGCAGATTAAGTTAATTTAATATTAAAAAAAAAAAGAATTCAATTATATTTAATGTTAATTATTATAAATTACACACACTCATGTTGTTTAGAATAACGGATCTTTGGAAATTGCGCACAGCCTGGTGTTGGTTAACACAGTAGGCCTGGGTTTCGGCCGGGCACACTGACTAGTTATAGTGCTGTAAAAGTTTTCATTGCTAAACAAGTCATCTTGTTCGCATTCCCTTTTACTAATTTAAAAAAAAAAAAAACAAAAATCAGACGACGCCAAAGAGTGTTAAAGGACGCGCGAAAACTGCAAGTGACTCTGGCAACAAGGATCCAAAAAAAAAAAAAGTAAAACAAAATTTAATATAACGCTTGCAACTTGCTAAGGAATTAGTTATTGCAAAATGGATGACTCACGCGAAGAAAGCCAATTTATTGTCGACGATGTGAGCAAGACAATCAAGGAGGCCATTGAGACTACAATCGGAGGAAATGCTTACCAGCACGATAAGGTGAACAACTGGACCGGCCAGGTCGTCGAGAATTGCCTGACTGTGTTGACGAAGGAGCAGAAACCCTACAAGTATATAGTGACGGCCATGATAATGCAAAAGAATGGAGCCGGATTGCATACCGCCAGTTCTTGCTATTGGAACAATGACACAGATGGCAGCTGCACGGTACGTTGGGAAAACAAGACCATGTACTGCATTGTCTCGGTCTTTGGACTAGCTGTTTAAACGGAGATTATTACTTTGGATGGAACGTTCGAAGAGGATGCAGTATATGAGAATAATGAAACACTAGGAGCACTACGATATTTACTAATAAGGGGGAGGGATTAACAAGATTGCTGCCGTACACCCATACACAAACACACACAAGAAATACACACCCTGCAGAATCAACATCGAAATCATAGGTAAAGCTAAACTGTTTCTTCACACGCAGTCGATTTTTCCAAACCATTGCAAAGTGTATGTACGTGCTTAAACAAATATGTTATCGGTTTTTTTTCGATTCTATAACGTAAATAAATAAAAATTATTGTAAACATAAACATTGCCCTTGACCATGGGCGTAGCCAAGATTCTATCTAGGGTGGCATGGGCAGGAGAATATATATAAGAAACAGACAAAAGAAATTTTGCTATATCAAACACCACTAATTAATTAATTTAGCACAAACTTAATTAGTAATCTTGAAAGCCTTTCCAACAGTCACAATAAAAAGAATGAGCTAAATAAGACACAGTGGATAACTATGTAATTAATTTCAATTAGTTATGAAATTCAAATCCTTTTAAATTCGGCTCCTATACTAAGCCATATGTTAAAATAAAGACGAATGGAATCTTCATATGGACTATTAAATTACTAGTTTAAGGAACCACAATGAAGTATTTAATGACCATGTTAATCTAAACAAATATAGATTCAATGAAACTATCGTCACTGCAATTGTCTGTTATTTGGTCACCGTTACTGCTGTGACCTTGACCCCACACCACCACCACAAAGAAGTATTGTTTAATCGATGGTTACCAATAAAGGGTATTCTATTTTTTGCGTTGGAAACGACTTGATGAACTTAAGGCAGGTACATTTCTGGGCAAACGGAGACTAAGCACTTCACTGCGGGATTTTGGTCTAGCATTAACAATATGAGCATAGGATTTAATACGATCCTTGGTTGTACGCAAAGTGCGGGACAATATGTTTACATCGATCTCATATTTTTCACTAATGAGGAGAGCCAAAACAATAAAATGAGTAAGAGCCTTCTCAGTGCTGTAAGTGGTGCGCGTAAAGGTTTTGGCCACCTTTGGATCGGCAAAACGATGTCGTATATCGTTCTCAATCTTTTCGGTGATGCGGGAGAGTTCAACCTTTTTCAATTGTCGCGAGCGCATAGTTATTAAAGATTGTAGACCATCCATATAAACGATCAGTTTGACGTGCAAAAAGTCCTGTTTGGAAGGAATTTCTTTGGCCTGGATACGCTTGAGACAATCTCGCAAATATTCCGATTCAATGCTGAAAATTAAGCATAAATTTTATTAACGAATTTTCTATGGTAAAATGTTTACTTACGGAAGCGAATCTGCGGGGGTTCCATAGACAACTTTCACCTCTTCGTCTAGCCTATCTAGCAAAGTGCGCGGCACGACATCATCAACATCATAGACTTCGCTTACTTTAGTCGCATTCTTATCAAACTTAGGTACTATTGAGGCAATATATTCCTCATTGTTGGTATTTGCCTCAGGCAATGTGTCTTCTTCTTCATTTGTATCATGTAGCGCTGAACTTTGCACGGTTTCATCTAGGTCCTTACGGAGTACATCCACATTAACCATCATCTGCTCACTATTGTTTACAAAACGAGAAGCTTTTCTTCCGCCAAACTCCTTGAGGAGCTTCTTGGTTGCGTGTTCTTTGGTAAGCACTGGCATAGACTCCTTCTCATCCAACTCTTGGTAAATATGGTTGGACAGTAGCGCCTGCTGGACTGGCAAAATCTGCACCTTGTTGGTGCTTTTGTTACGCAGGCAAATGTAAGTATCAAATTCTTGACTATCCTGAAGATCCCCCATGTATACTTGCTGGCCTGCAAGCACCAGAGCGCGCTTCCCTTGATTTTTCTTGTCCTGTACAATACTAAAATCGGCATTTGCGGCTCCGAGTGATCCATTCTGAAATTTAACTGAAAATATCGGTCCAAAATTAAGAGGCAGTCGTCATGGATTTGGCTAACAATAAATCTTACCAATTGTGGGTAAGAACATATCGCGCTTATGTTTGCAAACGTCTTCAATTAGCGTTTTGTCGTCCATTTCAAATAAAATAAACAATTTAAAAACGACTACCAGCACGTGTTATTAATTTACAGAGTTTGGTTTATGTCTGTTAGTTAACAGTGCTGCTTTTCCGACTTATCGATATCTTTGCTATTCCGGCGTTACCAGACAGAAGCGACTAGGTGGCGCCAAAATTAAAACCATTTTGAAATTTAAATTTCTGTAACGTCTTGAAGATATTTTTAGGAGTTAAAGACAATACATTTTGTTCGTTACCACTGACGTTTTACGTTTACGTTTTATGCTATATGTTTATTTAGCTATAAAATAGTTTAAAATCATCACATTACTTGAGGTATTCTTAATTCATCGGTGCTTATAAAGTAGTTAAAATAAGCAAATAAGGTACAAAAGTATATCGGAACAATCCCAATTCTAGCAGCAATTACGAAACACAATTTGTTTTCCAAGACTTTTAGGCATCCACTAGATTCTGCTGTGAAACTCCAACGACTGATACGGTACTAATTGCCATTGGTACCGGCTTAGGATTATTGTCGCCGGTTCTGCGTGGAGCTAAAAAGTGCATTTCAATTTTAGCCAGCGGAGCTTCAATAGATAGATACATCACTGCCGAGACCATTAATGTAATTCCGAAATGTGACCAGAATTGAAGGACCTATTAAAAAAATGCACACATGTCAGATATACATATACAGGAAACCAAAGCGCTTTAACTTACAGTGTCATAGTTAGAAAAATGAAGGCTTGTCTTTATGCGGCCCATATTAGCAGTTTCTACCAAAAGATGCCAGATGTAGAGACAATACGAAAGCCGAGACAAAGGCTGCCAAAACGACCAACTAAGAAATGAGTTAATAAGGCCAGCCTGCCCCGTTTGACATGCCCAAATCAGCCAGCATAGTGCCAATGGCCAGGCGATATGGCTACAGCACAAATAGAAGGCACCAGAGAGTGGTGAAATATTTTCTGATCCCGCCTGAGTATACGGATAGACAGCAAAGAGGACAGTGACGATAAGCGATAAAGCCACGAACCAGACGCTAACTGATAACCATTTGGGAAACCGTTTGCGTTCGCGACTATAGTGAAGAAAGTATCCAAACAGCAAACCAATTAGCCAAGGATTAGCACGAGCATGTGTGGTATAGTATATCAGACGCATTTCCGCAGAGTCTGCTCCAAGGTTGCTACAAGAATTTAAATTGACTAGAATAAGCATCTAATTGACTGCGTACCCTTTTGGAAAACTCACCCATTGCGCTGGAAAACTTGAAGATTGTTCAACATGACTATACTGAAAACACAACCAAAAAGTAACAGAATTAGTATTACAATGGCAGCGGCTGCTTTTCTGCCCCATTTGTACAGGGCAATGAGAAGGATCGGGGAAAGGATAAATAGTTGCATATCCACTGCAAGATACCAAGAATGCCCGAGACACTGCAAATAGGCACAAAGATTATAATCTTTTTATATGTATATTCACTCAATAAGTAAGTAATTTACCATTCTTCCGGGTGCTGCATAATTCTGAACATATAGTAAAGTGGCCCACCAAGTGTCACTGCATAATTGAGATGATCCGGTGAATTGCTTCCAAAATGGGCCATCGTCTAGACGTGGAAACAATGTCATAAAGAAGAGCACCGCCACGGCTAAGACTGGTGTCAGACGTACAAAACGATGAAGATACATCAAAGGGACATTAAGGCGTCCCGAATTGCTAATAAAGAACCATCAATTGAAATTCTTGATACATAGAGAAGTGAAAAATTTGGATAACATACCGCTCTAATTCACGCAGAGTGCTCATGACCAGGAGTAAACCACTGAGTAGAAAGAAAGTATCCACCGAAATGGCACCACTTTGCCATATCATGGAGTAGGGTGTTTGGGCCCAGGCAACAATCTCGTAGGCATTTATATTTGGCGCTAGCAATAGGAACATATATCCATGTCCGTAGATTATCCATATAATGGTAAGGCATCGTATGCCATTTAAACAAGGTATAACATGAGCGGAAGCCTTCGATGAAGTTTTTACCAATTGAGGAACATTCCGACGCAGTGAGAAGGAGAGTAGCAACTTGCTTGAAGCTACAATTGAAATATCAATGATATCAGCAGAATATTGGATATATGTTATCGAGTAAAACTGTACCTTTTTTATAATCCATAACAGTAGCCAGAAGAACAACCAAGGCCAAAATGACGAACACACAACTGCAAATTGTAAATGAATTAATCTAGGGATTCAAGGGATTATGTAATTTTACTTACACTGCAAACCAATCTAGTCCCGACATTGGCTGACTTTGAGCCAATACACAATTTTGCTCCTGCACCAAAGTTCTATTCGGCATTGTGGTTTCGGCAAAAATATCTTTCAGATAATTGCTTAGCCAACGATTAAGCTGTTCGGCGCTACATGCCGATGGAATGCAGGTCCCAATGTTCAAATATAAACTGTCCACTGTCTCCGGTGCTAAGCTATCAAATCTAAAATTTGCTAAGCAATATTTACTGCTATTATCTTCAAAACTGAGACAGGACTCATAGTTTCCCATATCCGTGAAGTGACCATAGAGCAGGCCTTGTGGGTATTTACCCCAGGCATCGAGAACTATAAAAAATAATTAGTTTAACAAATAAATGTATAAAAATAATCCTTTAACTTACCTTTCAGAGCCGGCAAATTTTTAGCATTAGCTTCTTGTAGAAGATTACGTACTTGTGATACACATAAAGTTTCCGATTCCGTTACTACCTCACTTTCATCAAGCACCTGCTGTAGTACCTGATATCCTAGATTACTATGCTGCAACCAGATTAGTAAATCCTTTGAGGAATAAGCTGTGGCAGGATTCAATTTCATGGCTAGCAGCAGCAACAGCAGCAGCATTGATACACAACTTGACATAAGTAATGCCATGGCCAAATGTGTCCGTTGTTCGGCTTGACGTTGATATTTATAGCCGTATGTCTCTCGCTCTCTCAATAATATGGCCTGTAGTATTGTATTGCTAGAGCAACAATATTGAAATCACTTTCTTTTCGACTTGAGCCAAATTGAGGCAACTAAACTGGCCCTGACTGTTTGCCCTGCGTTAAAGTCTTGATTGAAGGTGCGCGATAAGGAAGGTGCACAGTATTTATTACATTATTTATTAATGCTTATTAAGAACGTTGGAGTACTAATGAGCAACTAATCGATAAACACTCATAATTGGGGTCACTCAATAGAAATCCTTTGAAGGATAGACTCTCTAACTTAACTTTTCTTCGTTTTTCCTGCGTGTTTTTAATAAGTTTTATGACTTTATAAATATGGTTATGCAACAGGTGGCTGTAGATTTGTGGGACTAGTTCTCCCAGAAACACGGTCGTCAACTGACTGACGATGTTTTATAATGCGCATTAAATATTTGTTCAGCTATAAGTATCTCACGGCTTAACTAACTGAGTACTTGCTATACTATATACTTTTAGTGGGATCTATTTTTCAGGGGGGGATCCCTTATGAGAAGTTTTAATGAAACAACATTAATTATTATTTGGGACCGACTCTCATCGAAGCCGAACAAAACTGGTTTTCTCTCTCTTTCTCTCTCTCTCTCGACCGGCCAAAATCACAAACTTTAGATAATTTCGAAAATTGCACTGGGTTTTTTTCCCCCCCAATTGTTGAGCCGAATAAAAAACAAGTTTTTATTTTGATTTAACTAAATTCATATGATTTATATAATATATATTATCATAGTTCATTGACACTTTACGTTGATGCGCCTATTGAGGGTGTCATAGGGTGCATTATGTAACAGAAACAAGTCTGATTTTAAAATTTTGAAAGATTACAAGTAAAAAATTATAATATAATCTGCTCCTTAACAGATTGTACAAAAAGAAGAGGATTACTTCATTTGCCTGTATTCTACTTTTCCATTTTTGCATTTTGTGTAGGATTTAATCTGATAACCCTTACAACTTGTAATATGTGTAATTTGTTTTTGTTACTATTTCACGTTTTGATAAGAGATAGTCAACAAATAGTAAATTGTGTTTTTAGTTAGAGGTTTTTGAACCCATCTACCGGGGGAATACTACCACCAACTAGCCAATTTGAGTAATTGCGTCATAATGTTTTCTATTTCATTTTGGCAACTCATTTGAATCTTCCTAAAATTAAAAAAAAAGCGAGAGCGTTAAGTTCGTTGACCGTTTCTAGGTCACAGATAAAACTTCCCCCAATTTATTTGGTCTACGTGGTGACGACTAAAGTGGGACGCATAACTGATTGATATAGTTAAACCCTGTGGTGGGGTCCATCTTAAGTTTGTTAGAACCTTTTGAAAACACACATTTTAAACTGAAAATAGACGTTAAACGGCCAAAATAAAACTGTTATAAACAACAAGGTGTGAAACATCACTAAACATATATTAAAGCTTTTTAGATTTTGTTAAAATTAATTGACTCATATATACAGACATAAATATTAGAGTAAACAAAACTCCAATTGATCTAGATTGAATAATAAAAAGGGTTATTCAATTCGATTGCCTTTTATAATATTTTGCTTGTGTTAAACCAAGATATGATTTATTCTAATAAACTATGTATAAAACCTTATATTTATAGTATAAGTTAGTACTAAACGTTTTGTATTTTATTTGTCTTTTTTTGCAATTTAGATTTAAATAGGATGTTAGATTAAGATGGAAACATTTATCCAGAAAATAAACAAATAGTAAAGTGTGTTTATTTAGAGGTTTTTGAACCCACAAACGGTGGAATAATACCATAACTTGTTATACAATTAACCCAAGTAACTGCGTCATAACGTTTTCTATTTCAATTCAGCAACTCATTTAAATCTTCCCAAAAAAATAAAAGCGAGAGTGCTAAGTTCGTTGACCGTTTCTAGGCCATAGGTAAAACTTCACCTAACTTTGCTGGTATACGCTCAATACGATCAGTTATCATAGTAAGCTGGTCTTAGAAGCCAGCTTTAGGCCATTCTTCATCTAAGTAGTTTATCAATGAATGTTACACTTAAGGCCAGAAACAAACTGTTATACACAGGGTGTAGAACATTGCTAATATTATGGTAAAGATTTAAAAGACTTGGTACTTACTGATAAATGTATATTAAATTAAACAAGATTATAATCCTTTAATTTTGGACACCGATACACACCTCTTAATGGAAGATTTGTTGAATTTTTACTTACCTATTATATATGTATATAATGTTGTGTATACTTACTTATAATAAATGTATATTTTCATGTATGCATTACATAATTCCAGATCTTATAAGCAAGATCCTAAATTATGTGAAAAAAGGAATGGCAACTTTAATTTGGATCTAGTGATTGAAACTGTCAATTCCTATCAGAAATTACTGCAGGCAGTCAATAAAACAAAAATTGTAGCATACTTTATGGGATTACTTGCTTTGTTATATTTTGAAACTATTTGGACATTAATCAAATCAAGATCTGAACACTATTAAAAGCTTGGAAATTCAATTCATTATCTGGGTTTTTGAAACCTTTTATTAATCAAATTCGAATAAATCAATTTTTATTAATGAAAAGTTAATAAATTATGCTTTTCTCTAATATGAGAAGATGGTTGTTTTATTAGCAACTTTCAAGTCAATCGATTTTAGGGATTCCTTATCACCTCTGTGTTTATATTAAAGCCGGTAAAATTGTAGTGTTTACTCTTGACAATTTGCACAACTTGCTGGAAATGTTGTTGAAATATTTCAAAAATAAATTGTAGGCTCTCAAATTTCAAATGCAATTCAACTTACCAGCACCAGTTTAATTAGAAATACGGCAAATGTTAGAAAATTAATACTCATAATTGCCGCTTCGGGCGGAAAGTCTATATTGGCGTCTTCCAACAGGCCGCGACGTTTGCGTCTTTGCCGCTCGGTTGGTTGCCACAGAACCGAGAATTGTTGCTCTGTTACCCAAGTTGTATGGGTCCACAAGGCGGCAGGAAAGTCAGCAAAATTCACTCAAGATTAACAGACTCTAAAATACGCACCAATAATTTTCATCAGATTGTCGCGTAATTGCTTTAGCAATTTAATTTTCTTCTCTATACTCAGAGCCGATTTCTTTATCCAAGTGTTTTGCATAGATTTTAGAAATTTTAAAAAACCCTGCATAGTGGGAAATTGAATAACACTCTCGTCCATTTGTGGGGCATCTGTCGATGGTGCCCCATCAACATTTTGTCCATCTGTTGCATGCGAAGAATGCCTTCGCGATGTAGTTTCTATTTTTGGTGTAAAGACATCTAAATTAACCATTGGCGCTTGTGTTGTATTAACTGGCATAATTGTTTCTGTGCTTTTATTAGGGCTAACAATCGGCTGATTGGCATTATTGACACCAAAACGTTCCCTTTGATACTCAATCCAAACAGCACTGTGCGTAGTGAAGTCATCCGTATGTGATTTGCCCTTCTCTAGGCTAGGATTGCTTTTTGTTATCTCAGCCCATTCGGTTATGGTGAGACCAGAAACTGCCAGCAGCAATAGAGATAGATTGATCATAGAGTTCTGCATCTTGTTCGTTGGCCTGTCGTCTGTCAACTGTTGGAATAAAATTTAAAAGCAATGTCTTTTGACTGGAAAAGTATAGTTCCAGTTGTTACACACAGTTGCATATAAATGTTAAGCATTGTTTATTTTTTTTTTTTGTTTTTGCTGTTTTTGTTCAGAGCTGGTGCGTTCATAAGAGTTGGCCTTTTAAAGCTACTAGCTAGTTTTGATTCTAAAAGGAAAAGTTTTAATGTTCGCACTGGTAAAGCGTGAGATAATTTTACATCAACGATAATGCATGACATTTAGGTAAGAGAGAAAGGGGGAAAAAATCGGTATTAAAACTATTTTATGTGCCGGCACAGATGAAAACGCATCCATTTCAATGCCTTATCACCAATGGCCTCCACTTTGGGTGAACTGTCATTTAGCTGTCGATGGCAGCCCGCACAGTTTGGATAGCTTTCGTCTGGTGAACCAGGTCATATATCACCCGCACAATCCCAGCGTATGTCGTCGGCTTCATGTGTTAAATAACGACCACCGCCCACCTGAGCCTCGAGATTACGCAAATCGCGATAGGTTTGCTTATCCTGTAGCCAATAGTGTTGAAGACTTTTGTCCACCGTATAGCGTTTACGTTGTTTCACTTGCAAAAGGTTGTTAATCAGGTCAATGGCTAAAGTAGTAGAAAGATATTTATTAGAATTCTATTTAGTTATGAAGTCATACTTTACTCACCATTCGATGATATTTCTTTCCAGGGATTTGGTGGATACATAAAGGCCGCATTCTGAATTTGATCGTTAATATCCTCCTCCTCGTTGAAGGGAAAAGTGCCACTAAGGCTGACATAGATAATAACGCCAACGCTCCACATGTCCAGGGATCGATTGTAACCCTTGTTGCGCAGCACTTCTGGTGCCAGATATGCCGGCGTGCCCACCACAGATCGTCGAAACGATTTCTCGCCAATAATTCGTGCATAGCCAAAGTCACATAATTTCACTTGAGGAAATTCGGCATCCGAAGAGAGTAGTACATTTTCCGGTTTCAAATCGCAATGGACAATATTTTGCGAGTGTAGGTACTTTAGAGCAATCAGAATTTGGGTAATTAAAAATTTGGTAACACGTTCACTGAGACGTCCGCGTGAGTGGGATAGAATCATCTCCAACATGTCCCCCTTAAGCTTCTCCATTACAACAAATATACGCTCGGGTGTCTCGAACATTCGCTCCAAATTCACAACACCGCAATGGGAGATATTTTGGAGAATGGCCACTTCATTTTTCAGCTGGGCCTCCTGTTTGGTGGGAAAGCGAAGTTTATCAATCACCTTAATGGCCACTTCGCGTTTAGTTTTCTTATGGACACCGCCATAGACTACACCAAACTGGCCCGAGCCAAGAACCTCATCGGGAAAGATTTGATATAGTTGCCCCATATCCTGGACTTGTTCTTCCGAATCACAGCATTCTGTAAACACAAAAGATTAGCGGATTCATTTGCTTTCGATTAAATAGAATGGACTTACGTGTATTTGTTACATGCATATAAGCTTGCCTTATGCTTGTCTCCCAGGACTTGGCAATATCACTGCCGATACCACTGTCTGGTGGTGGCAGCCGGACAGCTTGTTCATTTTTAACACCCAGCAGAGGATCCTGTCCCACATAATAGCTAAGATTTGGCATGCATAATTCAAAGCAATAATTGGTCTCCTGTGACTTCGGTTCCGGTTGTGTCTCTATGGATATGAGTTCCGATAGGGCTAGCTCTTTATGGTATTTACTGCCCTGCTCTGAGATAAACAACGTTATGGTTTTTGAATCCAAGCGCCAATAGTAACGTTTAACCGCCTTGTCCAGTGAGGTATAGTGAACCAGCCAGCCTTCTTTTATGGCCTGGCCACCACGTTTTTTGGTGTGCTTGACGGACTGAACAATTCGCATTAGGGGTATATTGGCACTGGGCGAGGATGAGGAGGACGATTGCGATTGCTCGGATTGACCGTCACTTGATTTGGTTTCACCACTTGCACTACTGTCATCCAATCCACCACCATTGACTAGCTCTGGCGGTGAATTTTGTGCATTTGTCAGGGCTTTGGGTGCTTCTCGTGGACGTCCGGCCACCAAATTGGTGCCGCCACCCTTAAACTTGCCCATTCCCAATTCATTATCCTCAAAATCACTATCATCGAACTCTTCGCGAAAGAAATTATCTCGGTCCTTACGTGTCGGAGTCCCCTCACTGATCTCCGCCTGTAATTGACTTAACTGGGCTTCCCCTGTGCAATCCAATGGCACCTTGTCCATACATTTTTTGTGCGTATTATACTGGCAATCACGGCACTGCAATCCCTGTTTGAACAGTCCTTTGAGCAGCTTCTTGCACAGCTGGCATACTGTTGGAATGCCATACGTGTGCACCATAAAAGTGTGTGGGATGCGGAGTACGGTGAGGCCATTGCGGCCGCTGCTGCTGCCGCCCGAATGGGTACGCTGATGGCGGACAGTATGGCCTGGTATATTCTGTGATTGGAACAGAAGGAAAATACACAAAAGAATATAAGTTTCGTATCGTTTCTGTTTTGGTTTTGTTTTCTTTTTTGCGGAAGTCTTTGACAATGGATTTCTGTTTTCATACTCGTTTATCCTCTGGCTGAAAAATTAATTTCAATTGCGGGGCTTCTTTACGAGTATTTAAAATGCATTAAAAAATCAAATTGAACTGAGTTAAATATGTAAAAATTCAAAAATTTATTCAAATGGAAAGCATACAATAATAAATTGCAAAACAAAAACAATACGAAATGAAATGAATACAGATTTTTAAATACTCGTAGGAAGCATAAACTGTTCCTGTTTCCTCTCACAACCACCACCACCACCACTGTCTTAGTCACTAGCTACCTATGTATGTATGTGTATATATGTATATACTAACTATATGTATAGAGATTGCCGTAGGTTGAGTATATGTCTCCGCCCACCCATTGTCAATTCTTAATAATATCATTCATAAGCTCCGACATGCGCTTTACCAGTGAACTGTTCGAGTCATTTCTAGACTCCTCGTTGGAGATAAGTGACTGCTGTGAACTGCTTCCAGATGGACTACGGGGTGCTTGCAGGGTAAAGGAACGTCTCGATGTGGCGTCACTTGAGCGGTTGCAGTTGTTGGGTATTTTCACCACGCACCGCTTGTGATAGTTTTGACCGCAGCCTGTCAGGGAAGAGAAGGTAAAGAGAGAGAGAGAGAGAGAGCATGATAAGTCAGGCCACAGGCTAACAGCCACACAATCCACATCCAAGCATACATATATGCATGTACGTACCATCACATTTAAGTCCTTGACGCACCAGACCAAACAGCATTTCACCGCAAAAATCACAGAATGTGGGCGCCTTGTAGGAATGCACATTGAGGCTGTGCGGCTTCAGTGTTGGCATTTCCGACGTAGGATACAATATGGCTGTTAAAAGCACAACAGACAGCAAAAAAGGAGCAAAGGAGATTTTCATTGATGCCAATGCCATGTTTTAGGGATTGAGGTCAAAGGAGGAGCTATACTTACGGCTTGCTGTCAATACAATTTCCACTAAAGTCTCGTCGACAACTTCCGCAACAGAATTGATAATATGCAACACATTTGGTGTGCTATAGTCATGGACAAATAGTAAAATTCGCTCCGATAGATACGTTAGCCCGCTATCTGGTATCTGGAATGGAACGTGTGGTAAAGGTTTACACAATGACAACAACAAATACATACATACATACATAGGTATGTATATATGTGTGTATATTTTGATGTTCTGCCTGATTTTACGCTAACTTTGCATATGGTTCCCCCCCATTATCATATTATATTCATATCTTAATTGATTTTGCGATAAGAGTACAGCATTTGCATCAAATGTAATTTTCGTTTCAGTGGACATAAAAGAAATCTAATTCTGTATACTCTTTCTTTCATATGAATAAGTAAGTAAGTTTAATTCTACTAACAATCGCTGTAGCTTTGGCTAAAGCTAAATAATATAATATTTTCATCATTTCATAACATGATGGCCCTAATATTTTTCTTCTTCTAATTCTCTCAACAACAAATAACAAAGTTTATGGCACAAAAAATATGCCCCAAAAATGGGGAGTGGGGGGTGGGGGGCATGATTTATCGCAAGGGACCACGTACAATAAGAGTTGCAAAGAGTTGGTATTATTATTTTAGTTCTCGTTCAGATAGACAGAATAGTGCGTGTCAGTCAGAGAACATAGCAGCTGTCTAATTGAATTGGTCATGGCCAGTAACATGAAGCGGAAATGTGGCTAGGAATACATCTTTATGTATGTATATATGTTTATGTAAGGGGTATGTATGTATGTTCAAATATACAATATGAGTGTGTGCATGTAGTCCTACTGACTTACTTAATGAAATTAAGCAATTATTGTGCACACAGAATTAATTACATCGACATACTGGTGTATGTTCCTTTTGATGAAGAGCTACTCCTACTCCAAACCGACGACGACGACTGGTTTGTGAGGCCATTTTGCCATGACTTGTGTGTGTTGACTTGACCGCATTGGATAGCAATAATATTGACATGGCCTGGCAGTCCTTTTGCATAATTAACCAAATGACTTAAAGTCAACAGATGGTGACCCATTTGCGTAATCCCATCATTACTCAATAGCTAGGCTCCCTTACCTTAGTATTAATGAAATCACATGCCAAATCCTTAAGAGATTTAAGTGTTAGAGCATTCACTGGTACACTAACTGCATCGCGTACGCTGCCAAATTGAAACAGAAATGTCACCTCGGGCCCCTCCATGATGATGGGTACGCTGCCGATGCCGATGCCGCTGCCAACGCCAGCGTTAACGCTGCTGCCGTTGGAGCTGCTGTGATGTTGCTGATGTCGTTGGGCCACGATTGTGCCTTGGGGTGTCCGGGAGTGCCAGAGACGTAGACGTTGCAGAGGTGCTCAATAAAAATTTCGTTGCTCTGCTATAGTTGCAGCAGCAGCAGCTGCTCGACCCTCTTTAACTTATTCTCACACTCTACACACAGCTCCTTGGAACTACTTGTACTTGGTTGTTGTTGTTGTTGGTGGTTGTTGTTGTTGTTGTTGCTGTTGCAAATGCCAAGGACGAAATAACTTTTTGTACTCGTTTCACTTTTTTACGACTATTATTGTTATTGCCTCTCCTTCAACTGGTTGGACGAATTTTAATGTTAGTTAGTGGTTTGATTCGGTTTCGACATCCACTTACATCGGCGGGTTTTGTGGTTTCAGGATTTCTGCTTAACTGCAGTCAGTCACTGGCTCTTACATACATACAAACAAACAAATATATATATATATATAAATATATATACATCAGTTATAACGCGGGTTCCATTCAGGACAGGCCATTTGAGGGTTGTAAAAAAATAAACTGAAAGTAAAATAGAAAAAAAAAACAAAAAGTAAAAATAACATTTGCAGTTTAGTTTCAACGCTAGACGACAATCACTTTATTTAATGGCTTAACTTGGCCATAAATGAATTTATTCAGATTGAAATGCAATTTTATTGGCTTGTGTGTGTGTGTGTGTGTGCCAAAAGGATTTGTTGAACTAACGCGTGTCATTTTACTAGCAAAAAAGCGAATATTAATTGGATTTGCAGAAAGCTTTATGGCTTTCATTTGCGCATAGCATAAAATGAATCAGGGACAACCGCCAATGAACTACCAATCTATATATCTATATCAAATGTTTTAGCTTTTCATTTTGAGTATTCAGAAATGTTCTTGTTGATGGGTTTTTTTACCTTTCACTCTCAAATGTGTTGGGAATTTTATCTATTTTCTATAAACTAATCTGCTTAGATTGATCAATCGGTATAAGTTGCAGAGTATAGAAACTTCTCTCTTAAGTTAGTTTAACTTGTCTTATCTTTCATCAATTTGAGTCTAGTATGTTATGTGATTATTATTCATACATAGACTGATCCAATCTTCTCGTTCAATTGTTTTACCCAGTCTCAAAGGCCACTTTCATTACGTAGTCAGTCAATTAGACATGTTATCCATCTATTTATTTTATTTTATTTTTATCTAGTATTGTGATTATTGAAAACTGGTTGCTAATTGCTTTGAGAAAATCTATTAAGCTGTATATACAAATATATATATATATATATATATATACATACATATAGTATACTTATATACAAATAGGTAGAGTAAGATTGATCACTGCGCATTTGTATTAAAAGTACACCAATTCTTTTTGTTGTTGTTGTTGTGACCTATATAATACTTGAGTATGCATGAATAATGCCAGACATTAAACATAATTAAAAAATCTGAATGAAAAATATGCCATGTCTGGTCTGTTGGCCATTAAAAGAATGCCAAGAGATGTAAACGAAAGGGAGAGACAGAAGGCCAAAACGAAAGTCAAGCCGACTCAGAAAAACCAAAAAAAAAAGAAAAAAAAAAAAAAGAAACAAAAACAAAAATGACGACGGCGAGCGGCAGCCAAGCAACTTTCTAAAAAACAATTTTTAAGTAGGTGTATCAGTCTAAAGTTGTATATATGTATGCACATACATACATACATACATACATATATGATACATGTATGTATGTACGATTTGACTTCTTGGCTATGCCAGAGGGTTAAAGTGGGGTAATGCGTTTTGAATTTCAATTGAAGCATCCATAAGCAGGGAAGCTGCCAGTGGCTAGAAGTGGAGGCTTTTCAAATGTTTCAAGTGGCTGACAAAATTTGGAGCATCAAATGACGCAGCACGGAGAGCCTTAAGTCAAGGCTATTGGCACATAGACACATATAAGTACACACACACACACACACACAAGCACAAACACACATGATTTGGCATAGAGATTTAGTATCCATGAGATACATTTTGACATTTACATAACAACGAGCAACAGATGCTGCTAATGTTGCCGATGATGATGCCGCTGCCGTTTTTGCTAATTTCTATTCAACAAATACGCACTTTTCTTCTTTATTTTTGTCTTTTAATCTCTCAGATTGAAGTGATGCCACTGGGGCATGGTGACTAAGTCTTTTTGATTGCTGTTGCTATTTATTTCTTCTTTTTTTTTTTTCTTCTATTACTCGCTGCAATTGGTTGTCACTGCCATCATCGCCACGGCACGTTCTGTGTTTGTTAAGCCAAAAGAGTAACTGACTTGGCCAAAACTGCTTGCCCAAAGTCAAAGCCAGAGCCAGAGCATAGTAAAAGCCAACTCAAAACTTGTTTTACAACACACACATACACACAAACAACCAGAAGCAAAACAGAAAGAGAGACAATCAGTCAGGACCGGTTGAGTGCTTAGTTTAAGCCACACAGCGGCTCTATATAAAAGCATTTCCATACAAGTTCAGAATCAAGCTTAATTAGCCATTATTATTCATCATTATTAAGTTAAATACATCAATTTGATTGCTGTCATGTCTTTTTGACATTTCTAAGACTGTTTAATTGATACAAGCTTAAGAAAATTGCTAGGCAAACAATGAGATCATTAAATTGGGCTCTGATATAACTTAGTCCGCTCCTATGACTATGTTTCAAGAGAGACAGAGAGACAGAGAGAGAGAGAGAGAGAGAGTGTCAGTGTGTAAGTGTGAGCGTTTATGCCATGAACCAAAGTACTCGACCCGGCATAGTCACTCCTCTTGCTTTTCCCGCAACTACTGTGGCTCGTCGATTTTTTTCTTTTTTCTTGTTGTTTTCTACGCCCCTCATTCGTTTTTGGCCTGTTTGTTTGTTCCCTTTGTTTGTTTGTTTGTTGTAACGGCCGCCGATGCCCCTTTTATCATTTCACCCACTCCAAAAACACCGCACGGATCCCTAACCCCATTGTTGCCATTGGCGCTTCAATTTTCCACTCTTTCTCTTTTGTTGTTATGTTGTGCGCCCATTTTCTTCTTTTAGCTGTCATTGTCAAGGCTGTGCCACAAACTACCTGTGGTTGCTTGCTCGGCTTGGCTTGATAAGCGTTACCAAAGTTTACTTTGTTAGTGATGGCCAAAGGACAATGAACAGGACCAGGTAAGGTTGAAGAGCTTATTTTTCAATTTTGCCAAGGGCTAAATTCTCTCTAACTATAAAAGTTAGAAATCAAGGGTGCGCTTCTGTATCAACTCTAGATAAATTGTCAATTATCACATAATTAGATTAACTAACTGGCGGTAACTTAATGTTTGATAAAACGAGAAGAAAAGTTTGTTCCCATTTGCAGCAAATTTATAAAATATTTAAATGCTAGGGAATTTTTTTTAAAACTTAAGCAAAGTTTACTTAAACTTTAATGAACATTTACATACAGAAATAATGTTTGGAAAATGTTATAAATTCCCTTTAAACGTATACAAAATATTCGTATTAAAATGTTTTGCATATTTGCAGTACCAAACTCACGCCATCATCTGTAGCAATAAACTTAATAATCTTTTATTTTTTTTAGCATTCTGCTTTAATTTTAATTCTGGCGGCTTATCAATGTGTTTTTTTTTTTCATATTCGACTTTTAATTTTGATTAAACAAACAGTAAATAATGTGTAAATAATAGAACGAAAAAAAAGTCGCGCGCTTTACTTTTTGGCTGATAAGGAGCGAGAGAAAGAGAGCTGGGCGCATGGCATCATCAGCATCGATAGATAATTAGCTGGCTGATAATGAGTAGGGGGGACCATTTCGGCTAGTTCAAATTCCAATGTGGGTGGGGAGACGGCACAAAGAAACCCCTCAGAACACCCAAAACCCAAAACTGAACTGAAAACAGAAACTAAAAACTAAAGGAATAGAAATCATTAAATTGTTCCCTTGCTTTCCTAACACACACACACTCGCACACACACATACAAGAAATAATTGATGCAACGTCGGTTGGTGGCGACTCCAAAGTGCGCCACATCAACAACAAGATGAGGGGCCAGTTTTCCCAGCTGAAAAAGCTGATTGAATCAGTATCCTCTCAATGGGAAAACCACGAGAACGGCGATGTCACGGTAATCGCGGCAGCACCTGCCCCACCACATATGGAAAACAGATACCAGCAGACGGATCTAATGTCAACTCCCCAAAGGAGGAGTGTCCACACGCAGACGGCCAGAGGATCAACATCGAAGCCACGGGAAGTCCAAAGAAGGCCAAATTCAGCACCACAACTACAGAAGGAAGAATCTCGTATCGTCTCTGACGACGGCTGGAAAAAAGTGGAAACAAAAAAGAAGCAGCAACACATACCACCAACAACACCTGCTCCTCCCAGAAAACGACGCAATGATGCAATCCTAGTGCACAGCACGGGCAATATTACTTACAGCGAAATGCTTAGAAAGGTGACCAGAAGCAATGATGCAAATCTCAAGGCGCTCGGAGAACAAGTACAGCTGGTGCGAAAAACGGCTAAAGGAGATTTACTGCTCCAACTAAAACCTGGAGAAAATAACATACAAAAATGGAAGGACGAAATCGGATCGATTTTCGGCAACCAAGCGGAGATGAAGGCACTCACCAACTTGGTGAGTCTAGAAATCAAAGATTTGGATGAGATGGCACTAAAGGAAGACATTCTGGCCGCGCTCTCGTCGCAACTGAGTGTTGATGTGGACCAAAACGCAATTAAAAATTTGCGCCCAGCCTATTTTGGCACCCAGAAGGCCACCATTCTCGTCCCACCCGAGTCGGCAAAAATTATCTTATCCGCAGGCAGACTGAAGATCGGATGGACGATCTGCAAGATTAGAGAAATTACTGCCCCCATCAGATGCTACAGGTGCCTCAGAACTGGGCACATTGCAACCAGATGCGCCGATCCAATCGATAGGAGCAACTGGTGCCTAAAATGCGGAGCCAAGGACCATAAGGCGATGACCTGCAAGAATCCTCCCTACTGCTTCCTCTGCGAGGCCAGCGGTTTGGAACAACGGGCACACAGAGCCGGAGGACACAACTGTCCATCATCCGCAAATCGTGTCTCCTCTGTGTTACCATTAACGTCCCAGAAATGAAGATTCTACAATTGAATCTTAACCACTGCGGTGCAGCACAAGATCTGCTCAAACAATCCACAAGAGAGCTAATCATCGACTTGGCTATCCTCAGCGAACCCTTTAAGGTGGGTGACGGGCGCACTTGGGCCTCCGACCTCACAGGAAAAGCAGCAATATGGGCTTGCGGGCTCAATGTACCGGCCATGGAGTCTGTTTATGCAGCGAACGGATTCGTCAGGGCGAAGATTGGAGAACTGTGGCTATACAGTTGTTACTTAGCTCCTAGTCTACTAATTAGCGAATTTATGAGCACTGTTGACGCACTTGCAGCTGACGCAAGAGGAAAACACCAAGCCATCGTCGCAGGAGACTTCAACGCATGGTCAGTTGAATGGGGAAGCAGATGCACGAATGCCAGAGGACGGATTTTGTTGGAGTCCTTAGCCACCCTCGATTTGGCAATCCTCAACACGGGCACTGAGCACACATTCAGCCGAGCAGGCTACGGATCCACCATAGACGTGACCTTCTCCAGCAGCAACCTCTTCCAGCTGACTACCTGGATGCTCTGTAGTCACTACACCGCTAGCGATCACCAGGCAATCCTGCTCACCGTTGGAATCCGGCAGCCGACCAACAACATCGCAAACACCAACAGGAAGAAGCAATACCGGGTCGACTCATTTAACCCCACCACATTTGCCCCTGCGCTGGTAATTCCTGCTCTAACGGGAAACGCCGTTGACAGCGCTAAAAAATTAACGAACGCATTAGCAGCAGCTTGCGACGCAAGCATGTCCATCCGCAGACGTCATAGCAGGCACCGACCATCGGTCTTTTGGTGGAACGAGAGCATCGCGGACGCCAGGAAATTGTGCCTGAGGGCTAGGCGTTGCTACCAACGTTCGAGGGGCAGGCCTGAGTTCCAATCACTGCAGCAGGCGTACGCAGCCAGCCGAAAGGCGCTAAAAAACCAGATCAACGCGAGCAAGCGTAAGTCATTCTTTGATCTCTGCGACTCTGCCGAAAATGACATCTGGGGTAAGGCCTACAAGGTGGCCCTAAAAAAGCTTGGCGCAACTAAACCTGCCGCGCCGGACAAGACCCGAATGAGGCACATAGTCGAGGCTCTTTTTCCCCCCAGCTCATCCATAGCACCAAGAGCAGCAAATCACACTACGGCTACTGTTGACGTCCCAGTTAGCTCAGACGAGGTGGTACATGCAGCTGCATTATTGCAGACCAACAAAGCACCCGGTCCAGACGGCATCCCCAACGTGGCCCTCAAGCTGGCAATGCTTTTACAGCCGGACAACTTTGTAAAAACATTCAACAAATGCCTGGAAGAAGGTATTTTCCCCTCTCAATGGAAGATACAAGACCTGGTGTTGATTCCCAAACCGAACAAACCACCAGATGACCCTTCGGCGTATAGGCCAATCTGCCTGTTGGATTCTATTGGCAAAGTTTTCGAGAGGCTAATTAGCACAAGGATCGAGGCGGCTTTAAAACTGGCAGGAGATCTGTCGCCAATGCAATTTGGATTTCGCAGGTCAAAATCTACCATTGACGCGCTCGGCACAGTGATTGACATCGCTAAAAAGGCCACTGAGGGCCAGCGATGGAAAGGCGGCAGCAAAAAATACTGCTTGATGACCACACTGGATATAAAAAATGCCTTCAATTCTGCCAACTGGAGTCGCATCCTACAGGCGCTCTTCAATTTCAGGGTTCCAGCTTACCTCACCCAAATAATTGAGGACTACTTCCGTGATAGGATCCTCCGGTACAGCACGAGTGAAGGAACGGAGAACTACTCTGTGCTTGGCGGCGTCCCACAAGGCTCAGTTCTGGGACCCCTACTTTGGAACGCGATGTATGACGGTATCCTCCGTCTGAATCTCCCTGCCGACGCCACTGCAGTTGGCTTCGCTGACGATGTAGCCCTAGTAGTGGTAGCGAAACACCTCAAGGACTGCGAAGACAACACTGTAGCCGCAATAGCTACCGTTAAACAATGGCTGGCTACTGCAGGTCTGCAGCTGGCGGACCACAAAACTGAAGCTGTCCTCATAAGCAGTCGCAAAGTGGTCGAAGTGGCCAGCATCAGGATGGAGTCTTGCACGATAGAGTCGTCACGGGCGATCAGGTATCTAGGAGTTTGGATTGACACGCGCCTTTGTTTCAAGGAACACCTCCAGCAGGCATGCACACGTGCAGCGGAGCTCTGCAGATCGCTCAGCCGTATCATGCTCAACACCAGGGGCCCAAAGCAGGGTCGCCGCCATCTGCTGATAAACGTGCTGAAATCCACGATGCTTTATGGAGCACCAGTGTGGGCCACGGCAATGGAATTCGCGTCGTACAGGAGGGGACTGGAATCATCCTACCGCCTTGGAGCTCTCCGAGTCTGTTGCGGCTTCCGGACCATCTCAGAGGAAGCGGCGCTTGTAATCTCAGGCCTCATTCCTTTCGACATCCTTGCGCGTGAAGTCAAGCACAGATACTTGCACAGGGACTCCATATCCTCTAATCCCAGCGCCGCGAGGGAAGCGAAATCCTTGGCCAGGAACGCAAGCCTGGCAGAATGGCAGAGACGCTGGAACGCGGGACAGAAAGGCAGGTGGACCTTTAAGTTGATACCCAACATACCAGCATGGGTCAACCGGCGACACGGTGAGGTTACATTCGAGCTCACCCAACTACTCAGCGGTCACGGATGCTTCAGAACCTACTTGTTCAAGCTGGGGCACGACACCAGTCCAGTCTGCCCGGAATGCCAGCACGAGATCTGGGAATCAGCGGAACATATCCTCGTGGAGTGCCCAAGATTCATTGAGGAACGGCGTGCCCTGGAGGCGGCGTTCGACGGTGCTAAAGTAACCAGCACCAACTTTGTATCCAACATGCTATGTGACCAAAACAAATGGTCAGCCGGATGCAAATTTGCGACACAGGCGATATACAAACTGCGGGCAACTGAAAGGTCACGCATCACAGGAGGGCCATAGATGGCCTGCCAGCGAGTCCTGCGAAGCAATACGTCACAGTAGTCCCGCAGGATTTCATTGGCTCTTCCTTCTCTCCTACTCTCTCAACTTTCTTTTTCTCTTTATTATATTTTATTCTCATTATTATATCTTCCTTTACAAATCTAAATTTTTTGTTATTTAATGTTTAGCTTAATAAATGAATTAAAAAAAAAAAAAAAAAAAAAACACATGCAAATAAATTTCATTCCTGTGAATTCAGATACTCATATCAAGTATACGACATGCTAACATATAGCTACAGGCAACAAGGCCAAGGAATAACTTGAATGTGTTTTTGTTCATTTGTTTGTTTTGCTAACTGAAGACTTCAATGGTTCTATGTGTGTGTGCTTGTGTGTGAATTTGTGTTAATCTGTGTGCGGGGATGTAGATGAATATATGTTTGTATATATAGGTATAGGGGAAAAATAAATATTAAGAGGCGCGGGCGCAGACAACCATATATACATACATACATATATTTATGCATTAGTCCCGGAATGGGCAACTACATAGAAGAGAAACAACAAATGAGACACCCACTCGGTGGCACATGCCAAGCTCATCCTGTGGACTTGAAATGAAAAGAAAATAATCATAAATCCTCCACCATTGGCTTCAGCATGAACTTGGCGCTTCAACTAAGTTCATCCTAAGAGGGTTTTCGCTTGAATTTTTGTTTAACACAATTTTCATATTGTAAAACATGAAAACAACATTAATGTGTATAAATAATTTAAGAAATACTTTGCATTTTGCATTTTTATTCCAATTTTTCGTTCATGCCCATTTAATATGTAAAGTTTTTTTTTTTTTTTTTTTTTGTATGTATATTTATAGAGAGACTTGCAATTAATTTGAATAATTAATATGCACATTTACACACTCACACACACACACACACTAACGAAACACATACACAAGTACTTATAGAAATACACGTATACACACATTGACACACCTTTAGCGGTGCCCCATTTTGACTGACGCTTTCTTTAAGAATTTTCAATATATATATATATAATTTTTGTTGTTGTAGTTTATTTCTTTCTTTTTCTTTTTGTTTTTGTTTTTTTCTTCTTTTCTTTCTTTTTGTTAAGCTACTACTGCCAAAACGCCAGTTGTGGCAGCGGCAGTGGCAAAGACAGCATCGTCGTCGTCGTCGTCGTTGGCGGCGGTGTCATTCGCGTTGTTATCCGCATCCACGTTGTGGCAATGATTACGTTTTCGACTGGACGAGAAAATTTGGCACGTTTGCACTATGTCTCGTTCGCCGCGCAACTGAAATAAACAGCAAAAGCAAATTTACGAAACAAATTGCCAAGCTCGTGGCCAAAGCATCGTGTTAGTTCAACTCGACTCAAAGTTGGGAACGGCAATACGGGAACTCGGGAAACACTGCAAAACAAGATTCACTCAGAGGCTTAGAGTCTCACACAGAAAGAAGGAAAGAAAGAAAGGGCGGGAGAGAAAGAGAGTGACCGGAGCAGGAGGCGGAGTAGAAGAGAGCCCAGGGAATATGCCGTAAAAGCAAACATAATTTCACCTTTGCCCATTGGCATATTCTACCTGTTCACTTTAAGTGTTTCCTTAATAGATTTTTCCCCAAAAATTACCTTTTGTTTATTTATTTTTCTTCATTTTTTGATAGTTGCTGTTGCTGGCCTCTCAGGTTGTTTACATTGCTTGCTTTCTCACACAGGTGTTTGTAGGTTTAATGTTGTAATGAAGAGAGAGAGAGAGAGAGAGAGCAAGAGAGGGAGAGAGAGAGAGAGCGGGAGAAATGGAGGCAAGTCTTGTTTTAAGAGTAAAAGAGCTTTTCAGAGTTGCCCTAAGACCAAAATGTATTAAAAAAATGAATATTTAAAAAGTAACTTTTTTAAGTTAAAAACAGGAATAGATTTTCAATATATAGAAAATGATCTGATTGTACAAACCAATGATGCAAACTCACATGGCTATAACTTATGTAAATTTTGGAATATTTTCAAAAGTTATAATTCAAATTCCTTATAGAAAAGTAATCTTTCAATTGGCATTTTAATCTAGAAATCGAATTTTGAACCATTTTTTCATGTTTATTCAAAAATTTTGACCATACATTTTACTGTAATCTTTTAAGAGAATCTATTCACTGGTTGTACTCTTACATTCAATTCAAAAGAGATACTCTGTAAGCTTTCTATCTTTACGGCTGTTGCTTTCGTGTAACAAAAAGCTTTCCAGTACACTTGGAGAAATCAGAACGATTTAGTTATGCTTACACTTGGTGGTTAATTGGATGAGATTTGCTGGCACACGACAAATGCTTGAGGGTAAACTTCACTTCCCCTTGCACTTGGAGAACCTTTTGTTCGGCATTTTGTTACGAAATTGAGGCGCGTAAAATGCATATTACGCGAACACGGCACAAGCGGAAAGGTAACCGGAAACGTAAAGCTTTTGCACAGATGTGTTGAAATGGCAACAACGTAATCGTTTTTCCACTCCAAGAGCTTTTCATTTTAGCAGGCAGCAAAGCAGCAACATAAAAAACAGCACCAAAAAGGAATCAACTAGGACAGTCGCACAAAGCAACCTCCAAAAAAAAAAAGGAAAAAGGGGAAGCATAAAATTCTTCTAGCAACACATGGCGTTGAAGTTGTATGTAGAGAGAATGGGTGGGAATGGGTGTGGGTGTTCTGTATAGAGAGGATATGGCATTGTTGGGTATAGTGCATGGAGATTCAGTTGTGCCATCATCTCTGACAACAAAAGCGCCGCACGTAATATAATAAAGAGATTTTCCATAGCATACAAAGCGGGGCATCGCCTTTCTGCTATAACTGGGAACCGCTGCCTGATCCACATTACATTGTACACACACACTGAGACACACATACATATGTGTGTGTATGTATGTAAATACATGTACAAATGGAAATCGTTTTTCGCTTAACAAAAAATAATTGGCCTTGCATTTTATGTGAACGTTTGTTTGTTTGTCTGTTTACTTGTCTGTTTGTCTTGTTGCAGACCAGGCAACCATATATTGTTGTTGTTGTTGTTATTGCTGTTGTAGTTGCTGTTGTTGTTGATAATCAACAGTTTGTTGGCACGCGCTGTCTATTGGCTTTAGCTTTGATGTAAGTATTGAGGAGTGTTGGGACATTTTAGCAATTAGCGAAATTGACATTACTCATTTGTATCGATACTCGAATGTGTCAGGGGGGATCCCTTTAATTGCTCTCTAAATATATAACTTTGACATAAGGCACTGCAATTGGATTATATGGCATGTAATTAATGCTCAAAGCATTCAAATTATGTGATAGTTTAAAAATCAAAGGTTTAATGTACTATAAAATATTGACTCAATCAGCTAAAATATATTATTGTCTATACATTTACTATTCCCTTTCTTAAACGTATGTTGGCTAGAACAAAGCATAAAATTCTGGTAAATTTTCGTTGGTTGAGCATTAAAGTTACATTTATTTTTTAAAATTTACTGCTGAGAGGCAAAGACGCCGGCTTCAACTTCAGTTGCAGACCCATAAAAAGGCGGTCCTAAGTGGCCTGCCTGCTAGCCTGCCACTCCTTGTCATCCTACACTGGGGCCAGAGTCTCAGTCGAGGCTGCCTAATGCGGCAATTGTTAAACCAAATGCAAATAGACGTTGCAGTTGCAGTCTCCAAAGTCGACAGGCCGCGTGCCAGGCATAAATCACTCCGTTAGTTCCTTCTCCTTTTGCTCGGTACTTTCTGCCGTTGCCGCCTCCTTGTCGACTGTTAGTTTGGTAACGCTTTCGAGGGTTTTTATGGTTTGCATATACAATCTTTTGGCCAATTCCTTGTCTTGGCCAGCCTCCGAAGTTGGAACAATTTCGCAGTCACTGCAAGTAACCAAAAAAAGAAAAGAAAAAGGAAAATAAAGAATTCAAGACACAAAAAAAAAAAAGGGAAACAAATTGGCTCTAATGCGGCAACTTACTTGAAATACTCGCCGGTTACTTGCTTCAGCTGGGGATCCGTTGCCAACCGTATGGCACACTGGGCGCCCTCGTACGCATTCTTCATGAACAGCCACATCCATGGGTAGGTGATCACTTTAACGCAAATGGCCGACATTAGCGGCGAACTTTGGATGGGGAGGCAAAGTAAACCAAAAGTTAACTAATTTAATTTCTATTGTAATTAAAAACAAAAAGGCAAAATGCAAAAAAAAACAAGATGGGACACGTGCCCAAGCAGATGACGTACAAACGACAATGACAGCAAATTTTTTGTTGTTGAAAAACTTGGTGAAATTTGCCAGCTCATCACAAAGCCAAGGGGAATTATTAAGGGTAAGTTTTGTAAAGAAAATTTTGGACGATTTTTGTATTATAATTTAACTACCTACTCCTCCTTATCTCAATTTCTCTTTATTTTTGACCCCCTTTATAGCTTTTGATGTCATCTTTTTCTATAATTGTCGCATTTACTTTTTCTCTTCCTTCTTGTTATACTTAGTCCTTTGTGGGCTTTGCTTTAATTAATATTTTTCCTTTGTTTTTACTGAGCTTAAAGTTTAGTATTTAAAAGATCGATTCTCAAATGGTACTCGAGAGTCCTAGTAAATGGAAATTAAAATACACCAAAGCAATTTCCTATGACTTTAAATTTTTCTGTAAAATTTCTTTTGAGCAACAATTTTTTTTTTTTTGACTTTATTTTTGTCCATTACTTGTTTGTTTTTTTGTTTTGCTTCCTTGGTTTCCTTTATGTTGGACGTTAAAAGCAAATATACTTATTTTAGCGGAAAGAAAACAACAATAAACGAGATTCAGCGAAAAAATCCTTTTTAAAGCCACATTCTTTTGTATCATAGCCATATTCATTTAAATGGGTATTATAATTCACTTTAGCAAACAACTTTAACAATTGCTTTTTGCATTCTTTTTAATGACATTTTCAATTGCGGCGACAAGAAAACAACAAGCGCCAACAAACGAAAAAAAGAAACCAGAATAAAGAGAGAGAGAGAAAAGAGAACGAAACAAAAGTGACACCAAAGTAAGACAAGACAAGGAAAAAAAACCTATTTTCAGGCGCATTTAAATTTAACGTGAGTCACTTGATCCCAAGCTCCAACTTTGGCCCAACATGCTGCCTCTGCTGGCACTCAGGTTTAGGTGTGGTGCGTTTGTTACGCTTGGCCAAGCTCAGTCCATGGCCAATTACATTGACTGAGCCAAATGGTTGGCTCAAAGAGTAGGTGCGTTTCCTGCCAGTCGACTACCGATGCCGATGTACTTGCTGTTGTTGTTGTTGTCGCTGTCCTTTCAGGAAGGATTACGAACTTGCGCGCAATTTGCTTAGCCGTGTTGTTGTTCTGTGTGTTATTTTTACCCATGGCAGCTGCCGCTAGCAATTTGCCCCCCCTTTACAATGGCAAGAGCAGCAGTAGCAGTGGCCATTGGCGAACCAGGTTCACCGACACTTGAACATGATAAAACGATAAATAAATAATTAATGCGTTTAACTTTTCCATTTACGCTTTTTCCGTGACTTGAGCATTAACTGCTTTTCATTTTCATTCATTTCAGAGTATGCCAAACTCAACACACACACACACACACATACACAAACAAAAAGCGCTTAGATGTGTGCATAAAACTATCCTCTCCGGCTAGTGTCTATGTCTGGCTGACAGTCCTTGCATAGGGTCGAGGTTGGCATTCATTACATTCATCGTTTTTACACCAGCGTCCTCATGGATATCTCTCTGCCTCCCATTTCAGGCATTCATCTCGTTTGATGCACTTTTTAGTAAATGCATAGAAAGCTGCAGGGGTTGCAGATGGATTAAAAAAGAGAGAACAAAAATGCAGCGGAAAAAGAAACACATCTCGAATGCATCATACTGTGTAGAGTACTTATGTATTCGTATAAAATCTGTTGCAAAACACAAGTCAAGTGCGTGTATACCTTCTGCTTTGCCTTATAGTGAGAGGCAGAAAAAAAAAAACATCATGGCTAGCTAAGCCAAAGTCGGGCAAAGTTCATGTTCAAGCAGCCACCTGCAACCTGCACCTGCTAACCCAACTGAGTTGCAACTGATTACAAGAAAATGTTTTGTGTGCAGATGCAACAGCAAAGAAAAACGTTAAGAAAAACTCTTTAAACGGCTTAGAGCCGTTAAGAGAACTGTAAAGTGAGATATTTAAGTGAGGGGATAATGTTGAATTTTGTTTAACAGTACTTCAAGGCAAGTCTTAGCAAGTTTTTTTCGTTGCATGATAAAGCCAATTAAGCTATAATCGATTCTAGAATTGGACATTGTTCTCTGGCTAGCTAATCAAAGATAATTAAGGGTTTTAACTCAGTACTGTAAAAAAATAATGGTCGAAATGACTGAAATCGTTTTAAGTACAAAGTGCGCATATTTGTTGATAAAAATTTATATATTAAAGGTCGATTAAAAGCATACTATATAAAATATACAAAAATATATTCCAACTGTTGTTTAATGACCATTCAGAGCACAGACCATGGGATCAATTCACATCATATTTGTACTCTTGGCAGTCTACACTGTGTGCTCTTGTATACAGTTCAATGTAAAAGAATTGGATAAGTACGAGAATTACCTATAATTATATATACTTGGATTTCCTTTTAGGAGGCTGTCATATTCAAGATGACAAATGCCGTTTGTAAGAGTTACAATTCATCGTGGGTTACAATAAATACCTGTCGTTTGAAGGCAATAAAACGTGATAAGATTGTCTTTAACTTTAATGGAACATTACTTCACAAGGCCCATGACATTTCATTATATTATGAAATATTTAAGAGACTAACTGGTTATAAGCCATGGTTAATAAAGGGAACGACTGATGTGTGCCGATTTTTAAAAAGTCCCTACAATCCGGCAAGTATATTGATCTATAATTTGTATAAAAACTTTACAAATTTCAATAGTACATGTCCATTGGTGGTAAGATGATATATATAAATTTGTATATATAGCAGTTAAATTCTCTATATTTACTTTAAGGGTGTACACCTTGTTAAAGATTTTTACTTGAGAACCGATTTGATGCCTCTTCCTCTACCAACTGGAGACTATATGTTAACCCTGAGATGGAGTTTTAATAAAAAACTACAATTTGATACGAACGTAAGCTATACATTTGTGGAGAACTTAATATAATATCGAATGTATGTACATATGTACTGTATTTTCTATAAATGGCAAGCATTAGTTATTTCCAAAAGATATCCTTTTTAATCAATTGCTATAACCACTGATAAACTTTGTGATTGGCAGGTGCTCCAACCGCCAAATGCAATAGGTGGATGGATAAGCCTTAGAAGATGTTGCATCATTTGCCGTTGGGGCAGCCAAAGCCAGATAGTAGATTGGCAGCCCATGAATGGCAACGAAAGTCACAGTTATCTCTGACATGTGTGTATGTATGTGTGTGTGTGTGTGTGAAGTACAAGAAAAGTTCAATTTGGCGCTACAAAGTCTGTTAAAAGAAAATCTACTTGAAAAAGCAAAAACGTGTACAGAGAACATTGCAAAAATCAAGCTTAAACAACAACAGCAACAAGGAGTCGAAATGCCAATGGACAGGAAGCGAATGCATGTAAGGTACATGCATATATGAAACACTGTATATATATGATAGTATATGTATATGAATGTATGTATGTTTGTATCAAGGAAGCATTACATGCCAATGGATGTGAAGGCGGACTCTTTGGGCCATATATGTTGGAGTATATCTGTATGTAGTCCACTTCAAGTTGCTTCCGCTGTTCATTTGCTGTTTTATTGCCGATGCCAGAGGCCCTGGATAACTAGAGAAGATCTCGTGATAAAGTAACAATTTAGATTTATTCTTTTAAAGATTTCAACTATATTTGTGTCGTTAGGTAGAGTCTGTTTCGATCAAAATCTTTCAATGACTTTGTCATTTTATATATTGGGATACATTGTACGAAATATTAACTATAATGATTTAGCGATTTTGAGCTGATTTTACTTTAAAGGCCTGCCAAACAACTAATTATATTTCAATCTTAATCGCTTAAAAATATGTAAAAACGAAAACAAATCATTTTGATATTAATTGACACAATCATGCGGAACAATAATAGGTTTTGCTACACACTAAATGATTATTAATATCTATACTAAGTTTCGCCCAAACAAATGTCAATTTCAATGACATTTGATTAATGATCAATCGTTTATGGGCCAACAGTAAATATCAACTTTTGCTTAACCTATCCACATTTCAGATGACGAAAACTTCTTAATTATTTCTGTCAGTAGGAAAATTTTTAGATATTGTCTTTTCATTATACGATATCTATGGTGCATCACTAAGGGAGAACTTATTGGCCTCCGCCATTTGGTTTTTTTTGTTGTTCTTGGCACTGCGCCTAGGTCACGTGCCAGTGCCTATTGCCGGTTACAGAGCCATTGTCCTGTTAACCCCCCAATACCCCAACACTCTGCCCTCTGGCATCCTGTGTGTGTGTGTGTGCCTGTCAAGGTGCTGCGTTTTATGTCCAAATGATTTGTACGTTGCCCTGGCATTTGATTTCTTTCTTTTGTTTCGACTTTGTTTCACATTTGCCAACGCTTTCGTTTTCGCTCTCGTTTTTTCTATTGTGCTTTCTCTGTACGAATTGCTATGGCATTTTGCAAATTGTAATGACGCATGTTAACAATATTTCTGTTACATTTTCGGAATGTATCTGACACCCTCCATAAACATACACATACACCTACATACATACACATAACATTACGATTCATATCTATGATGGATTATGTGCCTGTGGCTTCTGACAGCTGAACTTTTGACCAAATGGACAAACCAAACAAAAACTCTCTCTCTTATATAATCGTATTAATGCATTTTATTGAATTGTGTAATGGTAATTGATTGTGTAAGTTAATTCAAATACTCTTTCAGCAATCTAAACTATTCGCATATTTTTGTTGATTTTTAAGTTTTCCATACGGTGAGGTCAAATGAATTACATCAAAAGTGAATACTATTGAATGTTAAACATTTTCTTTCCTTTTTTTTGTCTTATTTTTTAATGGATAAATAGATAAAAAAAAACTCATAGTATAGTTTTACTATGACACTACTTGTTTTCTGGGGTTTTTTAACAAATTTGTTTGTAATCGATTTGTTGTACTTTTAAATGTTTTGCAAATTCAAATACATTCACTTGTAGAATAAGAAAACTAAATTAAGAATTATACTAACACACGAAATGTAAATGAGTAATTCGAAAGCACAGGCAAAATAATAGAATTCGTAATTTGAATATTGAGTATTTAATTGAAAGGTTTAATGGCATTTAGAATCAATATCAATTGCAGTTGCAAACCAACTTTTGGCTGTGAATGGACATAATCAAAATGGATCCATTATCATCGGAAAGGATTATACCGGGTAGGTCTCAGTTTATACACAGTGTATTGCGATCAGTTTAAATTTTACCATGACATTTCGTATATTCCTTTAGATCCCGTAGAACTACCATTAATGACTTCATTATGGTCAGTGATACTGATTCTATTGGTGTACGCGTCATTTGTTTTAAAATTTGGACGAGATTGGATGGAGCATCGTAAGCCCTACAATGTGACAAAAGCCATGCTTATCTACAATGTGTTCCAAGTGATCTTCAATTCAGTATTATTCTGCTGTGTATGTAGTGTTTGTTTCCGATATGAATATGGGTTTAATGTTTGTGAAACTTTCTAGATTGTAGATTTTCTCTTTATTAAAAAACTATACGACTGGCGATGCATGGAAACTTTGCCCATCAATCATCCTCAAAAGAACTATGAACGTTTCTTAAGCTATGCATTTTTCATAAACAAAGTGTGTGATCTGACGGATACCATATTCTTTGTACTACGCAAAAGTTATAAGCAAATCACAGTTCTTCATGTTTTCCATCACATGTCCATGGTGCTTTTCTTTCCAATCTTCTATCCCAGATTTGGTCCCGGCGGAGAGATTAGCACGACAGCACTTTGCAACACCTTGGTGCATTCTTTAATGTATTCGTATTACTTTATATCGGCACTGTTTCCCAATCTCCAGGGACTTCTCAAATGGAAGAAATACATTACTATTGCACAAATGATACAATTCACAATCATTCACTTGCATGCCGATATGATGTTTATTGTATTTCCTGAATGTAAATTATACGGACAGCATTGGATTCAATTTGGAATGGCCACAACAATGTTTATAATGTTTTCCAATTTCTATCACAAATCTTATATAAAGCCAAAAGCGGAAAAGCTTAAGTGAGTTTACCTTTTATAAAAATTTGTTAATTTGTTTCATGGACATGCAAATCAAAATAAATACGTTGTTAGAGAAGTCTTTGCATACCATTGAATTGTAGCTTTATCTATTTGAAAAATGATTTTAGCATTTAAATCGCCAACAAAAGAGCTGACAGACTAATTTATAACTGACAACGGAAACGGATAGAGAGATTTAGAGAAAAGTTGCAGATTTTGCAGATTTCTGGCTAAGCGATAACAGAAAGCATCAATAAATCTAACATTAATGCTTTACCCATTATATAAAAAAGATACACCAGAATCAGCACTATTCCTCTTGTGACATGAACTCGATCTGGCTCCTCCGGTCAACTGTCAACAGTAGACACTTGGGCAATAACTCAAAAAGACACAAAACACACACACACACACACACACCAACACATGGAAGCTAGGGCAAGTTGAAACTTTTTGGCCTGTCCATGAAGATGCTGGTTGGACATTTGAGTTTCCGAGTGACCCGCGTTTTGTAGTTGGCATTTTAATTACCACATTGGATACGACTTTTGTGGTGTGGTGTGGTGGATCGGCTGCATTTGATGATGAGATGCAGCTGTTGCTGTTGTCTCTTGTTACAATGTCTGCCCACTTGCAGCAATTTGCAACTGTTTCTCATGTTTGCACATCCTTTTCTATGTATTGTGCTAATTGCGTACTCCATCGTTTTGAAGGAACAAGAAATAGTCCACATTTGCATTCTGCCTCGTTTATGCAGCACTTTAGTTTTGTCAGTTTAATATCGAAAAATGGATATTGGGGTAATTAGAAAGGTCCTTGATAATTGCTCTTCCACCATACAAAGAGTTTAGTTTGGGCCATTTTTGGCTCGCAAATTTGGTATCTGTCTAGGTAGTCCTTCGTTACTGCCTTGAATTGCTGCCAAAGCCCCGCCCTATCTTCACAGGCTCGTTCCCCTCAAAATGACTTGGCAACTTTTTGATTGCATCAAAATAAGCCGCCCATTGAGCTAGGTCATTCCCATGCCACTTGCAACAGGACCACCCATTACAAATTCGCTCAGTGTTGCTGCTGCTTTTTTTGCTTAATGAAAGTGCAAAAGTTTTTCGTGCTACGACCACGAAATGAGCCTAAAATTTAGTTATTCTTGCAGTTTGCACTTTTAGTTTGGTTTGCCTTTTCTTTTTTCCCCTCTTTTTTTATGGTTTCAGGATAGCATGATAGATCATGTGGGAGGTTTCCATTTCAGAGGATTTCATTACTTACTTTCGCAGGTGGCGCGTTCCTCTCACCAATCCTGGTGTACAGCAGTTGACCGTGACCGAAGTATCTGCAGAGAAATATTAAAAATAGATATTAATTACCACAGTTAAGAATTATTGTTCAATAATTCTAAAAATAAACTATGCAAATTTGAGTGCACTGAGAAAATGAATAAGCGAATGAAAAGCCAATAAAAAGAAAAGGTTTTTTATAATGGATAAAAAGTAAAATCTTTGATTGTAAAAGTTTTTCAATTTAACCAACTATTCCAGTTACTTTTCTTTGACTTCTTTCTTTCTCAGTGTACTTTTTGCTTTTATCATTGATTTGGAACTCACCTTTTAGTTCTTTGGCTAGCCAACGTGTAGCCAATATTACGGCTAATTTGGAATGGGCAAATGCGTCACGAGCATGAAACTTAACTGCCCAAGTGCCCACATTTAGCGGATCATCAAAATCGATTTTGGCCGCCTGATGGGCATGTGCCGATACAAAGACCACCCGTCCTTGCTCAGCACGTTTTAGATGTGGCATCAGCAGCTGGGTTAACAGAAACGGAGCCAGATAATTCACCTGACAGTGTGGTTCGAATCCATCCTCAGTGCGTACTTGAGTGTTGCCAAAGACAACGCCCGCATTGTTAACCAGAACATCGATATGCTCAAATTCGGCCATTAGCTGGCTGGCAAAATGATGTACACTACGCATTGAGTTCAGATCAATGTAGCGAGCCTCAACAAAATAACGGTCAGCGGGATTAATATCATTATCCGATGATATGGGTGTATGGCAACCCAATTCTCTCTTAATAATGGCAGCGGCTCGTTCACCGGCCACCATATTACGGCAGGCGAGAATTATTCGGCCACCGCGACCAGCCAGAGCTTTGGCTATTTCGAAGCCGATGCCACTGTTCCCGCCAGTTATGACAACAATTTGCTCCTTGATTTGATTATCGTTGGGACAGCGCTGTCCACTCATTATGGTCCTGTAATGCGGGTGAAAGAGCAAAAGAGAGAGAGAGAGAGAGAGAGAGAGACGGTAAAAGATTGTGCGAGGCTGGCCAAGTTAAGGGGTGTGGTCCTGCGGTTTATGCTGTTGTGTAATGACGTGTAACCACCTTGTGGCCTGCATCATGGCATATATATACATAAAAGCCAGCAGACATATGAGTAAACTATAAAGTCACTTCGGCTCCTCGATAGGCGTTAATATAATTAATTTACCAATTTGCATGCCGCCAGGCAAATATGAATATGACAGACATAAATGTAGATATGCACATATCTTTTAGGATTGCTTATTGAAATGTTTAAATAATTTTGATTATTCTTTGATCATAATTGAATCTCTTTATGCTACTATAATTATGAATAAATGACAAAAACATACATACATTATAAATCAATTATTTTATTCATTTAACACTTTAAAGATTCATTTTCCCCTTCAGAAAGTTTTTGTCAGTTCAATAGGATAAATTTCAAAGGACGATAATAATTTTCATCACCATTTCAATAATTGAAACTGTAATTTAAATTACTTTAAGATGTAGAAACTTTTACAAATGTTGAGCATATATAATCATTATCTGACTTAATTATATGTTTCTAACTACTTCTATTTCCATATGATATTAACTAAAGACATAGAAAATCAATAAAACTCTTGGAAGAGTACATTTTTCAATTTATCCTTTCCCTTCTTTTAATAAATTTTCCTATGACTCAGACTAGATAGTTGCAGACTAGCCCCAGTTGCATTAGCTGGCTTATAATTTGCTTCTCTGTTATCGTTTCCGCTTCATTGGCTCAGACATCTTCAACTCTAAGTTTGCTAGAACATTTTCGCACACTTTTCTTCATTTGAAAATTCATTTTGACATTACATTTACTATGCGAACAAACAAAAAACAAAAAAAATAAATAAAAACTTGCACAAATCCACTTTGTAAATATTTGCCCCAGCTTTTGGCACTTGCCGCAGTTATTTATATAGAGGTTGGCACATATTGCTGGTGCACCATCCATTTTGCCACCTTATCCTTTCTTTGTTCTGGCCCTAGTTGGATATATCTGTCACCTGCAACTGGAGGACACAGGACAAAGGCCACAAAAACCACTGCGCTTAATGTTCAAGGAAAGAAAGCAAAAAAAAAAAAAGAAAGAAAAACCCCCCATATAATCTTTGGATATTACATATTATCCGACCCTTCTCAGTTGCGGGCTCTCTTCTTTATGAAATCCACTTAAAAACTTTTGTCGCGAGAAAAGTGAGTTTTTTTTTTTTTTTTTTAACTTTCCGCTGCGGCATTTATTTACGTTCAGAGTGTCCGTCCGAAAATGGAAGGGAAAAGTTTTCAGCAGGCATCTTATCGTTGGGTTACCTACCACCAGTCGCGATATCGTTTCCGTTGACTCATGAAAATGTATGAGATGAGATGCTGCTTCACACTCACCGCACGGTAATCACAATGCCCACTGCAAGGGCCGCAATGGTTGGCCACCAGGTGGAAAAGGGATCGGCCTGCTCAAACATGGTCAGTAGGCGTTCCATAGTATCCAAATAAAAAAAGAAGAAGTATTGATAAACAAAACTGAATATCTGAGCTCTCTGAATGTGTCTGATGTGGGCAGTAGGTTCGACGTCTGCACTGCACTACCGGCTAAAGTTGACTGGTCCCCTGAAACTGTAATAATACTCGTAAATATAAATTCACATTGCGTGGTCCCCACAGTGACCCGCAGTCATACGCGGATTTCCATTTGCTGGATCAGAGGAAGAAGTTGCTGCTGACAATTGAATTTAAATGGATGCCCCGTCACCGGCATATTTTCAATTTACATAAATGCTTGTTGCTCGACACTTAAATGGGTGCTGGATAAAGAAGGCAATAGATAGCAGATGCCAGAATCGGATAAAGAGACAGAACAGAAGTGAGAGAGGGAGAGAGAGAATGAGAAAAATTAGCAAGAGAGTGGAGAAGTAAGAGACTAGGTGGCGTATACTTGTTCTTCTCTGCTATCTGGCTTACCTATCGTCGCTGTTTTTTTTTTGAATTTAGGTGCAAAATTTGCACAGGACGCTATTTACACACGTTTTTCCACCATTATTTCGGTTTATTTTTTACGTTTTGTTAATTGCTGCCTCGTTTTATTTGGTTTTTGCGGTTTTACGCATTCACTTTGCATATATTTTTTTGGGTCTAATGTAATTCAATTATATCTTCTCCGGGTTGATTTCATCTCATTTGGTATAGTCACAAATTTTAATTATTGCCCAGCATCAGTTGGTGTGAAACTGAATACAGAACACTTCCGGTCCACAAAGTGAAATTAAATTTTGAAAATTCTAACATCACGTGATGATGGTAAACCGCATATGAAACTTGTTTAGCTATACAATAGTGAAATTAAGTTAAGTGGTTATTTATAAAAGTTATTTGAAATAAATTCTTAATAAATAAAATTTAGAAGCCTATTCAGGTTGATTAACCTGTAGTAAACAAATAGTTTTAATTTGTGTTTATCTTTTATTATTAATCTTAAAATGTTCAGAAATTTAGTTGTTAGCTCTGCAAATTTGTATAATAAATCCGCTCCTGTATTCACCCTTCACAATTTCTATTCCATTTCAATACTTACGCACGTATTTTAACCATTTAATTTATCCACTTGCTGACCCCCATTGTTAGCGACAATGCACTCAATCAGAAGACCAATGCACTGAATGGTCACTATAGTTGTGTGTGTGTGTGTGTGTGTGTGGGTGAGTGTGTTTTAGCTTCCGGCTATCTAATTGATTATACTTACTCAATACCCAGTTGAAGTTCCAGCATATCAAAATAACCAACTAAATTAAATTGTACACACAAATAAATTTCTTTCATTTTTAGATTTTGACATATTTCTTGATTTTCTTTTTGTCGTTTATTATTTGCGCATCTTCAATTTACATCTTTGTAACTAACTTCGGCGTTTATTGGGATTGCCGTGCGTTGCTTAGCATTTCGTTTTATTTTGTTTTTTTCTTTTTTTTTGCATTTGTCTAGTCGTTCGCATTTAGTTAGTTTGCTTTTTGTTCAGACAGTGTGTGTGTGTTTTTTTTTTATGATTCTTTTTGGTTTTATTTTAAATATTTAATGCTAATTGGTAAATTGATGTGATTTTCATTGATGTGCGGTCTTTGTTTGAGTGTGTGTGTGTGTGGTTGTGTCTGTGTGTGTATTGTTTGTAAGTATTGCTTGGAACTTGTTCAATTTCATTATGCATACTTGAATATGTATGTATCTATGTGATAGATTGTGCATATGTATGTATGTATTGATAATATGTATATGTGTTTGTAAGTTATGTGTCTTATATTGTATTTAGATTGGTTTTTCTTTTTTCTATTAATAGTTGCTGAAGCTGAGTTCTATTTACATAATCATTATCTATATAAATCAAGGTAAATCAACAGAGATTAGTTAAGAAATTACATAACAATATAAACATTTCAAACATTGTTTGTTCATTTAAAATTAGTATCACTAACAAGCTTGTTTTCGTTTTCTTATTTTGTTTTAGTTTTTCTTCTTTTCTTTTATTATTATAAAGTTTCAAATGTTTTTTTTTTTTCTATGCTTTAAGTTACAGATTCAGAAAAATAGTGAATATGATTCAAGAAATTTTCAAACTATTTATGTATGTAGTAATTAATGTCTTTAATGAAGAGAAACCATTTGAATTTTAAAGATTCTCTATACTTTCTAGTCAGTTGAGTTAGAAAAGAAGCGAGAAATTTCAGGACAATATACTTTCATGACAGAAGGACCAACTCCAAATGTTGCTATGTTGGTTACATCGAGGAAAATTGCAGAAATCGTGTTGAAAATATGTTTTCCAGATTTGTATGCCAATTAAAAGTTGTGATTCCTGGCAGCAATTATACATATTACTTTTCAAAATCATCCAAAATTTAACTGAGATACAGCCTTGAAAGCCTTGATAGCTTTCAAACTGAGGAATCCAGACAGATGAAATGGCATTGGTTCACTATAATTGAAGATATAGTAAACTTCGATATATAGTATATCAAAACCTAAGTATAAAACGATAATTGCTTTCCTATTATCAGCTGACCAGAATGTGCTTTAAAGACTTGGATAAACTACATTTCATTTGGAAGAGATTTCATTCTCTCAGTTGCCGCATGGAGCTCGAAACTGACTTACTCCAATGCGCGAGTTTGTTTTTGTGAATATATATCTTATATCAGTTGTATCTGTGAATGGGTGTATGTGTGTGTGGTGTCAGTTTGATCATTTCACTAAATATAAAGTTTTACTTTTGCTTGGTCGTCAATTTTTGTATATAAGTATAATTCTTCATAAGCATAGAATTCTTAGTATGTGTGTGTATATAAGTATTCAATTCTATATATGTATATATAACTATATATATATATATATATTCGCATATCTAATGTTAAGAAATTATTTGCAATTTAGTTTAATTTGTTTCTGTTTTTTGTTCTTTTTGCATTTTACAATTCCAAAAATGTTGATGCAATTTGTCTACTTAAATTAGAGCTTAACCACTCGACCAATCAACCACTCCAATCACTGCCACGCCTTCTTTTCCATCACTTTTGATCTATGTATGTATGTATATAAAATGAGCATCATTTATCCATTATCTTTACTTGGTTAAACACACTTTTTCTTTGTTCTTTATTGTACAATACATATTTAGAAGTTGTAAATTTTATGCTAAAATCAAATTGAAAAGGACAATAAAAATAATCTTTTGAATATTTACAGTGGGGTAAATTGTTAAACATTCGTGGCAGTAAAATTGGATTGAATTGGATGGGTTGGAGAGGTGTTTTACCAGGGATATGTGAGCACTACCAGAGACAGCTATTTGCATACTAAAATGGAAAATTGTTATGCAATTTGTTTTATTTTTTCACTTTTCTGTTTGTTTGTTGTTTATTTTTTAGTTTTCTTATGGAATTCAATGTTTGACAAATTTTGATGTTGTCAACATTTTTTTTTTGGGGCGGGATGGTGGGCGTGTAGTATTTTTTTTCGCCCACAAAAATAAAAAGTTACTAATAATTTATTGATATTACAATTTGTGATATAGTTTTAGAATCTCTGCATTGCCTTCAATAGGCAAGTGTGTGTCTGTGTCTGGCTTTGTGTATGTATGTATGTTTGTGTGTCTATTCTAGTTGTTTATTTATGTATTTGTTGTTGTTTTTTTCTCAACAATTTTCCATCAATAAAATGTCATTCGATTTTTGAAAATTTTAACCACAATAGTTTGATGTGTGTGTGTGTGTGTGTGTGTGGTTTTGTTATGTGATTCGTATATATATTTTCTAAATACATAAGTTTTTATTATATTTATATATATCTACGGATATTCCATACGGCCATGCATTGGTTAGGTAGCAGCCTATATACAAATTGTCACCAGCTCAGTCCCGTTGATTTATGCTGCAAAATGTTTTTTTTTTCTTTTCTTTTTTGGCTGTTGATTCTTTCAAATGGCTGATATATAAGGGTCATATAATCTGAAAATATATGTATATATATATATTGTATATAATATATATGGTATAGACACATACTATGTATGTATTGTGAATAAATATAAAATTCGATTAGCGGTTTCAATGCATTTGCAAAATACATAACTCAAAAGAAGAATAGATTATACATAGTGGTCATAGAGTATTGCGGAATTCAAGGCATGTATATTTATATATTTAAATAATTGAAAAAAAAATAGAAGAGAATTCGTTTAAAAAACACACAATATGCCATAGGAAAAGAAGGCCTTCAGTTTGAGTGCATGTTCAACTATATAGGAAGACGAATAAATTTATTTCGTTGACTTTAATTTAGCTATAAAATCAATAGCCTTGGCCTCTATATATACATTAGAATATTATGTTGCCACTTAAGCCATATTAACAAAATACATATATTCCATATTATTCCATATTAATTTATAAATCATAAGACGACAATTATAAGAGCAAATATTTCCTTTAACCTTTTGCTTGATGACTTCAAATTGAACTTAAGCCCAGATCGTTAATGTACATTGCAATTAGTTTATTGTATGCTTTACACATACATACATACATAAACTTTAATTAATTTGGTTAATTTTTTTTCGCTAGCAAAATATAAGCCGATATGCAGCATTATCATTAGCCCAAAACACTTGGCCACTTGGCAATGTAATTTTATATAATGAGCCATTCATTCATTTGTTATTAACCCAAATGAGTATTCAACAAGCACCCTTAAATATTTGCCATGGCCATGGCAAAAATCTCATCTCCCCCCCCCCCAAAATGAATATAACCCTGATGATAGTCATGGAAATGGATATGTCGATGGAAACGGTTTTGCCTACATATGGTGAACACCAATCGATTTTAATAGTCACAACATATAAGCCATTCCATGAGGCATTCTTGTGGGTCTAAACGGGAGATGGCGGGCCGTGGCAAGGGGATGAATAGGAATGAGCTTGACAATTTTTTAATCAACGGAAAAACTTATGCAGTAGCAACAAATGGCCGAAAATGAAAACAAAAAGAAAAAAAAAAAAACCCGAAAATGTCGTTTAGAAATAAAAGCTAGCTGAAAAATATTCTATGCCCATTTTGGCACGTGCTCACTTGCTATGCCTTCTTGTTGTATTTGTTGTTCTTGTTCTTGTTGTTGTTGTTGTCGATTGTGTGAACCTTGATTAACGCAACAGGGGGTAACGGGGGCAACGGGGGACTTGCGGTAGGGTGTACTGGTGGCGGTTGGAATATTGTAGCTGTTTGCCAAATCTCTCGGCGCTGTCTCTCTAAATTTTAACTATGAATGTCCTGGGCATGGGCAACAAATGTATATGTATCTAAATACACTTGGAGAAATTCTTTCATTCTTTCATTCTTTCTTTTGTCTTCCTATAAATTTTAATTGTTTAATGTTTTCTGTTTGATCTTTATAAAGAGAATGTTGACAATTATAATTCACTTCTTTTTCTTAGGTCAATTCCTTGATTGGAAAGTTTTGAAAGTTATTACCAGAAATCGGTATATAATCCTCCTATTAGCCTATTTATGGTTTATCTCTATTTGAAGACTCTTAAATATAGTAATCAGATAGATAGTTGTAACTTAAGACGGGATGAGCTAGTAAATCTAACTTATGAGCATCAGAAACCTTAGATTTTTTCCAAGTGTATGTATGTTTATATGTATGTGTGTGTGTGTGTGTGGGTGTTTGTGTTGTTTATGCGGGTGTATGAGTTGGCAGTAAAATTTGTTTACCAAAACCTCCTTAGCTTGGCTTTGTAGCCCCTTACCGCCATTGTTTGTGTATTTGCATTTGCCTTGCTCTCCCTATTTTTTACAGTCTCTCTCTTTCTATCTCCCTTTGCATGTGTATTTGTGTGTGGCTGAGTGTGAAATTTTATACATGTATGTATGGATGTGAGTAAGTTCTTGTAGATATATGTATGTTTAGGTAAGTGTGTGTGTGTGTGTTTGTGTGTGTATGCTAGTTGGTGCCTCGCCTTTGGCCTTTTTGCCGCTTTTGCTTTTGCTGCCACTTTTGTTTGCCTTGCTGTTTGGCTACTATTGCTTCGGTTTTCAACAGCCTCGAGTCAGCCCTTTGACCAGACCAAAATCATATGCAGGCATATGGAGTGGAAAATGCGTTTACCTTTACCTATCTTTATGCGAAAAAATAAAGTAAATTTTCAAATGTTTGGCAAACTTTTTTCTTTACTTTTGTTTATGATCGATCTTGTGCTTTGCTATTTGCCACTTCATTTACAGAATCAAGGATTCTTAAAGGTGAAAATAGAAAACTTTAATCCTTGCTATGACTTTTTAACTTTCTATGCCATTGTGTTGTCAATTTTTGTATTTCAATGGTAGACAAGCCAACAACATTCTGGAAAAGCGAAACAGAAAACCAAAGTAAAACCACAACAATGTAGAATCAGAGGATGTCCAAAGGTGGCATAAGGGAATCTCACACGCCTCCTTTTTTTTTTTTTTTTTTTTTTTGTCCCCAATAGGGGATGCGCACGGCTAACGTTACCGCAACGTGTTATGCAAATCTGGCTTGGGGTCGCTCTCTGCGGCTGCTGGTGTCCTTTTCGTGCTGTTCCCTGGTCTCGTCGTCCCCCTGGTCATGTGTTGTCCACTTTTATATATATTTGTTTTTATTGTGACCGCTCGCTGGCTCATCCTGTGGGTGGCTTTTGGGTGGTCTAAAACAATTTAGCTGCTTTGCTTTGCTTGGCATTTTTTTCTTTATCATAGCAACAGCCTCTTTCATTTTTATTTGATTCACTCAAAATGTTAATTTAAATTGCAAAACTTCAACTCTATTGTCCTGCGCCTAGTTCATTGTCACAGTTTTCATACATATATATATATATATTTTCTTTTACCTTTGTTTTTTTGCCAGCGATTTCCTTGATGGTTCTTTGGCAAAGTATTTTTCCCCTTTTGGCTTTTTTTTTTACCATTCGCAATTAGCATAGTGAAAAGGGAAAAGGCATGGACATTAAAAATGATTTCCTAAGTAGATTCTAAAAATGGCTGGCAATTAGATTTAATAGCCCGTCCAAGTGGGCTATAAATGTGATGGGGGGGGGGAGGCTATAAGGAAACGAGCAATGGATGAATTCTTGAGACTAACTTGGTTACGGCTTTTTGACCATTTTCCTTTCTGCCAAGTGTCAGTAATTTGTCAAAAACAATCTCAAAGCAACAAAATTGGCTTTCAAAGTGATCCTATGATGAAAAGTAATTGGAATATCCTTGTAAACATGGTGTAAATCGGCAATATAAACTAAATCTATACAAAACATTCACTATTCGTCTTCAATTTAAGGACCATCGTTATATTAAAGTATGTACTTTGCATATAATTTGACTTAGTTATAGTTTACAAAGTTGAGGTTGAGAGACAATGAGACAATTTTGAGTTTGATTTTATTGAAACGTTGCTTAAATTGTAGTTCCTTTTACCTATTCAAACAGATAACAGCTTAGCTTACTTTAATACTAATCGAGTAGTTGCTGATGATCTAGACAGACAGATAAACTAAATCCTGCTAAATGGAGTCCTTAAAATTTGCTTACACATCAATCACACAATCATATATAGTTCCTAGACTCTAAGTATAATAGTTTAACTTCAATCAAAAAATTATACTATTACACATTTTGTCATTGAGTGAATTATAACTATTCCATTTCATCAAGAAAATGAAAATGTAACATATTTAATTACCTTCGCAATTTTGTATGCCAATCAAACTTGAGCAACTATTACAAACTAAACTTTTGGGATAACTATTTTTGGCCAACTCGTCGTCAACATTGCCGGTTTAAGGCCAACTAAACAATCATGCAGCACGCACACATATCTACATACATACGTACATACATATATAGCCAGGTATACAATAACTTCAATTATGAATATTTAAGGTTGTTTCGAAATGAAAGTGTAAGGTGAAGAGTGAAAGAGTTGAAAGGGCTTAACCGCGTACTAAATTTGTACTGAGGACAAAGTTTTGTACATTTTTGGTTTCCTTTTTTTTTTCTTTGGTTTCTCTATTTTTGTTAACTCTTTTCTTTTGCTTTTTGGCTAGGAAATGAGGCCACAAAAACTTTGACTGCGAAGGCAAAGTCGAGGACAGGTGGCTAGGTCAGAACACCCGCTGTTTTGTTGACTTTGATCTTGGTGTTGGGGCCCCATAAATGAGCCACTTTGCCTTTGTTTGCGATATTCAAATGCAATTAATTTAGTTGGTGAGCAAATAAGAACTTAAATTAAAGGAACATCAGCTTCAAAATGTGGAAATGTATGGAAATAAATTAGTTTTCTGCTTCGTTTAATAAGCATAATAATAACTGAAACACCATGCTGCCTCTTCCATTGGTCACTGCTAATTAATAATTAAATTAAATTTCCGCCAAGACCCATAACAATATTAATTGCTTTACCGAAATCTCCGACTTAAGGGACCCGGTACCCCCTTCCCCCCAATGCCTAACGTAAAATACGTTAAAGCCAACGAAAAACGAAAAACTAAACGACAAAATCAACCCGTCGATGCGCATCAAAGCAACATATCCGCTTCCAGGAGCCCGAAAGTGTTGCCTTGTTGTTTCCGGTGCCAGAATCAAGTGGAGAAAGTGAAAGAGAGAGAGAGAGAGTGAAAACAGAAAACCAATTGCACATTCAACGCACACAAGTCAAAAAGAAGATTTGAAGCAGGAATATATATATATGAATATATCTGCAGGAGCGTAGCTTAAACAAATTTTTATCCCCTTTGGCTTTATTGCTGGACTTTGCATTGATAAATTGCCTGTTTTTAGTTTACAGTCGTAAAAATCATTTCTTATATTTGCAGAATTTAATGTGGGAAAGTCCTTTCGAAACTTATTCAAAGTAAAGTTGGATTACGAATGCGTTTTTAAGCTTGTGTTGCTGTCTTCAAGAACTTAACCAAATATGTATATAAATTTTAAATCTTTTTAAAATATTGCTTTAAAAATTTGAATGTTTGTTAACAAATAGTTTTAAACTTTGTCCCAAACACACACACACACACACACAATAGAGTATTCCCAAACGTCTGTTGGTTAAGGATATGAAACCATTTCTGTAAAGTTTGACATAATTTGAGATAATCCGTTGGGGTACACTGAGCTTAGAGAATACAATGAAATGAAATGTTTTTGCCATTTCTAGGGAACTGCCCACCTGACTACGCCCATGTTTGCTGCTTGTGTTGTGTTTTTTTTTTTTGTGTGGGTGTGCAACAAGATTGAATTGAGCGATAATAAAAACATAGCATTGGCAATGCCTCAATGAAATATCATTCACTCCAACTCCGTTAACTTTACTTACTTCACTTCAGTTACCCCCTCCCCCCCCCAACGTACATCATTCTGTCGCTGTAAGACAACTTCCGGCGACAGCATTTTGGCGCCATGTCATATTGACAGCCTCCCAATCTTATTAATATTAAAGCAATGCGAAACTGTCAGGTTTTGTTTGTCGTATGTTAGTATCCTCTCCCAATGGCCAAATAAAATGCTTTAGTGTTTGTCCTATTCACGATATGAAGTTTGCCGCTGGAGCTGAAGCTGGAACTGGAACTGGCGTGGTAAACATCCGGTAGCCATTATTGTGTGCAAAGAAAAAAAAAAAAGCACAAGAACAAATAAAAAGGGAGACCTTCTAGACTAAAATTGTATTGCAATAAAATGATTTATTTGCCCATATTTCCGCTAACAAACACTGTCGAAAATCTGAGCGCAAATAAATAGAAGAAAGGAAAACATAAAAAAAACACGAAATACAAAAGAGAGGAAAATGAAAATGCGAGTTGGGCCAAAGTGACATGCTAGTTAGATATTTCAAGGCTGACAGTGTGATTTTTATTGTCAAGGACTTGCCCAAGCTCGCCAGAATTTCTCATAAAATTGTTATAACTCCATTTCTTTCCAAAAAAAAAAGGAAGGAAAACAACGAAGAGGCAGCATGCGAGTGGCACGATAAGAGTACTTGACCATAGCAACAGATTTCCTATAACCCCATATTTCCATTCCCTATACTAGCCATCATCTGTCTGTCCATCACACGTTGTCGTCATTTTATTGCAGCCGCAACTTTTATTAAACGTCCCAAAAAATAAGAAAAAAAAAAACCCAACATTTTTGCTGCTCCGAAAAAAGAAAAAATAAAAAAAATGCGACAACCTTATCTGCAAATGTCGTTTGCCTTCTCCTTGCCAGCTTCTTTTGCCCCTAAATGTGACGTATTTTCTATGTGTGTGTGTGTGTATAAGTTGGGTGGCAAAAAGAAAAGGATTTTATTTTGTCAGCCTGTCCTTAATGGTCTTAAAATAACTTGCCCATGAATGCTATTATCGAGTTTATCAAAGGCAATGGCAAGCCATTGACATAGATAAATTTAATTTACCTTATTTTTATTCTGATTTTCAAAACGAATTTCTTACAAATAGCTTATCAAAAGGAGAAAATTGAGTTACGTCAATGCTTTTGCGATGAATTCATTGGGTGGAAAGAGACACGATGGCGTATGCGTAACATTCATCACGTATACCAAACGGATACATATACATTTATACATATTTGTATATATTCAAGTATTGTGTAGTTTATAAACGAAAATACCTTTACTTCATGAATATTGTTAACATTTTATGCAAGTTTTTCCAGCATTTATGTTACACTTAAACGACTCCTCAGTTGACTAGGTCATAAACTCTGTTTACCTAACTCTAAGACATGGGTTTACTAGGCACTATAAATATCCCATAATCTGCTTGTAATATCACTTTTGTAAATTATTTAATGCCACTTGACATGTTACAATAAGAAGCTTATTGTTCTCGATAAGTAAACAATCCGATTACTAATATATGCATTCATTTAAACAATGAATAAATAATTTACATACATTTTACAATGTATTTCGATTGCAAAATCAATGAAATTTCTAATTCTGTTATATAAATTAACCCCTTTCATTTTAAGTGCAATTAAGTCAATCTTGAGAGCGCAATTTAATAAGTATGACACAACCTTGGCTTGTCAATCATTTTCATCAATATTATGTCAATAAAACGCAACGCCCACTCGACTTATAGCCAACTTGACGATCCAATTATAGCAAATGGCAACAACGACAGGACACAACAATGGCCAAGAGCCGAAGTCGGCCTAAGCCATAAAAATGGTCGTAAAAGAAAATCATTTAATCAATTTGTTGCTACGCATTAAAATCAAGAGGACCAAAAATTCAATTTCTTCCCCGTTACCCTCGCTTCTCCTTCTTATTTACCATAATTAATAGACAAACAAATGGAAAAAATAAAGAAAAAACGTAAATGTAAAGGTAACCTAATGGTATTTTAATTACAATTCGAAATGTCAATGCCCATCCATTAACGTTATCCTTCAAAAAACAAAAAAAAAAAAAAGGGTTTCAATTTAGACGTTATTGTTGTTGTCCTCGTTATAAATGCCTGGACTATAAATTATCGGAGCAATAGTGTCCATCATGTTGAAATGCTTGAATTTTTCATTGCATGCATTTTATTTTCATGGCCAGCCATTAAAATTGACAGGCAGACAAACATATACATATACATACATACATACATGCAATGTGTTGATATGGGTAAGCCAGATATGACATATCTACATATATATGTATATGTATATGTATATATATATTCGAACACGAGTAGCACTGCCCCAAAGGGTTAACCAAAAAAATAAATGAAAGCAAAGCCCGAAAAATTTTTTTGTACTTGTCTCAATTTTTGCAATCTGAGAATGAGTTTTTTTCTGTGTTTTTTTTTTTTTTTTTTTTGGGGTTCTTCTTTTGGTTTTTTGTTTTTTGACATCAATGTTGTTTGGTTTTTTGCCCCGCCTAAAAGCATGTTGCATAATTTACGTTCTGCGAAATGCCAACTGGGTAGCTGATTTTGCTTTATACTGGTACTTTCGAGCCTGAGTCCTGAGTGCTGAAATGTATGCTATAGTATACGCCCACCAAGAGGAAAAAATATATAAAACCACATTAAAAAATATGTGTGAGTTGTTTGTTCGTTTGCTTGTTTGAGTTTGAGTTTGTGATTTGGTTTGGCACTGCAACATCTGCCACATTCACTACTGTCACTGTTCTTGTTGCTTATCCAACCAACAAGAAAGCCAAAAAGTGGCGGTGGCATCATTTAGTCTCAAACAAACCGTGTGACCGGTTAATGTCAGCAAGCATTACAAATTTATGACCCCAAACGGTCTCTTGTGTTGCTTAGTATATGAGAGGAAAAAGAATTCAGTTGAAAGACCATTTCGCACTGTCATGAGAGAAGATTGGCAAAATAAATTTATCCAGCTCAAAACAAAACAAAAAAAAAATAACCATTTAATTATAAAGATAATCTGTTTTTCTTTTTTAAACTCATAGTGTTATAGAAAAAAAAGGAAACTATTTGACCTCCTATCAATGGGCCACATTAAGCTTCTTCTCTACTCCATTCTTTGTCTTCATCATTGTCATCTGTAAAATTGAAACATTGAATTTATGCGCGTTAAACTTTGTAATTAATTACATTCGCATAATAAATGAACTTAAATATGAAAATGAAGTGCAAACATAGCCCAGTCGAGGCACCCTAAAAGCAAACACTGCCACATCATGGAATGGGATGAGGGATGAAAGGTAAAGCACATTGGACCCAGGAAGCGTGCCAACATTCTTGCCAGCAAAATTTGGGACAACATTTTCTGGTCCGGCATCATCAAATGCGTATATGTGCATAAACTAAATGGAAGGCATTTTGGGTGTGCCCCTTACACAAAAATTAATTTACACAAAATCAATTTTAATTTACAGAATACAATAAAATAGTATGTAAAAGCACAACCACAAAAAAAAAAAAGAAAAAATTGCAATATCCTGTGTACGGAAGAGTGAACATTAGACGCTTTGATTGCATTAATTTCGTGTCATTGTGGTTGATGGAATAAAATCAACTGCTTATTGGCTTAAATGTTATGCTAAATCATGCCATGATATTGGCCTTTAAAACGCAAATAATTAAAGCTGACAAATATAGTTAGGCAATTATAGAGTACAGTGAGTAGCAAATGAATATGGATAGTAGTTTAGATTACCTAGTTTAGTAGTTGCTTATTTAGTTATTTTCTGATCTGCTTTTGCTTTTACTATTAAGTAGAACTATTCAAGTGTACTCTACTGTAGCTGTTTTGGAACTTTTGATGCGCTGTTCTCTAGCATGAGACATGCAATTTGGTGGCTGTATATGTACTATACTTAAGTGTAATTGTGTGAGTGTCATGGTATTATGTACGCCAACAAATAATAGAATTTGTCTAGTTTTTGGGGCCATGACAGGTGACGGGATATAGGGGCATAAGCGCAGGATAATATGTGCACGACGAGAAGTGAACACGTCGCCTGTGTATGGGCCTTAACTATTCAAGCCTCTGTGGCTGTTGGTGCGGCTTTAGCTTCTGCTTTTCTCACGTTACTTGTATCATCATCAATCAAGCCGCACAGATCTGATATGCATGTTCTAGATGTGTGTGTGTGTGTGTGAGTAGAGGATGTAATATGTGTAACATGGGGCATTTGGAAACGATGCTTTTGGGGCTTTAGCTAAAATTTGTAAGCACAAATCAAAGGCAAATCCTTTGGGGCATTTAAATCTAAATATTCTACATATTTGATCTACATAAACTCAAACTTGTCAATTACGTCTTGTGTCTATACGTTTCAGTTGCCAGAGATTTCTATATATAATTATACCAATTTCGAACTTAGGTATTACTTTTCGGCTAGTCTTTTTCAAAATTTCAACTCCACCATGAGGATATGAAAGAGAAAAAGGAAAGAGCCTGAGGTTGTCTATGCAAATTTCAAACTGAAAGCTGTCTTTGAGCCAGTCACGTGGTAATTGAATCATGCTGCGAGTTGTAACCGAGTTGTAATGCGTCGCTCTTCTGAGCCTCAAAGCAGCCCCAGGCTAACCATTAGAAAAGTGCACAAGTTTTCAGGGTTTGGTGAGCGGCTGTGGGCGTGTGGGTAATGTTTGACAAACAACATTTCAATGCTTTCAACGCACAGGCAAACTAACAAACAAACAAATATCATTACAGCAACTTACATATGCAAACGGCAATGGCAGGCTGACAAGTAGAAAATATATATATATACATATATAGATATGTATATAGTCGTATGTATGCACACTCGAAAGGATATGAAAGGCAGCAGGAGCTGCTGATGTTGATGCTGCTGCTTCTGCTGCTTCTGCTGCTCCGACGACAGCGCACATACATAAAAGATGAAGAAAAATTGCATATAAATACAAGAAAAAGAAAAAAATTCAGCAAAGGAGTCTTGTGAGGGTTGCGATAGGGGTGAGATAGCTGCTTTCCGTTTTGATTGAACTTGTCGTGGCGTATACGTAATATATGTATGTTTGCCCTTATATATGTATGTATATCTATATCTGCATATATGAATATATGTACATATACATACATACATATATCATATTTTCAGTCTTCATACATCTGCATTGAATACCATATATGTATATATACTTATGACTACATAGTACATATACACAAAAAAAACATGTCTGTCGGGTACATTTTCACGTTGGTAGCAACAACAATAACTGTGAAATAACATTAAGCACAAAAGGATGAAAAGCACGTAATGTTAGCGTGTTGGAGTGGGTGGTAGGGGGAGTTGGGGGAAGTGCATTTGTTAGGTGACAAGCGGTAACCAACTTATAAAAGCCAACAGTAGCAACATTAAAAACATATTCAAACAAACTACAATAAAATGTACTTAACCCAATGAGATGCAATAAATGTTTAAGTAGTTTCAAAAATAAAGTAAATTTCCCTTGTTTGAAATAACAAAAAGATTTTTAAAATCTGCAGTAATATTTTGCAATAAGTTGTCATTGTAAAACTGAGAACTTGAATTTACTATATGAATTAAAACTTCTCTATATATATTCAGGCTTTCTATATGGTTTAATTAGAGTACTAAAAGATTGTTTTAGGTAATTCTCTTACTTAAAAATTATGAATATTTTAAAGCTAAAATTTCTAATTGAACATTTTAAAGTATTCATTGAATTGTAATACATTGAGATTGGTATTACATTGATCTCAAACTTACTCATATATATGTAACGCGACCGCCTCTCGATACACTCACAAGTAAACAACAATATGAGAATCTTAATATCCGGAGGATTTAAGTTAGTTCAGGTATTTCATGCTTAACTATAAAATTTCCAATCATTGGAAATCCCCTTTACTCAAAGTTGGGTTAAGGAGCTTATCAATTTTTCCATTCCACTTGTCTATTCAAATGTTATGGCAGTTTGCTACTATTTGGCCAACAGCAGAAGCAGCATCTGCTGCTTCCATCAGTTGTATTGACAATGCGTAAACTTTGAACTGTATGGTGTACAGACGCCGGAGACCGATGATGGGAGATGAGAATGCTGAAATGTGGGCAGGTTATGGGCCCTGTGGGTTGGCGGCAAGTGCATTTATGCGGTAATCTTTGCATGCACAATGAGCCCTACATGGTGTCGGGCATACGGATGCCCACTATGGGTCTTAGTGCCACCATGTATGTGGATATGTATGTAGTTATCTGCCAGTCGCAGTGCCTCAATTCAAATAAACGAAGAGCAAAAATGGCCAAGGGCAGTAACAAGTGTACGCAGTGGGTTTGCACTGCAATTAAAAGACCGCCCAGGCACAAATGTATGCAATTTGCATGTCATTGGATTACAGTTGAAATCACGCATCAACCTAATGGTTGTAAATGGACCTAGGATTAGAATGTAGCATATCCTTCGTACATAAAGCAGAAAGACCCATTAGGCCTTTATGGAGGATATACCTATATAATTATTTATGAAATGTCAAGGTATGAACTACATTTAGAATAAAGTTTTGATCAACCTTTTGACCCTCCCTTCACCTATCGGTTACAAGTATTTTTATAAATACTTGAGTACACATAGTTGAAAGCCCATGTTCATATTCATAAACGACCTTTTTCCTATACCCCTAGCACCAAAAGGGGTATATAGGGTTTGTTAAAACACATATTTGTCTTTGATGATGTTGAAGATGATTTACGATTTGTCACTTACTATTAAATTAAGTTGTCAGATAAAGATAGAACTTAATCTCATAATAATATAATATTAAATCAACAAGTCCATTGATATTTGCCAAACTTAATGTACAGGGTATGTCCAAGTCCAAGTGATAAGTTGAAAACATTTTCTTTCCTTGGACTGAGTAGAATTATTAATGAAAACATATGTTTCCCTTTGTTTTTCGCAGCAAAAAATAAAAAAAAGAAGAAAATAAATAAAAGAACAATAAAATGGAACGAAAAAATAAAATCAATATCAACCTCGCTGCCATCTGCAGGCAACCAGAATTTTATTTACCCTATTTATTATTAAGGCACAGGCACAACAGCACAGTGGTGAGAGGAGACGTGGGCAGGGCAAAAGAGAGGCAGACAAGGCAACTGCATTGTATAATTTGTAGTTAAGCAAGTTAAGTAAATCAGTTGATGAGTCGTCGTGAACACGAAGAGCGTCAAATATTTATAAGTAACCTCAGCAGGCTGGAAGGAAGTCTAGTGGCTTTGTCAATTATGGGAATTATGAGCAGTAAATGCGTCAGAGTTGGAGAATGGGAACTTCTCCTTCATACACTTTGCCGCCTGGGTGGGTGCGGGAATTGCGTCAGCAGTTAATTTTTATGTATTTTTAAAACGTTTGCGGCCTCGTAGCCTCTGACTTACATACATATCAACTGCCATAAGCGTCAAGAAAGATAAAAATCAACAGCAGGTCCTTAATACACTCGATTATTATGCTGATGATGATGATGATGATGTTGGGGATGAGTTGGATGATGGTTGAAACTTATGCACTTGTCTGAAGAGGTGCCAAAAAAAAAAAAAAAAAGAAACAAGATACAATAAAAATATATGTATGTATGTACAGCGTACAAATTGTTGTGTTATCAGCGTTAAAAATGAGTAGAACAAAGCTCATTGCAGCGAGAGTCAAAGTGTGTCTCGGATACTGAGATGGGGGCGACAAGATATAAGATATAAGAAAACTTGTTGTTTTGCAAACGTTGCATACAAAAAACTTTGAAGAAAAGTGCCACGGATATACATACATATATATATATACACATTATGTACATGTACATATATATATGGTATATACACTCTTAAGAGATAGCACATTATGTTGTTGCCCTGTTGTTTCTTCATTTCATTTTTCTCGCCGGAAGAGTGTTGGCATCTTTGCCTTGTCTACACAATTGTTGCATTAAATAAATGTTTTGTATTTTAAGCGTTCACACATATACAAATACATAACCATATACATATATGCATATACATATTCTACATATACATGTATATACTATACCAAGGCACAGGAAAGCCAGCCTTAAGGGCTCAGATGTTGATAGATTTGCATGTATGTATATATGTTTATATAGAAGTATTATATGTTTGTCGGGGAAACGAGTGAGCTTAGAGAGACTTTGCTAAAGGCATGTTTGCGGTATGTACATTGCATTTTAATGAGTTGTTCTTTTTGCTTTCATTGTTCTGCAGTAATTATTTCTATCCCTGACTTGTAATCAGTAAAAAGAATGGTAGATTGCTTAGCGAAACTTAGCCAAGATTCTACCAAAAACTGATGTAAAATACACAAAACTATGTTATGGCCTAAAGCCAAGAAAACTGTCTAAGAAAACGATACAATAAAAGACTATAAAAATAATATGCATTTAGATATGATGGAAGAACTGTTTGTCTTTCTATTTCTATTTACATCTTTAATATAAGAACTAAGCAAATAAGCAATCAAAATTTTCAGCTTTAGACAAAAGTTGGAGCAACCTTTAAAAGTAATTAATACTCCAAGATGTTGCTATTGAAAGTAATTGCCTTTCAATGAAAATAATTAACGAAAATATAAAAAATTAAATATTGAAATATTTTTTTGTATGCTTGATATGCATACTTCTTTCTTTATACTTTCTTTATTTGCTTCTATATAATAAGCTTTAGGTAATGTGGATTTCTCTTATATTTATCATAATAATTTCTTGTATGACATAAAAATTATACATACTTATTTTCTTTCGCGTGCCCATTTCTCTGATTACATTGTAAACAATTTATCATTTGCTGTTCCATTTATGCCAATCATTTAATCGACTTGCAAAAGACAATTGCCACACGCATTTATTGCACATACACAAACGGACAGATATATATGCACTTGTATATAGGCAGGCTTTGATCGGATATTATATTGTAATACAATTTGTGTTTACATTTTGTAAAATTGAGCATCGCCCACCATATTATTTCTATTATTGATTCGATTTCGCATCACCAAAGTCCTGTCCAACAGACAGTACTGCAATTGTTTATAGTAACAAATGAATTTCATTTCACATGCAACGCATGCCACACTACACAATGCAACGACGTATGTGCTGTACCTCATGTCAACTGTAAACAATTTCTGCAACATTTCTGTTGAACTGTGAGATGATATTTGGTTAATTGAAATATTATTAAAGGCATTGTCAGTTGGCATTAATGCAGATGGCACCTGCCAGCAATAGGGAAAACATAAATATGGGTTAAATTAATTGCAAAATGCAAACGTTACGCATACGCCCCGCTGTGCAGAGTAAATACTTATCATTTTGCACGTAAAATTTTCATTGTTGGTTTTCATAAATTGTAAAATAATGTAATCATAATAAGCATAAAGTGAAGAATAAATTTAATATTGTTTTCTTAGGAATATGAAAAAACCATTTCTTCATTTGATTCCAAGAAATTCATTGGCATTTATAAATTGGGAAGTTAAACAAAAATTGGCGGGGTGAAAATAACAATTAGTTTAATGAATTATTGTATCATATTTTTAATAATAAATATGTCCTTATTTTTCTTTGCTTAACTTCATATTGTTAAGGTAAAAAATGTTTAAAATTGTTGAGTATTTAGTCAATTGGCATGTGAATTGTTATTTAAATATTATCATACAGTTATTGAATAAAATTGTATGAGTGCATTTTTCAGTTTATTTTGCTGATTTTGCTAACCAATTGAGTGTTTTCTCTAAAAATGTTGCTCTTAAATACAATAAATATTATCTATATATGTATATGTATGTACATGTGTATACACGATGTCCGTTTTGCAATGCTGCAAGTCCTATATATATTATATTTTACATATTTAGTATACATGTTTCATTTTTGCATCTCGCTGATGCGGCATTTTTTGATATTAATATAAATTCAGATGCCGACGGCATGCCGCAGCACCTGCACCATGGCTGGAATGTTATTGTTGTATGTACCTGAAACCTGCCCCATCTCTGCTTCACTCTCTCTTCTCTCTTTCTCCGGTCTTTTAGTAGAACAAAATTGTATTTTCAATTTTCAACACTTTTAATAGCCAATTAATTAAACTGGCAAACAACAGCCAAAAAAAAATATATATGTATATATATAGAAGTGTATATGTAGTTATGGTTTATATGTACATATATATACATATATATAGGCGCCTATATTTATATATAATTTTTCCAGTGCCGTCAGCGATTTGAAATGCGACGGCATATCGCCAGCTGGAGCAAACATTTTTATAATTGCTAGCCGAAAAGAGGTTTTTATTATTTCTACTGTAGTATATGGTATAACGGTAGCAGCTGCCCATTGCCACATGCCACATGCTACTCCCATAAATCATTCAGTCATTGATATATAGTATGGCAGAAGGCCATACTAGCAATGTTTCAACAAGATATATCTCAAATGCTAAATGCTTTCATCATAATTTATGCTTTTAACCAATGTCAATTATGATTTTTTAAATAAGTCAATGACGGACAGATTGTTAATGATGAATGGCAGGCTTAGCCGGATTGGTACACAAACAGGACAACAAAGTCAATTAACAAAATTACTATTTATGAGATTTATACGACACACACACACATACATACAATCTAATTCACACACTGTTGACCCCAGGAGATTAGTGGTAATTTGCAGTTTATCCTTAGCCCATGGCAACAGGAAGGAAGGCACACAGAGGCCATGGCAAGTGTTTTCAAAGTTTTGTATTTATTTCTACGCATGAATTATTTATACGACAAAAGCCGCAGCCAGAGCTTGTATATGGGTGCCATAAAGCGAGGGTCCCCTGTTGGAGTTTCTGGTTTTTGTCTAATGTGTGTGTCAAGACAAAGTTCGAGGTGTTGAAATATTTTTAGTGCCATCGTAAGTATTCAAAGTTCTCTCAACATATGTTTAGTCAGTTGTTCATCTTTATTGTCAATACTTCTAAAATTTCTCATGTGTGTGTGTGTGTGCCAGAAACTTTGAGTTAGTGTGTGCGTGTATTTTGTTGTCTTCTCTTTTAATTTTAATGAACTAACTTGTAAACAACCTGACTCTTTGACAGTGGTTTAGAGTACAAAGATCTTTGATTATAATTCATGAAAATTACTTAAGGTAAGAGATTTGAGATATATTATCGTATAAAGCTCACCAGAAAGCATTATTTTTGATTTAATATTTGCATTTTAGCTAAAAGTAAAAAGTATAATATAAAAGCGAAAGAAAACTGCCTGTGGCTTGCCTAAGCCCTAAAAATTAAGCATCAATTTAAAGGAAATTTTGTTAATTGACTAAAATTTATCTGTGTACTAAAACATCAGATTTTTTTTCTGTTTTAAGCCTAATTTATGTTTATATATATTGAAAGAGAAACCCCGCTGATTGCAACCATTATACAGTGGAACTTTCCTATTGCAAACTTCTATATCTGTATATAGGATATTAAAGTTCTGCCATTATACAGTAGAATTTTACTATTGTAAATTAAATGGAATTTAAAGACACAGCTTTCTCATTAAATTTTTGGTGTATGTATCATAATTTCTTTTTAATAAAGTTTCTTTAGTGCGAATTCATTATAAAATGGTTCGACTGTATATGGAAAAAAAAAATTAAATCTGAATATATACTTTGAAATGATATACTCAACTATGGTTCAAGTCAAAACGTTTTCGCATTAATAAAACTTTTTAGTTTTAGCTTAAACTTTAATTATGAGAAATTTAAACAACTTTTTGGATTTCATGAACTTTAAAATTCTTTAAATTTTAATTAGATCATTAATAACTGGAACTTTTTTGTTATCATTGACAATCCCCACATATTAGCTTAAACAATTAGTTCAAAAATACTTTATCTATAGCAATAACCATATTCAATAAGGAGTTGCAGGTCCAATTCCAATTTTAAATGGATCCGAATATCCTATTTAAATTAATCAAACTAAATGTTAAGTATCTATCATGGTATACAACGTAAATGTATTTGACTTGTAATCGGTTTCTTTTGTTTTTTTTTTTGCTTTTTTTGTGAAACTTTTTGACTGTGTGTGTGTGAAGTAAACGGCTCATTCAACGACAAAACACACAACATACTCATAATATATGCAATCAAAATGTATATTGGAGGACAACAAGTGGCTGACAAAGGCACAAGGGTCTAACAGAATTATATTCAGTGTGAGTATATACATACATATATATATATGGACAAATGGGTAAACATTTGAAAGGGCAGCAATTCCATTTCACCGGCAGAAACAAAGAAAAAGGGATTTAACGTGACTTGAAATGCGCACAACCTCTCGCAACGGTCATCAATTTGACAAAGGCAATAAAACTTGTTGTTTTTGTTTGGTTTTTCTTCGTATTTCCTTTTTTTTTTTTTTGCTTTGGTTGAAGGGCGTGGCTATGAACCAAATGGCTTTAGGGCGTCACAAAAGAGCCAACAATTAAAGCGGAAAGCTCATGTGCAACGCCACAAGATGAAAGCAGAGAATTAGACTTTATAGCTCACTGATTCGGCCGGCATTTGTGAGTGACAGACAGACAGACAGACAGAGAGTGAGGCAGTGAGACAGACAGACACAAAGATAAACGGAAATTGGCGACAGGTGGTTCAGAAGGCAATTTAATAATACTTCAGTTAGATTCTATACACGTTGACAATTGAGCGACAGCTGCAACAATCAATGAATGCACAATTTCGGGAAATGGAAAATGAAAATGGAAAATTGCTTTATTCCATAGATGTTGGGGGGGGGCATAGAAAGCGTGCTATAAACGAATATTAAATGTTTAAAAAAAAAATATATATATTTTTAAGATCATATTGGAATATATATTTATATAGGTTTACTTACACACTGAGGTTTGCCTCGTGTCCAGTCCATGGGGTTCTTGATGGCGATGTCACTACGTGCTCGCCGAATCGCCAATGGGCGAGGCTATATTACTATTGCTTTCCGATGTGGATAGGGGACGACAAATGCCAAGTCGCGTTTTACCCGGTGGCATGGCTTTTAGTATGGCCACTGCCTCGTCCAAATCGAGACCTTGCAATGTGTGCTCACCAACGCTGATAAGACGATCACCCGGATAGATTTCGTTGGTTGCCTCTGCAGCACCACCGCGTATCAGGCCACGTATCACAATTACACTGCCCTCAGCATCTAATGGATCCTGATAGTCGAGTATGGAGAAGCCAAAGCCCTGATCCGTCTTATCAATATCGACAGTTGTGACCTCACAGCTCCACAGCGCCAAACCGGATACATTCTCCAGCGATTTGGAACGCTGATGACTGCCTCCGGCCGCCGCTGCATCCGTCAGCGTTGCCGTACTTGATGTGTACAGCGAACTCTCCGACTGCGCCTTACTTAACAGATTCTGCAGACTCTGGTGTCCGCCCGGCAGCAGGCTACGCGTCTCAAAAGCCTCCGGATTCTGCGATGTATTTATAATGGACGGCGCTCGAGTACCTCGAGCACACACCAATTTCACACGCGCCGGCAACTCTTTGAGAATCTTGACCACCTCAATGTGGCGTAGTCCCTGCAGTTTGTGCTCGTTCACTTGGAGGAGCTCGTCTCCCGGTCGCAGAATGCCCTGCCTGCCCACTGGCCCATCCTCTAGTATCGAACGGATATAATGATGCGGACGCTTCTCAATACCACACTCTACGTCCACAGTGCCCTCCAGGCTGATTCCTAGACCTGAAAGTTTATTTATTTCGGCAACTAATATTTCACTTTCGGGAAACTCACTTTTCCAGGCCACACGCAATGATGCAGCGCTGGGACTTGCACCCTTTAGCTTTGTCGTGGGCTCCGGTTCATTGGTGGGCGTCCGACTTTGGCCTGGCTGCTGTTCCAGCTCTGGCTCAGTCTCGGGCTCTGGACACTGCTCGTCGGTGTCGTTGCCACTATCATCGGCCTGGCCATTTGTCAAAATTGCTGTCGATGCCATTGGTGCTGGAACTGTGACTGATCCTGAAAGCGCAGTTGGAGGCTGGGGCTGAGGCTGAGCTGACGGAGCTGGCGGTGCACTGTGGTCGCTGCGGTCCAGCACGTGCGACATATTCGAGTCCACGGTGTCCCGGGAGGGCAGGTCGGCAAACTCCAACGGCAGCTGACTACCGCCGCCTTCGGTGGCAATTGAGTCGGCGTCCACTGATTTGGGCGGCAGCCAGCTGAGCGTAGCTATCGAAGGTGACCCTGGCATCGAAAGCTGTGACTGGGCATCGCCATCGTTGTCGTTGCCACCGACGCCCGCGGTGGAGGGGCCAGCGCTGCCCTTCATCTCAGTGAGGGCCACCTGTAGATGCTCGAACTTGCGGCCACGTAGGAAGCGCTCCAGCGTCAGATGCACCTCGATATCCGTATTCCGCAACAGCTCCACGGCCTGATGATTTGTCACCCCACCCAGGCTACGCCCGTCAACAGCCACGATACGATCATTGATTTGAATTTGGCCGCTCATCTCAGCGGCGCTACCTTCGATGATACTTTTCACAAAAATGCCCGACAAATCCTCCTCCTCACACACATAGCCGGCCACCGTGATGCCCAGTCCATAGACATTTTTATGCAATTCCACCACATACGTCTCCGTTTCAGGGGAGTCTATGTACGAGGGCGAGGCGGACGCAGAGGCCGAGCGAGAGGGAGAGGCATCGTCGTCATCGTTGGCCAACTTTTTGCCGGCTATCACAGTCTCAATATGCTGCTGCAGTTCATTCTCCCCTGAGTCAGCAGTCCAATGTGGCTCCAAAGACAATTGCAGGGAAAGACGCGGCGGCGGCGATAGTATGGAAAATGGTACAATGTCCAAATCACGCGGACACTGGCGAAAACTGCAGCTGCCCTCCACCGAGTTGCTGCTAGCCAAATGAGGCGGTATGGGCGGCAGCGGCAGATCAGCCAGATCCGCCAGATCACCAAGCTGCAGCGTTCCGCTAACAGCCGATTCCAATGGTGGTGGTGGCACATTTGCCATTTGTTCATCATCTGTGGGTCCACCTCGTACCAGACCCACTAGACTTGTTACATCCATCGATGGCGCCGCCGCCACACCCGCTGCTGCCGATGCTGTGGCAAAGCTCGGATTTTGAAATAGATGACGCGACAGTTCTTCCGGGTCGGAGAGGAGCTTAGTTGGTATAATAGGCGCATGACTGGCCAGCGTTTGGTAATCGATGGCCGTCGGCTCCACGGGCCGTGCCACAATCAGACGCACCTGAGCTCCGGTCTGACGAAGAACTGTGGCCACTTGCTCCGAGCTAAAGCCACGTAGATTTACCTCACCAATCTGCAGCAGATGGTCACCCAGCTGTAGGCGACCATCACGTTCGCCTACGCCCCCGGGCGTTAAGGCTTTGATGACAACACCTGTACTACGACCGCCAACAAGGATGAACCCCAGGCCGTTTCCATCATTGATCAGATCGATAACCTCCACCTGAGACCATTCGGTGCTTAGGACCATATTGTTGTAATTGCTGATGTGGCAGTTGTTGGTGATGTTGTAATTGCTGGTATTGTTTTTGCTATTGTTGGTGTTATTGTTGTTGCTGCTTCTTTTGTTGATGTAGCATGTAGCATGACGCAAAGTCGCAAAATTTGCGTGTTTTTGGCCTTTTTATCCGGGTGGTGCTGTTTGGGGCAAAGTCTATGGTTCTTGTTGAAATTTATGATATTGCTGTTGTTGCTGTTGCTGTTGTTGCTGCTGCTACTGCTGCTGCTGCTGCTGCTGTTACGTCAAATGTGACAATGATGAGAATTGATGTTACTACTGCTGCTGTTGCTGTTGCCGTTAGTGTTGTTGCTGTTCGCATTATATTTATTGCGTTTAGAGTTATTCACCGCATTCAAATGATGATTATGGCCTGGGACTGGCACGGGAACTGACACGGGATCCGCTCCTGGCACTGCCAACGCCAGCCACATTATTATCGACATCGACGGAGTTAACATCAATGACTACCACGACGATGGCCACCACAACAACACAGCGCACCTGCAATTATATCCAAAAACCACTTAGCCAGAGAGCATGCGGCGTATACGCAATGCGATTGCGGGTTAGCGAGGCCTGAGTTGGAGGTCGAGGAGTGTCGGTGTCGGTGACGGTGACGGCAATGGCGATTTGCGTGACGAGCGTGAAGTGAGTGTTTTCTTTATTTCTCATAACCTGATAAATGATATCTAAACTTTACTAACAAACTGGCAAACTACAAATGAAGTATTTACATTAAGTTAAATGAATATATATAAATTTCCCTAGAATAGATTACTCTAATTGCATATTGATAACATCTATCAAAAAATCCAATTATCTAAACAAACTAAAAGCATTTAATTGGTTTTAGATTAAAACAAAAAAAAAGTCCTTTCCCAGAATAAACAATTATATAGAGAGAAGTGTATCTGTCATCGATTTAAGTTGTTTTTCAAATTTCTGTTTATATTTTCTACAATATACATGCTATCCATCTCTGATTCACTTTAAAAAGTTTAAAAGAGTACTTGCGATTCGGCAATCAGTGTGTTGCTCTGTTTTTTCTGTGTTTTAACCATTTTTTTGTGTGTGTTTGCGCTTTTTTTTAATGGCACCTTTTTTTGCACGATTTCGTAATTTACATGCATATACACGCACATGGGTGCACACACGACTTCATATATACATATGTATGTATGAGTGTGTAATACATATGAATATGGGAATAGCGTTTTTGCCTTGCTGCTCACGTGCCACGCATGTTTGGCACCCATTCCCAACCCATTTACTACCGATTCCTCAACCCAAGGCCTATCTCGCGGTACAACGTATCCTTTGGCAATTCTAATTGGAAAATGCCGTGCAAAGTGCTCGGAGTTGTGTGAGAAGTTTCAAATACTTTATGTTGCATACTTTCAGGCGTTGGATTTTTCTTTTTAGTGGAAAGAAACAAGAGATGGAAACTTAAACTTCAATATTTTTTATACATCTCGAAACGTTATATAATGTGAATTTTGGCTTATAAGATTCCACTATATATTGACTAGAGAAATCTTCAAAACCGAGTATTTCAAACTATTTATTGAAAATGGAAAAGAATTCTGCAAGTGGACATAACTTTAAGGACACCTTTGTCAAAGGGACACCGACCCAAATTCCAATTCAAATAACTAACAAATTTGTTGAAAATCATCTGTGCCCATCTGTGCTCACTCTGTGACAATGGCATCCAAGCCCTGTATCAAGTATCGGCAAAATGGGCCGTTGCCATGTCTTTGGTAACATGGTCGCCATTTTTGCTGTGGCTTGATGTGCCTTGCTGTGCCTTTGTGTCTGTGGCTACGTCTGTCAGTGACTGCAGCTGTCAATTAAACGCTGATTGACTTTACATTCTCTCTTTCTCTTTCCACACGGATTGGAGCACGATGCGTATGATTAACGGTCGCCAGCTTCGGCCTGATTGTCCTATTGCCGTTCCTTTTGCCAGTTGGTCATTTTGTTTGTGGACATACCCCTACAGTATATGTGCTTCATTTAACTTGGTTGCGGTCTGGCGAGAACGTTGAAACTTGGAATTGGGAATGGGGAATGGGTATAAGTTGAAATGGATGAGTTGGCGTCCCAGCCCATTACACAGAAAGTAGGCCAAGCGCGTTTGAAGTTTACATTGTGTGTATGAGAGTGTGCCTGTGTGTAAGTTTGTGTGCTATAGGGCTGCTATTTTTATATCCCTCAAGTTGTGGCCGGCCCCCTTTTCGTCTGTTCCTTCTATTATTTCTTCTGCTGATACTGGCTGTTCTAGTTTTCGTTTTCGTTTTCGTTTTACTGCCTCTAGCCACTGTTGCTTCTAACGCACTTCAAACTGCCGCGGCGTTGACCTACTGAGCATTATTAGCCGGCTCGTTCTTGGTTAGCTATGGCTATGCCTTAGCTTCCTTCTAGTGACGAAAATCGATACAATAGAGAAAAAGAAACACAACCAATAAAAAAAACGTTAACAAATCGAAATGTTTGTACCCTTTACAATTAAGGAGAAACAACAGGAATACTTAAAATACATTAAACTTCCTAAATAGTATAATTCAATGACTTATTTAAATAACAGAATCAAGAAAACTAAGCTATATATATGAAATAAATAAAAACCCTTAAGTCTTTATAAATATTACGTATACTACACGTTGTGCTTCATGTAAAATTATGAAAAGCTTAGCGAATCTAAATTAGGTTTTATAAAAGAAAATACTTTAGTTAATTAACCAACTCTCTCTCTCTCTCTGTATCTATTAATGATTTAGTAAAATAAAATACAATTTATAAATATTTATGACTTATTTCTATGTAACCACTCATCTTACTCTAGTGCTACTTTCAACAATTTAACTGAAAACCTTTTAACTAAAGTTGATGAAGCTAGCCTGAATGAACTTCATAATGTACAGTTCTTTTTTTTTTTTTTTTGTTCAGGCATAAATAAGTGGGGAAATAGCCGTGGCCGCAGCCTGGCATGTTCACTTTGTTTTTGAGGGCCTTTTTCCCTTTTTTGGTTGGTTTTTTTTTTGTTTTTTGGTGGACCCACGCCCAAGTCTAATAATGAATTTGACTTTCGACTGCCGCTAAAACCGCCTACTATAGTTGTTTTTGTTATTTCTGTTTGTTGTTCTTGGCTTTGCTTCCGCTTTCGACTGAGTAAGGTCTAGCCATCGCATTGGCTGTGGCTGTCGTGTTGTTGTTGTTGGCGTGTTGACTGCGCCTTTTGACCTACCTACAGGCGGCGGCGACAACGACGGCAGCTCTTAGCCAAATTGCAGCCAGAAAACCAAATAGAAAAAAAACCACACACACACACACACAGAGAAAAGAATATTGTAATTACTTAGTCGTCAACTCTGACGAAATTAACGCTTGCATACACACGTATGTTTATATGTATGTATGTATGTAGTACACAAAGGGCAAAAGAAATTCGATTCCTATTGATTTAACAAGCAAATGAAATGCTAAAGAACAAAGCACAGCTGCGACCACCCGCTAGGCTAGAGAGACTACAATCATCATCAGAATCCACGCATCGTGCCACAAAATCAAGTCGCTCAACTCGAACTGCTCCTTCTCGTGCCTCGCGTGTCTGCTGCATGTTTATTGGGGGTGCTATGAACTTTTAATTGGCATTTATTTAAAGACAACTTTAACTTTCACTTTTTTATCTTTATTTTTTTTTTGGTTGTATTCCGGCATAGAATTAGCCGGTTAGCGTTTTGGGAAATTTACCAGAACTGTAGCTGGTTGCTGGCTGCCAACCAATTGGCCAGCATTCTATCAGATTTGCTTAATTTTTTTCTTTCCTCAAATTTAACGTAATTTCACGCACTTCATAAACACATAGCTGGCAATTGGTTACGGAATTAGAGAACGGGGTGTTTACGGGCTACGGGTAACGGAACTCGTGAGTTTGCTCTGTTTTCTGCACGCACCCATTCACACACATATATAGAATTTGTGCCGTTTTTTTTCCTTTTCTTTTCTTTATTCTTTTCTTTTTTTTTTTTCTTTTTTTGCTTATTTTATTCTTTTCATTTATCAGTTTTACGCGCCCATTTTCCGGCTGAATAACACGCCCGCATGCCACAAAGCTTCTTGGCCAAATGAAGTGCCCGCTGGCCAGATTGCCTTTGCTCCGTTGTGCTCGCAGCTCGGCACGTGGCGTGTCGAGAGGGTGACGATGAGAGGACTCAAAATACAGTGGCTCTACACTCTCTCTCTCTCTCTCGCTCTTTCTCTAACTCTCCATGCTCGTGCGCAATAATTATCCCTCAACTCTGGACGCACTCCCACCATGTGCTTCACCATCGGGCCAATATTTACAAAATGAAACTGCCAGTTGGTATGTTACCGCCGTTTCGTGTTTTCATTCAACTATCAATTGGTGAGAGCGGGGAAAAAGCTTTTCTTTTCTCAAACCAACACAGAGACTCTGCTTAAAAAGCTTTCAAAAGGGATTTATTTGAATTTGTTAAATGTTTTTTAACGTAATAAGTAAATAATTTAATGGTTTTTATTAGATTTTAAATCGTTATAAGTTGGCTATTATTTAACTATTTTGAGATATGCTACAACCGGTTCATCCTTTAATTTTTAAATATTTTTGAATGTTAATGAAACTTTATTTAAATGCTAACGAAAACTAATACTAGGAATATTTAGAAAATTTTTAAATAACTGTTTCTAAGTTGACCAAATCGCATATTTTCCTAAGTTAACTGTTTGAAATCATGTCCACCCTAATTTGAAATTGGTAACAACAAGTGTACATTCCTTTACCTAATTTCATTGACTAGAGTCCGCAAGTGCTACTGAGGCAACCAACAAATCAACATGCGCCTGCTCTGTTGTCCTTGGCGACCCGTTACTAAATAAACACACTGCCACAACTGGACAGGTGGCTAAACTTGCCTATATTAGAAACTGTTCCTAGTGACCAGTTATTTGGTTGGCAATGACACCGCAAGGCAGCCAAAAATCAGTGTGTGTAAGAAATGAGCAAGTGTGAAATGTGATAAGTTAGCAACAATGCAAATAAATAATAAAAATGGAGAAAAAAAAAAACTAGAAATGGCAAAACTTCGTATATATTTATGTTATCGATGGCAACCAAGTTGCACCTGCCTCAACCAATTGTGAAAAATGTTTAGACTTTGCATCAGACCTTTACGTTTTTTCCTCCCCAATCGTTGCGTATATGCCCCCACATGATAGTGTTAAAGTGATACACATACATACATATGAATGGGGTATATTGGGGAGTGAGGAAACTTAGTAAACAATAATCTACGAGTCAGGACTCGCTATTGTCAAATTCAAAGTTTATACGTATATTTTCAAAGTTTCGACAGTTGTCGAAAAATACTAGTGAAAGGCACACACATATATTTTAATGAATTTCTTATTTCACTTTTTTTTTTTTTGAAAATAAGAAAAGTTTAACGAAATAGCTCAAGAAAAGAAACTTTTATTTTGCGTAATTACACAACACGAAAACAACAACAACAACAACAAGGACATAGAAACAGAATAACAACAATTGTACATAATATAATCGACACAAGTTTTTAGTGAAGTTACTTTTAATAAATGATGACAGAAGTGCCGGTTAATTCTGAAGAAGATTATTATGTGGACGAGTCCTTTGAAGAGGATTCACAGTCGGAGGTGGAGGAAGAACAAGAAATATATGATGAGGACGATTACGGCGAGGATGAAGTAAACCAAAAGCATCATCTAGAACTTGAGGAGGAGACTGATTCGCAGAGCGAAAGTGATGCAGAGGCTGAATTTATGCGCGGCAACGTAAGTGAAGGCAAAGATTTGCCCGAACTGACCATCAAAGAGTTTAGCCTCGATCCTAAAAACAATGTCATACCCAACCCACAGCCCCATGCTCGCCGTCAGCAATTGTTTAGCGGTCGCTCAAATACCGGTTTTAGTCAGAAACGTATGCTTAACTATCCCAATTCATCGTCCGAGGATGAAAGTCAAGTGGTGGTCACCAAGACTGTAGCGGAGGTGAATCGACTTGTTGGTGTAATCAAAATTAACGACGAGGATGAGGCTCTTTCAGTTCGTACTTTGAAACCAGGTAGTGCCCATAAGAAGTTAAAAGAGGAAGACACAGATGAGGACGAATTGGTGGAAGTGGAGGAAATTGAGGAAGAGGAAGAAGTCGAAAATGATAACGATGACGAAGATGCTGAATCAGTGGAGGAAGAAGAGCAACAGGATGCAGAAAGCGATGAAGATCAAAAGCCTGAATACGAAGAAAGTGGGGAAGAGGATCAAGATAAATACTCTGACGATGAAGAGGATCCAGTAGTCCAAATACAAAGGCCTCTGCCTCAAGAGGATACGGTGACTGTCGTTGATGCGAGTGATAATAGCAGTGACCATAGCGGACCAATTTGTAAAGTCCGTAATGCATTTGACACCATTTCCCTTTACTCGACTGGCAATGAGACAGATTTCACAGTAGTTGAAGATCCTTTGCCACACAGGCCATCTGGTATACCAATAAGTCGAAGATCAAATATTCCTACACGTTTGCGGACGGATGCAAAACCAGTGGAATCGGTACAACCTGTACAAAGTTTAGCACCACTAGAATCTGTGAAACTTGTGGAACCAGAGCCGCAACAAACAAATTTTGAAGAACCCATGATGCCTGAAATGCCTCCTCTGCCACAATTGGAGGACTTCCTTAATGATGGATCGATGAAACCGGATGCTGCAGCCGTCAAGTATCTGGAACAGAAAATGACCCAGATGTCCGAAATGATAATGAATTCATTTCGCATGAGTGGCGGCTCCGCTAAAAATCCGGCTCTTGAACAACTGGCCATGGCTACTGGAATGATGCAGGCACATACCACAAAGTTGGGCACGGCAGATGATTTTGAAAGTATTTCAACAATGGAGTCATCGATTCCGGTTAGCTCTCGCAGCTGTGGCGATAAGCGGGGAAGAGTTACAGCACATCTTTTGCGAAATTCCCAGGACAATCTAAGCACTATGCACACTTCAAAATTAATTCGACCCAAGTGTCGTTGTCCCTCAGACACCGGCAGCCTGGAAGAGATTGGGGAAATGCAGACGGAAATTGAACTGGATCCATTTCTTATGGATGAGTGCGGTCAAGGCGATGGTTTGATGCGGCATCACCCTCATCGACGTCGACAACAGAACGACCTCAGTAGTAACGTTTCCAGTGCGACACCTAGCAGCTGCAGTGTTAGACGTGGCGGTGGGGGAGCGACTACTGCTAGTAGCAGCGTACGTCCTCGCTCTTCCACAGATAAAGTCAAGTAAGATTTGTAAATGGTTAAGTTCTAACTAGCAACTAATCTTCTTCTTTATTTCATTTTAGCAAAAAAAATCTCAATCGAAAAAGTTTCAGTTTCTCCAATTACCAAGTGCGTGAGATTGAGCGACAAAATCATATTTTGCTAAAGAAAATGATGACCGTGAAGCCCACGGCCACAATCAAGGCCAGCACAAGCAGTATTAAATGTAACCCCAATGCGCCACCAAAACAAACGCCTCCGGTTGCTAGACTTTCCAGTGCTGCTGTTAATCGCAAGAAAAGTCAACGGCAAATTGATTTGGACAATGATGTGCTCAAGCGTAAACTGGAGGCTATTGGCTCCCGTCGGTCGCAGTTTAAATGATACCCATCATTTTCTTGTCGGTTCCAACTGTGTTCATATTATTAAGTTTAGTTCCAAAGCGAATTTACAAAATTAAAATTTATTCCAAGTTGAGAAGTGTAAAAATGAGGAAGAGAATTGTGTTAATTTGATCTAGGAAAATAGATTGGGGTCAGTTAAAAAAATACCCGATAATATATATAATAGTATAAGAAAAAATTGTTAAAATTTAACTATTAAATAATATAAATGCAATATTGAAAATGTAAAAGACTAGTCAATGATTTTCTCATATTGTAATCTCATTGATTTTATCGAGAAATGTTTCTCCTAATGCTTTAACCGCTTTAAAGGCAGCTTCTCCATTTTGTTCTTTAAAATTGGCTTCATTCTGCAATTTAATCTTTTCCCTCTGCTCCAAATCTCTATAGATTACCTGGCCAATCTGTTAATATGGAAATTATAAAAGTTCAGGTATTAAAATAAATTTTCTTTATCACTTACATAAACATCGATAGCGGCGTACATCAATTGATTCTCATCCAGCGGAATAACATGCCATTTACTCATACGAACTTTCTTACTTTTATCCATGGCCTTCTTGGCTATATAATTGGCGAGGCGTTCCAGACTCCAACGCCCACCAGTTTCACATATTTCATTGCACCAAATACCCAAATCAACACATTTTTCAATAAGAGGATCAGCGGACACCTCAGGAAAATCGCGCTGCAGTTTACGAAAATCGCTTTAAAATAGTGTAAAAGAAAAAATTTGAAAAAGAAAAGATTGAGAAAAGGTTTAACAACCTACTTCTTAATATTAACTCCATGTAATCGCACTTTGGAATGATTCAGAAGAGCAACCAGTGCAGCAGGTAGTTTTTTCAGTTTGGATAGCTGGTAAACGTAACAGCAACGTTCATCCACGCAAATCTGTATAACTGAAGATTTTCCTGGCCCCGTTTGAAAGGAAAATGGCCATTCCATATCGAATGCCATGGGCACAACATCCTCTGTAGTTTGCTTGTCCACCCATTGCCTGAAGAAAGGATATGATTAGCAAGATTCTTTTGAAGAATTCGCCACTTACATTACATCATCCGCCGAAGCGGCTATCTCATGGCTCTCTGTATAATATTTGATGGCCCCTTTATACTTGATATAAGGTAATTTCTCCGGCTTTTCCTTTTCCGGCGAAGGTGTGCCTTCTTCAGTCATTGATCGTGTGCTGCGTGTAAGTCGAGCACTCCGACGCTTGGGTGGGTTTTCACTATTCTGTTTCATTTGGCTATCCTGTAATAAGAAACGTTTGTCGTTGAATAACTAATTGTTATTGTTTTTGTTTAAAATAACTTTACCTCTGTAGGAGTGTCTTTGTTCTTGCGCTTAGTGATACCGTTTCGCAGCTTGGGCGTAGAGTCCTTTTCTACGTACTCGTTTTCTCGGTTCTAAAAATATTAAAATATTAAATTATATTCAATTAAACCAAAGTAAACTTACCTGAATTCCTGTGGGATTGTTTACATCTTTATTTTTATTCGTTAACTTTGGAGTTTTTTTGGGTACTGCAGGTTTCTGTGGATTGGGAAATTGCACAAATAACAGCAATCTTATTAAAATAAACAAATATTATATAAACAATAAATACCTCTGCTGAATAATTAGTAGAATTCGTTTTAATAGGCATTCTGATTAAATATTTGTCCATAGTTGTTGTCAACAATATGCCTTTCCCGCCAAAACTTAGTAGTGTGACGGCAGACTTTTTGGAAAAATACCGAAAATGAAAAAATACTAGCTTAGTAGCCGGTAAATTTTCCGCAAAGTGTGGTCACACTATCTTCATAGGCTACATTGTGTTTACTTATTATTGTTATTTTTAATTTTAAAAACTTAGCAACAAGACAATGTCTGCAAATGTTTCCATACACTATGTTTCGGAAAAGGTTTCTAAGGTGCGCTGGGTACCAGAGCAGCTGCAGCAAAGCGAACGCTTTATCACAGGCAGCTGGGACATGAACAATAATTTCTTGCGAATTTGGCGCCTGCAGCCGAATCGGTACGACAATCCGGATGTAAGTTTGGATCTCACGCCACGCTGCAATGACAAAGTGGCTATGCAGGACGACATCACTGGTCTAGAGTTTGTGGACAATAACACTTTGGCTGTTGGCTGTGCCGATGGTAATAAGAGATTTAAATACGTAATTACAGCATGTTACATATCTATGTTGTTTAAACTCCTGCCAGGTTCCCTTAGCCTATTGAATGTGCATCGTGCAGTAGAGGAAGATAAACTACAGGTTCAAGCGCGTAGTGAACGCCTACATTCTTTAAAGTGCAGTCAACAATCTGCACCTTGCACTGCAATTGCCGTCTATGGCAATGACATAGCGACTGTTGGTGAGGATGGAATCCTTAATGTGCTCAGTGCCAACAATTTGAAGCAAGTGAAGCGCTCCATCGATGCCGATAGTTTAGCTCTGTTTGCCGTTGCTTTTGTAAATCAGAATCAAATGGTCACATCCAATCGAATGGGAGTGATGCGTATTTTTGATACTCGCGTTGCTAACGAAGCACAACCATATATGGCATTTATGGCGGCCTGTAAAGATGAAAAGAGCTCCAATTTCGTATCCGCCTTAACCGTTCATCCCATGCAACAACACATTCTGGTCTGTGGCAGCGAAGAGGGAACAGTAACTGTATGGGATTTGCGGAATTTCGAATATCCCGCCTCCTACCTCACTGCCCACAACAGTCCCATCAATGATATACGTTTTCATAGTAAGGATCCCACTAAGCTGTTTACCGCGGCCGAGGCGGGTGAACTTTGGCTCTGGTCCGAAAACAAGGTGCTTAACGACACCAACCAAAAGGAGGGGAACAGTGCCTGGCTTAGCGGAGAACGTGTCCGTAATTTAATTGATCTAAGTGGAGTGCTTACCAATATGCGTAAATCTATTAACACGTTTGATGTTCAAGGATCTCGCCTGGTTAGCGGCGGTGATGCCGAAGCCGTTTATATAGTAGATGATGTTTTCTAAAATTTTCGCAAGTAAATAAGAAATAAATTTCTACTTATTACTTACGTTATTAAAATTATTACAATATGAATTTTTGAATATTGATAAAAGCCTTACCAAGCCTTACCATCTGTGTCAATGCTCAAGTTTCAGAATGAAAAGTTTGATGTTAAAATGAGGATTTAATTCATTTTTATGGTTATATTTCAGTAAACGCAAGAATTGGCTTAAATCAAAGCACCTGTCTCTATAACTACAACTACATACGTACATACAATGTTATGTAAACATTTTGATTTTTGAATTGTTTTGGGTGCTTGCTGTGTGTAAGTGTGTTCATCTTTTAATTACATATATCAAACTTAATTATTAACTCGTTTGCTAATTTTGAATAGATTTATGCGTGTTTATCAACTACAATAGATTGGTTATATAAACTAATTTCGTGTTTTTTGTCTTTAACATAGTTTCATAGTTGTCAATGGGTAATAAATACAATATATATATATATTTAATTATGTATATATGTACAGAGTTAAGCACTTAGGCCTAAATTTGTTTTTGTTTGGTTCGATACATTATTTGTTATATATTTTTGAAATTTGAGCATTTTCAACCGCATTTCATTTAGGACTTGTGGATATTGTTTCCATATTCCATTTATATAGAATTATCTTGAATAAAACTTGTTTCACTTATTCAATTTAACTTCACAAAGAACAAATTTTCAACACATTTTCTTATAATACTTAATGCATGCTTTGTATTACATCATCAATTTCTCCAGTTTTTAGTAGTTTCAATAACATTTTTTTAATATCCGATATCCAATTCGATGTATATATATTTATCATCAAGTCCTTTTGCTCTTAATAGAAACGTTCGAACTTGGCTGGTTTGTTGAGTGCACAGAAATAATACCCTGAATAGTTTTGTGTAGCGCCGGGTGGAGTATAGTCACTGATGCTATAATTTGCATAATCATAGTTGGTCATGTGGGCGTGGTGATGATGGTGCACATGGTGTGGATGTGGAAGCGAATGGTGGTGTGGGTGCGGGTGCGGGGGGTGATAATGCTGAAAACCGCCTGCACTGCGTGGCTTTTGTCATGTAATGATGCTACCGCTGCCAATACCATTGCCCCCATTACTTCCACTTCCACCACTGCTGCTGCCACTGCTGCCATTGCCATTATTATTGTTGCCATGGACGCGCATGTGCCGATTAAGATTACCCGACTGGGAGAACCTGTTTTGGGTGGGTGGTAAATAAAACTGATTAGATTCCAGTCGATTCCAGGACACAGAGACCGTCTGGTCTGAAACTTACCTGAGTAGACACAATTTGCATTGGTAAGGCTTCTCGCCGCTATGGATGCGCAAATGTTTGGTTAATGTGGAGCTATCCGAAAAGGACTTTTTGCAGGAGGAGCACCGATAGGGACGCTCCCCGGAATGGGTGCGCATGTGCGTGGTGACGCTGGAACTTTGCGAGAAACGTCTATCACAAATGGGACAACGGAACGGCTTCTGTCCGGTGTGTGTGCGTACGTGGGCCGTTAGATTTGCGGCCTGGGAGAAGCTCTTGTTGCAGTCCGGACAACGGTATGGACGTTCGCCCGAATGCGTACGTAAGTGCGTCTTCAATGTGCTGGGCCGGGCGTAGGTCTTCCCACAGAGGCGACACAAATTTGGTTTCATATCACCTCCGCCGGCACTGTCCTCACCATCTTCATTGCTATCCTCTTCGTCCTCGTATACGGACAGTCCCAAACTCAGAGCAGCCGCCTGATAGCTACTAGGACTTTTATGAGGCGGCGTATAACCCTGACCATGGCCCGTTGCCACTCCGCCGGCATAGTAGCCGAGAGCAGCTGCTGTGCTAGTGGCAGGCGGCGATGGTGATTCCTTTTCACTCACGGATAGGGGTGGCAAAACTCCAAGTGCTCCCGCAGCTGCTGCTGCTGTTGCTGTGGCTGCCGGAGCACGAAAATCCGCCGTAAAAGAATAGGTAGCCGAGGCGGGATAATGGGTAGGACTTAGTAGCGGCGGATAAAGCACATTTACCGCTGCTGCAGCCGCAGTGGAACTATTTGGCGGCGTCCAGTTCATTTGTGAGCACTGCATGGGCATTCCGCTTCCATCAGCAGCCCCATATCCATGATGCATTGTCATATTCATGCTTACATTAACGCTCATGCTTGGATACATAGCTGCGGCTGTGGGAGCATTTGAACCAGATGACTCGTAATAACAAGAGTTGGAAGCGCCTCCAGAGCCATTCCCACTGGCCGTGCCAATGCTATTATGAAGCGTGTTACCACCATGCGATGCCTGATTTTGTGCCTGTTGAGGGTGGTGCAAATGCTGGTGCTGATGTTGATGCTGCTGATGATTGTTGGAGTGTCCATGCTGTTGGCTGCCATTCGGTGAGATGAGCATTTGGTGTGGATGCACCGTATAGGACAACGAGGCCTGGTGCGGATTGGTGGCAAAATTGTATGAAGCGCCACATGGTGAGAAAGGAAAAAGGCTGGGCAATGGATCAATATCCAGCGGCGGCAGACCAGGAAATGTGGAAGCCATTTCGTCGGTATTCCAATAGCTGCCGTTGCCGGCTCCACTTGATGCTAAGTTACCGGTACCGCCGGCCGGTGGAGTGCTATTTATCTGACTGCAACTATTGGCGCCCAGAACAACGTCACCGTCTCCGTCACCAACGCCGACACCAACACCGACTCCAATGGTGGGATCAAAACAGCCACCGCAGTCGAAATCACTGCTGGTAAGCGAGGATATGGGCAGGGCTGTATTGCCTTGGCAGGATAAGCAGCCGACGCAGGATGCAGCACACTCTTGCTGTGAATGGTGAAGCAAAGACAACCGAACCGTAAGAAACACTTGACTTTAACCCGACACGTTAAAAACTAAATTAGGCGAATTAAAAAATACCTGCGGACTGTCCAGCGCCAGGCCGAATAATGGATTGTTGGGTACATAGCCCGTTTCTGGTTCCACAGGACCTCCGTTTGAGACATCGCACGATATGTACATAGCTCCACCCTCTTGATCTTCCAGGGAATCTGCGCAGATGAAAGAATACACTTAAAATGGCAACAACATTGGAAGGATGGCCATCATCTATGGTATGCTGTGAGTATCTGAAAGATACATTTCAAAATATTCCTAGCATGCCTGCAACCACTGTGCGCAACGCGAAACTCCGCCCCTCGTGTGACTATCAACACATAAACACGCATACACACACCACCACCACCATGACACGCACACACACACACAGATACACATACAGATAAACTCGTGCCCGCCATTTGCTTTGCTCTTTGGCCAACTGCGTTGAATTTTTACACTCACCCAGAATTATGTTCAAGAGTTTGGAACTTTTATATAACAATCCCATGACATGACTTCACTTCTAATACGTTCGAGTCCAGCTTTTGTTGTTGTTTTATTTCGCGATTTTCTACGTTTCATTTTGTGGCGTTAATTTCCAACTGAAAAATCACAAAAGGTATACATACATATAAATTCATTATGTACAGATACTACACATTGTATCATTTGATTTTATATAATTGAAATAATGACACAATTGCACTCCTTTACACTTTAAAGCACTCAAACTACCTTTAACGATTCTCTAATAAAGATATTGTTTTTGATTTTTCATTATATTAAAAACAATGTTAGATTAAATGAAAATGTTTGGAATTTAAAATTTTGTTAAGATCCATTAGCGGGTTTTTAAAAACTTTTTTATATTCGTACATATTGTGATTGTATATATTTAAAAAAGTTTACTAAAGCGAGAAAAAAGTGTTAATAGATGTAGGAATGGTTTTCATCTGACTAGACCTAAATTCTGTATTTGAAAGATGATCAATATAGAAAATGCTATAGCTTCCTATGCTAAAAATTTGTGTTTCAAACAGATCTTTCATATTTCCCTAAACTCTTTTGGTTGGATCTAGAATTTATTGCACCTTCTTTAAATATTTAATGTTTTAGGATTAATTGTTACTTTAAATAATTTTATCCAAAAAATTTCATATTAATATTTAATGAAAGTTTGAGAGATGTGTACAAGGCAAGTTTCATATCAGAAAACCTTTATAGAGGTTTTTATTATAAAATATGCACACCATAAATTTATGTATATGTTTTTAATTATTTTCAATTGACTGTTATAGCAAATGTTTTTAAATAAAACAAGAGATTGAATCATTTTTGAATAGATGTTAGTTTAACTATTTTAGGTTTAAATTTACACCGTTTACAATGACGAACTTGAAATATTTTAATAGCTATGAAAAGTCCTCGCAGCTGGAAATTTTTAAGAGTTTTCTATAATCCTGTCTTCTTAAAAAATTGATTTTAATTTAATTTATAATGAGAATCATAGTTGAACACTTTAAAATTATAAATATTTCTTATGCTTTCCATGAAACATAAAATAGTTTTTGCAATTTGCAATTGAAATTTGAATTTTATTTTCTTTCAGTTATTTGTTCACACCTTTGAAACTTTTCCATAGATTTCATATCTACACTTAACGGAAAGGATGATCTTATATATTTCGTTAGATGATTTTGTATTTGTAACTCAAATATATTTTTGTTTAAGATTATTATTTCACTATTTGCTTTAATTATATCACACAAATATTCCGATTCGATTTGTATTTGAATTTATGTATTGAAATATGTATGTAGGTGGAACAATTGTGCAAGTTTTGAGTTTTGCGTTAATGCGGGGCAAGAAGCGACTTTTGGCGACGAGCATAAGACGGCAACTAATTGTCAGTTTTTAGTTCGATGCGTCGTCTCAGCCCCGATATCGACAGGCAGCAGCGGCAAAGCGACAACCACAGAAGGAAAGAAAAAAAAAATACTCACTTAATTATAAACAAGCGACAAAAGGGCGCAAAAGACAACAACCTCACACTTACACACTGGGAGCAGAGAGATACAATGACACAAGTACAACGAAACACACACACACACAAACACATGAGATACTCAGACCCTTCTTACAGACGGGCCAGCACCAGCAACACCCGCAACCCCCACTCTTCTACCAAAAACCATCACTACCACCACCACTACCCCGAAATCGCTGGCACAGCCAACCAATGCGCTCCGTCTACGGCATGCCGGCTTTTGCGGCCGACTACTACTACCCCCGATCCCGATCCCGCCCTGACTGACTGACGATGTCACTGCTGCTGGCCCATTCATACGTAGCCAGCGGCAGCAGTTTTCAGTAGTTTTTATTTGTCACCCAATATCTTTACAGCTCCGACACCAGATACCCCATGGAAGGGTATGCCAGGATATTACAGCAAGGGGAAGAATGAGTGAAGGGGAGGGGGATGTGTATGCGTGTGTGTGTGTGTGTGTGTAGAAGTTGCCGAACAACTGCAACTGCAACAACCATTGATCGTCTTGAGGCAGAGTTTTAAGTTAAAGTTGACTTTCTGCTTCCTTTATTCCATTCTTTTGTGGTTAAATGTGTTTTTTGCCCCCGTCCCTCTCTCTCTTAGTCAGAGCTACCCTTTGCTGCTACTACTGAATCTTAATTGTACAATTCTCTTACTTACATATGTAGATACATATACATACATAAGATATGTCAACCAATGGGAATTGGCTCTGCCAACAGCTCTGCCCTCATCTACAGTCTATCGATCGTTGCTCTATGTCATATAAAACACACAAACCAAAACCAATAATTTCTACGATATTTGATATTACGATTTGTGGTTATGTTTATTGCAACAAAGCAAAAAACGAGTATTACAAGAAAAATAAATAAATAAATATATGGCAAAAAAAATCATGATGAAATATTTATAATTTCACAGACTCGGAAAATTGTTTTAGATAAGTTACTCTTATAATCATTTAGATGCATTTCCTTTACCTGATTGCTGTGTGGCCCAAATGAGTTTGACAAAAATTAATTGAATCAGTTAAGTGTAAAGGCTTTCAGTGATCGCCTGACTTTATTGGCCATATACATACAGACACACAAACATATATGTATATAAAGATATCAGTTTACTTTGATTGGTGCGGTGGGAATTTCAGGTCAATATAAAATCAAAGTCTGGCCAGATCCTAACCAGTTTTTTTATGTCACATATACATTATGAAAAAGGGTATATTGCCATTGAAAGGACATGCAAAAAAATTAATTTAAAGTACTATAAAGGCTAGGTAGTATTCTATATTTATATTCCAAGGACTACTATAAAACCAAAAACTATTATTTGATGGAAATTTGATAAACATTGAGACTGGTCTTTACCTAAGTATTTGAAAGTATTTAACTGCTAAAAAAAACTACCAAGTTGGATTTCAATAAATTCCAAGAACTACTTGTTATCAATCATAGTTACTTTTGTATATCATTATTTAATAAAGGGTATATTAAAGTTCAGGAAAACATCTTAACTTTAATTTCTTGCCAATGCCGATCGGTTTCAGTTTCCATGCTGGGCCAGGACATGAGTTTGAGCCTTGTTTTGCTGCCGATTGTCGGTATGGATTAGGTTCACAAATCAACTGAAGTGCCAAACATTGAGGTTGAGTTTGGTAGCCAAGCTTAACAACATATCCATAACAATTTTCCATTATTTATATATACATACAATGAATTAGAAGGTGTTTTTCAGGTGTCAGCTGTGTAAACTATATGCACCACCCACTTTAATTTGAGGGGCTGTGTGAATATGTTACAAATTAAGCAAAAGAGTAAACATTGTGGTTCATCCCTCTGGATCCCATTAAATGTATCTATAGTATACCTGTTATCATCATTGGTCATCAACCACTGCACGTGTTTGTCTTTCAATTTATTTATGTATTTGTTTTTGGTCTTTAACATTTTGTCAAAAGTCCTGACTGGTCCTGATGATCTAGTTCTTGCTGTTGATGATGATGATGATGATGCTGGTCTTTGCTCTTTCTGTCTCTGTCTCTATTGTTGTTGCCACCAGCAACGAAAATTTCATTTCAGTTGCGTTTCGTTTGGCGTTATGTGTTTTGTTGTATTCCCTTCAGTTTGCTATTCAGTTCTGTGTGTTGTATTGGCAAGGCTTCAAAAATCAATGAAATACTTTTTCGGGTGGCATTCTTGAGGCTTCTCGGGTTTGGCTGCGCTTTGCTTTTATGTTGCCAGTCAAGTCATTCAACATGTTAGTACCATTTGGTCATATTGAGAATGCCGGTTAATATTAGCTAAACAAGGCTTGAGGGTAGCAAACTAGCAAAAAGGGATGTCCATATGAATACAATTATTTATGCTCAGATTGACTTTATACCCAGATTACCATAATTTATATATATATATATATATAGAACAGGAAATAATGCTACATTATCATAAATAGTTATTATAAATAGCTTAGCTTAATTCATATATATATCATGAAATAATTAGAAGAAAACTTAGTTGAAAAAACTTAAAAATCGTCAATATGTTTTATTATTATTCTTCTAAGATCTAGTAAAATAACTTCATATATAATTAATTGTTTCTTAGGACTGCCAACAAATGTTAAATATCCCTTTGGACTCATTCTATTGCCAGTTGTAACAACTGTTCCTTGGTGCTCTAGCTATAATTCCATTGACAGCTACAGCCCTTACTTTGACACGTTGAAGAAAGTATCGATGACCGCTTCTTCTTTTTTTTTTTTTTGGACAGGCACAGCCGTTGCATTTGTGGGTTGACATTTGCCTAAGGACTTGAAACTCAACATGGCTGACAGCTGTATGAGTCCGGCTCATAACCCACTTCTTATTAAAAACGTAAGCCAGCTTATTAAATGCGCGAGCCGCAATTGCGACTTATCACTAACTAACAGCAGCAGAAGGAGTAGGAACAGGAGCAGGACATATCCAAAAACAGAAACGAAGGAAAAAAAAAGGAGAAACTACTTGAATTACAGTTGAACTTGGGCCTTGACAATATGTTTTGTAGATACAACATGAATACACTTGAGTGAAGCGCGCCAAATTAAAATTTTTGTAAGTCGATACTTTCATCGTTGGCCGCAAGGGTTCATCCATATCCTCGTCCTGCGCCCTTATCAATCGTCTGTGAAAAAGTGACAGCTATCTATGTATCTATACAAAGCAATGCAACAATAAAACTCATTCGTCTGTCACCGTTTTACTTTTTTATGTTTGTTTTTTATTAGAGAATCACTTCAGCAAACAAATGCGTTAAGGCTTGAATGATGCCTCAATTTCTCACACAGTAGCTGCTAGCCTCTCCCTTGTCCTACCATTCACCAGGCGCCCCCCTGTTGCGGCAATTATCTGTATGTGAACGCGTTTGGGTCACGTTTTGTTATCTGCAATTGCATTTTGGCAAACCGCATTAACGACTATCCTATAATCCTTTGGATAAATATTAAATTTCAATTATAGTTGTTAACATATTATTAGCCACTGATCATTATCATTTGGCGCCGCTACTTACCCAAGAAGTCACGTGGCCACAAGCTAATGATAGTAATCATGCAAAAACGACCGCAAGACCCATTGAATTAACAGAGTGACAACAAATGGAAGGAAGATGCGCCTGCTAAAAATTTATCAGATTAATATTGTAATCCCACAAGGAGCAAGAGCATTTCCCTAGGGATGGACGCATCCTTTGTTCCTCCCTATGGTTCAACAGGTGACTGGCAAGCACACGAATTTTGTGTGAGAATTTTTTAGTTTTAGCGTTTCATTCTTGCGATGTACTTTTAACTTGGCCCATAAGCCATATCGAATTACCTTTTGGTGCTGTGATTCGTCGTTTTCATTAATTCTCATGAACTGAAATTGAAACGTTGCCACTGCCAAAAACACAAAAACAAAACAGGATCAGGATCATAACAACAAGTTGACAACAATGTTAAACCTGATTTTAAGCTAGTGTACAAATTTTAACTTGTGTTTTAAGTTTGTATGCATTGCAAGATCGGTGTATTTTAGGTGTTTTGAATTTACTTACTAATCAAAAGATCAATATAAAAGTTGAAAAAGTGATCTGTAAAAATGACTAAGCTTTGAACTTTTGAATAGGAACTGCTAGAGAATATATGTAGTTTACTTAAGTGAAATTGATGAAACTGATGTAAAACATAATAATTTGTAATAAAGTATTAGTACTATAAGTGGGAACAGAAGTGGTAGTAAAAGTAGAAATAGTAAAAGAGTTTGTAGTACAAGATGTTAAAATAGTAGTAGAAGTAGTAGTAGAATTAGTAGTAAAAGCAGTTGCACAGCTTGTGGTAAAGTTATAGTAGTAGTAAAAGTAGTTGGATAAGAAGTAGTAAAAGTATTTACAGGAGTAATAGAAGAAGTACTCGAAGTAAAATGAGAAAATCCACTATAAGTGGCAGTATTTATATCTAAGGTATTGCCAGTAGTTAATCTAATCACACTACTACATTAAAATCGTTTATAAAATGAATGGTTTTATACAACTTTTGCCTTATTGAAGCACCTAAAAATGGTTAACTTTTAAACCTTTATAATTTTATCAATTGTAGGTAAATTATCCAATTCATTTGCTTCAAAGTCATCCAATATTCATTAATTTTTATGTATTTTCATTTAATCTTTTTTTTAAATTTTTACAAAATGTCTTTATTTTTTTTTTTTATGGAAAAACCTTAAGCTACTCCCCTTAATTATATATGTATAGAAGCAATTCAATTCAATAGTTAGAGAATGGAAATTATCTTGTTATTAACAAGCAAATATTTAACTTTTGTCAAATAATCTTAGATCTTAGGATCCTGTGGCGTTAGTTTGACAAGTTTCAATGATTCCTCCCACAGTTTGCGACCCTTTTCCTCATCAAGGGCAGCTGCATTTAGAGTTGCCTCCTTGCAGTCCATAAAATATTTGCCAGATACATTGGCCACCTCATCGGAAGTGGCCAAATAGATGGTCGTTTGGGCACCAGCCTTAGTTGTCTTAAAGAAACCCTTTGTAATGGCCATCATGGGCAAGTTAAGTGGAAATGGTATATTACGCCATATACCCGAATCAATCATACCGGGATGCAAGAAATTGACTGTAACATTTGTGCCCTCCAGACGCTTGGCCAGCTCACGAGCAAAGTAAATATTGGCAAATTTGGACACATAATACAAATAGGCAGCTGGGAATGTACCAATGGGATTCAGCTTATTCAAGTTAACCGAGGCCAAGCGATACAGCTCAGAAGCTACTATAACAATACGGGCTGGGGCACTCTTCTTTAGGAGATCAATCAATAGATGCGTCAACAAGAATGGACCATAGTGATTGGTGGCCATGGTCAATTCAATATCATCCTCGCTAGTTTGTCCACGGAATGCCAAAGCCATGCCGGCATTATGAATCAGGACATCAATTTTCGATTCGGTTTTCACAATATCAGCGGCAAATTCACGCACCGATTTCTGAGAGCCCAAATCTAGTTTCTTAACCACAATTTTAGAGTTATTGGTCTCCTTGACAATTTCATCTGTGAATGAAGTTAATTGGTTAAATAATAGTCAATAAAAGATAGTTCCGACTTACCCTTAACGGCATTGGCTGTCTCTAGATTTCTGCAAGCCATAATAATACGAGCTCCACGTCCAGCCAGATCCTTGGCTGTCTCCTTACCAATGCCACTGTTAGCTCCAGTAATAATAACAGTTTTACCCTCCATTTTAGTCTAAGAAAAAATAACATCGATGTTAAATATCAATCAGTTAATAAGCGATTCCATGTAAGGAGGAGTGAGGTGGGAGGGGAAACACACAAGTGTAAACAACATTAATTAAAAAGAAAATTCGCACAGGTATTGTAATCATAGCCTATGACATGAATAGTACAAGTACTATAAAACGGTAAGCAGCTTTTAGTCTCTATGCCCATTAACGGAGCGTTTAATTACCAACCGAACGAACCCTCCCCCTGTGAAAACTGAGAGCTTATGAGGTTTACTCAAAACTATATATATATTTTATATTTGTGCCATGTAACTGATCTCTATATATCGTCATTTGTAATGCTGATACCTGGCTGGGACTGCAACCGGTAACTGTACCACAAATGACGCACTCTATTTCTCTATCTAACTGAATCCAGAAGAAATGGGTAATTAAGTGAACGCGTCATGGTTAAGACACATACTAAGTAATGACAGACATACAACTAAAGTGTAAGATAACTATTTTATTGAGTAATTTCATAAAAAAAATTGTGGGAATATTCCAAAATGATAATATCTAGCCATTATCGTATGACCTAGATCTTAATTATAAAAGTAAGTGAAATAGTCATTTGCGTGCATTATTCTCGTATAGTTAGTTTAAACCAAATTCAAAAGAACTACAACTACAAAGTTGAAACTGAGTTTTGAAATTTAGTAATACAAACTAACAACTCAAGCAAAATTATCAATTCAAATCGACTTTTTAAGTATTAAGGAAGTCAAAGTAAATTTACCTAGGTTCATCCAAAGTCCAACTAGATTTTATAACTCTTACATTTAAATATTGTGTTTTAATTTTACTACTTGTTTAACCCGAGCGACCCATATTCGTATAGATCAGCGAAATTGTAGTCATTCAGCTTTAAGAGGAATTCCTAAGATCAAATCAAAACGGAAGTACCGTAGCCTAATACGTAGAATAGAAATGTTATAGTAGTCATGTCACGATTGTCATTATAATATGCGGAATCTGGTTTGTTTGTATGTATGTATGTATATTTGTATATCGGGGATCTCTGGTTTTACCTCTGTGAAACAACGACCTGCTGTAATGCGTAAGTAGAATCGTATGCTCATCAAGGTAGCCACAATACCCGCTGTTAGTGTCATGACCAAGATATCACGCATATAGTGATCGCTTGGTAACCAATCCAAGACGAAACCCATCCTAAAAATAATATATTTTATACAAGTGTTATGTATATTATATATATGCAAATCGGCCGGGTTATATAACAAAACACATTCCCTGTTGTCTCGCAGTATTAAACCAGTTTTCTTCTTTTTAGGTTTTAATCGAACTATCACAAATTTTCACTCTGCTAATAGTATATTGATTTTTTGCTACAAAATTAATTTTGAAAAATTTTTAATGCCCAGCGAAATTTACACTTTCACTTTTCATAAATAATTATGGCTTATTATGAAACGTTTGGTCAATATCAAAATCAAAGAAGAGAAGAAAAAAAAAACAAAGTTAAGTTCATTGGCGTCGACAGATAATCGAAAGAAAGAAGCAAAGAAAGTCAGTTTATATGGATGCATAAGTGTGAGTTTCTGTATATGTATGTATGTATAGTATGCATAGACAGGTATATTTATATATGTATGTATGTGTATATGTTTTTCTGTCCACGTCACAAGAGAAGAAAAGAAAAGAAAAGAAAAGAAAGAAGAAAAAAAAACTACAAGATTTTGTGTGGCTGTGGATACGCTTCTGTGCTCTCTGCCCCGCCCTGTATGTATCTCTCCTCCAGACTTACTTACAACTGACCCGTTTTTTTTCGTTTTTGCCAAGTCAGATCGGCATGTACACTTTTACTTACCTCTTTTTATTGGTATAGTCTTGACTGAATTATAATTTGCTTGCAATTTACTGTGAACTTTGGACTAGACAATGGTTTTGTTGTTAAAGAAATCTGGCTAAAATCACACAACCTTCGCTTTGAACGCTTGCTCAGAGACTGACTGACTGAATGAGTGTGGCCGTAAGCCGAACTTGAGGATCGTCTCCATTTATTGTTATTGTTATAGACGCGATATACATAGTTGTTGGTTGCAGTTGGAGCCATAGTAACAGGTTGGCCGGCAAAACAACTTAAAGCTAAGATTTCAATGTCGCGAGACCAGACGCGAGAGCCACAAAGAGAAAGAGAGAGAGAGAGAGCGAGCTCACAGAGTTTTTAATCACAAGAAGGGGGGCCTATTCTTTGGGCCATGTTTACTCATCGTAACTAAAGAGAAATGAAAATGAAACATTTCTGTATCATTTTTCAAAAGAAAGAAAAGAGAGAGAGAAACCCATCTCTTTATATTTGTGTTTTTTCCTTCTTAAAATTATAAAATATAAAATTATATTATTAAGAGTTGTTTATCCACAATGCTTATCTAGTATCAAATTCATTTCATTTTTATTTGTCAAAGATAATTATGCATGGAATTATCCTTTAAATAAAACATTTTTTATGTTAAAAATTGTATTGTACATATACATACATATTTACATTAATCATAATAAATTTGTTTAAATAAATTTCATTTCTGATTTCTGTTTACTTGTCAATGCCATTTTCAGAAAGTTCAGTAGGTCGTCTCTGAGGTCGTACCGTATCATTATTCAAATGATTGGCCAAAGTGTTGTACCATTCATTCATGTGGCGGGAGATAATGTTCATAAATTTGGAAACCTTTGACTTGACCGTTGTCACTATACTATCGGATAGAGTAAGCTTGCGACCACTTTCGTTGGATTCGACTTTCTTGCTAATCTTCATAATCTTAGAGTCCGAATTCCATTCTGTTGCCGATTTGGTGGTCTCATCTACAACTACTGGCCTCAAAGTGGGCAAATCAACATTATATTCATAGATTGAAAATCGTCCCAGTGGCAATTCATCCTCGGCATCATCTTTATCAATGGCATTTGAACGTAACTGTTCGTTGGAATAGACGAGGGGCAGGGCACGTCGATGTCTAAACGATGGCATGTCCCACCAAGAGGTAATACTTTCAACACTAGTAGTCTTTCTTTTCGGTAACCGTTTGGGTGCAGGAGCTGCACCCAAATAATCCTGATTTTCAGACTTTGTTTCTTTTGGGCCACCTGCTTCTAGAGAACTGTCATGTGGATTCTCATCACCGAGAGCAAACTCGTGCTCATGTTCGCTGATATGGCTTAGGAAATGTTTGCCCAACTCTCGTTGGGCCTGTAAAAAGTCATTGGCCACATGTCCAGGCTTAGACAAACGCTGTTTTACACTCTTTTCGCCCTCAACCGGTTCTACATCCTCGTCAAGTTCACTTAGAGTTTTTGTGTTAACCTTGCTTTTGCTGGCCTTATTGGAGAAGGGTTCGGGAAAGAGCAGCGAGTTCAAGGTGGAGCCCAGATTCATACGTTTACCATACTTTGGTGAAGGATTTGCCTCAAAAAATTCTGTAGGAAGTAAACGTCGACTGCCCTGCTCCTGCGATTGTTCCTCTTGCGAACGTTGTACAATTTTCATTTGTGTCTTTGATTTTGGTCTGCGTTTCTTAATTGGTTCAGGTTCTTGCTCGACAGGTTCTTCACCATCAAGTGTCTCAATATGGCTCAAATGGACATCACCTTCAGGTAGACGTGTATAGGCAGGTGGCTCTTCTGGCTGCTCTTCCAGCTTCTTGAAGAATTTCTCCTCATCAAACTCATCAAAGTTAAACAATGGTTTGTTTTTGCGTTCAGGTTTACGTATTTCAGTAATTTTTCTGGTCAATGCGGTCCGTTTTCCTTGTTTGTTATAGAAATAAGGACCATCATAGCTTGAGGCACTGCGTCTGCCACGTCGTTGGGCAACATTTCGGGTCTGTTCCATAACTTGATGTAACCAAGCCATTGCATCGTAAGGACGAACCGACTGAGTGGCTGGTTTGGCCTCAGCCTTTACCTCAACTTCACGTTTAGCAGGAACTACCGGTGCAGGAGTAAGCCTTGCTGTATTAAATGGCCTTAGCAATTGACCCAATAATGAACTTGCACTAGGTGCCTCTTCATTATCAAGGACAAATCGTCGACTTCGGCTAAAGATATTGTGAAGGGAGCCACGAGAAACGGATGTCTCTTCAATCAATCGTTGCAACAATCGATCTGCTGAACTATAACGGCTTGAGCCATGCGACTCACCAGACGATTCATTACTAACTGGGTCATCGGCTTCAATTTCGGTGAATTGGCAATGCTCCAAGTTAACATCGGGCAGCACCCAGAATCCCACAGACATGCTAGGAGTTATCAACTGAAGAGGCTTCTGTGCATCATTCGCCTTAATCAATGGACGTAGGGTAGAGTTAAGTGATAATCTCACATTATTCAATTGAACACGTTCATCCACACTGGTCAGGACGTACTGCCAGATTTCACTGCTCGCCAATTTACTCAAACTTCTAATAGTTATTGTTGTGGGTTCATTTTCAGTGTTGACCACCATAAAAGCCAATCCTCCAGATACAGCATTCGCACAATGGGTATACAATTTGTTGCTAGGAGCAAACACATTGAGTGGACGAGCAGGAAACACTCTGGAACCCATAACCTTTTTGAACAAACTGGTTACATAGAAACTAAAGTTGGGTGTTTCAAAATCCACAAGATTCATGCGTTTAAAGATCACATCGAAGCCACCGCTGGCCGCATCTCCCAATGTTTGTGCCCATCGCAGGGCATCTGTTGTATCATCGCCCACCTGAAGCTTGCTGATAGATTGTGTTGATGGCCGCTCCTCCGGAAGAGTCAGCCAAAGGGGAACACGTTGCTGCTGAAGGATTTTCAATGCTGGATCACTGTCATAGATATAGCTGCCTAGACTAGCCTTGGGTAAGATATTAGCGGGCCTATTGAAGAAAAACAGAATTGAATGAATGTTTACTCTATTAAGACTTCCAATACTTACTGTGTCCAGCCAAAAGCGGCATTCAAATCCTTTGACATATCCACATATTTACGGGTCTCCTCTGCTGTGCTGCCAGCTGAAATATCAGCTCCCATAACACGCCAATTATCCACATATGGTTTGAATGTATCCGTCATTAGTTTCAAGGTGCTCAGCTCTTGGACATAATCCTTGGCTCTGGAAGTGCCAAAATCAGTGCCCAATTGCCAAATGCAATCAGTGATTCCCACCATATATGAGGTGTTCAGAATCTTTAGTGTATGCATGGAATCCCATTCATCTGGAGCATATGGCACCGGTATAATCATTGTCCAATTGACGGCACTAAAAGTAGACACAATCCTCACTGAAATTTCCATTTATCCGTCAGTTAATACTTACCGTGTCCAACGATTAAAGCCCTTCCAAATAATTTTTGTTGGATTACGTAGACGAGTTGGGGCATTGGTGGCAAAATAGAAATCACCAATAAACTTTATGTAGGAGTCACCCAACAACGCTGCCATTCCAGTGACAGCTTTACGATTCTTTCCATCCAAAGCATCATACAGATCCTCCGGCTTGACCGCAAAGCTTACAAATTTCTCATTGACATCATTATAAGGACGATTCACATGTAGCTGGACTAGAGTGTCGCCCCAACAGAACAGCACCAATAATCCCGACAGTAATAGAACTTGCAAATGAAGACGCAACATTTTCGGTAGACTTGACCGGAGTACGTTAACTCCACAACTGTGCCACCAACCCGAACGCTGGCCCACCTAAATAACCTAGATAGATGTGGCTGCAGCATTTGGCTGACATTCAGTGGAAATAGTTTTAAATTCCAACAACCGACCATTTCCACTAAATTATGCTGCAATCGGCAAGAAATTTTCGCTGAGCATTGCCCTCAATGCGTTTCGGTTTGACCTTTTTATATGATTGGTAGCCAAAACAAAACACGTCGCAAAGTGGGTTAAAAAGAAATGCCCATTATAAGAAAAGAACAAACAGAAAAATTGTAAAATTGCTGCATTTATTAATGGGCCCCCTAATCCTCATCAACCACGGTCAATAGGGCCTTGAAACTGAATGGCTGGAACTGATAGCCAGCGCCAGTATAGAATTTACTCATGAATTCCACCCAATGTAGACGCAAGGTATGCAGGAAAGCGGATAAACCTTCCATCATTACCATAATGGCAATAGTAAAGAATTCCCAAATGGCAAAGATAAAGAATAACCAGATTGCACCAGTATAACCAGTCATCTGACAGCCCAATGACAACACCATAGTCCACAGCACTTCAGACAGCTCTAAAAAGATTAAACGAAAGATCTAAAACTAATCCTGAAATATATATTAAGTTTACTTACGGGCATGAGCCAAGGATAAAGCCCAGAGACGTAGATATGAGGCTGTATGAGAAATTGTACTCAATATATACTCAATGGTATGGATAGCCTGGTGTATCCAGATTTCACTCATCGGTTCATCATCCTCCTCGTCATGTCCGCCTGTTTCATGACCTTCGGCCACTTCAGTGATAATAACTTCCTTACCAGTAACCTCAATTTTCTCAATGATCTCATCAATCTCTACTGCGGGTCTGACAGGCTAAGGATCAGATATAGATATGGTTAATCTTTAGAATTAAATTGTTAATTGGTTATATTGCCTACCTTATTCCTGCGCTTAAACTTGATGTAGAGTGGTTTGCCTAGAAGTATCCAAGGAATGCAAACCAAAGCACACACTAGGAATATCATTTCCACTTCTTTTTGTCCAGTGTACATGGTGACCTCGCAACCCGGTGAAACTGTTTCCGATTTGAACAGGACCATGTCAATGAACATAATCAGTACGGAAGGTGCACATCCCGGAGTGTCAGCCAAGTTATTTGATGTGGCACTGTACTTTACCCATTTGTAGAACATCATGAAGCACATGTAACCGAACATGAGCAGCAAGAATAGAACCTGAGGCACAAATTGCAAAAAGATATACGCATATTTCTTGAAATACACAAAGTTCTCCACGGACAGGCATACACCAAAGACCATATGCAAAACGCCAAATATAATGGACAATTTCATTTTGTAGGTGTTAAGGAAAATGATTTTGTTGCTCGCCGACTGCCAGACAGGATCTATGCCCATGGGATAAACGCCACGTGTGTCATACTTTGGATCTAGCGTAAGATCAGCATTGGTAAGCACAGTGGTTCGATTGTATTGTATTTTCCAGTGGCTGCCAAAGACATTAAACGACTTGGAGAAGCAATCATTATAGTGAAAGCCCGTATATACAGCAAATATGCCCATAAGCATGATGATGTAACGGCCAGTAAAGAATATATTCCAAATTTCACCACCACGACGTTTGCTCAGACGACGCTCATCGATAACCATCCAGAAGCCCAATAGAAAGAGTATAAATCCATGACCCATATCGCCAAACATGACGGCAAACAAGAATGGGAATGTTATGCAAGTGTAAAGACCAGGATTCACTTCACGGTAGTTTGCAATACCATAGGCATCGATTAGATTCTGGAATCCTCGTGTGAACTTATTCGTACGGAAATAAGTTGGTGGCTCCTTTTTGGTATCCAAGACATTGATGAACGATGGTATGGTGCTGCCAACAGCTGCGGATCCTTCGGCCAATGCTGACTCCACAAGCTCCAATTCAAGTTTGGGTACCCAGGCTTCGCCAATGAGACACTTACTGCCCAGATCCACATTGAACATATTAAGAGTGTGATAAATGGCTTTCATTTTCTTTACCATGGCTGTCCAAGTGGGCAGTTGTTTCATAACTGCTTTCAGCACACACTCACGATGATCCTCTGTCTGGCTAATGATTGCTTTTAAATCATCCAAGCGTGTCCTGACTCCCTTCACCATATCCTGGCGCTCAGCGTGCGAACTGGGGCATGGATACATGTGGGCGTGGAAGCCATGGCACACCTTACGTATGCGTCCTTGTAACTGGTCGCCCTGAAAGAACACGACGAAGATGCTCTTATGCAGGACATTTCCAGTGCGTGGATCCTTTAGAGGGACATCCACTTCACAGCGACGCACAAGCACATTTCCACGTGAGATACGCCAAAGCATTCGTTCAAATGCGTACTCCCTCTCACGATTAATAACTCCGGCAACAAAACCCAAATGTCCATTACATTGCTCTGGATCCTTGTGCGTGCCATGCTTGTTCAAATCAAAATTATGGGACTCTTGTTCTGAAAAGAACTGATCCGTTTTCTCCAGAACTTGAATCATCTCCGTTAACTCCAGATAATTGGTTTGCAAATTAACATTATTCACAGCCAATTCCATGATTTCCGTTTCGGTCTTCTCCAAATGGGACTCGAGCTCAATAATCTCCTTTGGCTTGGGAGCTGGTGGAAAGTCATCAATTAAATCCAGCACCTTGTGACCATCCTTAGCCAATTCATTGGTCACATAGCGTATCTTACGCTCCAGCTCGTCGCAACGACGCACCTCACCAATGAATTTACGTTGCTGGGCATTGATACTTTCATTCATCTACAAGAATTAATGGTTAAAATTAAATAGACTTATCCTCGAGGTATTTCTCAGCCTTCTCTGTAAACTTACATCGCGAAACTGTACGCATCCAACTTCACCCAATTGAGCAATGGTATCATATGCCGCCTCTGGTTGCAAAAACATTTGCACCAAGGACATCTTCTCACTGCGAAAGATGCTGTTTTGTGGCTCGGAGCGGCAGCCCCACCAACCAAATCGATTCATCCTTTCTCCTTTTTTTTATTTGTTGGATGGAATACCTATCACTTTAACAACTTGTGGCCAACTAATTGTCTTGGTCAAGTGACTGGGACGTTGAAACCTCGGCCACATAAGTTGAACTATGTACAACTTTCCAGGCTTATCAGTAGGGCAGGCGAGAAGTCGCATGCTTTGGATAAACTACAAAAAGTTGATGAGTGCATAATTGAGCCCATCTATCATTTTGATGGAACAGTACAGCAAGATATTTACTAGGGCACTACACTTAAAATAAAAATTTATAAAATTAAATGACAAATTGATTTTCTATTCTTTTTTGAATTTGTTTAGCAATTTTAAAGTTTCTTATGTAAAGTTTCAAAATTTGTAATCTTTTTAGTGTTAATTAAGTATTTTTAATTTTGTCTGAACCTAATATAAGTACATAACTCAACTTGCTTTTAAACAATTGATATGATATTATTTTGCCACTGTGTAGATATGACTTTTCTAGTCTTATCATTATAAATAGTCATGTAACATTGTTGACCATGAGGCATTAAAAACCAATTGCTGAATAATTACAAAATCACTTCCAGTAATTATATATATGTATATACATATCCCTTTACAAAATATATAGATAAAGTCAAATGTTGCTGTTCTCTTCTTTGCTGTATATTTTTTAATAATTAATATTTTACAATAAATTTATAACAAGAAATATCAAATTATTGCTTTGGAACGAGTTTTTTTTTTTTGTTTTTGGAAATACTAACGAAAATTAGGTAAACATTTTGAAATAGATGGAACCTTTAAACAAGGATATCAACAAAATGTGGGAAGAGCACCACAATACTGACAATGTACGAAATTAACAAACAAAACGGAAACATTTAACAAAGGGGGAATACAGTTTAAATTAAACAATATTAAACGAGCTCGTTGATTATTCATTTAGATTTGTGTGAGCAATTTTTTTTTTGTAGTTTTTCGACCAGCTTTTATTCTTCATCTTCGCCATCTAGAATGGCTTTGAAACTGAAAGGCTGGAAGGCATAGCCCAAGCCCTCATAAAATTTGCTCATGAACTCCACCCAATGCAGACGCAAGGTATGCAGGAAAGCCGACAAACCCTCCATCATGACCAGAATAGCAAGTGTGAACAAACACCAGGCACCGAAAATGAAAAACAGGAAAATGGCACCGGCAATGCCAGATTTTTTAAGAGCTAGAGATAACACCATGTTCCACAAGACCTCAGATAGTTCTACAAGGAAGGAAATTAAACGAAATTAGAATAAATTGTTCTCTTCAACTGGACAACTGGGCACTTACGAGCATGGGCTAAGGATAGAGCCCACAGACGCAAATATGAGGCTGTATGTGATATGGTACTGAGTACATATTCGATGGTGTGAATTGCTTGATGAATATAGATTTCACTCATGGGCTCATCGTCATGGCCGTGAGCTCCGCCAGCATGTTCATCATGGCCCGTTGGTAACGGTGTTTCACCTTCGGCCAGCTCTATGTTGCCCGTCAGCTCACCATTATGCGATGCCTATTAAAAATTTCGGAAAATTAGTCAAAATTTTCAATATTGTTCATTGATCAAATTTGGCACTCACGTGTGAGGTGTTCTTGCGGGTGAATTTAATGTACAATGGCTTGCCCAACAGCATCCAAGGAACGCATATGAGGCCAATGATAACAAAGATCTTTTGCAGACCAGGTTGAGACTCAAACATAAACTCCTCACAGCCTTTAAATGGTGGGGTATTCTTAAACAACATCATGTTAATAAACATAATCAGAACGGACGGAGCACATCCAGGTGTGTCGGGCTGATAGTCGGTCTTGGAAGTGTAACGGAACCACTTAAAGAACCTAAACAAAGCAGAGAGTACTCATTACATAAGAAAGATATTAATGTATAACTTTACTTACATCATGAAGACCATGTAACCGAACAGAAGCAACAGGAACAAGATCTGTGGCAGGAACTCCAAGAAAATAGAAGAATAACGCTTGAAATGGCTAAAGTTTACAACGGACATGCATACACCGAAGACCATGTGCAATACACCAACAATAATGGACAATTTCATTTTAAAACTGTTCAGGAAGATGATCTTGTTGTCCGCCAACTGCCAAATGGGATCCAAACCAAGAATATATACTCCATTGGAAGATTCGTTGGGCGATAGCTGAAGCGAGGGATTTGATAACACTGTCGTTGTATTATACACATTATGCCATGTAGATCCGAACACATTCATCGATTTGGAGAACACATCGTTATAGATGAAACCAGTGTAGCAAGAGAACAGACCCATCAGCAAAATAATGTAACGACCGCCAAAGAAGATATTCCAGATTTCACCACCGTTGCGAATACGGGCCAACTTGCGCTCACTGAGCACCATCCATGCACCGAAGAGCACAAGAATAAGACCGTGGCCCAGATCGCCAAACATCACAGCGAACAGGAAGGGGAATGTAATGCAAGTGTATAGAGCTGGGTTGCATTCGCGGTACGAAGCAATGCCATAGGCATCGATCAAATTTTGGAAACCACGAGTAAACTTGTTGGTGCGATTAAAGGTCGGTGGCTGCTCGTTAGTGTCAATCACATTTAGGAATGAGGGAATTGTGCTGCCAACGGCGGCCGAACCATCGGATAAGGCCTTCTGCACAATGGGCAGATCTTTGGTTGGCACCCAGCATTCGCCAATCAAACACTTCTTGGTCACATCCATGTTGAAAAGATTGAGCGTGTGGTAAATGGCCTTCATCTTCTTGACCATAATTGACCACGATGGTAGATTTTTAGAGACAGTAGCCAAAACGCGGCTGCGATGATCCTCCGTCTGGCTAAGCACCAGCTTCAGATCTTCCAGACGAGTACGCACATTTCTCACCATCTCTTCGCGTTCGTTGTGCGAGCTTGGGCAAGGATACAGTGAGGCATGGAAGCCTGTGCACACCTTCTTGATACGGTTTTTCAATTGCTCGCCCTGGAAGAAGGCTACAAAGACGGTCTTGTAGATTGGATGACCAGTGGCTGGATCATTAAGAGGATCATCCAGGTCGGAACGCTTTAGAAAGACATTGCCACGAGAGATGCGCCACAACATGCGCTCAAATGCAAATACGCGCTCCCGATTAATAACACCGGCTACGAAGCCAAGACGGCCACGATGCTGCTGGGCACTGGCCTCATCAATGCCGGTGCCACCACGATTGGTTGAATCCAAGTTAAGCACTTCCTGATCGGAGAAGAAGCCCTGGGTGTTCTCCAGAACTTTACGCAACTCGGTCAATTCCAAATAGTTGGACTTCATGTTCACTTCATTCTGAGCGAGCTCGATCATCTCCGATTCGGTTTTCTCTAGATGCGCCTCCAAATCGATAATCTCACGTGGATTCGGAGCTCTTGGAATGTCATCCTGAATATCTGGCAACACAATGCCATCCTTCTTGATCTCAGTCTCGATGTAACGGATCTTACGTTCCAGTTCATCGCAACGACGCACCTCCGTCACAAACTTCCGCTGAAATGCGTTTACAGCGACGTTCAACTAAAAAAAAGAGAGACAGAGTGAGAGAAGGGATTGTTTTATTAAACGGCACTCCTTAAAGATTTATATTTGACTTACATCGCGAAACTGCACACAGCCGGTTTCTCCCAGCTCAGAGACGGAGGTATAAGCGGCCTCTGGTTGTATAAACATCTGGCAAAGTGCCATTTCCTCACTACGGAACATGTCCCCCATCTTGGTGGCTTTTTAGGTTCCCCTGCAGAAAAAAGAAGGAGAAGAGGTGGACGGTTTATTTCGAAACATTCCGCAGACATGCAATTAAAAATTAAAATAGACAAAAACAAATAAAGTAAAAGACCAACACGACGACGACGTCGTCATTTGTGATTTTTCGACTTTTTCTCTTTTCACTTTCTCAACGATGACATCCCAATTCCATTGGTTTCTATAAATTTTCTTCTTTTTTTCTTTCAGATTGTCTGGCAGCGTATCGTATACAATAAAGTATGTGCTACCCACGCTATATATTATATACATATGTACATAGGTACTTATATACATAGATATATCTATACAAATGCGTACATTTAGTTTATTTATTTACGTTATTTCTTTTGTTTTATTCAAGTATAGTTGAAAAACGAAGGCAATTACTCGATTTTTAAGTCAATTTTCCATATGGTGTGCGAACTTTGGCAAAGTCATGTGGTGACTTAAAACAATTATGGAAAAGACTATAAACAAATTGATTACAATTCCATATAGCACATGTTCGCTGTTTACTGCTAAATGTATATAAATTTGAGTCACGTTTGTAAACAATTAAAAAATTAATGAACATTGAATAACCAGACTTTTTATTTCTAATAATGTACTTAAATTTAACGTACTGTAAAGTGAAAATAGAGAACTCATTTTTAGATAGAACCACCATTACATATTTAAATTTCATTAAAAAAAAAGTAATTCTCCATTATGACTAATAAATAAATTTTTATTTTATACTTAGATGATTTTTTTTTGTCGTTTTCTTTTTTCTTTCTTTGCACTCTATCGTTAACTATTTACTTTTCTTATCACATACATTTCCTTCAGTTTCCAGCAAGGGAAACATGGATATCTCAAGATTTGTCATCAGCAGAATTAGCTTTTATATATATTTATAAACGTTTATCGGAACTCATAAACTTGTTGATTTTATTACATTTTTAGAACAGGAAACAGATTTTTGATATATCAAAACTGAAATTTGTTTTGAACGAAATGAAATTGGTTTAATTTGTTAAACAAATTAACTGATAATTATCCTTTTATCAAATGCTGCTGACAGAAGCGACACCATTTGCAAATATATACACATTTGGAGTACTCCAAAATCGGCGCCACTTACATAGATAATGCAAGTGATTAATGTTCTTGATTTAATTAGGGCGCGAAAATGTGACGCATTGGGGCTAGGCATGGGCATGGGCATGGCAATGTGCCTGGACACGGACCTGGGCTCGGCAATATTTTGCCTAAAAATGTACACACAGACATCAAGGTTCGTTGTGACATCATCATCATCAACGCGGTCCCCAAACAGTCAACGACACATGGAGGCGACACAAACAACGGTGGCGCAAAAACGTCGACGTCGCACATTATCGAACTTTAATGGGGCCCCCGGACCCGGGTAGAATATTAGCTTTTGCTTTTTGCGGTAGATATAAAAACAGAAAGAAAAAAAATAACATACGATGTACTCTATATATAGTGGCGCGTTGAAATCATTTGTAAATTTGCTATTGGGAATAATGGGCGCCTGTCGGCATTACCATAACGTGTGAACAATATATAATGATGATGTTGGGGATGGTCTCTGTATTGGCCAGCAGCCAGAAGGTACCATTAGTCCAGTCACCCACCATACTGCAATTCTCTACTGTGTGCTATATGTATGTATTTATCATCAACTAAAAAGAACAGTCATAACAAAGCATTTCGACTCAATTTGCTCTTTATCGCCTGTTGCTGTTTGTTTATATTGATAGCCCCGGCATAAAAGAATGCCCAAGAGGAATGTCTCAAGCATTTTACGCTTACTTTGCGCCATTTTTTTTTTATCAACTATTCCCTCAGCACAAAAGTATGAACAATTGTATACATCATAAAAGTCGGACTGTACTTTAAATTATATACATACGTATAAACAATTATACTCTTTAAAAATGCATTTAGGGCAGTCGTTCACCAATTACCAATGTCCTTCTATATATATACATATATAGGAGGAATGTTTAATTTAAAAAAAAAATAAACTTTATTCCATTTATTATTAATGCCAACAACCAATTGTCGGGTCATTAAAAATAAAACACAAAAACTTGGAAAATTTGCCGTCCAACTGTTTGAATAAAATTTTATTGCATTATAAACGGGTGGAAATTGGCGTGTGCCCTAACAGGAGCATTGAATAATAGAAAAGTCTGTTTCGAGCAATGGTTTTATGACTCCCGTTATAGATAAACTATTTATAGTTACTATATAATAAACATATTTATGTATATAACTTCTAACTTGTATCTTTAATTAAAGGTGAATTTAGTTTATTGGGCTTAGGACATCATTTAAAATAGGTTAAAGCGAATGGTTATATCTGTTAAGCTACATAGTGAGATAGATTACATATTTAAAAGTTAATTAATGTAAAGAAAATCGATTTACCTAATCAAAGGAACAAAAAAAAAACCTACAAAGGACTAACTTCAAACCATTTAACCATAATTTGTGTTTGTATATTGTATGTTTATACAGAATATATGTTATTAGAAATCATACTCATCACATTTATTTGTTTATATTTTATGTCTGTAACAGGTATATTGGGAATTTTTCCGCAGAAGGAAAATGGCAAATGTACTAAATGTATATTGATACGGATCGAAAGTATAATTGATTACTAGAATTCATAATATATTACTATAAACGAAAACTATCAGATCAACACTAATAAAGATTAGTATTGCTTAAGAATTAAAATCTTTGGATTAAACAATTCCACGAATACCCCATAAATATAAAATATACAAATATACACATGTACATATGCAAATAAAATGTATATACAGTATATGTATTTACTATATGTACAAATGTAAATGCTTAATCAGAAATGAAATTCCAATTAAATGGCAATGGCTTCCAATAGTAATTGCAACTTGCCTTGCTAATATAATTGTAAATTTGATTAGCGCACTTTCGTTAGCAGTAGAAAATAAAAAATTCCAAATTGGAAAAAACACGCAACACGGAGCACAGACAAAAAAGCTAACTAAACTGTAAACCAGTTCAACTTCAAAACAACAACTAAAACGGCATATTCGTCGTTTGCTTTTCGCGCTGGTCTGGTCAATTTCGTGAGTGGACTACGAGTTCGTGTAACTGTGGGAGTGTAACTGTGTGTGATGTATTGGTGTGCGTAAGTGGGGACTCTGCACGCAACACACACACACACACACACAAGTACACCTCAGATGTGGGTGAGCCTTAATCACATTTTATCGCACACAACGACGGCAAAGACGATGACGATAACGACCCCTATTTGTGGCACGCCCATGTCAGCAGTTAATACAATATCTCTACCGACTAGCCACGACAGAAGTTTCGTTAAATTTAAATACCCCATAAAAATGGAATTAATCAAGGGTATATTTACAGTGCATTCTATACTAATAAAAAAACATTTTAACAAGAACATAGTCAGACCATTATGTTTATGTTTCTCCAGACGTATTCACCTTTGGGATTTGGACCCACTGTTTTAAGTTGTTTGATGTTACATTACATTTACTACTAAAATGGAACAAGATAGAGGGTATCTCCTAGTCAGTTCTATAGTTTGAGATACTTTTTTATTCGGCTATGTTTACTTTGTTCTCTTTCCCTCTCTATCCTTGAGGGCAAGAGTGTGTTTGTGTGTGCGTGTGTGTACATGTGTGGAAGGTTTTATTTGTTGTTAATTTGTACAACTTTTATTTTCTATTATTCAGTTTTTCCATTGCTATTGAGAGTGTTGCGGGTAATTAAGAGGCGATCACATTGACTCTACCCAGACAGGCAGCCTCTGCCTCTGTCTAATGATTAACACCAATTGACAATTTCAAACATTTTTATTCCCCCTAGCTTTTATTTTCTAAATTACATTTAGTTGATGTGACTTCTGATGGCGCCAGTTTAAGGGCGGGGTACATCTCACAGATACATATCTAAATGTGTGTAGATATCATAAGACGAAACAACTGCAATGACTACTTGCTGATAAGCTAGGTTAGAATTACATAAGTGGGAGCTCCACGACCGCTTGAGACTTTAATGCCATCGACAAGTGGTTGAAATACTCGAGGAAATCTATGTTATTGACGAGTTCTAGAATTTCCATTCATAAAATAACAGAAATGCAAAGAGGAAATTAATCAATAAAGTTTGATTTTGATTGATTAAAGTGCTTGTACAAATTTATAAGAGCCCGTTAGAGTTATAAATCATAATTTATTGGAATTTATGAGCATTTTACAGTTCTAAAAAACTACTTGAGACAGGATATTCGAATATCAATTGCATTCCTTACTGATATAACTTCTTTGGTCTCTTTTAAACAGAAACTGCAAACACAACAGAAGATCACATGATAGTCGACAACGATTGCATAAAATTTTACTCAAGTTCGGAGTAACGCTACTGCTATTGGAGAAGTGAGCAAGGCACACAGATACAAAACTAACACATTAACGCTTCAGCGCGTAAATGAGAGAGACAAAACACACACACACAAACACAAACACAGAGAGATATCTGACAGGTATCTGTATCTCTGTCGCCCTGTCTCTGGGCAGGTGGCCAGCTGTCAGCGACACATTGGGATCGGGGTCCCATGACAATTAAATTGCTACTGGAAAAGCGCATCACGTGCGCTGAGAAAATTGCACAATTTCAGGAAAATTAGTCTCTTGTAATCTATTTTATGCTTTCAATCGAGGCACGGGCTAAGTCCGCCTTTTTATTTCTCTGAAAACTCTCAAGATCACCTTGAACTCAAATGAGTTTTTATAAAAATTATACCAATCTCTAACACATTTTTTTGGGTGTTTTATATCTCAGATATCTTTTTGTTTGTTTGCTTACCTTCGCAGTTCCGAAAATGATTTGTATGCCAAAAGAGACACTAGAAAAAGATTCCCCTGCGTACCGTGCGATAAATTTAGAACTTGTTTCTACCCGTGTTTTGCACTTGTATAAGTTCAAAAACGATCTCGACCGGAGCACGAAAACACGTCTGGCCAGTACCAGCGTTCGTTTGCCTTTAAAAAAAAATATATTTTAGTATTGAGGCAATGGCAAATGGCAACGGCAACGCGGCTACAACAATGAACGACAACGTTCCGCTCATTTTTTTACTCGAACTCACTCTCTCAAAGGGGGGGAAAGTATCTGTATTTGTATCTTGGCGGTAGCTCTCTCTCCATCTCTCTCTTTCCTCTCTGGGCTCATGCTAACTAAATATGTATGATCAATATTTTGTCTCTTATCAGAAAACGAAATACAAAAGTCCAATGCCTTAGTCCTAGCCCTCAAGTGCTACATATGTTCGCAAGTCTTTTCGGTTTTCTTTTTATAAAGACACTATCAATTAAAATTAACAACGCTTCAAAACACTAATACCCTGTTGGCTAGATAAGATCTGGTTGATATTGATGTGACTTTGTTTTGGTTTTGTCACTTTTATAAATGGCTTTAAATTTCCGTCTACGTAACTTTGGGGATGACCTGGCAACAAAAGTGTAAAGATTTTACTAAATTTAATCGTACGTTCATACATACCAAAAGAATAATGATGGAAATGAGTCTACACGTCTGGATTTTCATTTGTTGCCCGAGAGTGTCTGTTTGTTCAGGAAGCGGAGTCCACAATTGCCTTGTCCTGCGCCAACAGCTGCTTATGAATATATTCTTATTGGGCAGACAGTAACAAATTAATATTCTTGAAAGGTTTTCATTTTTCAAAGAATTTGGCGGCTAAAAAGCTCTTTTCGGTGGTGTTTTTTATTGTTGTACATTGCGAAGTGGATTTAAGTAGAGATGAGGATAAAACCGATAGAGTTATTACTCTTGTAAACTATCGATAGCCATAGATGTTTTCATCGATGCTTTTTCCATCTCTACTTCAAAATGTAAATAAATGTAAGACAAAAAAATTTCCGCGTTTTATGCTATCGAAATTAATTAAATATTAAATGACTGAAAATTTATTGAAACGCAGCAAATTCCATGTTTAGCTGAGGTGTTCGAACTCAAATTAAATAGATTTGAATTAACAAAAAGCCGTAAGTTTTAATTACCTTTATTGGAAAAAAAGAAGACTGCTAATTTTTGTAAATTTTTACTTTCGATTTTCTTCTTGCAACTGTCTGAAAACTAATACAATATACATATCAAAACTATATCAGGTGCCGCCAATTACAAGTGCAGACGACAATAAGCTTAAACATGGCCACGCTTCCGCCGCGTAAGAATCAAACTCCAACTAGGATAGGCATATCCAAACAGACACCTCTTCAAACTTTGCTCCAAATGGGATTTCCAAGGCATAGAGCGTGAGTATCAGTTCAAATTAGACAAACTAAGAAATGTCTAAGCGGTAAAATAAGGGTGCCCCTCTTCAAACTCTGTAAACAAGACAAAGCGTCAATTATTGATTTTTTTCGTTTCCTTTTTTTTTTTCCTTTTCAGGGAAAAGGCTTTGGCATCCACGGGTAATCGGGGTGTGCAAATTGCATCTGACTGGTTGCTGGCCCATGTGAATGATTCTGCTTTAGATGAATGCACTCCCAGGGAGTATATTATATATGCTTGCCCTACAGGGCCATTCCTACAGCAGCTGGAGGAGTTTTGGGCCAAGTCACGTCAAGTGTGTGGTTGGAATGGTGCTCACAACTATGTGCCGCATATAACGCTGGTATCCTTCTTTAAGGTAAGAAACATAGCTTTAGTTAGAACAAGACAATCTATTTTCTAATCTTGGGTCATCTATTTTCAAAGGCACCGGATGAATGTTCTCTGCAGCTATCGAAGGCTCTGAAACAAGTGGTGGACATGACGGGAGCTCTACTAGATCGCCCTTTAAAATTGGAACCGTATATGAGCCAGAATTTTATGGGCTTCTTTGTGGCCGAAGAAGATGCGAACTATCTTAAACGATTGGCGCTGCAATACGTCAAGGAGGTGTCCAATTCAAGTATGACCATTGCGGTTAATATGTTTTCCGTTTTGGTTACGCACTTTGGGTTTTATTTTTGTTTTGGTTATCTATTTCGGTTGAGTTCTTTTTGGGTTTTTGGAGTGGCTTACGGTTTCGTTCTACTTCTATTTCTCCAACCACAAACTAATTGCTGACAATGGATAATGTTTACGTTGATAATGCACAGTTATAAGTGATACGTATGAGCAACTGGACGCCATAGTCGCCTGCTTTCCCTGGTGTGGAGCAGTCTCTTCGGGCACACGCTGTATTCCGCGCAGTAGTCGATGTAAGCACTGAAGGGGACAACTTATTAGAAATTGTTTTTTTATTAGCACTAACACCTAGATACTTAGACATACACCCACGCACACACACACACACACACAAACAAAAAAATACTTAGACACCCATGCATGATACTCTCTCACTGACTCATCCATTTCACTCACTTTATTCGATTCGCTTATCTATATTGATGCAATATTCATTCAATGACTTGACATATATATATTGTACATATAAAAAGAGCACAAGCATTAATTGGCATTTTAGTAATCGTCAATCGTTCTTGCTGATATATACAGTCACTAATTTAGTCTACCATTACCCGTAGCCATTTCACTCGAGCCACACGTAAAGAGCCTGCACCTGACGCTCGCCTATCAGTTCCCGCAGGCACAATTTAATGCACTGAAAGCACTTGTGGAAACACTTGACGCCGGCTGCGCCTCCAACTGGGAACTGCGTCTATATTCACGCGATCCACGCCTCGCCACCAAACAAGTTAATCGCCTACTTAACAATTGCAAACACTTGAACAAGCTTCTAACAACGCATTTTTTTGTATTGTATTCCAGGTGCAGAAAGTTGTCTATCCACACAATCCCCATGAAACGGATGAATTGGAGCTACGTATTGGCGATTTTATATATTTAAATAGCGACGTTGTTGACAGTTCAAGTGACGGTTGGGCTGAGGGTATTTCCTGGTTGACTGGCAGCACTGGCCACTTGCCTGTTAATTATACTGAACGCACTGCCGAATCGGACGCCTGGACATTGCATCGTGTTGTCCAGCTGTCAAAGAGTGTTGCCTCATCTTTGACTTCGGCCGAGGACCTGGACATTGTAGACGGACGGAGCATATCCACAGAACCTGAGGAGCGACACCGGGAATTACAACAAAGTAGGTCAATCATATCATGTTTTTGATTCTATTTCTCACATTCGATTTGATTTAAGGCTCAACACATCCAGAGATAATTGAGGGATCATCGTTTGAAGAATCTGAACAGAGCGTGGAGAAATATTTGCAACAAACGTTAAAGCCGTGCTTGGAACTTCCATCAGTGCAGTTGCTTAATAATCACAACTTGAGCCATCAGCATAATCCACACACGCCCACAATTGAGATTACCACCAATATGTCCTCCAATTCCACAACAACAATTTCCAAGCAGGCTGTGGACGAGATTATGGTGGAGCCACCATTGGCACAGGCACCACGACCCGATGATACTCTCAGTGTCCACTCGGATCACAATTCCCTCTTATTGGATAGCTCGCAGGCCAAAAATCGAAAGATCTATATAATGCGTCATGGTGAACGTGTTGATTTTACATTTGGCACTTGGTTGCCCTACTGCTTTGATGAGTTTGGCAACTACATGAGGAAGGATCTCAACATGCCCAAATCTTTGCCACGCCGAAAGAACAGTCCAGAGGGCTGGCAAAATGATTCGCCTTTAACCAACGTTGGGCTCTATCAGGCTCAACTCATCGGCGAAGCTCTGCTCGAGTCAAAGGTACAGATTGATCATGTCTATTGTTCTCCATCGTATCGCTGTATCCAGACGTGCACCAGTGCTCTGGAAGGACTTAAGTTGTCGGGCAAACACAAAATAAAATTAGAGCCGGGCATGTTCGAGTGGATGGCCTGGTATCCAAATGGAGTGCCCGACTGGCTGACCAAGACCGAATTAGTCGAGGCCAACTACAACATTGATCTGGACTACGTGCCCGTGCAGCCGGCTGCTGAGTTAACTGCTCAGCTAAAAGAGTCCACGGAACAATTCTATACGCGTAACCATGATGTTCTACTGCAACTACTTGAACGAACTAGTAAGTTTACCAGATAAATTAAATTGATTTAAATTTAAAATTTTCGATCTTTATTTGTTCACAGCTGGAAACATTCTTGTGGTGGCTCATGCAACTACGTTGGATACCTGCTCTCGCCAGCTAACTGGTGGAGCTGCTCGCAGTACCAATGAACTGCGTCAAGTAATACATAAGATTCCCTATTGTAGTCTGGCCACTGTGGAACAGGTGGATGGAGTCTGGAAACTGGTGGAACCTGAATGTTTACCGGTCACGCACTCGAAGAATCCTCGCTTTGAGTGGAATGCGCTGTCGACCACCTAGTGCCAGTGCTTGGAGCAGTTTCTATGCAAGCATTGAGACTGATTGATGGGAAACAGACACATTCGATGATACTACACACACAGACAGACACACACCACCATATGCTGATTTCTTAGTTGTACTTTGTTACTTGGAAATGCATCCAGTTACTGCCATTTAAATTGAAATCTATGTAGATACAGTTATATACGGAGTGCCCATGCTTACACGCATACATACGCATATATTTATACATATATATGGAGGTACCAATTAACGCGTTTATACTCAATTTTGATATATATTGATATAGGACATAACATACATATGAGGAAACATTATTATGCTACATGCTTTGCCATTAGCTCAGTGTGTTTAAGGATTTTTTTGCATGGCGATCTGAAGAAGACATAAATATATACTAATATACATATATACTACATACATATATACACAATACGTACACACCATATTTATGAGCCATTGCTCGCTGCTTTAAATTACTTTAGCTTGGCCTGTTATTAGATTAGTTCATTTGTTAGCATATTGTTTATTAGCCTTTGCTGCGTAACGCAGTCTTATTAAGAAATACACATTCAAGAGGCCGAAATCTCACCATCTAAGAGATAATCCAATACGTAAAACTCTTTAGAGATATCATATAGTCTTAGAAGTACAAACTCTGATGTAGCAACGCACAAAAATTATGGAACAATAATAAAGATTAAATATACAACCATATACAATTTGAATATCAGTAAACAAAACATAAAAATGTATAAATTGATTGGTGAAATTTTTAAGAAAAAGACAGAATCTGAGCCAGGTATGTACATATGTCTGTAAATGAAAACTTTATCTAACATTACAGATTTACACCAATTTAAATTATTTTAAGATCCTTCTTTTTCACTTACCAAATATCCTATTCCCTTCTTGGCCATCAGTTTCTGTCAATATTTGTGGATTTTGTTTTGAGACCAGAGCTACCTAACTGGAAAACGGAAAATATATTTATTTGTTTATATTTACATCAAGAGAAATATTGTTTTATAAATGTATGATTATAAATATATGATTTCATCCTCAAATGATATTCACTGGTTCCATATTTTAAGTCCAAGAAAGCGGCAAGATCCACTAGACCTGGAAAAAATATACCATTAAACATAATAATAAATAATTGCACTCAGCTAATCACAGATCATCTCAAATGTAGTTCCGCAAGCTCAGTATTCAAGAACGCTGCTACGAAGTTTCAATAGATCTGAAAAATTTTCGAATAAAAATAAGAAATAAAAAGAAAAATTAACTTACCACAAGACACAGCAAAAAAATATACGTCCGCTCGCTCACTTGAGAATCCCAGAATCAATCCAAGTTCCAGTTCCGCCAGCTTTTCTCAGAGTTAAAAAATCCATCCGAAAATTCAATCAAGTTCCATGAGATCTGTAAAATATATCATTATTAAAAATTATATATTTTTACTTACCCGATAAATCAGCAGAATACCCAAGTTCCAGGTCCGCTAGCTTTTCTCAGAGTTAAAAAATCCATCCGAAAATTCATCTAAGTTCTATGAGATCTGTAAAATATATCATTATTCAAAATTATTTTTTTCACTTACCCGATAACTCCGGTCCGGTAGCTTGGCTCAGAATTAAAAAATCCATCATAAGATTCATTCAAGTTCCATCAGATCTGTAAAATACACTATTATTCAAAATTATTTATTTTCATTTACCCTACAGCTCAGCGAAAAAATATACGTCCACTCTCTCCGAAGCCCGCGCAAATAATAAAATTTTACCGCTCACGCAGCCTCTCACGCAGTCGCTCTATTTTTAACCGATCGTGAGAGAGAGAGAGAGAGAATCGAAATGTTAACATGCTCGAAATGAGTCTGTAAACTTAACAGCGATCTGGAATGTTAACAGTGACATGTTAACATGTAATGTTACTTTAACAGACGAACTTAAATTGGGATGTTAGCTTAACAGAGCGATTTAAATTGGAATGTTAACTTAACAGGCGAGTTAAATTGGAATGTTAACTTAACAGACTCATTTACAGACTCATTTCGAGCAACATTAACATTTCGATTCTCTCTCTCTCTTTCTTTCTCTCTCTTTCAAGATCGGTTAAAAATAGAGCGACTGAGCGGTAAAATTTTATTATTTGCGCGGGCTTTGGCGCGAGAGGACGTATATTTTTTTGCTGAGCTGTTGAGTAAGTGAAAATAAATAATTTTGAATAATGATGTGTTTTGCAGATCTGATTGAACTTGGATGCATTTCGGATGGATTTTTTAAATCTGAGCCTAGATTACGGACATGGAACTTGGATTTTCTCCTGATTTATCGGGTAAGTGAAAAAAAATAATTTTTAATAATGGTTTATTTTACAGATCTGATGGAAACTTGGATGAATTTCTGGATGCATTTCTGAACTCTGAGAAAAGTTGGCGGGACTGGAACTTGGATTGATTCTGAGATTCTCAAGTGAGCGAGCGGACGTATATTTTTTTTGCTGTGTCTTGTGGTAAGTAAAAATAATTTTTCTTTTTATTTCTTATTTTTATTCAAAAATTTTTTCACATCTACTGAAACTTCGTAGCAGCGTTCTTGGATACTGAGCTTGCGGACCTACATTCGATATGAGTTGTGATTAGCTGAATGAAATTATTTTTTAATTTTTTAATGGCATATTTTTCCAGATCTAGTGAAGCATTCTTGGACTCTGACCGAGTGGACCTGGATTTGTGGTGAATCGTGATTAGGTGAGTGCAATTATTTATTATTATGTTTAATGGTATATTTTTTCCAGGTCTAGTGGATCTTGCCGCTTTCTTGGACTTAAAATATGGAACCAGTGAATATCATTTGAGGATGACTTCATTTAAATGAGGTAAGCTTTCTAAATCATATATTTATAATCATACATTTATAAAACAATATTGAACAATATTTCTCTTTTTATGTGCACAAACTCCTCCGATCTGTAAAATGGACTTAATCTGAGACTTGGTACTACAAAGGTAAATACAAACAAATATGCATATATATTCAAAAACATAATGCAGTCTCTAACAAATCGATATATATTTTCCTTTTCAGATTTCTGCTAATAATTCTGATAATTTGCCTTGTATAATCAAACAAAAGCCAACGTCGATATGAACATTTATTCTCCAATTTCTATGTTTCTAAATAGTGAGTGCGCGGACGGACGGACGTGAGTAAAAATTTTTGTTGCGTAGAAAAAAGTATTTTATTTTAAAATATATATTTATATATACACATATATAATACGAGTATATATTGTATATACTATATATATGTATATGAAAATATATTAACGTTAATTTCAAGCCTCGTTTAATTAACCAATTTATTTTCCCGAACCAAGAAAGAATAATATAACATTTTTATATGGCTGTAAACAACCTAAAAATTGCTGAATTCTATGAGTTATATTGATGTCCTAAGGAAACAGCAATCTTTCATTATATAGACACATATTTGTATATGGTACGTAAAGATAATACAGCAAGCCGACCCAGACAAATAAACAAAGTTTAAAGGATTCGAAATCGGATTTCGCATTGTCTGGCTCGACTTTGGAGGTCGATATTTATTTATTGCGCATTGAATTAGAATTAGTAATTATAATTTGTCGTAATTGTTAAAACTATTAATATAATTGTTGAACGTTTTTCTTGAACTTTATATTATTTTGTATTGATTCTGCAATATATATATTCTATATATTTTGTTTAGGTTGTTTTTTTTTTTTGATTTTAATTTGAAATCCAGCTTGGTGGCCACAATCAAGAGAAAAATAAAATGTAACGAACTTCAAGAGTTATAGCTTAGATTATACACGATCTTATGGAGGCGGTAAACATACCGATGTCATCTTAAATTGCTTTAAAAATTGTCCGCCTCAGATGGAGAAGAGCGGTATTTAAGTATATTAAGCATTTTAACTGTAAATGTAATCAAAATTGCGATAAAATTCACGACACTTTCTATGTTTGTTTAAGGAGGGGGGGGGGAGGGCGATTTGAGGTTATTTAAAACTCCAGTTAGGCGAGCGTGGCAAGGCCAAGCTGAATGGCTGCTTAGGGATAGGGCAACATGCGGGTAAGCAATCCAACGCCCTGACTTAATTCAAAGGCCAGTAGCAGGAGGAGCACAACGATTACCACGCCTGCCCTCAGCCAGGATCATTGCCGCGCTGCCGGCTTTTCTAATTGTTAGCACTGCACCTTGCCAAATTGGACGCCACGACGTTCCAAATGCTCACGATACTCCTTGTAGTGCATCTGGATCTCCTGTGAACGATAGCGGGTCAATTTGATGGACTTTCGCAACTCCTGGGTAATTGCGGCTCGATAACCGCCCTTGCGAAGCAACGAATCAATGGTTTGTAGCTGATCCCAGCCTTGTTCGGTGGCCACTTGCGGCAAATAAGTAGCTGTGCGCTTACATCCGCGCTCCGTGAGAAATTCTATACGTATGCCATGAATGCCTAGCTGCCAATCCAAATGGCCCTGAGCCTCCTCAAAGTTCTGCAATATGGAGACAGAGACAGTCAGCCGGGGCAGTTCGTCGCGGGAGATCGGTGCAAACCGAGAGTCCTTGAATGCACTGGTTAGGGCATACTCGCGCAGTCCATTATGCAACTCCATGGCACTAAAGGTACCGATGCAGCCGCGTAGTCGCTTGTCACGCCCAATCTTCCAGGTAACAAACAAAGGATAAGCATCATTGCTGAACATTGGAACTCCTGGTCCATCCATATTGTTCAGCTCACAGTCAAGAACCTCAAAACAGAAGAGACACATGTCCGGCACCGCTACGCTCTTCATTCCATGGCCATTCATATATCGCTGGGGATGATGAACCATCTGCTGATGTTGGTGCTGATATTCATCGCCATTGGACGAGTGCTGCGCCTGTTGCTGCTGGTAGTTATTGTAGTGGGAGTTGGACATTCTCAACTGCTGATCCGTTAAGTTTTAATCTAATAATTACGATAATTTTATACAATTATGTTTATAATTAATGGCAGTGCACGTTGATGATCTAGGTTCAATTAACATAAGATAACAACGCCAATTCACACTATCTAGCATACAAAACAAGACGTCAGCCAAGCGAGTATCTCTCTATCCAATGTGCCTCTCGCTCTTGAGGATTAAGCTGAATGAATAGAAACCAAAAACATTGTTATATACAGAAAAAGTTAAAACAGTGCATTGACATTTTTTTACCTAAACAAAGAAGTGATCTTTCAATGGCTTTTCTGCCCTGGCTCCTACTCTATTCTTAGACGCCTTCACTGCGGCTTCACCTGCTCTGCTCTGCTCTTGGTTGCTGTTGGGCGCGTTCCAATCCAGACATTGGCTTTCCTCCTAATCCCTTGGCTGCCGTCGTTTTGACTGCTAGCTCATAAGCACAACATCGAATTGCTGCTGTGGGGTGCTCCGTCGTCTGTAAGCAAGTTAAGAAGAAGAAGATAAAAATAGTTATAGATTTAATAGTTGCCTTTTTGGTCAATTTCAATCAATATTCCATCCAATTGTTCGATCTTCACCTTCTAGCGTTTATTGCTATCTCATTGCCTTACAAAAGTAACAAGGGTGAGTGTGGGATCGGAATGTGGGAAGAAATAGAAGCAGAGAGAAAGCAGACTGATTGCTGCATTTATTCCAATTCCTCTCTTTCTGGTTCCCCCCTTCCACTCTCACTCCACTATCTTTTTAATTGCTCTTTGTTCACATTCAGTGTTGCTTACTGCACCCAATGTCCAAGCCTTTCTTGACATGGCCAATTTGGCTTTATCAGTCACATGTACAAGCCCATCCAATAGTTTAGGCAGTAGGTAGGCTTAGATACCACAAAATTAATATAATTTTAAGCTAGATTTACCTTTTTTTAATGTAAACAAATTTTACACTTTTTTATGTGATAGCGATGAGCATTACGGACACACCAAAGTAACAGTCACTGTCTATTTAACATTCGATAAATTTTGTCCGATTTAGCTATTCGTTTTTACATATCCGATATTTTTAGGTTTTGTCCCTGCTACTCTGTCTTCACTAATTTGGTTTGTGACTTTGCTAGTCAGGTGTTTTTGAAAAGTTTATCTTTAAATTTAAATCGAGATCTCAATTTTTCCAGAATAAACACAAGTTTATTTAATGTAGTAAAAATTGCTACAATAATAAAAAATCAAACATCTGCAGACCTGATTAAAATATACATAATTAGAATAATTAATTGAAAATTCCTAAAGAACTTCTTGGAACTTGGATAAAGACTTTTTTCATTTGCAGTTTGTGGTCCGATGTTTATTTAAGTCGGTAATCATTAGAATCATTGGCATCCTGTAGATTATCTACTATTTAAGTTAATATTTTAAATATTTGTATACTTACTTTGTACTAACCCTAACTATACCTCCCTATCTGCTGCATCTTTATGTTAATACAGTTGAAGGGAAAAATCAAAAACTTATATTGTAATTGTAAGTATTCCCGATTAAATTCCCACCAATTGAAAAGCAATTTTCTAGTAAATTTTTGTTGTTATGTCAGTTACATTTATTTTGCAGTTATTTTTCCGTTTCGTGTCTGTATTACCTTTTTGTTTTTTTTTTTTTTTTTGGTTTCATTTTGTATGTCACAAGAATATCGGATGTAAGGTCAAACGGATTTTTTGGGGTTTCTTTGGTTTCAGTTTTTTTTTTTTTTGTTGTTTTGCATTTCATAGATTTTAAAGCGACGCTATTGTACATTTTACATTAAATTCCATATTTGCATGCGTAGTCTGTTTTTGGTTTTTGTCTCATTTGTTTAAAACAATTTCTTGCACTTTTTTTTTGGTTGTTGTTTTGTTTTGCCATCAACTTTTATTCATTCATCCTTTTGCCTGCATATAGAGTTTATTTTTAAATGTGGAGCAAAAATGGTGGAAATTTACGTTTTGGTTTGGTTGTTTTAGAGAAAAATAGTTACTTGTACATTAATGGTTGTATATATTTTTTTCTTGACTCTTCTTTTCTATGCTTTTGTCCTGCATTTTGAATTTATTTATTTTTGTTTTTGTTTTTTTTTTTTTTGCATTTTTTCATGAAACAATTTAGGTATTTGGCTCTGGAATTTTCACGGATTTGTTTGTTTTTTTTTTTTTTGGGGTTTTTCTTTTCCGTTTGTTGTTGTTGTTTTTTTTTATAGTTTTTTTTTGTTTTTTTCGGTTTTTGCTTATAATTAACACTACATCAATGTATTTACTATAATTAGTATTTTTTAGTTGTTGTTGTTTGTTGGTATTCTTTTTGTTGGTAATTATGTTTTGGATTTCTTTGAATAGCATATTATAGTAATTTTCTTTTTGTTTTTTTTTTTTTAACTTACCCTAGCATTTTGTTTTTTTTTTTTTTGTTTTTTGTTTTTTTTTTTTTTATTTGAAATACATTTAAAAAACATAAAGAAGGTGGTAAAAAACGTTGTCTGTGTATTCTTGTTCTTGGTTTATTCATGTAAGAAATGAGGCGGATAATTCAAATCTCCTGCGAGCTGCAATTTAAATTGCTAGTGGCTAATCGATTCGAATCGAGTATTCGAATAAATGTTTTAGTGAGTATCTCACACCTGGAATGCGTAAGTAAAAGCAAAATGCTATGCAATCTGGGAAAATGGTTTTTATAAACGTTTTACTTTTTTTTTTTTTTTTTTTTTTTGTGAGTCCAAAATTTGACTAAAATAAACAATATAAACATTATGTTTTTTTTTTTTTTTGTATGTTAGAGGAGAAACAAGGAATTGGCTTTTGACGCGCTGTTGCATAGTACTAGGCTTTTGACATTCTGGGTGTGGCACTCACTGATAAAGTCACGGAAATCGTTTTATGTGTTTTCTGATTAACCTCAAGCACTGAGCCCCTTAATTGCAGCTGGTCAAGGTGATTTGCTGAACATAAACGTGTTGTGTGTGTGTGTGTGTGTGTGCGATAAGCTCAAATTTCATTTTCATTTCTTGTTCTTGTTTAGAATGCTTATGGCTTGTGTATTGGATGTATTTGAGTAGATGGCACTGTTATGCGATTTCCGTGTTGTCATAACAGCAGCTAAAAGGATATACGTATATTGTGAAGAAAAAAAGCAGTCTGTCTGTGTGTGTGTCTGTATTTTGATAGTGCGTGTATGTTTGTATTTGTGGGTGTGGATAGTTGTGGGCGCTCCACACAATTTCATTCATTGGAAACCGGATATTCACGTCCACATCTATCCACATCCACGATGTGTAGTGTGTTAGGGATGAGCCGTTTGCGCAGGTGAATATCCGTTTATCTATTTTTAGTTTTAGTTGGGCAGAACATCCGCAATCGGCCCTTCCCAAGTAACGGCTGTATTGTGATTTCTACATAAGATGTAATGTAAAATTAGTTATAAAATTTTTCAAAAATTGTTTTCTTTATAAGCGTTTTTAAGTTGAAATTGTAGTTTTCGGATTTTTCATTTGTTTGTTTGTTTCTTTGTTGTTTGTGTTTTGTTTGTTTTATGCGGATTTGGAGAAAATCCGAAAAATGTTGTTGTTGTTTCTTTTTTTTTCTTAGACAAATGCAAGTGAAATATTTGTCACATCCGCACACACAGTGTGTGTGGACGACATTTCTTTCCGTTTAAAAAATGCATTCGTTATAATTTTTCTTCTTTTGTTTTGTTTTCTTTTTGTTTTTGTTTGTTTTTTTTTTATAGTTTTTTACCTACAACAGCGGAGAAAATTCATACCAATTGCACATTCCAAAAATTGTATTTGCTTTATCTTGTTTTAAAACATTGACTTTTGCTTTTATCCTTTACACACGACATATGTATATACATATATGCTAGGCATAGTCATGTATTTGTTTTCTCCAAAAAATTGTTCTCGAATACCCTCTATGCGGTAATCCATTTAACTTGTCGAACTTGTTGCGTCCCAATTAGTATCTAAACAAACTATGCAATTTGCATCCTTTTTTTTTAAAAGATGTTTTCGTACAAATTTTCCCGCATCTGTTGTAAGTTTTTCTCAAGACATGGCCAGGTATGTATGTGTATGTATGTATGTGTGTGTGTCTGTGTTTGTTTTGTATTTGCGTCCTGTTCATTTTTCCCTGTGGCCAGATGAACATTTAGCAAAGTTTTCTTTTCGACTAGCTGGTGAGTTTTCGTTCATGTCAAGTGGAAGTTTTTTCTTCTTCTTCTTTGTTCATTCAATTAGTTAGTAGATAACAAACAATTTTCAATTTTCATTTTTTGCTTTTTTGTTTTCTTTTGTTTTTTTTTTTTTTTGGTTGCTTTTCTTTTAACAATTTTGTACTTTTTGTTTTGTTTTCTCTCTCATCATCATACTTAAAACGGTTTTCCTGTTTGCATTATTCTCTCTCTTTCTTTAACGGTATCACTAATTTGTCTCGGTTGCTTTGCTTACTTAGGAACAAAACGAGAAAGGAACATAATTGAACTTGAATTCTTTTTCTTTTTTTTTTTTCTTCATTTCTTTCTACTCATTTTTGTTTTTTTGGTTTTTATTATTTTTTACAACGTTGCCAGACTATTGCTAAAGTGTATGGAATAAAACCATGTGCTTTGTCTTATCCACTGGCTGAAACTGGAGAGTATTTTTAACTGTTTAATTATGCACAGTTTCATTGGTTTATTGTTGTTTTTGTTATTCTCTGTTGTTGTTGTTGCTGTTGCTGTTATTGGTTTTGTTCGAGCTCTGTTTGAATTTAACGTACTTATTTCAGACTTGATAATGATTTGTGTATGTTTCTAGACTTTGGCATGTGATGGATTCTATTCTTTATACATACATACATTTATCTTGTTACAGAATCAGATTCAGCATATATGTATGTATGTATGTACATATATAATTTTTATACATATATGTATATCTTTTTTTTTTTTTTGTATATAATATAAGATTTAATTTTGATTTGAGCTTTTGATTTGAGTTTGCCATCAATTCTACGGCTATGGGCTATGGCTATTTGTTGTATATGACTATGGCTGTGGCTGTTGGGTGGGCATTGTTGGTTGGGGTTGGTTAAGTGGTGCCAGTTTGCGGCTGGTTCGCTGGAAATTAGCACGTTAAATCAGACGCTCGCTATACCATATTCAGAAATCCGTATTATTTGGCCCACCATCGGCTTCAGCGGCATCACCGACCTCACCCACACTTGGTGGCAATGTCAGCGATAATTGTGGTGTGGCGGTGCCAGCGACTAGCATTGTTGGTTCCGTGTTGCGTCGTTTCATTTTAAGTTTGTTCTTTTTCAACATGGTGGCCTACGTAGGTGACGTATTTAAACATTAAACGGTTATTATAATTTTTATTCGATGTTTTTTTTTTTGTTTTTTTTTTTTTAAATTTTGGGTGCACATTTTAGAGATAGTTCCCAGAAAATTGAAATTTTAAAAATTAGCGTCCGGTGCATTGGAAATTGGTTAAAGAATTATTCATAGCGTATAATAGTATATATTGAATATTTGTTATAGTTGGTTGTGTTTTTAGATTTGTTTTTTTTTTTTTTGGTTGTGTTTTTGTATATCGGAGCGCATATAGATTGAGAAAAGATATAGAAAGAGTTTTTGGTTTTGAGAGAAATATAGAAATGTATATATATTTATATATAAAGAAATAGAGAAAGAGAGAGAGAGAGAAAGAAAGAAAGAAATTCGAGAATTAACACAAATGAAAAATATGATTTATTTGTAGTAATTGTATTAACTTTAATTCGCATTAAATAGTTTTCATATATTGTTCAATAGCTAATGATTGCATAATGCAATTCTTTCATTGATTATCCAAAAAGGAAATCAATCAAAATGCAAAACAAATAGAAAATAGAAAAACCGGTAACAAAACGAAATAAGAAGAATTATATATGTAAGCTTGCATATTAGGAAAAAGAACAAACGTAAGAGAATCAACGAAAAAAAAAAATGAAGCATTGCATTAGGCGCTTTGGCAGTGTGTAAAGAAAATGGATTTTTCGTGAGCACACTTTATTAATTAGGGATCAGCTAAACATAATGTAGAAAACGGAAAGAAAAGTAACGGAAAAGTTGAAAAATATATATATATATATATATATAGCATATAGGCGCAAGTTTTGCTGTGTGGGTTTGTGTGTGTGTGTGTGTGTGTTGACTAGTGTGTATTGGTGGTAGGTGGTTGGTGGTGTTGGTGGTTGGTGGCTTCAGTTTGCTAGTTCAAATTCAAAAGCGGTGGTCACAGTTGTTGTTGTTGTTTTTTTTTATATCAGTTGTGCAGTGGGTGGGCATTTTTCATAAATTTTCTATGTTTTTTGTTTACTTTTTTGGGATGGTTCAGATTAAATATTCTAAGTTTATAGAGCTTAACGACCATTTTTAGTTTTTTGTTTAAATACGAATGATCCAAATTCATTGACTTTATCTGTATCTATTCTTGCACCTGCTTATTTACAATGTTATAGTTGAACTGTTTAATGTTGTTATTTTTTAGTATTTTTTCATAACGTTTGTTATCGATTTTCGCTTTTAAAATTGTTTTCTCTTTTTTTTTTTGTACGTATTATTTTTTAGGCTACAAGTTTCGTTGGATATGGAAGATAAGGATTAAGTTGCATTAGCATTGGAGTTTTGTTCTTGTACAAATATTTCGGCTATCAATTGGAAATCTTCTATGGATATGCATAAGTTCTAAGAACGTTTTTGTTTTGTGTTCTCTGTTACTCGTTACATTTTGTTTTGTTTTCAAACGTTACTCGTTAATAGTTATTTGTTTACTGTTACTATTACTGTTACTATTACGATTTACTGGTTTTAGTGCGGCAACTATGGGAAGAAACAGGAAAACCAATATCTTAGCCCGGACGCATAGGCGGAGGCCATGCTCTAGGTGCTGCCAAAATGTGGCGATGGCAGAGCAGCAACTGAGGAGGAAGCATCTTTATCGCCATTTTCATTTGACGATTGCAATTGCTGTTGCTGTTGTTGCTGCAGCTGTTGCTGCTGCTGCTGTTGTTGTTGTTGCTGTTGTTGTTGCTGCTGTAGCTGTTGTTGTTGTTGCTGCTGCTGCGATTGCAATTGCTGCGGTGAGCTTTGTGTTGCCGAGGCACTGGCTGTGACCGACAAACTAAGCACCGCTGGCGATATATGCGGCTCCGTTAGACGTCGCTTACTCTTCGTTTTCTTCAACATGGTGGCCTAAATGTAGCATAAAATACACACATAGTCAAATGCGACATACATACACATACACATACTCAACGACAAAGAAACACACACACACACAGACGCACACCCACACACACACTCACACAGTTGAGAGAACTCTACAATGTTTTTATAATTTAGCTGGTTTATTATTATTTTAATATTTTTTTTTGGATTAGTTCCGATTTGATTGGACTCTCTTTCACTCAATTAATTGACATCAACAAATGAAAGATGCACAACAATGTTTTTTGCACATTAATGTTGCTAAATAGTTTAAAATTTACATGGATCGGGTTTCGGAACGGGTGTACATATGTTTGGTGCTCTATGGAAATTACAACAAATTGTTTTTTTTTTTGGAGGGGGGGACGAGACAAAAGAAACATACAAAACACGCATATCGAACACACAGATAAATTTTACCATATAACTTAATATTTATTTTGGATTTCTGAACTTATAACTGTTTCCAAAGGACTAATTGAGGCTCATTGTAATAACAAATTGTTAAAATTATTGAAATTAGAGCCATTCATTGAAAAATTATTCCGTTTTTTAAACGTTTGTTCTATGTATATGAGAATAGGCTTTGTTTTCTGTACTACAAGTTGATAGGTTTCGCAAAAAAAAACCGATTTAACGTTCACTCTGACCATATCAAAATCTATAAACATTGCTTTTTGATAAGTTAAAGCAACAAATTTTACTTATACATATATGCAACAACTAACAAACAGCTCTGCTATATAAGAAAGAGAACTCTGAAAAGAACGTTATCTTCCACTTTTTAAGGACATTTGACAAATTGAAATAAATTGTTTTGGATTGAAACAATTTAAAGTTTTAAAAAAAACTTTCAAAATTCATTGAATTTGGATATCAATTTTATATTTTGAACTAGGCAAGGGAAACAGACCTGGATTCTAGTATTAATATAAATGGGCTAATATTTCTATGAATGGTTCTAATTATTCTAAATATATATATATATATATATACAATTATTGCATTTCAGTTAAAACTCTTTCTGGTTATCTCAATTAACTATAAAGTATAGCATGCATTTGGGGGCATGACATTGTTTTATTATTATTCAATACTTTAGGCAAAAATCAAATACTGCTATTAATTATATACTGTATAATTTACACTAAATGATGTTTTTGTTGCTGGTTTTTGGTATTTTGTATTGCAATTTGTTTGTCAAGTAAGGGAGAAGGTGGGGTGGGGTCCTTTTTGCAAGGGTCAATATGTAAAAGTAGACAGTGGCAATTAGAACAAAAAAAAAAAAAAGTTAAAATTGAATAAAACAAAGACATTTGTTGTAAAAACGGTGCTTGGGTCATATAATGAAGCATGTTTTTTTTTTGTAAGAAAGAAATTTATGTACATAAATGAAGAAAATCAAGGAAATTCTCTTTTCCGGTTAATCATAAGAAGCAGGCATGCTATAATTAAAGTAACAATTGAGAGACATGCAAGCACAATGGCCAAATATTAAGTATTAGATAAACTTACCTTTAAAGCCGATTTAAGGACCACAACATCTCCAGGACTTTGTATCCATGGTTCGCCATCAACTTGCACGGGCATATCGGTATTTAGATGTATCTTGATGTGACCACCCTAAGATAGAAAATAAGAACAAATTCCATTTTAGAATTGGTTGGAAAAAAGGAATAAAGTTTCAATTTGATTTACCTGTGCAATGCGCATGGCCGTACGTATACCCGATTGTATTTGACCAAGATGGACAACACCAGTGACTCCTACTACCTCCAACATACCATCATAGTGATTAGGTGTGCTAAACTGATCGTCCTTATCGGGTCCCCAGGGATTGGCACCACTGCCCCAGCTACATAAAGAATCAAATTGTAAATTTAAATATGCTTTTTGCTCAACTGTTGAACAGAATTTTATTTACCTTAGTATATTCAAGATAATTATACCATCAACTGGTGGCAAATCTACCACTTTGCCATCAACTTCCAAACGCAACTCCTTATGCAAATCTTTAACCGTCTTCCGTCCAACTATTTTACGTAGTCCCATCTTAACGTAGTAGCCTTTGTTACGGAGGCGTGAATTGAACTGATTGGGATTCTCTTCGCGTGCATTATGAAAGTCCAGGCACAGATCGGCATCAATGCCAATCCCAAAGTAGTTATTCATTACAAATATCTGTGAATTATCCTCATTTTGGGCGCCACCTAAATGTTAAAATTTCAATTACTTTAGTTATTAAATATCTTTTACTTTTTTTTTTTTTATTGAATTTTTCACTAGCACACATCCATTTATGGCATTGAACATTCAGTTTTACAACATCGAGATGGATATATGGGCCAATTAGTGGTTTACCCGTAGCCGATTTGGTGTCTGAACTATATATACATTACCCATTGAAAACATATTCAGCAGAGAATTCGCCTCAATTTTACATAAACTTAATCATTATCATTCATGCAGTTCTTAGTTAATAGTTTTAGCTAATGTAGTCATCATATACACATCGAAACTAAACAGCATTTATCATCAGTTATACCAATTGTGGGGGGAGGGAGGTGTTTAAGCTACAAAACGCTTTTTAGATTAGATTCAGTTTTTTGTTAGACTGTTTTAGGGATTAAGGCTATTTCTTTTACTTTACAGCCAGTCTAATATAGGATTTAGTTTGGTTTTTGTTTTTTTCTTTTTTAAGGCAAAGATAATATTACAGCATTAGGCCAAAAAAAAAAAAAAAACACAATTCAAATTACAACGAGTATCGGGAACGCTCGGGGTGGTATTGAGGGATTTTTGTTTGTTTGGTTAAGTGGATATAGACAATATATTTATATTTATATATATGTATAATATATATATATAGTATATATAGTAGTAGTAGTAGTAGTAGTAGAGAATATGCGTAAAAGAGAACAAGAAAGAATTTTGGAACACCAAATGACCTGATATATCACTCGATGTCAGAGCCGGTAATTGATGATGCTGATTGGTTTGTTGCGATAGATGTGCTTGGTGAGCCTTCTTCTTCTTACCGGTTGTTTGGGAGGGTGCCTTCATAGCTGGCTCTTCTGGCTTATCCTCCGGATGGAAGACAACAGTCCAACGATCCAAACGTATCTCCTCGGCCTCAATGACATCGCGCAGTAAATTTAATGGATCCTCACCACCGGTATAGCCGGAACCCCAGCATAGAACGCGTGCCAAATCATTGCCTAGCAATAGGGGGGTTTGTTTTTACACTTAGTCTAAGGTTTGGGGGAATTGGGGTGAGACCAAAAATGATTCACTTACCAGTGCCCAATGGTACTATAGCGCACGGTGGACTGGAACACTCCGAGTCCTGGCCGACATTATCAAGGCATTGCAAAACCCAACCGATAGTTCCATCGCCGCCACAAACAAGAATCTTGTAATTGGTAATCTGACGGAATACATAGAGGCTGAAGAGAGTTTGTAAGATTAGCAAGTGACAGATTACTATATACTATATAAAGGCTACCCCGGCAATGGTCCACCGTTGTCCAAATCGAAAACTTGATACGGATTAAGCAGTTTTCTAAAGCTCGATATCAATTCAAGACCCTGGCAACCGCCCGATTTCACATTGACAAATACGAGCAAAGGCCGCACATCGGATGGTACCATGCTTGGCTCAATATTGGGCAGCAACAGGACCAACAGTTTCTTATCCTCGATAATTGTCTCCCTTAGATTGTAGAAGGCTCGAACCTGTCCAAATGAACGTTTAATGAGAATAAAGTTTACTTTGAATTAAGATGATCACAACTTACCGCCTTTTGGGCGTCCTCAAAGGTCAGGACAACCGAACCATACTCATAATAGATGGGTCCAATGCTAGTGAACTTGTTCTCATCCGTAACGTACTTGTTGAGAATTTGCTCATAATTTCTCTGTGAGAGTCCTGTGGGTAGGTTACCCACAAAAAGAGCAATATTGGGTCCATGAGGATCCTGCTTATGCTGCATGTAGAAACGCATTAGTTCCATTTGACGTATGGAGTCCTTGCCCAGTTGTTTCATAATATCCCACGGGCGTTCATTCCATGAGAGTATTCGCTCGGTAACGCCACGATCAAGGAGCACCTCCGAACATCTAGAGCAGGTGAGATTAGCTTTTATATATATATGCATATATATGGCGATTGCAAATGCAACTCACCTATAATCCTGTATTTGGTTATCTTGTAATCCAAATTTATCCAATGCATCTCGTATCAAGTCCTTAATAACTGTGCTATTATCTACAGGAACACTGACATAGGGATCCTCCAACGAGCATTGCAATTTGCCAGGATACACACGCACAAAGCCCTTGTCCTTGTCGTGAAACCGAAGATAAATGGCCGGTCGCTTGCCCTCCAAGTGTGTCAAGTTTAACACTGGCGTCGGATCTAGTAACGGTGCATCCTCCATGCCAGGTGCTGCATATAGGTCGGTCAAGTAGAAGGCCAACGGATCGCGCGTAATATGGAAAGCGCGCAAAGCGGTGGTCAGTAGCTGCTCCAGCGTGTATGTGCGTTGTACGATGATTACACGGTATTGCTGGCGTCGGAATGAATTGTTGCCATCGAATACTTTGATCATCTCTGCGGTAGGTAATTGGTTAAGAATAGGAATACATAATGTTTGATTATATATATCTCACCTATATCCTTTTCCTCGCGTTCCTTGTCCTTCTTCTCTTTGTCCTTCTCTGACTTATCCGATTTATGTCCTGCAGAGTCGGGCCTGTAGTGAGAGGAGGAACTACCACCGCCTCCACCACCGCCACCGCCTCCGCCACCAGCACCCCCACCACTAGGGGTACCACCGCTGCTTGGTCCATGAGCAGACTCGGTTTTGCTGGCCGACTCTTCATCCTTGAAACGAGGCGTATCGCCGCTGCTGAACTCCTCAGAAATGCTACGTGCTAATGGATCAGACATGAGGATATGTTACTTGTTGGAATCCGGCAGTTGGCAGTAAGCCGTTAAGGATTTAGTAGTACTTAGTAGTAAGTAGTAGTGGTAGTAGTAGCAACTGAAGCAATTTTGGGTTAGACATGAGCATGCAGTTAATGGAGTGTAAGTGAGTCTTGGGTGACATGGATGTGACATGGTGCGATCGGATGGCATGTACTGGATTAGATGGTTAGCTGGTTAGTTGGATGTTAGCTTGGCTCAAACTAAGGGCAAACGGAAACGAAAACCAAAAACCATAACCAAAACAAGGTGTTAGCGCTAAACTAGAAACAAGTCCGAGGACTGAACCAAGACCAAACTGTTGCCAATATGGAGCGTGGACGCAGTACGGGCTATCGGTTTCTGTTAGAGAGAGACAAAGAGTACAAAGAGAGCGGTAGCCTAATCACCTCTGCGCTTCTGGTGACGCGGTTTACGCCACCCCACGGATAGCCCACGTACTCGCCGGAGTAGTCGGCCAAAGACATGGCTATCGGTTCCATCGCTGGCACGTGATCGGCTGCTAGCACCACCATCACTAATATCCCCGGCAATGGCTAAATCATCGCTGCTGTGACCGACGCCACGACTCCGCCTCGGCCGATCATCCAGATAGAGATCATCGAACTCTACATCATCATAGGCTTCCGCATCGGCATCGGTGGCATCCATGCGTCGTGCCAGCATATGATAATTGTCGTCGTACGGCTGATAATTTCCATCTACATCCTGTATGGTAATCTCAATATTCTGAGACAATCTATCGAGGCTGTAGTTGCTCTTGTTGCCGGCATTGGCATTTTTTGGCGAGCGCTTCGACCGACGACGCTGGAAGAGTCCTCTGCCGTACTTTTTGTAACGCGATACGCTTACGCCCGGCTCCTGGAAGGACTTACTACGACCCACCGGTGATAATTGAAGGGTCATTGATCCGCTTGCCGGTGCTGGGGAAGCTGAGGAGCAGTCGCTGGAGTTGGGTGAACTCACCGATCCGCCTTTACCCTTAATATGCTTGGGAGCACTGAGTATGGTCTTGGGCTTTGAGAGAGCCCCAGTCTTTGGGTTACGGCCAGCGTTTACGCTTAAGGCTTTAGCCTCTCCACGATCGGGGGCGGCGACATCTGTGGGCGGGGCTGCAGACGTTGATGCGATTTTGCTGGCAGTGGCAGTGACATTGGTACGAGAACGGGCTGATTGCCTACGTTGCTCATTGGAGGTATTACTATTACTACTATTATAGCTAAGATTGCTGATTAGATTCATGCTTGAGTCGACATCATGGTCATCTGTGTTGGTCAACTCGCCGCCAGTGTCGGAAGTCTCATAACAGCTTTCACGCGGCGCCGTTTCAAGCTCCACATCGCCATGGTAGTCCGTCTCGCTAACATCACGTGGCTGTCGTCGCGCAGTGCGTCTCCTAAGGGCCACATCGCAGTGATCATACTCATCGCTGAGATCACCACCGCTTATATCACAGACACCACCATCTACTTCATCGTCATCGTCCTCGCTCTGTGAGACACCTGGACGTTTGCGTCGTCTCCGTCCCTGACCCAGACGATGAAAGAGGCTCGTATAGAGCAAGTGCAACGAGGAGTTTGCCGACGGGGACTTCTGTAGCGATGTTGTCATCTGTAAGGCACTGTCGTGCTCCGTTGTATTATCATTCTCTTCTGTGACAACATCTGGTCGTTGCGTCTCATAGTCCTCGTCCTCATCCTCCTGTTCCGCATCATCGAAGGGAGCCAGCTCATTGCTTGTCTCGCCCACTGTCAGAGAGGGAGTGGGTGAAACGCACAGTGATATGGAACCACAGGATGTTGGCGTGGGCGGCGTTGAAAGTAGAAAATGTTGTTTCGATTGCTCTAGTCGTTGCCTGTGAAGCTCGAGCAGCTCCCTCAGGCAAACACCCGCCGCCGCTGCGCTTGGCCCAGGACAAGGACCAGGACCGACACTGAGATCCGGACTGGCTGTCGGGCATTAGCGGGGCAGCGGCACACACGCATAACCAAACCAAAAAAGAAACATTTAAATAAACACAAAAGTATAAAAAAAATAAATAAATCAACAAAAATCCAAAATCAAATTGCCAGACCGTGGCTAGAAACAATAATTTGGATAAGATAACGAGAAGAGAGCTGAGGGCTGTCTGACGAAATGATCAATGGATGAACTGGAATCGATTGAAGTTGATTTAAGAGCGATGGCTTGATATTGAGTATGTGTGTGTGTGTGTGTGTGTGTATGTGCACAACATCGAGAGCTGATGCAACGTTTTGGTTTTTTCTTTTTTATTTTTTTTTTTTTTGTTGGGTGAGTAAGGGTGAGTGAGTGAGCTGGGCTGGGCTGGGCTATATAGACTCAGAAGTGTGATCAACCTGCACACAGGTGAATAGATTTCTTTTTCCTTTTCTTTTTGGCTAAACTTTTTAGCCTGTAAGCTATAATCTGGGTACTTACGACACGAATAGTCGCGCACGAGCGTCGTCTTCGATTTGACTTGGACGCCAATGATTGCCTCAATTGGCACCTCAGTACGTGGTATGGAGACTGAATGCGGAGGTAAGTAGATAGGTTGTAGAATACCAAAATTACATTCGGTTGGCAGGTACATGCGACATCCGGCATGAGTGGTCATGCCGCACCACTCACAGCGATAGCCTAAAAACGAATAGGAGATAAAGAAATAATAGATTTCATATAACATATATCTAAGTTGACGGGGTTCTCTTACCAGTTAGACATTCCGAAGACCAGCAGGTTTTCTTGCAGTAAGCACATTTGGATGTTGATGGCAGATTACCCTCTCGCCAATGATGCTAAAGGAAGGAAAGTATTTAACATGATTCTAGTCTACTTGTTGTTGTTGTTGTTTTTTAAAACTTACTTGATGCTTCACATTAAGCAGCTCTTTGCCGGGCACATATGTTGCATTTTCGGTGCAATCTGGCACAGCAAAATCTTGGCACTCAATATGCGCGAAATATTCGCAGACTGTATAAAATGAATAATGAATATTTATGAGTTTTCCATAGTAAAAACTTTTTTAAGAGTAAGCCAATCAACATATATTCTAATAAAAATTCCATTTCACAGAACCTTTGAGAATCGTTCTTTTGTTCAAGTTTTACTTATGTAGTATAATAGTAAATTCTAGTTATGGTCTGATGGGATTGTTTTTTTTTTTTTTTTTTGTTTTGTTTTATTTTAGCTCTTGTCTCGTAACATATTTCTGATTGACATGGTACTCTTATTCATTTTATTTTTGAATAGATGACACCTGGGACATTTTGTCACTTACCTAAACAATGAACCGCTGGCGTTTCATCCAATCGCTTACGGCAAACTGTGCAGAACTTTCTCTTGTGATGTGTTGGCTCTGACCAACAATGGGCAACCGGATTCTGTTTTTTTTTTTTTTTTTCAATGACACATGACAGTCGACATTTGCATTGTGAATGTGTTTTGCATTTACTTACCTTTATAATGCATGGAGCGATGCCGGAACAGGGCGTTACCACACTGGTGACACATCGTTCGTGTATGATAAAGTTGCAAACTGCAAAAATAACACAAGAAAAAAGATAAATAGGTAAATTAAAATCAGCAAAAGAAAAGGGTTGAGTGCTTTTCCTAATAAAGTGTGAATATTAAATACCTAAGCTTATCTAAATGGCACAGGCAAATAAGAGGCTAGCAAGAGAGAGAGAGAAAGAGATTACATAGACTACCTTTCAAAGTGTCCATGTTCTACCTTTATTATCAAGCTCAAGCCAAATTGGCATTTTAAAGCAAATGCAACAACCTCAAACCTTATAGTTAAGCCAATCCCTCCCCCATTTTTCTCTTTAGGTGGGTGCACGTCATTGCCAGTGCTCTGCCATTCATAGTTGTTGAGTTCATGGACGCAGCAAACCATATTCATTGAAGTTTTGTACACACACACACACAGAGAGTCAGAAAGAAAGAGAGACTAAGAGAGCCAGAGAGAGGTAGGGGGGGGGTAGGTTAACAAAAGTGAGAGCCATTGCATGGATAGAGTGGGATAGCTGCAGTTGCATAAAAGTCCAAAGCTAACCAAAAGAATAATGCAAGCCATCATACAAAGGAGCTCAACCTCAATCCGCATGCATCTCTTCTACCATTTCACTTACAATGGGGACCACTCAAATCCACTGCCACAAGAACCGAACCGTAACGACCTGACCAAAGTGGACCGGAACCATACCACTGTCCCCCGTTTACAGACGTCATCCTATTCTACATGCATATGTACATACAAAAAAAGGAAACTAAAACCAGGCATCAGTGCACTAGCATATGAAATTTTCTATGTATTTTTACTATATATGTATATATGTATGTATGTGGTATATATTCAAGAGTGCCAGCTGAACATAGATATCATAGTTTTATTTTTAGCATTGCGTAAAAGTTGTATTTACATATATATAGACAAACATTAGTGCATGCAAGCACAGACACACACGCACACACACACACACATGTTTGTGCGTATGTATGCATAATTATCTTTGTGTGCAGCAATGAAGAAAACTAGGCCGCTGACCTGAGGCATCTCTGACGTCATGAATGAACTCATGAATGCCATGTTCAGTTGCTTGTATAAATAAAAAAAAAAAAAAACAGAATAAGCAAGCAGCAGCGGAATAGGAAAATGGGGTGGCAGCGAGTGGGGAAGAGAGAGGAAACAAGATAATTCCAAAGGAGGAGGAGGAGGAGGAGGAGGAGGAGGAGGGGGAGGGGGGAAGGAGAACGAGTGCCATGGACTTTGAATGCAACTGTAAGATGATATTTTTTTTTTTTTTTGTTGTTTGGGAATGCTTTGGCTAACAGGCCCTAAACGATATTGTTAAAAGCAACAGCTGAGCCAACGTGGCGTATACATATATATATACATACATACAGATGTGTGTATACGCCCTGTGGGTCAGGACAAAAAAAAACGCGAGAGACAGAGAGAGAGAGAGAGAGAGAGAGAGAGAGTAAGGTCAGGCCAAATATAAAGAGAATTTACGATACAAGCGTAAAAGAGCAGAAAAGTAGGCTAGAAAAGTTACAATCTTAAGCCAATGGGAGTTGTATACATAAATATATATGTATGTATATAATAAATAAATATATAAGAATATATATATATTTTGTGTGTTTATTATATTTTGCCAATTGGCTTTTAGTTTGTTGCATAGCCTAGCAGAAATATTTATATATATGTATATCTGATGCGTCTATTTGCACAGATTAGCAAAAGCAGCAGCCATCGTCGCAGTCGCAGTCGCCGTCGCTGTCGCAGTCAACGTCTGCGCCAACGCCAACGCATGGGAAATTTTCTAAATGGTGCGTTCCTTTATTTTTTTTTTTTGTTTTTTTCTTTTTTTTTTGTGTTTCTGTTTCTTTTTGAGTGTGGGGAAATTTTTTGATTGAAACTCAACACACTTTTACTTTTAACATTCCTTTTGACTTTGAGATAAAACCAAGAATAACAAAAGAAGAAGCACACAAATAGAACTAACAAACAAACAAACATCTACATATACATACTTATGTCTATATGTATGAAGTAGTGGAGAGTGTGATACGAATGGTGGCTGGGAAGTTGGAGAGGAATGGTGAATGGTAAAAGCAATTGTATACGCACAAGTTGACATGCGTAGTACAATAAGAAACAATTAAAATTGATATTTGCCCCCGGTGAGAGTTATACAACTAAACAAAACTGAAGAAGCCAACTTTTTCCCACTAAAATCCCCAACCCCACCATCTCCCCACAAAACAACTCGCACTAGCAACATTTAAAAATAGATGAAAATATTTAATCAAATTATATATGCATGTATACATACATACATATATACTTGTACATTATTGTGTACATATGTACATATGTACGTACATGTAAATCATATCTATAAATGTGACGCACTCAACGACATTGCCACATTTGTTGTGTATGTCAAGCGTAGTAAGCCAAATGTTCAAATGTCGCCCAATCATTACATACAATATGTGCCAACATGCAGACACATTTATATACATACATATACGATATCAATGCAACATTTAACATACAGAAAATCAATAAGATTCAATTGAAATATATCTACATACGTAATGTAACCAAACCAAAACTAACTGAAGCAAAACCAAGCCAAACAGCATCAATAACAAAATCCAATTTCTAGTTCAAATTGCAGTTGATTTATTTTTAGAACATCTTGAAATAGAAATGAAATACACAAAAACATAATTATAATTACAGTTTCAGCCACAAAACAATTACTCAAAACAGATTGTAGCAAGTGCTAGTAACCGCTTGAAGCACTTCACTAATAGATGGATATATGAATTGGTATTAGTTTGGGCACACGCCACCACTTTTACACGCGCCTTCAACATACAACATACAGCACACATAGAGTCAAGGATGAATCTTGTGTGTGTGTGTGTGTGTGTCTCCTCCATTGACGATATTGTCAAGTCTTAACCAAATTACACTTGAGGTTTATTGTGCATAAGTCAAAATATATTGAATCTGCATTTTGTTTTTTTTTCTATTTCGCTAAATTTTTCAGTGTCATTCACCTTTGGCACAACTTTAAATCAATAAATCAGATAAACTGGCATATATATATTCGATATAATGATAACTACATATATAATCTTAGAATTAATCATATTCACATTAATTTTTATTTAATGCGTAAGCTTACAAATTCTTTTATTTTAAAGCACTTTATATTACTCATACGACATGTTGCACCTCAATTGTTATTTATAGAGTGAATGAGTATATCAAATTGGGGCACATTTGTGATTAAAACAGTTTATAGCAACTAAATGAGTACATAAAGTCATCTTTTAATGACCAAATAACTTCTAAAGGCTATAAAATTCTTCTCTTAGAGAGATAACCTAAAGTATATAAAATTAAAAAAAAACTATTCCTTTTATAATATATGTCTAAGAAACAATATTTGAAGAATAGTTTTATATTTTTTTTTTTCCTTTAAATTATTCAATTATATTATTAAATATATGTAATTTGCCCAAACTATTAATTTGTATACGGTAAAAGATAAAAAAAAAGAATAGCGTGGCCCATTTTCCATCCATTTGAAATGCATAAATAATGATTAATTAATAATATGTTGAGATATTATTGATTAATTTCATTATAGCAGACAGCATAAAAGCTTCGATGAGCCGAAAAGTGTTCATGTATGTATGTATATGCCATCCATTCAGCTGTTGGTGTTGACGCTTTCGCTTGGGGTTATGAATGAACGGCGCTGAGGAGGATGATAATAATGACGATGACGATGTCGATGAGGAGGCAATTAATGTTACCCGTCTCTCTGTATTGGGGCCACTTTTTAGATATGTTTCTGTTCTGTTCCGCGGTTGCTACCGCCGTTTTTCCATGGCGGCCATTGATGACGCACTTTTAGCCCTTCGTTGCTATCGGCAGGGGCACCAGTTGAGGTTGAATTTTGGTTTGGGAGGGGAGGGTAAAATAACAACAACAACAACAACAGCAGCAACAGAAAAAGTACTCAAAAAGAGCAAGTGTGGAGGGCAAAGGGCAAAGAGAGCGAAAGTGAGAACATGGTAAAACCAACCGGCTTGTAATAACCCACACACACACACACAGACGCGTACATATGCATCCAATTTGATTTTTCTGCGCACCTGCTGCTGTTGCTGCTTGCAATTGCAATCCGCCTCCGTTTCCCTTGAAAACCAATTGAAATGTTGCCTGCGGCCAGCCTGCGCCATGCTTGTATTTGTAGGTGGGTGAGCGAGTGAGAGTGCATTTCGCATTTGACCTAGTTTTAAGAGCGAGCAGTCACGCAGTCAAGCAGGCAGGCAGGCAGGCAGGCAGGCAGTCAGGCAACTGCGTGGGCAACTGAGCTGAGGCTTTAGCTTCGGCTTTGGCTTCCTCTCTTGGTTTGACTTTTTTTTTTCGTTAGCCGCCCACACCATGCATACACACACACACATACACACACAGAATCGCAATACCAGTGTCACCAGATTGCAATTAAATATGCAACTCAATTAGTGCAATGCTTTGAATCCGTTCGTCCATCATCACTTTGTCAACGCTGCGTATGCGTGATAATTGCATACTGAACGCAACGCCTGAGGGTATGCAACGAACAATTGTAACTAATAAAACAATCAAATGACAATCTTGCATTAGCTTATAACATATCTTTAACAATCAAGTCATGGAATATAAAACCCAGAAGATATGAAGAAGAATGACAAAATGTTTTGTAGGTCAAAGAAAAAAAACAAGTTCAAGCTGAAAGAATATTAGTTTAAACACATTTGCAAAGGATTTTTATCTAAAACAATCCAAAAACGAATCTAATTTAAAGTGAACAGAACTACCTTTTAAAAATATTTTCTATTTACATTGTAATCAATATCGAATATTAAGTAAAAGCAACAACTAACAGATCAATGATTATTCTTTTCCAAAAAATGTTCACAAAGTTCAAAAGTTAACCAAAAAGATATACATGTATATACATATGTTAAATATATATTTCTTTTTAGGGGTCGTCTGTCTTGTGGCAACTGGCAGCTAATTGGCAAAAACGGCTGATCAGATGAGGCAGCCGCGTGAGCTGCGCGCGCTAAAACTGTAAACAAATTTTAGCAAAAAGTCGATATACGATATATAATTATAATAATGGCAACAACAAGAAGTAAACCAAAAAAACTAAACCAATTGAAACGAAACCAAACGAAACGATGGCGACTGCACAAATAAACAAAAAAATATATATATATATATATTGACGCGAGGCGCTTAACACGCTTCCAATTGAGAGAGTCAGTTGGCCTTTTGGGGGTCTTTGTTTCAATTTAAATTGAATTGATTTCGTTTCGGTTTGGTCTGTTGCTTTATACTCAATTTTATAGATTTTCATGCCTCACAATGTATCGGGAAAATTGTGGCGCGGAGCCATGACGTCGTTGGCCTGTGGCTGTGCCTCTGCCAGTGCCAGTGCTCGCGTCATCCCAACCAACCACTGGCCGCACACAATTTGGAAAAGTTCAAACGCGCACACTTTTGGCCACAAATAGCATCATGATGTTCTTTCTATTCTATCCAATGGCGGCTCTTGTCGTCGTCGTCGACGTCGTCTTCGTAGTTGTTGCCGCCGCCGATGTGATGATGATGAAGTTGCTCGCCGAAATGACCCATTGATATTGGTCATGTGGCGTTGGCTAGTGACGATGCTTAAGCTCTGCTAGCATTTATTTTCACTTTATGGCAATTTAAAACGTATTTTCAAAACTATACAATAATTTATTTTTATATTTGTGGGCGCATTGCTTTAGTTTTTTTTTTTGGTTCGTCTGTTTAGCGCACATTAATTACTTCTTATACTGCCTAAAGGGGAAACGTAGGGGAAATCAAGGTTTATGGTCACAGCTGCCTATAGAATTCAATTGTCTCGTAAGGATAGCTACGAGTATGGGATGTTGTAATAAACCACAAGATTGATTGCCTACAATTTTGAATATCAACAAATAAAACTAGAAAATTGGTCAAGCAACTTAGACAAACTATAAACTACATATAAACAAAAAAAAAAAAGAAAAGTTAAATCAAATGCTTTTGTTGCTAAAAAATTGCATCTCTAATTGATGAAAATCTAAACTACTTGCAGATAATCAGAGCTGGACTGTTGGGCACTCAAAATATTATATATTATAGTAAATTTTTCGAAATGGAAGTAAGTTTAAATTTAGAATATTTTTCTTTCTCTTTGCCTAACTTTTCTTAGGGTAGTAAATATCATATTCTTTCTATTTAGATTGTATAAGTGGAGTTAGTTTTAGTTAATACCTTGATCCTACATTTCAAAATGTTCTGTCTAATTTTTCTGGTATACTTTGACATTTTGTTTGATTGATCAATGTTACCTTTCGTAGAATCAAAAACAAGCCTAATCTGACTGAATCAGATAAGAACTTCATTATTTCTCCATAGAAACAATAGATTCAGAACAATCCCACATATAATAATTAATACTTGAACTTATATATTCCAATTAAGTGTTGAATTATTTTGTTTACTCACCTTCGCATATGTATCCCTGTTGTATGAGGCCCCACAGTAGATCGGAGCAGTGATGACAGTATGTTGGCTTATGAAATGTCTTCTTCACAAATGAATGCCCACCATCCGCCATTTTGTTTATCGGTGTCGTCTAACGCTGCTACGTTTCTCACGGGCTCAACTTAACGGTACCGTTTCGTTACGTTCCGTTCCGCCCAGGATTTGTGCGATTAGCTTTATGTTTCTCCTTGTTGTTGCTGTTGTTGTGCTGTTGTTTTTATTGTTGTTTCTTCTTTTTGTTTCCTTTTTGTTTTTCTCTTTTCTTGGATTTTTTTTTTTTTATTAATATTGGTGTTATGGTTATTGAGGATTCTTTAATAGTTAGATGGGAGTGGGCCACACTATGGCACTCCTTTAGAATTTTCTTTTGTTTTTCCCAACCGGCAAACAGCTGACCAACTAATGGAAGCTGGAACTATTTATGCCACAACCGATGCCACTAGAGCAGGCAGAGGCACAGTCAGATAATAACGAGAGCTTAATCTTTGGCTGATCAGAGCCAAAGTAGGCGTACGATAGTAGGCGTGTCTTAACAGCAGTTTGTACTGCTGTAGCGCCTGCCGATGTGGCTGCTGATCCTGCTGATGCTCCTGCTGCTGCTGGCAATGGTAACGATGGACAGCTCCTTCTTGATGCCCGACGGATAGCTGCTCCTGCTGCTGGTGCTGCTGCTGCTCTGGCTCTGGCTTTGATTTGTGCTTGTGCTGCGGCTGCTGACAAAAGCGATGACAAATGGAGGACAACGACGACGACGACAAGACTGACGACGACGACGGCTGCATTTTCATCCATTGGTCAACTCTGTTGCTAATTTATCCAGACATTTGATTGCCGGAATTCACTTTGCGTTTCTAATTCGCTTATGGTATCGCTTTGCTCTCTTTCTCTCCCTCTCTCTGGCTCTCTATCTCTCTCTCTCTCTCTCTGTGTTTCGCTCCTTAGGATCCGAAATCCTTTACTTTTGGCTTTGACTTTGGTTTCTCGGTTGCTGTTGTTAATGTTGGTTTGAAGGCTACGTTGTCATTTAATAGTAGTTATTATTGATTTCTATATACATATTAAGTATGTATAATAACATTTATTTGTTAATTAATGCATATTCTTTTTTGTTTTTGTAAAGGTTTACTAAGCGTTTCGAATTTTTTAATTAATTTATTAATTTGTTGATTTTCTTTTGTTTGAGGTTTGTTTTACTTTTGTTTTGGTGGAGTGTTTGTTGTTATACTTTCTGTTGCTTATTTACAATTTATAATGGAGACTTTTTTATTTTGCGCTGCTAAAAAATAAATAAACAATTACAATTATATTTTTTATTCATTTAGTTTTTTTAAATGTTTCAAGTTTTTTCTACACACACTGCAGGCGGTCTTTCTTTTTATTTTATATTTGTTCGTTTCGTGTATAATATTTTGTTATATTTTTCTTTTTGTACTTTACTATTGAGCAGCAGCAGCGTTAATGTTTTTCTTTTGGGTTTTCTTTTCTACTTTTCTTGGTCTCTGCTCTGATACGTGGGCGCCTCATCAAACTACTCCCGTCTTCCCTATTCCTCACACACACACAGACACACACATACAAATAAGCATACAAAAGGAAAAGTTTCCAGATAATAAAATCCACACGAGCAGGAGTTTTAGAAGAGAGCAAGCAAAGAAAAATAAAACAGGCAACAGAAGTGGGAAAACTAATGAGAGAGCAAAAAGAACAAGAGAGAGAGAGAGAGAGAGAGAGATAGAGAGAGCGAAAGTGCGCGTGGTGAGTCTGGCTAAATGAAAAAAAATACCCATTATTTTTGGCCATCATAAAAAAGTAGTAGACATCAATATAATAATAGAAGTGGCAAAAATATGATATCAACAGCGTGTCTTAAAAGAGAAATACTTTAAGACACAGAGAGAAAGACAAAGAGATTGAGAGAGAGAGAGTGAGATAACAGAAGATGGGAAGAGAAAAAGCAGGAACTGATTGCATTTGTATTTCTCATATGTATTGAAAACGAAAAAAACTTTAATAATGGCAAACGCCTGACGCCTCAAAGTATGCAACATGTTACATACAAGAGATAGAAATTGGTCAATGTCCTAGGCAAGGAAACCAAAACATAATCTTATAGCAATAACTTTTGCCTAAGAAAATCTTAATATAAGACTCTTGAAATTTTTCCAACTTCGTTGACAAAATAACCCATACATGGACCCCCTATATAGAAGTTGCCTGCCTGTCGACGTGGATATGTCCATGTCAAGTCCTAGTCTTGTCCTGTTCTGGCTCTGGTCAACAAGCACGACATGCGCAGACCCCAACTCACCACACGGCAAAGAAGAGAAGAACACACACACACACGCACACATACAAAAGAAAAACTGCCCAAGTTGAAGGATAAATCACGAATTTTTGCAACAAATGCAAAGTTTTCACCAAGCCAAAAGAAAGGGGAGAAACATGTTAGATGAGAGAGTGGGGAAAAGGGAAATGGTTCTGTGGCTGATATGGGTGGTGGATAAAAGGGAATGGTGAATGGAAAACTTTGCGGCTCCTAGAGCAACAAATTATTATTGTTTGCATTTGCGAAAAGCGAAATTATTTATGATGCCTTCGAAGAAGCGTAATGAGCGGGCGGCAGCGGCTAACCGATTGGCCCCACTTGGATTCGGGTGCTACAAAAGCAACAAAAAATACAAACAAACAAATATACATACATATCGTATATTGTACATATATGTATGTATGTTTATATGTATATACACAAGTACATATCGATATGTATGTATAGACAAAGCAGCAGTAGTACTTCGCACCCACTGCCTGTTGGGGCTGGTGGCGCCCATATGCCCCCTTTCCTCTATCCATACAAACACACACACACATATATATATATAGCTCCATGTATCCCGCGCTCCCTCTTTTGGTGCCCACCCCTTCCCGCTATTCCTCTTGCCAATGCTGCGCGCTTCGCTCTTTTCGGGCCGCATGAGCAAATCGCAATAGATAGAGAATTTTTTTTTTCTTCTTTCTTTACTGGCGCGGCTGCTCCTGGCTGGCCAAAGTTGATTCCTTGCCTTCTCCCACTCCTTACACTCACACACACACACAACTGATATATATATATATGTATATGTATACAGTAAGGCCTTGTCTTTGGATTTTTCATTGCTAATCACTTGTGAAATGGCCGAAAAAATGGAAACGAACATTTTGAGCACTTGAGTTGAAACATTTCATTTTTTCAAAGCAATTTTCCGAGTTAACGCCTTGACTTTCACTCGTTTTGCCTTCGAAATTTTCAGCCTACGCTCATGAACTTTGCACATATGACAACGTAATTTTCACATACACGGACACGCACACACATATACATATTCACATACCCATACAGAGACACGTAGGAATTTTATGTACCACAAATATTTTTTGGCCTGGACTTGGACTTGGCCAAGACCAGACATTGGCCGCAAATTTTTGAAGTTTTTGCAAAAAATTTATCCACACTTTTCACACTGCTGCTGGTGCTGCTGCTGCTGCTGCTCTACCTTATTTGATAACTTTTTTTTCCGGAATTTTCACAAGCATTACGTTTTAGAATCATCGGGTTTCACTTGCACTCACACTTCCACTTTAATTTCCGAGTCCATTCATGTGTTTCCCTTCTATATATTTTTTTTTGCTTTTTAGCGGAAAATTTTTGCACAAAAATTGTTTGCTAACACACACAAAGTTTTTGTTCAAGTTTTTCTTCTTTTCCTGTACATTTTTCTTGGTTTTTTCTTTCGTATTTCGTTTGGTTTTTCTTTTCTTTTCTTTTTTTTTTTTTTTGGTTGGTTCTTTTTTTTCTCGCTTTGTGTGTGTGGTATGTGAAAATTTTCTTCTTCTCTTGGTTTGTGCCAGTGCCCCGTAACCCGTAAGAGCACACCTAGCTGGCTGGCTGTGTGGTGCTTGTGCTTGGGTGAAGACGATGGTGCGCTCTGAATGAAAATTTCTCGGCCAGCGCCAGCTTCGCGCTCGCCGTGTTGAAAATGTGAAAATTGTTCAAGTTCTCGCTAACGGCGGCCGCAGCAGCGTAAAATCCCAACCAGCAACAAACAGTGGGAAAATATGGGAAGCACGGGTCTCTGGCGCGTGCCCTCTCTCTGTCTCTCTCTCATACTTTCTCTTTTACTCGTTTTCTCTCTCAGACAGGATGCCATCGCTCTTGCGCGTTGAATTCTCGTACTCATTTATTTTTTAGTCTCTCCCGCCCCACATAAAAATGAAATCAACAATTTGTTGGGGGGACTCAACAGGCAGGCCAACTCGTTTTAATTTCTTCCACCCCCATTTTGACAGTGCGGCCAGATTGTTTCGAAATAGATACAAAGTGGATATCTATCTCTCTGCATTTTCAATAATATTTCAACAAAAAATTTATTTTTTTAATAATTTTTTTTTTTATTTTTCTAATGGTTTACACAAATAGGGGAAAAATTAAAGCCAGTTTAGGTATGAATTACTATAATAAATGTCTTTTTTTTCGAGCAATTTGAACTTATAATTCTAGAGTTGAGCACACCATCAATTTGAACGAGCTTATCATTAATCGGATTGATCTTTTAGCCATTCCAATACGTAATTCTGTCAAGTTTTTGAATCTTTCTTGGTTTGTTTGTAATGGGGAAAAAACTTGTGAAACTTATGATTATCACTTAAACTTGTATAAATTCTGGGATTAATGTTTAAAAAACAAAAGATTGTTTCAAATTATTGACAGAATTATGTATGGGAAAATTGGGAACAATCCAGTATATATCCTTTAGCAGGTATGAATGTATGTATTGGAGTAAAATAATATGCAAATTGCATTTGCCATTTTCTTTTTTTTTTTTTTAGTTGTTTGTTTTTCTTTATATATATATATATATATGTTAATAGAATGATATACTTTTGCCGGTTATACGCATACATTTAAGGCGACTTTATATTGAGTGGAATCAAATTGGGCACACCAATTTAACCAAGGCCATGATCATCGAAGAAACTTTGCGGTGTTTCGTCCTGTAAAATGAGAAGACTTACTTCAATAAAGTCAAGAGAGAATGAGAGAGACAAACATTCATACACAGAGAGAGAGAGAGAGAAAGTGACTCAGGGATGACAAGCCCTTATAACTATGCTAAACTAAACACCGATCAAATTGACAGCCAGAGTATTTGGTGGGGTGTACAGAGAAAGAGAGAGAGAGAGAGACAGAGAAAGGCAGAGAGAAACAGTGGAGAGCAGCAAGCGAAATCAGAGTAATCAACAACAATTATAAAGAACTAAAAAAAAAGTATTGCAACAAATATAATAAATTCACATGTTCACCTTACCATTAAAAACTTATAGACTAAACAATACGCAGTTACACACATACATACACACACATACATACATACTATTTATAAGTAAGATTTAGAAACAATTTATTTGAGAAATACTTGGTTTGTTTTTTATTCTTTTTGATTACAAAACACAGAAATTTGGCTAAAATGTACAACACACATACATATACATAAATAGGTACATATATATAAACTATAGTTTATCGATTTGTTACTACTAAAATATAGGTTATTACATTTTTTCCATATTCATTCAATATTAAAGCTTACTTTGTTTTTTTTTTTTTTCTTTTTTTTAATCATTCTTTTTCTTTTGTTACTATAACTGTAGTATTGCATTTTTATCCCTTCTAAAAAATAGTTATTGCCCAATTTTTAACTGCATTGCTTTATCGTTTGATGGTCTTGGAATGATTCATAAAGAATATATAAATATATATTTAAATATATATATATATAAAAATGTAATTAATTCAATTAATGGTTCTGTTCTACAAAGTATGAAGAGAAATGTCAGGGTATTAGCATTTTGCATGAACTTTGCTTTGCAATGGAATTTCAAAAACTAAAAACAAAAATGAAAAACCGTGCCAAAGATGCAAAGCATAAATATATATATATATATATATTGGATATATATATATGTATGAGAAAAGGAAATTGGTTATTGCATTGTGTATAGCCTCGCTTTGGAAGATCTGTTGGTTTTTTTTCTTTTTACTTTTTTTCTTGTAGCCACTTTTACTTTTGTTTTTCAGTGCTTAACAACACACGCACACACATTTGCCGAGCTGCTCAGTGTTGGTCAGTGTGAAAACAGGTAGGTGTATAGGTGTAGGTGTAGTATAACAGGTATTTAGCTATGCGTGTGTGTGGTGTTTTTTGTGGTTGTGCGTAGTGGGTTGGGGTGTCTTTACGTGTGTGTAATATCAACTACAACATAATTGTGTCTACAGAATTTCTTTTTAGAGTAGTCCAATGTCTCTTAAAGTGCCCTCAACAGCTTCATCCTGGAGTACAGATAAGAATAAGAACAATAAGAGTAGGTAGATAGAGAGGAAATAGTACATGTAGTAAGTGTGTGTGTGTGAGTGAGTTAAGGTGTTGTTTTTTATGTTATTTTAAATTATATTCAAAATTTTCATGTATATGTGAGCTGACACTGAATGCAGTAATGTATGTACACGCTTGGATTGTAGGTTCGGTGGCAACACTGCGCAATGTGGATCGCAAGGATGCGGGTGAAATAAGACAAACTTGGCAATGTATGTACAGCTTTGAGGAACGTTTTCTTTTCTTTTTTTTAAACTGATTTCCCCACAACGATAACAATAAGCAATAATTCTCCACTAAACTCTCTCTGCTCTTCTATGATCATTGTTAAAAAAAATATATGATTTAGCTGGATTATTTATAGGGGGAAATTCTCTTTACATGATTTTTGTTTGGTATTTGATTTGAGCGGGGATTTATTGGTTAGTTCAGATACTCATTGAAGTCCTGTTATTGTTGTTGTTGGTTGTGGTTGGTGGTGGTTGTGTTAACATCGATTTATGCAGTGGCGGATAGGGAAAGCGTTTTAATATAATAACAAGAAAGAGGGTTTTTTTTTATGATTACACATTTATATGATTTATATATATATATATAGATATATATTGTCGTACATTTGTATATATATCTATGATTGTCTAGTTAGTAATGAAAAGGCAAACAAGAAATACTACAAAGATCATGCAAAGCAATTAGAAATTAATACCTTGACTACTTGGATTAAACAAAGTATAATTACTATATACTACATTGACTACATGGCAAAACAAGATTAGATATTGGGACGGAATAAAATATATATATATATAGTTGGAAACTTTTCTATTTTTTTTTTTTTTATACATTTATGGCAAGTTCAATACTGTAGTAAAAAAAAAAAAATGATATTTTTGTTAAACTCTCACAATTGGTGGTATAGTTATCGGTTGTTTGATTAGTTTGACTCTGGTAAGGCAAGTTTTGGAACTTAAATTGAGGCGCGCGCGCATGTGGCATGCAATGACAAGTAGATAAATAACAAAATTAACATAATTTCTGTGTCTCTTAAACTTAATTATAGAAAATAGAAATATGAAACAATTTATCGTTTTCCGACAACAAGACACAATTATAATGGTTTTGTTTCTGTTTGTAAAAGCTATTGCAGCGAGTAAAAGAACTCTTCTTGCTTTAAATGGTTATTATAGGTGTTTGTGTGTATAAGTATTAAGTATAAGATTGATTAGTGTCGTTTGCACAAAAGTAAATTAGAGAAAGAAGATAATAAAAGTTACAACGAAAACAAATTAAGTACAGATCTGAACAAAACGTATACCGTGATAGATGCATGAGATAATGATTTCTTTTTTGGGCTCCGTTGCACAAATTTGGGAAAATGACAATTAAAAAATAGTTATTGCATCAACAAACACTAACGATATAAACCAAATAAAAAAAAAATATAATAATAATAAACTAAAAACCAGCGAGTAGGATAAATATGCAAATCACATAAAAAAAAAAACACAATTCAACAAGATGTATATCCGGCACAATCGTTACACGTATTCATTACAGATCATATGTCTCGGGTGTACTGACCTCTTGTAGCAGATCCTGTGAGGCAATCGCTTTAAGTACATTCTTCTTGGATGTCTCTTGGATTTCGCCACCAATCAGCAGCTCATCCAATATAAAATAGGCTTTCTCAAAATTGAATATAATATCCAATTCGCAGACCTAATAAAATAATTTTAAATTGGGATTAACTAGGTAATATATCAATCACTAACGTTTAAGACTTACACTGCCAAAATACTTGTCCAACAATTCCACATAACGATGGATAATCTCTAGGGTAAGCAACTCGTTGTCATTCTGCTCGATGGCGCAGCAGAAGTACAAACTGGCATAACTGCAAAACATATATAGCACGTAAGCCATAAATACATATAGTAATAGTATCGATTGACAAACCTACCGCTTGTAAACAATTTTGCAATCCTTCCACTCCAGGAAGGAGCACATCTTGGGCTTTCGCGCTAGTATCGTTGTAACCAATTCGCGGGTAATCTTCTTCTTTACCTTATCAGGATATGCCATGTACCATTTCTGCAAACGCAATTTGCCCTGTCGGCTGAACAGCAGCATGAAAAGCATCTGTAATATGAAATTCAATCAAGTTTACATCATTTCGTGACTGTGACTCATCAAAAGAAGGTGTGAAGCAGGTGTCACAGTCAGTGAGCATCACTATGAGCCACCGCATCATGAAGACCCAATTTTTAAAAACACTTCGTCGTTGAATAACGCCCAAATACTTTGGCGCATGTAGTTGTCTTACCATTTCAAATGTTTTAGCTATGCGTTTAAATGCTTTTATTGGTGCGAATTGCACAAATAATAGCAAATATTTATTTTTTCACGCAGCAACAGAGCTAAACACTAATTCCACAACGTTTGCCATTCACAGTGTGCGAGAACGTGGCGATAGAACGTTGAATGTCGATAAGTTACGAAGGCCGATAACCAACAGAACCAAATACGTATTCAGCCCTGATGGCTTAATAGTAGGTTAGTACGAATTTGCGAATACTCTACATTAACATTTTACAATATTAAACTCCATATAATTTTATTATAAGGACATTTTATTGCATAACAATAGGCTGAGGAGGCCAAAATTTACATTTGCATATTGTTTATTCATTAACTGTAAGACGTTGCATATTGAGCGAAAAAATAAGTAGATTTCAATGAAGGTTTTGTAGATAGAAATATACAATTACATTGATAATTTGATTATAATGGATTTGGGTGAATTTTTTTTTTATTGTCAATTAGAATACATACATATGCGTACTTATATATACATTATGGAATTATAAATACTTCGTGATGTGCTTTGTAAAATTTGACGACTTTTGATAATCTGTAAGGCTACAAAAGATAATGAGATAAATGTTTGTTGGGTTAACGTTGCAGTAATGCATAGAGTGCGACAGGGACAAAATGCGACAAATTACTTTGTAGATCTTAATTTAAAATGTACAAACATACATACATATGTACACATACATCCATACAAATGCTTATATTTAATAATTTGCACATATAGTCAAACAATTGGCGATTTTTAATTTTCTATCTTTGTCGCTCTCTCTGCGACAATGCAAGCTAGCCCAGCAAACATTTTACTCATCTTATTGGCATTGCAGTTGTTTTACATAATGTTGTATATATGTACATATGTACATTATATACGATCTGTGAAAATATATATATTGTAGATCAGATTGACTTGTCGGCTTAGGTCGTGTACGTCTGTCTGTTTCTATGTAGATTAATTTGTCATCACTTAAACGCAATTTATTATTCCAAAAATTTTTCAACCACAGAATGCACTTCAATGTGTTCTTATTTATGTACTTTTTTGGGGTGCTTTCACTTCCAATAAGTTGGAAGTTTAATTTTGCATTTCATTGTGCAATATATATGTATGTAAGCACAGATAAGCATAATTTTTAACGCCATTTGACCTAGAACTAATCTAACTTTGCATTTTTTACTATACCATTGACAAATTGAGGATTATGATCAAATACAATTAGTTAATTATAAACATAGACATTTTGTCTTTTTTTTGTTTTAAAGCTTGGAGTTTCAAAAACAAAGTGTAAAAAATTAATTCAGAATTCTATCGTTTATTAAAAACACATTTTCAAACAAAGTTTTCTATGTTATATTTAGCCGTTTATACATTTTATTTAATTATTTCCTATAATGTTTTTTGCAGTGTATTGTTTGACTCGTTACACGCATGCTGAGCAAATTGAGCATCACTAACAGACAGTGTATACGTTAGCAGCTGGTTACTCGTGCAACTTTAAAGCCGCAGATTTCATCAGAATTTAGTTTTGTATAGAACAACCGAGAACCGACAACAATGTCGATTAAACTAAAAGCGAATGTCAACAATCCGCCCATAAGTGAGTTTCCTTTAACCTGTTGTGGAAAGGACAATTGGGGTCGCCTTGTGCAGTAATTGTGAGGTTATATCGAATCTGCAACAGCGCCAGCCGAGTCTATTTATGTGCACAATTGTTAAAATTATCACACAAATATCGATGATTGCATCAGATATAAAGCTTATCATGTGATAATAATTGTATTTCATTACATCTACAGGTGGCTTGGCAACGGCGCACCTCATCAATGATACGGTACCCGTGGAAATTGTGTGGAGCAAGGAGGAGACATCGGTCCAATTCCCAGATAACCGTCTGTTGGTGTGCCACTCCAACAATGACGTGCTGCGTGCTTTAGCCCGTGCCGCTCCCGCATATAAACTCTATGGCGAGACAGCTATTGAGCGAACACAGATTGATCATTGGCTTTCCTTTTCGCTGACCTGTGAAGATGACATCTCTTGGGCTCTATCATTTCTCGATAAGTCAATTGCTCCGGTTACTTATCTGGTGGCCAATAAGTTGACTATTGCTGACTTTGCTTTGTTCAACGAGATGCATTCTCGCTACGAGTTCCTTTCAGCCAAGGGTATCCCTCAGCATGTACAGCGATGGTATGATCTAATCACAGCCCAACCGTTGATTCAAAAGGTTTTGCAATCCCTGCCCGAGGAGGCCAAGGTTTCTTCCAAGCGAGTCAAGCGTAGCTCACCCGCTGCCAAGGAGCAGACACCGCCAGCAAAGGGTGGTGAACGGAAACAGGAGGGCAAATTTGTAGATTTGCCGGGTGCTGAAATGGGCAAGGTGGTCGTCCGTTTTCCACCAGAGGCTTCTGGTTATCTGCATATTGGTCATGCCAAGGCGGCTCTGCTGAATCAATACTATGCTGAGGCTTTCCAGGGCACACTTATTATGCGTTTCGATGACACGAATCCAGCCAAAGAGACCGTTGAATTCGAAAATGTAATTCTCGGTGATTTGGAGCAGTTAAAAATCAAACCAGATCTCTTTACACACACCTCTAACTATTTCGATTTGATGTTGGATTATTGTGTCCAACTTCTAAAGGAGAGTAAGGCCTATGTGGATAATACACCGCCAGAGCAGATGAAGGCGGAACGCGAACAACGTGTCGAATCAGCAAATCGTTCGAATTGTAAGATAATTTTTCCATAATGTCTTTATATTTTGAATGAATCTCTAATGAATCTGTATATTTTTAGCTGTTGATAAAAATCTGGCATTATGGCAGGAAATGGTCAATGGTTCGGAAGTTGGCCAGAAGTGTTGTGTACGAGCCAAAATTGATATGTCCTCACCCAATGGCTGTATGCGTGATCCAACGATATATCGCTGTAAAAATGAACCGCATCCCCGCACAGGAACAAAGTACAAGTGAGTTGTGGTTGCTGAATCTCCAATCCATTATATCTATGCTAACAATGTGTTCCTTAATTAAAGGGTTTATCCTACCTACGATTTTGCGTGTCCTATTGTGGATGCCATTGAAAATGTTACCCATACTCTGCGCACCATGGAATACCACGATCGTGATGATCAGTTCTATTGGTTCATTGATGCTCTAAAGCTACGTAAACCCTACATCTGGGAGTACAGTCGTCTCAATATGACTAATACGGTGCTGTCCAAACGAAAGCTTACATGGTTTGTTGACTCTGGTTTGGTGGATGGCTGGGATGATCCCCGGTTTCCCACAGTACGTGGTATCATCCGTCGTGGCATGACTGTGGAGGGTCTCAGGGAATTCATTATTGCACAGGGTAGCAGTAAATCTGTGGTTTTCATGAATTGGGATAAGATTTGGGCATTCAACAAGAAGGTAATCGATCCCATTGCTCCCCGTTACACTGCCTTGGAGCAAGACAGACGCATCATCGTAAATGTGGAGGGAGCTAAGGTTGAAAAGATTGAAGTACCAGTGCATCCCAAAGATGAATCTCTGGGCAAAAAGACTGTAGCACTTGGACCACGCATCTACATTGACTATGTGGATGCAGAGGCTTTAAAAGAAGGCGAAAATGCAACATTTATCAACTGGGGCAATCTGCTCATCAAGAAGGTCAACAAAAATTCTGCAGGTGAAATCACCTCAGTCGATGCCAAGCTTAATCTGGACAACAAAGACTTTAAAAAGACCCTCAAGCTAACATGGTTAGCTGTGGAAGATGATGTTAATGCGTATCCGCCCACCTTCTGTGTGTACTTTGATAACATCATTAGCAAAGCTGTGTTGGGCAAGGATGAGGATTTCAAGCAGTACATTGGCCATAAAACACGCGATGAAGTGGCTATGTTGGGTGATCCTGAGTTAAAGAAATGCAAAAAGGGCGACATTATTCAACTACAGCGTCGTGGCTTCTTCAAGGTGGATAATGCTTATGCTCCACCCAGCCCCTACACAAATGTTGTATCACCAATTGTTCTATTCTCCATACCCGATGGCCATACCAAGGATGTGCCTACATCTGGATTGAAAATCAATGTTAATGCTGGCGATGCCAAGACAACTGTAAGTAAAATTTTAATTTATGCATCGATTAAGTTAATTAATTAATAACTAACTGTTGTTCCTAGTAATTCTTTTAGTTAAATCAGTTTGATCTGATTGAGGTATTAGAAGTTACGATTCCTCTGGTTTAACAATATTATTTAACTTACCAACCAAACCAACTTTCAATGGTTAGGGTACCAGAATAGACTTTCCATCATACTGCTTTCCAACTCGCTTTTCGAAAATCAGCTGTTTCTCTCTCTCTCATACTTGATCGGTAGCTCTCCCTTTTTATGCTCTCTTTCTTTCTCTCTGTTGCCACATTCACTTTTGATTAAGTAGAGTTGGGCAAAACCAGTTGTCTTCAGACCAACCTATGGGCCGGTGTTATTTACCTTCCATTCGATAACGAAAGAAAATAAGAGAAAGAAGAAGACACATAATTGCAGGCAGGTTTCTGTGCTGACGTATTCAAAAGTTTTGTAAAAGTTGGTAGACGTTGACGTTTTCATTGACTGACTGTAAATTCTTTCCTTTTTTTTTTTTAGGCCAATAACAAGAAAACTGCCAATGCCAGTTCTCCGGACAAGGTTACTCAATTGGATAAATTAATTGGCCAACAAGGTGATTTGGTGCGTGAACTCAAGTCCAAGAAAGTGCCTAAGGAACAAATTGAAACTGAGGTTAAGAAATTGTTGAGCTTAAAAGCTGACTACAAAACGGCCAGTGGCAAGGATTGGAAACCAGGACAAACACCGGCACCAACAGCTCCACCTGCTGCAGCCACAAACGACGCTGGAGCAATTAATGCCAGCATTGTGAAACAAGGTGATTTGGTACGGGATCTGAAAGCAAAGAAAGCTGGGAAGCCTGAAATTGATGCTGCTGTCAAAGTGCTCTTGGAACTGAAAAATCAGTACAAGGCGCTTACTGGACAGGATTGGAAACCAGGAACTGTTCCACCTGCCGCTACAGCTCAAGTCGCTGCACCATCAGCCAACGATTCTGTGTCGAATATATTAAATCAAATTGCATCTCAGGGTGATAAGGTACGCGAACTGAAGGCAGCCAAAGCGGATAAATCGGCCATCGACGGAGCAGTTAAAACTTTGCTTAGCCTTAAAGCAGATTACAAGAAGCTCACTGGTAACGATTGGAAACCCGGCACTACAGCTCCAGCTGCTTCAGTTCAATCAGTTGTTGTCAAACAGGAGAAATCACCGGATCCAGCATCTGCATCCACTGTAGGGGCTTTACTCCAAAAGATCACGGCTCAAGGCGACAAAATACGTGAGCTAAAAACAGCAAAGTCAGAGAAATCCTTAGTAGACGCCGAAGTTAAGCTGCTATTGGCTTTGAAAGCCGATTATAAATCGCTGACTGGGCAGGAGTGGAAACCAGGAACTGTGGCTCCCGTACAAGCTCCAGTGGCTGTCATTGATTTAACAGCTGAGGATTCGAATAGTGGCATTGCCAATGTCTTGAGTAAAATTCAAGATCAAGGTGATAAGATACGCAAACTAAAATCGGAAAAGGCAGCAAAGGGAATTATAGATCCTGAAGTCCAAGCACTGTTAGCCCTTAAAGCGGAATACAAAAAGCTGAGTGGCAAAGATTGGACTCCAAACGCTTCGGCTGAGATTAAAATCGAACCAGTTGCTATAAAACAGGAAATGGCATCACCAGTCAAGGATCAGCTAACCCAAGAGATTAATGCACAAGGGGAGAAAGTGCGTGCAGCAAAGAGCAATAAGGCAGCCAAAGAAGTGATAGATGAAGAAGTCGGCAAATTGTTGGCCCTTAAGGCCAAATACAAGGAAGTTACGGGCACCGACTTTCCTGTAGCCGGACGCGGAGGTGGAGGTGGTGGTGGGGCTACCAAGAAACCTGCCAAGGAACCCCAACAAAAACCAGCTAAACCAGTGAAAAAGGAGCCAACTGCGGATGCGTCCGGTGGTCCAAAAAAGCAGACCCGTTTGGGTCTTGAAGCTACCAAGGAGGACAACCTGCCTGACTGGTATTCTCAAGTGATCACCAAGGGCGAAATGATAGAGTATTACGATGTGTCTGGCTGTTATATCCTGCGGCATTGGTCATTCGCCATCTGGAAGGCCATCAAGAACTGGTTCGATGCGGAAATTACGAGTCGCGGTGTCAAGGAATGCTACTTCCCCATCTTTGTTTCAAAGGCGGTGCTAGAGAGAGAAAAAACCCACATAGCTGATTTTGCCCCAGAAGTAGCATGGGTTACCAAGTCTGGTGATTCAGATCTGGCCGAACCCATTGCTGTTCGTCCCACCTCTGAGACTGTAATGTATCCCGCCTACGCCAAGTGGATACAATCCTATAGAGATTTACCCATCAGGCTAAATCAATGGAACAACGTTGTGGTAAGTAATACAGAAGATTAAATATTATTCCTTATCCTTACCCAAAATTTATCTTTTATATTTTCAGCGCTGGGAATTCAAGCATCCTCAGCCATTCCTTCGTACTCGTGAGTTCCTCTGGCAAGAGGGTCATACGGCGTTTGCTGGCAAAGAAGAGGCCGACAAGGAAGTTCTGGAAATACTCGATTTGTATGGATTGATCTACACGCATCTACTAGCCATACCTGTGGTCAAGGGCCGTAAGACCGAGAAAGAGAAATTTGCAGGAGGAGATTACACTACCACAGTGGAAGCCTTCATCTCTGCGTCAGGCCGCGCTATCCAGGGTGCCACCAGTCATCATTTGGGGCAAAACTTTTCTAAGATGTTTGACATAATTTACGAAGATCCAGAGACGCAGCAAAAGAAATATGTCTATCAGAACTCATGGGGTATTACAACGCGAACCATTGGCGTCATGATCATGGTGCATGCGGATAATCAAGGTTTAGTTTTACCTCCTCATGTAGCCTGTATCCAGGCTATTGTTGTACCCTGCGGCATTACCGTGAACACCAAGGATGAGGAACGTGCCGAGCTATTGGGTGCCTGTAAAAAGTTGGAAAAGCTTTTGACTGGCGCCAGTGTACGGTGCGAAGGTGATTACCGTGACAACTATTCACCTGGATGGAAATTCAATCACTGGGAGCTAAAAGGTGTGCCCCTACGCATCGAAGTGGGTCCCAAGGATCTGAAGGCTCAGCAAATTGTGGCCGTACGCCGAGACACGGGCGAGAAAATAACAATTGCTTTAGCCGATGTCGAGAAGAAAATACCTGACTTACTCGAGACAATTCACGAGAGTATGTTTAACAAGGCACAACTTGATCTCACCTCTCACACTAAGGTTGTGAAAAGTTGGTCTGATTTCTGTGACTTCCTCGAACAGAAGAATATACTTCTAGCACCGTTTTGCGGTGAAACGCCGTGCGAGGACAAAATTAAGGCGGATAGTGCACGTGGCGATGAGGCTGAGCCTGGTGCTCCCTCAATGGGCGCGAAATCCTTATGCATACCTTTCGATCAACCAGCTCCAATTGCTAGCAACGACAAGTGCATCAATCCCAGCTGTACAAATAAACCCAAATTCTATACGCTATTTGGTCGCAGTTACTAAGCCATCACTTGACCTCTATTCTATCTATTCGAGATTTTTTCTTGCACTCACATTTAATTTGATTTTGTAAACGCCTAACTATAAAGTTGAATTTATCGATTAATTGTTTAATAAATGTACTTTCAAAATATTAATATAAAATTGCATTATTTAAACCCGAATTGGAAAGTTTAAAAACCTTAATTAAATTTATGGTGACTTTATGACTTTGTCTATTGCCTATTTTGACACTTATGACCTATAATCAAGTACTTAGCACAGTGTATATATATATATATATATTCAAAACTGTGTCCATCTTGAACATGTGTAATAAACAAATTTTTTTATGATGTGTGTAAAGTAAAGTCTTCGACAGAAACAGAAGAAAATATGCAAACCAAATATTAATTTTACTGAAATTCCAACTAACCGACTATATTTGGCATTACTGTGAAGTTTACTAGTTAAATACAGCTAACTGAATGATTTGATTTTGTTACTCGGTTTGATATATGTACATATATAATGTGAGCTATATGTAATAACAAAGTTGATTAACGAAATGTGCTTTTAAGTAAAGAAAGTTAACATAAATGGTGAATCAAATGTAGATTTTTATCAATATATCTACATTTTTTTTAAAGATCTACCAAATCTCATTGCTTAGTATTTCAGTAAATAATTTCAACATATGTATGTATATAATACATTTATCATATGATTATATAAGTCTTCTATGTTATTTTCAAAGAACGCATTAAATAACTGTATTGTTAATACTTGTATGATTGTTGTTTGAGTGACATGATTAATTTTATTTAAACAAATTGATTGTTCCAGTTTAACTTGATTGGTTTGAATAGAATGCATTTGTGAATTGTGTTTAAAAATATGTTTTAGATTCGCGCATACATAAAGAACTGGAATTTATTGTTAAATTTATATGTATATAGTCAGAAGAAGTAATCAAATTTATCTTTCAGGCAGTTTTAGTCAATGAATTTTGATGTGGACATTGACATTATTGAAAGAGAGCTATTTTAGTTTAATATTGACAATTGTACTTTATCAAGAAGGTCAAGTATACTATATATATACATACACATATATGGTAGATCGATATACATTTCATTATCTTGTGGTTCTCATTTTCAATTAGCAATTGAAATGCATACTATAAACAACTTTTTAAACAATTAAAATACAAACTAATGTAATTGTCACACAAAGTCAGAGTGAGTGTAGAATATTGTTAACTTGTTCTGTATAACATTTAGTTAATGCAACTAAATGTTGTCTATGGCCAAGCCCACACAGACGATACGCGTGAACTGTTCCTGGAATTTGCAAAAATATTGCGTATTTTTTTATTTTTTTTTTATATGCGTAAACATCAGAAGTAAACGACGAGTTTTAGACCAACTAATAGATACAACATACCAGAAATGCATTAGCCATGCGTGTGTGCTTGGCCGATTAGATCTGAATGTATTTGTGATGGGCATCGGTAAATATTGTATGTACTTGTAGTAATTAAGTAGGTTTATCTTATTTGCCAGCCGGATGGATATATGTATAAAATCAAATTTGTTTTCTTAGCCGATATTTGTTTCGTGTTCTCTACTTGTCTGCTAATCGAAAGTTAAATATACGTATACTTAATATATTGCACTTGCCTACTTCAGTTTGGTAATTTCAGTTTTGATATATTGGACCAATGCAAGACATTTGAACCAGCCGCAAGTCACCCCTACTCCACCACACTCTACCTCTTTCTCTTCATGTTACAGAAAATTGGCAAAATCCAAACCAAACTGGCCAACTCGTGTAATCAATTTTCGTATTATTGCATAATAATAACGGAAAATAATGATGGAATATTTTAGTAGAGGTTTTATAACCAGTTTTTAATTGTTAAACAACTCATTAGACTTTAGTTAGTGATACAGGGAAATTACATTTAGTTTGCGATCAATTCTATTCCGTATTAAATTAGAACTTTAGGGAGTTGTATTAACGGAATTCGAGTTTAGTAATTTGCAGGCTGGTGACAAGTCTAGACGCATTTAGCTCCTCAAAACGGGAACTGATGCGACATTGAAATTTCCTTAATTTACAGAATCAATTAGAGTAAATCTATGAATTGATATTGTCGAAAATAAAAACAATTTAAATTATATCATCAAAAGGAAAGTCTCAAAAAGATGACGAACCTGAGTTGAACGTAACGGAGATGTATTTTTGTGACTGAATCAACATTTCAAGGTCGTTCCATAGCATTTTTTGTGATTGCGAAATCCGGTACGATCCTGTGAGTTGAAATTCCCCTCCCCCCCCCCCCCCCAAAAAAAAAAAAAAACCATCAACAGCCTGTTACTCAGCTAGGCTAACTAACCAACCACAACCGATCCGACGGGACAACTTGTTTCTTTGTTATTATCGATTGTGACTAGTGGCTCAGCAGATCAGGTTCCAAAATAACAAACAACAACAAAAATGAATATTTTCTTCACCAAAAATTGCATGTCCAGTGCAAGTGTGTGTGTGTGTATGTGTGTGCATGGGTGCATAAGTGTCGGTATGCATCTGTTTCTGTTTCATGGATGACATGCAATTTTTTAGGGCCACCTCACAAAAGAGTCTCCATTAACTAGTTGGCCTTGGGTTTTGGTGCAGGCCAAGACTGATGGCAGATGTATGTTGTTGTTGTTGCAGTTTGTTTATATGTGGGTTTTGTCTGTCCTTTTTCTGGGATTGGGGATTTTTTTGTTACTTATTGGCCTGACTGTCTCTGTTGTCTTTGCCCTTGCCCAAGCTTGTAGCCAAGTGCAAGAGTATGTAGCATCATTAAGTGGCGTTTAATTAGCTTTAATTTCAATGAAATTATAATAATTAAAGTAAGTTTTATTCTCGCACACATCTACACTTATGTAGTTTGCCTTTACGTTGGTTTTTACGGATCTACCCGGAAAGTGATACTCACACCACCTGTCCGTCGCTGCTCAAGCTCTCTCACACGTTTCGACGCAAAACAGCGCTGCCTATGTATGCATGTATGGGTAAGACGACGACGTTGACGTTCAGTTTCCTTTACGCCGAGTATAACTTCAAGCCAATTGCCCGCTTTCGATTCAGTTGCCGCTGAGTATTCAACTGATTCAATTCGAGATATATATTTTCACACAAAAGCAAAGAAAGAAAACCAAAATTAAAAAAAAAAAAAAAAAAAACAAAAAACAAAACAATCTCAATATTAAGAGACCAAGTGTAGGAAGTGAGTTTTTTCGTTGACGCTGTTAATACCTTGACCAAATACCCATATCCAAATCCAAAATCGAAAACTATCGCAACTAATCCTGGCCTGCCTTCAGTCTCTGTGAATTGTCCCAATGTTTTCTTTTGTTGTTGCTGCTGCTCAAACAATTGCATTGAACTCATATGTGAACACTTTAGTGTTTAGTTTTACAATTTACAAATGCGAAGGCATCAGCGAAAACAATTGCAAAAATACAATGCTAACAAAAAGAAAAAACTAAAACTCTATATAGACAAAAGTAGGAAACAAAACTGAAAATTTAAAACTAACAAAATAAAAAAAAAAAAACTGTGTAAATATTTCAATTTGCGTGTTGCATGTTGACTTACGTGAAAATCCAAATGAAAGGAGGCGTGAGATGTGTTCATTGTGTGGAATTTTTCTGTTTTTTTAAGGGGAAATACCAGAGCACTACAAACAACAACAACAATAAGAACAAGTTGTATTCAAAAAGCAGAGGCAATTCACTTAAGTTTGTTGCCTGAGTCTTTTGTTTTCACTTTAATCTAACTAAAAGGCAAAAACGTGCTGAATACTTTGTTGGTGTTGGTGTTTTTGAATGAAAATTAAATGAAAACTTTTAATTAAAATGTGGTTTTTAAAATGATTAAGTACTTTTAGAAAGATATAGTAACCAAGATGGAATATTTTAATATTATTTTTATATAATATATAAATATATGCAAATATTTAAAATATAGTTGGTCTCTGTTAGAAGGCAATTTCCACTTTTTTTATTAAATTTTTTCCAACTTTATAAAAATTCTTTGGATTGACTAAAATACTGCATAAATTTTACATCATTTCCTACCATTCAATTTAAGTTTTGGACAAGTTTGACATATAAATATAAAGAAATGATTATGATATGAAGTATACAAATATTTGATTGACTAATCCCAGAAGTTTTTCATTATAGATAAAAACATGTTAAGGCATTAATCAAGTTGGTTATTATGTTAAATAAGAGCTATAATACAGCAAGTTTTCAGAGTTTAAGAACCGCCATATAATGTTCAGTTTGGACGAATAACAATACAAAGCTAGTGTAGCTTTAGTTTCCAAGGGCTAAACATTTTTTTTCTATACTTTTTCTAAAAAAATTATTTCAAATTTTTCTTAAGAGTTATAACATCCATTTTGATTTTATTTTATCAATAATTTATAAAAGTTTATTGGAAAAAAATTTTAGGACTGTCATTAAATTGGTTCAGGAAATATTCAACATAAACGAAGAACGCAAAGGCGTATCTCCATTTCCACACTCCTCAATCCTACAGCTTTCTTTATAAAAAGCTTATCCTAGCAGTATGATATTCTAAATTTTAGCAAATCTATATACATATAAATTCTGTATGCTTCCTCATATGCCTTACAAACATTATAAACTTTGAAAAGAAACTTCAATATAACCTTTTACCCTGCAACCTTTGACTTTTTATTATTTTGCAAACAACAACTTTATGCTTACCAAAGAGCAATTACTTCTTTAAATTATCTAGCAACGAGTTGCCAACAAACCTAATCATAACCATCTTCCGGAAAAAAAAAACCATTGCCCACTTTAATAGTTAACACAATAATAAAACCAAAAAACAAAAGAAAAAAAAGGTTGTGTGAATTGCACCAAGGGTTAAAGATTAATCCCAATTAAAGGTATGAACCACTTATGTATGTATAGCTGGCACCCACACTTGATTGCCCAAGATGTTAATATTATTATTAATAATAATAAACATAAAAAAAGCCATTATGCCGAGAAAGATAAACATTCGTTGATGGTGTTAACAGGTCTTTAAACTTGTCTTTGTTTATTTGCCAACATAAGCCACTAACTAAAACCTAAATTGTGATGATAGGGCGGGAGTTAGCGACACAGTGAAGTCTGGGAAACAGAAGAGAAATAACAAAGATCCCAATTGGCCACGGTAATTACACCTTAGCTCTTGGCTTGGTCAACATCGTTTAAATGTTTCTGCTACCACTTTTTAGTATTACGCAATAACCATAACTGACATTGAAAAAGAATATCGTACCGCCACTAGGTTAAACAAACAATCGCCAATAAGTGTGTGATGGTATCGCATCGAACTTGAAACTCTAACTTTAACATATTTTTACAAATGACAAATCATAATCAGACTAACTAACTCTTAATCACTTCCATTTGCAGCATTAACAAAATGGAGATACTAAAAAGTGATGCTGATTGCGGGGAATCTGAAATTGCAAAATTCTATGCAAATAAAACGATATTGGTAACTGGAGCCACGGGATTTATGGGTAAAGTTCTTGTGGAGAAACTTTTACGAAGCTGTGGAGATTTGAATGTCATCTATCTATTGATACGTACCAAAAAGGGTGTGGAGCCAAGCGTTAGGAAAGATCAGTATTTCAAGTGTGTGGTAAGTAGACAAAACCTAAAATTAAATATAAATTATATTGTTCATAAAATGTAGACTGACATTAATATGTCGTTTTGAGTTTCATTATTTATGACCGGGTATAAAACATGATTAGCTTTTCAATTTTTATATTTCAAGTTAATACCACGTGTCGTATGAGTAATTTTTCTCCGTTAAAATCTTTTGCAATTTGCAGTGCATCGAAATGAAACAAAGACTTAGTTAGTTGCTTAGATGTGTCATAACATAGTTCATGTAATTATAGTATGCTATATAATTAACGAGTGATAAAAATATTAATTATTAACTATTAGCAGCATTTAGAAACGATAAAAAATTCTTTGGGATTTTTTTTTTAATTTATCAATCAATTTATGACTGAATGCAAATTTATCCAAAAATATATACGTATTATTTATATTTATTTTTTATTTGTTTATTTAATTATATATATTAAGTTAATGCTAAATTAAGCTAAAACTTAACTTTACTTGGCTCTAATTTGGACAAATCTTAAGAGATTAAAAAAAAGGTAAACAACTTTAAATTTAGCATGAAGAGTTTTCTAATTTTAGATTTAAACGAGAAGAATTTAATTTGTATTAATTCTTTTAAATTTTTCCTAATAAAACCATTGTCAATATTGAAATATCAGAAATATTTATATTGGAATTTTGGAATGTGAAAATTTGTGAATTGGAAAACATTCTGCAGTTTTAACTAGGAAAGAATATGCCAAACTTAGAGACCAAAAAACTTAACTATTTTGATAATATATGAATGGATGGATTTCAGAAACTAAATACTCAACCTTTTTACAAAATTCTTAAACCTTTTCTTTATCTTTTTTACTTTGCACTCAGGAGTATATAACTCCAGTTAGTGTGACCTTTAGTTGTGATGCATCCTTGTATCTTGTTCTTGCCATGGTTTTATACTTTAACAAAGATTTTCATGTTTAATAAAGATTTATTTTAAAAGTCTCGATCAAAATAAATGTTTCTAAAATCACGTTTCGACAATCGTTAAACATTTTATTAAGTATCACTTTTATAATGTTTTGCTTCCTCGACTTTAATGTATTTGTTAGTTGACTGAATATATACATATATATGGACTTGCAACCCGTTACATCTAAATTCCCGTAAATTACAAAAAAAAATGCCATCACACTTAGTAATACAACATTCCTACACACACTCATATTTACACTTACACACGACATTTATAAGTCAAGGTAAACTTTATTGGTCAAATTTGGTAGATGGTGGTGGCAAAACAGAGATGGATATAGACTAACAGCAATAGAGAAGGAGGTAGGGAGGAGGAGGTGTTTGAAAAAAAAGCCCAAATCTACAATGACTATGAATTGAATGAATTGCTGTTATGACGTTGAAAATATATTCGTCAGTGACTGGGTCCATTAGTCGATTCTAAGCTGTGAAAACTTTTAACTTTAACTTTAACTCCAATGGCAACTTAATTAATGACTAAAATTTATTTGCAGATCTTTAGTAAACTGCTGGAGAAGAATCCCGACATCGTGGACAAGGTGCGCGTTGTAAAGGGCGATTTGCTGGAGCCAGACCTTGGCCTGAGTTACAATGACATCAACACACTCGCTTCAAATGTGGAGGTTGTATTTCACTGTGCGGCTAATGTACGCTTTGACCAGCCTCTTCGTCCCATGGTTATGATGAATGTGGTGGGCACTTTGAAAGTATTGCGTTTAGCCGAAAAAATGAGCAATTTACAAGCACTTGTCCATGTCTCCACATCATATTGTCAGTGCAATGAGAGTGTATTGGAGGAGCGTGCCTATCCGGCACCACAGAATCCCTTCTCAATCATTGAGATGGTGGAAACTATGGATGATGCCGCTCTGGCGGAAATAACACCCAAGTAAGTAATGGTACATAAAAATTGTTTAACTAGAGTCATATGTTACTTCCATTTTGCAGATTACTAAACGGTTTGCCCAACACGTACGCTTACAGCAAGGCGTTGTCCGAAGATCTAATTTGCAGATATAACAATAAGTTACCCATAATCATCACAAGGCCCTCGATTGGTAGGTTGAAACTATGCCACCTTGTTAATTGCTTGGTTACACCCCAAACACCGTCTATTGCATTACAGTAACGGCTGCCATACGCGAACCATTGCCAGGATGGATTGAGGGCGTTAACGGACCCACTGGATTAATGATTGGCGCCGCTCGCGGTGTTATACGCTCCATGCACTGCAATCCGGATTATGCCTCCACAGTTATTCCAGTGGATAAAGCTATTAATGGTATGATCGTGTGTGGTTATGACCGTGGCAAGGCCAGTTTAGATTTGAAGGGCACAAATAATGTGGATTTCTGCAATTTATGCATCTCGAGCAAGGCGCTAATGTCTTGGGGCGACAGTATTGAGACGGGACGTCGTTTCTTCTATGAGACACCATTAAGTTTTGCCCTTTGGTATCCGGGTGGTTCAATCAAAAAGAATTATTTTCATCACATGTTCTGCGTTATATTCTTTCATTATCTGCCTGCATATTTTATTGATTTTTGGCTCTTTATATTTGGACAGAAACCCTTGTAAGTTTGCAGTGGAAAAAGTGTTTAATGTTGTATAAAATTTCTAACAATTGTTAACAATTTCAGCTTGGTGAATGTCCAACGTAAAGTATCCATGGGATTAAAGTTACTGCAATATTATACAACAAAAGACTGGGATTTTAGGAATGAACATTTTCAGGATATGAGCAGCAGGCTAAATGCCACAGATCAGGAATTATTCGATACGTCTGTGGGCCAAGTGAACTGGGAGACCTATATCAAGAACTATATAATAGGAATGCGTACCTATATTCTGGGCGAGAGTGAGGCTACACTTCCACATGCCCTAAAAGTCCTGCGTCGTCTGTATATACTGGATTGCCTATGCAAGGCTCTATTTGTTACACTTACATTCTGGTTCTTGTGGATTCATTTGGATGGATTCATTGAAAAAAGTGATGCCTTTATACGTTATTCGTTGCATAATATTTATAATGAGCAAAATACTACATTACATGCATAAGTTTTTTCTATTCTAAATAAATAAACTTTATTAAATATAGTTTGCACTCTTTGATTTATTTGAAATGATAAATAAATGAAGATTTCAAACTTTTCTATAGAACTTTTTTTTTTTAAATTTTCCGTTACATTTGAACAATAAAATAACATGGTCACCCTGAATACCGATAAAACCGCTACGCGGCAATTCCAAATATAACTTTTCGAAAAAAAGCTCCGCGACAAGAGAGCAATAAAGACTACAACTTGTTTTGTAAGCTTCCACAGAACAAAAGCTCCAATATTAACTTAACGGCTCTCATCCGTTGAGAGTTAGTTCGGTGCGGCATTGCGAAGCGAGCGATTGTGTTTTGTGTGTGCGGAAAAGACTAAAATATGTATCACCTGAAGAGTTTAGCACGTCAGGGAGCCATGCGGCAGCAGGAGCTGACCACTTTGGCCAAGGCACTGCCAACGGCTGTGCTCCAAAGTCGCGGCTATGCCTCCGAACATCAGATTCCAGACCGGCTCAAGAATGTGCCAACTGCCAAGGATCCCCGCTTCTTTGACATGGTTGAGTACTTCTTCCATCGCGGTTGTCAAATTGCCGAAGAGAGCCTGGTCGACGACATGAAGGGAAAGCTGACCCGTGATGAGAAGAAACAAAAGGTGAAGGGTATTTTGATGCTTATGCAACCCTGTGATCACATCATTGAAATTGCATTCCCTTTGCGCCGTGATGCTGGCAACTATGAGATGATTACCGGCTACCGGGCCCAGCACAGTACCCACAAGACGCCAACCAAGGGAGGCAAGTACCAAACAAACAGATATCTATATAAATTGGGAGAGTTGAATCTTTAAATTGAATCGATTTTTCCTTTTGAATTTGTGCAATTATGTTTCGTGGCTCTTTAAATTATGTAACTTTGCGCACCCGCGTCTGCCTCTCCCCCAATTACGTTTCTTGCGCATACTCCGCTTTGTTTACGTTGGCAGCGCGGCCCCTCGTCCCATACCCGGGGAATTCTGTGCTTTCGCTCTCTTTCTCCTTTCTCTTTTGTTTTTCTTTGCCGCCTTCGCTGCGAGTGCAACGAATTGCATAAGTTGGTATTAATATGCACGTGTTGCCATTTGATTTCTAAAACCCTTCAAGTGTGTGTTACCATGGTCTGACCTTGTCTGGACATCATTATTGATACGTAAATTTCTTTCCACCAGCGTAGAAACAGAGACTCCCTCCCCCCACTATCTGTCTTTCTCTCTCTCTCTTTGGTAGTAGTGCTGGGCAAACTTTTCACTCGTACAATTCTATTTTTAACGATTTTTGCTTTAGCTTGTTTTTTTCTTTTTGTTGTTTTGTTTGTTCGTTTTTTGTGGAATTAGAACGGCACCCAAAAGACGACACGACGTACAGTGGGTCAAGAGTTCTATAAAAAAAATTTGCAAGCCCCCCCTCCATACTATGCCATACAATTAATTGGCTGTTGTCGTCAAGCGAATTGTCCCACAAAACAAAAAAATATTTGTTTTCGCATAATTAAATATAGAATCACATCATAAGCATATAGACTAGTGCTTATCAATCGGCTGGCTTACCGAAATCACGAAAAAAGCACTTCATAGGGATCTTATCTGACCTTGGCACCAAATCACCAAAAAATGAAAACTAGTGAAAAACAAACAAAAAAAAAAAAAAAGAAATTTGAAAATCATTGCCGACAAATAGATGTTTTGTTGTTGCCATTTATGATTATGATTATTGCCCTATACAACCTATGTTTGTATGGGGGACCTCTGAGTATTTTTTATGATCTTGTTTTTCCAATTCTTCCCGGTCGATAGATCGATCACATGTGCTGAACGAGGTTATTGTTGCCAACTGGTTAAATTTACTTTTGCCCATGGCTTGTTAATAATACATTTAAATATTATGCTATTTTGGCTACAGCTCCCGCCCAGCTGTAGTCTAGGTGCTAAATTTACTCATATTTATATTTCATTCATTTTGAATATTCTTGGGAATAGATACTAAGCCCTTCCCTCCCCTCTCTTTGTGGCCATTTGCAAAGTGCTTTTTTCGACAGCAATATGTTGAATTTATACAAATGCTCTAATTAATGTTAATTTGTGCTGATGCCTGATACTTGCTGCCATTTAACTGTTAATTATTTAATACACAAATGCGCATATTTATTTATTAATGACATGGCATCAAAAAAAAGTGACTTCATGCGTTTCAACCGGCCGGCTGGTTGAACCGGGTTTTAATTTTTATGTGGCACTGTGGTTAATGTATTGCTAAATAAATTTAAATTATTGACAATACTTTTAGTTTGTTGTAGGTTTAAAAAAAATTGATTGCAATTGATCCCTTACATTTGAAAGATCCTTCTAAAAGTAATGTTGTTTTTTGGCTTAGCTTTTGTTAAATTTAATTTGCAATTATTTGCCTTTTTCCTTTTAAAATTTTTTCACACTTGTTGCATTCCGGAATGGAATTGCTAGTTGTTTTCTAAGCTATTATTCAGCTCTTGCCATATTTGATTTATTTTCTTTTTGACTGATAGCAACTAAATTAGAAAAGTTGAAATGTAGAGAAAAAAAAAAACAAATTTAAATTATCTATATAATGCCCCACTGTGCCTTGCCTATATCATTTAAAAATTTTTTGTTTGACGTTGCAAAAAAAAATAAAAAATAACAGAGAGAACGTAAAGGAATATACAAAAACTGGTTTATGTTTCGGGGTATATTGACGATGTCTGAGTCTGCGAGAAGCTGTTCACGTGATGGTCACGTTGTACCCAAAAAAAAAAGCACCCAATAAATGAGTCACAAGTATTTGTATGTCTGTACATATGTATTTTGTTATTTTATGTACAATTGAGACATGCTGTGAGTTTTGGGTACTTTCTATGTCATTGAACTGATGGAATCGTTCAATTGAATATTATTATTCATTAGTTTCGGCTTTCATTATCATAGCTCTAATTGTATTCAGTGGCAGCATCAGCTGCATATAATATATAGGCTCTATATATAAGTTTCAAAATGCAGTTAAAACTGAAATTGTCAGGCGTTTGGGCAAAGTGCTGATAGTGTATTTGTAATCGAATTGTTCAAGCTTACTTTATCGCTTTGTCGCAGTAAGTAAATACAAATCTATCTATACGTATATATTTATCAGTTACTGTGTTGACAAAGATGTATTAATTATTTACTAGGCTCGTTTTGTACAAAAACAGCTTTAAATATGTGTCAATATATGTTTGCTAGCGTGTTTCAGTCAAGTGGTTTATACTTTCACTATGTAACACTTTGCTGGGGGTTGTTTAAGTGCACTCTCAGATAAGAAAACTTATGCGACATTTCCTGTTATCTATACAAATATATATACGCATATACAGATATTTTTTTCACATTTAAGAAAATAACAAAAGTTGACGCCCACAGCAAAAAAAAAACAAAAAAAAATATATCTCAATACTGAAATTTTGATCATATGGCATAGAACTTACTAAGTCAGCTGACTAGAGGGCAACCGGTTTCGCCTAGCTAAGAGAAATATTGCTGTTGCCAATGGTACATGGCTATATAAATATATATACTATATATACCTTCATCTGTATGTATGTATTTGGCATAGGTACGTGGCTATGCCCCACACGATCGAGCCCCCAAAAAACAAGACAACTTATCGCTAGAATTGTATAAGCATTTGCCTACACATACAAATGTTAAATATAGAATTCTAATAGTTTCTATTTGCCAGATATCATGAGTTTCTTGTTGTTGCTAACAAAACTTTCGTTGTTTTTTTTTAAGAAATTTTTGGTCAACAAATGAATAATAAAAGAAAAAAACAAGTTGCTATTGGCTGATAAAGACAGTCGGAACAAATAACAAATAGAGTTGGCATCGTATAAACATATGTATAAATATATGTGTGAATATATATACATACATATCTGCTGTTGTCATGCCCCCCTCCCCCCCATTCCAGTTGATTGTACAGTCAGCTCACTTCCAGCTTACTCAGCGAAGAGCAGAGAACCAAATAAGCAAACAAACAAGCATTTTGACAAGAAGCTGAAATTTTGAATATTTGCCAAGAGAATTTTTAACTGATAACCAAAGAACAAACTTCTTTATACCCTACAAAACTTCCAGAAGCAAGAGTCCCATAAACTATATTATATATATTTTCCTGTTTTTACAATTTTCCTAGAGTGCTTTAGCTGTTTATGAATATTCACGAATATTTAACGTATTTAAGTTTGAATCTATATACATTATAGCTGTCTTAGTTAACTTACAATTATATTTATTATGAAATTGCACGTTCTTAAAGTTTAAAACCTTTTTTCATTAGCTACTTTATTACCATGGCAATATAATCAAAAAAAATATTGCTATATTTTATATTTTAGGGGCTCGTCCCTGAAGTTAAAGATATTACGAATATTGCTAGAACTTTGAACTTTGTCCCGCTTTTTTTTACTTTATTGATTTGGGGTATGGGGAAATATTGAACATTTATCGAGGTGAGGCATAATAAAGGCATAAGTAATTGCATTGCACTCGTCTTAACAACGAATTACAATTGTACAATTTCGGTTAAAACAACAAAATATTTCAAAATTAGTCTTATGAAGATTACTTATCTAATCGACTAGCCGACTTTCTTAAAGATATCAAATAAAAACAATAAATAAAGATAACAAAAACCAGAAAACCATAAAAGCAATGTTTATATAGCAGGTGGAGTTCTCTGTAAGAAATGGAACTTTTTTCCCTAAAATTGAACTAAATGCAACACGCGATGTTCATCTCTTACTTGTACCTTTGGTATGCCAACTTTTCCTTTCATTCTGTTGAATATTTGGTAGTTGTGATGATTATTTTTAGTCTTTTCAATTGGATGTAGTCCAATACAATTGAAAGCTGACGGGTGAAATGCACTGGGGTTAAGAAATATAGTCTCAAGGTTTTACTTTGTTTTGTTTGGGGCCCACCTGTCGCATACGTAATATGTTCTCATGTGTTATGCAATTTCCTTTCTTATCTGATCTTAGGTATTCGTTTCTCTTTGGATGTGTCCCGCGATGAAGTCAAAGCCCTGTCCGCTCTGATGACCTTCAAGTGTGCCTGTGTCGATGTGCCATTCGGTGGTGCTAAGGCTGGTCTGAAGATTAACCCCAAGGAATATTCCGAACATGAATTGGAAAAGATCACACGTCGTTTCACCCTTGAGTTGGCCAAGAAGGGCTTCATTGGACCCGGTGTGGATGTTCCTGCTCCCGATATGGGCACTGGTGAGCGTGAGATGTCATGGATTGCTGATACCTATGCCAAGACCATTGGACACTTGGACATTAATGCTCATGCCTGTGTGACTGGCAAGCCCATCAATCAAGGTGGTATCCACGGACGTGTATCGGCCACAGGTCGTGGTGTTTTCCACGGTCTGGAGAACTTCATTAATGAAGCCAACTACATGAGCCAAATTGGTAAATTCTAAAAAGATTATAATCTTTCGTGATGAGTATATAAACTTTACTTTATCTTGTTTTGAATAGGCACCACTCCTGGCTGGGGCGGCAAGACCTTCATTGTCCAGGGCTTTGGTAATGTCGGTCTCCATACCACCCGCTATTTGACTCGTGCTGGTGCCACCTGCATTGGTGTAATTGAGCATGATGGTACTCTGTTCAATCCAGAGGGTATTGATCCCAAGCTGCTGGAAGATTACAAGAACGAACATGGCACCATTGTCGGCTATCCAAATGCCAAGCCCTATGAAGGCGAGAATCTGATGTTCGAGCAATGTGACATCTTTATTCCAGCTGCCGTCGAGAAGGTCATTACCAGCGAAAATGCCAACAGAATCCAAGCTAAGATCATTGCCGAAGCTGCCAACGGACCAACTACCCCTGCTGCCGATAAGATTTTGATTGATCGTAACATTCTGGTTATACCAGATTTGTATATCAATGCTGGTGGTGTCACTGTCTCGTTCTTTGAATGGCTGAAGAACCTTAACCATGTGTCATATGGTCGTCTGACCTTCAAATATGAACGCGAATCCAACTATCATTTGCTCGGTAAGTCGAAAAGCCAAGCTCTTTAGTCCTAAGAACGGGTTTTAGCATTCTTTGCGCTCGATTATCATAACACTTCATATCATTTTACGGTTTTCGGTTGATATAAATTTAATAATTTCTTAATTTAAAAAAGTAAAAACCTTTATAGCAGTTCGTTAAACATTTTATTATTTGATTTAGCCCATATTTAATTTAGTTAATATCTCCCTATTCAGACATATCTTTAAAACTGTAATTTAATTTGAACTATCATCTAAGTAATTTGTTGTTTATTCTTCTTCTTTTCTCCATTTCTCTCTTTCTCTATCACCAATGTAGCCTCAGTCCAACAGTCAATCGAAAGAGTTATTATGGACGGTACATTATTAATTTTAATACCAACTTTTCGTTTATTATCCGAGAACATATATTCACTATACTATACTCTAAACATTCCACTAAATGGCTGTCAATTGAATTGTGGAATTTGGCAATAATTTTCTTGTTAAGCGTTAAGAAACAAGCATTTTTTTAAGAAGTAGGACATTTTAGATATGAAATGTTTCAAAATTTGCATCAATTGTTTCGGGTGTATACCTAATTTGAATTCTATTGTTGACTTTCTACTTATTGCTAATCGAAACACTCTTGAAAGTCCAACTTTAATCTTTAAAATGTCTTACTTTACAAAGAATGCCTTAATTAACTTTTCACAACATTATTATTGCTTATTCCAAATATTTAATAAGCAGACTTTGTCTAATTCACTATCATTTATACACGTTTCTTGAGTTTTCCCTCCTTTGTATCTATTTGTAGTTTTAGATGTTGATTTTATTTATGTTTCCTCTTATGTACATGTTTACTTGTTGAGTTTTGTTTATGCGCCTTATCCTCATGGGTCACAATATCTCACATTATATCCTTCTTTTTGGTCTAACTGTGCTTCTACCATCTTCTTTAATCCGATTCTATGTAGTTTAACAACCTTAAAAATTCTTATCCCAGCATGCTGCATATTTAACTAATTGCTTTGTCTGTCTTTCTGTTTTTGTGACATGATGTCATATTTTTAGAATCTGTGCAAGAATCCCTGGAACGTCGCTTTGGCCGTGTGGGCGGACGCATTCCCGTCACTCCCTCCGAATCGTTCCAGAAGCGCATCTCTGGCGCCTCTGAAAAGGATATTGTGCACTCTGGTCTGGATTATACCATGGAGCGTTCAGCACGTGCCATTATGAAGACAGCCATGAAATATAACTTGGGTCTGGATCTGAGAACCGCTGCCTACGTCAACTCCATTGAGAAAATCTTCACCACATACCGTGATGCCGGCTTGGCCTTCTAAGAACCAAAAAACAGCAGCACTAGCAGCAGCAGCAGCAGCAAACTCTTAATTAGTCGACTAAGCAACCGAACTCAATTGCACCGCCGTTTTTAGATAAAAGTAAAGAAAAATACAAAATTTGTCACAAAACATAATTTAACGTTTACCCATTCTATAAATGGAATTGCGAAATGGCTGGCAAACACTTTTTAAAAACTTTCGCCCGTGTTTTGTATTAAGTTGAGCAATTTGCGAGCTTATATTATTGTTGATTTTCTGTAATTTTTAAGTTAATAAGCCTCAAACTGAAGCAATGGCATTTTCAATTATGTATCGTATTGTAGGAGCATTCGCTCCATTGCCGTAACATTTAAACATACAAACAAAAAAAAAAAAAAACAAAGAAACTAAAACAAAATTATCAAATATACACAAATCTAAAACTTTAAACAAGTGCGTTTTTATTTGTCAATGTGCGCTGATTGGCCACTTAAATGATCACAATAGAATTATTAGTCAGATTACGTATACGTACTTTGTTGGAATTTGTTTTGGAATGCATTGTGTGTGTTTGAAAATATAATTGTTCTCTATAATACTATAAGTACACTTTTTGTTCGTTTAAAATGAAAGCAATCTATAAAAAAAAGCTAGGACAGGACAGAAATGTAGAAATTGAAAGGTAAAAAGTGGAATAATACCTATCCACTAGTTTTTCCACATAAAAAACATTTTCCACTTACTAACTAGATATATAATATATATATATATATGTATATAGGCTATGTACGACTATATGCTTGTGCGTATCAACTTGGTGCCGATTGCTGTTTGAGTATGATAAAGATGTTATAGGACCAAGGATTTGGGAAATAGCTGCTGTTTCACATAGTCGTTGACCATTTCCATGAGCAGGTCTCGATTGAGTTTAGGTTGCTTGAATATATAGCCAAAGTCTTTTAATTTTGTATTATCCAAATAGAGATGCTTGTGATGAAGCTGCTCCTCGTCCAGATAGGGCGTTAATGGAGTATTTTCAATGCCATTTCGTTGACAAATTTCCGCCCAGGGTGCCATATGCTTGTCGTTGATTTCACTCACCGTATCCGTGGGATATAGCTAAAATTTAAAAGGAAGTTGTATATTTATTTATAGACAAACTGAAGAAATTTAAGCCACTAAACAAGTTTGCTTTACTTAAAACATATTAGGCAACTAAATGACTTGACGCCAAATACAGAATATGAGGTAATTTTAAGATAGGAGAGATCATTTCGATGCAATTCATTTTAAGCGTTTTTTTTTTTAATTATATAAAGTTATTAAGGTAAGCATTAACTTACCTTGGTCAGATTGGACATGACTACGCCAAAGTAGTCCACATTAATGCCAAATATATCAATCAAGAGATCGGTTATGCTGCCCTGTGTCGATGCTGAGTCATCCACAATATTGTACACCTGACCAGCTGTCTTGGGACTCTGCCATAACTGCCAAATGGCCGCACATACATCCGATACGTGCACTGTATTTAGACGCATGGCATCGTTCCACAGCAGTTTCATTGTCTCGCCGAGATATTTGTAAATGGCAGCTATTATAACGCGCGGCACTGTTGTTGTAGCAGTCAGACAAGATGAAGAAAAGGAGGCATAAGTAATGCAAGAGAAAGAGTGAGAAGTCAATGGAGTGAGACAACTTACTCAAATAGCGCTTATCACCAATGCCATACACAACAGGCAGGCGGACTATAGTATAGCTGAGATCATTGATACGCGCCAGCTCCTTTTCAACCTTTAGCTTTTGCTTGGCCACACCCGTCCATGGCTCCAGTTTGCAGTCTTCTTTGAGTGGTATCTTTTCGCTGCTATTTACACAGCCCGAACTGAGTTCGACATAACGTTTGACCTGTTGATTGGCTGCCTCAGTGGCACAATTGATGCTTAGCTTATAGATGCCCTCTTTGTAAACGGCATCATCCTGATTGGCACGCGTCTCGGCAGCACAATTAATGACCACATCCCAGGCACGGCCAGTTTTTGGGTTCGGTGCAAATGCCAGTTTACATGAGGCTGCAATATATAAACAAACAAGAAAAAAAAGGATATCAAAACCAGTTTTAGTATATGTATATGTATGTGTGTTTTTGTAAGTGCGTGTGTGTGTCGGTGAGTGAGTGGGCTGTTGCTGCATTACATACCGGCATTTATCAAGTTGGCGCTGCAAAACTCGACTTTATCACTATCAAAGGCCCTCGTCGTCTCCTCATTTAGCCAGGCCATTTGAGGCGGCGTCTTATCCGCTATGCGTATTTCCTGCGTCAGCTCATTGTTAAGTAGATAAGTGACTAAGTTTCTTCCAATGAAACCGCAGCCTTCAACAACAAAATTATAATATATGCATATTAAGTTCGCTTAATCAGTGTCAAAGAGTGAGGGAGAGAGCTGTGGTTACACCAAGGCCCCACAAAAATAGACTTACCACCCAAAATCAATACAGTCGGTTTCTCAGACATGCTGCAACCACAACGAAACTTGAAAGAATGAATCAAACTCGAGATTGTTTTAATAATTGTTTATTTTGTATCTGACCGGCTCTGGCAACACTGAACTGCAACAAGTGCTGCCAGATGTTAAACGATGATTGGTACAATCGATAGTTGTGTTTAAATCAACGTTCGTTATCGAATATTTTAATTCAAAAAAATTAAAGAAAGATTAAAAATTAAAATTAAAATGTAATTAAAATAGTTTTTGATTAAAATTAATTAACATCATTAAATAAAATATTTTTTTTTACATACACAGAGGAACAACGACACCCTGTATTTGCTTACGGCTTATCGATGTTCGACCTATCGAATTGCTCTTCGTTTTGTGCTTTTTGTGGATCGACGCAGTTGTTAAGTTTCAAGAATTGTTGTTACTATTAACGATTTTTTGGTTGAAATGTCGCTCCAATCGTTTAGAATGACTTTTAACAAGTAAGTATAAGCACACGCTATCTTACACATATAACCAAACTTTGAATTAAAAGGAAAGGATGCCTAATATTGAGTACCAATAGCCGCCGCCAAACATCGTTTGCATCAAACGATTTCGGGGAGCAACCCTCATTTCCAGCAGGTGGCGTAAGGACTCACGATGGAAATAACGAAACGTCCGCATTGCAACATTATTGGGACAATAATAACAATGTTTTTTATGACCCGGCTAGTATTGTTTACAATGATAATACTCCGCTATATAACAATAACTTTAACAACAACGTATTGAACGATAATAACAGCATGTTCCTAAACAAAACCTGCGGCGGGTTCCACCAGTTTTCCGGTAAAACTGAAGATTCCATGAATGTTGTGGGAATTCCTCTGCAGTATCGTCCTGTAAATAATAATTACAACGAACAATATTACGCTTCGTTACGGTAAGAAATGTTTATTAAATGTCTATGTATTTCAAAACAAGCGCATGCTATCGATAAATTTACGTTCTATCGATAGTTATAGCGATGCAAACGTTGAGCGGTGAATGGTAAACCACACACGAGAAATACTTGTTGTTCTGTATTTACGCATTTCTTACATTATTCAATTCTAATGTTTCAAAAATAATAATCAAATTCTGCCAGAAATTATTAAAAAACTATGTATATAGCCCAGCCCATGTCTTGGATAAAGGCCAGGTACGGTTCATTCAGTATAATTTATTTGAACAAAAGCCTGCATGTTGCAACACGTTTATACGTGTGTGTGCTTGTTTTCCGTGTGATTTGTTAATGTAATATAATAGAAAATGTATGTTTAAATATTTTATTTATTTTATCAGCGATTCCGAGGCCGAAGATGAATTTCAGGAAGCAAACAATGAAGCGTCTGTAGGATCAGTTGGTACAACAGTCCAAGAAACTGCAGATACTGGTGCCGAAGGAAATGAGTACGTAATCAACAGGTGATTGAATAACTGAATAATAATTGTTTTAATCTGTCATTTACAGGGCAACTGATGAACCCTTGGCTTATCTTCAAGGCCTCAACGTAAGTACTTATATTTTTTTTTGGATATTTTTAAATTTTATTCTCATATTAATATTTGTTTGTTTTTTTTTTCAGTCCGGCAATTTGATGCAATTCAGCCAGGTATGGGCTTACTCATTCGCTGCCACAAATCGGCTTGCACTAGAATAACTAGGAAACTGGCCATAGAGGAGAATACCTTTAATATTAGGGACATATCCAATTCGAACAAACCAAGTGGTTTTATTCGGAATTTTAGATTAAGTATCATCAGTGAAAATGTAAAAACCGACTGCGTGTAGCGACAGTCGGCCTGCGCATAGTTTATGTCCTGTAGCAGCATACCCGTTTTCCTAGTCTCCGTTAGAATATCATTGCATAGATAGGACAGCATTACAATCTCGGCAAGAGAAATGATAAGGAATACTACGTTAATAAGAGATCCAAAGCCGTCGTACACTTTGCCTGAAATGAAGCTGTCTGCTAGATTATAATACTGGACAAAGAATCCCACAGTCATGCCTAATAGATGACATATCAGTGAGAGTACCATGGACAATGACATGGGTTTTAGATAATTATTTGAATGCACATAAACAATCATATATTGTTCTGCTAAAATGTCCAGTTCATCCGCTAAGTAGCAAAACCTTTCCATGCGGTAGTAGGGAGTGTTTAGTTTTATTTGGTCCTCTCTTTGCATAAGGTTCACCTGTTGTATCTGGTTCTTAATCCTGTCATTTAAGGACTGCATAATGGCTTTCGCTATAATCATGGCACCGTAGTAGCAATTGTTCAACAAATTGGAGATAATCATTGGAAATAATTTATACAGTGTCCACATCCAGCTAATTTCCGGTTCATAACGTCGCTGCTGGATCAAAAGACTGATTTCGAGAACCAATGGAAAGCCTATAACCTTTATTAGGGACGTCCCAACCGAGCGCCAAATTATCTTATTTTCAATTGCAAATACTTCCAGCGTTGAAAAAAGTGGCACTCTGCTCATCATTCTCGCCACTTGTTTGCCTATCAACATTTGGGTTATATAATTTACTATAGCCACAACAATATTCATATAGATATACAATTTTGTAGCATCCTCCAAATTGAGCTGTCCGTGCACATAATCCTGATACATTTGACGGACATAAATTGTAGTAAAAATTGTGGTTATCACCATGCAATATATCAAATGTTTTTTGGAAAATTTAAAACGTTCACGACTCCGAGAATTATATCGAATGGGAAAGAGTGCAAAAACAGTTAACATTGTCACCAGAGTGGCCGTTAGCAGGTACACCAAACGATCATTCCTTTTATGTCCGCTTAATAGTTCCGTAAAGAATCTCATTTTGTAACCGACTGACTGCAGAGTGCCCAACTAATGGCGGTTTAATTGTTTTTGTTTTCTCTCTTTGATAATTATAAAAGAGACGTCTAAGGGACCTGTCAAAAAGACAATCTAGAATACATCGCGACACATCAAAAATTCAAACGGACATTGCGTATGATTACTCATCTCGGTATCGAATGGAGTCCAGACGAGCAAAAGCGACATAGCGTAGTGGTTAGGAATATGACTCAAAAACAGGGCTGTGGGCAATCTTGTCCAAAAAGGGGATATTGTATAAATTAGACTTGGAATACAAAGTTTGAATTCGCTTATATCAGTCTAAAGCACTTGTCTGTTTTTTTAATCATTTAATTAGTTTTAGTCCCTTTATAATTCAATGATAAACCCCTTAGCAACGTCTTTGTTTTTTTTTTTTTTAAGTCAGCTGTTTGCAATTTCATAAGATGATATGTGACGTCACAAACCTCTTCGGTTGTTCCTAAATTCTACATTTAAAGATACCACACTTCAACCGATAACCTGTCCATAGAGACTATCTCTTTTTCCTTTGTGATTGTAAAGTTCCAACATGTCGTCATAAGTGCGAAAAGAGAAACACAAAAAAAAAAAATTCAAAACAAATTATTAGGCGAATTGCAAAAACTTGTGAAAGCAAAAAAAAACAACCTTTTGGCATTTATCACTCTGTTTATTCTCAGTATAGTGAATAATACCGAACAAGCAAGAACATGAAACTCTATCAGCTCTACGAGCGCAAAGTAGAAACCCGGAATTTTCGTTGTAATCTGCATACATATTAACAATAATGCATTTTCTTTCCAATAGCAATCGGTGTTGCGTGAAATGATGCTGCAGGATATTAAGTCACAAAATACATTACCCAAACTGGAGAATCACAATAATGGAGGATATGACTTTAGTATGGTACTGGAAGAGCCACGCAAATCCCATTGGTTATATTCACAGACTTTAAACAAGCTTTATATACGCATGGATAAGACCTTTAATGTGGATGTGCAGTTTAAGGCAAAGTTACCCATACAACCCTTGAATCTGCGTGTCTTTCTCTGCTTTTTAAAGGATGTAAGTGGTCCTGTTTTACGTTGCCAAAATCATATTAGCACAGAGCCATGTAAGTAAAAAAAATTGTTTGCCAATCTGTTTAAAAAAATTGTGAAATTAATGTGCTCTTTTTCTAGTATCTTATAACAATGTAAAAGTTCGTGAAAATATTTTACGATGTGAAAACCCAAATACTGAGTACTGCGGTACAGCTCAAGGAAAGGGCATTTCGGAAAGATATTCAGTGTTAGTGCCATTAAATATGTCGAGGTCCAGTAACCGTAGCTATATGCGACAAACTCTTGCATTTAAATTTGCCTGCCAGAATTCTTGTTTTGGCCGAAGGGAGACAAGTCTGGTATTTTGTCTAGAGAACGCTTGGTATGATTTTAAAAACAATATATCTTAATGTGGCTATGTTTTAATATCCTAATCCTTTTTCTAGTGGTGATATTTTGGGTCAACAAGTGTTGGAAGTTAAAATTTGTACATGCCCAAAACGGGATCGTAATGCAGAAGAGCGTCAGATGAATGACAAGAAACGAAAGACTTCACTGCCAATTGTTGCATCTGATTATGATGATGATTCCATTGATAATGATTCGATTGATGTCAAAAGACCGAAAAGACGTCGTCGATCTGACTCCTATCAGCCAGATGTAAAACAGGAAGAAGATAGTACTGACAGCGGTTCTGTTGATCAAACACTTCCAACTGATTGGCAAGTGAAACGTACAAGCAATGGCGATTATCAACTTGTTCTTACCTGTCCAAAGAAGGAATTGTTAATGAGTAGCATTGAAAGTATGTTTCAAACAACTGCTGCTGCCATATTGCGTAGCCCAACAAAGGGTAGCAAATTGCAAAAACATGCTGCTAATTTGACCAAATTAAAGGGTAAGCCAGTTGGTTAACTAAACTATTTGTATAAACATATTAATCTAACTTTGTTTTCAGAGAGCGCGTTAAAGCTGCCGTGACTTTTAGATTCATCGGTGACACAAATTTTTTTACTACTTTATATGAAAGTTTAAGTTTGAAGTGGAAATGGAATCGTTAAATGGGGAATGAATAGGCCACAAAGGATTATCGGGGAAGGTGAAATGTGAAAATATATTTTTGATATATTCTGTTGCCAATCAAAGTATACCAGAAGATAATTTACAAAACACAAAAAAAGGAAGAAACTGTTAACAACCTTATATTAAGAAAATATTAATTATAAGTGTAACGTTTTTAATATATGAAGCAGACTGTTTTGGAAATCCGAGTAAAATATTAAAGCAATCATTTTTGCCATTGATATTGAGAAAGCTAAAGCATTTACATAGAATTTTTTCAACGTAACTTGCATTGTTAAAACAGAATAAGATCACTTGGTCATAAAAAAGTATACTATCTTATGCAAATGGGAGATCAGATGCGATTCATTGTAAATGCAAACTATTTTCACAACTGTTAATGTAACTATATTTAAACAAATTTTTTACATGTTACATACAAACAAAATCTATATGATATTCCTATGTTATGGACCGTTTTATGTCCAATTTTTGTATCAATAAATTTAAATCTAATTGCAACTACTTTAAGTTGTGAATTTTTAATTTTAGATTTCATAAATGTCTACTGACAGATCTTTTGGCAAGACTTTAGGTAGGTATTAGCTTTTAATTAATTAAACTTAACACATGACATGAGCATTTTACAAATTTTACCTATATTTGATAGATTGTACACCAATGTCTATATCCTACTGTACTCATCTTACATATGAACGTCGCGCATGCTAAGATTCAATATAGATCTATTTAGTTGTAACATGTGTGGCTATAATAGCGGTCATTGCTCTTTTCCAGCCTTAGTGTCTGCCTCTCTGCAGCGAATATGTCAAAGTCTTTTGCTGCATTTACATATTTTTATTTTTATGCATTTTTGCTAGGTTTTAGTCCTAAACGCGCATGCGTTTGTGTCTTGCACATGTGCGAGGATGCACACACAAAAAAAAAAAGTAGAAAATCAGATATATCACAAGAAAAAAAATAAAAAAGAAGCCAGATGTTGACACTGTGCCGCAGCTGCAGGCCTCTATTCTTTTTTTTTTTTTTCTCTCTTTTTTTTTGCCACATGCGCCAGGCAACAGAATGTAATGTTTACTTTTTTATGCAGATTCTGTGTGCATTGACCTAGGGCATGGGAGGGCGTCCAAGTGAACCAACTAAGTGATATTTGAATTGTAACGGATTGCCTGGATTCCCTTGTGTGCCGCAAGACGGATGTAAATGGATACAGCTCTATAGTTGGGCTACCATTTAAGGCCCGGCCTGGCCTGGCCTTTCCTTTACCAGCACTGACCAAACTTACCTGTTTGGCATAATAAAATGGGTCGACCGAAATGGAAAGAAAAAATAAAAACTCACTCATTTACTTGTTTTACTACTGAGTGAGTGGGTTAAAGAGCCTCTTTAAACGGCATACTCATATCTTTTTTTCTCTCAGCAGGCCAAATTAAATTTTTGGAATATTTTCATCATTGTCATTGTTATTTTGGTTTATTGCTGGCCGGTGGCAAAAGATCAACAATTTGAAAGTTGACACTCAAAGACCTAACCTGGGAATTTAATAACTTTACCCTTTAACTCTATTAAAAGTAAAACTGTCAATTATGAAACCATAATTAATATTATTATTATTAAATAAACCTTGTCGAATTGATTATCTAAAGTTCCATTCCATAAATAGGACAAAATATTTAAAAGTTTCTATTCGTTTCAGTATATTAGAACGAATTCGAAATTATTAACAGATTAGAAACAATACATAACTAAACTCAATGATATTATGAGTAAGCAAAATTAGTTAAAAATACTTAGCTACTTTTATTGTATTTCTGTGTTTTTCATTCATTAAAAACAATAGATAAATACATATAATTAATAATATCTTTAGTTGTTTTTTTTTTTTTTATGTTATCTCATTTCTCATTCTCTGAATTTTCCACTTGCCAAAACAAAGATGAGAATGCACTCTTGTAAATTAGCTTTTGTATATGATTAAGTACATATATATGCATATATAAGATAAATCTTGCCAGATAAAGAGAGCTATCTTAACCACTGTGCGTGTATAATGAAAGTCAAGACGGCAGGTGAAACTGCTTTGCAAGATTCCACTCTATTGAATTCCACTCAAAGTTTCGGTTACTGGCATTGGGGAGAGCTTTGCTGTTTCTCCCTTCACTCATATTTGCAGTTTGTGGGCTACGAAAACCAGATAATAAACAATACGACTACAACAACAACACCGACGACGACGACAACGACGACGACGCTGAAAACGTAGAGACGACGACTCCGACAACTCAAAATTGCTGCTGCTGCTGTTGCTGTTGCTGCGGTTGTTCGAGCCAAAAAAAAAACAAGCGATCTCCACTGGCATAGAAAGAGTCAAGAGTTTGGCGCAGTTGGGTGACAACGGTCCGGTCCGGTACGGTACAAGTTTTACTATTTGACGTTGGCATTAAAAAATTTTGTTGAACAACATAGAAAACGCATTCTCAGTCATTTTGACCGCGAAAATTTGTTCAGATACAATCTGTGTTGAGTGAAATATTTGCAGTGCAATGGTGGAAACGGCAACAACAACAACTATAACGCGAACAACAACCAATCTGCCGGCACCAGCTGTAGCCCCGTTAACACAGCCGGGAACACCAGCAGCATCAGCACCAGCAGCATCAGTTGCTACCACATCGGCCACACCCACATCGGCTGCCCAGGCGGCAGCCCAGGCCCGTCGCAATGATGAAACAACACGAGCCATATTCAATTTAAAAATTATATTATTTCTAGTGTTATTGCCACTTGTGCTATTTGCAGTATTCCTTAAGCATCTGTTGGATTATTTATTTGCATTGGGCCTCAAGGAGAAGGATGTAAGCGGCAAAGTTGCATTGGTAAGTAAAAGTAAGGAGCAGCATCATCATCATCATCAGTGTCTGACGTGATTGTTGGTTATTAAAATGCAATTGAAGCCAAACATATGTACATATGTACATACATATATACATATGTGTGTTGTATGTATGTAGATATAAATGGCTGGCAATTTTAATAGGCAAATTGCTCATTAATAATGCTCTTCGGGTCGTATAAAACTGGAAGATCATGAAAAGGCTATGCAGCCAGCCAGCCATAAACAATATGAAAAACGTCACGCACTTTCCTTTTCCAGTGGCTGCTTCTCTACTTGGGCCCGCCTATTTTTGTTTTTACCTATTTGGTCTTCCCTGCTCTCTCCCTCTCTTTGTCACTCTCTACCAATCTTACTGTCCCTCTGTCTGGCATACCTAAGTTGGGTGCGGCACTGAACGATCGGCAATCGGCTTGGCTTAAAGTCAATATTTATATCTTTGTCAAACTAAACAGTTTATTAATGAAAAAAGATTCTCCCGGCTCTGACATCATTTTCATGTAATTTCATCTATACAAATGTATATATCGCATATCTGTACAATTTATCAAGTATTACATATCGACAGCTGGTAACAGAACAAACGGCAACATCTTTGCTTTATGGTGTTTAATTATGAAAAGTCAATTGATGGGCGGCACAAGGTCAAGTGTGGGGCAGTTTTTTTTTCTTTTTGTCCAAAAACAACTTGTTAAAGCGTCTGCTCCAAAATTGGTTTTATTTGAATGCCTTTTTTATCTTGAAATATTTTAGTTTTTTTTTTTTTTTTTATCGTAGGTGTGTGCCAGTCGTAAATTCTAAACGAATGTAGCGTATTCATGAGTCATTTAAGCGCGATCTGTTTTTGTTTTTATTTCGTATTTTTTTTTAGTATCGGGTCGATCGCTTGCACAAATATCTTTAAGATACAGTCAGCAAAACTGGTTTGTTTCGCTTTCCGTTTGTGTGTTTGCTTTCCCCCTCTCATTTATTTCTATAAACAAGCAAAAGCAAACTTCTTTTCACTTTTGTTTAAAAAGTTAAGAAAAATGAAATACAAACAATTGATGACGTTTCACAAAAGACACAAATGTAAACAATTATGAAATTTAAGATAACACTGATCAACAAGTTGTAAAGTTTGTTATGCAAATTTTGCTGACATATGTATATATTTTTGCAAAATATAAATAATAAATATATAAACAGATGGGCAGATGTATATGTGACAAAATGAAGAAAATTTTAGCCATTATTTTAGGTATTAAAATCAATTATAATCTTAGATTTCTTGTAGATATAGAGACAATTATTCACTGCTAATATTTGTTTATCTCTAGTTTATGGTATAAAAGAAAGTATTTTATTTTTGAAGTAGACTGAAGGCTAATCAAATAATCGATTCAATTGAATATCCTACCAATATAAGCAATTAGTGTAACCTAATACTGTGTAAACTTCATAGAAAAACTTACTAGTGGAACTCATCAATTTACCTTTTTAATCATAATTAACATCAATTTATTACCCACGCAACAACTAAGCTACAATTTCAGTTAAAGCCAACAGAAAAGAAAAAATTAATGAACTCACAGTGTAAACAATTTTTTGAATGGAAATGTCAGTCAATACCACGAGTGTATATATGTTCTGATTAACTGAATGTAATATGAATTAGGCAGAAGCAATGGATATGTAAGATATAAACTTGTGGAATTGCTTCAAAATTCTCATTACTTACAAGTTTGTTCAGATAAGTGAAACATTATACATATCAAATTGTATGTGTAAGGTAATTTTCAATTGTTTCCCTTTAACAAATCTTTCTTTCTGTTGGCTAATACAATAGATAGGTCAGCCTGTTAAAGTATAGATATATTGCCTAAATGTATCTGTATTCTGTAAGATACCAAAGTTAGTTGAAAGAAACAATTTTCGCAGACTTTTTGCCTACATAAAAAACTCAAAAAAATCTTGATCTAATCGAATGTACCAAACATTGTAGGCCTATTTTGTTGGACTGTGTATTCACTTATTCGTATGCTGTATACATATATCTTGCCAATCTTATCTAGATAAATAACAACAACAAAAAAACGTTTGTTAATTTGCATATGATATTGAAATTCTTAACAAAGAGCTTGGCAGTAAGCACTACAATTGCGCATTGAAGCTATATAGAAATATAAACATATATATATGTATATACATATCTGAGTAGATACATTTGACATGTGCTGGTTTATTTGTTGTCGTTTTTGATTTTAAATTTTTGTCGTGAACGTGCCGTGGTGACGACTTTGAATTGCGGTTAGAGCAATATGTAGCACCCCTCCCCCAAATGCGAACTGAGGTCATGCCATTTTAATTACGGTCAAAAGTCACTCAATTGTGTGGCAGTTGCTTACGAAAAAAACTATAAAAAATGCCCGAGTATGTCATTCATAAGTTACCGCTTTGTTTTCCATTTATCTCGTAATTGAGTTGACTGCAGACGTTAAATGAGGTTTTTTTTTTTCTGTTGTGTTTAGTTCAAAGCCACATTAGCTTATAGTTTATTGTTTGCAAATGAAGCTAATTAATGTGAACTCATTATAATGACAGTGATATCTATGTATATATATAAATCCATTTGCTAGGTAACTGGAGGTGGCAGTGGACTAGGTCGTGAGATATGCCTGGAATTGGCCAGACGTGGTTGCAAATTGGCTGTGGTCGATGTCAATTCCAAGGGCTGCTATGAGACAGTTGAATTGCTAACAAAGATACCGCGATGTGTGGCCAAGGCCTATAAGGTAAGTGTGTGAAAATATTATACAAATGTTGTACTTGATAAGGTATATAAACATTTATTCAATAGAATGATGTATCCTCGCCCCGTGAACTACAATTGATGGCAGCCAAAGTGGAAAAGGAATTGGGTCCTGTCGATATATTGGTTAACAATGCTTCCCTTATGCCAATGACATCGACACCGTCGCTCAAGAGTGACGAAATTGATACAATTCTACAGCTTAATCTGGGATCATACATTATGGTGAGTGTTTAGGAAGAGGGAGCATAGGGCGGTCTATGAACTTGCTAGACTTATGGCCATGAAAATCTGATTAGTCCCAACTATTTCCATCAAAAACTATCAAATTAGTGTAAGAATTACTTCCATATATGACAAGCTAGTGCTAATTACATTAATCCATAAAAATTTCAAACATTTCAAAAGCCACAAAATGAATATCTAGTTTATATTCAAATGTACAGAGAGATAAATTTGACTTTCGCTATAGAACTATAATAGTTTAAGTAAACATTTCAAACTATATTATGGAAGTAAATCTACATTTTTCACCTTGCAATATTTATAAATTTTGATTAATTTCATATATTTTTCTAATTTCAGACCACCAAGGAATTTCTACCCAAGATGATAACACGTAAATCTGGTCATTTAGTGGCCGTAAATGCCTTGGCAGGTAAATGGCTTTTAACTCTTTTTATTTTGAAATAGCCTCAATTTGATTGATTTTTGTACCTAGGATTGGTGCCATTGCCCGGTGCAGGCATATATACGGCCACAAAATACGGTATTATGGGTTTCATGGATGCCTTGCGGGCTGAATTGCGTCTCTCTGATTGCGACTATGTCCGGACGACAGTGGCCAATGCCTATTTGATGCGTACTAGCGGTGATTTGCCATTGCTAAGCGATGCCGGGTAAGTATTGAATATGTGAATGCAAGTAGTGCAAGTTAATTACATTTTTGGTACATAGCATATCGAGCAGTTATCCTGGTCTACCCACACCCTATGTGGCAGAGAAAATTGTCAAGGGGGTTCTGCTTAATGAACGCATGGTTTATGTGCCCAAAATCTTTGCACTCAGTGTCTGGCTGCTTAAGTGAGTGAGAGATATTATAATTAAATTTCAAATTTTCTCACACACACACATATATATAATTTTCCACAGATTATTGCCAACTAAATGGCAGGATTACATGTTGCTGCGTTTCTACAAATTCGATGTGCGCAGCTCACACCTCTTCTACTGGAAATAGTCAATGGAATTGAAATAGTCATAGATTTTGGCATTTTGTTTTCTATTTGCAGTTCTTAATTTTAATTGTATTTATAGAATTGTCTTTTAACTTTTTTGCCTAGCAGCTAGGTTTTAGCTTTAGCTATTTATGAATTCCAGTTTAAAAAAAAACTTAAAGTAAATCCATTTTTTTTTTTGTCCACTAGCTTCTTAAATTAAAAGACAAACTTTTCACTTTGTTTAATCTGAAGCGTTCGCCAAAGCATTTACTTTCACCTCTCTGGACGCAAATTCGACGCTCATAGTGCCAAGTGAAGGTCAGGGGGCAACGGTGTAACTTCCTACTGCCATTCGAACAATAATAGAAATAAGCGCAATTCTGTGAATGTGGCACAAAGTCATAGATACCCTCCTGACACTCTGTAACTGGTTGAAGTGTTTGTCTTTGACTGCAGGATCTTAATTTGGCCGGTGTACAGACCTTGGGTATGCCGGCACCTTCATAGCAAACCATATAAGTTATACATGGAGTCGTGTTGGGTAGCTTGTGTAAAGTTACGGATAAAGATTTCTGATCTGCCTTGGAGAAAGATGCTGGAAATGAAGCTACTGGCTTAAAGGGTTTCTTCGGTGGCCTTTTAATTGTTGGATGTTTTATTGGAAGACCTTCAGTTGTTAAGGTGGCTGTTGTTGTCTGTCTCTTGCCGCCACATCTTGTTACCAATTCCTGATCTATGCAACGATCAAGATCCACATCATAATAATGACCCGAAAGACATTCGCCTTCAAAGGAACTTGCTCCGGCACAGTATATATATTTGGCACAACTCAACTCACTGGCCACATAGATACCCATATCGACTCCTGTACATTCCTCATATTGGGCAGCTGTTGCCCAATTGTCAAGGTAGAATATAAATAGCAATTTTATAGTTAAATAGCAAAACACAAGTTTCGAACTCATTTTTCTTCGTAAATACACATCAGACTTGATTGACTCTCAATGTACGACTAAAATTGTGCTAAAAAAAATGGCATGAGTATAGTTGAGATATAATCATATTCGTATTGTGAATTCTTTGCATGTTTTCGACTGATAAAAGACGAGACAAGTATACCGATATCTATTGAAATTGGCGCCTCCATCATCGATTATTTTGTGGCAATTTGTTATGATAATTATGCACTGACAAAAAAACAAAATAAGAGAACTGAGAAGAAAGATATGAAAATTAATGTAGGAAACTATTTTTAAAGTTCTTTTTTAGACATGGGATTCTATTTATATAGATAAGAGTTTAATACAAAACAATAACAACAAGATATATCTTATCTATATAATGAAAAGATTCCATTAATTTACCATATTTATCTATAAATTCAAAAGATTCATTTTACTTACCTGTACTCTCATTGCTTAACTCTTTCTTTTTGGCATGAATAACGGATTAAGATTTGTTTGTTGTATTTGTTGGATGAAATTACCGCAATTCAACTGGCAACCCAATTATTCATATGTGTGTCAGTGCTTGTATTTGTGTGTGTGTAAATCCCTCACGATAATTGTATAAGTGTATGCAAATTTGTTTTCGTTGCCTACTTTTCAGCATCGTCCACAGATTTAATGAGACAAAACCACAGCGAATGCAATCAGAATCTGCTTCTCAGACCCATTGGCAACAACAACGATTAAATAAAAATGTATAAATGGATAAATGAAATATGGAAAATGCACTCAATACGTTTTAAGTATTGCCACTTCCGTTTGCCATCAACATGAGCATCAACAACAGCGTCAAACCATGAAGTAAATACGGATAGAGGATATACATTTACATCGAATCCAATCCCATAATGATGACTTACCAGCTCGATAGCCAAGCATTTTAATATTCGATGAGATATTCATAACTTACAATTAGGTTGGCCAGAGCCCAGAGTTTCGAAATGCAATTGATTGCGTTTGTCGATTAATGAAGAATTACCAATTGTGCCAACTGCCCAACTGTCATTAACATAATGTTTGTTGCAGTCATCATCAGTGGCCATGTAAAAGCAATTGCTGCAAATTAAAATATTAATTATTGTTAATTAAATGCGGCCATGTGGCCATTTGTATGAGTGTTGTGGGAGTGCATGTGGGTGCAGCAGCAGTAGCAGCAGCAGCAGCAGGTTCATGTAACAGGTTATCATTCTCATCTTAAATGAAATGCCATCAACCATATACATAAATACCTTATGACTTACATATATTTGAGTGTATGTGCGTGTGTGTGTATTTTCAACCAGATGCATAAACAATTAATAAATAAAAAACACGAAACGAAATAATAAAAAAGGACCCCATATGGTGCAACAATACCAAACACTAAGTGTATGCCCCAAGAATCAAATGCTGACACAAAGACTCACAGACACGGCCAACATGTGCATAAACAACAACAAGCAACAATCACAACACAAGTTTATAGATTATTTTCAGTGGTGTAGGTTAAAAGATCTTACTAGGGGATCTCTGCAAACATAGTTTTGATATATAAAAATATATAGAAATGTTGCCTATAAGTTTAAATAGTTTAATTTGGTTTGAGATACATTTTAATGGAATAGAGAGTAACAAAAGGAGTAACCCCCTTTTGGGCACTCCCCTGCCCTTCTTCTGTGTTCTGCCAAAGAGTTTGCCGAAGCAATGTAACGGAGTAAACAATTCTGAAATAAATTCTAATTACAATTATGACATGAGAGGACCCCCAGGCACCTGATTGAGACTGGTAGGCTACGCATGCGTAATGGCAGCCGATCAATGTTTGCCCCCTCCCCTTCTTCTCTCTCTCTCTCTCTCCTGCCTATGCATACAAACCATAAAAATAGCTCACTAATTACATGTATACTAGGGTTACATAGAGAAAGAGAGAGAACAAAACGTCGAGTGTTTTATGGATTGGTTGTAATTTTTCTCGTTTTTTTTTCTTTTTACTTTTTAATGCCAGCACACACTCTTTGCCCCCTCGAAGTTTTCTCAGTTTGTGATGTCATCTACAATATTTCAACAATGAAAAATAAAATTTACATTTTGTTTTGATAAATGTTTTTAGGATATAGTCATTTTGACTCGTCAAGTAAGTGCAATTGGTTTTAATGTAAAAGCAAATGAAATTACCTTGTAAAGATAGTAATACAAATCTCGGAGCTTTGTCAGAAAACTAAAAGCAGTTTTTTGTTTTCCTAGTCGGAATATTTAACTAATATCTTGCATGCTAAATAATCAAATATGTTTTATTTGTAAAAAGATAAAGTGATATTTTGTATTTAACTTAGTTTGCCCACAAAATATTTTTTTTTAAATTGCTTGCTTGTTCGTTTCATTAAATCCAATTTACAAAATGGCCTAGTCCATTATTCATATCAATTATAACATTTTCCATTGCTCTCTTGCAATATTCATTTTCACTTGTCAAAATGTCAACTTAAAATAGAATATTTATGCATTTTTATGAATTTTTATGTTGTTGCTGGAGTTGCTGCTGCTGCTGGAGTTGCTGCCGCTGCTGCTGCTGTTGAAGTTGCTGCCGTAGTTTTTTTTTTTGTTTGTGTTGCTGTTGCTATTCAGTGGAGTGACACTAAAAATATAAATGCATCAGCAACATGGATGGAAGTTAAAATCAATTTTATTTTGGCCCCATACCGCGGCAATGTCTTTTAACATATTAGACATACAGAAAAGGGAGATACGAGAGAGAGAGAGAGAGAGATAGAGAAAAAAGTATATGTTGTTTGTTACTAAATTTCCCCCTTCAACATGCATCAATTTGTTTTCAATTAAAAAAAAAAATTGTTTACACTTTTGCCAAGAGTCGGTGGAAATTGAGTACGCAAAAAAAAAAAAAAGAAAACAAAAAAGGAGTGTCAGTAATTTTGAGGTTGAGTTTGCCACAAAGTCCTGGGCTTTGTGCCTAAGCAATGCCTGTCATTACCAGGTCATAGAGAAAAACAGAAAGAGATAGTTAGACAGAGAGAAAGGGATGGGGGGGGGCGGACAAAAGGGTCAAAATGGAGGGGTAACTGACCAATGTTATTTGCGGGACCAGAGCATGTTGTCTACGCATGTTCAACTTAATGAATTTTCATTGAAAGTGACTGCAACATGCATGTCCTGCACACACACACACACAGAGACAACCACACACACACATAGATGAGTGTATATGTGGAAAATACTTGACAATGTTTGAAGTAGGCTTCATGAAACACATTTATCCCATGGGCTATTTCACTTTGCACAGTTTGTGCAATTTTCTTTGTGGTTTACTAAAATATGTTATTATTGTCATTACGAGGCTTAGTCCATGTCCAAGTTGAATCCTTTTTGAATGTTTTCATATGGATTTGATGTCACCTAGACATGTGTCTCTTCATCACTCTACTTCTGTCTACACTTTGAGGTAGATTTAATCATCAAGAATGTAGGTAAAATATTTGTTCATAAGTTTCAAGTAGACAATGACGAAAATGTAGCTTCATTTTATTCAAATGGCAATGGCAAATGAACTGAAAAAGAGCACCGACCCAACTTTATTGGGAAAATAACTGATTTACTTCAGATCAGATGAATGATTGGATGCATCAGCATAGTTGGTTAGAGTATGAATTGCCTCTTCATTTTTGATTTTTGGACAAATTTTCTCCTTTCATTTTTTGTTTTTTTTTTTTTTTGTTGGAATTGTGGTTTAAATTGCGGCTCTTAGTTTGCTGTGTTTATGGTTTTTGGATTCATTTTGGATATGTGAACGTGAGGACTTGTTTGTTATTGTCATCAACTTTATGCTGTTGTTGCATTTTAGTTTTCCATTTATGTACACATTGTTTTTGCCTAAATGAAGCCATATAATTTATGTGTTTTGCCTGGCACTAACAACCAGAGTTCTCTCTCTCTCTCTCTCTGTGTTTCCCACATACATCCATTTGGTTTGGGCATTGTGCATACGCCACGTTGGACGCCAGGATATGAAATGTGTTTGCGTGTGTGTATGTATGCCAGAAAACTTTCCTTTTGTTATATTATACTCTAGCAAATAGAATGAATGAATTGTATATTTAATACAACTCTGTATATTTGAAGATGGAATAATTGAAGTACACTTGCCAACAGGTTTCATATTAAATGTTGCAAATACAAGAAGCAAATACCAAATGATTATATATAATGATTAGAAGAAGATAGAGATTAGGATAATTATATATTCCAAATGCAATTTCAGTAAGTTATTACCTTAGAGCAATTATATTTACATATATACAGATAGCTAGATTTCTCTCTCAAGAAGAGAATTGGTTAATGCATATTTCATAATTAAAATTTAACTATATGTCGTATTATTTGCAGCACTGTGTAAGGGTATATATAGCATCGTATTTTCATGGTTGAAACAAACCAAAAAAAATTGTAACCTCTTTGTTTATTATTGTTTTTGCACTTGCAGTTTTGGTTATGAAATGTCCAAAGGGGAGAAAGTAACGCCTGCCATTTGGTTACAAACGTTGCAGTCAGTTGCACGCACGTTTGCCTCATCAGCCAGACCGACTTTATGCCACCAGAACGAAACAACAATGCCCCAACCGATTTGCCATGCCCTCAAACCCTTTCTCCTATCTCTCTGTCTCTATCTCTTTCTCTGCATTTTCGGTCACACACACACACACGCGAACATGTCGAGGCTAAGGACAATGTGGAGTTTTGGTCAAGCTTTACATGTCGTTGTGTGTGTGCGTGCGTGTGTGAGTTTTGTTTTGCTTATGTATATCCTGCGGCTTAAGTATTTGTTGTTTTACAGCGTTTCAGTCTGTTTGCCAAGTAAATAAAAGCTGTTAACTAGTTTTCACACACACACACACACACACAGACACACACACACATGCATACAAAGGGAAGATGACAGGTAAAGGGCATAGGTGAAGTAATGTTCTGGGCAATTTTTTTTTTTTGCTCTACTTGCTGCTTTTATGCGTAGTTGTTTGTGTGTGAGCAATTATTTAATGCCATCCGCCCTTTGTCTTTGTCTCCCTCTCTCTTTCTCTTTATATTTTCCCTTTTTTCTCTCTTTGCCTCGGCCATTCAAGTCAACTGCAGCCTTTTTAAGTTTTTGTCTGCCTTTTTTGTGTCGCTCATTTATTTGTGTTTATCCTTTCGCTTTTAATTGTGACTCTGGTTGCTTTTAGTCCGCCCCTTAGCCATATCATACTGTCTCTTTCACTGTTTCTCTATGCATCTGTCTCTCTCTTTGTCTGTTTGGTATAATTGCAAGTGTTTGTTGTGTAAATAATAGCGTTAGCTGAGCGCATATTTGCCATTTGCTGCTCAAATCCTGCCCGTGCATCATCGTCATCATCATTGTTGTTGTTGTTGTTGTTGCAACTTCTGTCTCTTTCATGTAAAATTAATTACAACAATTATGTTGTTTGCCATCCCTCCTCTCGAAAAGCGGAAAAATGGTTTGTCGACAACGCACTACACTTCGTCTAAGAGAGAGAGAGAGAGAGAGCCACAGGTGTTGGCTAAATTTGTGTAACGGCTTTTCTTTAAATAATTCCCAAAGTCAAGAGCAAGACAGTGTAGGAATGTTTGAGATTCATTTGGAGACGAGACGCCACATGTTTTGGGGTCATCTACACTATATAACATAATTTGGGGAATATTTTAAGGCAATTGATTATGAAATGGAATGGTTTTAGATAGGGAAACAAAAGGACACACATAGAAAGGCAATAAGTTCTTGTTGCTCTTTTAAATAGTATTAATAGTATTAATTTATATTAGTATATTAAATTTAAACTCTCAAGAGTAGAAAAATATTAAATTTGGGACAATCAACCTCTTCAAATTTGAAGATATAGTGACTTGATGTCTTCGATTCTTATCAGAATATGATAACAAATTAATGAAATGCATAAAAGTTCAATTTAAATTTATTTAAAATAAATATTGCAGCATTTTTTATTAAGACTTTAACTAACAACAGTTCTTAATTAAAGAAAATTAATTAACACATTTTCTTTTTGTGTTATTTAGTGTAGTTCAATCAATTAATTCACCTAGACACTTGAGAGTCATTCACCTAAGTTATATCAGAAGAAAAAACACATGTGTTGCCCATTAGCTGACAGCCACGCCCACGCCCATATCTAAATGCCCAACAGCAACAACAGCAAGTGAAGTGCTTGGCAATGAAGCATATGAAACCAAAAAGATTTTCAATTTTTTCAATTTTTTTGTTGCTTGAACCGTGCATAAATATGTCAATAAGAATTTTTTATGCAGTCATCCCTATTAAATAAAATCAATGTCAATGTGAAAAACCTCAGCTTAAACAAACAAGTGAATGAGATGTAGAGAAAAAAAAAAAAATGCATTATCCTTGTATTTTGAACTGTTAAATTATGACATGGAACTGTCAGTGGCAGTTCAAGTGTTGTGCTTCTGCCAGGCGTGAGAAACTGTTATCCTTGCACCTAAACAAACACTTTCGAAAGGAGCTGAAAATGCAGTAGCAGACCAAGACCAGCTAGTAGCTGCTCCTACTGCTGTTTCCATACGTATCCTTGGCATGGTGTCAGATTGCAGCATGTTATTGCTGTCACTGCTGTTGCTCCTAAGGATGTTGTTGCTGTTGTTGATCCTTGAGATCAGCTAATTTATTTACTTTGGAATTTGTTACACGACCCACATCTGGGTGCAAAACATGTTACAGCCGCAACATAATAATAATCAAAATGGATTTGAGTAGATATGCCTGTGTCTGTGTGTATGCGTATGTATCTCATTAGGTCCTTTGTGCATAAACCTTAGTTGGGTTTTTCCTCTGTTACAGCTGCAGCACTTTAAAATTGGTGTTGACAGTTGCCTTGAGAAATTGCCTCGACTTTTGTAAGCATTCTCAACTACTCAACTCCTCGACATGCTAATGTGAAATATTAAAAAACAAAAGGAAAAAAAAAAGTGGAAAGAAAACGTAAAACAGCAGCAGCAGCAGCAGCAAGAGTAAGAATGTGGAGAAACCATTTAGATTACCGCACTCTGAGCACTCTGGCTCAACACTTTTCACTTTCTGTCTAATGTCTGGCAGCTGCGGCCCTTTTGCCTTTTGCCTTTGCCGTTGCCATGGGAAACTTTAATTCACACAACACAGGTTTTACTTTTCCCTCCCCACTTTTTAATTCTTTTTTTTTTTTTTTCTGTTGTGTTTTTAGTTATCCAGTTCTAATCCTTTACCTTAAGTACTTTAGTGCATTTTTCTGGTTGCCCTAGGAGCATCCTTTGACGGTGTTGAAGTGTTGTTACTTTTTTTTTCTTTTATTTTTTTGAGTGGCATGAGGGTTAAACTGCCACGATGCTCTGGCCATTCTCAGTTCGCGGGATTTTGGATCTGATCTAACTTTATGGCCCACTTTCAGCATAACCCAAAAATATAAAAAAATTCTTAAGTTTTGTTTGCTTTTTTGCATACGGAGACCTTCAGTCCACATACAATACATAATAAATCATCGAAATTCTTTAATAGTCCACCACGTGCATAAAGGGTGACCCCATTTTTGTGTGTGGGGTAAATACAGAAACAAAAAATTTACATACAAAAAAAATTTCACAGCTACAGACCTTCACATGCTCTATATTATTTAGGGTTCAACAATCTTCTAAACTTTGCTAAATAAAGACTAAATATGTACAAGCGAAATATATTTCTCTACAAGGACTTTAAGTCATTTACCTTTAACCAATTTAATTGAGGAATTTATTGTCAAATATATAACAAATTAAGCTCTAACTCTTAACTGATACTTCATATATATATTTGTTAAATTCATTTTGAACACCAACCAATCTGATTGAGAAATTTGTAGATAAGTATATAACCAAATTAAGTTTTAACTTTTATTTGATACTCCACATATTTGATATATTCAATATGAACACAAAGTAAGTATACCCTTCCTATTAAGGGTATGTGTAAAGAGGTTGTCAAGCAAAAGAAAAAAGAAATAAACATTTTTGTAAACTGGCATCACGTGCAGTCGGCACATGTAAAATTGCCAAGCAAAATTCTTCACGGGAGCAATTAAAAATATAAGAAAAAGAAACCAAAAATAAAATGAAAAACCCTAAGAACAAATGGAAAGCAATTTTTGCAATTAAAAAACCATATAAAGATAAAGTAAGAACAAGCAGAGAGACGCGTGATAGGGAGGGGGGGGAAAACATCTTATAATTTCCATTTGCAGTGAACTGAAAAAATCAAAGAAGAAAAAATTGAAATGAAACTCAAACATAAACATACATACATCCTTCCATATTCGACACATGCCCTCTCAAGTGCGCCAAGAGCAATAAATTAATATACACACCAACACCATCAGCTACACCACCACCATCACTACCGCCAGCACCACCATCTCCGCTACCAACGAAAAGATGTTGCAAGTGGAATGAGAGCGACGAGCCCCACAACTGATGCACCTTTAGCGGGCTAAAACTCTATTAAATTGCCATTGCTATGAAAACGAAATGAAAGTGTAAAGATTATAATATACTTAAGTCGAATATGTAATACACTTACTGCAATCTAGAAATCTAAAAGCTAAGTGATTGCTAGTTAAGTGGGTTGGAGGGGGGAAACAAATGAATAACTAATTTATGGTTTAAGTGCTTTAATTACATCTAAACTAGTTTCTATGATTAACATACTGGATGGAAGTAAGTAGTTTAATGTAGTTTAAAAATTTCAAAATCTTATACAGCGATGCAGTTTATAATCCTATATATATGTATATGTATATAGCTTCATATTCTAGTCATTATACCTAAAGTCAAAATTAAGAGAAACCGCAGAATATGAAATTTATACAACAAAAAGAATTCGTTTTGTCGCTGGCTTTGCTATTTTTAGCCAAATAAAAACCACAGCCGGCAAAGAAACCTCTACATATATATATATATATCTGATCCAGCACCATGCCCATTCCTATGCTGCATGCCGTCTCTTTCTCTACAATGCTATAGCTACTTCTCTTTCATACCCAATATAAAATTATCCTTTAGATGTTTCTCATTTTCTTTTTTTGTTTTGTTTTTCATTGTTTTTTTTGGAATATCCAGTTTATTGTCAGAAAATCATAGTCTCGATTTTTTTTATGTGTGTGTGTGTGTATATATGTATATACATTTGTAGTGTTTTTTTTATTATTTTTTTTTTTTTGTTTTTTTTCTTTCCCCCTGACAAAATTGCTTTTATTTATTACTAATGGGCGCTGGTTCGGGTTCTGATATGGATGCTGTGGTTGTGGCACATATTGAACCATTACTTACCGTGACCGGGGTTGTCTCATCTGTGCAGGAGGTGATTTCATTCTATTTATTTGCTGACAATGTATATAAGAATATTCTTGTTGTTGACGTTGTTGTTGTTTTGAAGAGAAAAGGGGTAAGGGGTTAAAATATATTTTCTCAGATCTTGTTACCTATTACGCTCTTGATTTCAACATGGGGTCAGTAGTTCCATATCAATAAAAAGTTGTTTAACAACTTGATTTTTTTTTTTTGTTTTTAGCCATAATTCGCTTTTGCTTGCATTGCGAAAATCACAACGTTTTCGCAAGCCTTTGGAAGTGGACGTCAGTTTTAGCCATGTCTTTATATAATTCGCTGATCAAACTGCAAACTCATATTGGAGTTTTTCTCTTTGCCTGTTCCATTCCGTTTTTATTATTGGTAGCTCTCTTGGCCAAAATATTAACGAAATTGATATACTGTTTCTGTGGATCACCAAAGAGCATTGTTGGTGAGGTCGCTTTGGTAAGTTTGGTGCAAAAAATAATATTGAAATCGGTTTGAAACGTAAGCTTGACCCACGAACTTGTTAAATAATTAATAAAATGCACTAGGAGAAAAATTATAAATAACTTTTAAACGTTTAAATGTACTTACATAAGGTGGAAGTTAATTAAGTCTAGCCAAAGTTTAAGACCATACAAAATGGTTTTGTAATCTATGTAATATATTTTTTTAAAAAATATTTCAATATTTTTCGTTTATTTTAGTAAGTTTTAAGCTAATTATTTATTTAAAGCATTATTTAAAGCAACTTAAAGATATTTAAGTAAAAATTATTTTGTATTTTGAAACCTAAGAATCAAGAAAAAATTAGTTGTACCTGGTGATAGTTAGTTAGTTCCTGGTTTCCTACCAGTCAGGTTGTGGTCTTAGTGGTAGATCAAGTGGTTGGTTTCATTTAAGTCGCCTTATTTGTTGACTGTTATCTAGGAGATTAAGTCCTAGATAGTTTTCTTGATTTCTAGTCTTCAGCAACAACTGTTGTTCGGCCTGTGAATCTCAGACTTTATAGAGGGCATCTCCAGGTCTCTGTGTATGCTTAAGTTTCTAACAAACCAAGGCGCGTTTACGAATCTAGGCAGCAGTTTGTTTTGAAATCTTTGAAGAATCTCGATGTTGCAAACACAAGTGGATTCAATATGTTCAACTTGGCTTAAGGATTGTTTTGTATAATAAAAAAACTAACATATAATATACGTGGAAAAAGTGCCAGCGAAAAGTATCAGGATAAGGTGTTTTGCTCTTTAAATAAAAAATTTAGTCAAGTCTGGAAAACCTTCTTCAATCGAATAGAAATATTGCTATCATAAATTTCCAATGTAATTTTTAAAATTTCCGAATATAATGCAAATATTTTTTCACAATTTTTAGATTATTTATTTTAAATGAAAAGCTCTTAAAACGACTGTTATTGCATTCACTTCTTTTTTATATTTCGATTTTGAAATATTGTGCGATCTCTTTGAAATCTTTAGTAATCTTTAGAATACTAAAGTAAATTGGAATTAAGTAAAAAAAAGTGATTGTATTATATTTAGTACATAGTTAATTCTATAGCATTCAGGTTTGTTTACAAATGAAATGAACATATAAACATAATTGTTATACATAATTAGCTATATTATGATAAACTTTTGCTGCTGCTAATGAACTTTCAAAAATGACATTAAAAACGTTTAAGCTCTACATAAAAAAGTTATTATATTAACTATTATTATATAAGTATAATGATTATAAAAACATGTTATAGTCACATGTCATAGATGAATTTGCTTTGGGTTTTTTACACATAATATTATCAAAGAAATATTTCAAGCCGAGTTTTGAAATAGATCTTTGCATAATAGCTACCCTTTATGATCTTCTTAATGATAAACTTTTAGTTTTAGTTTAATATTTCAATTATCATTATCCCACACAGGTGACTGGTGCAGGTCATGGCCTGGGTCGTGAAATTGCCCTAAAATTGGCCCGAAAGGGTTGTCACATAGCTGTCGTAGATATCAATTTAGCGGGTGCAGAAAGTACAGTGAAACAAATAAATGACATAAGTACAGTGCGTGCCAAGGCTTACAAGGTGAGTTTACTATTAGATGGCAAAAGTAATACTCAAATATCTCTATAATTATAACAGGTAAATGTGACCAAGTATGAGGAACTTGTAGAATTAAATCAGCAAATAAATTCCGATTTTGGACCCGTTACAATATTAGTTAATAATGCTGGAATACTTTTACATCGCAATAATATGAAGCCGGAAGCCAGTGATATACAGCAAATGATTGATGTTAATTTGACATCGCACTTTTTTGTAAGTTATTAAACTGTGGATTATGCTTTAAGACTTATACTAAATCTTAGTATTCTATATAATAGACCAAATTGGTATTTTTGCCCAAAATGAAGGAACTGCGTAAAGGATACTTTGTTGCTGTTGCCTCTGTGGCAGGTAAAGTGTTCTATATAAACTACTCTATATATTTTGTTGACAATATTTTCTCTATTGATAGGATTTATTCCACTGCTCTACTCCTCGGCATATTCAGCAACCAAAAGTGCTGTCATTACCCATATGAGAACTTTACGCTTAGAGTTGGCCATTGAGAAACAATCAAATATACTTGTCACAACAGTTATGCCAACATTTTTGCAAGCCAACAAAGAAGTTGTATCTGTGGTAGAGCAAATCAACATCGATAGACTATATCCATTGATTAGTTCCCAGACAGCCGCTTCTCGCATTGTCGAGGGTATGCTGCGAGGTGAAAACGAAATTGCGATGCCAGGCATAATAAAATTGTATTGTCGATCAATGTCTTTGCTACCCATTAGCTGGCAGGAAAAATTATTATTAACAGTTAGTTCCAAAATGTTTAAAGATTTCAGTACTTTATATTCGTGAGAAAGGAAGTTGACAATTTTTAGTTTGAAAAATGTTCTTTAATATATACCCTTTAGTTATAATAATGCAGCGGGCATATTAACTAAAAGTTATAAGATGAAAAAATTTGAAAATTTACCTTTAAAAGTGTAAATTTTTAAATAAGCAATAACAACAAGCAAATTCAACTAATTATCGTGACTTTAAAGGCTTTAAATAATTTAGTTAATGACAAAAAGGATTAACTGTTGGTTCATTTATAGCTAAATATTTGATAATTTTATATAATTTAAGCATAAAAAATGACAGCAAAATGGGAAAATGTTGGCAGTTAAATTTTGGTTTGGTTAATAAAGTTTTCAATGCTTAATTTAGTTTTTGACAAAAAGGAATAACTTTTGGTTTATTTATAGATTTTCGATCATTTTATATAATTTAATTATAAAAATGTTAGCAAAATGGGAAAATTAACAATTGAAAAGGTTGGCAACTAAATTTGTGTCAGTTAATGAAGTTTTCAATGCCTAATTTTATTGGGTTATGAAAATGTAAGTTTATATTATTTATATTATTACACGTAAAATTCTATTTCATATAACCATAGGGTAATGTTTAGTCGTTGCCTTTTTTCTTTTTGGTAAGAAGTTTATATTCTCGCCTCGACTGGTTGTCTGCATTTGGCAGCTTAACAGCGGGCGGTCAAGTCAGACAGAATTCCGGCAGATGGCAGGGGGACATGCAATCAACTTGTCAGCAGGCTTACGAGAGAGTTTTCTCTTTGTACCCCCTTGCCTCTCTCTCCATCTCTGTCTCTCTTCCACTGTCGCTCTCCTTCTCTCATTATGCAACTTTTATGAGGTCATTGAGGGAACGTGATTTATATATTTTGCAAAATTAAAAAAGCTTAACAAAGGATTTAAAATTTCATGGTGAAATGCATGTAGATGTTTGTATATATATGTATATAGGTGTGTATGTGTGTGTGTGTTGGTGTCTGCATTTATATTGCATATACATAGGCGCTTGTTGTTTCATTAGAAGAACGAAACTTTTGTCTCATGCCAACCACTCTCACTTTGTTGTTGTTATTATTGCGTAATAGGGTCAAATGCATAAGAATGCAACATCACAGCAAAAAAAAAAAAATAAAGTTAATGAAAAACAAAAGGAAAAAACTGGTAGGGGGAGGAAACTATTTCGGTTAAAGTGATTTTTCTTTCTTCTCTTCTTTTTGACTCTTTATTTCATTCCCCTTTCCTATCTATCATGGTGAGTGTGTAGTAACTGTCTGACAGTTTTTTTTTTTTGTGTTTTATCTTTATGTTTGCAAAATTAATGCAACACATTAAGAAAAATATTGCTAGCGCTGTCATGGTCGAGGAGCAACAACATCAGAAAGAGAAAGAGAGCTGCAGGAGATGTGGCTGGGGTTTCGGGATTCTACCATTTCTTTTCTGATGCTTTCCACTTTCTTTTGCCAGGACAAGCTTTTTTTTTTTACATACATACATACACAGAATTTCTTGCATATTTTCACGTTGTGCTTTCTCTTCAGCTCCTTTTGGTCTCACTGCTGCTGCTCCTCGTTCCTATTTGGGTTTCCTTTTTTTTTTTTTTTATGCATTTAAAACATTTTTTGCTATCACTGCAACCTGAAATGCTTTTGCCAGGACAGAACCGACTGCGTGCATGTGAATTTCCTTTCCTGCTGCATCTGCCATTTTCCTTGTGCAGTCTGAGTGTGTATGTGTGTGTGTGTGTGTTAAATACCCATCCTCAGCAGCAAAAACATCAAGCAACTTTGGCCCAGGCATAACAATTTTTACTGAAATTAAGAATAATAAAAAACAAATAGTACTTGCAAAAGAAACGCTTTACGAAAATGAAAAAATAATGCTACGAAATGCAAAAATAACATCAAGATATATATATATATATCCAACTAAAAACTATGCCAAGCCATAAAGTGATTTTTTCTTCTTCTTCTTTTTGTTAACTTTTTAGTTTTTTGGTAGATATGTGAAAATATTGTGCCAAGTTGATTGTGGGAAATCATTAGCCAAAAAGCCAATAATTCCCATACCCATGTACAATAATATTAAAATTCTCTTTCCCATTCTCAACTAAAGATTTTTATTTTTCCCCATTTCCTTGGTTTGCCATGTTAATGATGCATAGAGACCAAAAACATAGGCCCAGACGTGTCACATTGAACGCCTCAATGGCTGTCTGATTGAAAACTCAAATGCTCTGGTGTCAGCAGCTCTAACTAGACTGAGATTGGAGCCAAGGGTTTTTTTTTTTTTTTTTTGTCAGGATTGGGTGTTTATTGTTGTGTCTTTCGCGCACTGGCGCTCAATTCTCTTTCTTTTTTAATTTTCCAAACGAGGCATTTCCGCGCCTGATTATCATCAGGAACATCATCTTGGGGGATTTGCTGTTGCCGTTTGTGATTATGAGCTGCCAGTGAAATGCGTGGGAAGGTTGCAACCCCAATTGCAACAGCAACAGCGGGGGGTAAAAGGCTTGTGGGATTACCTGTTATTGGGGTGGGGAGGGGAGTCATGTCAATCAACAGCAACCGATAATCGATTCCTTTGTATAATATACTCAATGCAATCATTTGCAAGTGCCATCAGAATTCTCTAGTGAAATCAAAGATTTTTCAATTTGTTTACAGAAAAAGTTATTTTTTTTTTTTTTATTAACTTTAAAGTTGTCTTAAAGTTTGTCTTTGACACTTTCATTTCTTTTAAAATGAAAGCAAAAGAAGCAAGTTAAGTAGTATAAATAATAAAGATAGAAATTTGCTTTTTAATTTAAGCATTCTGTGTTCGTGGCATAACTTTGCCAAAGACAACAAGAATAGCAGAATAAGTTACGAAAATGGAAAAAAGGAAAGGAAAGGAATGTCAATATAGAAAGTGAACTGTAAATATAATGTCCACAAAAGATGGGGAAAAGTGCAATACCAATTCAAATATCCTGTTTTATCACACAAAACGCATTAATTCACATTTTCACACTCATTGCTAATGGCAAGTGAATATAATGAAGAATTGTGTGTTTTAGTCGTGAAAATGGTTGATCACAAATTTTCATTTTCATTTTCATTCGCATTTGCATTTGGATTTTCATTTCAAACAGGTTGGCCTGAAGAAAAACTAATTAAAAACTGTCAATGTCATTTCGGGGTATGTGGAAACGAAGCTGGAACGTAACAAATTTTGATGGTCCATTGATTTGCTATGCAAAACATGCACACACACACCACACACGGACACACAAAATGTGTGTAGTGGTGAGACGAGGTAGTATTAAATTTCCGAGCCAATGGTAATGCGATCCATGTATATATAGTCCGCTCTCCGTCTGACAAACATAAATCACATGTTTAACTAATTAAACGGAACAGTAAATAACCATTTCAGTGGCATGGTCAGTGGCATCTCCTGGATTTGTGAATGTGAATGCGGATTTGATGAGTAGACAAACTGCCACTGTAAATGTGAACTTAACACGCCCATTTGAGACCAAAAAAAAAAAAAAAAAACAACAGCTTCTCGATAATAAAATTGAACGCAATTAACTGACTCCCCATATATGTATATGTACCAGGGGCGTAATAATCATAAAATGTTGCATATTAAAATGCATTTTGGGGGCGTACACTTTAGTTTTCCCTTTAAGATTTTCCCTATACTCTTTTTGTTTCTTTTTTTTATTATGCGACGCCTTTAAAATGTTTATAAATATAGTCAATTTGCTGTCAACTTTTGAACTCGCCACATGTGTTCGGTTCGGATTGAGATTGGTTTCGGTTTCCTGCCATCTACATATAGTAAATTTATACTCAAGTAGGTATAGCATGTCACACATAAAGGTCAATGGCAACAGCTCATTATAATCATCCAATTGAGTGACACTTTTCTAAACTCATAGAAAATTTTTGGAAAATTTGTTTAAATTAAAAATTATGCACAAACACACACACACATACGATAACGATGACTTCGACTTGAATGTCAACGCAATCATTTGACATTTTGACAGGGACAAGTAAGGAACGGGTGTGGGGGAAGTTGTTGTTGTTGTTGTCGTTGCGCCTGCGTGTATCATATTTCAAATCAAACATCTTCAACTTGATCCAAACAAATCGAATTTCATTTTGACAAATTTTGTTTCTTGCATTGTGCAAGCATAATACACTCCTCGACCATCCTAATGTATATTTTCCCTCCAGTATATATCTCTATATCCCCCCTGGTTCAAGCAATTGCTTGTTTTAGCAAGTGCAAAGATCTTTTGAATTGCTGCCAAGGCAAATAAGAGTACATGAAGAGGTAGGGGGAAGGCCACTGCATGAGCACGAGAATGAAAAGAGCCGACCGCTGCCTGTTGCTCCCCTGTTTGTCTGCTGCTTCTTTTGTGGCTACTCAATTGGTTTTCAGTTTTTTTTTTTTGCCATCACCATCATCACCATCGCCATTCAAAGTTGTTTTTTGTTTTTTTTTTGTTTTCTCCCTCATTTCTGGTGAATGCTTTTAGCTCAAATGGTGTGGAATGGAGCTCAGGGTAAATGAGTTTGCCACGAGAGAGTTGGCTTTAAATTGCATGTTATTCAATTTACCAAAAAAATCCTTTCAAAATTATATGCAATTGCATAATAAAGCGTTGAAAAGATTACTATTTTATCACTTTTTTATAGTTTGTTTAAGAATATACATATGAATTGAGTATAAATCTGAAGATCAGCTAATTTTATTTATCCTTTTTCTATAAATAATTATCCCTTTCAAACGATCTCTTCAAGTTATAATTTTTAAGAGGTTTGTTCGGTTTGATATTTAGAACTCTTTTAAAGATTTTATGAAATTTTCAAAATTTCTCTTAACTTGTTAATACTGTAACTAAGTCAAATCATGACCGATTTTGAAAAGGTAAACATTTTAAAGCGTCGTCTTGAAAAGCATTATTGATTGGCATTTAAATCTGGAAAACTTTTTTTTTTTTTTACCAATTTTCCAAAATTTTATATATTTTTGGATATGTCAAAAATTAAGTAAAAAACTTTATTTTTTACAACTAAACTTTTTAAAGGCATTGGAAAATATGAAAATTACTGTTTATAAAAAGCTAAATCATTTTGAAGTGCTCCAAAGGATGTCCCATTTAGAGCTTGTCAAAGTTGACTAATTTGAGGAAAAAAATATCAAAGAAGCTAACTTCGGCTCTGCCGAAGTTTGTATACCCTTGCAGCAAAATAATTGGTATAAATGTTTAACAAAATAAAAAAAAAAACAAAAAAAACACATCTTAAAATCTTCACTTCATCACCGAGCGAGCATTGAACCATCAAACACCGAGCCCATCGTGGCACCGATCTCTACATACTACGCCACCGTCCTTTCCTAGCTGACGTAAGCTAATTCGACATATATGCAAACCCATTGCATCTCGCTCTTTCAATTTCGTTTTGCGTAAGAACGCAACACAAATACTTCTGTCTCTCTCACACACCGCGTGGTGGTTGAATTTTTGCATATGGATGTGTGTGCGTGCATTAAAATACATTTAATTTCTATCAAATTGATTATTGATTTGTAACCTTAATAATTATCCGATCTTGGTGTAGGGTGTATGGGTAAAAATTGAATTTAGATGCAACAACAAAAAAACAATAATTTTATATATTTCTTATTTGGTGCCGCGCGGATTCGAACTCGGGTCTTTTGTGTTTGTACGGCAGATTTCTTGGAATTTGTTTTTGTTGCTTTGCTGCCAAAGAAAATTGCTTATTTTACTCGAGGTACCTCCACGTTTTAGTTAATAGCTCCGGTGATAATTATCCGATCCGACTAATTTTCAATACCACCATACTTTGTAGATCAAGGAACTTAACTTTTTATGTTTGAACCATGTAGCTTGAAATTTGAGGCTGTCATCGTGATTCAAACAGACAGACGGACAGGCGGACAGACGGACATGTCTCAATCGACTCGTCTATTGATGCTGATCAAGAATATATATACTTTATGGGGTCGGAAACGTATATTTCTATGCGTTACAAACATCTGACCAATTTTATAATACCCTCTGCAAGGGTATAAAAAACTAATGAAAAAGTAAGCTAAACTAATTTTACATTTCCTATTTGAAAATTCTTCTATTAAAGAAAATTTCAAAATTTGTATCCCTGTTTTTTTTTTTTTCTCACGTTTCTATTTTGACAGTCTTAACTCTTTCTATTTATTTATTTACACATGTAGACAATGGATTCAATTTAATGAGTTTCTAACAAATTGAAATATATTGCATTTGCCTGTGAGGAGATCAAAATGTCGGGGCCAACTAAATATAAATCTGGGATTAAAAAATAAACAAAAAATCATTCTCTGTTCAATGTTGTATATGTTCGATCTCAAACATTTCCTTAACAAGTGAAGTAAATAAACATCCCATTTTCAAGTGGTTAAATCATTGACAAATTTATGAACATCGGGAGGGAAAAAAATTACACAGTTTAAAGGGCAAGAGAAAGTGGAAAATTTCATTAACAAATCGTCACTGGACTCATTATTCTGCAACAAATAAATTTTATTAAGTACATACATATATATGCATATATATATTTTTTTTCCTATTTGGCCTTTCACTCATTTGTGTGTACTTTATTTACGGGTTTTCATTAAAGTCATTTTGGTTCACCCGATCCCAGAGAGCAGAAACAGCAGTAGCTGCATTTCCATGAAGCATTGTACAAACAGAGTTGACCAAACAGCAACAGAAAATAAATATTCACAATGGTTTATTTTATTTAAATTTTTATTTTTTCATTGTATTTCTTTTTGCTTACTGCATAAAAAATATTAAATTTGTATTGGAATTGGTGTAAAACACTCGTAATTTTCATACAAGAGGGCCATTCAGTTTGAGTTGCAAGTTTATCGCACTAATTAATTTAATGGGTTTTTTTCTGTGTAAAAATGTTAAAAAAAAAAAACTAATAGCTGAGTGCATTTTACTTTCAATATTAATTACAAAAATTTCAATACAATTGCAAAGTGATTCATAACGAGATTAAATTGAAACTTACCTCAGTCAGAATAAAAAAAAAAAAGCGAAAGCAAAAGCAAAATAGCCCACGCAGCAGACAAATTACCTTAAATCTTGTGAAAATTAATAAAGTGTTATTTTGTGTGTTTTGACAGCGGAAATGGTTGAGTTTTTCCCCAGAAGAACGACTAGCGTCATATTTCTCTATAATAAAAATTTCTATATAGCTCTTGTGACGCCAAACTGGGCAAAAATCTACTAATTTTAACAATGATGTAACTTGTCGCAATTGTTGGCAGTGGCCACACAGTTTTGGACACGCGCCCAATTTTCCTTCTTTCGTGAAATGACAAACGCACAAGTGGCAACAAATAAAACAAAAAAAATTAAATAAAAAGAAAGGGGAAAATTTACTAAACGACCGTTAAGATACCCTCTATAACCTTCTATAAGAAACTAAAAAACAAAAAAGAGGACTTTAAATGTGAATTAGCAAAATTTAAATCGTCTTTATTTTCTTATTATATATTATATTTGGTCAAAAAACTCTTCGAATTAGTTTTTTAAAGAGTCAAAAAACACTTTTGAATTCAATGGAAAATCTCATCTGTTCTTTCAAATATAAACTCCTTAGAACAAGAGACTCAGCAATTCTAAACATTCCTACCACAAAAAGACTTTCTGTTCTCCCATAAAATCCAAATTAAGAGGTACAAATATACCCTCAAAAGGCCTACACGGTATTCAAAAACACCCAAAAAAAAAAAGAAATGAAAAAAAAAAAAATTATGTGTTAAACGTTTCTGAATTGACTTGAGTTGATGTTGCGACCGAATTCGAACCCGGCCCCGCCAGACCAGACCACACCAGACCAGACCATGGTGAACGTGCGCCAAAAGATGCGGCTTGCCAAAAAATCAAAAAAGAAGGCAATAGCAAAAACAAAATTACAATTTGATAGAAAGAAAATGATGAAAAACTTAATCATTTAATGATAAACTGCTAATTCATTTGAATTAATACCAAAACTGTTGTGTGTGGCTATATAATTGGAAGTTACTACCACCTGACTCATGCGGCGGAAATAGAATGCCTCATTGCAACAATTGTGGACAAATGCATTTGCAGTGTACACTTATGTAAATTAAAAACATATTGTTAGGCCGCACAGGATTACCAATGAAGAAGAAGAAGCAAAAATAGCTAAAAATAGTACTAGAAATATCATCATCATTATCAGAGAGAACGAGCTGTTATTGCTGTTGTAGTTGGGGCAGGCCAAAGTGATCGGCAACACTCAACACTCTGTGCAATTTCCGTTGCAATATTTGTCTCTTCTGACTGGTAAATGAGTTGCCCTTAATAAATTTAGCTCATACACACACACTCGTATCCATTTACTGTACTTTACAGACCAGCCACACTGATCCAACTTATATATATGTACATGTATGTATGTATATATAGTAGAAAGAAGGAAAAACGAAAGGAAAAATATAATGTGGCAATAAAAAATAGTGCTAAAACATTCGACAACCTAGCTACAATAATAACAGCAACAACAACAATACCATCAACTGCAACAACAATGGGACATAAGTGTACATCATTTGCTGCAATGAACACACTTGCACCATGTGTGCCAAGATCGTCCGAAGATCGTACACTATATGGCATATCGCTGAGTTTGTCTGCTGGAAAACAAAAAAAAAAGAAAAAACAAACGCACAAGCAGAGGCCACGGTCACGTGTACAGTGGTAACAAGTAAAAAAAACTACTTATATACAGTGGTTCTACGCTCAAAGGGAAATTAAGAGGAAAACATACTTAAGCAAAAGTTCTAGTACGCAATCATTTAAAACTTACTCCCAAAAATGTAAGAAATGGAAGTATTTGTTTAAAATGTTTTAGGAAAGAACTTAAATATAAAAATTATTAAAACTTGTTTATTTTATATAAAAATAATTAAGATTAAAATACATACAAAATATAGATCGTAAATATAAGACTTTACAATTATATTGTATTATCTGGATTGGCTATACAAAAAAGATCCAAATAGATTAATAGAGAATAGAACGAAATATTAAAAGGTAATTCATTTCTTTTACTTTCCACTTTATTCTAATCAAATATCAAGCTACTTGAATAGTACTTTTACATACCTATCGATAATTCAAATTTAAAGCCAATTATTTTTCAATGACAACAAGTATCTATATCTATATTATGATTCACTTACAGTGCTAGCAAAATATACATACATATATATAGTCTATGATTCTATGATTTTTCACATGATTCACTTCTAATAGTTATTCAACTTTTCTCCAAGTGCACAATTAAATGAAAGAAATCATTAAAACCCTTTTGAAATTTATGATTTCATGAGTGCTTGAAGTTGATCAATTCTTTTGTATGATCAGAATTTCCATTGGGTGCTCGGTAATATACAATTCACGGGTAATTTCTATACACAAAACATAAACCTAAAATAACAGTATTAACAGCATCAACAGAAGCATCAGCAAACTATAACATAGACAGACGGATGGAAAACTCAGTTTTCTTGATGGAAAAGTGTGTGTGCATGTAAGAGAAGGAGTAGAGTGGGGTGGGGGGACAACGGCAGCACATGTGTGCGTGCCAAGAAAGAGAATTACCATGAGCAGCACTACACGACAGATCAGAGCAAAGTCAGAGTGTCGCAGCATCAGCGACAGCAGCAATAACATTACAGATCGCACAGAGGCAGGACCAACTATCACTTGTTCTTCATCGTCCCCCTCCTCTCTTGCACCGTTCCTGGTGTTTAAATATCGTGGAGCAACAGAACTGCTGGTTATTGTCAGATAGAACGCGGTGGCGTGAACATCATCACAAAAAAAGAAGAAAAATTTTAAGACACTGACAATCACAGATTATTCAAATAGAATAGAATAAAACAAAAAAAAAAAAAGAAAGGGAAAGAAACAAAAAGAAAGTCTTCTCGACGTGTCTACGATCGGTCATTTGGGATTTCCCGCGTTCGGGTGTACGCCGCGCGTATAATTTGTGTTTTTTTTGGCAATTGGCCCAACTTGGACAATTCACTGACAATTTTGTGTTAGAAACAAAAAAAAAAGAACTGCCGGAAATGAGAAATTGAAAGTGTCCAATATAAAACAAAACAAAAAAAAGAACAAAAAAATAAATAAATGAATTATGTCTTCCACAATGAAACCACAGCAACTACCACTCAGTATAGCCAGCCACAGTGGCGGCAAGATATGCTACGGTTCATTTATGTCGCCTCCATTGAGTGCCAATAACAACAACAGCAATGCCCCCACAGATCAGGATAGATTTCGTGTGCCAGCCAGTGTGGTAGATGATGGCAATGCAAATGGGGAATTTAACGACATGTCCTGCAATTTTACCAACGGTATTCAATTGCTTCAATTTCCGGATTTTTCGCACCTTTGTTTTGCTGCCGAAACTCCCAATTCGGTGTTTAGTGACTGTCAGTCCAGCTATGCCGCTTATGCCGAACAGGAACCAGATGACATTGTCTGTGCCACTGTGGATCATTCGGGCAGTATGCTTTATCAGCAGGGCCAATATACTCAATTAAATCGTGAGGATATTTTTCGTTTTGAGCCCGAGGACATTGCCCGGTTAACGAATGATGGTGAATTACCCATGCCGGGATATATGCAACCATCCCAACAGCCACAGACACCGTACACACCATATACTCCATGCAGTGCTGAATCCAACCAGCCCATGACACAGGTCGACTCTATCAATTTGGATATTGATTATTTTAATTATGATGAAATTAATTGCCAATCGAAAAACCAATCACCATGCTCTTCTCCTCACTTGGATGCCTGGTTAAATTTCAACCTTGGCGAAATGTCGACGACGTCAACTGGAGTCCCTCCCCCATCATCATCATCATCATCTGTGTCACCAAAATTATGCAATGGTTATGTAAGCCAGCAACAGCAACATCAACAGCAGCGACAGCAGCAACACATTAAAGTTGAGCCATCACCGACAAAACTGCCTTCCATGAACTCCACATTTGGTACACCGAAATGCCTACCCGTGTGCGGTAATTACGAGGATTACTCCAATGTCTATCAGTGCAGTATGGATGCTCCTGCTCCTGCTCATGCTTCTGGTAATTTTCAGGACTATGCGCCAGAAAATTATCATAATAACATGTCGCAGGCCATTGAGAAACCGAATCGTGAACACAAAATCATTTGGACCATCGACGAGTTGGATGAGCTTAATGAGGCGCTAATGATAAACAGCAGCGAACAAGAGCACTTTGAATCAAAAGTCGATGTGGCCAATAGTTGGCCTTGTGTAGAATTTAATGATATTGTGGACACAAAGTCCGAAAAGCGTGCTTGTAGTCCAGTTGAAGATGATCTCGATGATGTTGACAATGACAATGACAATGATTATGATATTGATAATGATAATGATGAAGTCTTTACTTTGCCATCGGAAAAGGATACCTGCTGCGATACCGAGATAGAGTCTAATGAACCATTGCCACTTCTCTGTCAATGGACTGCCTGCAATGAGGAATTCCCCACTCAACAGGCATTCGTTGAGCATATCGAAAAGTGTCATGTCGATGTGCGTAAGGGGGAGGATTTCTCTTGCTTTTGGTTGGATTGCCCAAGGCGATACAAGCCGTTTAATGCACGCTATAAGCTATTGATACACATGCGAGTCCATAGCGGTGAAAAGCCCAATAAATGTCCGGTAAGTGAACAGATTAGAAGAAGAAAGTTTCAATTATCTCAAAGGAGGTAATTTAGTTAATTTAATCAAAAAGTAAAGCGCAAATATTCTAGGGCAACTTCTTTTGTTGTTGCATTTAGTAAATATTTACTTTATTGTACCCATGCCGAATATCATTTTTCAAATTTAAACAATAAAATCATGCCAGGACAGCTGCCGCTGTTGCTCTTGCTGCTGCTGCCTATTTATACAACACTTGTTTATGTTGAAAGAATGACTTTCTAAACAAGACTCAACGATGATTCGGAGCCCCCTTTACGGTATACATTTCGAGTTTTTTTTTTTGGGGGCAGTTTAGTTTCTGTTGTTGTTGATGTTTTCCTTATATTTTTTTTGTTTCATGCACGTGTTGACATTTGATGCGGCAACGTTTCGATGATGAATGATGCGTTGCAAAGCAATCAGAAAAATTGACAGAGGCAGAAAATAAAGCCAAGGCATCAGGCAGTGTGTCCACTTGAAAAAGAGTTGTTGGTAATGTTATTAGGGCACACACACACAGACACATATACAACAAAACACATATATGAAGATAACTAGCAACAGCACTCTCACTCTCGTGCTCTCTCTCTCTCTGGTATTCTCTTTCATTTTGATTTTTGAGTAATTGATGGATGAGTAGTTGGAAATGGTAGGACAAAAAAAAAAAAAATAAAAAGCTTCTTAGGCTTGTTGGAGCCTATCAGATTAACCCTTCATCCGCATCTGTAGCCGCCTCCTCATCGTTAACATCATCCTCATCTTTTTTGGGGTAGGGGGCCAAGTAATTCCGTGTGTTGCAAAAGGATAATTTGGTCTGTCAGTGTCATACAGGTGTGGCAGCATACGCTGGCTGACACCTGCGGGCAGGCAGCGAGGTCACAATATTATGCACCATTCCCCCCCCACTCTTTCTCACTGTGTCTCTATCTATCCTTCTGTCTCTTACCACACACATATATACACACAGTGTGTTCGCAGTAATTGCAATTTTCGATGACACCTTTCTCATCACTCTCTCGAACCTTTCTTTTTTTTTTTCTTTTTATTACAGTTTCCCGGCTGCAATAAAGCATTTTCGCGTTTGGAAAATTTGAAAATTCATCAACGTTCGCATACTGGCGAAAGGCCTTATGGCTGTCAATATTCAGGCTGCCTCAAAGCGTTCAGCAATAGTTCGGATCGTGCGAAACATCAAAGGACACACTACGATACGGTGAGTACCCGCAAACTCTCTCTTTCTCTCTCTCTCTCTCTATATCAGAATATTCGTGAGGGAGTGTGATGTATGTGCGTGCGTGTGTGTATGTGTGTGTGGTGCAAGCAATTTGCAGTGCGTGTCAAAGGAAATTGAAGAGCTCGCGGCTTGCCGGGCCAAAAAGACGCAGTTGGCTCTGTAGCAGCTTTAAGGTTTAATGACTGACTGTCAAGGCTCTTAACATTGCAGCTTGGACAACTAAGACTGAGTCACTTTTCTAAAATTGTGCCCAGACCTTGATGTTGTTGCTGTTGTTGTTAGTATGTTGCTGCTGTTGCTGTTGCTGCTGCTTCTGGTGCTGCTGCCTCCTGCATGACATGTGCACATTTCGCATTTCGCTGCCTGAGTGATTTATAGTTTTCTACGTGCCTGTATGTGTGTGCGTTGTGTTGTGTTTGTGTTCATATATCTATATGTATTTTGTGTATGTGTGCGTGTGTGTGTTAGCGAAGGCCCATCAGCAATACTTGGAGCTAGAGCAACAGCAGCCGCGTCAGCGCGCACGACAACCGGAAAAAAGGTTGAAACAAGCATAAAAGGCCAGAGAGAAATCGAATAAACTAACTGAGTTACTTTCATTGTACGCTGCAATGGTGTGCCAGTGGCAGCCAATCAGGATCACACGAGGACACAATGCTCGATATGCACTTGAAAAAAATTTGGAGTTTCTTTGGCAGTTTGTGTGTCCATTTGTATTAGTTTTCTTGTTGGATATTCTTTTGTCACTTTTTTTTTTCAGTGTAGACATAGTGTGATTGCTGGTTGGCTGGCCGCGGGTTGTACAGGGCCAAAACAAACAAAAGCACACATGACATTTCAAAACGATTTGACTTGGCAAATATGCTAGTTTCTCTCCCCGTATGCAATGGGCATCTGGTGATGGTTGCCTGAAGGCATGCACAAATCAATTGCATACTTTTAGGCAATAGCAGTAGCAGCAGCAGCAGCAGTGGTAGCAACCGATCTGCTGCGGTTTCAATTGAATCGGACAAATATTAATGTTTCGCTTTCGTCTATTCTCTTTTCATTTTCAATAGAAACCATATGCCTGCCAGCTACCCGGTTGTACGAAACGCTATACGGATCCCTCCAGCCTACGCAAACATGTCAAGAATCACGCGTTGCGCAATGCCAACGGACAGCTGGTACGCCGCAAATCTGCCATTGTAACAGGAACAGTATCAGGAACGGCAGCAGGTGCTGCCGGAGGTGGTGGAGGAGGAGGAGGAACAACCGGCGGCAAGAAGGCAGCCAAAATGCGACGTCATTCGGAATCTGCCTTGGCTCAGGCCTTGGGCCCTAGCAATGGCAGTGGAAAGGGCAGTAATACAGAAACAGTTACAACAAATGCGAGTTGTAATGAAATTGTGGGCGGGGCAAGTGAGGAACAGCAGCGTCAGCAGCGTAGCAATAGCTGCAGTGAAGCAATGCTCCATTATGAGACAACATCAATGGCTAACCACAACAACTGCGGCAATGTTGCAGCTAATAACAATTCAATGAACTTTAATGAGTTGTCAAATTGCATTGTCATCATTGAGCACAATCAAAATGAGGCAGCGATGACAACAACAACAACAACAACTAGCAACGCTAGTAACAACAGCCGCCATAACATGCCCACCACACCAACACCAACAGCAACAGCAGCATTAACAACGGCACCAACAGCAGCAGCAACATATGCCGTCTATAACATGGCGCCCGCACCGGAAACGGATGCGCTGAGCGTTTGCAGTAGCAACAGCAACAACAATTACAATGGCTACGACAGCAATGAAAATATTAATCAATTAAGTGAACTCGAACAATTGCTAACAACAACAACAACAGCAACAACAGCGGCAAGAACAACGAGTGAGATTGCTGATGGCAATGCCAAAGCATTACTATCCTACAGCAGTTGCCCAGAATCTACCCCCATAACAGATGATGACAACGGAATGGATGCCAACGGCCAGAAAGGCCATTTGAATGAATTTGTATCATTCGAGTATGTGAGAAAATATCTCACTGATGGCTATGAGACAAATCCACCAGGCCTCGGGAGAGACAAAAGTCCTGTTTCCAATTTGCATTTACAGTCGCAATTTGATAACAATTTCGATATGTTAGATTTTCAGCAATTCATTTAAGTTCAAGATAAAACAAATGTATCTCAAGTTAATTAGTAAGCAAGACAAGTCAGCAATTATCTATCCAAAGATCTCAATATCATTGAGTAGTGCAAAATGATTTCTGTATATAAACTAACTCCAATTAAATGTTAAGTCAGAGAGAAAACAAACAAAAAACCCAAAGAGTAAAAAAAGAAACGTTCCTAAAAAAAAAAAAAATCATTTTTTTTCCAGTGATTAGCAGCGTCTTCCCAATGATTTAGAATTAAATACTTTTAATTAAGTTATACTTAAGTTTTGCTTTTTAATTGATATTATGTGGCATATTAAATAACAATTAAATATCCATTAATTAATTGATTAAACTGTGTAAATACAAAATTAAATAGAATTAACACAAAGAAGAGAGACAAAACAAACACACATCAACACAAAATCCGAGTACTTTGCAAATTATTAAGCTTCAATTAGTAAACTTTAAGCAACAATGAAACTAGAAAAATAAAACAAAAAATTAAATGAGTTTGAAACATTATATTATTGCGAATCCATCAGGCTTAGCATAACTCATAAATAATTGATAAATGGCATAATAATTAAATGGAATAATAAACATGTGAAATCTAATAAAAAAAAATTAAACAAAACATAGACATGTCGTAGCATAGGAAGGGAAATGCTGATCATGACATTCATTTTAACTATTTTTTCCATCTGGTTTAACTTTTATTTGAATCATATTAATTGAATTTAGTTTCAATTGATTTAATTTTGGATTTTCCTTTACTACTTTCATCAAATTACAACTAATTAGGTAATAAAAGTAAAAAGTAAAGATTCATTTAGATAATTTATCATAATTGAACACCTTTCTTCATCTTTTCTAATTAGAAAAATCTATAAAAAAAAAAATGTTAACTTTTCTATTTAAAATAACATTTGGACTTTGCCCTTGTAGATAATAGAGAAAAATTGTCACTAAACATTAACATATTCATTTTTATATTATTCATTTTTACAATTGAATAAATTTTTCAATAAGATAGTGAGTGAAATTTTGTTTTTGGACAAATAAATGAAAATTATTCATGCATTAAGTAAGGATTGTCGGGTTACTATTATTTGACCGATGGTGTGTGGATTTATATCGTATATATATGGCATTATAATGTCTGCAACGACATGAACAACATGGCGTCATTTCCGTTCAATGTTGGCTGCCTGATTTCATTTAATTGCTGTGCATTCAAAATATAATTTACAACATTTACAACATGCGACCAATATTTATTTACATTTAATTTATTATTCACATTTAACACATTTACGTCCCTCCTTCGTTGCGTGTTTTTTTTTTTTTTTTTTTGGTTTATTTTTGGGATTTTTCGTATTAATTTGCGCTTCATATAAAATGCATAAAAACGGCTTAAGTTTTAAATCAATGAATGCCATTCAATTTATATATGTATGTATATATTGATTACGGTTTGTTTGTGTTTGTGTGTTGAGGTGGCTTGGTATCAGCAAACCGGTGACCACTGGAAAAAAGGCTCACCAGATATGCCTAATTTGATTAAACCCTTACACATATACTATATGTATATAGCTGATATGTCATTGAATTCAGATTGAGTTCAGATTTTTTGGGTAGCCTTTAAATGAATATTCATTATGGCCTTTTGAACTGTGAATGCTCTTATTAATGAGCTGTTGTCCTCGAGCGGGGAATAAATGCATTTAACGGAATATAAGACCTTAAGTTGGTGCAGAGCAACAATGTTGCTGTTGTTACTACTGCTGCTGCTGCTGGTGTTGCTGTTGCTGTTGGCAATGCCATTGCATTTTTAGTGGCTTAATAAGGCTCAAATGTGCTCTTCCGTTAACTGGCTGCTGCTGCTGCTGCTGTTGAAAATGGTGGACACAGCGGGCACTGTTAATGTGTAAACAACTGCCAACATATATAATATATATATCAATGAGCAGGCCTGGATGCACAGCAACGACAGAGAGAGAGAGAGAGATAGAGAGGCGTGGCCAGGAGGAGAAACTGAAAACGGATGTAGTACAAAATAAAGTGGCCAGAATCATGGCCCGTAAAATGAGCAGTTAACATTGCCCGTTATGAACTTTAATATTAATAACCATTTATGCTTATGACAGACAATGAAAGCCGTGCGCAAATTTTATACTAACCACCCACTCCCCCCCCCATACTCTTTTTGCCGCTCGATTCATTTCTGTTTTCGCTGTACAACTACAATACTAAATATGCTTAGGGGTGTAAATATAAAGAGAGGCAGAGGGTTGGGTTGGGGCAGAGAGAGAGAGAGAGCCTTGCATTTTAAAGCGTTGTTAGTGTGCCAGTTAATATGCAGACCGAGACTGGTCTTCATTACTAGCCACATACACAAACACACCCACACAAACACACCCACACAGACACATACAGAGACAGCGACACAACATCCACAAAAATAAACAACAAAATGTAAAGCAATTAAAAGCAGCGCAGCAGAACATAACGAATATCCCACATAAAACATGAGCCAGAGAATGATTTTGACTTTTTACTTTGGTGGTATAGTATAGTATTCCTACCTCTCCACTCTTTTCCCCACAACCATAACTATTCCCACTCATAACCATTACGATAGAGTGAGAGTGGACGACTGCCTGCTGTGGCTACAAGTGGTCATTGCCTAGTTCGTGTGGCATGTTTTTTGGGCATCCAGTACAGAATGGATGGTCCCATGGTAGTACAGAATTTTTGCAGACCAAATATGGTTCTTTTTTTTATGCTGTTTGATTATTTCTTTTTGTGGGTTAAAGTTTTAAACTTTATATGTGGAAAGAGCAGAACTAAATATTTGCCAAAATATCTACACTTGCAGAAATACTCAAAGGCTACTTAATGAGTGCTAATGTAATATTTTACTAGACTTTAAGTAAAACTAGCTGGAAATTTTTAGAAAAAGAAAGTTTTAGGACTGTAATTCATCTACAATAGTTAGGTTTAAGGTTTTGCTCTTGGATATATACATTTGTGCCTTGAGTAAACTATGTATTATGATTTGGAGGATAAGGATTACAATCACTTACATATATGTACATATCTCCTTCAATGATTTATGACTTTTGGAACTCTTTACTTATTTTATAACCGATCTTTTCCATGGTTGAACATTCCATATGTTAATTTGGGCAGCTAACTAGATAAACATTTGTATTTAAAATGTAAGAAAACACTTTGTTTAGATTTAGATATAGAAATTACTTCTTATTTTTCAAGTGTAGTATAGCTAAGGTCATTTACAATTTATCTTGATAATATGTAGTTAGTAAATGCTAAACACTAACAATTTATTTTTTGTGTTAATCAGTTAAATGAGAAAACCAAACCGCTGCCACGCCTTAACACAAATATCTATGTATGTACATGCGGTTAAAACATTTGACAATTATTTGAAATTTTCATAGCATACTTTTTGCACTATGCGTTTTTTTTTTATATATTTTAATTTAAAAAATCTAACACATATAACATACCTATGTATATATAGAGTTCAGCGTGAAAGAAGATGCAAATAGTGCACACAGGTTTCCATATTCCCACACGAATTTGAATCACCTTGTAGGCAATCCCCCCTCTCTCTATATATAACCACGTGTTAGATTTGATATTTATGTGTTGCCTGCCTGCCTGCCTGCCAGCCTGGCTATTTGGGTGAGGTCCTCGGCCAGTGGCAAGTTCCACTCCGATAAGCATCAGGCAGCTGCTGCCGTTGCTGTTGCTCTTGCTGTGAATTCGCAGTGCGTTTCCACGGTTTGCCTGGCAATTATGCAAATCAAAAGATCGCCACAGAGCGATATACCCCCAAAATTCCATGCATTTAAAATTTTCTAATCAATGGAATTTTAATTTTAATTTATAGTGTTGTGCGGGTCTGCTGTTTGTTTATTCGTTTTCATTTTAGCTTTTGTAATTGCACACCGTTTTTTTTTTCTTTTATTTCTATAGCATTTTGTGAATATTTATATATAATATTGTATAATTGTGTGTGCTTGTGTGTGTATGTATTTTATTGCAATGTGATAAGGTTTTTGCTATTGCTGTGGGCATCATTTTCTATTAAGCCAACTGTCAGTATTCAAATTTTGAAGATTAAAATTGTTCAATATTTCAATTAATTTTATTTCCTTTCATGAAAATACATATGCCACTCACGATGACTGACGGAGAGCACACAGACATTATTGTTATGGCATTGAAAACAAAAAAAACTTAAAAATGATTGCCTATTTACGGGCGCATTTCATATACATTTTAATTTAATCAGTATACTTCACACAACTGTAATTAAGTTTAAGTTTGGCCGACAACAAAATGGAAGGAGAAATAAAAAACAAAAAAGAATGTACGGCAGCATAATTTAATATAACCCAAACAATAAATCCATGAGAAGACATGTTTTCATGCATATTGAAATAATTGTTCAATTAAATTATTCGTCAATACTCTGATTATTGCTAGGTAAATTCACAATACAATTGCTTAAATGGAATGGATTATCCTTTATAATGCTAATTTTCATGAATAATTATAATTATGTATGCCATCTTAAATATGAACATATTGCTTTTGCTTTAACTGATTAAAAAGTAAGCTTAAATTTGATATATATAATTAAGCAATGCTTCTGCTTTTCATTTGATAATTAGAAAATGTTTTAGCAGAACTATGAAAAATATTTCAATTCAAAATGAGAATTGAAATAATTGAGGCCAAATAATATAATGCTGGCTTCTCTTATTAATGAATCAATTTTGCTAGCAGTATTTTCAATTATAAGTCTTCAAATATAGGGTATTAAAATATTGTCATTGCAATTTAATCTATGACATTTTTTTCTGTGTCTCAGATCCGTGCAGAGGCTGCTGACCGGCTAATGCAATAAACGCGTCGGCCAGCACGTTTTTTTTTTTTTTTTAAATAAATTTAATTAAATGAAAATAATTTTTCTCACTTTTTCGTTTATTCGATGATTTCGAGAAATAAAAATAATAATAATAAAAAAAAGGAAGAACGAACGAACGATATTCAATACAAATATTTTCCACGACAGCTGTACAGTTTGCATTTGCCATTGTGAAATTAATTAACATTTTTCGTGTCCCAGACAAAGTTGCTTTTGCTGTTGCTTTTGTGCCATCTTTTTAACATACATATACGAGTTCTACAAACAATTATGTACATATTTATATGTATCTATATATATTAATAATGACTGTATGTACATATATCATAGAGTGGTAAAAGTTTGCCCAAAGCGTAATTAGAAGGCTTACTTCATGCGCTTGAAAATGCTCTTTTTGGCATTAAATTTATGACAACCGCACATGTTGTTCGGCAACACAAACAACAACAACAACAACAAACTACCCAACAATTGCAACAATAAGAGGCAAAAATGAAAGCCAAGACGATGGTAAATGTTGCTTGGATGCTAGTTAGCAAAAAGTTTCTAAGGTTGCGCTCTTTTATGGAACAGCTGTGCCGTTGCCGCCGCCGCCGCCGCCACCGCCAAAATGGTTCTCCAAAAATTGTTGCATACATCCAGGCGGTGGTCACATTGTTGCTCGACAACAAAACGAAGTAGCAAAGAAAAGTGTAGTGTGCGCATGGTAGCCACTGATAAGCTTCTTGGCTATAGTACTCATACGCCCTGTGGAACACAACACTCAAAATTGCAAGACGAAGGCGTGGCAAGCGAATTTGTTATAAAGTGAATTTATTGTTTTTGCCATTACCACTTTGTGTTGGTGTTGCTGTTGCCGTTGGTGTTGCCGTTGCCGTAAACTTCACCCCAAAGAGCCGTTTATTCTGATGCAAGGCGGCCGCGTCTTAAACTTTTCACCGCAACCACCAGGATGCAAATTAAAAACTCACAAAAGAAAATAAACTTAAGCTTTATTATAAGTGCTCTCTGGTCCTTCAAGTACTGGTATTTTCATGGTCTATCTTTTGTTTTTAAACAAGGTAAATGTATATCTTGTTTATCCATCATTATCGTCGATAATGAGCGCTGTTCCACTTCACATTAATTAGGGAGAAAAGAAAAACCCAATGATCACAGCTTTTTGCTTTTTGCCATATTCAACAGAAACTATTCAAACTGGGTGCTTCAGGTTCTTCCACATTTCTATAGACATCGAATTAATTGCATTGCACCGCAATTCAACGTTGCCATTGCTGTTGCCATTGCCATTACCATTACCGAACCCTCGAAATTGTAGTAATTTCCAATAGATAATGAAATGCAATTAGAAAAGTGTGTGACATAAAATCCAAAAAGAAAAATGAAAATCCAAAGCGAGAATGGAGAAATTGTATGCACTGAGAAAAAAGGTTATTGAATTTATTTCAAGATAAAGTAATGAAACAATAAAACGATAATTATTTGCAGTGATTTTGGAATATCAGTAAAAGTTATTTCGTTTTTAATTTTTGTCCTTCTTCTTGTCTTGGATTTCTCTATATGTGATATCTACCTCCACCTATTCTAGGAATTTTTTTAAGCTAAATGGCTTTTCTAAAAAATTTCTATTTACTTAATTGCTTTTCATCTAAAGTACTACAAAAGTAAATAGAAATTTTCCGGTTATTAATCTGACAAAGGAATTTTACCTAAACTTCCTCGATATTATATTACAATAGTAGATACAACAAATCTTCATATTAATTACACAGATGTTCGGCTTACTACGAGAAATCAATGAACTATTTCTTTTTTTGTTTCTCCAAGTGCAGAAATAGTGGAAAAGGCAACAATAACAGCAATTTACACAATTTCTTTACCCGCTTCAAATGTCTTACACAATTTCAATGATTTTTCCCAACTCCTACTACTACTTCTATTACGGCTGCTGCTGATGCTTATGCAGCTGCATAATAAAGCATAGAAGTTTGTAATTAAAGTTTGCTGAGGCCAGGCTACAGATGACGACGACATCAACGACGCCACGGGATATGACCAGGCATCAGGACAAAGCAGCTGTTGCAACAACAGCAATGGCAATGGCAACGGCAACGGCAACAGCAGCGGCAGCGGCAAATCAATCTCCGCATCGGAAGCCTCAGGGTAAAAGTGGCAACAATGCAGAAAATAAAATTCAATTAACGCGCTTAAATTAAACTGCCACTTCCGGTTTTGATGACATTCTAATCGCATTGCCCGTTGGCCAATAGCTACTGGTCGGCGGCTAAGGACTAAGCCTGGTCAATGCCTGTTGCTGCTGATGATGCTTGCCATTGCCTTTAACCTGACTGCAACCTTATTTCTAGCTTTTTCCTTTTATCAAAAAGGGTATATTCATTTTCTATATCAGAACTTGAATCGTTTTAGTTGGTGTAGTTTCTAAGTTTTCAGTTTTATATCCATTATCTCAACTTTCTAAAGCTCTAACTTGGTCGAACTTTAATCGATTTTCAAAAGGTAAAAATTTTGTTGATTGCCAGAATTAACATTTTTAATTGAAATTTGTAACTACAAAACCATTTTTTGGCTCAAGTTATGCCAGTTTTAATGAATATGTCAAAAATCAATTAAAAATCTATTTTTTCATGAATCTAACGAAATTAACGATTACTGAAAGATATAAAATTTGAAAATCAGCTAAAAATAAGGTAATTTAGAACCTAGGAAAGCTGAGTCTATAGGGCATAAATAGTAAAGGAAAATCTGCATAAAATAACTTATTACCAGCTGGCAAAGTTTGTTAGATTAGTCATAATCTAATTCAACTCAAAAAGTTTCAATCATTCTAAAGAAATATCATTCAAATCTAGTTAGCCATATATACAAATTTAAAATCAACATTTTAGAATGACAAAAACGTTCAAGTACATTTCCATATTATTTAAAGTTCTGTATCAAAAAAAAAAACGTATGTAAGGAAGGGTATGTTTTAAGTCGTTCATGTAAATCTCTCTCTAATGGCACTTTTAGTGCCTTAAATCAATAAAAAATGGTAAATGTTTGAGTCATAATGGCCAACCAACTGCTGGTGTCATTATGGCCGTTCTCCGTGATAGTCTTGGGCTGTCATCGTCGTGGCGCTAATGATAAATAAAGCTTATAACGCGATTTTCTCCTGGCCATCATCAACATCATCATCATCAGCATCAGCATTGTTGTGGGGCAATTCAATTGAACTGCATCTGCGGATGGCGCTTGCAATCATTTTACGCCATTATGATGGCAGTCAGTCAAAGTCGAGCAACTCGACAACTTCAAAATGACACAAAGTCATTGAGGCGTTGCGAAGTGATTAAATTAGAAATCCACTTGGTCAGTTCCACTTGGCAGTTCACTGAATTCTTAAGTTTTCTTTTTCCATTTCTTGCACAAACCATGAGAGAAACTTCTCTTTGCATTTTTGTCTATGAATGCGATTCACTTTATAATAGTTTGCCGCCTTGATGATGATAACAAACTTTTACACAAAAGCAACTTGCATTTAATTTAATTAGTAAAAGAAAAAGGATGCTTATGGAAGAAATCTTTGCCGAAAAGAAGAAGGCATCAAACTGATAAGTGCTGGAAGAGAACGGGAACTTGGGTGTTGGTCATAGTAAACGAAGTGCGGATTTATAGCAATTGCTTTGATGTTGATCCTGTTGTAGTTGCAGTTGTTCTTGCTTGGATTTAACATCGAACGGCAGGCGACATTCGCATGGACAGCAATAGAGTAGCGATGGAATATCATCATCCTTTTGCTTTAGCTCCATTTCCTGTTCCTGTTTGTGTTCTTTAACGGAAGATGCCGGGTTTGCCTTTGGTCCTTGTTTTGATGCCTCCTCTATGATACTGACATCAGGTGGTTGGAATTTTTGTACATTTGGTCGATTTTTGCCTAGGAACAATAAACTACCGGCTTTGTGGCGAAACTCTTTCTTCTTCTGCTCTTTTGGCAGTTGTAAATCATTTGTTGAGAGTGAAAGATGCGTCGAAATAACGTCATTCGATGGCACAGCTTCACTTTGTATTGCTGTTGCCGTTGCCTGTCGACTCTCATTGAAGTCATCCGTGGAATTAGAGCTCAGCAATGTGGCAGCATTTGACTGTGATAGATTCTCCAGCGAGTAGGCGCGACTCTGCAAGAGTTTGGTGAGAAATTTATTTGTTGGCAGCCTTGGTTTTCGTCTCCTACTCGCTGTTCCAGTTGAGTTGAGAGTTGATATTGGATTTGCCGACGTCATTGTGATGCCACTAAAAAGCTTCTGTCGTAATTTATGTTCCCCATGAAGGATTTCAAAGGCATTGGCAATGGTAAAGTAAATCTGTTCGGCCACCAATGCACGACGTGGCGTATAAAAGTCACGGCAGACAGGACAACGTTCCGAACGAATCCGACAATCGACACACAATAGATGACCATTTTGACATTGCATAGCCGGGGGAGTTATGGTTAAATTGCATACAGGGCACTCAATAATACGTAACATACTCTCAACCACTATGGATAGACGCTTTAAACTGGTCGGCATGGGGGCACAACAGATGCTCTAAAATGATATAATATAATTTGCATATTTATACTAATAAATTCTTAATTAATAATTAATACTCACATTCTTATCACAGTCCATCTCACAGCCGCTGTTCCAGCATAAGATTTTAACACCATCTTTTTGACTTTTAACTAGATTGCTCACTTCCGATATAGGTAGGCCAAGTATATCAATATTATTCACCTAAAATTAAGAGAATTATTTAAATGTAATTTTAATTTGTAATTCTAATAATAAAAGTTCTCAGGAATCTTATTCAAGTGATTTCTTTATAGGTAATTTGTTGTAAGGTAAGTTTTAGTAAAGATTTCAACTATTCTGTTTAATCGCTTTTTTATTGGTATTTAAAATAAAGTATATGTCGGGTCGCCTAGAATCTTTAGAACTGTTATTATCATTCATTTTCGTAGTGTCATAAGTTTACTGGTTCAAAGGAATCCAGTTACAATGATTGAGAAAACAGCAGACCTGTAGGTATAAGTCAAACCTATGTATTGAGCGAGACAGATAGCTATTGCTGAATGCGGTCCGTAGTATTACTTAGTGTGCCATGCATTTTTGCCCTTGTGACATTTCGGGCCCAAAATTGTATAAAAAGGGCAGCTTGACTCGAGAAAGGGGTCATTCAAAAAGTAAATCCAAAGACTACGGAACTCTTGTTCAATAAGGCAAAAGCTATGGTAAGCAATAATCTGGAGCAGCCGACATATACAAATTTCAATTCAACTGCACAAATTCCAAATTACAAAAGTTCTTTGAAGATACTTTTAGTGCTAAAAACAAATAAGTTGAATTAAAGTCAACTAAAAATTATGACAATAATTGAAGTTTAATGTGTATTTAGACCAGCTGTTCCCTGTCTCTAGTGCAAATGTTTTCCAATTTTTACTTATTCTTGTTAAAAAAAATGTTTTTAAGCCGACTGTAAGCAATTAGGGCTAAGACATGATTCTACCTCAATATATATAAATGTGTTTGTACACAGCAATTCGCGCTTAGTACAGAAAAAATAAAAATGAGAGACAACGCACGATGTCATAGGTAAGTCAAGTGTATATATGTATGTGAGAGTGTGTGTGTGTGTATATGAAAATAGATAAAAATCATTTTTCCGGTTGTCTCTCGCATTGACACTGATGCTCTATTTGTACAAAACCAACTTACTGACCTCCAAAATGCAATCACCAGCCTTGAGGCCACAGAGTGCAGCAGGTGTGCCCGCTGCCACTTCACAAACCTATAAACATGGAATTTAGTAAAGGAGAAAGATATAGCGTAGGTCAAATGTTATTTTACCCATGGATATGGATCCCATTTGCTGCGTGTTAACTGAAAACCATAATTCTCAATACTGGGAGCAGCACGTGGAATTTTTAATAGACGTACACAGGAAGCTTGTGTCTCTTCACTATCATCGTTGGTGTTAAATGTCTTGGAAAATGATCTGTGTCTGGCCAATTTCATTTTATTATACAATTGTTTGTTTAGATCACCGTTCTCAAATTATAGAAAAAAAAAAACAAAAAAGAACTCGCACCTTATATAGAATAACCAAAACACAGACTGATCGACGTGTTTAACGTACGCTACCACTTCGTTAACTACTTTTCGAGTTCCGTTCGTAGTGCTAGCCAACTGAAAACTTGGCTCGAGCATTTGTGGCCGAGGCAGCCGAGGCAGCGATACTAACAAAATCATTTCGATTCCAGCATCAGCGGCAGCTGCTACAATCCGCTCATTTTCTACAATATGTTGTAAGTTTTGGGCATCCAAAGAAACAACAAATACAAAAACAAGAAAAAACAAAAAATACACTCAAACAATATAACAACAAATGTGGCTCATAGCGTTTGGCTTTGGCAGTGCCAGCGGCCAGGGCCAGCTTTGCCGTTGGCATCGGCTTGTGCGCAGAGAAATTAACGTTATGTGTTTGGCTAAGTAGATAAATATTTGAACTTTTGACAGACTTTTTTTTTTTTATCTATTGCTGGTAAAAAAGCTCGGTCTTATGGGCTTTAAAAATACCCTACTGAAAGCAGGTTAATGCTGTGAATTTTATATAGTGGAAGTAGAGCATGATTAGATTAGAGATACTTGCTTAATAAATATATTAAAATTAAAACGAAACTAAATAAGGTGCAATCTATTAGTGAAACTAACTTCGAAAATTTATTAAAATTTAAGTTTAAGTCATAACAAGCTTTGCATTCGCTTAACGTTTGAAATAATGAGAAATCTATTAGTGAAACTTTCTTAAAAATTTAATTTAATATAATGAAAAATCGATAATCTTAGCTAAGTATATTCAGAATTTCGTGATAAATTCTCGTAGTAATTTCTAAATGGATGTACAATTTTAAAATACAATATTTCAAAAGTTATAAAATAGAATAACAATCATATTACTTTTCTCTTGTGTATGTACAACAATTTCTTTTCTAAATACAATTTTCTCGACTTTAGAATTAGGTGACTCTTTGTAATATTTCTTACCAATTACTACCTTTTTGGCTAAAGATAACTTATCTTTATTCTTCTAAAGTAAATATTTTTGTTAAATAATTTCATTGTTCTACAAAAATACTGTCACTTCGTCTTTGCTTAGACTAAAATAAACAAATATAATATCCTCTGATAGAAGAATCTGTTAGCAAAATAAGAACTATATGTGAAAAACATACAAAATTTGTAAGTTGAGGACTAGGTAAGTTTTCGTATTGTTTCTCATCAAATACTACCAAATATTACCTTTTTGCTTAAAGATAACTAATTTTTATACTTCTAAAGTATATACTTACTTAACTGTTTTGCAAAAACATTTTCACTTTAGCTTTGGTTAGAAAAGACTCATTTTCATTTGTTGATTAAACTCAACTAAAAAAATTTATAATCCTCTTTAAAAAAAAAGAAACACCTTAAATAGTTTTGTAGCTCAAAAGCATTGTTAAGCTATATATCTCTATTCTCTCTATAAATTCTAATAAATAATATCAGCATTATCATTACAACTTATTTATTATATCTCACTTATGACAACAAGTTTTTCTCGTTTTCCATCATTTAATAATCATATAATAGTTTCCTTAATGGATAACGATAGATTTGTTTTAATATTGCAAGCATTCTGAATGACTTGGTATGAGGCAAAAAAAAAAATAATAAAAACTAAACATTAGTCATAACAAATGACTATAATAGATGATTTTGTTAAGAGTGTGTGACTGTGTGTGTTTGTGTACGTGTGTGGCTAGCTCTAATGTAAATTATAAACGAATTTTTGTCACATGCAAACAAATTATTAATTATGCACAAACAGATAAGTTTAATTTTGAAAATTAAGCAAATGAATAGCATTATATAACAATTGAATGCGATCCGATTCAACAAGAAAATCCGATTGTTATTATTTTTAAATAATGAAAATAAAACAAAAAAATTATACTCATACATATTGCCGCAGGAATGTGAAATAGGTGTCAACCTTTGATAAATATCAGAGGCCCTAAATAAATATGAAATTGTCGTACATTAACCCAAACACAATGATAATTACAAAAAATAACAGCAAAGAGCAATACAAAAATACACAAATCGACAAAACACTGTAATAGCAACAATTGATGGACACAAATGGATTTGGCATTGGCATTGGGGGCGGGGGAGGTGTAGAAGTTAGGCTTTCGCTTTTAAATTTGATTTTTGGCTAATTTTACTGGGCGCTGGGTAAAGGTTTTTTTTTTTTTTTTCTTTGTTTTGGCATTTGGTAGCAACATTGAAATATTGGCAATTTTATTGAATTGCCTGCGAGTCCAATCAAATGCCAAATGGTTAAAATGGCCCTGGCTGGTTTAAATGTTTAGCTGTTTGAGTTGTGTGGTTTTGGATTTTTCGGTCTTTCAATTAGATTTTATTTGAATTTATTTGTGCAATTGCTGCCGGTTGTTGTGGCCTAAAGTGGCCACAGAAGCGCATAAATGTCGGCAGTGTCAAAAATTAACAACTACTTACAAACCTCATAACATTCAATTGAATGTTTCTCAATAAGTTAGCCATTGTACGATTGTATTACCGAACGCCCACTTCTCTCTCTCTCTCTATCGAACAACAGCAATTGACTTTTATTAATCGGTCGGCAATTAGGCAAAGGAGGCAAATGGCCAGTTTCAAGTGCAAGTCACGCAATCTTTGTGCTAGGTTTTTGAAAAACCGTTGAGGTAAACCCCAAACAGAAAAGAAAAAGCTTTCAATTCAAAAGCTTCATAGCTCTATAGAGGGCGCTGCCTTGTGGTTGGAAATCTTGCTCTCTCTCTCTCTCTCTCTCTCTCTCTCTTGCTCAGCTGTTTCTGCGTGCTTGTTTAAGCCATGGTTAAGACACAGTTTGCTTTTAACTCTTCGGTTGTGCGCAAGCGCCCGCTCGCTGGTAACTCCAGTTGGTTAGTTAGTTAGTTCAAGTTTCGTGAAGTGCGTGGCGCCGGCGCCGAATTAAGTTATTACATTTCACATTGCGTTAAAAAGGTGACGAAGCGGAAAAGCCAAGCCAAGCCATCAGTTTAACTGGAAAATTGTGAAAATTTCAATAAAAGTTTACTATACATATATAAACGGTGTGTTAAATATAATAATTATAAATAATGTATATATCCATATAAAGCTATGGTTCGTTAATTGTGTGACCTTACAATCAAATGGAAAGCCCTGAAGGTTTCCCATTAAAACTTGGCCCACCATTAATACGTTGGCTTAGGTCAAGGTAGCGGCTACCGTGCACACACACACACAGCACTCAGTCGCTCAACTACTCAGCCAAACATGTTTGTTTGGAATAAGGAAGTGTAGTATTATACTTATGATCTCAATTATAATCACATTTACTTTATACAAATCATTGAAACTAGTTTATTTCCTCTTAGAATTTTAATTAGAAACGCAGCAAAAGTAATAGACATACGCTATATACTTGCGCAAAATAATTGACAAGTGTGCGAAATCAAAGTAAAACAAATAAAAAGCTAAAAAAAACACAAACAAAATAAATTCAGTTCGAAATATGTACACACAATATGCAACACACAACGCGTTTCCCCCGTCGCAGGCAGTTTGCCCATCAATTCATAGAGCTTAGCTAATTGCAGCGAACGTTAGTCGCGAGCCTCTGTTTCTGTTACAGCCAATGGCGCATGCGCAACAGCTTTTGGCTTTGGGGTTTCTGGGTCTCTGTCTCTCTGACGACTCGTCTCGCATCGAACGTTTCGCTTGCGGTTTCGTGTAAAACTGTGACGCAATTTTCGTGCGAGTTTTGTTTGTTTTTGCCTGAGATTGAAAACGAAAGCGGCTAAAAAAACAAAATAAAAAATACAAACTAAAAATCCATAGCACTTGCAGTTAAAATGAATGCGATTGCTGCAATGCCTTCCCGTCTGCCTTGCTTTTTTCTGTTTTTTTGCAATCTGTTACTTCAGTTGCAATTTACACGCGCCTATGTACAGTTCGAATCAATTCATATAAAAATCTAACGTAATTGAACGGTAAACTTTGTTGTAACTTGTAAGATAAACTTAAATAACAATTGGAGCATTACAATTGGCTAAAGAAATGGAACGAAATGGAAGGGAGTGGTGTGGTGTGGGAGGCCCATCATTTTGGTCATTTGCCTGCCTGTAATTGTTGTGCTTCATTGACTTTTTTGGGTTGGCCACTGCTACCAATCCGGTTTACTGTGGTTTGCTTTATTTATTTTTTTTTTTTTTTAATTAATTTGTGTGGCTGTGTGGAAACAGAAATTAAATTAAATTTATTGTAATTGCCTTAAGCATTAAATTAAGGCAATCAATATGGATACAAAATCCCAAAAGGTGTTCTCGTGCTGTTTTGTCTAATGATTTTGCCAACGTCATAGCCATTTTCATGGCCAATGTCAAGCCAGAAGTGAAGTGAACAAGTTTATTGTATCCGCATGCGTAGACTCGTATGTATATATACTATATGTACATTCTATAGTATACCATATCTACTCAATGAGTGGGTACTTGAACGCACTGCTCAAATATATTTGTATAGAAATAATCAATTTCATTTTGAGTACCGGTGCCTGTCTCTGTCTATGTCTGACTGTATAACTCTGAGTCTGTCTCTGATGACGCTGACAATGACTAAGCGAAAGAATCAAGAATCATTATGGCAATAATTAAACGTTACTGCTGATGGTGATGAAGTTTAACGCTTCTGTGTCTATGCCGTGAACAGGGACGGAATCAAGAAAATAATCTATTTTTATAGATATTATACAGAAATAGTTAATACTGAAATGGATATTCAAACTGAAATGTAATCAAATTTCTCTTTGTTCAATAGTTGTTTCGGTTTTCTATTTTGCCGCCCAATTATAATCTCTTGAATCTGTCCCTGTCTTAGGGGTATGTTTGATTCTTAAGCCTGGCTCATTATTCAAATGACATGCAGTTGCTTTTGCTGTGTTTGGATTTCATTGTTTAAGTTCCGGCTATGGGATACGAGAATGGTTTGGTTAACCCTAATTGATTTTCCTTACTTGTGTGCAAGAAAATTCTGAGGCTTAGGTTTCTTAGGTTTTTAAGGTATACGTAAAAGTTTTGTCGCCACTTTTGATTTATGTTCGTGAATTTCACGCTAGTTTGGCAAAACTTTTATTTTTTTTTTTGCTAATTAATTGTGCCTTCTTACAGCAGCTGTTGAAAGGTAAAAGAATAGCCCACCAAAAAAAAAGGTGCAAATGATACGTTGGTCCGCCGCACTCACATCCTCCCACACACACACACACACTCGCACTCACCCACCTATAGAGAAAAGATGTGTGTGCGACTGTGTACGTGTTGGGAATGCCAACTTAAGCCAAGTAGTAGGCCCGTTGACACGCCCACTCAGCAAACGAAATAAAACAGTTTGCCACCATTTTTCAAAGGCAAAGGCAATACGCACGATTTGCCAGTGTGTTGGTAATTAGATATATGTATGTGTATATGTATATATATAAATAGATATGTGTGTGTGTGTGTGTGTGTGTGTGTGGCTGACGCTTCAAGTGTTGAAAATTGGCCAAATTTATGTTGGCTAGCAAATGTTTGTGCGTGTGCTTATATCTGACATAAATTGCATGAAATGCCTCTTACGTGCGACCTTGAAGATGAGCTTTAAGTGAAAATTTTCTGAAATAAACGGAGAAGTAAACATATTACTTGGCAATTATAAAGAATATTTGTAATTTGAATGGAAGATTTCACACAATTGCATATAATATATTGCAGAACGATAAGTTCTACAGAAATTTTTAAGTGTCAATGAATCCATTTGAGTTGAATAAACTTTCGAAATCTTTTTTAAAATATGTACATATATTGAAAGCCTATTCAAAAAAACAAACAACATGAAGCAAAAAAAACACAAAAAAAATTGCAAACTATTCAAAAACGAGTTTTGCACTCCAAAGATACCAAAAATTAAGTTGCTATAGCAAAAATATGTATATAGCTTGTTAAGTGAAGCATTTAGTAGTTGAATGGATTTAGAATAGGTTGAATTAATTAAAGTAAGAAGAATTGTCTATTTAGAATGAATTAATTAAACTATTATATATAGAATTGATTGTTTTTGGGATGAGCTTAGTACCATTCACTTTTTCACTTTTTCTATTATTTTTCTTTTAATTTTTTTTGTTTTTAGAGATGAGTTTAGTACTTCTGTCTGAAGGCAGTAACTTTTTCTATTGATTTTTTTTCAGGGTTTCCTTTTTGATTTTAGCCAAAATGCTTATCTTTCCCAGGCTTTAAGTTAATCAAATTTGTAATGATTGAAAAAGTTTTATCTTTCTATGATTGCAAATTTTTGTAGTCTTAAGTGCAATAAAAATCTAAAATTCTTGGAAAAAATAATTTTTAAGTGGAATTTAGCCAATTTCAATGATGCTTGCCTCAATAAAATAGTCAAAAACTGGGCAAAAAATAGTTTTTCTAATTTAAATGGCTATGCTAATGCCAATGCTAATAAGTTTAATAATATATAACTTGTAAAAATCGGTTGAAATTTGACGAAGTTAGACCTACCTTAGGTAGATGATAATCTCAGATATCAACCCCGTGTTTTTAATTAAATTTCCAATATCTTATATTTGATTATTTTTACTCTTATTTTATAGTTTATAACATGCTCCAATTGTGCACCATTTATGCCTGCGCCAATGGCACTTTGGGATTAAATTTAAGTCGTGCCCCCTGGGATCCATATCCATGGGTCAGCGGAGTGCAAGAGAAATCGAATGCCGAACGTGGTGGCGTTTGTATTGGCGATACTCTACTAGAGTTAAATGGTGCCGATATTTTGGGTTTACGCATCAGCGAATTGGCCAAACGGCTGCAAGAGCATTGGCAAAGTGGTGCTGAATGTGTAACCATGATGATGTGGCGACAACAACAGTGCACCACGAACTTGACAACTACTGAAGATGCTGCCGAGGCATCGCATGCTGTGGTAAGTGAATTGATGCTAGCTGCATTGCAATACTTCAATAATGATGGTTGATGGTTGCTCTGACTAATTGATCTGCTCAACGAGCAGGAAGTAGGAACAGCAGTTGGTATGCCTCAGATGATGATGCAACATTGTAATTGTTTTGGCGGTAGTTAAATGGGTCATTGTCGCACTTGTACATTGTATAGAGGATGCAGATGTGAATGCGTATGGAGGGCGAATTGCTGTTATTGCGGTTATTCACGTGCCACTGCCACAGAGCGTTACATAATGCTGATTGGCTTAATGACTGTTGTGGCAATTAGATAGTGCATCTTGCAATTGGCAGCTCTTGCTTGTTAGGAAAACCAATCAATGAGTATGCAAGTAAATTTAATGTAAATTAAACACCTGCCAATTAAATCACACCTACAAAACAAAGTGTGTAAATAGTTGACATTAAATTTACTAAACTCCTTCAAATTCTATGCTTTACTTTTTGTCTTTATACAAATCGAATCTTATTTATTTATACATGGTTAATTTAGTCCAAGTAACAAGGATGCTGTCACATCAATATATGCAACCTTGAGGTGTCCTAGCATAAAGATCCTAACGGCCAAGAAGCTGTATATTTTATTAAATTTAATTGAATTGAATTAATGGAATTTTGTTCTAACACACACTCAAATGCATTTCAATTGACCCAAATAATCTCAAATTTGTGTGGATAGAAAACCGACAGTTTAAGCCGCCATGTGGGACACGGAGAATATACATATACATACATATATAAATCAATTTTCAATCATTGCCGTAGGCTGTTTAACAGCATCGATTACCTGTGTTATGTAACCATTTGATACACTATCCATGAAAAGCCAAACAAAATATGTAATACTCAAAAAATGTACAACTTTTTAAACTATCAAAACTATTGATTAGTTGTCTGTTCCTTCAATTAAGATTTAAAATGTATGACTACATCTTTGATAGTATATATATTTAAACACACATCATATACATATGTAGATAGGAAAGTGTGCTAATCAATGTGTGATTGATCAATAGGTTTATTAAAAATTTAGGGTATACACACACAAACAAATGCACACATAGATAGATGTATAGTACAATATAAACACATCAAATTGACCACATGCAACAATGGAAATTCTACGAAAATCGGCTTTAATTGAATTTAGCTTTATGCACAGTGTGATAAATAACGGAAAGCCCAAAAGTATGCTATACAAAATGATTAAAACTTATTAAGCATAGTTAAACTGGTTTTTAAGAGAATTCAATTGACATTCTGTCTCTCTTTGCAGCAACATGGAATCAATCAACAGTCACTGCAAAAGTTTGCAACATGCCTTCAACATATTGCCCAATTACTAGAGTGTCCTGTCTGCCTTGAGGTAAGTAAAAACAAAAAACAAAAACCAAAAACCAAAAACGAAAAAAAAGAAAGGAAAAGAAATAAAAAAGGCAAAGCGGCCTGCATGTGCACGGCATATCGATGAGGTTAGATTGTTGTTAGTTGTCAGTTGGCAGTTGGTTGTCAGTTTTGCTGGATTTAGTTTTAGGTCCGTCATTATCTAACTCAGCTGAACTCTACTCAACTCGGGGAAAACTTAGTTGCCGTTGTGCCCAGTTGTGCCGCTTGTTTGCCTTTGTGAAATGTCAGAACCGTTTCCCCCCTTTTCCCAACTCGCCATCCTTTTCCGGCTTTGCGTTGATTTTGCTGCGCAAGTTTGTTGCTAATCACTTGACTGAAGTTTGCAACGTTTGGTGATTGCGTGCTCCACCCTGGCTTTACCATACAAACCCGCCTGAGGTAGTGCAGTTGCCAGTTTGCCAGCCCGGGTCCTACTGCCCCTGTTGACTCAATTACTCTCAGTCAACCGCACTGTCATGACTACAAATACCTGACATATGTATATACATACTATATATATATAGTTAATGCCCAGTGGCTATATTGCTAGTGTTAAATCTATTCGGACATAAAAAAAAGGAAGCATCAACCAAAAAATGTGTTTTTTTATTGTTTCGCTTCCAAGTTTTTTTTTGCCTGTATTTGTTTACATATTTTTTTACATATGTTGGTATATATATTTTTCGACTGGTTTCTTTAGTAGGTAATATAAATTTTCTTCAAACTTTATAGATTTTTTAAAATATATTTAGAAAATGTCTTCTCATTGAAGATGTTTTATTTAGTTATTAAATTTTTTATTTACAAGACTTTAGCAAGTTACCAATATTAACCCTAAGAAAGCTTGATTTAAATAATTATAATAGACGTTTCTTGTTCTCGCCGATATATTTGTTGATATGATGAAATGAAGCAATCAAAATGTTCAGCAGACTTAGATATACCCTATAACGTCAGACAACTTTTCCGATAGACCATTTTGACGACTTTTTTCTTTAGGCTGTTACATTAACTTTGGCATGTTTAAGATTCACTTTTATACCTTGGTTATAGTTTTTAGATCTTTAAAAATTGTTTAAAATTACACTGATATATATATTTTCAAATTATAACTCTTAACCAACATGTCGTATGAGTAATATTAATTTTTTATATAAAACTTGCAAGCAGATTGAGTTACAAAATTTCTAAACCCTTTTCACAGTAAAGTCAAATTTGAACATTTCTTTCTAAAAACTTTTCACTTAAAAAAAAGCCAGCCTAAAATAATGGAATGTGCGTGTGTTAGAGTGCTTTGACACGTGAATTCGATTAGTTTATGTCGCTAAGCAAAAAAAAAAAAAAATATTCTGTTTTATATATATATGTACATACATCATCATATATACAGAGATCAATGATTGATGGTGTCATTTAAAAATGAAATGTTGACGATTAAACCATGTCAATTAGTTTTAGTTTTTCTGTCATGGTATAGCTTTCATGTATGGGCATATCATGTTATAGCCAATATTTTGCGTAATTTGTTTTTCTTTTTCGTTTGCCTTTTTGTGGCCCCTAAGCTCGTTGTGAATTTAAATTAAAGCTGCTGCTGGCAAGTGCTAAGCTGTAAATTTATTTATAGCCACTATGTCAGCAAAAACATAAATTTAATTAATTAGACAAGATAAAAAGTGGCAGACCGATGAGATGCTAGGTCCAGGATGTTGGTCCTGGTGTTTTCATTTCTTCCGTCTCTCTGATGCTCTCTGGCTGCTTGTTGCCTGGCACCTGGCCACTTTAAAATGCAATGTTATTTATATCAAATGAAATTTCTGTCTCTCTTTCTCTCTTGCACCGTCTATGCGACTTGCTCTGTGGCTCGGTATGGCTGTCTGTCTATCTGTATATGAGTTTGTGTGTGTGTGTGTGTGTGTGGCCATAAATTAAATATGCAAGCAAGGACATGCATAGAATGAGATGGCGATGGAGAGCGAGACCGAGGCGGAGACGTAGACATAGACTGACCCACAGTCGGAACAGGAACTGGAACCGGCTGTAGTTATCGCCATGATAAAGCAGCGTTGCGTTCTTGCCTTCAACTGGCCCAACTCTGGTGCAATGCATTGAATAATTTGTTTATTAACCCAAAATCAGTTTATGTAAGACACTGGCTCTCCCCTTCTCTGTCTCTCTCTCTCTCTCTCTCTCTTTCTCTGTGTCTTTGGCCTGCGGCTGCTTTGGCTTGGTTAGTACTTCATATTTGGCAATTATTACTAAGGCACGAAGCTGGCATTATATAGCATTATGCTATCACTATTTCACTCACTCTTACTCTCTCGCTTTCTTTGTCTGTCTCTCTCTCTCTCTCTCTCTTGCACTAAGAAGTGTGGCTATTTGTGTATGCAAACACACAAGTCCATTAAGTTATTAAGGGATTTTGTTTTCCTAGATTTTCAATAATTCTACATATATGTATATACATATATGTATAAGTGTACATATATGCATTTTGTCTCCCCCTTGATAATCGCTTGTCTTAGCCTTGCGCCTCTCTTATCCTTCTCTTTCTCTCTTTTGTATTCTTTCTCTTTCTAGCTTTTGGCTATGCAAAATGCTATATTCGATTTAGAATTTTCAGTTTTGCTTTGTTTGACATTAAATTGTGCATATAAAACTTATTTTTGTTTCATTTAATTATGCATAAATTTGCATGCCATTTAATTTTCATTTTCATAAATTTTCTTAAAAAACAAACTAGACAAACGGCATAGGCTATGGGTTGTGGGGCAAATCTAAGATGAACTAGAAAAGATATAATTATTAATTTACTATATATCAAGACTATTTTCATATAATATTATATAACCGCTGGTCGTTTTGCCTATTATTTCAATAATAATTAAAAAAGGATTTGTGGCAGCCTAAAAGCAGGCAATACTAATTTCAATTTCATTTATATTTGCATATGTATTTGTGTGCCTGTGTGAAAATAAAACACACTCTGTTACAGCAACTGGCTAAGCTTCTGTTGAGCAAATATTTAAAATAAATCAAATAAACTAAAAATTAAATTAGTAAACAATGAATTTGGTTTGAGTAGATTTTAAGGACAAATAAAAAAAACACTTTATATATTGTGAATTTTTCTGCATAAAAAAAAAAAAAATATAGAAAAAATAATTTCACATTTTTATGTGAATATGCTATCAGAAATTTATTCATGTTTAATTCAATTGTATCACTAATTGTTTTTGTTTATGCATATGCATGACAATGCATTAAATTGAAAAGCGTTTTGCCAAAAAAAACAAAACAAATTGAGATCAAAATGGAAGGGAAGGGGGGAAAAAAACGAAACTTATTTATAAATTACAAACATGCACGATAAGAGTATTTTCAATGGTAAGGAATATCTTACGACCAAAATCAAAAAGCATTTTCAAGTGGATCCCATTACTGTTATTGTTGTTGCCATTGTTGTAGTTATAAAATGTATACATATGTATGATGTAGCCTGCATACAAATCTCTTTACATTTGTAATTCTGCACAATTCCTGGCTACTACCAAAAGAATACAAAAAAAAACAAAAAGAAAACTGATTCAAAGCTGCAGTCTCAAAAATTGTTTCTTTATTTGTGGCACATTTATGTTTGGTTGCATATTTACAAGAGGATTTTTTGTTATTGTTGTTGTTGTTGTTGTGTCTGTTACATGTGTATATGATTGCTATAGAATATGGTAGAGACAAAAAACACATCAATTCCTATACACAGACACATACACACACACACACACTTACAGACTCACGCGCACACACAGACACCCGCAACTGGCATTTTATCCATTTTCTTTCGTTACTTTTTGTTTCCTTCATTTTGTTTTTTACATCTCTAGGGGCGGAGGTTTGTGGGGGTGAGCCAGCTTGAAATGCGCAAAACTATTTTTGTGCGCATCAAATACAGTTGCAGTTGCATTATTTTAAATCCGCTTGCAATATTTTCAATTTGATTTTCAATTTAAATGGAAAAGCTTGTTGCGCATAACATAAAAAGCATCATCAATGCATAAGGAATGATGGTTAAAATATATACAAAAAAAAAAAAAAAGAAAAAAGAAAGCCAAAAATAAAAGTAACAAAAGTAACAAGATATATGGAACAGCATCTATGTTGACTATATCGACAATAATTATATTGAATTTGTTGCGGTAAATTCACTTTGATTAATGGCACTGATGAAGGGATATTTTTTTTTTATATTTATGCTACAGAAATTTATGATAATGGGAAAGGCAAAGGGAAAGCCCAGGCAAAAGAACTTTTAATATTTGATAAACATACTCAATATATATTTAAAATATTCATCAAATGATTTATTATCATAAAAGGACTTTTGATCGTCGATAAACTCAGTAAATTTACCATAAATCCCATCTCACCATTTGCCATGGACTTTTTTATGCATTTTTTATATATTCTAAAATACATTTCTTTCTTTATTACTTATGTATCCTTCTCAGGTAATCAAACCACCTGGCTGGCAATGCTGCAATGGACATGTACTCTGCAATAATTGTCGTAGCCGTTCAGTAAAATGTCCAGTTTGTCGTGTGCCATTGGGACCGCGGGGACGTTGCCTGCTATCCGATAAATTATTTACTCTACTTGCTGAAAATTTTCCCTGCGATAATGGTAAGTATAGAAAAAGAAAAAAAAAAATATATATATAATAATGAAAAGAAATTTGCTCGTGTTGAGGTCTCTTGATAGATAACTTTTTGCTTGATCTAAAAACAAAATGTCATACAAATTAGCCTTGCCATTAGGCCAAGGCAAGATGTTGCCATTGCTATATATGGAAAATATAATGGGCCAACAGATATGCCACTTTCACCTCGGAAACTCTCTTAATGTCGATTACTTGGATGAAAAGTTTTCTAAAACTTTCAAAGAGCATCAGCATGAGCCACAAAAGCGGCAGCAGCAGCAGCAACAGCAACAGCAGCAACATCAAGTGTCAATGTTTCACTTAAATCTCAACTCAAAAATGGACACAAAATGAAAGAAAAATGAGACGAGACCGAAGGAAATTGAGCGCATTTTTTTGTTTTTTTTCTTCTTCTTTTTTTGCTTTCAATCTCAGCTTTTGCCTGTTGTTGTCGTTGTTACTTTACTTGTTGTTCTTTCTCTGCTTTATTTTTTATGACATAATTATGTAACATAAATTGCTAAAGTTTTTCACGCTTTGTGCTGTTGACATTGCGTATTGTTTCCCTTCATTTTACACTTTTTCTTTTTCTCTCTCTCCCTCTCTTTCCTCTTCACTTGCAATCTGTGTCCAGCAACTTAAGTTAAAGTGAAGTTTACAGCTTAGGCAACAAGGCAAAAGCACCAACAGCAACAGCAACCAGAATTCCAAAAGCAACAGCAATTGTTGTTGTTAGTGCATTTGTTTTTACCTTTTACCTTTTAGTACTTAGTAAATTTTATTTTATTACTTCAACATTAAGTAAGCATTTCTATATGTATGTATGTGTATGTATATCTTTCGTATCTATTATTATTCAACTTGAGGCAAAAGTTCCTAACAAGCGCAACTGCAATCCAAACTTGAAGAATTTCGTAAACAAGATGAAACATTTTGTAAATTGTAACTTTAACTTTTTGGACCTTAGCTTCTTTTTATATAAAATTTTGTTATTTTATTTTTTTATTTATTCTCGTTGCATTTTATTTTCGCAGTCAAATCCAACCAGGTGATGTCCCAAGGCACCGTCAACAAGTGCACAAATGAATATCATAATCAACCAAAAATGGCACTTGCACTCGCCAAATCAAATTCGTGTAAGAAAAGTGGGAAAATCTCTGATGGGGAAGCATCCGCTATCCTTGTGGTTGTGAATGGCCATAGTAAGGGCGAGGGTGAGCAACTAGACCAAATGCCAAAGGGAAATGAGAAAAATGCTCGAATGCGAAATAATGTCAGCAACAGGACGATAAAGATGCAGCACCAGGCGGATAGCCAGGAGAACTACACCAACAATATGCTCGTTAAACCAAAGTTAAAGTTGAGTAAGAAAAGTTGGCAGATTACAGGCCAAGATCAAGACGAATTGCGCAGCAATGAAGTTGCAAACATAAATAATGGGCAACAACAGACGACGAGAGTGAAGTCAGAGCAAAAGATGGAGCAGGAGCAGGTGATTCCGGCAGCAGTGGAAGCAGTGAAAGGCCGAAGCAAGCTGCAATATCAAAATTATCATTGCCCTACTGGGAAATCATGCAGCAACGCGAAACTGAAACTTTTCAACCAACAGCCAAAAGCAGCAGCATCCAAACCCAACAAATTGTCAACAGTCAGAGATGGGGGAGTGGCTGCCGCTACCACTGGCACTGCCACTGCGGCTGTGGCTGGTGAAATTGCATTTGTAGTATCAAGCGGCGGTAGCAGCAGGTCTCGCTTATCAGCGGAGAGCCATACATTGGTGGATGCAGCGGTGACCCAAACGTCGGGCGGGTCATCAATAAAGTCCTGCGAGTGGCAGCTGCTGCGGCATCTCAGCACTGAGCACAATCTGGCTGTGCTCCATTTCTATGGCACGTTTGGCCAGCGACTGCACGTTCCATTGCACTGGCCCAATCTAGCCTGTCTCAGTCTCACAGAGAATGACATCGACGGCGGCGACCTGGACCTCAAGCCCGGGAATGTCAAAGTGCATACATTTTTCTTGGCTGTCATACCGATCCAAGGCGGAGTACCAACAGTTGATAATGATGAGCATGCTGTTTTTCTCTGGCACCTGAATTCCGTCGAGCAGCTGGTGTCACAACACTTTGAGACTATCATCGAGATGCCAGGCAATCACCTTAAATGGTTCGGACCCGCCCATTCGCTCACGCATAGCTGGCCAGATATAATGTCATCCGGTGAATATCTGAAATTTTGCCCAACAAGGCAATTGCAGTGTAATCCCAATACAGCCTTCGATATAATTGTAAAAAGAAAATACCATAATTAACCAAAAGAGAGACTTTAATATATACCATTAAATTTAGTTAATTGTTCAAACAACTCAAAAATGTTTTTTGGTTTTTGTTTTCGGTTTGTTTGTGTGAAAAGTGCCAATTAAACATAATTTGCATAATTCACAATCAGTTTTCGCTGGTACAAAATAAATCTCTTGACGGCATGTGTGTTTTGTAAATTATATTTGCATTTTTTTAACCCAACCATATTTCGAGTTTGAAATTGTGTTAAATTTGCAGAATTTTTAATTAATAAAATCATTTAGAAATGTGCTTGTCTGGCAGGTCAGAGGGGGATTATATATATATATATATAGTGCGGGGTTAATATAAAAAAAATTTCAATACACTTATTTAAATGGATAACTTTAGCTAGAAGGTTAAACAAAAATAATAAGCAAGAGGTTTATATTAAATTTAAAAATTGAATTCAGATAAGAAAATTTGTTTTTAAAAAGTGAAAAGTATATTTTAAGATATTTTTATAAATTTTATATATCTATAAAAATGAATGTTCGTCTTTATGTCATCGATGAACTCAAAAACTATTAGGCCGATTATTATGAAAATGGGTCTGTATGTATAATTTTCCAAGGAGAAGGTTTGTATAATTTGATGCCACTTGCCACCAGGTGTCGCTTATTTCGTTTTTATTTTCTGTTGTGACTAGAGAAATAAAATAAGGCGAGACGAAGTTCGCCGGGGCAGCTAGTTTTTTTTAATATATTATTTTGATCGTTTCTTATTGACTTCACCTTAAATTTATAATCTGTTTAGGGTTGATATTATATATAGTACGATTCTATAGTCTTTTTCGTTAATGTCAGGTAATATTCTATGTTTTTTTGATATAAAGTCTTAAAGTGATATAAAGTGGAGAACTCATCAGTGAATACAATCAAGACCAAAGAAAATCAATAAGGTGTTGATATGATCTATGTATATATTTTATATATATATATGTATAAAGGATTTACAAATGTATGTATATATGGTATAGCCATGTATATATCTTATAATATAAGTCAATCTTAAGGTAAGTGCATTTAAAATTCGAATTACCATTATCACTTTCTTTCATTTCTTGTATAAAAATAATTTTGATATTTGCATGAAAACCAGGAGGACCGCAATACCCAATGCCACTACCTACCTCCCTACCCCCCCTGATAATTGACTTGCATGCAAATTAATGTTTTTTGCCCCATGTTGCAGTTGCAATTGCTTTGATTTGCTTTCGTTGTTGTTGCTCCTGTTGTTGTTGTGGGCGTAAATTGCTGCGCTGACTGACAAACAGTAAACACGGTAAATGTGAATGCAAGAGCGAGTAATTTTCATCATCATCATCATCATCATACAATACATAAATCTCGGCACCATCGATGTTTATATTTAAGGAAAAAAAAAGAAACAATTTGCAATTTTTATACAACAAAAATCACAGACAGTGTGAACATACATTTACATATACACTTGTGTGTCTGTATGTGTGTGTGTGTGTGCTGGCAAATAAAGCAACATTTATGGCAGCTTGCCTGTTTTATTAACATTTTTCTCTTCTTTTTTTTTTTTTATGGCCATGCTTTTATATTTTTGTCAATCCTTTGGGGCATTTTGTGCTGTTTTTGTGTCCTTTTCCACGCTGTCGCCTGTTTGTTTTTGATGACTGAGCCACATCCATCCGATAGACTGCACACTGTAAACTGCACTGTACTGGACTATACTGTAGTGTACTTTTTGAAGAAAAACAGAATATATGTATATGTAGTTGAAATAAATTAAAAATTCTGCATACGACACTTTTTCTTCTCATACAGCCGATGATGATGATGATGTTGTGGGTGAGGTGATGCAATGCGATGCGATGCAATGGCAAGCGAATTCCTGCTGATGTGTCCAGTGTCCTTTGCAGGAGAAGCCATCAGGTAAATTAAAAAGACACTGGCAAGCACAATTAAATCATGATGAGCCTGTCAAAATGCAAATTTCTTCCTGGTCAACTGTTGTGCTGGCCCAAAAATGTGTAATTAAATTGCCAAATGAATCATTTTAGTAAAATTAATTCTATCGAAAGTCAATGGCAATCAAATTGAGTAAGACATTCACATTCTTATCAATTAATTGACAGTGGTACAAAAATGTCTCCACATGCTTCAATGGACAAAGGTTGGTTTTCTAATATACTATTGAAATTTCAAAAGAAAAACCTATATATACATATGTACATAGGTTGAGGTAAAGCAAAAACAAACCAAAAATAGATTTATGTAGATAAAACTTAAATATTATTCTACTCAATAGTATATATATAATATATATAGACGGGAAGTATATTTTTTGAACAATGTTTAGTAAACAAAATGTTAGATAAGCTAAAAAATATTCTTTTCGAATCCAAAAATACTCTAGCTGAAAGAGTTTTAGTTATTGACTTTGATCAAAAACTTTAAACAAAAGTCATAATTTCAGTCCAAACTTATTTTGCTCTCTAATACTTATATACTATACTAAAATATTATAAACTAACTAAAATCTGTCTTAATTTGCATTTCGTAAGTATTTTTTCAAACAATATACCCGCCTAAGGCTTGATTAGAGGGTATTAAGATAAATGCTCTTTGCGTAATCGTTTCTCCATACAGAGAGCATGCCCAAAGAGCTTGCCTTTGGCTTTCAGTGTTTTCTCTTTACCTAACAATTTGTTGGCTGTCATTTCTCTTCTTTTTTTTTCTTTTCTCTTTTTTCCATTTCACGTGTATTTCTAAGTGAGTCTCTCTCTCTTACTCTCTTTCTCGCTCTATCTCTCTGAGTGTTGTTCTTAGCAATTTCATTGGCGTCTCTGGCGTTTTTCTGCTTATTTGTTTGCCAATTAGTTTTAATCGAAGAGCTTTGCTGCGTTTCGTTTGCCCGCTTGCCCGTTTGGTCGTTTGTTTAAATTGGTTTTCTAATTAATGCGTTTACAAATATTTGCCAGTGCATGTCCAACTAATAAAAACAAATTTGATTTCACTTCCACAACTGTGGTGGGGTGGTGGTGCGTGGGTGTAACAACAAAAGAGTTGCCTCGTGGCCAAGAAGTTCATTTGTTGTCCCGTTTCTCTGCTTATTGCTTGTTCTTATTGTGCAGCGGTCAGTCAGTTTGCCAGTCGGTCTGTCGGTCAAAGTCGATTACGTTAGCTATCGTCACGTCTTTTCGCCTTGTCGTTCTTACACTTTGTGTGTGTGTGTGTGTGCGGTTGTGCTTCAGTTTCAGTGTTAATATTCAACAAGTGGCATACGTCATCGTTAAGAAACGACACCGTGACTTGTTTCTCTCTTTTGTTTTTGTGTATTGCCAATTCGCGTTTTGCCGAAGCATGAACAGTCAATTTGGTGGGTTATTCATTATTAATTAGTTACTGCTAATTAATAAGTTTATGGTTAGTCAATTGAAAAATCTAATTGCTAATCAAGGCAAATGGTTTCTTGCCAACAGGTGATGATGTTCTCGATGTTGTGGCAATGGCCGGCATTGATGAGCCACCTTTGCAAGCCTTTCGTAATAGCAATCCCTTTGAGGAACCCTACAATGCCCCAGAAGAGCAACAAGATGCAGCAGCAACAACAACAACAACAACAACAACAACAACAGATCAATTGGAAATCAATCAATTGCCATTGCAATTACTGCGAAGAGCCAGCGAAACAGTTACTAGCAGTATATTGGCCGATTTGGAGCCAGAAAAAGAACATTTGTTGGGTGGAGGAGGAAAAGACCAACGTCCTCAGCCACCGCCACGGGGGCATGGACTATTGAAATCAAAACAGCAGGTTTCAACTTATTACAAAGATGGTGAGCAAATAAAAGAAAATATAAATATGCATTCCACAAACATTCATACATATGTATCTGTATATATACACAATTTCTCAAACAAAAATTTCTAAATGAATTCAAGCGAACAGACAGAAATGCAATATCCGATTTCGAATTCCAAAGTTACACTCACACACACACATATGCATGAGAAATTAAATACAATAAAAGGACAATCAAATGAGTGTCAATCTATGTTCTTTTATTGTAAATTTCTATGACCAATATGTGTAAGTAAAAGACTTATTTATGAATGTTTAATGTCAATTTGTTTCAAGTTTAAAGACAAAGCTGTTTTCTGTATGACATTTGTCAGTTTTATAGTTTATTTACACCTTAAAATACAATTTAACATTGAGCAAGTCTTTAATTAAATATCATCATAAAACAATAACACGAAATAATATTCTTTAATTTAAGAATACTTTTAAAATCAGCTGAAAAAGTTGGAATATGTCTTTGTAGATTGATTTGTCTTACAAATTTCCTAAATTTTGATTAGGCTACCTTAAATTGAGGATGGAAAGGAATTTTTGCCCTTTAGTCTCCAAAAGCTAAACAAATTTTTACAAGAACTTCTTTTAAAAGACAAATCTTGTGCTTGAAAATATTCTTCTTTTCATTAAAAAGTTTAATTATTTCCTTGAAGATTCGCCAATTATAAAGACAATTTGTTCAATTTTTCTCCATTTATAATGTTTATTAAAAGGTAACTTCAAGTTTTGCAAAGTGAAATATATACGCATAGAAACTTTCTGCCTCTATATCGAGTTGCATATTGACATGACTCAATCAGAATCCATACCAATCATACCATCAGTTTTCCTCTATAAGATGCATCCGTCGTTTCAGGCAGAGCAGAGATTGTTCTGCTCTGATTTTGTAAGAAAACTTCTTTTTACATATATTACACATACGCAATGTGGGCTGCTCAGTATTGGAAAAGGAAAGGGATAAAGAGGGTAGAAGAATGGAGCTGTTGTGTCAGCCGTTTGGCAGCTGTAATATTTCCGCATATTGACGCCAAAGAGTCTGGGATTGGCAGTGCTACGGCACTGTTCCGGCTCATTCGCATGCATTTTCTTGGCCTGTCCGTTAAAATATCTGTATTATATTCCGATTTGTGTTTGCACATGCAGTTGCATGAGTGTTTGGATTCTTCCTGCCTGTGGATGGTGGATGCTGGTTGCTTTTCTTTTTTTTCTTTCTTTATTTTTTTTTTCTTCGGTCTTTGTTATTGAAAACCGTTGCGCATAAAGTTCGGGCCCGCGTGTTATTTTTTCCGTTACAACAACTCAACTAGTATTATTATTATCATTTCCGAAACCGTTTTGCCTTTTGTTTGTACAAATTTTTGGTTAGTCTCTCTGCGCTATGATGCATAATTTCTCGTGTGCATAGTAACCCAACCCGTGGGCCATCTCACTTTATTTAACAGAACTCGGTAAATTTAACGCGTTACATAATGAGTTGGGGGTAACAACAGACAAAAAAAAAAAAAAAAAAAAAAGAATCAAAGTATTCTTGCATGAATATGCAACGAGAAAATTTATTAAAAAGGAAACAAAAAATAAATGGAAATTATGCTTAAATAAAAACTAGCATTGCAATGCTAATACTACTCTGTGGCATGTAAATATACATACAGTTGTTATTAAGAATATCTCATTTAAATGCGGCCCTTGAAGTAAATTTCTCAAGCTCAATCTGAAATGGGTGAGGGAAAAAAAAAATATGTTTAACTTATTTCCCTTACTTCTCTCATTTGCATTCACGTGGGGCAAGGGAACATACTGAAATTGACTTAACTTAAACCAACATGATATATGTAGAATATACATACACAAGGTGCATATGTACGTAGTGTATACTATACTATTGATAAATGCACGGCATATGCACATGAGTTCAGTGTATGTGTGTGTGTGTGTGTGGGTGTGAGCAAAACATTTGTAAATGCCAGAGCATTGGCATCGGTGTGACTTGGCATAATGATTGCCAAATGAATGGGAAAAATTTTAAGCACACAAGACGCGTCGTCGTCTGGCTTCGTCGTCTCTGGCTTCATTTAACATGGCACAAATGCAGAGAAGGTCCTTTCACATCCTTTCTTTCTTTTTTTTTTTCACTTATACAACGACAACGCACTTCAACTTAGTCACCGTCAGCGTCACCGCCATCATCATCGTTGCCATCGCCATTTTGCATTGACGTTGACGCTCTTACTTTGACTGGCTGTGAAGGATGCGGAGGATGCCAAGAGAAGCTTAACTAAGCACCTGCTGCAAATGCCACTCTTTGCTAATTACTAAACTACGCTTAATCGTCAGCATTTCATTCGTGCTCCTTTAGTTTTTTTATTTTTGTTTTTATTTTTCTATGACATTTGCTCTTTGAGTGTGTACCAGCGGTCTTGAATGCGTTTTTTTCTCTCTTTCCTTTCCCCATTTTCAATTTGTGGCTTTATTTGCTTAGTTGTGAATGAGTATGGTTTTCCTTCATCTTTTTTTTTTTTTACAGATGACCTGCTTTCCTCTAGGCTTTTTAGCCTGCAGTCAAGAAATGATTTAAAAAAAAAAGAAAGAAAGAAAAAATGTATCTTAAAGCCATCATCTTGTTTATTTGCCTTGTACATCAGTCAAAAGAAGCAATTTTTAAATGCGTTTCCATGCATTGCTAACAGGCATAATGTTGGTATGGGAAACGCAATTTGCTTCGAGTAGTAAGCACTAAAAAAAAAAAAAGAGAAGAAAACCAGGACAGAAACGGCATAAGGCTAAAAGCTACCAAGCTTAAGGGTAACACAGATAATTGAAATGGAAACAAGTATATACTATATATATGTACATACATATATATGTAAACTATGTCAGGGTGCATATAACCCTACCAACTGCACATTAACTTGTAATAGCTCAGCATTACAGAGTCACTCTAATGTCCTTTGCTTACAGTGAACTACATATATATGTATTTATAATTCTTTTACCTTGAAGTAAAAGTCAGTTAAAAATAAAGCTCTTTATTTCCCATTCAAGAGCAACTTATTGTGGAATACATCAAAGCTGAGATGAAAAAAATCATAGTTAATCTTTTTAGTTGTGCATGGCAGAAGTAATTCTTATAAAACTCTATTATTAATTTAATTCATTAAATTATGTGAACTATAAAAAATATTAAGCAAATGGGAAAAAAAAACAAATTTATTAAGTAATTTAAAAAGAATTTTGTGTTGTTAAGTTATTGGAAAGCTTTCAAATTCACTTGATCTAGCTGATTTTTAGAATCTTTGATCTTTAACAACGATCTTTAACAACGAATCCTTGCAGATTCTTTCACCTTTTAATAACTCTAACCAAATGCAGTAAATTGTGGAAAGATTACTTAGTTCTTGGAATTAAATTAAATAATAATTCTTACATTCAAAAAACAAATAAGCATTGCTAACATCAATAAATACTTGTTTTTGTTTCACATGTGTTTCAATTGATTTAATTTCGTTTTTCAGAATTGGTGTAAATATTTTATGTATGCATGTACACTTCCAATAGAAAAACATTATCTTTATTGTGCGATTTTTCTCAACTTTGTGAATATTTGCTATCATTCCAATTAACACCTTTAACTATATACACACACACACACAAATTCATAGTGTCGCAATACTATTTTTTTCTTACGCCTGATTTTCACATGACAACCGGAATGACCAAAAACTTTACTTGTCAACAGTTTCTATCTCTATCTCTCTCTTTCTCTGTGTGTCTCTCTCTATCTATATTTATGTCTGTTCTGAATACTCATCTCTTTTTCGTTCAGTTTTATAATTTGTGTGAAAACTTTTGCTGCAATTGAAAAGCGAAATGCTGTGCATCTATTGCACTTGGTTGGAAAAACTTTTGCATTATTTTCTTGCCTGGTCACTTGAAAGTTGCACAAAATATGACAAGATAAAATGGTAAAGAGAGAGAGAGGAAAAAAAAAGAATATAGTAGTACCAGCAAGTGGTCCAGTCGGAGAGGACAAAGATAGCCATTCGAGTAGGTAAGAAGTTGCTCTGTCCAATGGACTTGCCAAAGGCAATAATCAATGGGGGCGAGCCGAAAAACCTTACTTAATGACCTGGCCAACTTACAGCCTTTGGTTCGAGGTGCATAACAATTTCTTTTCTCTTTCTTTGTCTCTGTATGTGTGTGTGTGTGTGTGTGTTGAGTGCAGCGCATGAATATAAAATATCTTGCAGCAGCAAAAGTCCTGTCTTACCTCGCTTCCTATGCTATCTTTTTGCTGACACCTTTTTCACAATTTATGCACGAATTTTCTGTAGCAGTAAAAAGCTTGACAATAAAAAATAAAAATATAAAAAAAAAAAAGCTGTGCCCGAGCCGCAAAAAAACTTTTAAATGAGGCACATAACTCAAAAATGTTGAAAGTCTGGCCAGAGAGAAGGAAACTTAACCCCTTACAAGTAACTGCTGCTGCTGCTGCCGCCAGTTCTTGTTATCATTTAGCCCCTTGCCCCCTGTATTGCCATTAATATAACCGCGGGCCATTTTATGCTTTTGGGGGGGGGGGGGGGTTGAAATGTTTTAAATTAATTAGCCCAAACTTAAATATTTGTTGCACTTCAAACGCGAACTTTGCATTCAACTTGTATATAAATATTGAATATGCTTACAGCACCAAATACCAAATTCAACTGAACCAAATTGAAATGGCAAATATTTGTTTGCTGGGCGGGTGTATATACATACACTTGTACATAAGTTTTGCGTGTTGATTATGGCTAATTAATTGATAAGCAAATTGCTTGTAAACATAATTAAACTCAAGAGTCCAATGGCTGCGGGTAAATTTTATGACCATCGACTCATGCTTGAATTTTCCCCTCGATTCGTATTAGCCAATTCTTATCGATTAATTGATATATAATAATTTTACAGGGTCGGTCCAAGTGATGAGATCAGAGAAGAAGTTCAGATAGCAGACCGAACCTAGTTAAAAAAAGATCAAATTTATGAGATAAACTTTTCGGAACTAAGTTGCCAATTTTCCTTTGGTTATGTATATGTAAAAGAAACCTTTCAGAACTTTTAAGAAAAATAATATTTAAATCTTCCTGCTAATTGATTAAATTTTTCCATACCTTTCTCATATACTGAACCGCCACTGATTATATAGAATGATCAAACTGAGCAAACTGCTTTACTTATTAGCACCAAGTTGCCTCTTCATGTCTCTCCCAAACACTTTGCAATCATAGACACAATTATGAGTTATATATATATATTTTGATATATATATTTATAATTTTCTGCTCGTGCTATTGTTTTTAATAAATAAACTAATGAAATATATTTTCTCAGCACTGCTCATTTTAGCTCGCGTGTTCTCTGTTTGCTTAAATTTTAATTTAATATTATACAGAAAAATTGCTCATGAGAGCATCTAGAAGTGAAGTATGTTTTGTTTATTAGCATAAGATAACAAATATATGTGTATATAGAAATATATATCTACATATACTGGACCATGTATGATACTGTCTCCTTCGTTTTTGTTTATTTCACAAAAAAACGAAATTAATTTGTTGGGATCGGATCTGAAACTGGGGCTGGGGTCTCTCTCTCTGTCTCTCATGTGTTTTTATTTTTGCCGACATCAAGATTAGTTAGCATTTGACTTTAAATCTTATCGGATTGGTGCGGAAGGTCGCTTCCATGACGTTTATTTGATTTTTAGTGTTTTATTGAATATGTGATTTTTATTAATGCTGTAAATAATAAAACTTAATTAGTTATTGGCAATTGTTAAAGTGAGTGGCATAATATTCAAGTGAATTGACAATTGGTTTTTTCCCTTACATTTGGAAATTTCTATAAATTGTAAACAAATTAATTTGCGTTCTGCTTATTTATTTCAAGGCATTTTTAATAAAATGTTCTTAAAATAAAAAAGTTTTATATTATATTTAAAAAATCATTCTTAGATGTTGTCTTTAAATTTTTACACTTCAATATTTCTTTTTCATCTACAAAAATGTTTAGGAACTTGAAAAGTGATCTTGATAATATTGGAGTCGAGAGTTTTTTTTTAATGAAATATTTTGTAATATTCCAAATATTTTTGTGAATTTAAAATTTCAACTTTTGATTTTTTAATTGACTTCAAATAAAATTTCAATTAGTTATTACTATATTGCTCAAGATAAGCAAAGTTTTGATCTGCAATTATTACTTTCAAATTCTCACCTTTTTTTTATAAAATTTTTCATTTTTAATTAACAAAATTTAAAGTTAAAGAGATAATAATTCATATTTCTTTAAAGATATAAGATAATTTAATATAAAAAAAAATTTTCAAGAAACTCTAAATTGGTTAATAATTTAAGCTAATTTTTTAAAAGATTTATAGAATTATTTTTAAAAATTCTTTTTTAGTAAGATTTATGGGTTAAACCTCAGTAGTTTTTCTTTTCATATCAATTGTAGCTTTATGTGATATGTTCTATAAATTATGCTATCCAATTAATAGGGTTACTCAATATATGTATATATGTATATATATGATATATGCGTCAATAAATCGCATGATATGCTGAATCATCATCTACACGTGACATGACAAACTGAATCGAGCAACTGGCGTGAATTGCCTCTAAATATTTGTGCACAATTAACACGTCGCCGTTTGGTTGACAAATCCAGAGTAGATTGTCTTGTAAAATCAAATACAAACATCGATGTGGATGAGCCTAGGACAAACAGTTGTTATACTATACGCGGTAGAGGAGAGAACAGAGGACAGGAGAGGCGATGGAGAGGCTAGATTAGAAAAAAGAAGAGGAGAAAAAAATACGCTAGAATCAAATGAAGTGTTGATTGGAACTGAGACATCACTCGGCACAGTCCCTTGCATAATAATTGTGAGAACAAATTGTGAAATTGTAAATTATTGTTATTAACAGGTCGCTTCATATGCAAATCAGAATCAGAGGGTAAACTCACAGACGAAGCAAAAAGTTGGCATAAATTGGACAGAAAAACGCAATTAGCTTGGCAAGTCACTCATAGTGCGGAGAGCCAACCGACATTAACTGCGCTAATTATTAATGGAAAGATCGCGTTTATATATACATATATATATTGTTCTTGCAGTGGCAAAGGTGTGAAATCGTTGTGGCAACAATAAAGTCAATTATGGCAGAGACCAGCAACCACAGTGCACAAGGAGTACAGGTGCTGCTGTCATCTGGGTGGCAGGCTTTTGCCTGGGCAAAACAACTTCCTGCCAATGGCATTGCTGTCACGGTGTCGCCGCCTCGACACCGGTAGCTTCTCTTGGCAGCAGCAGATTTCACTGTCGTTACTTTGGTGCAATCAACGGCTGTCAATCTTTGTTGCAATCTTCAGTTTGCCATCGTTGACGCTGTTGCCAGCCCAGCCTGAGTCTTGAGTAGCATAAAAGCCATGCCATGCCAGACTAAGGCCCATCCTTATGCATCTGCTCTGTGCCCCCATTGTGCCCTTATTCTATACTTGTCTCTGATTCTGTACTTCTTGTTGTCGTTGAATTTTCTTCTTCACTTATGCATAGGGCGGCGGCGGCGGCAGCAGAAATGAATGCAAAATGGGTTAAATGCAGCTTGTTAGGCACTTATAAGCAATTTCTTAGATTCTCTACACCTTTTCAGGATGGTCCTTCCGTCTGACGTTGACATATCTATTAAAACATTTAAATCTGTTTGCTACTTACAGCTAAGCAGCTAGACAACAAAGCACTTGGCCCCAGTGACAAGATGATGCAAGAAAGCAATGTGGCACTTCCTTCTCTATCCCTATCCCACCCATCATCGCATACTAAATTAGACATACAAAAAATCCCCGAGGAGCATAATAATGCCCAGACTGGCAGTGAAGATGGAAATTATATTGGTGTTGCAGTTGGTGGGGAGGCAGCAACAATAATTTTAACGCCGACATCATTAAATTTAACAAATGTTGCAAGGAATGGAGGCGGCGGTGGCGGGAACAACGAACCAGTTTCAGATCCACAGCATACTGATGAATACAAAGGACCAAAATGGTAAGTGAAAGAGTTTACTTATATGCTCATGTGGCCAAAATGGTAACATGAATGGTGATGATGATGATGATGATGAGGAATCAGCTAAAGTATGGTGGTGGATACTGGGAATGCTTGGACTAGACTTGAATTTAACCCTTTTGTATGCACTTCCACTTCCTTTGCCACTTCCGGCGGGACATTCACACTTGCATTGCACGCGTTTTTCGCATATCCGTTTTGCAGTTGTTGCCTTTGTTGTGTATCGCATGTGTATGTGTGTGTGTGGGTGTGAGTGTGTGTTGTTGGATTTGCTGGAATTCTTGTATTTCTTTTATACGCTAACAATGTTGTCGTCGCTGTCTGGTGCACTAGGCAGGCAGCCGAGTTGCTTCCGTCCCAGTCGACGACGACGACGACGGCACAGTCTAGTCCTCCCAGCCAAGTAAAATTGTTTTCTCTTGGTTTTTGTGTTTCTTTTCTTTTTTGGCTGTGACACTGGTTTTAATAGCTGGCGAAGTGGTGCTCTCTATGAGTTAAGGTGTTCTTTAGGGCTTTAAAACACTTTGGGGTTAACTTCTATTGTGGTTTATTTAGCTTGGCTACGGCTTTTACTTGGATAAGTTCAAGAGCAAGGCAAAGAAACTGTAAGCATTGTTAATGGTCTGAAGGAAGAAAAAAAAAAAAGTTAATACAGAGTAAAAATCATAAACACAAAGCTGATGCGATCCTGTTTTTTACCCACCTTTACGAAAATCGGTAAACCTATTTCAAAGAATATACCAGCTCGCACTTTAACAGGTCGCTTTAGGAATTCCATGTAACAATTGAGCAGCTTACGTGTTCCAACGGAATACTCTAGCCAATTGGTATTAAAGACACTGTTGGTGAGAGTATTGGCATGATATGTCAATTCATTGCCATAGTAACAGGGTAGAAATATCTGTACAATCATGACGCCCACAAACTGCAAAGTAGTCACAAACTGTCCGGGACTCTGTTGGAATCCCATGTGGACCAAACGGTAGGCGCTAAAGCAGATGATTAAAGCACTAAATACCACCTGAGAGAGAACATACGGTGATACTAGCAGTTCACATTGTCTTGTCAGTTTGCGGATTCGTGTGTGCAATTGGAAAATGTTACGCAATTCTGGTCCAGCGACTGTTTCCGTGGCACATTGTAAATCCATCAGACGAAAATTCATTAGACGATACAGTAATGCAATATGAAACATGCAATAGCAACCAAATGTGTCCAACAATATGTTGGATAAGCAGCACAGGCTCATGGCAACAACATTATAGCCCCAGGCATAGAAATAATGCTGTGGATTTTGCCATTCAAATGGCACATAATAGCCAAAAGGTAACTCGTATTCCTTTTGAAAGAAAACACCAAAATATCCCGAACAGGCCACAAACAAACTGCCACCAATATAAATGTAAAAGATGCGTTGAAAGTGACGCTGCTCATTTAGCCAGAATTGAACTTCTTTCTCATTACGTAGCTTGTAGGCTGCATCCTTTTCCAATTCGGAGATAAATTGTGCTGCTTGTCGTCGTCTGTACCAGATATTAATTAGTTTGGTTACCAAAGCCAACTCTGTCACAGACATGTATAAAACTTGTCCTGCCTGCTCCAAATTGTCGGAAGTGACTGCCTCGTACCACATCAGAGAAATGTAGGTAAAAGTCAAAGGAATATGCAGAAAATATGGATAAATGCGTTTGAACAGACTCCAAATATCCTGACCATCCTCCGATTGAAATTTAAAGAGTCCCAGCCATCGTTGAACTGTAATCACGAGACGTATTCCAACTATTCGATCCATAGAGTCCATTTTAATAAAATCAGTTGGGTTTTCTATTGAACAACCTCAGAGGTGAAGTGGCCTTTTATAGTCCTTGGATACTAGGGAGTTATCTCTAGTTTTAAGCTAAACTGGAACTGTCTTTTTCAGCTCAAGTTCTTCTCTCTAATATTAAGTTTAAGTGTAAAATGTTTCATTGTCTTTTTTAAACAATATTCTAACAGAGCGGAACTGGTTCATCTTGTTCACGTAGTCCTTCAGCCCTGATTTGGTTGGCTTTTATAATTAGTCAAAATATTTATACAATTAATAGGCAGGGCAATTACAATAATTAACTTGCTGATATAATGATTCAGTTGATTATATGATAAATACTTGAGTCACGCAATGTTACAAAGGCAGGACCAGTTTTTAGTATTTTACTCATTCTTTGTCACTTATTTTGAATCAGTGCAGCAAATGTCGTCCAACTGTCTCCGTGAAAGGACTCTGATATAGAAGTCCTGGTTTTTATTTTTTTTACATTTATCTAATAAATTAATCTCTTAAAAATGTACTTTGGGTTCTCTAGGTGGCAAATATGTATAATCTTTTAAACCTAGAAGAATATTCTGTTTGGGATAGTTATTCTTGTAAAAATGTAAAAATGAATAAGTTTTTCTTAATATTATATTAGTGAGTTAGTCTCTTGTTGGAAAAATTGTTTCCAAAAATACAAAAAATATTAAAACAAATCAAGTGGTTTACTATACAAATAAAAAACAAAAGAAATAATTTAGCTGTTATAAACAAAACTATGAATTATACTTTGCTTTATTGTTCCTCTTTCGTTTCATTTGTTTTTTTAATAAGATAAAATTTAAAAATATTTTTAAAACAAAGAATGATTTTGCAAAGTCCAAATAAAGTTTTTCTTATTTCTTTATAATTTATAGAAAATATGCAATTTTTGCAGTTTTAAGGTAAACAAGAATTTATTTATTGCTTTCTTTGGATTCCTTTATGATGAATATTTATTCATAAATAATCTCCATTTCATAGATTTCCATAGAATATATTCTATATTTATTTTATTTTTGAACAAAAAAGCAATTTCTTTTAAGCAGATTAGAATTCATTCATATTTGATTTCTCCTTACTTGGATACATTTAGCAACAGAGCAAAGAAACTATAGGCATTATTGATGGTCTGCAAAATAAGAAAAAAAAAGTTTATAATAATTCAGTTTATATCCAGAGAAATTTTCATACTTGCCTTAACAAAGATGGGCAAACCAACAGCAAAGAAATTACCAGCACGTATCTGTACCGGTTTCTTGAGATGTTCCATGTAGGCATTTAGTAGTTTACGTATGGTTGGATTACATTGCAGCCAGTTGGTATTATAGACTTCATTTGTTAACTGATGGGCATAAATGGTCACCTCATTGCCATAAAAGCAGGGTAAGAAAATTTGTAAAATCATGACACTAACAAACTGTAGCATGGCTATAAACTGGCCAGGATTGGCACGAATACCCACATGTTGCAATCGATAGCCACTGAAGCAAATGATGAAGGCACTCAGTATGATCTGTGAGAGAATATAGGGTGAGACTATATTCTGACAAGTTAGAGTTAATCTGCAATGAAATAAAAATATATTAAAACTGATTCTTTCAAGTAAAAAGTTAATTATGTGAGACCTTCGCACACATTGATGTAATTGAAATATTTGTCGCAATTCTTGGCCAAAGTGTACATCATTCGTGACGTCCTTTAGTGCTCTTAATCTTATGCCCAATAATCGGTAGAGCAATGACATATGAAAGAGGAAATAGCAACCCAAAGTATCCAATGTTATATTGGAAATGCATGTTAGGGTCATGCCAGCCATATTGTAACCATAGGCATACCAATAGTTCCTTTCATTACGCCACTCAAAGGGCACATAGTAGGCAAATGGTAATTCATAAGAATCCATAAAGAGAACACCAGTACAACCACTGTAGACCACACCCAGGCTGATCAGTATATAGATGTAAAAGAACCACTTAAAGCGCAGCTGCTCCCGTTTCCATATGATATGTTCATCCTTGGTATGCAACTCCAAATTGGGAGAGTATTGAAGTTCCTGCATTAGTTTCCAGGCCTCTGTCCGATGATGCCAAATACTTAGAATCTTTATGACCAGAGCCATCTCTGTGATGGACATGTAGAGCACTTGACCTGCCTGTTCCAGATTACTTGAAATGAATGCCTCCAGCCACATTAGACCAATAAAGGTGAACGTGATGGGCAAATGGAGTAGATAGCGATAGTTTCGTTTAATGAATGCCAAGAGATTCGATTCCCATTCTCCCGCTCCCATTGACCATGGCCAGAGGCCAAAGAGCCGCATAACCTGGAGTATAAAGCGCATGGCTAATATGCGATCCGCTTTCCTTAGACTGTTATCCATGACTCTGCTTGTTTAAGTGTCTCAAAATACTTCTCTCACTGTCTTTTATACCCTTTGGGCCATCAATTAACAGCAATTAAATTTACATAATTTAAATTGGAAAACACGAATATTCAAATTTCTTCTTAGGTGGCGTCATTTGGTGTTGCATTGGTCAATAGTATCCGAGCATTTGACCCTGCTGGTTATATTTCTGGCTCTCTGGTCCATGGCCTGGGTGCTATTGCCGGATTATGCCGAACCCCAGGCTGTTATAATGCGTATAGCATTCCTATTCGTAGGTGCCCAAATCTGTGGAATTTTAGTTTCTTTTGCACATTTGCCCGATATGCTGGGCATGCTTTTCTTTGGCGTTCTCTACACAAATCTTGGTTTCGCTAACTTTGAGGGTTATCAACGTTTTGAACTGTTCTTGAGGTAAGTTCACATAGCTAATATCTACCAAACTTTAAGTATTTTGATTTAAAAAACTTTACAGAGAAATGGCACTAATAAATATAATGCTACTGGCTGGTCTTGGCCTAGATGGCGATGCCTTTAAACGACTCTGGTTTATGATTTTACGTCTCACGCTGCTACCAACTATTGTTGAAGTGGCTGTAATAGCTGGACTTGCTTATCTCACTCTCTCTATGCCCTGGCTCTGGGGCATTGCATTGGGGTGAGTGTAGAAAGATTTCATTTCTTGGTTGGTAAATTTATGATTTAATCCTCATATTTAGCCTGGTCATCACTGCCGTATCGCCGAATGTTGTTGTCACTGTTATGCTTAAACTGAAAGAGGATCGTCTTGGTCTTAATAGTGGTATACACACACTCATTTATGCCATGACCACATGCAACGATGTGGTGGCAATATTCATGTTTGGCGTCATAATCAGCGTAATATTCTCTACAAGTGTGTGGCACATACTATATACCAAAGGATGAAATTGCAAGAAAATAAATACCATTGCATACTTACAGGCTCACTAACACAACAAGTGCTGCAGGGCCCAATTGGGATTGGTATTGGACTTGTTTTCGGTTATCTCTATGGCATGATGTTGCAATACTTGCCATCTCGTAATGCGGTAAGTATCGAGAATGCTGACAAAACTTGAAAGACACTTCTACCATACAGCAGACAAAAGCAGTGTGCAGCAGGCGCATTGCACTTAAAATGTGCATTCAGTGAACACTTAGACACTCAATCAGCGCATTTAATGATGCAAAACGCGCACAAGCTACGCTGGGAGAATAGTGGCAAAAAAAAAAAAAAAGAGAAGGAAGATGGGCCAAATGGAAGTATGGTGGAGTAAAAGGATGGTTGGGTCTCATACAGGCATAAAGCCTGCGGTTGGTCCCACTCTATATAAGTATCAGTATGCCTGTGAGTGTGTGTGTGTGTGTGGGTGCATTTTGCATAAAAAGACACTTACATGCAAACGACGAGGACGACGACGACGTCGCTGGCGACATTTGCGACGACAGTTACTGCCAGCATCTATGTGAAGTTATGCTAGAACATCGTTGCAGCCACAAAACTCATTGCCGCAACTTACACCGCTAATGGCGCGCATAATCAAACGCCATGGGTGGCGATGGCAGTGAATGTGAATGCTTTTGTGTCACACACACACAGACACACACACATACACATACACATTGACTTCTCATAACTTTTGTTTTCGCCCGCCTTTGCCGCGTCCATGCCACATTGCAGTTTGTACAAAAATTTCACGCTGTGCACTGTTCAAGTCGCGCCACTTGCATCCTTGCATATTTTACACACACACATACATACAGCTAAAGGCTATTCACAGTTTAACGTGCAAGTGTACATGTGTGTGTGTGTGTGCATGTGTGTGACTGTCATCAGGCCTGAGTCTTGGTTTCAGCATCTTTTTCTCATGTCACTGGTGCTACTGGTGCTTTTTATTTTATTATTATTACTCGGATCTCTTGTAATTTCTTGTAGTTAACGTCACCTTTCTTTCAATCGCTGTCCGCAAATTTTCCCAAGGAAATTTCGTTGAGAAAACTTAATTTGGTCCATTTTTCAACATTTCTAAAAGGGCAAAGAAATGCAATTTGCTATCGATTTCTGAGAATCTTTTGCTTTTACTCAATTCAATCTGAACGATTTGTGGTAAAGCTTTGAGTGCTTAAGACATACAAAGAGATCTTAATCAGCTTCAACAGCAGCTTAACTTAATATATACATATATAAGTATCTATATAGGAAGAAAAGTTAGACTTAAAGAGAGATAAAACCATGGAAAAAAAAAATACTTGGGAGAATATTTAGATAATAAAGTTTTTACGTCGACTTTGTTTTAATCTATTTCAATAAAATTAATAATAGACAATCAAAATGAAGAATTTAATGGATTAAATAAGCCTTAAACTAAAGGCAAATGGAGTTATATATAAGTAAAATTATGGATATATGTATATGCAAACGTTCGATACGTTATCTATGTTTTCAATATACTCCTCTTTTCATATTGATCCGCTATCCATATTTTCAATATACTTCTCCTTTATAGGGCAACACTTTATAAAAGCCAACTTTAGACACTATTTAGACTTTTTCTTTTAGAACATTTTTCATACTTTGACTTTTTTCTCCTCTCTTTCTCTCTCTCTCTCTCTCTCTCTCTCTCTTCGACAGGTCTACGCAAATGGATTGCGCTTTGTCTTGACCATCTTGGGTGGCACTATTGCTGTAATGGGCAGTCGCGTTATTGGCTATACATCGGCTGGTGCTTTGGGTTGTGTAACGACTGCCTTTATTGCCGGGATTGGCTGGAAGCGGGAGGAGAAAAAAATGACACCACAGCAATTGCAGGCCCATCAAATTGTAAGTCTTGGTACCTAGCTTGTTGTTTGATTTTCCATATTGTCCTTTCCTTGGTTTTTTCTCTATCTATGTCGAAAGTGCGGATTTAGCCTTTTTTTTTTGTTTGTTGCTTCTCGGCAAGAGTTTCATCTTTTTTATGTATGTCATTTGTCTGACAGTGTCGATTTTTTTTTTCGTCTTGTTTTGTTTTGGTTGGTAATTTGTGACATCACGTACTTGGTCTTGGTTCTGGCTTCTAGTCCCAATTGTATCCAAGGCTCGTTGAGTTACTGAGCTGACTGACAGTTGTTTTTCTTGCCTTTTACCTTCTAACCCAGAAGCATCGATTGTTGGTTTTTTCGGCTCTCTTCTCCTCTTTTGTTTTGTATTTGTGTTTTTTACCCTCTTGCTTCCTTTTTTTTTTTTTTTGGCCAAAGTTTCAATTTGTTTTGCTGAAACACACAGAAAAAAAAGAGTAAAAACTTTTAGCTGACTTCTTTGTAAGCCGATTGGCTTACTTCTTATGTACTTCTCAGGTAAGCAAAGAGTTTTCCCTTTCACTTGGATTGTTTAGCTTTCGTTAGAAGAGCATCAATTGTATATATGTATATATGTACCTAACGAAATGCATTCAATACATTCGATTCGCATATTTACTCGAGTTTATTTCTCCGTTTTTTTCCAGGCTAGTGTACCAAAGCGTTTGGATCTATTGTGGAAGTTCCTCAAGCCCGTCTCGTTTGCACTCATTGGCAAAGAAATTAATTTTGCTGTACTGGAGGGTCATGTAATTGGCTATGGGGCCCTACTAGTGCTACTCGGAAGTTTGGTAATTAAAATGGCAGCCGCCGACACCGACACCGGCACCGGCGCCGGGTGGTGCAACAAATGCTCCATGCGGTTTGCTCTGCTTGCCACTTATTTAATTTTTTTTTTTTTTTAGTTTTCTTGCTGGTAACATTTTGCTAAGCAACGCTCTTTGAGAATGATTTTTTTGTGTGAGTTTGGTTTTTTTTTTTTTTGGTCTCTGTGGTTTAGATGTCACCATGAACAGAAACGAAATGAAAATGTTGTAGAGCCGCAATGCAAATGTTACCTGCATACATAGACCCATATATAGCTAAGGGATGACCATTCTGTTTCTACTCTCTTTACAGTTTCGTTTGGCTTTTGCATATTTATCCACATATGGTGGAAATCTGTCGAGAAAGGAACGTGCCTACATTACAATTTCCGGTTTTCCCAAAGCAACTGTCCAAGTAAGTTTCCCGTTTCTCATGTCATGTGTATGCATGTGTCTCTGTGTGTGTATGTATGGGTATGTTAGCTGCGGTTGTCCTTTTTGCCCATTTTGCATTTGGTGGAACAGTGGAAGGGCTTTTTTTTTTTGTACTGTCTCTGGCTGGACATTGTGGTAGCCACCAGTGTCTTTTCCCCTTAACTGCTTAAGTTGTAAACGTATTTGCGGGTTATGTTCTTGCAGTTGGCATGACTTTGCCATGAAGTTATCCTTTTTTCTTTTTTTTTTTTTTTTGGGTCTCGCGCACATTGTTTGCAGTTTAACCGCAAGGGGTCGGTCATTTTGTTTACGTTGCTCTGAGTTGGCCCCAAAAAGAAGAACCGAAAATCCAAATGTTCCACTAGCTAACTTACTTACATTCAGTCGCATTTGCAAAACTTTTGTCTCATCTAATATGCGGTCATGAATGTATTTTAGTCGCTACATTCTTTAAGCTAATTTAATTAAGAACTTTTTTTTTCGTTTTTTAACCAAACTGCATTTTACTAAGACAACTATTTTTCATATATGTTGCACTCTTTATGATTTTAGGCTGCTTTGGGCCCAGTTGCTTTGGATTTGGCACGAGCTGCCACTGTGGCAAATGAAACACAATTGGCCCTGGCCAACAATGTGCTAATCATATCAGTTCTGGCTATCATATTCACAGCACCGCTTGGAGCTATACTTATGCTCCGACTGGCCCCTATCTGGCTAAAACATGGCGATGCCGTTGAAGAGGCCACTACGCCAACTACACCACCAGTTGTCAGCCCAACCACATTGAGCACATCCAATGCCAACAAAACTGCCTAAAGGCACTGAATTCGTTTCCTACTCTTAACCAAAATGAAGGAAAAACCTACCTAAGCTGTACTTAAACTAAGTTGCATTTGTTATATACTTAAAAAATCTATAAAATAAATAAATCCCTAAAATTGCCGACACTTATTTCTTGAAATAAGTTTTTTTTTTCCTTCATTTTGTTTCGTCTTTTTTTTTTGCCCTCCTTTTTTTTTATTGAGCTAATTTCCCAGTTATTTGCCTAAAACAAAAAAAAAAAAAAAGGAAGAAAACTTGCCAAAGTTTAACATTAATCCTGCAGGACTAACACACACACATACAAAACTTTGAAAAGTGGCGTTTTATTGCTTACTTCCTTTTTGTATATTGTTTTTGTTTGGGTTGTTTCTGTTTTTTTTTTTTTTTTTTTTTTGTATATAATATATATTTCGGCACCTAATTATGACTGGATCTGTGTTAATACCCAGTCTTAAGCTTTTGCTAATTGATTTTCAAATTAATTTTATGGGATTTACAAGATTTGCTTAAAAATTCATTTATCCCCCCTTTTGCATTTATTGCTAAGGTCTATGAAAAGGGAAATTAATGATTGACATTGGAAGAAAAAAAAAAAAAGAGAAGTAAAAAGAAGCCCGATGCTGTCACATTTTTGCCAGGAATTGCCGCAGCAAAAAGGATTCAAGCAGGCAGAAAAAGTGGCAGAGCAAAACGGAAAGATATTTAATTGAAATGTGATTGTCCCCTTTGTTGTCAGACAACTGTTGTAGGAGTATTTGCAATGCAAACGGCTTAGAAACAGCAGAGAACTGGCTTCATTCGATGCTGCTGCTGAGGATGATGATGATGATGACTATGATGCTATGGCTCTATGGTTCTTTGCATATCTCTGATTATTGTTGTTGCTGTGTGGTCACTTGCATGGCATCCTAGCCGGAATACTGATGCCTGATGGCTGAGCTTTGGCTTTGCGCAACAAAAAAAAAAAAAAAAAACAGCAAACGAAAGAAGAATCAAATTAAATGCAAAAATGGTAAAGAAAAAACTTATCATTTTTATTATCTTGCAGTTGCGCATATTTTCAACTGAATTTTCTTTTGCCAAGTCTCCTTTTTTTTTTCTTTTTGCACTATCCTTTTTGCCATTTGTTGGCTTTTGTGATAATGAGTTGGAAATTGAAGGTAAATTAGTGTTATTAAAATGGCTGCACAAAAATAATTGCGCAACTAAATGAAAATTTTAATGAAAGTTCTTTGGTTTATTATTTGTTTTTTTTTATGTGCTTTTGTTTTTTCTTTTTTTTTAAAGTTATATATATTTGCCTGTTGATGAAAGTTGTTTGTTGTTGTTGTTGTTATCTTGTTGCATTGCATTTAGAGTTGTTGTTGTTCTAGCAATTAACATAATGAAACTTCAAGGCAACCGGCTAAACGATTTTACTTCGGGAAAGAGAGGGAGAAGAATAAAGCTAGATGGCAGATGTTTTATTTCATATTTTTTTTTTGCCATTTTCAATTTCCCTTTTCTTATTTAATTTCATAATTAATTATAATAAAGAACCGACAACAGATTGGTATTTCCCAATTACCTTACACAATTGACATTTCATTCAATTTCTGTTCGAAATGGCTTTATGTCACGCCCAAAAAAGTATGCTACATCAATTATGCTATGTACTCTTGGCAATAATCCTTCATTGCAAATGTTCTCTTATCGCAATGGGCCATTGAAATTCCAGAGCCCATAGATCAAAGCTTATCAGCAAAGCAAAAGGTATTTTCCTGTGCGAAATAAATTCCAGCAGTTTATTATTGTAATTCGCATGCCAAATTCCAACAAAAAGAACTGCGAGTAAGTCCCCTCTCACTCTCCCTCTCACTCTCTCTCACTCATCCTCCCGCATTTACCATGAAAAGGAGTAGCTGGCGCCGTGTGGGCCCACAGCAGAAATCAAATCAAAAAGTTCACAAAAATGCCAAAAAAAAAAAAAAAGAAAAAACAACAACAATAACAACAAATTAAGTTATAAAATTTTTAAGGGCCAAGCGCAGTTTAATTTCCAAATGCCACGCCAGTTCAGTTCAGTTCAGTCAGTCAGTCAGTCAGCCAGTTCTGGCAGACACAGGTGGGCTGCTAGAGGGCGTGGCTGTGGTTTTTCTTTTCTTTTTTTTTTGCTTTGTTATGCGCCGATTACCATAAAAACAAGCTCAAGCTGAAGAAAAAGTTGCGTCGCTATCGTCATCCTTGCCGCCTTAGTCCTTCGCTTGGTGCTCGAAAACGGAAATCAAGAAAAAACAAAAAAGAAATGAACTCAAATGAAGCCAAACCTGAAGTTCCCAGAGCTAAAACCCTCTGACGCTCGGTCGCTGCTTTAGTTAATAAAGTTAGTTGCGTTTGCCTTGACGGCGGAAAGTTTTTGAGTTATAAGCGCACAAATTATGGTTTATAACAAAAGCCACAATAACAGCAATGGTAACAGCAGCACCAGCACCAGCACCAGAAGAACAATACCAACAAAGGAAAACAATTAACATGACGAAGACACATAAAATTTCCACTTTCAGTTACTTGGAATGGGGACAGAAGGGAAGGGATTTGGAAGTTTTTTTGGTATATATATTATAGTAGTTGGGTGCGTCGCGTATTAGCATCAGAAATTCCTAACCAAAATGTGCGTCAATCACGTGATGGGAATGCCGCCCTCGTCTCGTACACACCCCATGCTCATCTACACTTAGAGAAAATGTTGTGCATTGCCCCATAAAAGTCTTTATTTTTGTTTTTAAGAGGTGTAATACGAATTAAATTTGTTATAAGAAATGATCAGATAGCATAATCTTTTGAGAAAACGTTTATTACCTCTTAGGAAGTAAGCTGGGGTAAATATATATATTATCGAAGGCATTTAATAATATATTTTAATGACAAGTAATATTGCTTCTCTTTCTTTCCAAGTGTATACTTTGTTCCCACTAAAACTCTTGTCTACATCTTGTTGTTTGTTAATTTTAATACATGTTTTTTTTTATCGCTCGACATTCCCATCTAGAAGTTCTTCCTCCTTCTCCTCCTGAAAGTCTTCACGACTGAATTAAGCCATTTGTTAGCTCTATCTGTAGCTTAAGTCCTACCTCCCCCATTCCTTTATCCACAATGAGTGACTTCCCTCTTTTTTCGCCTTTGCTGTTGCGATCAATGTTTATGCGAGGTTACAGGTCACAGCACATCACAGTTATTTTCGTGTAAATGGTATATTTTTTATGGCCTGTCGCTGGCGTCTTGTTTTTTTTTTTTTGTTTTCGTGTTGTAATTAGACAAAATTGTTGACTGCCACGATGCCAGCTACCCTTCCCTTAAGACCCACTTGTATATACAATGCTTCATTCATACTTTAATTCCTGCCCCAAGCAGAGTTTAAGAGTTTTTGATGTTATTGTTGTTGCTTGGTATTGCTGTTGTTGTTGTTGTTGTTGTCGTTGGCACTCTCGTGTATCAACCGCTGGAAGGTGTGTTTGACACTTGGCGTGTCTGGGTCAGCAAAAATATTGTAGAATCTTTAATAACTATGCGTACAAGCAATTTGTTAGCTCATTTTATTAAAGTTTTTTTTTTTATTATTACTTTCTTTTATGAACACCAAAAAAAAAAAAAGTAAAAGAAAGCCACAATAATTATATAATAAATGTTCTCTCTCCCCTTTCGAGAATATTGACAGGAACATTGCTAAACTAATCCAATAATTTCCCATTGAGTTGTTAAGAGATTTTGTTTTGATTGTAGTCGTCTGATAATTGTCCAGTTCTAGGCACTGATTGCCAGGGGCGTTTTGTCATCTCAGTGAAACAGGCAATCCAACCATTTGAGAAGCCATTTAGCAAAAGCACGAGTTTGATGGTTAAAGTCGCTTATGGTAACTGAAACGGCTGCTCCCTCAGATTACAGTGCCCCAGTGATGAACGAAAAAGAGTCAAATGGTTGCCGATACAATTTTTTGTTTCGTTTCCAAAGGGTACATTGATTTGGCTAAAAATTGGCAAACTGCATCGTCAATGTAAGGGATATTTATTACTTGGTCCTAAATTTGGCGTACCACATAAAAAAATGTATCAAAATTAACTAATTTCATTTCGTTTCTAATTCTCAAATAATTCTTCTAAAATTTCTATAATTTTTTGGGTACAAAATAAGTTTAAAATGAACTTTGGACTTATGCAAATATAATCTGATTTAAATAATAATTTTTTTTTTTTTTTATCTAAAGCTAATTTTTTAATTCTTTTGCCATTTTTTCTAAAGTTTATAAAGTTTAAATCTGTGTCAAAAAAATTTGTATGCCTCTTTAAACAAGAAAATATTCATTATAAATGAAAATATGAATATTGGAACTGGCAAATATTTTGCCATTTTATTGAGGCTCTAAAAAAGAAGAGCTCTGTAAAGAAGGAAAGAGATCCTGAAAGAGAAAAGAACTTGGCAAGGGTATATAAACTTCTACACGATCCAAATATAAATCGTACTCTCTTTTTAAATTGCAAAACAGTGTAAGCTGAGAGAGAACCGTTAACACAATGTCAGTCAACAAAACGGGATTGATAACCTCTACTCGTATTTGAAAGAAAAAACTAGTTTTTGTATATACAATATACAGGTAAAAGTTTCATTTGACACCACAAAAAATAAACACTGATAATGGTTAAAAACATTGAAATCAAATTATTTATAATCTTTTATATTCTTTAAGTTATTTAACATTGAAAATTGTAAGATTTTTACACAGAATTTATATAATTTTAAGTGAGTCCAGTAGGAAAATTGTTTTTCCTTTCATTTTACCAAACTTCACGGCAACGTCCACGACTATCGGGCAGATAGCCCGGCTGACAAGGGAAATCAATCATGGCTACCTGCATAATATTTTTCTCTGTGGTTTGTCCAGAGATTGGTTCCACTGTATGGGAGTCGTATTCGGCCAGCACTTCAGCCTCATTCAGTTCCACGCATTGATTGGCTTTGCCCTTTATCTTCTCATTGTTGGGGCAATCGATGCGTTTGAGGCAATACTTGATGCACGGATGTGGCACGGGCAATTGTGTAAGCTTCTTGCTGCAACCATAGTGAGCCACACAACCGACACCCACTTGAGGCAGATTGTTGTTGATATATAAGGGTTGGCGTGTTGCCGCCGTTGTTGTTGTTGTTTCTGTTTCTGTCTCGTTTGAGTGATGCCGGTGGAACAGGCGACCTAAAAGACCGCACTCCACCATGCCAATGAAAAGGGCAGCACTTAATGTTAACAGAATCAATTTCTGATTCATTTTTGACGTGTTCACTCTTAGACTTCACTAAGCAAATTAAACTAAGCTTTGGTATGGAAGACGAATCGACTAGCGCTAGCCAAGCTATTGATAACCCATGATCCCGTTTTTAAATCAACAAAGCAAAACAACAAAAAAAAAACCCACACAGATAAAGGGAAAGAACGTGTGTATTCCATGTATAAATAAAATAGATTTTGTTTTGATTTTAATGTTTAACTTTTGTGAAAAGCCCTGGCTTGGTGATACCCTTTATCAATTTGACAGAAGTTACATTATTTTTTTACTCAAATTTTATGAATCCTAATTAATGTTACTTTGCGTAATGAAAAATCTTTAAAGTATTTCTTTTTTAAAGCAAAACGGATCTAAATTTGTTTAATACTAATTTATAGATATTTTCAATGGCTTTTGCTCTATCAACTATATTAAAAATGTAATTTTTATAAACAAAAATATTCTTCTTTTTAAAGCAAAATGGATCTAAAATAGTGTAATAATGATTTTCATGGTTTTTGCTCCATCAACTATATTAAAAATGTAATTTTTTGTAATCAAAACGGATCAAAAATTGTTTAATACTAATTTATAGATATTTTTATGGTCTTTACTCTATCAAAATGATATTAAAATGTTATTTTTATAAAGAAAATATATATTTTTCCAAGTGTATACAAATCGAACTTAATAGTCATTTCTAGGAAATAGTTTTCTACAATCTTTGAATCATCATTTGAACGTTTCCGTAAAATAGTTGACTATTACATATCCTGTAACTGCTAAAAATGTGAAGTAAATTTATTTCAATTTCTATAATTTTAAGACTAAGAGAACATTGAATTATATTCGAGAACAGAAAAGCATTTATTGTGTTTCTATTTTATTTAATTTACCTTTGACTATATAGAGTATAAATATATATACTTAGATATTTACATATGCTCCATTTATTTGGTTTTGGCTGGCTTTAAATTAATTTAACACAAAATTCAAATTGAATTGAAGCTCGTTTTATAGTAGCACTGTGGAAAGGGGATAAAGGGGGTGGTTACATACATATTTGCTAAAGCACGCACAATTGTTGAAGCGTGCCACACGCATTTTCATTTAACTAGACATAAAAATTGAATTATCTGGATTCTGTGAACCGCAAAATTGCATAAATAAATATTAGTCAATTTGGTATTTGATGCATTTTTGTATACAGATAGAAACAGAGAGAGAGAGAGAGAGAGAGAGAGACATACATCATTAGTAAACTGTCCCTGAGAGAGGGAGGCTAAAGTTAGTATAAACGATTTAGTATGACAATCTAATTATATATACATATAAATACAATCTATCTAGTCAAATTGTGCACATGCCACGAAAACGATGTGTGATAAGGTGGCAATCGTTGATTAATATAAATGTATATATATATATATATATATAAGGGGAATTACGCTTTAAATTGCTTGAATTGATGAAACACTTTGGTTTTGGCATCAAATGCTGCCTATATATCCCGCTGACTCTTTCCCTCTACCATGGCAAATGAGCAATGCAATATGTGAGCTCATATTTCCAGTGTGCTATAAAGACATGTCTGCTGCCGGCATGCTGCTATGACATTATCAATAGGAAGGATATCACAATAAAGGGTGCGGTTGTATATTGTTGTTGTTGTTATTGTTGTTGTTGTTGCAATTACCTCCTATGGTGAGTAGCTTAGGAAACTGACTGACTGCAAACTATTTGAATAATTGATATTAATCGTTGCCAAGAGCTGTCAAAATTAATTTCTGATGCATTTCGAAAGCAAGATTATTGATGATGATTATATTGACCGAAAACTAATGAATGCTAGCCGCTAATGGAAATGCGTATAAGAAGTTTGGCCGCATGGCAAAAACTTCAAGATCAAAATCAATGAGAGATAGATGGACAATGAATGGAACAGTTTGACGTCTCTGGTTCTTTTGGGCATTAATTTCACTTTGAGGCAAAATAATTGATTTCAAAAGATATTTGCGATTCCCTTACTCTCATTTGCTATGGCTGTGGGTGGGCGTGGCCCATTGGCTTAATAAGTATTAACATTTATTGCCTTAACGCAGAAGCTGTGCAAGGCAAACAGAAAATAAAACAAAAAGAATGAATACGAAGAAAAAGAAGCAGCAGCAGCAACAGCAGCAGTAGAGAAAAAAAATCAACGATAAGGCAATAGCTGAAACCGGAAATTGCCAAACACTGATACTTCCGCCGGAAATAAGTTCAATTGTTGTTACTCACCCCCTCCATGAAGAGGGGCAGAAATAAGTATATAAGTAAGCAAGTAAGTAAGTTAGTAGTAGTAGCTGTAGATGCTAGGCTTCTCAAGAAACTTACTCTCAAGGTTCTTGTTTGCTCCAAAGTAAATAAAGTTCATGTTACGGCCAACGCTATCGTCCGATCGAACATAAAGGACAACGCCTGATGGGCGCCTGTAGCCCAGTTGCCTATCATCAGCGACACATTTCATTTGCCTCGCTGTCTGTAATTTAACTGCTTCTTTTCTTATTCTGCCACACTTTGAAGTTCACAGCACTTTGCACAATAAACAGATCATAATCTTGCATAAAACTATCAATTTCAAAGTGGACAAAGGCAACAAGAATAGGCAACAGAACGAAAAAAAAAACAAAAGAATGTCAAACTAGGCGGCAATGAAAATGCTTTACAACCCAAAATAAAAACAAAAAACAACAAGAAAGAAAGAAAGACAATTGACAGCAACGATGTGTTAACAATTTTAAGGGGAGACCCATCAAAGCGATACAAACGAGCGGCGGTCGGGTGACAGCCCAGAAATCACTTGATAGGTTCCTACACTAGAGCATAGTAGAACAAACACTGGATCAGAGAGGAGCAGAGGTGGACTGGAGAGAGAGTTAGAGGGACAGCTGTGCGTCCTTATAGATTTACGCACACTTAAGCAGCATTTACTCAGACTCTGAATCCGGACTCGAAGTCGTATAAAATGTAGCAACTGTAGATATGGCTTTGTCTTTTGCCTCCATTTTGCTCTTTCTTGGCCCCTTTCGCTTTTCTTAGTATACTTTTTGTTTTTGTTTTTGTTTTTTTTTGAAATTTCGGGGCGTGAATGAAGTGTCATGTGCTTACGCTTACGCATTTGCTGGCCCACATGTCGTATGAGTTTTATGTGCCTTCATTCTTATATGTATGTATCTATGGCTGTGCGCTCAATCGTTTTCTAGACACATTTATTTGCCTTGGCAGTTGTATGTAGTTGCTGCTGCTGCTGTTGTTTGTTGTTGCTTTTGTTAGTTTAACAAATAAAATTAGTGCTATAAACATTCGTTTGCCAATGCTGTTCCTCTTGTCTCTGTCTGATGGTATATACCAGCACCAGGACCAGAACCAGCAGAAGCACCACCGACAGCATGTCCTTTATATTTGTTTACACATTCGCAACTCTTTGGCACTTTACAAGTTTTAATACCCATTACTTACATGTTGGTAAAACAAAGAAAGTGTCTTTTGGTTTACTTAACTAAAGGTTATCTAGAAATTTAAAAGCTTTTGACTAAATGACAATCTTTAATATTTCTCTTCTATAATATTTCCATTTTAGTTAATTTTTACTTTACAAGGGGTATCAAAACTTCGTATAAATTGTTTAAATTAAGCGCGAATTTTTTTGTTTTATATATTTTTTTTTCTTCTTTGTTTCATGCTTTTACAGTTTCTTCTGGGATTTATTGCCATTGCCAGAACGGACACGAACCGTACTTGTATCCTATTTCCTACAGATGACTTGGACTTGGACTAGAAATGTTTGTTTTAGCGGCAGATACATTCTCAGTCGTAGTGTATATCTCTCTATCAGTTTATTTTACTTTAGTATTTACAATTGCGTTACCCTTAAAGTTAACAAAAGAAAAAATGAGAAGAATATACATATATAACATTTCATACAATATGTCCAGGGTATTGAAATAGATGCATTTTGTGCACAAATAGCTCAAGGGCCACTGATAACGAGTTCAGGCTTTTGTGTTTAGACTAAATGATAGAGTCGCTTAAAGAAAAATAAACTAATAATAATGTAAAAAGAAAGTTCTTCATATGTAAATATATATGTATTGTTAACCTGTAGACAGCATCCTATTGTATTTGAACTTGGGGCCAAATTCTCTACACGTGTCACACACACAACATTTAAATCTGAATTTTATTTTTTAATGGCTTTTCGCTTGGCAAAAAAAAAAAATACCTTGGGGCAACCATTTGTCAGGCATTTAAGTGTTGCCCGCTCAGATAAAGTCTGACTTACCAAAAACTGGATAGCAACTCAGTATATATACTAAATACATAGATTGTGTGTATGGATGTGTGTGTGTGTGTGTTTATATAATTTCACAATATCAATTGGAGCACGCATTCAGTTCCCCGCTGTGCGAACATCGAGGCACATAATTATAATTCGCATTCCGACAACCACTAAATTTCACAGACGTACACACACGCACAAACACGCACAAACACACAGAGAGAGGAACAAAAACAAATTGCTGCAAATAAATTTTATTATTATCGCGATTGAATTGAATTTTTGTGATAAAAACGCAAAAATAATTCGCATGTTGCACTTGACCACATTTTGGGTATGGGGTTAAGTTGGAGGTTGGGATTTCCGAATTGTATTTGTATATATATTTTGTTGATTCTGGCAAATCTCAGCATGCGGTCCAGTTGGTCAACTAATAGCCAAAGGTATAGTAAAAATTGCAAGGGACTATATATATATAAAGCATGTTCTGTGTGTTTGTAATCCTTACCAACGCGATTATAGTTTTTGTTTGAATTTTGAATGCGGTGAACTAAAGCGAGCCTGCAGTATTTACATTGATGCACTTTAGCCGCATTTTAATTGCATGCAAACAGTGGGGCACATACACACACATACACACACACTAAAATCGAACGATTAGTGTTCAATGAAGTCCAGACTTACTTTATTTCCCATTCGAATGCAAATTTTTCTGGTCAATAGCAGTTGCAGTTTGTGATGCGATAACAACAGTTTGCCGCAAATTTTTGGGCCAAATACACTAAATGTACTTGTTGTTGTTGTTGTTGTGGTTTGTATTGCGGTAAATGTACCCTTCTGGCCACATCTGTATGTATGTATATACATATATATATATTTTTTAGGGGTATCCTAACAATGCATTTGAACCTGATTTGCTTTCTATAATTGTTATTTATTTCATTTTCGCCAACGGCAATTTGTTTTATAATTTGTCGTTGCTGCCAAGCAATAAATTTTAGTTTAGATTTAGAGTTCAGTTATATAGCTTTATGTACATAGATTTTATGTGTTAGGGGGGTTTGGGGGTGGCAATTAGCAGCAACTTCTGTGAGATAGTAACATTAATTTAATAGCTAATTAGATTTCATTTACCTAAAATTGCTGTGTAAATATTTGTGACCGCTCATTAGCTATTGCATTTTCGCCTGTCACCTTGTCCATTTTCTCTCTTTCCCTCTCTCCGTTTCTCCCTCTTTGTTATGTCTGTCTTGGGTTCACACTTGCCCGCATTTGCTTCTTTTTTTTTTTTTAACTGAACTCTGAATTGATGCTGAGCGTCACTTGAGTTCAATTAAAACCGCACTTGTAGTTGTTTGCACAACAAACACACTCACAGCCCGACCGCACAGTCGGCCTGTCCGACAGAGGCACCCTCTCTGCCCTAACTTCTGGCACCCGGGGGGGGGGGGTCAAATAATGTGGTGGCCTTTTCATGCACCTTTCACCATTCAGCGAAATGAACTTTGCCAAGCGGTGTAGTCATTGTTGGGTATTGTTTAACAATTAACCGCAAATTGAATGCAATTAAATAAATAACGGTGTTGAACCTTTGTGCAAACGTTTCTACGTAGGCATCGTAGTAGTAGTCGTCGTCGCTCAAGAACTATGTAAACACACACACACACATCCATTCATACAATCCACCCACCTTCTCGTATGAGAGTTGTACAAATGAAATGAAATATTACGTATACGTCATGTCGGTCCATTTGCCAGTACACAAACAGGCAAATACATACACACACACACACACACACACACGCAGTCACAATGGCTGACCAGTTGAAGTTGCCTCTGCCTGCTGGGTTGTTGGGTTGCATATTTGTTCAAGTTATTGTTGTAGTTATTCGTACCAACTGGCAGCTGCAGCAGTACAAAACAATTTATTGAAACTTCTCCATATACAGGAGAACAAGAGAAATAACTACCGTAGCAGTGCAGCAATTGCCGCAAATGCAAGTGGATTTTCAACAGCGGCCAATTAATGGCAGCATTCTACACTCCCCCCCCCCCCCCACCTCTATTACCCCTTTTGTAAACCTTGCTCTATTCACTAGGCAACAGAAGGTATATAGTTAAAGGATTGCCACATTTTCTCGCTTTGATTGATGGATTTGTTTTGTTCTCTTTTATAAAAAGCTCAGCACAATTGTTAAACAATCGCTTTTGGCCTGACATTTTCTTTTCCTTTTTAACGTCACTTGGCTTCGATTGTTGTCCTTTATTGAGCTGTTTTGTTATGGTTAAAAAACAAAAAAAAAAAAGAAACAAAAGTATAACATAAATTTCAATTTTCTTTTTGCCACACGCAATCGAATATACGTTTGCAACTTATTGCTTGCGCTTCAATTGATTGTCATATAGCCAAAGCGCATAGAATTGAAATATTGGCCAACAATAAATGGTATAGTTGATGGAGGGGAGGGCAGGTGGTTAAATGCAGGAAAAGCGAGCATGAAACAAGAAACGCAAATGTTAAATGTCAGTAAGACATGCAAAGTTATTGTCACACATTGTGGCATGCTCGTTGAAAACCACACACACCCACCACATACACACACACACACACACACACACACACACACACTCACACCTCTATATTATCTATGGTTGTTTGAATGCATTTTTCTTGTTTTTTCATTGCTTTTTAGTATTTTTTTTTTTGAGGTTTCCTTTTTTTTTTTTTTGTTGTTGTTGAAGTCAATTTGATTTTGGGGAAAAACGGCTGTCAGTTGTCAATTGCCCACACTTTGATGCATCATCTCATGTTTTATGACAATTTATTGCCTGGTGTTTGATGAAATTGAATAGCCAGACTTTTTGGCTGGCCCCCTCACCTTATATAACTGTTAGGATAAGGGGAGGGCAAAATGTGTGATGAAAATTGAAATTGAAAATTGGCAATTTTACTCTGTGGGCAAAATAGAGTAGCAGCAACAATAAAGCAAATGTACAATACAAGAAGAAACAAAAATGGAAACATAATTGAGTTGTCTGTCCTTAATTTCTATATTTGCCAAATGGAAATACATAGACACATACAAACATATATACATATACATATACATATACATATACATATACATATACATATACATATACATATACATACATATTAAAGTGCCATACAGAAATACAACAACAAGAAATGAACTGTCACCATGGCCATTTCAAGTCTTTCTTTTATTTCGTTTCGTTTCGTTTTGTTTGTTATCCAACTAAAACTTTCACATTTTTGCAAACAAAAAGTCAAATTGAAAAGTTTTTATTTTGTCAAAAAAAAAAAATACGCACACACATACAAACATACAAAAGAAGAAAGAAGAAGAAAAAAATTAGAAGCCGCGACTGCTAAACAAAAAAAAAAAAAAAAAAAGTGAAACAAAGTTACCAAACACAAGCCAATTGCCCAGTTGCCAAGTTTCCCTCCAGGTCGAGCTGAATAAATATCGGGTACAACTTGTGGCCATATTCTACATAAACTTTACGGTAACAACATTTTGGTTCTCTCTCTCTCTCTCTCTTTTTTGCTCTTTCTTTTTTGGCTTTTTCATCAATTTTATTTTTGGGTTTTCTACAGAATTTTTATGTTTTCAATTACAATATTTCAATTCATTTCATTTTATATATGTCTGTAGCAAACGCATGTAAACAAGAAAAAAATGGAAAAAATCCTTTAAATGTTGACATATTAGCAAATAACAAGAAAATAGAAAAAAGGAGTTGTATGTTAATGCAGTTTTTTATTAGATATATTTTTTGATATTCTTTCAATTAAATTATATTTGAGGCATTGACTTGGGATTGAATAGAAGCTATAATATAAATATATTTTCAAATATATGTAGAACTATAGATATATGTATATATGTATATCAGAACTATAGATATAGTTATGTTTATTCGTGGACATTTCATAATTTTAGGTTTAGATATATTTCTTGATATTCTTTTAATTCAATGAACATTGCTGCCAATAGATAAGACTTTATTATTGTATAGAAGATACATATATGTACATATTATACTTGGGTAGCTCATGAGTGAGTGAGCCAAAATGAATGGCTCACTGAACTGAGCCACTGAGCTTGTTCATTCAATATGGTTCAGTTTGGCTCACTAGCTCAGTTTGGCTCATTAGTTTAGTTTGGCTCACTAGCTCAGTTTAGCTCACTAGTTCAGTTTGGCACACTAGCTCAGTTTGGCTCACTAGCTCAGTTTGGTACACTAGCTCAGTTTGGCACTTAGAATATGTTGCCTTGACTTCTTTAAAGCTTTTTAATATGGGCTGAAACGAAAATTTTCCCATCATAATATTCATCAAAAGTCTTTAAAGCAAATTTAGTTTCTTCAACTTCAATATTTTGAACATTTTCAATACCTTTTTAAACCCTCTTTGTCATATTTTTGCGATTTCAAAAAATAGAAAGTGACTTGGCTTAAACTTTAAACTGAGTAAAAAGCAAACTAAAGAAATCGAATTGTGTCCTTCAAACAATAAAAATAAATGTTAATAGTCGCTCTTCTTAATAGAAATAACATTCTTGTAGACTGTTTTGATTTATATCCTGTAAGACCATTTGTCGTAACGTATTTTTCGGATATACTCTAAGGATAAAAAACTTGTCAAATTTTTTAGATTTTATGACTTAACAAGCTTTTGTTTTTGGCAGCGTAGTAAATTCATTTGATAAACAAATTTTTTTCTAATTTTGACAGTTAAGGCATAACTTATAAAGTTACAATAAATCTAGTCTCTTTGCCAAACTGCTAGTTGGCCCACATTAAATGCAGTTAACAAGACGTCAGAGAAAAAAAAAAGAAAGATAAAAAAGAAAACAAGAGGCAAAATGATAAGTTGAGGCAAAACAGATAAACTGCAGCATAGGCGGTAATTATTATTCTTAATTATCCATGGATGGGCCAACGATTTTCATACTCCACACATTTAATACATATATATACTTGTGTATATATGTATATGGGAAAGAGAGAGAGAGAGAGAAAGTAAAAAAGAAAAGCAGCTTAGCAGCAATGCCAACTAAGTGCTTTCCTGTTCCCGTCACTAACAGCTAGCAAGGGCCATAGTTTTCCAAAGGACGAGGCAATTATGCAAACGTTGGTAGCAGTACCAACAAATACACAAAACCAACAACAACAACAGAAAGAAAATACAACTAAATAGAATGGAAAAGAACTGAACAGAATAGTAGAGAGCCCAGAGTACAGAGAGAAGGATAGTATTCAGAGTAATCTTTATTTTGACGGCTACTTTGGGCCATACTTTGGTCTCTGGCTCGTATTTTCTTTCTGGTAGTGTTGTGTCCTTCTCTGTTTCGCCTGCTCGTTAATTGTAATTGAAGTTTGTAATTAAAAAGTTTATACGAAGCGTGGAGTCATTAAAATGAAATGATTTCCAGCTTGGCTGAAAAGGCTAATACAGTACAACTAAACAAGGAGGAAAGGGGAGTGGTTTGAGTATGGTTGATGCTGCAGGTACCTTGTACCAACTCTTACTCTATGGACATTAATTTTGATTTAAATGGTGTGTAAACGTTTTAAAACTTTGAAGATTTGTGGTTCAGTTCCGGTTTTCAGTTTTCTTGGCCGCAATTGAGTTATTGGCCTCATTAGTGTTTGCCTACAAATGTTTCTTCCAATTAGCCTGCCACATTTGAATTGGCTGTCAGTAAAAAGAAAAGGGTGAGAATGGAAAGTTAGCGACAACGTATTAAGGATGAGTTGATGGACATAAAAAGAGGTGTATAAGTGTGGGTGGTTGTATTTGGTTGTTTTCCTTGGCGCACAATCAAAATGTGCAAACAACTCAAAGCTCGACAAGCAAACGACCTTAACCTAATCATGAATAATGTGCCACATATTCACACAATAAAATCACAAGAAGCGAACCAAATAAAAAAAAAGTAAGGGCAACACAAATATCATAACAAGCAACCAGACAGACAGACAGACAGAACCCAACTGACGACCCTGTCACTGTCAGCCAAAATGTGATAGGAGGAATATGGCCATGTTGGAAAGAGGGGCGAACGTATTAAATATGCGTGTCATGTCCATTTATTTGGCGTTGTTGTCACCTTTGGCTACGTTGACTTTTCAATCTTATCATGTGCTATGACCCCACCACCACCTATCCTTGGAAAAGTAGAAGAAAAAATAAGTGGAAAAAAAGGAAAGACAACAACACTAGCAACACTCAAATCTGTACATTGTGGGTTAAACATATTTTAGGCAATCTTGTGGAGAGAGTATGCCTTGATTAAATGGGCCTAGACAATCACCAGACATTCAAAGTGCACACACACGATCCCATACCATACCATCCTAGCCATCCATCCATCCATCCATCCGTTTACCAAAAGGGCTTGAAAACAAAAATATTTTGTAGTCTCAGTCGGTCGCTTAATCAGCATTTGTCAAATGAAAAAAACCTTTCAGCAGTTCATCTTGGCAAAAAGCAAAATGAGAGTACGTACATACATACATACATACGTAAAAATATCCTTGGCTTTTAAAGACCTCTCAACATGACACTGACAGTGCAGAGACAGCACCAGAACCAGAACCTGAACCAAAGGCTGAGATCCAGAGACAGGCAAATGGCATCAACGCTTTTGGCTTTCTAACAGCTACATATATACATATGTGAGTGTGTGTGTGTGTGTGAATGTATGCCCTCCTCTTTTTACGCCCCCATTCCACAGGGTTCCTGATTTTACGCCTTAACAATGACACCAGAATGCCTGGCAATATGCGGGCTATGAGAGGGGGGTGGGATATTTGGGATAGGGGGAGAAAACTCTGCATTGAGTCAACTGTTTCGGTTGACAAATTTGAACAAAAAGTAAAAATGTGCCCAGTGCACAGACAAAGCCACAACATAAACGACTCACCGAGTTTTGTTGGCATGAGAGGTAAGCAAAAGGAATAGGGGGCTTTGGGGGGAGAAGGGAAATGGGTATGTGGAAATGACTGCTTTTGCTCCCGTGTGAGCAAACACACAAAGGTAATAGGTCGAGTGCTTGGTTTTTTCTTTCTTTCTCCCCCCTCAGGCAAGGCTGACAAATTTCCATAAATCATATTAACCCACATTCGACATTATTTACGCCCACTTGCCCTCCGTCGCTCCCTCGCCCACTTCTTGTTGTTTGGCCAAAAGTTTCGCTGCACATTTGCTAGGCAAATAGTTGGCATCGTTTCTTTTCCTTTTTACTAAGTTTCATTCACAAGCATATGTACTTTATACACATATGTACATATAGAACTCTTGTTTAACCTAAGAGGGGAGCGTTATTATAACCATGTACTACCGAATGACATATGTACACACCTATCTGACAAATATACAATATAACATTATAAAACTTTTGTAGCTGGACATGGCAAAAAGTAAAAAAAAAAATAGTTTTCTCCTTCGTTTGACATGTTTGGTGCACCATGATAAGCGCTTTGAATTGCCCGGGCTTGAAGAGGGTCAATCAGCTGTTTTTTTTTGCTAAACTTTTCCCTGGCTCAGCTTTAGCACTTTTTTATACCAAATATACTAAAGAAAATATTAAATACTAACTATCGATCGACAACATCGACTTCATATCGATTTTTTTTACTATCGATATAAAAAAACATAGCCGGCAAGCTTAGTGCTCTAGGAAAAAATTAAAAGTGGCAGCAACAGGTAACAAAATAAAGTGATATAATGTTTTCAGTGTCGGAAAAAATCAAAACAAGTGCGGCTTAAATATTTGTATTAATAGCGCTCTAAAAAGTGTTTTTCAGTGTATTTTACTTTTTACGAAATAAGAATTCGAAGAATTCCCACGGCTTGTGTTTGTACTGATGGATAATCTTAGACTTGCTGCTTGGAATGTTTATGGAAATTGCCTTACATATGTATGTATGTATAAAAAAGGTATGTACATACATAAATAAACGCATTAATGTGTGTAGAGAAATTATCAAATATGCTTGAAATTTATAATTTGCATGGAAAGTTTTTTATTGTATTGCGCAATTAGATTTAGTGTGCAGCGTTGCCACTATGTCGTGTCAGCCAGTTTTGTTTTTTTTTTTTGTTTTCGTCTAAAACTACCGCTATGTTGTTGTTTACATCGTCAAACAAAACATTGGACTGAATGAAAACTGCAACAGATTAAATATATTGCTTATCTACTCTCTGTAAACCTTTGTCATTGGGTAACTGTATTAAAATTTTCAAAACTTTGGAATTTTGAAAAACAATTTACTTGCATTTTTTATACAAATTATCCAAAGTTAATTTGGTGTCCATTCTCTGAGCAATCACTGCCCCGTTCGCATGGCCGCTTGTCACGTGAGAATCCAATTCGAAATTAAGCTTAGGCAAGCGCTTACACAATCGCCATCGCATAAAAGTCACCGTCCGAGTCCCACGCCCCCAAACACATGTAAACCTGTCACGAAGGGCGCACGCAACTGCCTCAACTTTTCGAACACGAAAGCTCGTCGGAAGCAACAACCGAAGCACATCCAACACAATCATTCACATTTAAATTAACATTTCCCGACGCCGATTATCCTAATTGGGGAACTGAGAACTGGCCCTTTCTTAGATCTAGAGTCAGCGAAAATGCGGATTGAACTCGGCTTTTGTTGCTTCTCGCATATGTCAAAATAAACGAATGCCGCAAGGACCCAAGGTACAGTTGGCACGCGATTTTTTTTTTTTTTTGTTTTGAAAAATGAATTTAATGCGGCACAAAACAAGCAAGAACCAAACGGAATGGAAATTAATCAAATTAGCATTTTGTACAAATAGCAAAGCATTACCAGGGTTATAGCAACAATTTGTAATGTCAGACCATGGAGGCTATATATAGCAAACAAGGCAAAGGACATGCGAGGCATCTAAAATGGAAAATACGTTGCCTTTAAGCAGCATAAAGGTACATACATACATACATACATGTTTGTATATGCAATCAAGCCACACCAAAACAGTGATTGCATAATTACTCAAAGTACAAAACGCAGCAGCACAGCGTTTCCTAGCCACTAGGAGACCTCCCATTCCCATGGACCACAGAAACTAATAAGGCAGCTAGCTATCCAATTGACTTGGTATACTATTTCCGTACAATTGCCAAACATCATTCAAACTAATAACCACGATTCTGACTTTATGGTTGGACATAACTCTAGGCTCGCTGCACATCTCCAGTTGGATTTCTTTTTCCACAAATCCTTATGAAATTGTTTCTCTAGTGTCTGACATTCTGTTTGTGTAACTTTTTGCTATTTTACGACTTTTTAGAACTTTTACCTTGACCAAGTAAAAGTGTTTTATTTCTTGTTTTGATGTGTGTTAAATTTTAGGTTTATAGTTTATTACTAAGATTGCTCCGCTGATCTTAAATGCTCAATCGGATTTAAATAAAAGTTGAAGATTCAAATTTTAGAATCCAGAGATGTCACCTTGTGCTGTGTTGGTGGGGGGAGTGGGTGGTAATCTTATCGCTTGGCTAACGAAGTAACGCCATTAGCCAACGCGTTGGCGACAACAAACAACAAGGCTATAAAAAAGGCCAACAACCCACCATTAGGCTGACGGCAGAGAAAAAAAAGGAGTGTAACTTTAACTGGGACATAGTCATAGGAGGAGTAAAGCCACACTGAAGCCTAATAAAATTCCATAGAAACATGTTCTCGCCTGATAAGCAGCCATTGGTCACTTGGCTTTTGCCAACATAGAGGACGACATGCAACATATAATGGGAAATGTGCACCATACAGGCAATATCGCGGAAGCGAGCGTGACGGGGTATGTTGGTATAGTAGTTGTGATGTTGGCCGGCAAAGCGAGCGGGAGGGGGCTTGATCACATGAAATATGAAGAAGTGCAAAAGCAGAAAGTCAAAGTCATTTGCAATGCAATGCCGTAAATTATTTTACACGGCCCAGTTAATGCCAGAGTTTTCAGCAGCAATTCAACTTGGCAGCAGGTTATTTTTTCTTCTTCTGTTGTTTTTTTGGCATTGCCTCACCTAACTAGAATTTTACCTTGTGAGGCGAGAGAGCAGCAGATTGCAGATACAACTACAACTACAAAAATCTTAACTTTCATTTATCTTTATGAAAAGAAATCGCTCAACGTTTCAGTGCTCAGTCCTAAGGCTTCACATTGTTTTATCCAAGAGCTGATGCTCGCAGGCACCACCGCAACGCTTCCGCGACGTTTTCCTGCGCTGAATTTCATGCAACGATTTTTAGAAAGAGCTCAAGTTCCCCCTTTTCCCCCATCCACAAGTTACTCGTTCTATCTACACTTTGGCTTTGGCTTTGTGTATGCAAACAAAGTACGAGATAAACTTTTCTTCTGCCTGAACTTTGTTGACGTTGTTGGGCTTTGGTGTCGCTGTTGCTGCTGCTGCTGCTCGCCATTATAATTTATACTTATTCTCGCACAATTCCTGTCTTTGTCCACGCTTTATGAAAATGAGTTGAAAATAATACAAATCTCTGGCATGAAGATTCCATTTAGAGGTGTGGGGAAAATTGTTTTTAAATTTCTGCCACGGTTGTGTGCTATGCGACACGCGCAACAAAATAACAATGGACCACGGACAATATGTCATTAGAATATAAATTGAAATTGAAGGCTCTGGGTATTCGTTTCTTATACACTACAGAGGGAGCAGCAGCATTCAGCATAACAGTATCTTTTGCATGTGTGGTATAAGTTGTTTTACGAAAACTACATGTTTTCGCTCACGTGCCACACGCAGTCATTGCAAATGGCAGGTGTGGGACAAGAGACGGGCGACGATGAGTGCCAGACTTGGACATACATTTCCAATTTACCCAGCAAAGGCTATGGGCAAAATGAGCCACTCAATGCTATATACCCAAAATCCACAAACCACCAGCACACACCCAATCACTCAATCCCATTCCTTAACGAAATCGAAACCCATCCAAGTTTCTTGCAACAACCAACCATCAGCGCCATGAATTATGCAAATCTCTTGCGGCCCACATCACAAACTCGAGCCGTGGAGCACAAAACGGAAAGAAACCAAAAAAAAAAAAGAAAAGAAAAAAATCAAACAAAATCGATTGATGTACAAATTTTTCTTAACATTGGCAAACAATTTTCTGTGAAGAAGGCTGCCTTTTGATTTGTACCCCAATGACAGGCGTTGGGCCTACTCTTAAATTATGTAGATTTGTTTTAGCATAATGCTTGCCATGGACCTTGGACCGGGTCTGGGCCAAAGGATGGGCCAACCGGATGGTCTAACGGATGGGCATGGGCATGAGTCGGAGATCTAGCATCAATTTTTTTCCTGACTTTGGTTTTAAACCGCCATTAAGTTGCATCCATAAATATCAGGCCACCTACTCCTACTCCCGCCCCAATGGTCATATGGCTTGCTCCAGCAGAATTCGGTTAGAGTATGGAGGCCCTAGGAGCTCAGACGACAGAGGGAGAATTATGCAAATTTATTTGCCATTTTTGGCTGTTGTTTCCTTTTGTGGACTGTGTAAATTTTATTGAATTACTGTGCGTTGGCCAGGCAACTAATCAGGGCGGAACTTGCTGTTGCCATAGCATATGAAGTGCTCCTCATTTCTTTCTCTGCTTTCTTTGTTATTTCCATTCGCTTCATCTAATTTGTTTGCATTTTGAATACCCATTATCTACAGCCCAAATGGGTATGCGGGACTTTGTTATACAATGGCGAATTGCTGATTAATTTAAGCAAGCATGGCTATCATTGCTTTTCGCTTAAAACTGAGTTCTAAAGAACTATGTAATTTTTATTTTTTTTTTATTCGAGCTGGAAGAAAATTGAAATTTTTTGTTGCATACTTTTGAGAGCACCAATATTTCTCTTTCTAAATTAACAATCACTTTGCTAAATTAACTGAAACTACTTCCAGACATAGACAGAAACTTGATTAAGCCATCATATATTTTTTATTGAAATTGACAAGTACAGTTGAGTATGTACAAAACTCAATATATTTAGCTGATATCCTGCAAAACTCAACCATCAAAACTGACAAAAAAAGAAATATTAAAAAAACCCACAAATATATTATTTATTTAATAACGAACAATGCAGAGCATTAAGACCCTTCTTTATGTTTTTTAGATGTTGCACACGTTATAACTTGAGTAAAGGGTATCTTGAGGTCGCACAGATGTTGCTGGTTTGGAAAAATGTTGCCATATTTGACAACTGTGGGAATTGAACAGAAACTTGCCTTTTACGTCAGAACTTTTGCTGCTGGTATTTTTTTTTCAATTTTTTTTTTCTTTTTGAATCCAAATCAGCTGAAAATTAATTTAATTCGCGTTCAAAGTTTTCTGTGGCATTATGTTTTTTTTTTTTCTTTTTTTGTATTTTTTGTTGCTTTCTTCCTCTTTTTTCGAGTCGAACTTCAGCTGAATTTTAATTATAAAAGTTGGAATCTTGAACGCCTTGACGCCTTCTGGCTGCCTGGCTGACTAACTGACTGACTGAATGACTCTGGTAATCATTTTTAACTGTTATTAGTTGCAGCATTTGGACAGGGGAAGGTGTGTAGCGGTATTTCTGGGTGTTTGGGTTGGTTTTCTGTATGGCTTCCCTTGCACTTTGCCAATTTTACCAATATTAATTATGATTTCATTTTCGTAGTTAGCAGATTCTTTTCTTTTTTGCCAGTGATTCTTCATTTTCAATCGCTTTGGTAAATGTATGAAAGAAATGAAGAGAAGATAGTATGAATGCATCGTGAGTGAAGTGAGGGAGTAAATAAGGGAGATATTACCCTTGTGGGGCAACTTAATTAATTTTACATTGCTTCAAGTGTTGGAGTAGTACTGCAAGCTGCAGGCCGACAGAGACTGCTGTCTCACAAAAGTGTTCAAATGATAAACGAGCTAATTAATATGCCAACCTCTCTTCCCTAGAAAAACTTCTTCCTTGACCAAAATGAACTGGCTCTGGTCAGTGCTCATGCAAATGGCTTGGAAATAGATGCGCCAACGGCATCTGTTGGCTTGCTCCTCTCCAATTATGCGATGTGATTTGGAAAATTTTCATAGCATACTCTCATACTCATACTTGTACTCGTACTCGTACTCGAACTAGTACTTGGTCTTTAACGAGCTTTGGCCAGGCGGCGTCCACTTGGGCCAGGCCAGTTCAACGACACAGGGAAGAATTTTCATTAAAATTCATATGATATATATTGAAACTTGCATGCATAATGGTCACTAAGTTTTCAAATGTCCACAAAACTTTTAGCTGCGGGCGTTTAAATGGTATGAGTGTCAACTTTGCCACGCCCACCCTATAGACCACCCCACCCAACCGCCTCTTTGAACATGCAAAAAAAAAAAAAAAATATACTTGCTGGCATCCGTTCGTTCCAAATGCAATGCAAGTCGAAAGCAATGGCAAGTATTCCGCTAGGCATCCTCTCTAAAAGGACCCAAGGCTTCGTTTCCTCGTCTCCACTTTCCGGGTGTGTGTGTGTGTGTGTGTGTGTGAGGGGTCATTCTACTTGTATTTATGTTTGGAAAATAAAAAAGGAAGCAAACGCAACTCAAGTAGTTTGTGCGCCCTGTAAAATTTCATGCATAAACTTTTGTAAAATGCAAAAAGTTTGCTTGCATTTTTTCTTTTTTTTTCCCCCCCCCCCTTTTTTTAATATTTTAATAATTTAAACTAGGCACGTATTCGCCGCTGTCCAGCCACCTCTAATAGTGTTGAAAGGCTTTCAAAGTGCTAGAGGTAATGTTGCCATAGTTTGAGAGGGGATTGAAAGGACTCAGGTCATCATGTTGAAATGCAATCGATGAAATTCTAATTGAGCATACCACCTTGATACATACCCTTGTCTACATTCCTGTAAAAAATGCGTTAAAAAATGTATTGTCCAATGGGTTTTTTTTTTTTTACATCTAATGCTTTATTTTATATTTTCTTTTGAATATTTTTAAGGTTTCTTATGCGCATTTCTCGTACATCATATTAGTTTAGTTTCTTTTTTAGTTATCAATGGATGAATACGTTTTTGCTTTTATTTTTGTTCTGGGTGTCTCTTTGCTTTGGTTTGCTATTTGTATTCTTTTTAAAACTTTTATATATTATACGAGAAGTTTGGCTCGTTTGTTTCTATGTCGGTCTCTGTTTTCTTTTTTTTGTTTTTTTTTTTCTGTTTTGTTTCTTTCTGAATGCGCTAAAATGCTGCTGGATACTCCATATTCCATATTTTTACTCTGTTCTTTTTTTTTTTTTGTTTGTTTGTTTGTTTGTTTTTGCTTTGCTTCAATTTTATGAACTGTAGTTATATACTTGGCTATGATGTAAGTAAGGTACACACACACATACACATTTAGTTATGTTTAGTAAATTTCTTGTATCCGACTATTTGACAAGTAGTACATGCAAAATAAGTAGAGTGGGGATGGCGGGAGGGAGGAATATAGAAACGGGAGCAGGAACAGGAATAGAAATTGGAACAGGAACAAAGAACAAGAGCAGGTGCTTTAGTATTTGATTTTAAGATGGTATAGAAACACATGTACACGCACACACACATACATACATACATACGTACACATGTATGTGTGTGTACATATAGAACAGAATTTTCTTTCATTCATTTATCGTTTTGTGTTTAAGTTTTTGCTTTCATCTATTGTGTGCGACCTAAATGAAACAGATATACAGTTTACAGATACATTCACACACACACATATATATAGTACTATAAATATATGCATATGTATCTGTTACTGCAACTTGTTGAAGTGCAAAAGCTGATAAAATTCTGTTTTTCTTTTTTTTTTTTAATGGATTTATAAACACTTAATATGCATTTGGTATTTTAGTGTGTATTTACAAGTTCGCCTAGAACTAGCGGACAACTTGGATGCATCTTCCTTGGTTATTACCAATTTCTATATAATATATATATATATATATTTTTCTTTTTATATATATATAGTTATGCAAAAATTCACATTGAATAATTCATTTTTGTTACTGTTATATATAGAGAAGATTACCTTAGTTTTTCTTTACCTTTCCCATCATCATTTCATGTAATTTCATTTCAATTCGTTCTATGAATTTCTTTTCCTCATTACGTTTTCTTCTTTTTTGGTTTTTTGCTTTCTTTTTGGTGGTACAACATGTTTGCTTAAAAACTAATTTACATTGAAAAAACATTATGTTGAATTACCATTATGTTTGTTGTTGCTGTTGTTTTTTAATATTGCTAAACAGAAAATTGAATTTTGCTTTACAACTATCATTTTATCATGGCAATATTTAATTTGGTTTCGTGTTGTTGTTGTTCTTGTTTTTCCTTTTTTTTTTTTTTGCTTTTCGATTTTTTGAATTTTAGTATTTTGGATTTTTAATTTCTTTTTTGTTTTTATTGCAATTTTTGCTTTGGTTTATGGTTTCTTTTGAAACTAAATAATATCACTATATATATATAATATTTACTTAATTTACATACACATAAATATAAGTACGTATGGACTAAATGTACGTAATGTTGTAATATACGCGCACGAATTGTTGTTGTTTTTTTTTTTTTGTTTTCGGTTTTTTTTTTTTCTATTTTTATTCCGTTTTATTATGAAGTAAAATGTAGTTCACATTCAGATATCTAATGCATATTTACATGACCTAATTCAAGTGGCTTATACTATGCTACGGTTGGGTTGGATTGGATTGGATTTAATGTGGATGTGAATGTGGGAGGACTTGCATTTGCATACGCATTTTGCCCTTATTTTGTATATGTATATATATTTTGCCATATCCTCTTTCCATTTCCATCATACTTGTGTTTTTGTTGTTGTTTTCATTCAGTTTAGGTGTACTAATTAAATCGCTGACAAAACGCTTGAAATATTATTTACATGGGATTTTAATGCATAATTGTTGCATTGATTTTTGCTCTTTGGTATCGGGTCGGTTGAGCGGGGGAGTGTAGACACACACGATAGCGGTTGGAATTCGAAATCAATCAATCATAGCTGAATCCGAGCTTAAGCCTTCTTTTTTTTTTTGCCTAATCTCATCTCAAATATATTAACCATATCGAACGATTATTCCACTTAAATGCTATAGAAAACGAAAGCGAACATTTCACTAAATATTTTACAGCATGCATTCATGATTTCCATTCCTCTTTTTTTGTTCTCCATCTTTTTTTTTTTGCTCAAATTTTTCTCTGCTTTTGCTTGTCATCCTTCGTACTACGCTTTCGTCTGCTTAGTTTTCCCCCAAAATGCCATCACTTCTCAGTCCCCTCGTGTTGCTGCTGCTGCTTCTTTTGCGAATGCTGTGGCATCTATTCGCTTACCCCAAGCCGAGTCGACAATTACTCAGGGCAAGAGCTAGTAGTAGGGCCATACATTGGCTGGTGATGCTAGTGCCGCCGCTCTTACTGCGAGATTTTGAGCTGGCAACCACCTCGGCATCTTCGGGGGCAATGTCCAAGCTGTTGCTGGCGACAATAAATTGAAATATATCGCTAACCTGCCGGGGCGACAAAATTAAGTGCAAGAAAGTGTCAGAAAATGGCGTATGTGTGTATGTGTTAGCTTTAGATAAAGATTAAGTAGCCTATAGCAGCAGCCTACCCTTCATGTGCGACTTAGACAATGTGTCGAATTTAGTTGAATCTCTCTCTGGACGTGTTTGAATTTATGCTTTGCACTTACCTCATTCCATCCATAACGGTTTTTGGCCTGCACAATTGCCTCATAGTAAGCACCTGGATGTAGATTCTTAATGGTGTATGACATGATGTGTGTCAAGGGTTCCGAAGCTGGTCGATGTTCTGGTGTGAGTATAAAATCGTGCCATCTGCCCGGCTGCTGGAATGTGTCATTCATCTGAAAGGAGTGGGGAAGGAGAGGGGAAGGAAATGTGGCATAAATTTGATTTTCAATCAGAATTCCTCACCGAGAGGAATTAACGATCATTCGATTAAATCATGACAGAATATCATCACATCAATTAAGTCGCCATTTTGCCATACGACTATATGTAAGTACTATAACATTCTCTCTTTGATAATGTCCCTGCCCCTCCTACTTTCCATTAATTGCACTCCACCATACGAATGCATTCATATTCAGTGGACCGTTTGCTTTCGAGTATGCGTAAGTCAGAATATCTCATTAAATTTTTTTTTTTTTTTTTTTTCATCTTCATTACATGAAAGTAGCCCCAAGAGATGGTTGCTTGCAATTAAGAGACATTTTCATGTTTTCCGTAAAGATATTAAAATTCATTCTCTATCTGTGTCTGTCCTTGGCAATTTAATTACTTTGTTTTCACTGTCGTCTTTATAGATTTATACAGACTACATACACACACATACGTATATAAGGATTCTTGTATATACATAAGTACTGACTTTATGGTTGATTTCTTTTTAGAGAGTTTTTACTTCTTTTGAATTTAATTTTAATCACTTGCTTCATTAGTGTGCACATATACACATTTTACCCTTTCTTGTAAATAATTTCCCCTCTTTCAAGAGGATAAAGGAAGTGGCAACATGTGTGTATCTATATACATCGTCCAGGTATCAAATTGCTCTCTACCAACATGCATGCATTGTATAGTCTTCAGCTTCAGTCCGTTCATGTCAGTTGTCAGTCTTGAACGTAGACACATGATGTTCAGATTTAAAAAGCAAACAAAAAAAAACAAGGCAGACGGGACTCTTTTGCCATGTTTCACAATTTATTAATTGAATGCGGGTAATTCTTTAGTATCGGATTTACAGTCTATTGACTTTACTTTACTTACCAGTACTCGACGATAGAGTAGACGCACTTCCTCCAATGGCGGATAGCTATCGATTTTCCATGTCAGATTGTAGCTATCCGATGAGCGTCCCCATTTTGGTGAATAAAATTCGGCTGGTCCCGGGCGTCCAGATAATTCCATATATTTACGTGACCTTCCTAAAGAGTTATCGGCTACGCAGCTAAAAAATAACAAAAAAAAAAAAAAAGGATTAAAAAGGTTAATTGCGTTTTCTTTTGTTATTATGGGTTGGGAGGGTTTTTTTTTTGTTTTTTTTTGGTTTATATTTATTTCCTTTGCGCGTCATGTTGGCCAAAAAGCTAATTTCCTTTTAATTTTGCATTACACTCTGTCAACATTACTCATTCGAAAAGCCCCCCCTACCTACCTAAATGCCCCTCCACCCCCCAATTGAACCGTGTACGTAACACAGTGCGGGCCGACTAGAGAGTTCCCTGGTGAGTTGTGGCAATGAGAGCTCCAAGCCCGCATCGAACTGGCAGCAACTGAACTCGTCTGAACTAATCCAAACACGTCGACACGTCGTGTGCACAAAAGCCACTCGCCGCAGTGGGTGGCGTCAGGTGGTATGTCCACATTTCATTCCCATCCCCGCATATGGTCGCTTGGTTGGCTAGCTCTAGCTAAAACTTTGTGCATGAAATGTTGTGTCAACATGGCGAAACTTCCGCTTCTTTAATATGTTTCAGACAGATTGACATTGATGTGGAAAACTTGTTTGTCCACAAAATGGACAGGGTACACCCACATTGCTCTCACTTGCTGCCCTTACCCGCCCACATCGAGTATTCCCACGGGTTGGACGTGGAGCATTGAAACCTATATGTTGGCTATATAAAAGCAGCCGCTTACTTGGCTTATCTGTGGCCCAACTCTATATCGGAACTGAGAGCCAGCTGAGAAGAGCTAACTGGCTGGCAAAAAAGTGAAATAAGTTGTAGCCAAAAAGTTGCCAAATTGACTAAATCAACGCTGGTTGGTGCTGCAAAGTTTTTGTCAAGGAAGTTTATTGTGTGTCGTACAAGTTGTCTACTTCGGCCAGGACACGCAATGCTCAATGCCTCACCTGTAGTTGCCAAAGTCCTCCTGCTGGATGTGGCGTATGGTGAGGGTATGTCGATTGCCTCTTGTGTTCATTATTCGTCTATCGGTCGTTTGTATCGGAAATGAGTTTTGGTACCAGGACACCTGCAGCGTTAAGATGCCATAGACCAAAATGGGAGGAAGAAGAGATGAAGAGAGACAAGGATTAGTCGAATGAAATTGACGAAGAAGATGATAATAATGATGATGATGATGATGATGCAATGTGCTTGTGGTTGTGGTTGGATAGGTCAGGGCCATTCAATTGACTGCAACAGCTAGTGGCACTAATAAATTCAGCATCAATTTGACCCACTTGCCAGCGGCAGCAAGAAGTTTTCCAACCACAATGCCAAATGCAATGAAACTTGGTCAAATAAAAATGGCATTAATTTGGCACAGACAAAACAACTAAAACCAAAACTAAAAAACGAAACAACTAAGAAAATCTAAAGAAATTGCAAATACAACACAAAACATGAGAGTGTCTCTCCCCCCTTCCAAAAAGAATAAAGAGGAATTGCAAAAAAAAAAAAAAAAGAAAAAAGAGAAAAAAAAAAAATATCCAGAAACAGTGAAAAACAGGAAAAAGTGACCTGAAAACAAAGTTCTTGGATAAAGCAAACGACAATGTCAGGCACTAGGCAGCAGGCAGCCAACCCGTAGCCCGTAGTCCGTAATCGTAATAATCTAAAAATCCACCAAAAAGAAAAAAAAATAACAAACAAAAGCAGAAGGGAATACAAAAAAAAAAAAAAAAAAAAAAAAAACTGGGAAAAAACTGCATCATGCACACAATGAAACGAATGGAAACGATGAATTCAAAGAGCCAACAAACCGTTGCTACTGGATCAGCGTAAACAATGCAAACGAGTTTTGCCTCGAATCCCTCGCCCGAGTGTACCCAAGACTTTTCCACTTGTATATCCGGTGGATCTGCATGATGTGAGCCGGCATCCATCATCAGTAAGCACAATAGAGAGAGAAAGGGAGATGCAAAAGAAGAGCAAGGGCAAACGGTTTAGCACATGAAAAGAAGGAGCCATCTGATTATAGTCAAAAATCAATTTCAATGCCGTTGCTAGGCCAAGATTGAGTTGTTTGCCAGAGAGATTCTCATTCGGCGTTTTAAACTTGCTGAAATTGTTATTGTATACTCCATCTCTTTTGCATTGGTTGCATTTTGAATTTCAGTTTTCCACATTCGCGCATAGTCAGCGTATTCCAGCCACGCTGATTTATGACCGTCGGCCATTTAGTGGCAGATGCTGCTGCACTCTATATAGTCCTTGCTGGCGGTTCACATACTTAAATGCTTTCTTTCAGTTCTGGCCATGATTAATGTTTGCATTCGGGTATTGTTGCATGTCTCTTGTTGGGTTTACTTACATAGAACATCGAGACGCATATCCACGGTAACCGGATCGCCTACACCATTATCTGCGGTACATTGATAGACTCCTGCCTGTTGGCGTTCCAATTTTTCCAGTGTCAGGATGGGTCCATCACCAATGCGGGCGGATGATTTGCCAGCGCCACTCTGTCAATAAATGAAAGAAATACCAGAAAAGATTTTGTTAAACAAAAATTCTAGCAAATTGAATCAATCGAAGAAACAAAATGAAGTCGGCAAATGTCAAAGGACAAATGCAGTTGACAGCAGCAAGAAATGGAAAGTCAAGCAAAATGAAGAGAATATCCGGCGAATGCAGAGCACACAGTACTTCTGTGTGTGGGCAATGTTGTAGATAGGATGGGGATGGGTGGTATAGTGGCAAAAGTCAAGTTGCATACAAATATTCCAAGTGAAGCATGCAAAACTGCATGTAAACACAGACAGCAAACAAGGAGTCCGCCTTTTCTTTTTTTTTTTTTAGTTCGGTCGGAAACGGAAGAATCTAGTAAGGCTACATACGGGGCCAAAGTGAATGTCTTCGCCTTGGCCCAAAAGTAAGTGACGCCCAAAGGGAGAACACGTGTCACTGGGCCAGCAGCAGCACTGAATGTGTGAGACGGAAATAGGATGGAGTAGGAAGTGAATTGAAATGAAACGAAATGAAATGACATACAACTTTGGGCAATATCTATTGCGAGCAAGCCAAAGACAGACAGAGCGAAATAGAGTGAATGAGAGAGAGAGAGAGAGAGAGAGTAAAAGAGAGCAAACAAATCGAACGGAAATGTCAAACGCGCCAAAGTGCAGTAAAGCAAAAGAAAATATTACCGAAAATACTAGAGACCAAGAATCTCGACTCCAAATGGGACTTATATCATGCAAAATTCTTACTTTGCTAGTACTATGAGATGTGTGTGTGTGTGCGTGTCTGGCGTGTGTTGAAATGACACTGACAGTGACTGGGTCACTTTCTGTTTGTCACTTGCCATGCCCCATAGCATACTTTTGTGGGTCTTTGGACTCGCATTAATTACAATTTGGCAGCAAAGACCTGGCTTGTTGTTGTTTGCCATGCCTGCATACCTTTCACCTGCAGTTTACCTATCTTTACGTCTTTTACTTTCTATTCTGCTGCTCCTAGTGCTGCCACTGACAGTGATTTACTGAGTGTTTCCTTCTTTAACTTCATGTTTAGCTGCTTCATTCTCATTTACCTCACATAAATGTTAATGAGAATTTGATATATCGAGAGCTGTTGCTGTTGCTTCTAATTCTACTTCTGCTGGTTTGTTTCCTGCTGTTCTGACTCTGATTCTGATTCACATGTTGATAAACTTGCCGAAAATTAGCAGCGAAAACTAATTGCCAAGTGGAATTCTCGTTGGCAAGTCATATAAGTCGGCATAAATTCATTTGTCGCTCTGGTTTCGAGGTCCTTAAAATTTTAGCTTGTGCGTATGTGTGTTTATATGTGTGTTGTTGTTGTTATCCCTTTGTTGCCTCATGCGTAAAATTATGTGTTTGTTGAATTCATAATTGCCTACCATTACAGGCACATGCCACAATCATAGATTGTTGTTGCCGTTTGTCGTTGCCCTTGCTTTTGCCCCTACAATTTATCATTTCACTTTCTGTTTGCTATGCAAAGATTTCTACGTGGAATGTGTGTTGAAAAGTTTGACTGATGGGATTTTATGTTGATTTATAATAAGTTTGTTCTTGTTCCATTCCTCTGCAATTTTAATGTTAACGAATCATTTTTAATTAATTAAGAACAAACGTTGAACAAAAAAGCCCAAATGCCAACATTTCTCTATTTAATGAGTTGGCCAAGTTTGCCACTAAAGAGCTTAAAACCAAAACACGAACTTTCAACTAAATGTATACAAAAATAAAATTTGAAAAAGAGATTCGCCTTTAACGCTTAACCCAAACTCTAACTCACTCTACGGTTTGTTCGGTCCCTGGTCCATTTAAATGTACATAACGAAGCGAAACAGTTACGCGAATTTAATTCAATTAAATGAAATTCACTTAAAAATAGCATGAAAATTCTAAAATAGAAAACAAAGTGAACAGCACCAACAACAACAACAGCAGGAGTGGAAGACAAGAAAAAATAAATGGAAAGATTGGAGATGGAAAATGGGAGAATGAAAAGCAAACCTTTTTTGTCCAGTATATAGATGGGACCGGATTACCAGATCCTTTGCACTCCAAAGTAATGGGTCCCCCTTTGCGTGCCTGTAGTTGTCCGGAGGTGGGAATAGCTCTTACACTGGGTGGTACTACAATAAGAGAAAGATAGAGAATGGAAGAGTCAGTGTGAATGAAAGTAAAATCAGTTATTAATTGAAGTAACAGTGGGTGCTGTCAGTCAGTCGTCAGTTATTTGGGCTTTGCGAATGTAAATCTGTGCAAACATGTCAACATATACTCACCCAATATCTCAACTGTGTGCACTTGATCACGATTTATTTTGTCACTGATTTGACAAACATAATCCCCAGCATCTTGCGGCTCCAAATCGGATATCTCTAAATTATAGCCATCTATCAGTCTTACGCGCTCATCTCTGGTAACCATAATGTTTGAGGCAGTGAGAACATTTGCTCCACGGCGCCAAAGCAAAACGAAATTGCCTGCAAAGTGAAGAATAAAGAGAGGAAAAAAAAAAACAACATGAAAACAAGAGGATAGAGAAACGCATGAGAAAAATATATATTATAGTTGACTGAGAAAATTTATTGTAAAATGGCGCAATATAAACATGAAGAAGAACATGCAAGGCGACCAGCAGTTGGCATAGTTATCTTTCAACACACACACACATACACACATACACACTAGGATATGTGTATATCTGAGATACACATCTATTGCCAGTGTCCTCTCACTATATCTCTCCTTTCCTCTCTCTCTCTCTCTCGCTTTTTTCTCTTGTCTGTTGAGCTGTGAACATTCTGCAGATTCACTTTTGTTTGCCCATTCAATCCAAGAGTAGAATATTCTTAAGCTTTCTACTGTTTTCTTTTTTTTTTTCCATTTATGTATATCTTGCTTTTCATACTTTAGTATGTTTGCCCATATAAATGACATAATTTTGCAGATATTCTTTTTTCTTATTTCTTTGCATATTTTTTTCTGAACAACTTACGGGTTTTATTTTTTTTTGCTTTTGCTTTCTCTGTTTTGGTTTTTTTTTTTTATTTTGTAATATTATTGTTGCCACAAAAGGCAAACAAAAATTTGTTAAATGGGATTAAGTGGCGTATAATATGTTTATTTATTTGATGTGCTCAAGTTGTCGGCAGGCGGGGAAGGGGAGGTTGCGGGAAGGCGTGTGGGTCGGAGATGAATGGTGGGTGGTTTGGTTGGACGGTGGACGCAATGCCAGTGAATTTATGAAGTTGTATTTATTATGGAAATATTAAAAAAATAAAAAAGTATACGTTAAAAATGCGGCATACGCTTGCATGAGTATGTACATATATTACGTATACGTGCCGTAAAACCGAAATCAGAATTGTGTAAACATAAAGTCGTCAGCGTTTAACAAATGCACACATACAATAACACACACACAGACATACACATACAGATACACACAAGTACTGAGTCCACTACTGAAGTTGTGGCCATGGGGCGTGGTTGTATCCGGGTCACTTCTTGCCTCCCAACCGCTACCGTTAACATTTGTTGGCATATGATTTTCAGCATTCGAAATGTATAAAGTTTTAATGAAATATGTTTTCTTTACAGCATGCCACAACATTCAGAAATTTCCCATGGCCTCAAGAAGGTATGAAATAATTATTATTGCCAATTTTCAACAGACATAATTATGATATATTTAAGATAAATATAAAAGCTTCCTCTTATGAATAAAACTGCTTGCTTGTTGGCTTCCCAGCTGCAAAATGCAAATATTTTAAGCAGCCATACATAAAATTTGGCCCAAAGTGCGGCAACTGGCAAAGATCTTTTGCCAACTTGAAAGCACACAATCATCTTTTATTTTATTGTCTTCGATTATTATTATTATTATTGAATCGTTTTGAATTTGCTCTGGCCTATCATTTGCCAGTACAAAGCAAGTGTCAGATATTGAAGTAAAATGAAGGTGGATGGAGTAGGAAGCAAGGACGTGAAAGAAGAGGGTGAGAGTCAGGTGGTGGTGGTGGCTCTTTTGGGGTTTTATTTGGATTTTATTTTTGAGGCCTAAACTTTTGCAGCATGTGTGCGTATTGATATTATTTTTGGGGCCACAGAGAGAAAAATAATTTAATGCCAATGGCAATAAAAATTTCATTTTATAGCTCATCAATATCAAGCATATGAATTTCTATTGGAGTTAAAGGTGCCCATCGGAGGACTCCACAGAATGGCTATTGATTTTAGCTTTGAGGCTGCTTTGAAATTTCTAGTTTTTTTTTCATCTCTTATATTTTTTTTTTTGTGGCTTTTTGGGCAAAGATAGCCGACAGAAATGGGTTACGTAAGTTTTATATTTTATGTTTTGCGGTTAAGTTTAGTTTAGATAGGAGAGGAAAAAGAAAAAGTATAAAACACATTCAGAGTCTATTGAATGACTGTCATTTGATTCGTAAATCGAGAATGTTAAATGTCAATCGAACGGCTTCATAGACCATTTAATACTTAATTTCTTTTATTGGATTAAGAACACTCAGTCTCCTACCATTTACACTTTTATATTGTCCTCGCACAGTTGGCGATTTTACTCTCTAAATACTATAAAGCTGCAATCAAACCCACGCCGCCATGTCACACCCATTATTCCGTTCTCTGATGCGGATTGATGTCGGCTTCGGTACAGTGAAAAGGCAACAATAAATGAAACGTGGCTTAGTTTCAGCTACCAAATGAAAAACTGCCAAAGCCAAAGCATTTTTCCATGTCTTTCCCTCTGCGTTCTGTGTCTGTGTGTATATGTGGGTCTGAATGTATTGCTTTGTGTTTCCTGTTGTATATCAAATTACAGTCTTTGTCTTGGTAGCCATTATCTTGATTATTGTTTATATAAATATTAAAAAAACATGTATTTCAAATTTAATTATTTAGTAATATTTATAAAAAAAAAACTTTGAAATCATCTCCAATTTAAGCCAAAATTCATAAAATAAAATAGTTTCCATTACAAATTGAATCAAAAATATCAAATGGCTCAAAGAAAATTTAAGGACAATAATGAGAAATTGAATATTTTTAAATTAATTGCACAATGTTCTTGACCAACAAACCAACTGGACTTTGCCTTAGGGAATTTAGTAAATACCAAAATATTTTAAATTTTCATTAAAGTAAAACTGACGGTTATCCGACTCAGGCAAAATGTAGAAATATTAAATAACAAATAAGCAAGTGCTGCTAGTTGAAAATTTCATTTGTTGGCCCTTGGCTTAAAGTGCCAAAACCATAGTAACCAAAAATTGTTGAGCTTTTAAAGAACGCTTTCACTTAAATCCTGAAGATTAATTGTTTGGTTATTTGATCCACTTTGGTTATCCAAATGGTTTGCTGATGCAAAACTTTGCAGTTTAAACTCGAAAATATTTGTCTCACACTCACACACAGGGTGCTCATTTGTTTCTGTTGTCGTTTGGCTCTGATCGTCGTCAATGTGCAATTTATTTTCATTTGTTGTCAACGGTTAATTGCATTTTATTTATTGGCCTGTCAACGCCAGTTGCCGATGCACTTTAAGCGCCCAGCCATTTTCATCGTTCAACTTTAAAATCTGTTGCTTTAAATGTATGTTGGGGCAAATATAATATATGATTGATTGCCTTAAAAATTTGCTGAATTTATTATATAAAACTTGCCACAATAAAGCTATACACAAGGCATATAGTTTGTTGCAATCACTCTTGTCCGTCTACGTTTTTGGTAATATTTCAAAAATTAACTAAAGTTGCCAGTTGGGATTTGTCAGATTTAAATGCATGTCAGTTTAGTTAGTTGCATATTAAATGTGCAAAACCACGAATATCTTTCAACTACTTGCAATAAAATATAAATTTGTCTTTATTCCTCCTACACCCATTTTCACATAGTTTTCAAGCAAAAATGAAAATCATTTTTGCCATTTGGCCTAATATTTTCATAATTACTTTTTCGGCATATGCAAATTTTTGCTGTCAAATCCAATTAATTTTTGTGAAAAAGTATTTTACTGTTTCTAGTTATATATTTTATATTTATATTTGAAATGAATGTATGTCTATATGTATATAAATTTATGTATCTAGATTGCTAATTGAAGTTGAAACGAATATTGTTGAAATATTTTTGGCAAAATGCAAAAAGCAATTGATGCATAAAGATGCTCTGCTACAACTCTTAACGCATCCATGGGCAATCGAATGTTGGATTATTATTTACAACTTAGCTAAGCTGAATGGATAACCATCATATGATGATTGTATCCAACCAATCCATTTATAATTTAATCCATACATCATGTATCTCACCAATATGAAATCTAGACCATTGATTTGCCATCGACTGATGGGTGGCGGGACATGGCCATATTGGCGTTAATCATGCCAGACTTATATATTTTGTCCAGCAAAATTTCTAAATGCCATTTAAAAGAAACAAAATGCCATGCCGTGGCATGGGATAAAATCTAAAACGACAAGCTGTTGACAGCTGTTGGTTTTGCCATTGCCATTTTTGTTGTTTTTATTATTGCTGTTGTTGTTATTGTTGCTGGTGTTTGCTGTTTATAAAATTTATGTGAAGTGACATTTGGCCTAAACATATTTGCATTTATTTTGCATAATTTCAAATAATTTTTCCTATTCTATCTCTCTCATAGCAAATTGTATTTTTGTTTTTTTTTTTTTTCGAATATTTACGCATAAAAATATTAATAACGCTAGGATTAATTATGCCATGCCATGCCATGCCATCATCATCGTAGTCATCATCAATAACACCATCATCCGCATTCTCATACTAACCTAAATTCTCCACCTGACAGGGTAAAACAAGCGTGTCGCCGACCACAGCGCGATAGGTGTGCCCACGGGAGAGGAAACGGGGTTGCGGTGCTGTTAGCGAGGATGAGGCAGCCACAGCTGATTGTTGGCCATTGTTCATGGAACGACTGTTGGTGCCTGCGAACGATAAAGAGTGCGAATTATTAGTTATAGTAAAATTATGGTTATACTTAATGGCTATTCAATGATTTAGTTTTTTTTTATGCTTAAGAGCAACTAACACTTTTTGTATGTGTCGTGCCCATCGATGGCAATTTGTTTCCATTCGAATGGCATTCAATTAGCATAAAAATGTTGCTGTACAAAAAAAAAAATTCACGTTCAAGTCCCTGGATAGTCATAAACGCGTTGTACACCGGTACACTGAGGCGAAAACAAAGAAATTCATATTGAAAGTCGTGTGGGATGAATCATTTTGGGGGTGCCGACTTTTTAACCTGAAAATGTTTCAAGTTCTTATCTGTGTTGTCTCAATATAATGAACTTGTATCCAATGTGCAATCATTGATGGTACTTATCGGGGCATCGATGGCGGCGGCAGTTGATGTGATGTAACAGAAACAGAAGCAGACGTTGTCACAGACAGAGCAGAGTGTAAGCTCTATTTGTTGTTGTGCCTGTGTTCCGGCTGCGTGTTAACGCACTTTGCGCGTCCTTGGGGCATCGTTTTGGCGAACGTGAAAATTGCCATTGAAGTTTCTCTCCCACACACACACACACACATCTGACACCATCCCGCCCCTAACCATTTTGAAACCAATTTTTGTGACCTTTCATACAAAACTGTCTGACCCAGGCACGCAGCGGCACATTGCCCATTGTTATTGCTTTTGTTGTTGTTGGGTCTTGGCGACAAATGAGCGCAGCGTAGCGTAACAAATGTTCTTCTACCCCACCTCCTACTACTACTAGTACTTGTCCCTCCTGTTCCATGGCAGCGTAACAAATTTGATTACAAGAACGGAGCAGAGGTCTGTTGCAGTCGCACAACATGACGCCCCAAGGAGTATGAGCAAGAGAAATAGCTACATCAGCAAACAGGCCAAAAGTTCTCCTTGCGTTTGAGTTCAAGGCTTGCAGACGCTGCTTGCTGGCTGCACTTTTTGGTTTCCGTATTCGTTTTTTTTTTTTTTCCTTTTTCCGTTGCTTGGACATTGGCACCAGTGGTACTGCTGCTGGCTACAGTTGCCTTCTCCTGGATAACTGCAGTTACATTCTTAAGAGACACTTTTACAGGTCCTTAGCGTCCTACAGCCATAAAGCGACATTTGCCCAGATCATCGTTTTATGGTACCGGGGCAAAGCGCACAAAGGAAACGACAGAAAATTGGTCAGTCTTTAATGCTGTGACTTGGCTTTTGTCACTACATTCTCTGCCCTCTCACGGCAAAGGGAAGGTGATGCCTGCCCCATTGTGCTTCCACGCCCAACCATAACCCGCTGGCTTTCAACTTTTATAGTTATTCTCTTTCACTCTGGATAAAAGCTGGTGTTAAATTAAAAATAAAAAAAAAATGTGCAGAAATTTCACAGAATACTGAACTTTAAGGCATTTCATACTGTTGGCAAGGACAAAGGTTTAGAGCCACTGGACAGACAATTGACAATAAAAAGTGTCATGTGGTTGCCGGACAGGCCACTTTAAAATCCTCTCTTTCTCTCTCTCTCTCTCTATACTCATGCCAACGGACAAGATAGACCAGCGTTAATATCTCAACATGCATAAATATTTCTGGTTTTTTGCTGCCCAGCGCGATATGCACTTCAGTCAGCTCTTGATCCTCTTGCTACTCCATTCTCAAGCTCAGCTCTCAATCCTTTGGTCCTTGTTCACTTTTGAGGCGACTCGAAATTAGAGCTTTTGCATATGAATTTTATGCAAAACTGTGAGGAATCCACACCAGCAAGGCAACAAGACAGCAGACTGTACAAACGACCCAAGTGCAACATGTCGAGGCTTTTCCACATATTTTTCAAATGACCAAAAATGCAACTGGCCTTAAATTGCCATACATGAAATGCATTTAACATGCAAACCCAACCAGAAACCCCGCCCCGAGCAAAGGGAAGTTGGTAATAGGTGCTTTGTGCGTGTGTGTATATGTTTATACAGGCAAACATACAGATATACAAATATGTATATGATGATGATGGGAGGGCAGACAGAGAAGAACTGTTTGGCTGGCTGGTGGTGGCATTAAACAATTTTCAAGTGGTTTCAAAGTATGCACAAAATTGCATTAAAACTATAAGAGTGAGAGAGAGTTTCGATAAAAGGCAAACTTGTTCTTGTCTCCTGATTCTCGCTCTTCATCTCATTCACTCAGTCTCTCTTAAACTTGTAATAATGTTGCATACTTTAAGGCGAGTTGAACTTTAAGGGTGCTTAAATTTCTACCCAAACAGCTCTTCTCTTACATCTACTAGTCGCGTGCACTTGATGGCACAGAGAACACAACGAAAACTTTCACCACTTCCGCCCTGAACACTTTCGCCTGGCCGTGTCCGTGATGAAAAATGAGCGCGAATACTTTTTGTCCTCGGTGCGAAACTGTGTCACATGAGTTACAACCATCCACTACTAGCAGCAGCAGCAGCACTTGCTCTGCTGCACTGTGTATATATTGTGAAATTTACTCGTATGTATGTATTTGTGGCAAAACTGTAGTTAGGTTTTGCAATTGTGAGTGTGCCAGTGCGTCTGCTTGCCACAAAATGCTGCCGTCAGCGTTCCTGCCACACAATAAACTCAATTTTGAATAAGTGGCGACAGGCTGCACTCAAGCATTGCACTGCCTAATACTCTTACAAGCGTTTAATATACACTTTAGATTGTAGTTTCAATCATTGGATATATAGTATAAAAGAAATAAAATTTAATTTTCAAAGTTATTTTCTTTGTCCTTTATCTTTTAAAGTTTGGAAAACTACTTGCCACTTGTCGGAAACAAAATATTACTTATACGTCATGTAATTCAATTTACTGTTTCCAAAAAAAAAAACTTTTGGTCTTAAGATAAAACTTTAATAAGAAATCAACCATACCCACTTGAATAGAGCATAGAACAAAAAAGTGCAGTTGGTGTTTAAATAATTTATCTTATACATAAACATACATGGATGCATGTACACACATGCTCAACATGGCGAAGGGTTTAAAAGGTATAAACCGAGACAACGTTTACCCTATATACAACAATGTAGAAGCACATATACATATAAAGATTTACCTGTGCGTATGCACTTTACCGTCAATGGGGCTCTGGTAACTGACTACTCTGGTGCAAGCAGTTCCCCCTCTTCTTTTACCACCGACAAGGTAATGGTGGTTTTCGCTGCGCTGCGTGTGGTTGCATTTGTAAACGGAACGCATTGAATTGGCATACTTTGGCAGAAGGCCTCCAGTTCTGATTTTGCTGTTACGTGTGCGTATACTGCCAGTTGCAGTCGATCTGTGCATCGATTTGTTTCCGCTTGTCGAATGCTCACGTTGCTGGGTCCTGTGGTTAGGCGTACTGTTTTTGCTGGTGGTACTGAGAATTGAAGTATTTGGAATTGTTTTGTATATGCAGCGTGCTGAAAGGCAGCAGCTGGTAGCTGACTACTAGCATTTGGAACTGCAATCATTGAAGCAGCATTTGCAACGCAACTAAAACTACAAGTGCAACTGCAACACATGAGCTGTGACCGCCATTGTCGCGATTGTTTCCACTTTTTGTGCAATTCGATTTGCAATTGTTTGTGCTGGAGCTCCATTGTGGCTTGCAATGAGATGTCTGTCATGAGATGCTGTCGCACGATGCACTCCAACTCCATTTGCTTATACTGTGGAACTAAATTTGTTGCATTATTTTAGGCGGACGCATACATCTCACATTCATACATACATACATACATAGATGTACATGGAAACGCAATGTGTTGCATGGCTGGCAACGTTTTCTCATTTCCGTTGCATGGTTGCAAGCGTCTAACTTTGTTTTGGTTTTGCGGTTGAGTTTACACGCCGCAACACCTCGCCCACTCAGCAGCAAAAGCAGCAGCCACATTTTGTTTCATTAAAACTTTTGCCACGTGTGGCAAGTCTTCATCTGTGTGTGTGTGTTTATATGTGAGCAACATCTTTGCATGTTTTGCTATTTGTTTAGTGTTTTCATTCCCTTCCTCATCTCCATCTCTACTAACCATCTAAACTCGTCCCTTCCTTCCTTTCTGACACCCCTTTCTGCGCTTGCTTTTCAACGTTCAAAGCTATCTGCATTTCAATGCATTTTAAAATATGTATAGCAGGACAAACGCAACAGAAAGAAAAAAAAAATACCACTAAAATATAGTGTAGAAGAAAAAGAAAAACGGTAGAGGCAAAACAAAGTGTAAGGAAAACAGCAACAAAAATGTTCATTACATTTTCCCCGTGTTTCGGCAGCTTCTTGGCAAACTGTTTGCTTGTTAGCCGAGATTTCCATGCATATGGAGGTGAGAGCCGCGGGCAACATTGCCACACCTGCCGCATCGTATCGTACAAGCGTTTCTGTCTTGTTTTTCTCTTTTCCTCACTCACACACACTCAGCAACACAAACACATATACCGCAAACTCGCAGCATATTGCATTTTGTGGTTTATTTTTACCATGGATTGCATATTTAATGCATGCAAATTATTTACGGTGTTGACTTTTAGCTACTGGGGTTTCCCTTTTCTTTTTTTTTTTCCTTTGCTCTTTTAAAGCGCAGCTTGCCGCTACCAATTTCGTTTTATTGCCTGTAATTTTCAGCACGCCCACTAATCCAAATATCCACCCAGTTGCCACATAACTGGATGCAGATGCTGCTGTCGTTGATATATATCTTTCTATCCATTGCTCTTGTTGGTCTAAGTCAGTTGACTTTTAGGTCGTAAGTGCATTTTCTGGGAGATGAAAAAGAAAAAAAAAAAAGACTGCATGTCAATGGCAGAAACTTTGCTTTGTGCCACCATTTCCTAGTGAAATGTCACTCAAACAGCGAATGCCATTTTACCCACCTATGATAGAGGGCGGCGACATTCAAAATATGCAAATGTTGGCGCCCTGTTGTTGTCACCGTGCCACTGCCACTGTTAGGGAGTGCTATAACTGCATCTCTCCTTCTCGCCATGATGGGTGTGAGAACCCGTCAAGCGTTTGACTCTTGTCGATAGTCAATCTATTCATCCTTCTAACTGGTTTCACATGTGAAAGCTGTCAGTCATTTCGAGTTGCAAAATCTTTTCGCCTTCCCCTTGCATGGCAGGGCGTGGCCTTTCGGAATCCAGTTTGACTTTTATGCACATATCATTTGCATAACATTATGTGATCCAACACTTCAACCATTCCCCCGCTTCTACCCGCCAATTCTACTAACCATCTAGCGCATTAAATTTTGAAATGCCAAATAAATCCGCAAGCGAAATGGTTTTTGCGCTATTTTCGTTTACGTTTGCACTTAGCATGCGACGCTGCAGCACTTTGGCAGCACTTCCTGTGCATCCTGATCCTGGTTGGATGTGACTTTGCCGTTGACAGTTTCTTTATTTGCATTTCGAGTTGGGCCACGTCTGATTTACGCTGCTTCTACTGCTGCTGCTGTTGTTGACGGTGCACTTGGCGTATGCGTAATAAGCGTATGAGCATTGACAGCTGAGCATATTCAAATTCAAGTAGTTGTAGCATACTTTTTGGGGTGGCCTTAGTGCGGTTCAGACTTAGACTCATCGTAAATTGTTTGATTGTCTATTTAGCATCTTAAATGAATTTCGTTCTTATTTATTGAACAATTTATATTTCAAGCACATTGCCAAAGTCTTTAAATTAAATAATAAAAGCAAAGCCGCCTCCGAGATGCTCACTTTGCGTAAAATAAAAATTTGAACCCTTACGCACCCTTGCGGCCAACGTAATAGGCAAAAGTCATTTCTAGCATAAAGTATAGTAGATAAAAGAGCATCCTTGGAAACCCCGGGTGAAAAGTGGGCGTCATAAAGTAAATATAAAAATGGCAAACGTGGCAGACAAGGCAGGCAAGCGGCGGCGGCGGCGGCGGCGGCAGTTCGTGTTCTCTAAAATATCCCAAGAATTATGACAATTGCCATAGAAACACGCACACAGAATAGTATGTGAGTGTGTGTGTGCGTGTGTCAAATAAGGGGATACACTTGAAAATATTCTACCCACGAAACGAAACTTTTTAAAATATTAATATCAACTTTCACCTATACAACGTTTATGTACAAAATGTTGTCTTGAGTAAAGAATTCTATGCCCAGATTTTTTTTAATTTCAACATCGTTTAGAGACTATGTATATGATCGATAATCATTATTTTTGTCTGTGCCATAACAAAATGGGAGCCCAGCTTGACAGTCAATGTATATAACGTCTGTTCGTTTGGTCGTAAATCAAAATTATGGACGCATAAAAATATTTTGCGGTTATATATTGACAGGAATTTTTGGCTAATAACTTACACACACACACACACAGACAGACAGACAGACAGACACACAAAGTCACAAACAAACACACATTCTATATACAAATGGAATTTTTATGATCTCGCTCTGCCCATTTTTTATCTATGTCGCTAGAAAAAGAGATGAAAGAGTATGTATGTGAAAGAGAGAAAAGTCAAATGTGGGAAACGAAAACTTCGATTTCCGTTTTTTGCTGCCACTGCAGAATTTTCACGCTGCGTATGAGTAATGTGACTCTCGTTTATGGCAACTTATATGCGGTAAGCTAATTTGAATTTTAAAAACATTTTCCCTGCTTTCAATTTCAATTGCTTGGAAAATTTCAACAAGCACTTTGGTCATTTGCCACGCGCTGCTTGCCGCCTGCTGGATGACTATTAATTTGCAACGCCTAAAATTGCTTTACGAAACATTAAACAATTGCAATGCCAGCTAAAAAATGAGTATATATATATATATATATATATATATGTATAATAGTATGTATACATATATTTGTATAGTTGGCTGCCGTCTGTTCTTTGGTCTGGTCCCCCCACATAGTTAGAGGCAATATGAAGGGCGCAAAATATCGCATTAAGTATTAAAATTAATTAAATTAAAATGCGTGCGGGGATGGAGTTGTTGTAGTTGCTGCTATTGCTGTTGTTGTTGGTTCTTTGGTGCTGCGGCCAACCAAAAGAGAAACCGAACAGTCTACCGCCTGATGCTGCTAAGCTTCTTCCTGCCCGAACCCGGACCCAGGCCCGGACAAGCAAATGGAGGTGGAAGCCGCCTGGTCTGGTTTGTTAAAGCTGCCACAAGATTTGCATAAAGTATAATGGCCATCTTCCTGACCCCCGCCTTTACAGCAAAGAGAGTATAGAACTAGCAAAGCTGAGTAGAGATGGAAGACGATGAAAAGCCAACCGAGCGTGGCCATTCAATTTTCATTTTTCTCTCTCTCTCTCTCACTCTGTCTCAGTTTTTTTTTGTTTCTTTTTTTTTTTTTGTTATTTTTTTCGTTGCCTTCAACGTCATCATCGTTGTCGTCTTTGAACTTTTCACATTTCTCGTTCTCGCTTTTTGGGCTGTCGTGGAGCATTTGTACTTTTTTGTACAAGACATTTCCGTGCCGCATGTCCAGTTCCTGGCCAGGCTGTTGGCCTGCTGCTTTCCTCCTTTACTTTTTTATGGCACGCTATTTCGCTCGATTTCGCTTTGGCTCGCTTTTCTCTTGTTCGTTTCCTTTTGCTTGGATTTTCAGTGTCCCGACTTCCTGGCAGATAAAGAATATTTCAATTTGATTTTGTTCCTGCGATCGTTTTGTATTTTTTTTTTGTTTTGTTTTTCTTTTTTTCGTTTTCTTTTTTTATTTCCTGCAGATAACTTCAATTTCATGTACATCAGATTTTTCTTAGCAATAGTCAATAAAAAAAAATAACGAATTTCAGACTTTAGTTGCTTCCGCTGGCTGGACAATATTTTCCAGCATTTAAGTTGTCTATTTAGTCAGTTAAATGAACTGATAAATTTTATGCTAGATTTTTGGCTTTGATAGTCTTATCTACTGTAATTTGTATATGAGAATTAAACTTAAGGCAAAGTTGCTAGAACAATTGGAATATTTAAAGCTATGTCGTGCCGCCGCCTGCAGCTTCATTATGGAACCATAACCATGGTAAGAGTAAAGTTCTATGGCAAATAACCTAAAAGTGCAAAAACTTTTGGTAAATTTATGGCTCACACACAGACATACATACCAAACACCGGGGGAACTGAGTCGGCAATGATGGCTGGCGACCATGGTTATGCCTCAGTGGACGACCTTTGCCTCCAGACCCGCCTCATATTTGTGTTAACTGTTTCTGTATTCGTATACGTGTGTGTGTGTATGTGTATGTGAATGTTTTTGTATTCTTTGAGGCCAAAATGCAAATGTTTGTGCGCTGCTGAAATCCTATTATTTTCTTATGAGGGTCAGCTGAGTGTCGTCGTGCGCAATATTGTTAATATGAACAGCAAACAAAGCCTGTCGCCAGACACGACATCCCCTTCACCACAGCCAGTCCAGTCTCATGTATCTCTGTCTTGTATTGTATCTACTAAATTGGGATTCAACTGAAACTGGACTCTCGGTCTCAATCTCACTCTCTTGATGGCAATAGTAAACTAAATTTTAACAACTTTGAATAACTGCTTCATTATAATTTCATAAAGTTTGCAACTTAAATTATGGAAAATATGAAAAATATTTCACGATAAGATAAAAATTAAGATTATGCTTGTGAAATCAAGCAGAAGTTAATTTCTTCTTATGAAAAGATAAATTTTTTGATTGCAGTTCTGTTTTGAATTGCTTAAATAGTTGATGGTAAAAATAAAATCTTTTATTTTATTCATTGAGATGGCTAAAACTATTTGTTTTTTTACCACTTATTTCATTTTTTATTTCCAAGCCAAGTCATTACTAAGTAAATACGAGGATTTAATCACAGTGACCAATGTAAAAAAAGGGAAAAAACATCGTGTCTGTTCCTTCCTAATTTCCATTTGCCAATTTGCTGCTAACTAAAGTTTGTCTCTTACTTGGCATTGCGCTTATATCTACTCATTTATTTAGCATTGTTTGCCTTTCGTTTATTTGTCGTTGGTTGTCCCCCTATATTTGCCAAGTGTTCGCATCCATTTCTTTTTTTTAAAGGTAAATCTAAATAATTTGAGGTTGGTTTGTGCAAAGGCAAAAACCAAAAATAAAAAGAAAAAACCCGGATAAAAATAACGAGAATTTAATTTAATGAGCTCTGGGGGACAACAAGTCCAAAGTTCAGCAAGAGGATGGAAATTAGAGGCAAAATAAACATTTTGCCAGAGCAGATACGAATTAAAACAAAAATGTCTACTCGACAGTAGTAAATTTCAATTTGCAGCAAAACTAGACACTCCAAGAGAAATGACATCAAAGAACGAAAATTCCATGCCAACTCACACACACGGACACACACCCACCCAAACACAATGACAAAGACAGAGAGCAAAACAAATTGGTCAAGAATTTTTCAGTGCTCATGCAACATGGTTGCTGCACTGTTGCTAGTGGTTTCATTTGCTGGGCATAAATCAAGCAGAAATTGTTGCAACTAGATCTGCAGAGCATCCAACTCCTTTGCATGTATATGCACGAGGTCCAATCAGAAAGGGTAGCAGAGACGTTTAAATCTGCTTAAATTTTAAAGATAAACACTTGGTAGGGTCAGCAGACGCTTGCAGGACAACTGTCTCTTTTACTGTCTGTGGCATAAAGTTATTTCATATTTAAGCCAAATTTAATGGGCATGTCCAGTAGCTAACAGACCGCAACCCACATAACCCAATCCCATACTGAGAGACCTACACCTCATAAGGATAGAAGATAGACGAGGATAGAACCAACAGGCAAAGGCAAATCAAATTCTCTGCTTATATATGCATGAATATTTTGCCATTTTATCTTATGCCTTTTGCTTTTGGCCTTGTCTAGTTGTTTTCTTTGGCAGTGACTCTTTCAATCTCTTGGTTCCCTTTCCCTTTTTCCTTCTCTTGGCATATTTGCAAATCAATTATGTAGAGGCCAGTAAAAGGGTCGAGGGTTAGAGGAACAATAGAATCTGATATGTGTCAATGTAGTCTACGATTGAGCCCAACTAACTGACATTGTAAAGAGGGTCGATCTCTGGTCAATGTATCTATTTCTAATTACATTAATTTAAAACCACAAACAGCAAAAAGGAAACAAAAGGCAAAAAAAAAAAAAATAAGGGAAATAGGTCGGTATTTGAAATTGGCCATCAAATTTATTGAAAGTGGATCGATGGCGCCCATAAAGTTCACAGTTGTCAATTGGAGGCCAAGCAAATGTTGTCTGTGCCGGAAACGGAAACAAGCTGTGCACATAAGTAGAAAGTAAGGACGGAAGGAAATACACCCGCCATTCGAGTGGGCGTACGATAAGATTTTTGCTGTTGCCACTGCCACAGTAAGTACGAGTAGTCAGCAAGTCGATGCAGCAAATGGAGCGAAGTAAAACAGGCACTGCTAGCATCGGCAGCAGCATCAGCACTTGCAACAGTCTTCTACTACCGCAGCAGCATTGAGTTTCCATTTGGAGGAGTCGCGTTGCTCTTACACACACAAACACACACACTCACCATGTGGATGCCTTCGTTGGCAATGCATTCAAGTGAAGTTTGCTTTTAATTCAGCATAGAAAATGAAATTGAAAACTGTGCCAAATGTGTGCACAGATACCAATGCCAGTCAAGCCACCGCAATAGTTCCTGCAGCAGGATTCGGTCTCGGATTTGCCATAGCTCCCCATGTCACCCGCCTTTCCTCCATCGTCCTATCGTTCGTTCTCTCGCACATATTCTCCAAAGTGAAATGTAATAAATTTTATTGATTTTCACTTTAGCTGGGTGTTGCTAAGCTTCCTGCCTGCCCTATGCTTTAATGAATCGCTTAAAGTTTTTAAACACTGCACTGGGAAAATTACAAATAATTGTGGCATAACTTTATCTTCGTTTGTGTTTGACTGGCACTTTCAAAATCTGGAGTTAGCATCATATTTGTGATTAGTTTGTCAAGTTTAATATATAGAATATTTCCCCCATTCCTTTCAACGCCTTTGTCTCCACTTGGTTGCATTCCATTCCGTGGCAAAGTCAAAGCCAGACAAAATGCCTCTCTGCATTTGCCTCAGATTTGTTGCATTTTTAATTCATGCATTCTGATCGCATTATGTTTTTGTGGGCGTTTAGGGCTGGACCGGTTAGGCAATTTATTTATCATTTGTTTTTGTTTTTTTTTTATTTTACCTTTCACTTGCACAACAAAACGGCGCATTAATAAATAAAAACCATTGGTATTGTTTATACATATGCGGTTTTACCATTATTTTAATTAATTTGCTGTCCATGGTAGAAATAAAAACTCACCTGCAAATAAAAGAAGGAAAGAAAGGTGTTTTAGTAAAAAGGCATTAGAAATAGTTATAGAAAATTATAAATAATTAATTAGTTTACCATTTGCCTGGCAGTAATAATATTTAATAAGCCAAATTAAATATTTACAACAAATCAAAATTTCAACAAATTGTAAAATTTCATTTGTTCTTAAAAGAATATGAGAGAATTTTATTTAATCAATCATATTTGATTTTAATATGTAAGCATTGTGTTAATTTTCTCTATTTTAAAGTTGCTTTAACATAAATTTAAACAACATTTCAACTATGAGTAATAAATAATGTAAAAAATCGGAGACAGTCTCTAGAAAATTGTCCACCTTGTTTCCCTTTCTCACAAATGTCTAAGAATTAAATGTTTGAATTAAAATATTAATTATAAGACACCAGACGAAAATATTTATATAATTAATACAAGCCGATGCGGTCTTTTATCTCTAAAAGTAAATGCTTAGTCGGAATTCTCATACTTAGTACGCTTAACGGTCTTGAATTTGTATTTAACTAGTTGGTATGTAATTACGCATATTTACTCTCGTCAGTAGTTGGTACTGTGGTCGGAGACTTTATCTGATAAAATATGAGCACTAAACATGCACATCTAATTTACAGAAAGGCAAAATTATAATATATTGTCGCTGGTTTCTTTGGTGTTTTTTTTTTTGCTGATTCTCAGTTGCGATTGTCGAGCTTAGCTTAGTTTTTTGTGGCCCTTTCTTTAGCCAACTGAGGCCAAAGCATATTTGCGTGGGTATGTGTGTGTCTATGTGTGTTTGTTCGTCATTTATCAAAGCTCAAAATACTGCCTTTTGTTTGGATTTAAAAGGGTTAAGTTACGCCCAATACTAAAGCTAAACCTCAGCCTAATTCACCACCCCTTACTTACATACACCCACTCGACAAACCCACCACAGGTATGTGCGTGTGTTGCATATGAAAAATCCTGCGGCTAATAAGTGACACGCGTCGATTAATAAAACTGTACAAGGCTGCCTGCCTCCCATTTGAGGGTGGGCCCAGTGAAATGGGAAAGGGGAGTTGGTGGCTGAATGGTAAAGAGCTGCGTGTGTTATACATTAAATGCCCATGTCACAGTCAACGATTATGTAAAGTAGTTGGGCGATTATGGATAAGTATAAGACCACCGACTTGAAGAGTAAATTTCACTTGAAATTGCGTGAGTCATTAGATCCCTCACGGGAATTTCTGACAGTTAAGTAGTTAAAAAGTGACGCTAGGTGTGGTTTAAATGAAAAACAAAGACAAGTAGACACAAGATGTAATTGTTACTTTAAGAAATTTTCGCTTTAAAATTTTTAACTGGCAGACATGCTGTCATACTGTCAATCCATTTAAATTGAACTGGTGTTGGTTTTATTTATAGAAACAAATATATATTTTCTCGAAATATGAGAAAAATATACATAGCAAATAGCAAAAATATGAAATCAAAATCCATTCAATTTCCATTTTGACGTAACCCACAAAGAGCAGCGTCCTGTTGCTTCTGCCACCGCAAGTGGCAAGTCCGTTCTCTGTTTCTGTTTCTTGTTGTTTTATTTTTTTTTTGTATTTTTCTTTTCTTTTTTTTTTTGTTTTTTTGCTAGCCATATGCAAATGAACGTGCAACATTCCTCTCATCTTTCGTTTTGTTCTTTGCTTAGCAACAAAACAAAAACAGATGCAAATCAACAAGCTGCCAGTCAGATCAAGTTGAGCAAAAACAAGTGTCTGTCTCTTTACCCGCTATGTCCATCTTTCTATGTATATTCTATCCTATCTACAATCTCCATTCAAAGATGAATGATGCTGCCAATGACTGTGTCCTCGTGTTTTTTGCATGAGTTGTGACAGCATTTTCCTATTAACTTGCTAGTATATATAGTTTTCCTTTTTTCTCTCCATCTGTCTTATATTTCCAGTTTTTTTTTTTTTTCCTTTTTTTGTTTCACACAGAGATTTTCAGATTTCGTTTTCCTTTGCGTTCGCTGTGAGTGGGGGGGGGGAGTGTAGAACTACACATTTGATAAAGCCAAGGGCTGAGCTTAATGACTGTCCCCTTAGGATAGTAGATGGAGCTCGGATAAGTGATTTATGTATTATGCTTCTATCTCGTTATAGACATAAATTGCATTAAGATTGGCCCTCCACTCCCATTCATCCTTCCTTCCTGCTTGAAGTTTCATTTTTCTTTCGCTCATTATGTGCAATACAGCCCACGCCAGTTTTCCCTTTTGAAGTTTACACCTGCGGCATCTGTCACAGCCGGCAGCTACTTTGTCCGGGAATTGTTTGCCTACCCCATGACCCCACACCACTCACACCCTCTATTACCAACACAAAAAACTCTGGTAGCTGAACAAAAAATAAAGAAAAATGGAAAACCTAGAAATAAACAAAAGCCGCTTTGTTTGTCAACCTTCAGGCCGAGCTGACTGTGTCTGGTTCGGGTTGTACTTTCTTTCTGTCGTTTTTTTATATTTTTCTCCATCTAACAAGAAACTTCAATATTGTTGCTTGTGCCCAAACAACAAACAGCAAAAGATATAGCAACAAGAAGAGAAAAAAAAAGAAACGATGATGGAATGACTGAACGATATGTAGGAGGGAGAACAAATATTAACCCCGGGCTATTCATTAAGTAGTCCTTTGCTCATATGTTTTGCTTTCGCCTTGTTATTGTGTCCTTTCATTAAACAAGCTTCTCACACTCTCTATTGCTCTCTCTCCTTCTCCATTTCACTTGCACCTCTTGAGCCACTTGAAGTTTCCATTGTTTGCACTTGATGATGCTACCAGAAGTACCAATCTCACAGCAGGTGCTATGCCTTTTTTCTCTTGAACGTGGGCGAATGACTAAACGAACAAATAACGAAACTCTATGCTCTCTCTACTTTTGAATTTCTTATTTCAGTTTGAATTTCAGCAGTTGTCAGTTTTAATAATTCTCCATTTCGCTCTCTGCCATTTTGTTATTACTTCAAATTGTCTCGGCAAGGCGTCCAGTCAACAGCTGACGTCGCATCAACAATTGTACATTAAAATGCTTAACGATGGGGGCGTCGCTTAGCTGTGTGTGTGTGTGTATTTGTCCTTGTCCTTGTTCTGGTTATTGCTTTTGCCATTGCCATTGGCCGCTTGTCTGTTTTTTGAAGTTGTTTGGCCTGTCTGAGTGTGGCATAAAACGCACCTGATGTGCAAAAATTGCTTAATTGAAAACATAAGCCGCTATAATTTCGGTTCCTGCCACTTGGCGTCAATGGAACTCCATTTGAATATTCAAATTTATGCGCTGCATATTAAGTGGCACGATCAGCCGTCTACACTCTCTCTGTCTCTCTCTTTCTCTCTCCACCCCGCCATACAGTCACCATTTGTTTGGCTAATTTGCCACTGTCTGTTGTCTGCAATTAAAAGCGCTTAAATCAATAAGCCCACACACAGTTGGCATTTCGTTTCTCATTTGGCTATGGACGTGTTTGGTTTAAGTATGCAAAGCACAATGCCAAAAAAAGCGGCAAGCAAGTCAGAGAGAGCGAGATGGTGAAGAAGATGGGTGGGTGGTTGGGTGTGTGGGTAGAATGAGGCATAGTATACTTAACAGCTTCCAGCATTAGCCTGACTTATCGCTTCGACTTGTTTTGTTGTCAGTTGAGAGAATCTCTCCCAGCGGCCTTGTTGGGTTATCATTGTCATTGCGACCGTCCGACCGACCGTCTATGTCTGTCTTTCTCTTCCTGTCAACTTTGCTGCTTCGAGTTTTCTTCATGTTGCTGTTGTTGTTTATATTTTTTTTCCTTCTTCTTTTCGTCTAAATATTAAGCGAACTTTGGCACCAATCGTTGGTACAAAATCTGCCAAGCGCGACAAATACGAGTGTTATCTTCATCTTGGCAGCGCAACCCTGTGACACCTTGATGTTCTTCTTCTTCATCTCCCTTTTCCGTCTTCATTATTATTTCTTTTCACACGAAAATTGGGGGAAAGAAGTGCTCCTGCAAAACGAATGGTAAACTTCATCTTGCCGCAGTCAGTCAGACGACAGTCAGTCGGTTGGTTGGTTGATAAAAGGGGGATGGGGTCCATTGTTGCCACTCGTAATTTATCTACCGCTGTTTGCGGCATACCCCTGTCCCACTTCTCCTTCCTCCTTTTTGCCATCTCAATGTCACCGGGTTTGCGGTGAAATCTCAGCGCAGTGTTTAGCATCTCAATTTGGTTTTTGGTTTGGTTTGGTTTCCTTCTTTTCTGCCGATAACGAAAACAACGCCAAGTCCCAGGGGGGTAACAATTTCCCGCTTTCCATGTTAAGCAACCATAATGCGTTGCCCACTCTTCTTACAATTCTCTTTTCCTCCCGCTCTCGCTTCCTCTTTCTCTGGGTTCAACATTTTCCCCCTGTTATCTTCATTATCAGCATTGCAATGCAAAATTTATGTCAATAAGTAAATGAATTTCAGCTAAATTCACATTTTAATATAAAGTTAAGGCACAAAAAAAAAAAAAACTGAAAGAAAGTAAAAAAATAATCAAGTAACGAAACGAAAAGCAAAAAGGAAAAAGAAAAAATATTACAATTTTCAGTCTGTTCTTTAGACTTCTCACTTATTCATATGACGCCATCTCATCAAGGCATATGTGAGCTCTGCCCTGCCCTGCCCTGCCCTGCTCCGCCCACCACTTTATACTTGATTCCAACAAAACTGTCGGTTTAAAAGGAAACAAAGTGAAATTGTCTCCTTTGGGGGGATACAAGAACAGCCAGCAGCAGCAGCAGCAGCGTCAACAGCAAATGCCGAAAAAATGTTGTCAAATGCCGGCAAAATGTATTTAATATGCAAATCCTGTGTGTCCTTTGAGATGATTATGGTGTACATTATGTCCCAAACAGCACACGTACAACAAATGAAGATGGAGGGAGATCAGAGAGAGAGAGAGAGAGAGAGAAAGTCCTCCAGCCTCCTCTTGTACATATAATTATTGATTTTAAAAGCCGCTTTTCATTTGTTTGCTCTGACAAATTGAAGACTAATTTGAGCGAAATTAAAGCGGCTCTTCTACTCAACATACAAATGCTGGAAAACGAGTGGAAAATTAATATAAATAGGAAATGGACTTTTTTCAATAGAACTTTTCCAATTTGTGCACAAGAAGCGAAAGATAAACATAGACATAGACACAGACGTAGAGACAGATATATCTATATATATAAACGTAGGCAAACACAACATGCACCTGCCAATACGTAAAAACCACTCACATAGATAGACACACATATACACACACTCATAGTCTAACACCGACATCTATATCTAAACTTTTGCTGACCGGCTGTGGCCTTTCAAAAAAAGAGAGAAAAAAAAAAACACGACAACAACAACACAGCAGGAAAAAACTAATCGAAGCGAAATACTCGAAATGTTTGCCTGATTTCTCGAGAGTGCGCGCAGCTTGAAATTGCAATCATTGAACAGAATTATCCTTTCCATTCTCTTCTTCCATACCTTTTTTACCGATTTTTTTTTTTTCTGTTGGCTGGTGTCTGGGCTGGATTGGTCGGTTGTCTGTGTTTTGTCCGTGGCCACCTTTAACAAACTTGAACGAGCTTGTTCAAGTACAAAGTGCTGTCCCTTTGCCCCTTTTGGTATTGGGCAGATAAATTAGCTCTTTTTTGCTGGATTTTTCATGCTTTTGGCCTCCATCCTTTGGCGGTGCACTAAACCAATATCGATAATTGCGTGGAGCCGGGACGGAAGTTGATTTAAGACCGGCGAAGGATTTGTCTCTATTTTGATTGCATTTAATTTGATGGCGGTTGGACAAGCATTGTTGACTCTAACAGTTTCGTAACCATCTACCATTGCTGGGAATTAACAAAAACTGCAAAAATAGAGAAACTTAGCCAGCCTAGCAACCGGTGCACGGAAGAAGGATAAATACTCCGATAAAGCAAGAATTGAATTTAATTTAAATAGTTTCGAATCGAATTTACTTAAATAGTGTTTTTAAATCTCTTTCTCCAAAAATTGCAATACAGTACGTATACGTAACTTTTTATAAAAATCCTTCTTTTCTCTTTCAGGCTGCCTTCGCCTTTTGAGCTACTGCTTTGTTTATGTAAATTTATACATCTCCATTTATAAATACATATATATGTATATATATAGATTTGACTTTTGTCAGTTTGTTTATTGAAACATATTTTTCTGCCTTGCTGGGTCCTTAATTAAAATATGTACCATCAGTAATTCACTCGCAATTTGCCCCTTTTTTTTGTGTCCTCCTTTTTGTTTTGTGTTTACATTTTTTCCTTTTTCTCTTATTTTTGTTTTCACTTTTCTTTTTCTTGTGTTTGGCTTCTGGTGCATAGAATTCATTTTTGTAATCTCCATCTAAATGATGATGGGAAGATTCAGCTTGAACACTTTTTTTGCCGCCATTCAAATTCTAATTAAATATGTGGCATTAGGTGAAAACAATTTGGCACAAGGCCAAATTTCTTCTTTTGCTTAGATTTGCGGTTAACGATAGGCGAGCAAACGTATTCCATGATTAGCTTTTTAGGTGCCATTTTTAGGGATTTTTCATATTTCACTCACCACTTACTTCCGACTTAGTACAAATAACCAGATTTCTTTTTTGTTTCTTTCATTCCATTTCCTTCTCTTGGCACCTTTGTGCCCCATGAAACACCCGCGAACTCAGGCCAAAGGAAAAATGAAAATAATGTGGCACGTTTCGCTCAATGCTCGGCTGGGAAAGTCGTAAAGTAAATTTTTTAATTAGAGTCACGAGTAAAACAAACCAATTAGTAAAGCTGTCAGAGCAATCCTTTTTTCCCTTTTGGTGCTTGGCTGTTGTATTTTTAATTTCTTGGCCATGTTTTGGTCGCAATTTACGCGTGCCGCCTGCGCTACTGTTGTGACTGCGGCGTGTGAATTATTGAAAGAGTAAATTATGTGAAAAGGGGCGAAATTAAGAGCGGTTCGTCGGCGATTTCTTCCAGCCATTTTCCCTCAATTTCACTTTTACGACCATGAGAGCGAAACCCAAACTAAAACCAAGACTCAGGCCAAGACATGGTCCTGGCTCTGACACTTGATTGCCATTGCTGGCGCATCAAGTGTCAGGGAACACTTAGGCTCCCTTGCATTGTGGCTACTAACCAAAAATTTAGGTTTAATTAAATAGCACAATTGCCGACCCCGGGCAAGTTTTTGTGAGAAAAACTTCTTGGCCATTGCCTTTCTGTTTTGCTTTGGTTTTTCTGCTTTAGTTTTTTTTTTTCGTTGGTTTATATTCCTTGAACTACGTGCACAGCATGACCAATGATGACTCTGCCTTGTGTCCCCCGTCCAAGACCAGACAAATAAACCGAAAAATGTACATGACTCATGGAGCGAAACCAAACGAAAACTTCACAACAAATGAATGAAATTTATTAAACTCCACCGAAGTATGACTACACTACACGAGACACATTAATGCTGTTTTTTATGCAACAACTGCTTTTGTTATAGTTAAAATTGTTTAATAGATGTTAAACTATTATTTTTAGAAGAATTACGAAAAATTTCCTTTCATAAACTGAAATCAATTTAAAATAGTTGTAAACATGTAATTTTTGAGCTGGAAAAACTTTCCTTTCGAATCCTCAAAAAGCCTTTATCATTTAAAATATTTACAAAATTTGCCAAAATTAGAGGGTTTTTTACCTTCCAAAATATTCCTTTACAAGATCTATATTAAAGACTTTCCTGTCTAATTCATAATCTAGTTACCATTTTGAATGAGAAGAAGGATATAACTACGTTCTCTTTACTATTTTTCCTCTATAAATTACATCCTTTTGTTTTAAATTAATAAAGCATAAATACGATATTGTTTTTTACTTTTTTTTTTTTTTGGCAGTGTAAGAGAAATATATAAACAAAGTTATTAGCACCAATTCTGCTACTGTTTTACTGTTTCTGCTGGATCCCGCTCACTTCAACTCCCACTCCTGCTCCAACTTCCACTTTGGTACTTGTAGTTTATGTTTACTGCATTCTGTGTGCGAGCGTGCGGCAACAATTTTCGGGCAACCATTTGGACCGCTATGTTGTTGCTGTTGGCTGCCCTTTTCTAGTGTCAGAAAGTTGGTGATGGCGGCCTCGTCACATTGCGCATACCATTGGGAGGATCAGCTATGGTTTCGGGGGTTTCTTTTTTTTTTTTTTTTTTTTTTTTGGCCCTGGCATTGGGATTGGTGTTATTTGCCCCCAGGAGCTTGTTGCCAGTTTTTGCTTTGCTTGCAGCTGGTGCATTTTGTAGATGTTGCTTGCCCCAGCTATATTGTTGTGCGTACAATTTATTGTTGTTGCACTTTGTTGAAAAATATTTCCAGTTCACAATATTTGCATTTGCATTTTATTTTTATATTTACGAACCTTTATTTCTGTATTTCTGGCGGCAATTCTCCCTCTATAGAACAACAACTGCATATTGAATTATATCCATACAAACATACATACATATATACATATTATTTATATGTTTAAAGTATGTACTTGCAACAGCAATGACAATCCATTTACCAACATTTGTCACTTGCCACCTGACGGCAATAAAAATAAACATAAATACATAAATATACCGAAAAAATCACATAAAGGAAAAAAAAATAATGGCCCGTAGTATAAAGCATATTATTTCAACATTCGTTTCACATAGCTAAGGAGGAAAAAATGCTACATGATTTACTCATTTCTGACTGAGGGAGGATTCCATGTCATTAAACGATTTCATTGACTGCCTGCATTATCAGTGTTAGATAAAAGCCAAAGAACATTAGGGATAAAACAATTGTCTTCGATGATAGGAAATGTGAGTAGAGTTTTTGCAGTTTACTTAGAATACGGCACTTGCGTCACACAAAATGCTTATTTATGCTCCATATCGTTCAAGTCCTTGGCAAAGTCCTTTTCAGTTAGTTACTCTACAGTGGCACTCGAATGCATCGAATGAAAGCTATGCCGGGGCAAAGAAATTGAAATATATTGATTTATGGCAGTAACTGAACAACCGAACAACTGAACAACTAAGCAAGTAGCAATCGAAACACCAACAACTCTGACTCTTTCGCCAAGGTGGTGGTGATGGTGGTGGCGGTTCGTTTGGAAAGTTTGTCCTGCCATTGCAGGACGCTTGCTAAAAATAGCAGTCGCCGCATGGGTTGCCGGCGTTGACTGCTTGGCTTGTTCAAAGTTCAATCAAGTAGAGACTGGCTGACTGACTCTGGCCAAAGTATGGTCATTGATAAGTCATAAGTTGACGTTGGACGGATAGCCAGCCCCCTATTTTTTCTCATCATCAAGTGCTGGCCAAGTTGCGTCGGAAACTTTGTCAAAGTCAAATACAAACTTTGCTTCGTTTTTTTGCTCTTTCTCTCTCTCTCTCACTAGTATTTTAATGGTTCGAGGTGGTGGGGCTATGTCAATGGGTCGGATATTAGCAGTGCATTAGTTATTGCTGCATTATTAATGATTGAGTTTGATTGTGAATTGATTTGTTTCTCCTCCCTCTCGGTCCCTGTTTCGCTGCCTCTCACATGTGGCTGATATTAATTGAACACGGAAATGGTTTTGCCAGCTGACACTTGGTGTATCCTGTTCCTGTGTATCCTGCTCTGTTCGCTCATTTCAGCTTTTTATCCATGATACAACTTTTACATTAATTCATTTGATGTTTGTTGTTGTTGTGCGTGTTCAGTGGGCTGATGACCCCTTGACCTGTTGCATGTTCCAACTTTGGCTGGCAGTTAATTACTTTGATTTATTTGTAAATTATTTACAGGCACAGCCACATTCGCTGCGCTTGTCACATATTTCAAATCGCACTTAATTACAATTTCTCCCATTTCTCTGCGCCTCTTAACATACATACTAACAAATTAAGAAAATTGCTTTCATTTATACGTATGTAAGTGTTGTACCTATCCGTCCGCAGAATTTATTACAAATTTCAACCTATTTACCATCACCTGACACCACGTTCGCACACTGGGTCACAGGTCATTTGTTCAGGTGTTCAATGATTGATTTGTATAGTAGACTAATATTTGGTTACCCTCTTTAAGGTCTTCAGGAAAGAAAAGATGGTCATCTAACCGAATTTACACATGTTTCAATAGCTTTTTAATCCACCCACACTGTGGAATTTCAGATAACACCAAGTGACATGAGACTAAAGAACTCTTATTTATTAACGATTTCCTTTTTTTAAATCCTATTCCACTGTGCAGCAGAGTATATAAATTTATTGTTTTGTTAGACCAAAAATTACAACGATAAAAACATGCAAAGTGCTTAAGTTGTCCCGCCTACCACTCATCCAGGGGACAGATGGAGACACCAATGGCACATCGATAAAATCGATAAGCATCGGCAATAAATTTGGAAACCACGGATGAAATTCAAATAAAACCAAATGCCGGCTAATCTCCATTAGGCAAATGCGTTCAGCTAACCAAAATGTTGTGACCCAATTCTTTCCCACCGATGCCGCCTCACCTTATCCTGAAATGTTAATGCTGCCTCTTTGCTTTTTGCTTGTTGTTGATGATGTTGTTGTTGCTATTGTTGTCTGTTTGTGTGTACTTAACAATCTTTTTGGCTTCCGATACACATACACTCACAAACATACATGCACACACCGGAAAGGGGTCAAGTTAAGAGTGGCTTTCATTGAGCATTGAACTGAAGTGGCGCCGTAAACTTAATGTAATTTTGATTTCTTCATTACGCACATGGTTCGAAGTTCGAACATGGTAATGGGCAGGAAGCGGGAGAGAACAACAGGTAGAGCTTTGAGTAGAGGTAGGTTTTGTCCAAAATCATCTCACGTAGACGCATTTAAAAGCAAACCAACATGTACACACACACATGTGAATGAGAAATTCAGGCAGCTTTTGGATGTTTGGGTCGTTTAATGTTTGGGTTCATTTTCATGAGATTATAAAGAGCTTCATACAAAAGATGGAGCAGGGGAAGGTCGTTGGAAATTGTCGAGCACAACATCAATAGCAAATTGATTTTCTGTTGATAATTTCAAAAGGTAAATAAGATTAGCCGTCGGGCTTAACTTGAGTATCCATAGACAACTTATTTTTGGGGCAACGGGTCTTTACGTTCTACATTAATTTACTCAAAAGCCAGTGAAACATTTTGAAATGAAACTTACTGTGAGAAAGCAGTGCACACACGAGCACACATATCCACATATAAATAAATATATTTATATATACTTGGATATATATTCTCGTAAACATGGGCGTAGCCACAATGTGGGAAAATTAGCAATTTCCCTTTATTTGAATATAAAAGCAAATCAATTTGACCATAATTGCAATTCAATAGTTACAAATTGCAGTATCTATGATTGCAGATCTGATTCCAACTACAAATTAAATGCGGTTAGACAATTTTGCTTTCATATCAAAACAGAAGAGGTAATTGCTGTGCTTTTATGCCAAATTAATTAAACAATCAAAAGGATAGCCATTTATACATATATAAGTATTATACAATTATGTTAAATAACACATTTATAAGGATATATTTAGTTAGAATTCTAATTAATTTCTTTGTTATATTTAAAGCTGATTCACGCGTTGGTTGTCTTTCCAGTGTATAAACGTATCCTCAAAAATTATATAAAAATAGACTAATTATAATTCTTAAGACTATTTGAATTGGACGGAATTTTTCGTATATTACAAAGCACATATCTCCTTTTAGCTACGTCCTTGGAAACTCTAGCATTCAATTGATTGGAGTGGGGAGTAAACCATCCAATATGAACCAATATGCTCCAATTGCAACCCATGTCGTAAAAATGGGACTCCAAACAGTACGGGTAACAGAGAGAAAAAGCAGAAGAAGGGAGGGGGGCTTGCAAGGGACTGGTTCAGTTCTGAGTGCTTATTATTTACATTCGGCTACAACATTGTCGCAGGTTCAGCTTGGCTATTGTGGAAAGAGCCAGTCATTGTGATATATCCCAACTCTCTTGCCCACTCAATTTTCGTACAAGGTCCGCAATCAAGGCGAATGCCCGCGATCAACCAAAAAAAACGGGATGAGGCTTTAACTTTATGCTGAGTAATGGCCAGACATCGAATTGCTGCCCCATATTGAGAGTGGCAAGGCAGACAGGCAGGCAGGCAGTAAAGAATCGTACTTGTACTGTAGTTTACATAACAATTTTACTGCCAAGCACTTAAACGCTTCCAATCTCATGTCATGTGAGTCATAAATAGGCAAGAAATGCTCTGTACTTGTATCTTGGAAGCACTCTTTTGCCTGATTGATATGTATGTAGAAAAGAGGTTCATTCAACCCTTTTTTGGACAAGATGTATAGAATGTATGTACAAAGGAACTGCCACTGGTACTGGTTGGCTGTTAATGATGGTTTCCATTTGGCAGCAACATTGTCGCTTGTTGACCAGTTCAAATAACATATCCTGCCAGCTTCCGTTCTCGATATTTACGCTCGGCTTCAGTTGCAGAACTTTATTATTAGAAAAGTTTTAATGTATATAACAAACGCACGACCAAACATACAGTACATGAGCATAAGATACAACAACTCAAGGCTGTATTTTAAATGGCCGACGGACCAACAACCAACATGTGGGTGAATATTTGTTGCCCCAAATTTAACTAGTGGCAGAGCAAGCTAATAAAGCTTTATTCGACTTGTTAACTCTCTTGAATGAATACCCTGTAACTTTGACGTGTCCTTGGGCTTAGCCATCAACATTGTTTTTTGAAATTTACATAACTGGAAAAATATTGTGCAGGACCCTAAAACGAGAAGAAAAACGTTGCCCTGCGGCTTAACTTTCTGCGGCTTTCAAACGTTTGCCGTCTGTCTGTTTTCTTGATATTTTTTCTCCATACTTTTTAGCCATTTCTCTCCCCTTTTTTTTGTTTTGTTTTTTTGTTTTTCCGGGTAAAGAAAAAACACATGTAAAACTTGTGCAAAATAAAAAAAGTCTTCAAAAAAAAAAGGGAAAAAATTAAATAGGCACTGCGTGAGGCAGTCCGCCTGCTAGGCGAATGTGTTTAACATGGGGAGGCTAAATGTTTACTTTCTTGGGGTATATTTTTTTTTCTTTTCGGTGTTCTTGCTCTTCACTTTGCGTCCCCCCGCCGTGTTTGTTTCGAGGGGTGCTAAGAAAAACAACGATGGGCAGAAAGTTAAAAGGTAGCTCAGGGCAACATACAAACACATGTCGCCTCCAATGGTCATAAATAGGACGATTGGCGCGCGTGCACGTGTAAGCAGTTCTTCTTCCCCTTTTATTTTTTATTGCTTACTTCATCGATATTACTTAAAGTGAATCATGGGTTAGACAAAAAGTTCATAACTTTATTATAAAGAATTGAATTTCTGTTGTGGCAAATTGAAATTGATTAGACAACATTGTATTAAGGGAACTAAAACCCAACGGTGTGGGAAAGGGTTTTTTTTTTGTTGTGTAGGGGCGGTGTAGTTTAAATCCAAATGTTTATTAAGCAATCGATTGGAAAATTTACATAAGCTTAAAGTTTTAAATATGTAAATGACAGCGTACAATGAACTTGGACCTTAATATTATAAATGCCAGTTCGGAACGGCCCCGTCCGGCGGCTCAGCTGGTGTGCTCAACTAAGTTTCAGTTCGGACTTTGTTGTGTCTGTAGCTGTTGTTGTTGCTATTTGCTTTTGCTGATGCGATTTGCGTATATAGGTTTTATAGTAAAAGTCAAAGAACATAGCAAACATGAAAATGTTTTGTGTAAATCCCGTAAAAGCAATAAAAATTGGAAATTTGCACGGATTGTGTACAATCACGAGGAGAAAGTGACATGTAAGATAACCAAATTGGATCAATTGCAACTGAGTGATACGTTTCTTCCACCACAAAATGTTCTTAGCTGCTCCCTGTGATGATACAAAGTAATAAGTGTACATGACACTGTGTACAAGTAGATTGATTACGCCCAACATGGTGCAATGTGAGCCGCCAAGAAAATTCATAAATATGGAAACACCAAAGACCATGCCACCATGATGATAGACATGCAGAAAACTAATCTGTGAATTCTTTTTACGCAACACAATGAACACCTGAAACGAAGGGTGTATTATTAGTCTTAAGTTTCCTATAAAAGTAATCACAACTAACCGTATCCAGCATATCCAAGTATTTTAGCATATAATATCCATAAGAGGCATAGAGAGCCTTCATCATTTGTGGTGAATTGTTACTATGATCCACTGGTTGACAGGTGAGACTAAAATCTGGCTGTAGATATGTATTTATCAGACCATAGATAAACAATGTTGAATTGGCCACCACTTGAACAACATTATACACTTGCATTACAAATTTAAGCTCAAAGGGTTGTCGGTGTTCCATCCATTTTGGTCCGTAGTGTAAAACAAAGGCCAAGTAGACAGCAATTATGGCCATTACCGTCCATAGATTGGTAAGGAGCGGTAAATGTGCAACTCGAGGATCTGAATGTTCCAAATATTGATCCCGCAAAAGGCAATACAAATAGGCAACCAAATTATGCCCCATTCTGACCCGCTTTCTTTATTCAGTTAATACTTGAACGAAATTTAAGTACAACAACTCAAAGCGATTCGCACCGCACAACAGTCTTTCGTTTTCTGAGTATGGCAAAAGAAAGCACTCAGTGAAAACCGTAAGTCGAGTGCGCCAATACTATGTTAATGACCGATAAATCAAATGCATTAGCTTAGCTCAATTAACCCAAGCCGGATGGGTATATTGCCAGCCATTGTTATGCACGCCGACTGGCTTAAGTTAAGTCCAGGGTTGGATAAACTCGATATACGTATAAATTGCTAATGGAAATATGTGCACAGAATTTTAAGAAAAAGTTTTCGCCACCCAAAAAGGAATGTGTCTGGTTGTGGTATGGATGGATAGAGTGAGAGAGCATCGTTTGGCCATTATGCGACAATGTATGCACATGCAAAAGTTTCTCATAAAGTTGTGGCATATTACAAGTTGCCGCTAAACTTTGATGATTGCACACATAACTTTCGATTTAGTGTAGGAAAAATGATGTTCACATCAATGGAAATCGTAAGAGGGGGGAGTCTATCGACATCCGGGGATGACATTACTTTTGTCCTAAATTTCAGTGTTAATCCTTTACATATACATGCATCGATATCTTTCTATGTGTGTGTGTTAATGGGCAATTCACAGACTGCATATATATATATGCCAATAAATTTAAGAGCCTAGTCCTGCCAATATTAAGCGCATAATAGTAGAGCCAACTGTTTTGAAATTAAGCCAAGTGAACGCCAGCTGCAACCGGTGACCCACTGAGCGACTCTGCCATGCTTGATAAATTCGCCAAGTCTGTACAATGGCCGTAAATAGCCGCAGGCATTGGACAAATGGCTCTTAAAAACAACAACAACAAGAGCAGCAGCAGCAGCAGCAACAACAAGTTTTAAGGAGCAGCAGCAGCAACGGCAGCAGCCAACTCGACTAAGTGCACAACGAAATAGGCAAGTGTTTTACGAGCAGAGGACAAGGATGAAGACGAGAATGAGATTGGGGATAGTGGCGGGCGGTGGGGCAGTCAAATTGGAACAGGTGCAATTTGTTTGCGCAACGTGCAAAGTTGGCAACCATTTTGTGGTCGAGAGTTTGCAATTTAAAGGGCGCCCAAGTTTATTTATATATACGAAAATTTATAGCTGCATTTGCACGCCTCGAGAATCAATCAATGGCGAAGCGCATGGCATGATGAAAGTGGCCACCACTTGCACTACTACTTGCCTTCAAGCTGGGAGCTGTAATCATTACAATAAACAACAACTGCTCTGAACAGTGAGCAGTGTGGACTAAAAGTTGCTCTATGGCCATTTGAGGAGGATGGGCGGACTTAGTTAAGTGAAGGCCATTACTTTCACTTGAGCCCTTAAGTCGCAATTGATGCGTTTGTTCTTCCCCCCCCACACACACACACACACATACAAAAGTAGATACATATATACACATATGTCCTTGGGCTGTATGTGACCTTGTTGGTCTAAGGGTAAGGGAAAGGGGGACTACCACCCAACGCCAAAAACAATCATTTGCATGTTGCCCACCCACCGTTTCACCTTCCACCATGGACAATAAAATGGACGGCAGCTCATTTGCACAAATAAGCCATAACCGCATGGCGGTCGATGGCAGCCATTTTCGGTGAGAGAGAAAAAGCAAAAGAAAAATGGAGAACGAGAACGGGAGCGGTAACGGTAACGCTTACAATGAGAGAAGAGACGTGCGTCGCGCTGTCCATGTAAGTGCTGTTGCAATAACGGTAATGGCCACGGTAACGACAACGGCAAACAACAACGAAAATAATAATGATAATCATTTCGCCGCGTCGCTTTGCGGAAGTATGCAAATATATGACGGTTAACAACGACTCGAAAGACGATGGCAAACGGCGATGGCGACCGTCGATGTCGATGTCGTTGGCAAGGACAAGGCGATTCGGTTACACAAGGACATGGCATGCGGATAAGGATGCGGATACGGACGCGAACGCGGCCAGGTGCCTACCGACAAGGACCTGGGCCTTAACAGGTCGCCGGGCAAAATTAAAAGCGCCACGAATGAAGCGTTAATGAAGGTGATACACGTGGAGTAAGTAAACAGTTTGGGGAGACAGCATAAATATAATGCTGGCTGGATGCCCTCCTCCATTCCAGAGATCCCCCCATTTCATACCCCCTTGCCGTAACTTACCTACACCATTCTCTTACTTTGTTCCGTTGGCTACAAAAATAAAATGAGAATGAAAATAATAATCTCTTTCGACAGGAAATGAAGGGAAATTCAACAGGAAACTTTTGTGACGTGCCGCAAACAGTCCGTGCAAACACTCTCTGAAAGAGAGTGTGTCTGTGTGTGTGTGTGTGTGTTTTTGTGAGTGTACGTATTTGTGTTTGTTGTTAAAGTAAAAGGTCCAGAACATACACACAGGCCAACCAACCAACTCAAACACACTTCAACTCATTCACATAGGTGCGAAACGACGGCTGTGCAAATTATAGTCATTTTGCCTGACCCATTCTTCACCTCTGTCTCCTACATCAACACCCTATGTCACATTTAATATTTAAAAGTGTACAGAGTGCGTTGAGTGAAAAATTACGACGCCTACAAGATACCCTTTCATAAGGGAATATATAACTGGAGTGTAATAATCAAAGGACTTTCTTTAAATAAACGGCTTTCAAGGATTTAATTTTGTAGTTTCATACTTAATAGTGAATTCTAAAGATTCTGAACTCAAAACAAAATTAGCTGCTGTACAAGAATATATAATCTTATATATAATAAGAACTTCCTTTTCCCATTCCTGCATAGGGTATAAATGAGAGGAATTCTGTTTCCATTTTTGTTTTTTTTTTTTTTTATTTGGCAGCAACATTGTTTCTTGGCACGCACAGCAGTTTCCACAGCTGTTAACCGAATTTAATAGCTTCATAGTTTTCCATTGCTCCACCTGGTGGAGCAGCACTCCTTTCCAAAATCTACCCACTTTTTTAGTTCCAGGGCAATCAAACTTTATATGCACTCATTATGGGCGCTCAGTAATGCACAATTGAGGACTGTCATTAGCAACACTGCACAATGCCGTTTTTTGTGTGTGTGTGTGTTGGCTTCCCATTTTTTTTTTTCGGTCGCGGTGGGAGATGGTATGGTATGGGTTGGGTCCACAATCTGTGCAACAAGGATATAATTATAGTCTGGATAGCAGAAGTGGCTAGGCGATAATGACTTGATTTCCAGTTGGAAAAAAAGTAGGTAAATGTGTATTAATTATTATGATTATGAGGGCAATCGTTGAAATGCCATAAATACATATAAACATACACTTGTGTATATACACACATACATATAAGTGTGTGTGTATTCTTGTATATACTTAAAGGGCATTTGGCACACAAAAGATGGGAGCGTCGTCGTCCATTCAGGCGGAATTTGGCAAAGTCGGAAAACTTCAAGGGTATTACACAAAATGCTGGCCCCATGAGTTCTAAGCATATTTTGAATGCCAAGTTGTCCTTTTCTATCCAACCGCCCACAACTTCCCCATCCCCTATGCTATTCGCTGTGTGTTTGTACTGGTTGTATGTGTATACGTATATGTGTACTGGTTGTGTGTGTGTGTGTATGCGAAAGTCACTTTCAAAGTTCAAGTCAATGTCGCAAAATGTTAACGGCGCGTTAATAATGCGATTAGTGGATGTTAGGCACCCCTCTCTCCTTCCTTCTCCACCCAGTAGCTTAAGCCTCGCCCCTCTACTACATCCCTTGGGGAGTACAAAAAAAAAACATATTTGAATGCGAATGAACATTGGAAAATTGGCTTTAATTGGCAAAATTTTATGGCTTGAAACAAGCGCATGCGGATGGGAAATATGCCGCAGAACATGATTTCGGTTTACACCACCCCATCAACTCGTTCCTTTCTCAATATGGATTTGTGTGTGTGTGTGTGTGAGACTAATTAATAAATTTTTGTTTTAGCTTTTGCCGTTTCGTCTTCTTTTTGGAGCTCTCTTTGGTATAATTATCACTTGGCTATCGTCTGGGGAAGAAAATAACGTGTAAATTTCTATGCTAATATTTAACTGAAGGAGTCTTTGGTTGTTTCGCCAAATCCCTGTTAACCGAAGCCTTCAATTACATTTAGTGGCACTGTCAGAACAAATCCCCAAGTAATAGGATATTTTCAATTTCCATTTGCTTGTTCGTATATTTTGCAATTCGTTTTATTTTTTTTTTTTTTATTTTCTTGCTCTTCCTGTCCGCCCCCTATCTATTTTTTATTTTCTTTCATTTTTGCGTATATTTGTTTTAAGTTATGCGCCGTTGGCTCTCTAGAGAAATCGCCCATTTTTCTGTTGTTGTACTCCTCTTGCCGATTTCCTTTCATATCCTTGTCGAGTGTACATAAACCATTGATACACATGAATTGCGAGCCTTGGATCAGGGCAATATCGAGAATATTCAAAGAGTAGAGTTGGCAAAAGTTGATCCTAGTTTGAATATTGTCAAGCAAGCGAATTGAGGTAAAATATACAGATAGAGAGCTAGAGTGTCCTGGTCACGTAATTGAGCTGTACATTACAACAACAACTGGGTTATAGGACTAGAATCCTGGGCCTCAATGTCTCTGTGTTTGTGTGCAGAGAAATATGACAAACAATCAAAACGAATTTGAAAAAACCGCAACAAAAACCAACAAATGCGCCAGCTGAGCCAGAGATTTGTTGCCCCAGCGCATAGAGAAAAGGACGACAGTTAATAGAGCTAGCGGCATGGTCGGCGTGAAGTAAGAGAAACCGCTTTGCTTTTGTTGGTTGTGCACAGTCAACGACGACGACGGCGACGACGACTACAGCGACTGATGGAAATTTATTGCTCGCTACATACCCAAAGGGATTCGCAAATATAATACTACAACCACAGCGGGGGAAAAAAAAGTGGGGAGGCATCAGATGGAGGCGCGGCAGCTGCACACACACACTACAACACGTATGTGGGATGTCAGGCCGTTTGCCTGCTGGTGTGGCAACATGTTTGCTGAGAGTATGCTGGCACTATGTATGAATGTATATTTGTATGGGTAGTGTGTTTGTGTGTGTGTGTGTGTGTGTATTCTAAAGGGCGGTAAAACAAAACCTATGAAAAATTTCCCAAAAGCATCAGAAAAACATACAAAATGCGGTTTTAGCCGCTGAGAGGAAATCTGTGAAAAAAAAACAACATACAAAATCTGTGAGAGAAATATATGACAGACAGAAAACATGCGGACCCGTTTACGCCCCCCATCCCCCCACAAACAAATACATATACATATTGTGCCGCCCCCCTTGAGTCCAAAACTGAGCTGCAAGCACGCACTGTGCATATTTTGTTATGAAAATTTAAGTGAAATCACTAAAAATGCCAAACAAAACTGCCAACTATGCAAAAAATGCAGGGTTAGATGAGAGAGAGAATGGAGATTTTGGAGGGGGGAAGTAAAGTGCACTGTATATTGTTTATGTGGGATGGATGCCCCTCCAGGCGGAAAACAGCTGTTGGTACAGTGTTTATTGTTGTTGTTTGCCTGCTGACTGGTGCCCGGGCCTGGGTTGTTGTTGCTGCCATTGCTGTTGATGCACTTTTATGAAAAATTGTTGTCAGTTTATAAAATGGAAGCTAGATGTAAGCTACTTCACATCCTTCAAGTGCATCACGTGCACCAGATTTCCGACTATCGCCCCCAACATAACGAATAGGGGCTGAAAACAAGCAGTAGCGGGATCTCATGATTTTGGGAAAATGGGTCAAACAATGTTGGGGAGACGAACGGCGCCAGAGTAAAGCTATTGCAGTTTATGGCTCATGTTACTCAATAAACATTTGTCAAGTCAATGCAGCAACTCTTTTTCTACTCTTTTCCATTCGATCCAAACGATCCAATGTGCCGCCAATTTGTTGCTATCAGTGGGCCCACGACCTGCTACACATTTGATATTCCTCCACCTATTGTGCGTTTCGTTGTCAAATGTTGCCTTTTATTTCCATGTCCTTTTTTGCACTGACTACACCCACATACACACACACACACACACACACATGGCACAGCAGATACACGACAGCTAACGGTAACGGGGAAAACGCAAAAATTTATGATCAGTGGCAAAAGCACATTCTCACCTTTGATATACCTTTACTGCTTTTCCACCTTTGGCCCCCATTTCGCCTTTGTCGAGTGCCTGTACGAAGATGGTGGGGATATATCGGTGTGGTGGGGCAGGGGAAAAAGGGTAGGAAGAATGATGGTGATGGTAATGGTGGAGATGGCTGGGCACAGACTTTTGGGGTTCTGTTTTATTGTACACGCCTTTTTGCTACCATTGTTGTTGTTGCTCTTGTACATTCAATTCCATGCTCTAAAAATTTTGCAATCAAGACAAGTAAAAACGACTCAAAGAATACCCTTTAACAAGTAGATAATAGATGAATCTCTACTCTAGAAACAATTTCTTTAAGTCACTAAGATCTATTAAAATTTATTTTCACTTGTAGTTTACCCAATCAAGAAAGTTATATATTCGATTTTTACAAGTTTAAATATAAAGGAAGATATATAATGAAATGAAAAACATGCCAAACCTTTCTGTCATGACTTAAGCTCTTAAAGTTATTTATCAAGATATGAATAATATTTTATATACCCAATATCATACTCCTTATCTACTCACGATAGCTTAGCTACAGGGTATAGAAATGCGTAGGCTGCCAGTTACACAGGCAGATTCTTGATTCTGGTCCAAGTCCAAGTCCAGGACCACCCAGTTCCACGCATCAATGGGTCTTTTATGCGCTTCGCAGTTGTTGTTGTTTTTTTTTTGCACATTTTTTCTCTTTCCTTTTTTTTTTTGGCCCGGTGTGTTGTGTGTTTGCCACTCGGATTTTTGCGATAATGGAGACAAATGTTGTGCTCTTAAATTTATCGATTGGTTTTTGGCAAAAGTTACCCCAAAAAAAGAAAGGATGAGGGGAAAATATTACCCGAAATGGCATATATTTGTATAGAAAGAGATCTACGGTCCGAGGTAAAGAATTTTTATGTTATCATTTTAAAAAAAAAATAAAGCTTTAAGAGACGACGACCCACCTGAAAAACTGAGACCAGTAGAAATTTATTTTTTGTTTTTCTTGAGCTAATAAAAGAAAAGCAAATGGAACCAATGGCTAACAATGAACTCAGCATGCTGAACAAAATAAACTTGCTTTCGTATAATCCAACTAGTTGTTGAACTGCTGCAGCATTTGAGTTGTGCATTTCTCGTCATTTTTTTTTTTTTGTTGGATTTCTTTTTCTTTGGCTTATTTTACCCTATTTTTTCTCTCGTTGGTATGCAGAGAGAGAGACAGAGGGGAGCTAGAGGTAGGATAAGGCAAAGTTTTAAATTGAAAGTTTCGTAGATTTCGGCAGATGTTGCATAAAGGCCTGGTCAGGGGCCCTCTTTTAAAACATTTTTGTGGATTGTTTGAGCTCTTTAAAAGTTCTTTTTTGCAATCGATGCGGTCATAACGAGTTATTAAGTATATATTTTGCTTTTAAGCATGTGCAGCGGATTAGTTGGGAGCAAAGCCCAGAGTCAGCTGACACTGGTCCTATACTCATTCCTAAAATGACCGCAGAATGGGCGGTTTCTCTACTCCCTTTTTTTTCTGCTTTTGTCTGCTTTTAAATAACGCAGGCGGATTTAACATTAAATACCACAACGTGCTCGAGGGCCATGGCGCCTGGATTTATGCAGCGTTACATTGGCATTAAAATAGCAGTGCGGATTACCAAAGAGCGAAAGAGAGAGAGAAAGCATTTTTTTGCTAGCTCCCTCTCATTGTATTATGTAAAAACATAAATGCAACTTGCGTTGAGTGCTATGGCAAACAATAAAAAAAAAGGAAAGAAAAATGGAAAAAAAAGAAGTGAAAAATGCAAAAATAAAATAAGAATAAAATGAACGTTGACGGTGAAACGATGTAGAAATAAATATGAGAGAAATACACATAAAATGCATCAAACCCCAGTCCCCCAGACTGAACTGAACTGCCAAGGGGCATAAAGCCTCCTCCCCAGCCCCCCTGTGTGTGTATGGATGGAGCATGGTTGGGAAGTTGAATTAAATGTGACTACAAGTGCAACAATGAAAGGTTGCTGCGATTCACTTACCTCGATTCGAAATGGACGCCTCCGCTTGGGCTCCGGTTTGTGCTTGGAGCAGGCATCCCAGGCTAATTACAATCAGTATGGGCCAATTCATTTTCCTTGTTGCACGGTTGGCGGCCGCGCCGTGACGTATGCTACACGAAATTATTTTCATTGTTTTGCCTTCGCCTGCACGAGTCGCAGGACGAGCACCAATGTGCGTGGTTTTGTTATTAAATTTTCTTTTACTGTAATTAATATAGTACATATACTTCAGCAGGTCCTGTTTCACTCCTTACTTCTACCTCTGTTTGGGCTATCTTAGAGCAAGTTGCCTGCTGTTGTTGTTGTTGCTGGCTGCCTTCCTTCCTTGCTTCTTGCTAAAAAACTGCTGGCTGTTAGATGCTCGCGGGTTGTTCGTTTTAAGTTTTCATTTGGTTAAGCGCCAACATACTTTGCATATTCGCTCTTTGTGTAATTTGCAGTTTATTTTAGTTTCAAATATTTTCAACTACTGTTTCTAATTAGAAATTAAACGTCATGCCGCAAGCCATTTTTTTTCCTCCTTTTTCCTTGTGTTTTCCTTTTTTGTATTCTATTTTGGTTGCTATGTGATGTGAAATATTTTCTAATTAATTTTTATTGCTTAGCTTTTCCCGAAGAGTGTGTCTATATGTGTGTCGGCTACACATTAATTAGTTTGTCATTATATTTTCCACAACATACGCCAAAAAAGTTTTAGTTTCCTTTGGTTTCTAGAAGAGAAAAGAAGAGCAAAATTAATTTTAGTTTCAAAAAAATAAGGCATAAGCAATCCATTGAAACGAATTAAAAATTTAATATTTAAAACTTTGCGCAGACTGCTTTTGCTGAAGTCTCAAGTGCCAGTGCCTGTGCCAGTGGTTTTGAGAAATGTTTTTGTTTGTATTCAAAGCAAAACATTAAAGCATTCATGTTCAGTTTGCATTGCATATATGTAGGCGCCACTCAACATGCGCTCCATAAACTCAGATTGCTGCACCAAAAAATGCGTCTGCAGAACTTCACTGACATGCAAAATTACCCCACAAAGTGCAATTAGCACACAAGTTAAATTATAAAAGTTCCGTTTTTTAACCTTCTCCCAAAGCTGTTACACCCACACAAGCGCACACTCACACACACACACATGCACAGAGATTCCCACACATGCCAAGGGGCAAGTTTTAACGGTATTGGGCAGGGTTGGTAGAGAAAAAGTAAACAACACTTCAAGTCCAAAGCCAAATAACAAATTGTTCCTAAGGCCACAGAACCTTCTCCCAAAAAAAAAACTCTCCATTCTCCAATATCTCTTCTCCAATTTACCATACTCCTTTCTTTCTCTCTCACTCGCCAGTCTCTATCTCTTTCTCTCTTGTTTCCTTTTCCATTTTTAATGACAAAGTTTTGCATAATTTCATGAGTTTGCCGCTTGTGTTTTGAGTTTGTGTGAGTTAAGCCAAAGAAAAATCAGCAAACAGAAAAGTTCCAATTATTTCATTATCACTTCCATGCAGGACAAACATAGTCTATCTCTCTCTCTCCCTCGCTCACTCTTTCTCTTTAGCCTGGAAATGGTCAGAAAGAATTGCTTTAAAGCAAAATTGAGAAAGTTGACCAGAGACACAGGAGGTAGGTAGATGGTTGGGAATATGCTCGCGACTGCTCATGAAAAAATAAAGTTATAAATTTAGATTAACCCATGCAATGGCTGTGGTTGAGCAAGCACTTCCGTTCTTGGGGTAGAAGGCACACTTTCACTCATTTCGGTTTGGCCATTGGGATGCTAGCAACAAAAAAAAAAAAAAAAAGAGAGAGAAGCCCATTAAAAGTCGCAAAAAGGCACAAAGGAAAGAGCAGGAGAGAGAGATAGACACTGTGCTTGGCGTAATTATCTATCGTTTTCATTATTACCCTGGGCCGGCAGCGCCAGGAGGTCGAGTATATGCTACGTGCGACGCTTATGTGCGGCTCATGTCCTGGAGGAGCAATAAAATATTTGTATCTATTTTGTTGGTTGGAGTCGGGGGGGACTCGACTCGCGTAGGTGCCCGCCGTTTGCTACAAATCTGAGCTGGGCATGTAATTACTCAAAAAGTTTCTGCCTAACCACACCGCACCACAACAGGCACTACAGGCACCACCATCACCACTACCACTACCTAGACGAAATATCCAATAGACTGGAACCCACTTTGCACAGCAAAAAAAAGCAAAAATTATTATGTCTGTACTTAAAATACATGACTGATATTTAAAGTGAGTACTTAAAATTCGTACATGAAACTCTTAAGGAAATTTGCATTAGATATAGATTAAGTTTACTTGCCTACTTATTATATAGCTTGATTCGAGAGCAAGATTTTTTTCTCTTAGTGTATAAAGTGAGTTTTATGCTCAAATGGTAGCAAAAGGCTTTTATCATGTAGGCGGTAAACAGCCGTAAATAAACAAGGCAGCACATAAAAAGGCAACAAAAGACGCATCAGAAGTAGAATCAGCAACAGCAGCATCAGCAGCAGCAGAAACAGGAAGAACAGAAGCTGGTACAGGACATTGGACCAGGTTGTCATCGCTACCGCTGGCAAAGCATTAGCCCAGAGTCTCTGTTGTTGGCCAAGGTTATCAGTTTTATGGGCTTTAGGGCCTACAGATTCTTCTTCTTTGTGGGTGTGTGTGAGTGTATATATATATGATTGTGTATGTGTACAGATGTGAATGTCAGTGTGAGTATACCACATGCTGCTGTGCTTTTCCCTTTATTTATGACACAGCATCGCATGGCGGCAACAAATAGCTGGTCAAAGAGCTTCAGCTAAATGTTTTAGCATTTTATCGCATCTCTTGTTGTGGTTGGCCCGCCCTGCCGGCCGCCTGGCAGCAGCCATAAAAGTTTAATACTCTAATAAAGCGAATTTAATTATTTAAAAAAGAGCATTTGATGTGTCCGCACAGCAAGGTTTTTAATTTTTACGCGCTCCATTTCCACAGCCGCAAAGCAACGCAACACAAAACTTAAGGCGATTCGCGACTCTCGACTCTTCACGCCTTTGCCTCGACTTTGCGTCTAAATTGCACTTTGCGGTACAATTTCAAGCTACAAGTTTGCCGCGCAAGTCGTAATTAGTTTTTCCTGGTTTGCTGTGAAACTGATTTTCACTTCAAGTAAGCCAGAGAGAGAGAGAGAGAGAGAGAAGGAGTGAGTGAAAGAGATAACAGAAGAGAAGGAGAAAATAAAAAAAGACTAATCTTTTGTCAGTTTGCGCTGTGGTCGACTGGCAAAACTTTAAAATGGGTTAATTGCATTGTAAACTAAGCGAACAAATGGCAAACAAGTGGCACAACAAACCAACGAGACAGCAGGACAACTAGCCCAACAAAATGCTACAGAATTCGATACGAGCTTTGGCTTATTTTATAAATCTAAGTTACCATCCTGTCACAGCATCCCCTAACCCTTTCCCCTGTCGGTGGTTAGCACTTGACAACCGACAAGTGCATCATTAAAATTAACAAAACAAGTCAAGAGTGAGATGAGTGAAGCTTTGGAGATGTCGCAGAACTCATTTCATGCGTACCCTTTGAGGCATGTAATCAAAGTAGAAGCAGCAGGAATAGCAACATCATCAACAACAACAGCAAAAGCATTTTTTCTAATACACAAAATCCCACTTGAACTAACTTCACTTTTCGCATCTTCTAAACCTTTGTGATACACACGCTTCTACACACACACTATGCCATGTCCCCTACGAAATTATCAACTGAAGGCCACTGCCTTAGCCAGTTTGTAGAATATTTTGCGAAATTGCAATGTCGCGTGGCAATGGCAACGGGTGTGCGAAGGATGTGGATGTCCTGTCAGTGCGCCACATTGTCATTGGAATGATTAACAAGAGGCACAATGTTGCCAGCCTGGCCACATCGCATGTGTGTGAGTTGTGGGAAAAAATGTGTCTAGAAAACTCTTCAGCCACACAAAGTTCAAGCTGAACACTTGGCACTGCCACAAGCGAATTGACACGGCAACAATGTGGTGCACATACACAGTTCGCTTAGCTTATAATCAAACGAGAGAGACATAGAGAGAAGGAGCAACAAAGAGAAAAAAAAAAAAAAAACGAAGATCCTACCCGCTCGATAAAAGATTATTAAAATTTTCCAAACGAATGGCAAAAGTTCGCTGCAGCAGTTTGTCAAAGGTTCAAAAGGTTATCTACTTTGCAATGGCACAGACACAGACACACCCACTCTCTCACACACACACACACTCATCGCATACGCATAGCCGTGTGTGTCTACAAAGTTGATAGACAATCTTCCAAGCAGAAGTCAAGCAGCCAGCAAACACTCGACTAAAACTTTAAATCTCTAGATGCTTTAAGTCTAGAAATCTTCAGGTTATGAATTTTATTTTACAAAATAAAGGGAATCCCTAGCCCAGTTTCAAGTCGGCATGATACAAGTGCCATGAATGCATGAAATGTGGAATATAATTTCAGTATATATTAGAGAAATTTTGACGTTTGCTTTAACATGCAACCAACCAGCAGAGTCAGAGGTAGAGGCAGAGGCGGCAGCAGAGACCAAAAGCTAGCCAGGAAAGGCAACGTGCCTGCGATCCATGCAGCTTGGGCACTTGATACTTTACATTTTTGCTGAAGCAAACATAATTCGTCTATTATGCAGTGTTCCAGCCTATACACCTATACAAACACACACACATATGTATGTATGTATGTATGCACATGTATGTACATGCATCTGTTGAGAGTTCATAGATCCTGGCTGCATTCACTTGGCAATTACTGCTTTATTTATTATGCCGAAATGGATTATCCCTTTTAGTGCCCTGGGATGCAATTTCTGCTTGTGCTGCTATTTTGTGCCGTCAACAATTTTTCTTTCCTTCCCTATTTAGGGAATTTTCCAAAGCACTTGTGTTGTCTACCCTAACTCCATGCCTCTTCTCTGCTATAGTTCCCCCTTTATCTATAAATTCTCCTGCCCTGCCATGTTGGTGGGCTGTTTGTTGTCAACGTTGCCCTTGCTGTTGCCCTCATCATCATCATCATCATCGTTGAACGCGGCGGCAAGTGGAAATTTGCATGCTGCGGCGGAAGGATACTATGGCCAGGCCTATGCCAGCGGCTTTCTCCACATCCACACATATGTATACGTGAATGTATGTACATATTTTAAATGTGTGTGTAGGCGCGTGCTTGCACCAGTGTAACCATTTATGAAAACTACACTGGAAAAAGGAAAAACGGGAAGTCTAGAATAAAAACAATAAACTAAGGTTACAGCCTCCAAGGCAAAGCTAATGGAATTAAAGCATTAACATTCATCTCGTTCTTACCAAGTTAGTATGGATATATTTTTAGCATTAATCCCTTTGCTTATTTTTAGAAATCCATTTCTTTATATAGGTGAAAAGGAAACTATTTAATCTCCTATTGCCTAACAGCCAGAAGCTTACTTCAAGAGGCACTAATTTCTTAAATGACAAATTATGTTAAACTCAAATTTATCTTACTTATTTACACTTTACGCCTTACAAAAAAGTTCATACACAATCAGTATTTTAGATAATGACTTTTGGTCTTCTTATTTCCCATTAAATAATATTTACCAGCATAAGTAAATTAAACATTTACAACTTAATTTGTATAATTTTCTCAACTCGACAAGCTATTATTTCGTAAAAGGCAAAAATCAATTAAACTTACATGATAATGAAATTTAAACAATTTCAATACACAATCTCAATAATTGACATTATTTTTGTCAAAATGTAAATGAAAAGGCAGTGCTTCATTAGGATTAAATTTTATAAAATTTTATTATTATTATTTTTACCAATTAAATTGACAAAATAAAGGAAAAGATGTTTAGAATTGATATTGTAATTTAATAAAATTTTCAACAGAACCGGTTTGAAAAATAGCCTTTTGTATGAATTTGTTTGCCAACGTTGACCTCGGCGACATTTGTAACAAAAATTCGATGCACACAATATCCATAAATCAAATCAATAAAATGACAGCATGAAAAATTGCCAACATACGTAACACAAAGGGAAAAAATCGAAAATAACCAGAAAAAAAAAGTTCAAAATTCAAATCGAATTCAAAACCGCAGGCCAAACTATTGTCCCAAATTCAAACAGAAAAAAAATGATGGCAATTTTAGAGTTTTGGCAAAATAAAAGCGAGCAACATCTCAGGCCCATTTAAATGGAAATCTGCAGTTAGAGCTGAAACACCAAGGCAATAATAATAATAGAACAATATATATACGAGAATATATATATGTATATATATCTCTTTTTTATACTCATATGTATGTACGATATGTAGAGTGCATGTTAACCTTTCGACACCTACAAATAAATAAATGTGCAAGTAAATATTGTAAACAGAGCAAACACCAATTCAGACAATGGGACAAATAGACAGACACACATAGAGAACAAAGCAGAGCAAACAACAAACAGACATAACATGAAAATGGTTGTGCCATGGCGAAAGAGAGAAGGAGGCGGGGCCATGCCAACAACAGGGCGTATGTGTAACAAATAAAATGTCGTCTACGCCAGTAAAAGACAACGAGATTGAATGAAAATCCTCATATGACATAAAAAATAATACGAAACACACAAAAAACCATGCTCATACAATAGAAATTGGAAAAAATAGCAAAACGAAAGGATTCCGTGGCATATTAGTTATATTTTCGTTTCAATCTACATCTGTGTGTGTGTGTGTATGTTACTGTGTATGTGCCATTGTCAGTTGTCATTGCGTCAGCTGGCGGAATGGGCGAGCAAAGCCAAAGCAAGCTAAAGGCAAAGCCAAGTCGGAAAACACATTGCTTCTAGAGCAACAGAAGCAGCAGGAAAAGCTTTTATCCAACCAAAAAAAAAAAAAAAAATATCAAAGAAGCTAACTTTGGCTCTGCCGAAGTTTGTATACCCTTGCAGCTATTATTTAATTTAAAAACAAAATTTTTAAAGTAATTGAAGAGAAAACTATAGCAAACGCATGGCATCTCGCTCTTTAAATTTCGTTCTGTACAACAACACAACGCAAATGTTTCTGTCTCTCTTACACACCGCGTGGTGACCAGTTTTTGCATATGTATGTGTGTGTGTGATTGCTTGGAATTTGTTTTTGTTTCTTTGCTGCCAAAGAAAACTGCTTATTTTACTCGAGGTACCTCCACGTTTTAGTTAATAGCTCTGGTGATAATTATCCGATCCTACTCATTTTTACACTTTTCATACTTCATAGATTAAGGAACTTAACTTTTCATGTTTCAACTATGTAGCTTAAAAATTTATGGTCTAAAACTTGATAGAAACAGACAGACGGACAGACGGACAGACGGACAGACGGACATGTCTTAATCGACTCGGCTATTGATGCTGATCAAGAATATATATACTTTATGGGGTCGGAAACGTATATTTCTATGCGTTACAAACATCTGACCAATTTTATAATACCCTCTGCAAGGGTATAAAAACAGACACACACACACACAATGGTAATAATAATACGTTATTGGGAATATTGATTGCCTGTATTAGGCTTCGCCACTTGGAATACTAAAAGTCGCATGACGGGCACGCATTGATAAATGCTTGTAAGCCAAAATGCCATCACCATCACCAGTAACGGTAAAAGGGGCATTCTGATGAGCATGCTAGTTGAGGCATCCACAGCAGCAGCAGGAGCAGCAACAGCAGCAGGTGTTCTTTGTTTTACGCTCAAATGACTTTTGGGTTTTGTGGCGGTATTAGTGGGAGATCTGGTAGAGAACTGGCAGAGGTTAACATGCAGCAAGTAAAGTTGCCAAGAGGCAGACAGGCAGTCAAAAGCCTAGACGATGACACGCAACGATTCTGTCAACACAAAGGCACAGTCAAGCCTCAAGCACACACACTCAGAGAGAAAGAGATAGAGAGAGAGAGCTACAGCTGTGATTAATAAACAAATTGAAAGACGCGACTCAATAAATCACTCCTCCTGCCAGCCTAAATCAATTATACTTGAGCACACAAAAAACATGGCCTTTAACAACAAAACAAAACAGCAAACAGAGCAGTCAACAGTGTGGGATGAAGTGGGTGGCATCAGCAACAACAGCAACAATAGCAACCACAACAACAACAACAACAGTTTAATTTATTGATTACCATTAACAAACAGCATGTCAAGTAAGTGTCATTAGGATGTCAACGCATGTCCACGAAGACGACCCTCCTGACTGACTATCTGACTGGCTGCACATAGACACAGAAAATATAGATAGATAGATAGGTGGATAGGTGGGGAAGGGGAGTGTGAATGGGGGACAGTTACAGAGAGACATGGATTGTGGACAGTCAAGAGGCACTCCCATGGCCAACCCCAACTCCCTATCTCCCGCCTTCTAATGCCGTTGGCATGCTCATTAATTTCAGTGACAGCCATTGGATCCCGTCGCGGTGTTTGTGTGTGTTTGTGTGGGTGTGTGAACAAGTTCATTTCGTTTGCAATTTCCTGCAAAAAGGCGTTAAATACAAACATCTAGCTAGGTTACTGACCGCAATCCGCCAGCTTGCCCGTCACATTTGACAACGTAAATTGAGCAAGTCGAAGACGAAAAAGGCAAAGGGAGCGGCAGAGACGAGTCGCCAGCCACCTTTTGTCTGCGGTGACAGCTTGAGAGAAAACAACAAAAAGAAAAAAAAAAAAGGAAGAAAAAAACGAAAAAGTACACAAAATACTGACAGTTTGACAAATTGTTTATGTAAATGGAAGTGCAAGTGGTCGAGAAAATATGGCCAAAGGAAAATTCATTCAAGCCAAAAGCTTAGGCATATTGGCTTAGGCACACTTTTTATTTCAGTTTTTGGCTTTTGCCTGAATAAGCGTGGCAGTGCCTTTGCCCACCTCCCTACCGCCCCTACCCGACTCCTCCCCCGTGCAAATACAAGTTTAAGCAAATATCTAATTTACTGTTTGTGCGCTTTAATTGTTTGTTATGCCCAAGGGGGACAGGCTCGGTGAATGGCTTTGTCGGTCCTTTAAATGACAACGTCGACGGCCTTCGCAAGGACGGGCACAAGCTAATGGCTAAGTATGAGTCGACGAGAGCGTTTCGAAAGGAATGGTAATGGGTGGCTCAGTCCACCCAGGCAATTAAAAATTGCTGTCTTGAAATTTCAACAGTGCCTAGGCATAAGGAAGAGACAAGTGTGAAGCTTGCTGAGTAGAGGAGAGCAAAGGAGAGAAGTGAGGAACTGTCTAGCCTGCAGCAACTTATGTAGTAGTCGGTTGATTCTTGTGCAGCTCCTCGCATGCTAAGCAGAAACTTTGCTTCCTTTTGCTGGGCAGGCAAACTTCCTGGGCGTCGTCGTCTTCGTCTTTCGTTGTTAGCCAGCTGCCATTTGGCTTTAGTTGGACACAAAAACGCTTTGCCAGCTTTTCTTTTCTGTTAGTTTTCATTTACTTTATGAATATGCGCCTATGTGTGCGTGTGCGTGTATGTGATTGTGTATGTGTTGGTTTGTGTGATGGCACAAAAAGCTGTTGCTTGCTTTACTGCTTAGTTGCTTTAGCTGAATGCCTTTCCGTTGGCTATGTCGGCCTAAACCAAAAGTTTTCCTTTTGAAATTCTTTACTCACCCGACCATACGTTGACTCGCTTCTATCCATCCGCATTCCCCCTTTTTCCTCTTACCGCTTCCTCTCACTCTCTCCCATTCTCTTTTTTTTTTTTTTGTTGCTTTAGGGTCTTTTGTATTCTTTGGATTTTTTTCTTCCTTTTTCCAAGCCGTTGCCTTACTTTACTGTTATTAACTATAATTACCACATTAAACGCCAAAGTGTCTTAATATTCAATTATAAGTTTTTTTTTTTCCTTTTCCTCTATTCTCGAATTCAGTTGGCCACTTTTGTGCGTGCCTTTTGCCACACATACACATACACACACACACAGTTGCGGGAGGCTATTGGAAAAGTTTTACCAATATTCTGGCTATCAGGCTGACTCTCTTTCTCGGTTGTCCTTTGTGACCACCTTCATTTTCCTGAACCGATTCCTCCCGTTGTCTCACCAAATGGCCGATGACTCTAATGATGTCTGAGTGCTTACAAATTATTTCATGGAAATGCGTTGAATGTTTATATTGCTTTTGATTTTGTTGGATAAAAGTTCGTATCGCATTGAATGGATGGTGAGTGCGAATCGATAAAATAAATTGTGTGAGTGGGGCATCATCCACTGTCAGTGACAATTAAACGCTACCGCAAAAACTGGGCTAATGGAATTAACTGAACATCAAGGAGTCAGCATTGACAAGGTAAGACTGAAACTTCTTACACACACGCGCACACACACACACACACATACATTGGCACTTCAATAAACTAATGAGCGTTGACAAAGTCAACGTTTGGCGTCGACAGAATTTTAATTAACGAATCGTAAAGCGCTAATTTTGCATATTAATAACTACTACAACACATCCACACGACAGTTGTGCCACACGGCATGATATGGTATGGTATGCTATGGATGGACTACCATTGGTGGCATTGGTGCTGGCACGCACACAGTGGCAATAAATAAACCAAGAGCAGCTAAAAGAGTCGCTACCTCCGCCAACATTTAAGTAGTTGAAATTAATTTGCCGTACATGGAAGTGTACTTTTTCTTACCTCCCTCTCCCAAAGTGTTTCAATTTTGAGCCTCACGTAGCACAGACGTAAAAGTCAGCTTGCCAGCTAAATTATAATATCAATTATTTTGCAACACACAAAATTCACACACATTTACACACACGCACACATGAGTTTGTGTTCAACAGACAATGTGTGAGTCAGTAAAGAGGATTTGAAGTTAATGAAACGAGAAGAGGGAGAGATCATTTCATGTGCAGGCTTTCTGTTGATGATAGGTAGGCTCTTGGTAATTATATTGTATCTTGGTATGCAAATGGCATCAGGGAAACAAACAAAATTTAATGTAATCATACACAGACATGAACAGCAACTACTCAACTGAGCTCAACTCAACTTAACTTTTTGGGACAAGGAGATAAATTATCAATCCACTAAACTATTAACTTTCTCCATAAATGAAACTGCTGATATAACCTACAAACATATATGTATATAATAAACCCATAAGAAACTGAAATCAAATTTAATACCAACATATTTGTAATCAAAATGAAATTTATATAACATAGATCTTAAAACGAAATTCCAATGAAATATGGGTAAAAGGCGCCTTGAGCGTCTCATGTCAAGTTAACTTCAGTTCGTCTCAAAGAGGAAAGAGGGGGATAAATGAAAAAAGGGGGAATTAAATGAAACATTCTTTGCGCTTCAACGCCTTTTAGGCTAGGCCGGCATCCTGCGAGGGCGGGAACAGCTTCAAAAGTTTTCTCTATAAAAACTCATTAAATCAATTTCACACCTTGCCTGGTCCAGACTGAGATGCAGACATAAAGGCCATTTAGAAACTCTCGGGCTGGGCAAAGAGATTGTAAAGTATGGGTTCTCGAGTCTCCCCTCCCCCTCCCCATCTAAAGTTAAGCTGATCGAATACAAAAGCAAAGTAAAATGGAATGTTCGTGGCTCCTACTGCCACTCTGCTCCGAGCTGCGCTCCATAAGCCCAAAGAAAAACTTCCTCACTGCCGCCGCCGCGGCTTTTGTTTGACCAAATGCTTTTCACTCTCTTTGTTTTCATTATATTTTTCATTTTTCCTTTTTGCCCCACAGAAATTGCTTCTGCGTGATTGAGGTTTTCCGGTAGACCTTTTCTTGCAGCTGCCTAGCTTTGTTCCACTAAAAAAAAAGTGTATACACTTGGCCCTCGCTTAACACGGACTCTTTTAGCACGAACTCGGTCTTACACGGTTACAAATTTGGTCCCATCCCCCTTTTAACACGCAAAAAACCTCGTTCTTACACGAATGCAAAATATCGATATATATTGTTTTTTGCTGTCGATTAACGCGATAGTGCCTTTGTGCTTGCGTCATATGCATGGGTGCTTGTCGAAAAAGGGGAGTCCCACATTTGATATGTCAGATGTAAGCGTGTTTTAGTAGGTGCAAAAATCTTGAGCTTTGCAGACGCGTAAATAAAAAGTCAAAGATTTTGTGGTAAGTAAAAAGGTGGTACAGCTTGATTAAATTAAAAAGTGAATATGTACATAATTAAAATAAATAAATTTCAGCTTTTACAATGGCAGAAAAAAAGAACAGAGCTACTTTAAAACGAAAAATCATTTCTATAGAATCAAAAATACAAATTCTAAACCGCTTAGACAATGGGCAAACCTCCACGGAAATTGCAAGAAGCCTTGATTTAAATGAGGCAACAGTTCGCACTATCAAAAAGAATGAAACTGAAATACGACGTGCAGGAAGCATTGGGTCATCCATATCTACAAAATTTACCAGTAGAGCACGTGCACCAGTTTTGGAAAAAATGGAAAGAGCACTTAGCATTTGGATTGACGAGCCAGCGGATCATTCAGGAAAAGGCACTCAGGATTTATGGACTGCTCGAGCAAAATGGAGAGCCCTTTTCTGGCATAGATTTCGTTACCAGTAATGGATGGTTCGAGAAATTTAAAAAAAGGTTCTCCATTCATAGCCTCAAATTTAAGGGCGAAGCGGCATCGGCCGATAAAGGAGCTGTTACCTTATACCCAGAAGAGATTCAGGGGTTCATTAAAGAAGAGGAATTCCTGCCCGACCAAGTTTTCAATGCGGATGAAACTGGACTTTGCTGGAAAAAAATGCCAAATCGAACTTTTTTATCAAAGAATGAAAAAGTAGCTCCCGGCTTTAAGGGTCAAAAAATCGTTTTACACTTTTGCTGTGTAGTAAGATGCAACTTTCAAGCAAAATCAATGCTTGTTTATAAGTCTTTCAATCTCCGTGCGTTTAAATGGATAGACAAGTGCAAATTACCCGTTTACTGGAAAGCAAATTCCAAAGCTTGGGTAACTGCAGAATTATTTAAAGACTCGTTCTTGAATTGCTTTGTACCTGAGGTTGAAAAATATCTAAAAAAAAAAAAAGAATTTAAACTTTAAAGCACTATTATTTTTGGACAATGCCTCAGAACATCCAAAAGATTTAACCCATCCGAATGTTAAAATAAAATTTCTTCCACCTAATACAACATCGCTTCTGCAGCCAATGGATGAGGGTATAATATAATACCAACTTTTAATTTGATAAATATGAATTTTATGCATTTATTAAAGGCATATACATAAAACTTTTGGTTAATTTTAAACAAATGTATGAAACTTTAATAATCTGTTGAAACTTGAATAATAACAAATTTTTTTTTCCGTCAACTTTTTATTTTGAGAACGTAACCCCTTATTTTGTACTGAATCCATGTTTCGATTAACACGATTTCGCTTAACACGAGCATTTCTAGGAACGTAACCCCCGTGTTAAGCGAGGGCCAAGTGTATATATTTATATATGTATATGAAAATAGAAAATCCAAAAAAAAGAAGAAGGCGCAAAAATAAAAGGGACCAAAGGTCAGTGGGCCGCGAGCTGAAAATTTAAAGAGCTATTGCAGTCTTCCTTCTGTCAATGGTCTTTGTGGCCACAATTCATAAAATTTGCACAAATGCTGTGTCTTGCTGGCTATTTTTAATATTTTGATTAATTTCGGCTTCCTTTTGTATATCTGAATGTGCTGGCAATAGGAACAATAACAACAATGTTTTGCCACAAAAAGAAAATTGTTATTAGGGCCTTGATATCTTCTTTTTTTTTCATACAATGGGAAACCCTTTTTGTCATATTAGATAATGTTTTCTTTCAGACAGGTTAGCATAAAAAAACACAGAGAAAAAAAGGGATGACGACTCCAAAAAAAAAAAAAAAAAAGAAAACAATGTGTTTGAAAAAAAATAAAAATAATGAGAGGAATGATCCTTGTGGCTAACCTATAAAATGGCTTAACAAAGGCAAAGGCGCTACCTGGGCACCACCTACCTACCTACAATAACAATCCACTTGAAAAAGTTAAAGATCAACCGAAAAACAAAAATCATCTAAATGCAAATAAAACTATGGACGAAACCTTAAACAAAAGTAAACGAGTGTCAGGAGGAAAAGAGGAGGGCGGAAAAAAAATAAATTAAAGTAAACTTGGCACGGTGCAAACATATATTGCTTAGTATGGAGGAAAACAACCAAACACACACACACACAAAAAAAGAGAAAACGGGAAAGCGAAATGAAAATAAACAACAGCAACAGAAAAAGGGAAAAATGAAACGAAATGGCACACATATACACATACAAACCCACATACACAGACACACACATTTCGAAAGCATTTATTTGCACATTTAAAAATGCAAACAACGAGGAATGACTGTAACAGTCAAACCAACGCAGGCCAGGAAACCCTACCAAAAAAACAAGTAAAAGGAACCCTGACGAAAGAGTTGCCCTTCCAGGGCGCCGTCGCCTCCAACGTTCAAATCAGAAAGAGATGGCAAAAGGATGCTGCCAAGACAACGGCTGCCAATCCACGCAGTGAGTGAGTGAACGAGCGAGGGAGTGAAATGTATAACCCTTTTGCAATGATTTGTTAAATTACAAGCAAAGTTTTTGCGTTAGGCAAAAGTTGGGAGTTTCTCTCCCAACTGCTGAGTAATTAGTAAAAAACTTGGCTATGGCCATGAAAAATTACTTGAAATTGGGCATGAAAATGCTGCGCACAGTGGGTAACTTTAGTGTATGTTTGTACACATATTCTAGTACTATATAATATAAAGTTATGTATGTATATATGCTAGAGATAAAATCAAGATCATGTTTGACTTTTAACTAGTGCAATTCATCTTGAAAATGTGCTGGTTTGATAATTAGACATTTAATTTTACTAATGTTCTTTATAGCCTCAAGCAGAGATACAGACAGAGATAGGAGACAGATAGAGAGAGGGAGAGAGAGGGAGGAGGGGGAACAAAAATCCATGTTTAAAGAAAATTAATGCATTTTATTGGCAAGTCTAAGCAGCTAATCAGAGTTGTATCTCTTTTCTTTTTTATTTTTTCTTTTGCTCTTGTCGTGCAACTTTTTAATGGAGTTGGAAGTTTGCACCAAAACTTAATCCGCGTGTACATGCCAATCTAAAGGATTTCAGTCAGATATTTTAGCTCTATCCCTGTCATAGTCCTTGTTGTTGTTTCCGTTCTAGATATCGTTGTTGTCGCCGTTGCCGCTTTCAATAAACAAATTTGTACGCAAATATTTTGGTACACAAAATTCTGGCAAGCTACTAAATATTTTGTGTAAAGTCGTTGAACATTTACAAAGATTGCAATAATGACAGTCAGGGGGCGAAGGCTGGGACTAGGTCTGGCGCTGAGTTTTTTTTTGTAAAGAAAAAGGACTAGTCGGCTCAAGTAAACTGGAGCAAAAGGCGGCATACATTAAGGCGGCCAGGAAACGAAGGCAAATAGGCTGGTTGCTCTCCACGAACCAGATAGACACAGATATAAAGCCAAAGTAAGATAGAGAGAGGGGAGCTGTGCTGGAGTAAGACAGTGCGGGAGCAGACACACAAAAGTCAACATAAAATTTAATTAAAAACTTCGCTACAACTACATCCAAGAGGCGGACGAAGACTACGCTAACGCCGCCTTCAAAAATGAAACAACATAATGCAGCCAAAAAGATGGCAGAGTGTAAGTAGCTACACAAGGAAGTGTGTGTTGTGTCTTCTGTTGTGTTGTGTTTTGGGTGTGTGTGTGTGTGTGTGTGTGTGTACTACAGAGCAACTAGTCAAAGTGGAGACCGTAACACGGCCTGAATTGAGGCCAACGAACCAGCAAACGAATCAACAAACGTAAGAACGAACGAACGAATGAATGAATGTACGAACGGATGAATGGTAAGAAGGAAGGAAACGGAACTATGAACTTGGAGTTACTTAAATTTGCCAAACATATTGAAAGTAGCTGCCGAAAAATGCGCTTAGAAGACAGTTTCATCTGAGGCAGGCATATAAAAACGAAAAGTAGCAATGGAAATTTAAATAAATAAAATGCCAGTTGTATTCGGGTGGAAGTACATACAAAAAAGAGAGCTATACGGCGGATACATAACAGCATACGTATGTACATACAGTCAGTAGTAGCATCTTTACGGTCTTCCGACAGAAGATGAAATTGGGATTCAGGAGGTGGGTTGACTTGGTGCCTTGTGGCTGGGGCTAGGGCCCTGGAAAACCAATTACGAATTCAAATGAAATTCATGAAATTCTTGGCACTTTGTGCTGAACTTAAACCACGTCTTTGTAATATATATCACTTTCGTGAAGCCCGAAAAAGCTAGCTAGCTAGCTACTAGAGTTGTTCCTCAATGCAGAAAACTGTGGCATAGTTACTCAAACTGGAATACGCGAATGGGAGAATCCACTTGGCAGTGTGGGTGTCGCCTTGTGCTTTGCAAGGCATTTAAATTGGCAGCATGATTTGAAATACAAATTGAGCAAATTGGCAAGAAAACTGAGCAAAGTATCAGAACCAAATGCCATAAACCGCAAGGCGAAGTCAATGCTAGCTAAATTGAGGTAGTCGATGAAATTCATGAAGCAGAGAATGGGCGGGGGACAAAGGAGAAGAATCAATGTTTTTTTTTCCTTCTTTTCGGGCAAAAATTTAAAAATTCTTAACGCCCCTTCAGGGCGTAACTTGAGTCTTTGCCTCATCTTAAGTGCTAGCAATTTTGATGTAGACAATGTGCGCTCAAATCGCTATTGATTTTTTAGCTGTATCTAAAATCTATCTATATATATACACAATGTATATACAATTTTTTTATATGTGTATGTGTGCGTATTAAGATCAGGTTTCGTTATGTATAATAATTAAAATGCCAAGAATGTGGTCACGATTTCTTCAAGGAGGCTGGCAAATAGATAGATAAGCGGACAGCAAGAGGTTTCTTTTTTTTTTTTCTCTTTGCTATAATGGGCGATGTCGTAAATGATATCGCGGTCGCATTGAATTTCCAATGAGCAACGACCTGAATTGGAGTACGGATGGTAACCACTCGTCTGGAGGCAAATTAAATTCATTCACCAAAGTGGGGGTTGGATGGTATCATCACCTTGACAGCGGCAACAGCAGTAGTAGCTGTAGAAGAAGAAGCTCGTTAGCCAGCTTACTTGGAAACATTTTATCTTTTTGCAATTGTCCGTAAAGGAAACAGGCGGCAGAGGCAAAGGCAACGGCAACAGCGGCAGCAGAACCTGACCCGAGACACCAACACCATCATCTTATGTAGTTTTTCTTTTAAAGAAAAGCAAGCGATAAACGCAAAGCTTTGAGATGGTCCCACACTTACACTCATGTTGCCTAATCGCATTCAATTAACACATAACAAGCAAAACAAAGTGGAACTAGTGTTGGGGGCAAAAAGGGAAATGACAAGAACCAGAAAGAAGAAAAAAATTAAAAAAAAAAACACAAGAGAAAAAGAAAGAGACGAGTCGAGAGACAAAGTGCATGAAAAGAAAGCAAATCCAATAAAGTTGTTATTGCTTTTGCTTTTGGGGCTGTTGTCTGTTGGTTGGTTACTGCTGGCTGGCTGGCTGGCTGGTTGGGTGAAAGTCGTTTATAAATTACTTAAAGCGCTTAAGGCCGAGCCAAAAGAAAACCAGCAACAGCAACAGGAGCAGAATTGAACGGCCCTGCCCCAACATACAAAACTTGTGGCGTGACCAGAGCAGAGTCTTCCACAATATGTTCGCCCTAGCGCGCAGATTAAAGCGTATCATGTGGCAGAAAATCCAAACCACAAGCACAAGACGGCAGTAAAAAGGCACGGGGGGCAAGAGCCATTGGATGAAAGGAAAGCCTACCAATTGGTTATCAATCAACTTTTCTTTCGTTTTTTTTTTTTTTTTTTGGGAGACCAACTAAATCCGGCAGAGGAAGAGAAAGCAAGCTAAAACAAAAGAAGGAGGCCTCACTTACTTACTGGGTGGGGAACGAAACGAAGTGCTTGCCGACTAATGGAATTAAAACTGGCAATTTCGGGACCCAAAATTGCTTGATAGGCTACTTCTATGTATGAGAGTGTGGTGGAGTGTTAGTGGGTGTGGGTGAGTGTGTGTATGTGTGTGGAATAACATAAGCGCGTCTAAACGAATTAGGCAACACAAATCAATTGCATTAAATGGCGGGCTAGCGCGTGTCTGCTTGTCTACATGTCAGACTCAAGCTTCCTTTTCTCTCTCTCCCTCTCCCTGTGAGCGTGTGTGTGTATGTGTATGTGGTATGCGGTATATGTGTGCATGTGGTTAGATCCTTACTCGCGCCTACAAGTATACCGCACATTTTAGCATACGAAAACAATTGGCTCGTGCGAAACGAAAAAGTGTTGGGCCCAATAAATGCCAACGAACAGCTGCAAACGACTTATTTATGCCGCTCACGGGCTTACCAATTGGGAGAAAAAAAGGCAGCCCAACTTGGTTTTCCTTGTGGGTAGAAGATAGAAAGACATGCTTATTGTGTCTTAGATGATATCCCTATTATAATTTAAGGATTACTTTATTGCTACCGATGCAAAGAAATGCTGTACTATAGTACTCACAGTACACCGTAGACGAAAGAAAGTTGATTTTCTAAAGCCTTTAACCATTTCTTGGAAAGAAAATTCCGTTGGCGAGTTAAGGAAGGAAAAAAGAATTCTCATTTCCCAGTATTCAAATCAGAATGTTTTTTCTGCATGAATATAAGTTTGTGTGTTTGTGTGTGTGTATGTGAGTACTGTTGTCTTCACACACCGTCGCATGTGTTTATTTCATTTCTTATTTTCACAAATACACACGCAACACCCACAGAGCCAGAACAGACTCACATGCCAAGTTCTACTTCATTTCATGTTGGCATTTGCACATTTTGGGTCTTTTTTTTTTCACTCTGGGTTATTATGTGTGCAAGTGTGTGTGTTTGTATGTATATGCTGATGGAAATTTTGTTATACTTTTTGGTTTCTTACTTTTCGGTTTCTTGGCACCTTGCCATCCCGCAGATTTCCCTGGCCCACCCAAGCCAGAAGTTGGCATTCTGAGAGCAACCGCAAAACAATGAAAATTGGTTTTGTTACTTTGCTTACTTTTGCAGGAGCAAAATACCAAAAGGAAGAGCTCTGACTCTGACTGTGAATGCGGCCGCGACTGTGGCTGAGCCTTTGGCGGTGGCTTTTTATTGCCCGCCTTGTTATTGTTGCTGTATTTATTTGGCAAGAAGACTTCACAATTACAGTCGGTGCCCGGAGTCGTCTTTGCCGGTTTTTCGCGTACTCCATGAAAGCAACTATGTCTCTATCTCTTTTTGCCCCACTGCCTGTGTATGGAAAATATATATGTATTGTTGTTGCTGATGGTGTTGAGTATTATCACATAAAATCCAAAATGTAAACACAAACAGGCAGCCGCCTTAGTTGCCATCTTCATGTCCTTAAAGCACGTACCACGTTTATATTTAAAAAGGACATTCGCGGTTTTTCCTGCCAATTTGAATATTCCCGCCACTTTTCCCACAATAAATTTTGCAAATGTCTTACAAATGATTACCTTGAATTATGGCCATATTGGAGAAGCTCACTATATATATATATATATATATATATATATATATTTGATTCTTTAAAATGATGATCGCCACAGTTCTAGATTAATTCTAGCACTTGCACTATTAAAGGTTTTTGGGATTTTCTTTAAAATAATTTGGTTTATTTTATGTTTAATTTGTCTGCCAAAAAATGGCACATTGCCCCAATTAGGTTTATCTGCTCAGCACATATACACAAAAAGCACACACAAACACATACACATGTATGCATAAATATATAACAATAACACTGTGAAATTCCAGTACTCTTGTATCAAGAATCCGTATGTCTTTGTTGCTGCTGCTCCCGTCCTGCTGGAGCTACTACCTAATGTTGATAGTAGTGATGCTGATAAAAATTTGAGTCCGTGAATCGCGCGCGAGACGTGTCAACGTTGTCGAAGAGTTCACTTTCAACTAAAACGAGTTTTATGCCGCCTTCGTTAACGATTGCCCAACGCCATGGACTCGTATTCGTTCGCATCTCGTGTGTGCTCGTTGTTTAAGTCGTGTTTTCCACGAAGGCATAGCTGAGCAATAACAGAGAGAGGGAGAGATAGTGAAAAAAAAGAGCGAACGCAAGTTGTAAAGGACAGTCATGGTGCTCTTAGTTGTAGTTCGAAGTTAGAACAAATCTAACACGGCGAATTCAGGATAATTAGAAATCTAAAGGAATTCTTTGATTATGAGTGAGCTTCTCATGAGATTGTTTAAGATTTTACTATACTATATTTAATAATTTTAATATCCTAATGTACCCTGTTTTTAATTTGAAAAAAAATCTACTTACCCTTAAAATTAATTCCCCAAGATATACTTATTCAAAATTAATACAATTTTAATTCTCAATTGTTTTAGAATTTTGATCTATTTAAACTATTTAAACATGCCACAGAATATGCATCTTCGATTTTGATCCTATAGTGATCTATTTTAGAAAACTTCATTTGCCGAATTATAACTTCTCTTTTTATCTAATTTCTTTTTCATTTTATGCATATTTCTCTCTTACACTTTTGCTTTCTCTTAACTACAATAATAAAACCTTAAACCTACCCCTGTTTAGATATTCCAATTGAATTCGCCTTACTCCGAATTTCTCTGTTTCGAAGGGGTAGGTTTTCTGCAGGCGATTCCTATTGGAAATGTTGCTGCAACATGCCCCGTTACTCTGTTGGCAACATTTTAATTTCGATTTGGTTGTCACATCCCTCACATGCTTACACCATCACTAGAATATTACCTTTTCCTTTAAAAATCAAGCCATCGAGGCATGACCAACGCTCGTCGTCAAAGGCAGGCTCGCGTGTAATTAAAACTAAACAACATTGCCATGAAGACTGTCATCCCATTTGACGGTGTTCGGTCTATGGGCTAGCCGCCAGCCTTTAACGATTAAAAAAAAAAAAAGGAGGAAAAAAAAATCCACCATCAGCTTTTTGTTCCTTGGTATTGGTGGTGTTGTTGCTGTTGTTGTTGTTATTGTTGCTGTGTGTGACCAACAAAGGGGAACCGAGCAGACCGAACCGTATGACTATATGACTGGTTGGAGACCAGGTCATGTTGATGACGAAACTGTATATGTAGTCCATAAGTCAGGATTAAAAACAATGCTGGACATTGGACACAACAACAGCGACGGGAGAAAGCTACATGCAAAATATGGCGACAACATGGTCAAAAGGAACAGAGCAGACAAAGGCCGTCATGAAATTAATTTGAATATTTTTCAACCTTTCTGCATTGTTTCCGCTTGTTTCACCATGTTGTAGCGTGGGTACAAACAGAGGCTTTTGACTTCATTAGAAGTAATGGCACATTTTCTATGAAAAGTGAAAAAACAGGAACCTGTCGTCACTGTTGTCGCGTTACCGTTGCCGTGGCCATTGCCTCCATTGTCATTGCCGCTTTTAGCCACGGCAGCAGAAACAACAAGTCAACGGTTATAAAATGTCCAAATATGCATATAAAGATATAATCCCTCTCTCAACAGAGGCCAGATTCAGTTGCGTGGGGGTCAAACGGAAATAGAAACAATCTCAAAGTTAACGGAAAATTGTGGGCTGTTAGTCTGTCCCACGGTCACTCGACCAGTTAGTCGTTCGTTCGGGCACTCAGTTTAAATTTATTGGGAGAGCATGAAAATAAATTTGTTTTTTTGAAAATATGAACATCAAGCACCAGCAGCATGATGCCATAGGTCTTGAAGTGGAGGGGTGAAAAACGAGAGAGCTTCCTATCACCAGGTATGTATGTATATCAAAGTAATGCTAAAACGACAGGAGGGATGGGGAGGGATGGGCATGCGGAAAAATAGAAAATGAAAAACGGTTTCTGTTTTTCAATGGAGAAAATTTGTAAATTTCTTGCTCAAACAACTCAACTTGTTCTTGTACACTTTCGAGCATAATTATTTATAAAGTACGGAAAACAAATTCTCCGACAAATATATATATATATATTATTGGCATTTCCAGCAGTTAACCTTTAAGTATTTTAAAGTGAAAGGAAAAGTGTCAGACTTAAATTTATTAAGTTGAAAAGGAAAACCATTTACTTAAAGCGACACATAACAATTCTAATAGAACAATCTGTTTACCTTAGTCACATTTCTTTAATATTATTTAATTGGTTAAATGAGTGATTTTGAGATTAAAAAAGGACAAAAAGGACAGCAATGTAATGTATGAAATTTTCAATAGAAATTTTACAGATTTTATAAACCGATTTACAAGGCTCATAGACTCACACTTGATGCTTTTTTAAGAAGATTGTTTTAATTAATAAAAGGCATTTCCCAACATTAATGTAAGAAAATAATTTTCGGTAATTAACAAAATAATCAAACTCAAGACAGGCAAAATGTAGTTTTAAGAGATTGAAGATAAATTCACATAAACTTTATGAAAATATTCGATTTATTGTTGTACTAAGGTAAACATAAATTGGTTTAGGCAAACTGAAATTAAGCTGATTAGTATCATGGTGTAAGCAAGGCTTAGCTAGTCTCAATAGAAGCACAATGTATAATCAATGGGGAAAATTGGAAAATTTGTGCAAAATTGTGCAAATCATGCCAAACAATGATGATGTGGCGATTTTGCTGAAGAGTATTATCTTTTATGGAGGTATGCAGCTGCTGTACTGTCCTCCTCCTCCACCTCCCCGTCCACTTTCACATATTCCTCAATTAGTTGCAGCAGCACGCCTTGATTGGGTTTTGTAATAATATTTAATCGTATATTCACAACTGAAATGATAAGGTGCAATGGCAACCCAGCTGGGAGAATGCATGCCAAGCGGATTACGCCTCAGCTTTGATTTACTTACTTGGGTAGCCATCAGGAAGTCACAATGCTGCTGCGGGTGCGTTACAAATGGGCAACAGTTGAAGGCATGGCCAACCAACAACAACACCAAAAACAGCAACAACGAACAACAAATCCGAAAGGTTGCAAACAAACAAGCAAGCGAACAAACAAACAAACAAATAAAGGACGACTGGCAAACAGAAGGTCCTGCCGTGATTTCGTACAAAAAGAAAACAAAAAAAAAAAAAAAACGAGCCAAAACAATTGAATTGAATTGGATTGGATTGACAACAACATTGAAGGGGACTTCTGCTGCTGTTGTTGCTGCTGCTGCTGCGTATCTGATCTGAGTGGTGTTGCGTGGCTGCCGCTCACTCGACCGGTAATGGTGTTGATAGCATTAAGAATGCCTCGCCTGCCATTGCCCCAGCAGTAAAGGACAGTCAGGATATGCGTGCAGCCGCCAATGCCAATCTGTGTGGCGTTTGTCAGTTGCCACCACTGTGGTGCTATTGTTGTTGTTGTTATTCTCAGTGTTGTTTTCACTGCACTCGAATGCTTTTTGCAATGTAAACACCCGACCCCGGGCACCAACGCATTGCCACATATTTCCAAATATATTTTTTCGCTTCATGTTTTTTTTTTTTTGTTTATTTGCTTAACTGTGGTTACTTTTACTTTTTTTTCGGTCTACTCAACAAATTAGTTGAGTTTCGGCACGGCTCGAAAGAGCAGAAAGGTAGAGAAGGATAGCAAACGAAAGAAAAAGAGGGAGAGAGCTAGAGAGTGGTTGTTGCAACTTTTTGTTTGACACTTTCGGGCATAAGCCTCAACCACATGCGACACATGCAACGCCGACCCGTCCGCCCCTATTTGCACTTAAATGCCCTTAAAAGTGCCTGGACCCAGGCTGCTCTTGCAGCACTTAATCCGCTTAAACGTTAAAAGTGCTAATAGTTTTCCATGTTTCCAACCCTGACTTTAACTTTTTTTTTTTTCTACTTCTTTTTTGGATAAGGGAAGGAGGGGCAAAGAAGAAGAAAGGCCTAGTAGAAATCACCACCAGCAACGAAGCAAGCAATCAACCATACAGCCTCTCCTGTTCAATTTGTGCCCAGAACAAAGGTGTTAAAAGCCAATAATTTATATGCTTAGAATTGTCATGTTTATGCCATGAAATATCATTGCCTTTTCCCCCTATACCACCCCCCCTGTTGTATTGTTTGTGTTGGCATTATTGCATTTTTGTTTTGAGGTTTTTGTGAATTTATTCTATGGTAAAGCGATTAAAGTTTTCTCATTACAATAAAACCCAATTTGGCCTGCTCATCATCAATCAAATGTATATATGTACGACAAATATATCCAATAAAATCACATATGTGTGTGTGTCCACCATCCCCCTTTTTCCAATTCGTCTTTGCCTACATATGAAATTCCTCAATTATGGGACTAGTAAGAAATAAGCGTGCCTAGAATTCTTAAATGTTTGGCATGAATAAAACGAATTATTAAGCAAACTAATTGCACAAGTCCACAATGAATTAATAGGTTAAAGGAAAAAATGTTATTATTATTATTATTATTATTATTATTATTATTATTATACTTTCGATCGAACGGAAAACAATATGCAAAAAATGCATTAACATCAAATTATGGCATGTGTTGTGTGTGCGTGTGTGTGTGTGTGAATCAAACTTCCTATGCACAATTCTCATTTCCGCTGGGCGTGGCCGATCATTGCAATATAACATTATTAATATTTTAGTAGTAGACATAATTTTACTATTAAATAAAAGCGACAACAAGAAGCAGAGTGACCACATGTTCATCATCATCGTCTTTAGGCATACAACCCGAGAAGGAAAAAAAAGACAGAGAGAGAGAGGGAGAGAATAAGATGACAGGAAGGGAGATTGTAATATAGGGTGAGTAGGGCGGACATCCTGGCGCGCATTGAGCCATAGCTAGCTGCCTTATTATTTATGATAATGTTTGGCCATTCGTTTGGTTTATTGTGCTAATGTGCCGCAATTAAGATTAAGAAGATGATTTTCCTGTTTTGCCTGCTCCCTCTGTCAGGATATTTCTACGTGAGCCTCTGCCTTACTCTATGCTAAGTGAGTGCGAGCGTTTGTGTGTGTGCGTTTGCGTGTGTGAATGTGGTTTACCTATATATGCTAGAATTATGTTTAATTCATTACTCTTGGAGGCTGTGCATGAAGTTTATCATATATACATATATATTTCGATATCTGTCTTAAACACTCTGAAATCATTCAAGCCATTAAAATGCAACCAAAACATATCGTGGTTAGAATAACTACTGTGGCATAAGCATCCGTTTAATTTAGCCCACAATTGCGGTTTCCATAAGCTTTTTATGTAACTGTTTTTCTTCAAACTCATTATGATATTTTTTTTTTTTTTTTTGACTATGCCTTAATTACCATCAATTTTTATCGCTTCCCTTCTAATTGCAGCTTTTGCCTCAATTTTTCTCAATTCTTTTGCGACTGTCACTTAGTTTGGACATTTAAACTTTAATAATCTATCGGCTCATATACAATTCGAAAAGGAAATTGTATAAATGGTTTTCTTTTTTTTGGCTTATTGACTGGACGATTGCACTAAGCAACAAAATCAAGTAAGTAAAAACAAATACCAATTGAAAAAACATTTATTTTACTTTAAGAAATAATTTAACTAAATTTTCATCATGCACGTGCCAAATTATTACAGTTAACTAATGAAATATTTTTATACAAGGGTAACAAAAAACAGAAATGACTTTAAATCGTTGTAGCATAGTGTTTGTGATTAATGACTTGGGCTTGAGCTGGGGATAGCAGCAAAAATGATGAAGAGGGGGGAGAATTGGGGGAATCTGTGTGTAGAGTAGTGTTCTCCCACCAATTTGAAAAGCCGTACAAAATCGTTCGATAAAAAGTCTTAAGCATCAATATCCATCGGTTTTCTGTGCCTTTTTCATAGCAAGAGGCCTGCTCGCTTACCGTGCCAAATTTTTTTTTCCTTTTTTTTTTTTTTTTTGGTGCCTTTATTTATGACAATCATTTATCACCGGCGATGTACAAGGCAAATTTTACGCGATTACGCTTTTCCATTATCCTACCACTGTTGGAGTTCTTATTGTTGTTGTTGCTGCTGCTACTGCTGTTTGTCCGTTGTATTCCACAATGGCACTTTGATCTGATAAAAAGAGGGAGAGAGAGATTCCTCCTTCAATTCAATGTTTTACACCTCACCTCCAACTGACTGGCCCATTGTTTGGCATTGATTTTCCTTGGTTCGTTCGTTTTTTCTTTCTCCACCTTCTCTCCATCTCTCTGTTGTGGCTTGTAAGACAGCTGACACATGTCAAAGAGATAAGTTCAAGTGAATAGAGATGAACAATTGCCAGACTCTCAAGTTCTTTAAAAATAATTAAACATTTTATTTTGGTTATTTTTTCTTTCAAAAGGAAGTAGAATCGTTCGCTACATTTTGACCCTTTAGAAAAAAAAAAAACGAATTTGAAGCGATTTTGTTATGCAGACAGCGATCTGGGTAAGCGAATAAAAGTCATATCAGCGGATGACAATCAACATGTCGCTTTATGTCGTCAAAAATGTGCTAACTTTTTTCCACGAATATTAAACACTTTTTTTTCGCTGCTGCAGAGGTTAGAGAATATAGAGAAGGACAAGACATGGCAGGACATGAACAGCGACGATGACAACTTGAGGGCGACATTGACGCCGGTTTTAGCCATATTATGCAATTCACGTACCAGACATTAGACGATTTTGAGTTTTGCAAACGTGCAAACATCATCCAAGTCCAAGCTACAGGGAACAAGTGAACGATTGAGTGGGCGCCCGTCCATACACACATACATACATACATCTCTTTTGATTCATTCCTTAAAGTGCTCAAATTGCTCAAACGCACAAATCCAATTAAAACAAACCTCTCAAATGCAATTCCATTTTGGCCTCAATCTTCTGCAATGTCTTCGATTTGTTTTCATTTCATTTGAGACATTTGTTTATTGAATTTCAGGCAAAATATTTAATTGATGCTCACGTCTGGCAGCAATCGGAGACCGGAAACAAAGGCATAATCATAGATTAGCATCAACATTTGTAATAAACTAGTCGATGCCAGCTTTAGTCTTCTGGGCCAAAAATGATTTCAAAGACTGTTGCTAATTGTTTATTTGTTTGTTTGCCAGTTTTGTTTATATGTGCATCTGTTTATCATCATTCTATTCTATGGGAATATGTGTGTTTGTCTATTCCAAATGGAATGAAACATAAATATTACGTATACGCACGCATGCAGCAGACGCATCAGCAAGAATCCTTGTGGGAAATGCAAAATTTTATGGTACACAAACTTGCCAGAGCATCGACCGACTGGTCTCGACTCTCACGATAAGTTTAATTGATGTGAATTCCTCTTTATACTTGTTACCAACCCAGCCCCCTACCCCCTGCCTCTGCCTCTTCCATTTCCCCTTCCATTCGGTTAGATAAATATAAATCGAACATGGCCTTTAGAGATTTTGCATGAAAATGATTAAGTTTTTACCAAAATGTATGAGAGAGAGACAGAGAGAGAGAGAGGGGGAGAGCAAAGCAATCACTAAGGAAATTGGAAAATTAAAACGTGCGGAAATTTGCCACTGAAGGCTAATTAGCTTTGTGGTTTTGCGGTTGTGCAATAGACCGAAATGTTAATGATTTTGGCAACGCAATTTCTTTAACATTTTCTTTACCGTTTCATAGACCTCCTAGACATTGGCCAGTCAAATTAATGGTCAAGTTATTGGGTTCGAAATTGATTGAGCCGACATCTAGTCATTTGTTAATTGAGAGCTTTTCTATCTTTATAAATAATACTTTAAAATGTTCACAATTTATTCAAACCAAAGTTTATCTAAAGTTAAAGAACATTTTCCTTACAAAATCTTTAAAGATTGTTCTCAGAAGCAGAAAATTTCATAGGAAAATTGCCTCTCCCATTTCTTAGGATAAGATTAGCCCCTGATGCCAGTCATTCCCCTGACTTAAAGTCATTTCTTATGCATTGGATCTACCTTAATTTGTGCGTTAGGCTTTCAATCTCTGCTTTGCTGTTGTGGAGATTTAAACGTATCCTTCAGTGTAAAAAAAAAAGAAAATAAAGAAAAACGCGCAACTCATGCTGCGTCCAATCGTCAAATGTTCCACACGTACGCACCACCACCAACGCCACAACGTCTCCCCAATTCATCTCTCCTACATCAGCAAACAGCCATTTCGTGTCGGTCAGAAGCCACGTGGGCCTTCTCACTTCATTCGCTGTTAAACAGCATTGACGAATTAAAAGCTGAATTGGCAAAAGGGCCAGCAAAAAAAAAAAAGGCCTACTCTATTGTGGCAGCAACTGAAGCAAGGAGGCGCATCGGTGACGGCGGATGTGTGTCTTTCTGTCTGTCTGTGTGTGTGTATACATTTTGTGCAATATCATCAACTATAAATTACGAATATTGAGGCACAACAGCAGCTCAGAGTACGTGGCGTGATAATGGATATTTGTCAGATATGTGAACATTTTAAACTTTCGTCTATAGTCCAGGCAGGGTCCAGGCTCGGTTTGTGGTGGTTTTTCTGCCTCTTTTTTTTTCCGTATACGAATTGGACTTTGTGTTGTGCCCCCCATAAACATAAAAAAAAGGTAATATGGCACTAGGGACGGACGGCAAAAAAAAGAAAAGCCGAAATGTGTGGCACTCTGATTGCAGTAAAGTGCAAAACAAACGTAAAAGCCAAACGGTAGGAGGAGAAGGGCAGACACACAGAAGAGAGGGAGAATAAGAGAAGCCAATGACAAAGGCAAAGGGAAATGCCAAGTGTTTTGCAATGATGTGGCAGGTTTTTGCCTGGTCTGATCTCATCGTTATGATTAGCTTGAAAACTGATACGGGGGAGGGTATAAAGAGGTTACGGGGGGTATAAAGAACGGGTTGCCAATTTCGTGTCAAACGCATATAAACGAATCGGCACACTCGTCCCGGGACAGAGTAAAGAGGGCGTCGGAAGTCAATCTAAACTTCTTTTTCTTTGCTTTTGGCCAAGTGTTGGGCCAAAGACATAAAAGTGAATTTGAAAATTATGCACAGCACTTGAAATGAAACGAAATGAAGAAGGCATCTAAAGTTTTGCCGCCGCCCCCTCCTTTACACGTGCAGCAGAAGCACAAAAAACCGATTGAGCGAATTTCATTCGAAAAAGGAAGTCCAAAAAAAAACATGAATTCAACCTGCCATTATTTTGTGACATTGAACTTTTTTCCTCTCATGTTTTTTTTTTCTTTTCTTTTTTGCTTTCTGCACTCAGACTTGAAATATTTTTAATGAATCCAACGTCAGCGAAATGGACTCTCGCTCTGCTGCTCTATCTTATGAAACTGAAAAACTTGTTCAACTTTAACTTCATTTCGAGCAAGCTGCTGTTATTTTTATTATTGTTATTGTTGCTGACTTTTCATAAAATGCAAAAAGAAAAGAGAAAGAGAGAGATAGAGAGAGAGAGGAAAAAATAGAAAGAAAACAAAAAAAAAAAACAACAATGTTTGGTGCAAAACTTTGCATTTCCTGAACATTTTTCTTCATATTTTACAACAGCAACTTCCGGTTTCCGCTTAAGAAATATAAAAATGAAACAGGACTCTATTCTATCTCCATCTCTCTATCTCCATTGCTGGCTGATCCTGCTGCTGTTGCTGTTGTTGTTGGTGGTGGTGGTGTTGCTGCTGCCGCTGCTGCTGCTGCTGCTGCTTGAGCTGCTTTTTGGCACTTTTAGGAGCATTTTCTTTATTTTGTTGTCTTGAATTGTTTTCTGCAAGAACAGCGAAAACTTTTCACAGACATTTGCCATTCATTGGAGCTCATACTTTTTGGGGTGATGGTGGCAACCCTGTTAGTTGCTTTGCTTTCCTTGGTTTGTCAACTCACTCTGGCTCGGAGCATGATAATTGCAAGAAAATAAACTTGAAACAATTGGGAATCAAAGTTTGCAGACATAGCCAAATACTCACATAAATGTATGTATATATATCCTTGGTTGTGCGAGTGTGTATGTGTGTGTGTGTATCTTTCTAACTGTCTTTGTGTATGTGCGTGTATCTATGTGGGACCTCTTATAAATTGAATTAAAATTTCATAACAACATGAACAAGAACAATTTCTAGGAAAAAGCTACCAAACGAAAAACGTCGACAACAACAACAACTTGGCCAAGTCATTCTAACGAATGTCTATCACTTTAAGCAAATGTTACGCCACATTCATCACACGCCAGTTCCTGGAAAAAGTCTTTTGCCAAAGAGTGTCGAGGGTCGAATCAGGTCGAAGGTAAACGATCTACAAATAATATTAATTGAAACATACAACTCATATGACATTTATGAAGCAAAGTATAACCAAAAAGACTCAGTCACACTGGGGTTCAGTTCACAGGAGGATTCATAGAACCGGAATCTAAATGAAAATGGGAAAAACGGAGCAACCCCGTTTCTTGGCCGTTTGCTTACGCCGTGTGCATGTCCAAATGCCAAATACAAGCGTTAAGCTAAATGAAAACAAATTACCGTTGCATGTGAGAGAAGAAAAAAGTCGAAAAGGGACGAAGGCGATAGCGCACTGCCAGTCAACCCCAATTCCTTTAGCTGCCACCCCCACCCACTCTTCCATTAACTGTGACAGACTGTTGTCGACTGTTGCAATATGGTGCAGCCGGCGAGACATTTGCCGCATCGCCTCATCGATTCATTTGCACAGGCTGGGCCCAAAAAAAACGCCGAAAAAAAACCGTAAAATTAATGAAAGCTGGCCGCAACAATGAAATGAGCTACGCTTAGAGACAAATGAGTGTCGTCGGTTAGAGGGGCCTAATGACAGGGCTGTTAGGGGAGCCAAATAAAGTCGAGACTGGAATTCGATATTACTTGTGGGCCTCTGGTTCACTTGTACGCCACTGCGTGTATTGCTTGGTGTGGTGTGGTTAATTCCTCTCAAAGTGAAATTAATTAAAGCCATTCAAATGGACGCAACTTTAACATTTTATTGTTGAATGAATTCCACAATCTAGAAAAATTCGATTCAGAATGGTGCATAAATCTTTCTCAACTCAACTCTCATGTTGTGCACATATTTAATGAGCAAGCGGAGATCATAGACAAAGAGCAAATAATAATGGAAAAAGTGGTTAGAAAATATTCTCTGTTTACTGAATATTTAATACACTATCTAACAAGATGTTGGAGCATTTTGATAGTACGTATCCAATATTCATAGATTCCGACAGATGAAAAGAGTATTTTATATATATATATATACCATACAGTATGTAGAAAAAGTATGCTCCACGGGGGGTCGACAGTTGCACGGCGGCGCCTCCCGATAAACTGCAATAAATCTCAATAAAAGTCGCACGACAAAGCGAACCAACAGCAACCAGTCAGCAACAGCAACAGCAGCAGCAGCAACAACAACAATTCCATGCAAGCGCCAGCGCAAAACAAACAATCAGCAATAAATGGGTACGATATAGGGAAGAGGGGGAGGGGCAAAGGAGATGAGTGAAAAATGTATAGAAAGAATATTTTAAATTTGATTATTGAAAGAGGGCAAATGGCAGGAGAGTAGCGATTATGTGATTTGTATGGCGACAAACGTATTTGCCATACGAAATTCGAGATGCCGTTAAAACTCAGAAGGGTGCTTGCCTGGTTGGCCCCCCATTGACAATCCCCAGCCGCCATCTTATAGGTGTGGGTGTGTGGGTGTGTGCGTGTTTGTGGGGTTGCTCACATAAACTTTGTTTATTTTATTAACAAGTCTACACACAAGTGTGTGCCTGTGTGTGTGTGTGGAATAGATGCGTGTGCAAAAGAGGTCTAAAACCCTTTGTTACTTTTCACTTTTCATACCTCAAACGCGATCAATTTTCCAGGGGTTGCAACCCTCCATGTCTTTTGTGCGTGTGTGTGTGTGTGTGTCTGTGTGGCATGCAATTCAATTTTCATTGTTTATCAATTTTCTGCTTATTTTGGGCGCTTCAAAGCGCCGCTTTTGTAATTAAATTTGGAAAGCTGCCAGCAATACATAAATCAGGGCAAAACGATGATGATTATGATTGCTGTCGAGTGGGGAAGAAAAAAGAGGGAAGATTGTTTTTCCGTTTTTTTTTTTTTTTCTCATTGGAGGAGAAACTTGTGGCATTGTGCCCGTCTGGCTGCCAAGCTGATGCTGCTGCTGCTTCATCGTAGTCTTCATCAAGTTTACAAATATGAAATTGCGTGGCTGGGCCATGGCATTGTCTTGGCAACTTTCTTACTCCAAAAAGTGCAATCGTGGCAAAGGACTTGTGAATGAAAAACAACAACGAAAAAAGAGAAAACCCAAATTATGTGTTCATATTTCTGTATTTCAGCGCCGCAGACACATAAATCTCACAGACAATAGACACACACACATTCACATACATACACATATACATACATATGCAGACTGATTTGAATTTATGTGAAACTGATTATTTTGGTAAAGGGGCTTCTCCGGGGGTCATATGGATGAGACAATGAGACATTGAAAAATGTGTTTAAGTGCACGAGTATTTGGCATCTGCCACGGATAGCGGATGGCCACGTGTCCGTCCGTTTAAGATAACATTAAATGCCATAGGCCAAACATTGGTTTGGCACACTTTAATATACATACAGACAGGGACGGTTCAGTAAGGTTTTGAGTTAAGTTTAAGCTATTATAGAATATAGATATTGCATTACTAATTCCGCTCCTGCGTATGCAATGAAATGTTAAACGCATTAAAGCAAATCAGGCAGTATTCCTGCTGTCACTCTTACTGGTAACTGTTTGAAGAGAACACAAGGACCACTCGGCGCACAGTCGGCACTTCATTAGACGCGTGGCCAGTGCAGCTAAATAAAAAAAAAAATCTAACAATAACAACAACAGCAACCCTTCCACATCAAGCTGTGCACGTGAGCCGCGAGTGCCAGGGGCCACATTAGGTGAAAGGTCACCATATTTACTGGGCTCGTGCTGTGGGTTTTGGCAAATTTGAAATTGATATTCGCACGGCGTGAAATCAGCTTTAGGTTCAGTTGATTTTTCAGTTTATGTGTTTTTATTTTTGGTGTTGCCATTTTCCTTATTTTATACCCAAGAAGCTTTAACTATTTCCACACTTTACCTTTACCTTTTCGCTATGCCGCCAGTTCCCTTGCCTCGAGGGGACGTGGGGGGTTTTTTGTGAGGCATGATTTATTGAGTTGCATAAACAGAAATGGCAACGCAATCATGTCGCAACTGGCGTAAAGTGAACGCCTTGGCAAGCTACCCAAAAGTTGCCATGGACCGCAAAAGAAGAAGGAATTTACCGAGTGAGCTCAGCTTTCAACTCGATTGCTTCACAAGTCGTTAGACCTCATCGAGAGGTGAGGCTGGCTGGCTAGCCGATATTGTTGGCAATGGGATGCGAAGGGATGCCATGCGATGGGAATGGCCAGCCTGCACTTCATGGTTCTGTGCAATGGCAACTCGAACTTCTCTTCACATTTTTGGTTATGGGTTTCGTCCTGCAAGAAGGGAAAGAAAACCAACTAGCTCCTTGAAACAAAAAATATAAATCACAAATAGATTTCTTTGCTTTTGCTTCCTTTTTCGCCAGACTCCGGCTGCGTCTTTCTCCATTTCCCAAATGGGTAAATGCTGGCGCCTTGCTCTTGCTTTCCTCCCCCTTTCTTGTTCCCACTCGTTCTCTGGCTGACTGAAGTTTATGTTGGTTTTTGTGTGCGGCATTGGTGGCACTTTGTGCCGCTTTGTGTTGCGCTTCAATGAGGTCGAAATGGCTCAAAAATAATGTGAAAAGTTCCCCTTAACCATTTTTCTACGCACAAAAACAAAGCCCAGAGGGGTTAGTGCTGAGGCAAGGAAAAGGCAAGCCAACAGACTCACCACTCTGCCAGAAAGGATTCGCGCCACATTTCCTACTTTCCTTTGGCTTAGAGTCAGTCCATGCCATGCTGCCGCTTCTTCTTTGGCTGCCTCGTTGAAGTTATGTGACTTTGGGGAATAGCTGACGACCCGCTCTTTTCTTTTACTCTTTTGCCGCTTCTTTTGGCTGGTATCTGTTCTAACCCGTTTGCCACTTTGGCTTCCTTTGACTTTTCAAGAACTTTGTTAGCAGCATCTTTGAAGTTATTGTGGCTAGTGACAGAACAAATGCTGCATCCTTGGCTTGGCTTTCGATATTAAGAGTGAAAACTTAAAAAACAGAAGAAAAAAAAACAAAGAAAAAAATCCTTGCGGTGGCTAATGTTGCGGAAGACTTTTCTTTTCCTTGATGTCGCCTCAATATATTTATTACACTCAAAAGTTTAGAATTATTTGCCCCCAATGTGTCCTTGACTAAATTCAATTTCAATCAGATAAATAAACTGCACTACAAAATAAATGCAATTAGCTGAATTTACTTGAACGAGGTCGTCTTGATAACAATAGAAATGCTGATGGCAAGGACTGATGTGGAGCACAAATGACTTAAGTGCTCTGCAAAAAGGAGCAGGACCAGCAATACCAGATTGTCAAATGCTGCGCCCAGGATAAGCAAAAACAAGGGAAAGGCCATAAAACAAAGCAACGCAAGAAAAAAAAATAAAACAATCCCGCCAAAAGGCAAAGTCAAAGAAAGGAAAATTGCTGCAAATCTCTGCGCAGGGTGGCGGGAATGTTAGAGATGCTGACTGGCTGACTGGTAGACTGAATGGGATAAATGCTGACTGTGTCCTTGCTGGATACTGGCACGCAACAACTCAATTAAGCCGCTTTAATTGGTCTAATTAATTTGCGCTCAAACGCACTTCAAGTCTAAACGTGTTTTTTCCCTCCAGTATGAGTGGTGGCGACAGAGGGGCCGAAATCTACTCCCAAACCTAAAAGAAGGGTTCCATTTGCCTGCCCGCCGCCTGTCCGTGCTCTCGCCTGAAATATGCATTAATGCCGCAGATTTGTGACTGGCAACGTTGTCGGTAATTAAGCAGAAAACGCAGTGGGCGTTTTCAATCCCGTCCAGAGTCACTGCTACTGCTGCTCCCCAATTGTTGACAAGCTGGGATCGGAGTCCGCGGGTCTCAGTTGATTTTTCAAATTTCAAGTGATGCGTTTAATGAGCGGCACGTGACGGACGACAGACGGCGAAACGTTGCGACGCGTCGTCAATATCATTTCAAATTCTTTGCCCTTTGGCATAGTCCAATTCTAAATTGCTCACGTTTAATTTGTTACAAATTTTCCATGAATTTCTTTCAACTCATTTGCCTTTTGTTTATTCCTTTTAATTTTGCGATCAATAAATTTATATATTTGCTTGTGGACTTAACACCTTTTGTACCATGCCGGTTTCAAGCATCATTAATTTTAATTCAAATCGAAGATAGATTAAATAAGAGCAGATTAAAAAGGCAAAAGAAAGGATAATGGTAGATAACAGAAAGAAGTTGGGTATGTGACATTGGAAGTGTCGCATAAATTTATTAGCTATTTCTCTTACCAATCCCCTCCTTGGTACTTTTAACGATTTTCTTGTATTACATAAGTATATTAAATATATATATATATGGATTCTGATATAAAGTAAGACCTATATCTCTACTACAACTAATATATATATTTCTTTATTTCAGCCAATTCCGCAGAGGTGAACCTGGAATCCTCCAATTTCGTTAATATAGAGATTATATATATTATATAATATATGGCTAGGCCTTGTTCTCTGAAGCTTCGTAAATCAATAAAATTTAATTGCTAGTTAAATAGGAAGAGTTAACTACAATTGAAATTATATAAAAACATCATCCCAAACTCAAAGGGTTTTTTAAAAAAGTCAATTTACCATACACAAGACCAAATGATGCTTTTTCAATAAAGTGTAGCATACTTCTATGTACTTTTTATTGCAATGCATGCAGTTTATAATTCTCAAGTTGTTTTTTTTTTGCCAAAAAAGGCATTCTTACTGAAAGTTAACTACTGCAGGAAATAACCCGTGGGTGGCTTAGTGGATAGAGCCTCTAACTCTCAAGCTGGACATACCCGGGTTCAATTCGCGGTTGTGGCGGCGTTTTAGAAGAAAATAAATTTAAATGTTTTAAGGTATATTTAGGTAATAAGCGTATAAAATATGTTTGTAATAATGTAAAAATTTGTAGATATAATAATTATAAATATATATATAAAATGTTAATGTATGGAATGTAAATGTAATGTTAATTGTTGTGTACAATGAAATAAAATCATTCCTCCTATAACACCCACCTTTCCCTCTGCCCCCCCCCCCTCCCCCCTCCACCAAATGTACCCTCAAAATGAGACCTCAAGTTGGACTCTCCCCCCCCCCCCCTCCTCCACTACTAACCAATGAACTTGAGTTCCCCCACTACTCCCTTTCCCCCCTACCACCATAATCCACAAATGGTGATACTGCTTGTCCCTCCCTCCTTCGCCTCACCGCTTTACACCTCACCACAACCGTCAAATAAAATCATATTTCATTTGCCAACTTTTTACTCAATATTTTCCCTAATAATATTTTGTAACGGGCAGCAGCAAATTTATTAAGATGCATTTTCATTTTTGCTGTCAATGACGTTATGCAGAAAAAGTATGCAACAAAAAATTTTAATTTTAATAAATTTTTTTCAATATGGGAATCGACAAAAACAGAAAATTGATAATATCTCGACTCCAGGCAGTACTAGACGAATACCCTTTGACCAGAAGATAGTCCTTATAACGTAGATTCATTTGAGATAGGTGTTGTCCTGATCCATCAAAGGACTCGTCATTTATAAGCTCATTTCTTTACAGGAAAAAGGACCGTTTTTCTCAGCTGTTTGAAGGACTTTCCAGGATCTGTCAACGTCAATCGACGTTATTTAATAAGGGCTTTCATATGTCCAAATGACATCCTGATTGTCCTTAAAATGGCCGAGTTATAAGGACTTTTCTGATTTTTTTTGAAATTTTGACGACTAAACCCCTTATTATATTGATGATCCACGCTTAACTATATGCAGCAAAAAAAATTATAAATCCAATCGAAAAGTATGCAGCACAAATTTGAGTTATGGAAAAATCAACTTTCTGTCATTTCTGTTCGCCTGGTATTTTAATTTCTTTGCGGCACTGACTTTAGTCATTTTAGAACCTGAAATTAAGGTGCCCCCCAAAGCATGCATTGAAAATCTGAATTTTATTTTATCTTAGTTGTTAAGCCAAAAACACAAAATTCTGTAAAATATTCCTATATTTATAAAATGTTTTTTTTTTTAAATTCATTAAAATAAAATGAATTACAAAATATGTGTACATGTATTTAATTTTGAGGTATTTTTTATATCTTATAAAGGAAAGTATGCAATACATAAAAAATGCATAAAAACAAGCAAAAAACACAAAATCCCTAATAACTCCGCTCTCCGCAGGACTACAGGGATGTCCTTTGGGTAGAAGATAGTCCTTGTTGCAGAGATTAGTTTAACATAAGTTTCGTCCTGATCCTTCAAAGGATTCGCGAGTTAAAGCCAATTTTCGCTGCAAGAAAAAGTCCTTTTTTCTCAGCTGTTTGAAGGACTTTACAGGATCAATTAGTGTCAATCGACGCGTTATAACAAGGACTACCATCTGGGTAAAGGACATCCCAATCGTCCTTAAAATGGCCGAGTTATTGGGATATTTGTGATTTTTTAACAATTCTGACGACCAACCCCCTTGGAAAGTTTGAATATTTTTTTTGGTGGGATTTTTGCTCTTCCTTGAATGCAGATGTAAGGTAAGGCTTGTGCGAATTGCAGAAATGCATTTCTGCAGAGGTTGGTCGGCGTCCTGCGTGATTTGAGGATGGGCATTTTTGCAGCATGACATTCGGGGATGTCTCCAGTAATGCTCATCTAGGAATCCAGGACATGTGTATATATATATACAGATCCTGCAACGAAATTCACATTTAAGCAGTGTTGTATTGACATACCAAAAGGGTCTACGTACCAAAACGATACATAAAGTTTTAATAGTCTTTCAAAGATGGCCCATAGGGATAGGGGTATCCTTCGGATATGTCTTAACTTGCCCGATGTTTTACTAAATCCTTTTAAGGCATCCCTAGAAGAGGAGAAACCATAATTATCTGTAAATTGGTATAAAAACTAAATCATTCATAGTCAATGATTAAAGACACTGCTTAGATATACACATGTACTTATTTATTTGCCACCACTGAAAAGCCCATTGTGTGTGGGACAAGTCCTTTGAGTGTGCTTAATGGAGAAATATGCCACAGCGTTAAGCAAGGAATTGCTTTTAGGACATGGTTACAGATACTTTTAAGTACTTGCCAACGGATTTGGTTCGCCTATTTAACAATTACAAAAAAAAAAAAAAAAAATCGCAATCACAACAGAGAGACAAACACAAGCCGCAGGCCAAATCCCCAAGCGCACTATGGTCCTTTATGAGACATATGCAAGGACAAGCGAGAACCGACAAAATATAAAAGCTGAGACCGAGTGGCAGATAGAGAATTGGGGGGGTTGTTTCTGTCATACATAAATTTGGCCAGTGGGGTCGGATGGTCGGCCGAGAAATGAGTGATGTTTATTTGCGCGAGGCGAAGCCATTAAAATGAAAAGCAGCCCGTCGAGCAGGAGAATTCAAGAAGAGATCATGAATATGCAACAGCCAGAGATAAAGCGCAGTGCTTTTTGACTTCAAGTGAGCCAGGGTGAATTTTGGGAACTGGGTACAGATAGTGATGCGGGGTAAAGTCGTGGGGAGGCAGGAAGTAAAGCCAAACGCGCCATCACAATAAAAATTCATTACGCAAAGCGAACAAACGAACGAACGAATGAACGAAAGGAACCAAAAGACCGGAAAAGAAATCGCTATAAATTTTCGCTGCAAAGCAAAAAAAAAAAAAAGAAAAGAAGCGAAATGAGGAAAATAGCAGCACCAGTTACATGAAGAATTATTGCGGCGGCGAAATGCTGTCCACCTACTTAAAATTAATTTCGGCAAAGAATCGGCCAAACAACCAACCATCAACAGACGCCGACTATATCCCGCAGAGAAGCATAATACAACCCAACCAGAAACGGCCCAGAACGGCTGCTTAAACGGGATAAAAATGGGGTGAAGGAGGAAGAGAACTGCGCGGGGTGTGGCTGAAGTCTGGGTCTGGATCAGAGTTTTTGGCCGCCCCCTGACTTTCGGCGCGTATGTCAAAATATTGAAATATGGAAACAAATGGCAACAACAACATTGGCAATGGCATTGCCGCCCGGTCAGTGGTCACCCCTTCCCATTGGCCGCTCCCCACTCTCCTTCTCTCCCTTGTTCGTTGTTCGGCCAAGTTTAATGAATGTGCGATGTACACGACATCCTCATAAAACTATCCCGCTGCCGCCTCCAAACAGAAACCAAATTAGTCGCAGTTGTTTTGAATGTAGAAACGGGGAGTGGGGGTTGCCGATTGCAGTTGGTTGATAACAGGCCAAAACGCGTGCGAGAAGCCACCACCCAGGGGAGGAGTAAGAATAGGTGAGGGGTTGTAAACAAAAAGAGGCAGGAAACCGGGGAGCGGCCGTCAAAAGTCGTTGCAGTTGCTTGCACCTTTCCCTAATAGTCAGATCGATAAATGGCAGAGGGATGGACTATTATGGGAACCTCATTAGGCGCGAGTGCCACTAATGACAGTTACCAATATTCTCTCTCCCTCTCGCTCTCTCTCTCTCTCTTTCTCTCTCTCCCTGTCTGTCCTTTAGCGAAACAAAAGATTCAATTCATGCAACAATAGCCAACATAGCAGTCATGTGAGACTTGTTTAGTTGTAAATAATACTGTCAATGAACCCGTCCCTCAGTCTCTCTTTCGCTCCTCGTTTGTCATTGCCCCGCGGTGCTAATAAAGCCATTAAAGGGTTCAACCCTTTTTAGCCTTTATAAATAATTGTGCCAAGACAAAACTTGAACAAAATGCGGCCCATTTTCGGGATTTTCCTTACCTCTGTGTATCAAATCGATGCCAAAATTAGTCACTTTTAATAGCCTAATAAAAAATACGAAAAAAAAGAAATTTCATTTGCTAATTTTAGCAATTTTTGCGTAGAGTTTTCACTTTGCCTAAAAGGGTTGCAAATCTGATTGCAGCTTCAAAAACAAAAAAAAAATATATATCTATATACAAATCCACAGTGAAAATTGGAGTGCATGCCGCCGCTTTGGGGTAAAAATCTAAAATACTGGACAGACTTGCTATTCCTTCCCTTCTAACAGAGAGAAAGGGGGGTGAGTGCGGGCAATTGGCCGCAAAAAAATAAATCAAAAAGCAACGCTACGTGGCAAACAGGCAAAACAATCCCACAAGCCAACACGAATAAAACCTAAAAAGGGGCAAACAATTTCATGTTTGTTATTGTACAAGGCATGACGACTTTGAGAATACCCTTACTCTGAAGTTTTCTTAAACTAAAGTTATATCAGTATCAATTTTAGCTTAAATTCATTAACTAGTTAAACAGAGTATAATTTGCCTTAATTGTAGGGTAACAAATATTCGTTCTTATGCTATGTCACTAAAACTCTGTTGGCCATGGCCATGGCAAAGCTACTTTGGTTACTGCTCCAAGTCCCGTATGACTTTCCAGGCAATTCAATTATATTTTTGCAATAATTTTCAATACACTTAAGTGCAGATACAGGAAAAACGTAACCCCCCCCCCCCAGCTCACTCCTTCCCCCTCTTTCCCATCTACCCTACCTGGCCACAACTTTGGCGGCAGTTTAGAAAACAAATAACAGTCAATACAAATTCGCATCCCTCTGGCCCATAGCCATTTTCATTCCCTCTTACCTCTAACCTGTCTGGCACATTTGCTTATATGCGGCTACTCCTGTTATTCCCGTTTCCTCCATCCCTTCCCCTTTCCAATTGCTGTATATTTTCTTTATTTTATTGGCCAGTCGCTGTAACATGTTAATGGAAATTGAACGAGCAGCAGCAGCAGCACTTGGCCTTTGGTGTGGTTTTCAACTTTTGAATGAATCAGCAGCAGCAGCAGCAGCAGCAGCTTAAATTATGAAAGTGACTGAAAATTAACTGAAATTGTTTTTGGGCGGGTGTGTGGGAGGGGAGGGAGAAGGGTTTCAGCAAACTCTTTTACCCATTTCCATAACCATTTTGTTATTCTTCTTACCCCATGGGCAATAAATTCAATGAAATCGCTTACAAATCGCTTGAAAATTTGCTTCAACTTGGTCATGGCTTAGAGCTTAAGTGCTGCTCTTCTCACATGACAGACAAACAGACAGACGGACAGATAGAGAGCACCAGCAGCAGCAGCAGCAGCCATATATCGTCTGTACATCAGTTATATAAGGGACGACAACCCCTTCCCCTTTTACATCTCTACGAGTGTTGCAGCAAACTTGAATTGACATTGACATTCGATATTATCGCTGACAAACGATCACCAATTGAATATTGCGCACAAGAGAAAGAGTTTCCTTCTTTTTCTTCTCTTTTTGTATATAGAATAAAAATCATGACTGAGAATTTTGTTATCGAAAAGTGCACTTTGTCGCAGCTTATCAACATCTGATGATGGGCACAAAGGAAGTAACGAACTGTGTCCCGTGATAAATCCTCAACAAACACACGCACACTTCAAAGATTAAAGCAATTCACAGATTGAGCCAACTTGCAATAACTTTAAATTGCAGTAAGGGGGAAAACAATTTGATGGGGTGAGAGAGAGAGAGAGAGAGGGGGTTGTTTTTGAGGCATACAATAACAGACAACAAGCTATGGATAGCAAAAGATATTCTTACGAAATGCAACCGTTTGGAAAATCCAGTCAATACTTTTACTGTTATTGTTACATGTTACAGCAACAATAACAACAACAACAACACCAAGGGGTACAACAGTAGGGGGTGCCAATCCCTTTCCCATCCTTGTTGCACCATTCCCCCCCCCCCCCCCTCCCCCTCCATAACTATCTGTTTCATATGGAGAATACAGAGGGCTTAACTTGCTCTCGCACAAACACACACACACATATGTTGCCAGTTGGCAATTTTTTGGCGAGCTATTGGCAGTCTTTTTACCAATTTGCAATTTTGATTATAAACGCTCCCCCCCCCCCCCCCCCCCTCCCCTCTGCCATTCCGTCTCCCCTTGCTACACTTTAAGAACTACAATTTTGTATATAAATATTCAGAAAATTAAATTAGAATTTTAAATGCTTTTACTTTTAGTTTACAATTGTTTTTTTGGCTAAAATTCTTAGTCACTTCTTCATTTACTTTCATTTAATTTAATTGCCTTAATTACTTAAAAGCAAATTGTATTTCTTCAAGTGTACCCTTGTCGTGTGCCTTAAATAATTCAAGTGTATGGCAAAAGTGCAGTAAATCGTTCTCCTGCTATTCGTTGATGTTATAGCCATATTAACTGCACAACAGCAAAAAAGAACAACTGACAAAGAAGCAATAAAAGTCAATCAGCATTTATTTCAGTTAACCCCAACAACAACAGCAACAACAAGAGAAGCAAAAACAAAAGGCAACCTTGCAACACTCACACTGGGGGGGAGGAAAGAGAATACAGAAAATGTTTACATTCATTTGCCATTTGAAATGAATTTGAGAATGAATTTTGTGCTGAGCAATTTGCTGCCAGCAGTTGCACTCATGTTAGGGGAAGACTTTTATAAAATTTGTCTCAATTAGTTGATGTGAAATTACCCTCGATGTATATATATATATATATATACTCTATATAAGACATGTAAGTATGTGTGGGATACACAGTGAAAAATATATATTTATGGTTTGTTCAGTAAGTAGTGGAGTTATTTCAACAAGTAGAATAAAATATCTAATTATATATGTACCATGATAAACAACATCTATTTATATTAATTTTAAAGTTATGTCAACTATTGGTGTACAGATTACAATTCGAGATATATAATAAGCCAAAAAAGTTAATAGAGTACAGTGAAAACTTCTATAAGGGACACCTCTCTTAAGCTTACAGCGATTGCCACTGCATGTTACGAAACATTTATCCTCTTTCTAACAGAACATTCTCCTCTTAAGCAAACAAATAACGATCAAAGGTTCGTCCTAGAGCGTTTCCACTGTATAGTGTAGTGCAAAATTTGAAACAAATCTTTGTAATTGCAACATTTATCTTCAATTTTCTTAAGTAATTCAATATATTTCTTTTCCCTGTCGAGTTAAATTTCAGTTACATGACAAATCTTTTCCTTTTTTTTGAAGTCAACAGAGAAATTTAATATGATTGTTATTTAAGTAGGCCACAAAATGATTGAGAATTCAAAAACAAATGACCAACCAAACAGGTGAGGACTCTGCCCATACATACATACATGCATGTGTCTGTGTCTGTGTGTGTATTTGCTCGTGTCGAATAAATCACCAAAAAGTAATAAATAAATGAATGCAGCAAATATTTAGATTCTGTGACATAAATCAGTGCAGGCGAGAATTATTTCAAAATAAATACATATGTACATATAATCAAAAGGAGGACGAAAAAAACACACTCACACACACAGAGTTTCTACTCTATTGACCAAATGCCAATAAAGGCAACGATGATTTTCATTTGACTTTTTTGTCAATGAGAAATCAGTATATATGCTCTATATGTGCTTAGCCCATAAGTCAACTAAATTATTAAATCATTCAAGTATAGAGGAAGAGTATGGCAATGGGCGGAGATGATGATTTTAAAAAAAAAAAGTATTTTAGTTTTCATGACATATGGGCAATATTAAAATGTAAATTGAATGCAAATAAACAATTAAATTTTCAAAGACTTCGCCGTTTCTTTTTTTTTTCCAGCAGTTTTGCCTTTTTATTAACCAACAACAACAGCAGCAACAGGAGCAGCCCTTTTTGCCATGCCAAATGCATAATTAATAGACAAACAAAAGCAACCATTGCCACCATCAACCACTTCAATGGCCTTTGGGCGGAATAACTGCAAACAACAGTCCCACACACACACACACACACTCAAATTTAAAACAAATGAAACGAAACAAATTTGTAGAGCAAATGCCCCTTAAGGCATTTTAGTGTTTGACATAGAAACAACAACAACAACAACAGCAACGGCAGCAACAACAAACAGTGGTTAACTCAATGTGAGAGCAATTCCAATCACACCTTTTGAAGTGCCAGTCAACGGGCTGGCGGCAGAATTGCATCAAAATCGCAGCAGCAAAGGCTCTCAAGTGATTAACTGAATGTCGAGCAGGGGCTAGCATTAAGAGGGGTAAAGGTGCACCAAATTTGCAGAATTAGTATAATGGAAAATATACAAAATATCTGATTGATATCTATTTGATATACAAATTTGATGAATAGATCTTGCTTCTTCGGTTATTTCTCTAAGTAATCTCTATATCTAATCTATAGATATATAAAAATGAATATGTGTGTGTGTGAACTGAACCGATTATTATGAAAATTGGTATATTGGTATGTATTTCTCTACGGTGAAGGTTTGTATAATATACTAATTGATGCCACATTTGCCAACAAGAGGCGCTGCAGATTGGCAACTTCTGCCCCATTCAACCGATTGTCTTAAATATGACGTCTTGACATTGCGATTTCTGTATTGGTACTACCAATTTTCGAACGATAATGCCAATAAGATTGTTAATTATTCCACTTTGAATTCTATATTTGTAGTTAAGACAGAGCAACGTCTATCGGATGGACTAGTATAAGTATAAATTTAAATATTATGTGCTTTTACTTAGTCTTCTTCAAGTAATTTCTATATATTTTAAATATGTAAGTCTTTTATGGTTTTTATTAGTGTTCTCTAGGTAATCTCTTATATATGCTTATAAAAGTCTTCTGTAACTTTTTGCAATACTTACAGCTTGAAAAAAGAAAGAACACGAAATTATCGAGGGATGCCAAAAAATCTCCAAAAATTTGTTTAATCCTAAATTAAACAAATGCTGTTTAATAAAAGTATATTTTGGTTTGATTTTGACAACTGTTTTATATAACAAACTTTACAAGTTTTTGATAAGAATATGTACAAACTTTTTGTTACCAAAAATTGTTTAAAATAAGTTTCAAAAATTATTCTTATGTTCCTTTGGCATTTCAGTATTCATGTATGCACTTCTAACCAATTGAATAAGTATAATTCCCTACGATATAAAAAACCTTTTTCGTTAGGAAGTTATCATTTCTAAAAATTTCAAAACTACGCCACTGACAAGGATCACCCCGCTTGGGAAGTAAGCAATTGCCACTGCCACAGCGATTATTAAGTGAGCTGTTATTGAGGCATCATTTAGAATTCGTCTACCCTCTTTATTTATGTTTTTGTCTATACCTGTAGCGAGGGTTGGTTATATCCGCGCATATGAGGCAACAAGAAACAAAATTGATATAAACATCATCATTGCGACGGGATGACAGATTTTTCAGAGGATTTCTAAGGGTTGTGGCACTTAAAAATTGAAATTTTTCATCAAGTTGGCGTGAAATCCAATTCAGTGGAAATCTGTGCAAAAAAAAAAAAAGATAATAAGAAATGCAAACGAATGCTCATTAGCCATGCAAGGAAAGAAGGCGGCGTCCATTCCGCCCCCCCGCCCCAAGGGAACCGGCAATTATAGCCAAAGTGAAAGTGGGGAGTGGATTGATTCCGATTTCGTATTTTTGTTTATGTGGCTTATCTCCATTGCATCAGTTGGATTGTGGGTTGTTTGGCCAGTAAACCAGGAAAGGAAAAAAGAGAGAGACAGGGAGGTATTGGGAATACAGACGCTAATGATACATTGACAACTGTTGTTATTCTCTATCTCTCTCTCTCTCAGGTCATTGTGTTTGTGCGTGTATTTGTTTGTGTTTGTGTTTTGTTTGTATGGCCGGCGGTCTTATTAGGCCATTAGATGGATCACAGGATGGCGGTTTTTGGTATGAATGTCAGGGATTAGGAGATGGCAGGGTGTGGCGCTTCATTAACGCATTATGTGACTCGCTTGCTTTCATCTTGGTCAGAGGCCAGACCAACACAAATAACTGACCGCACACACACACATACGCATACATATACAGACATCCATAGAGGGTGAACAACATGAAAATGCAATTAACGCGTTAATGTCAAGTTGAAATGGCTGTTGACCGTTGTCGGTTGTTCGTTGTTGTGTGTTGTTGTTTCATCGCAACATTTTTGTTGTTGTTGTTATTGTTGTTGCTGTTGTTTTTTGCTCCCGGCGGCTGCAACAAATGCGCTAAAACCTAACATTACGTTGGCCTACATAATGTTTAACAATTTAAGCCAAAAAACAATGCAGATATGTGAATGTATGTACATGTAAAAGGGATTTTTAAAGTCCTTTCTACAACTCTTTGGAGGATAAGGATTCGCTGTGGTAGCAACTGAAATGGAGTCAACTTTTATTGGCATTGTCTTCATTTCTGTTAGTTATATGCATAACTATTTAATTAACAATTTGTTTAGATAAAATTGTTGAAATTTCTATTTCCCCCCTTCTCTCTATACACTACTAATTGTTTGGCAACCTGTGAAGGAAAAATAATAATAACTATTCTACCTACAATACATACTAGCAGCAACTAGTCTTTCATAACTCACCCGCACCGGTCTCGTTATGGGGAAAATTGGTTTGCCTTTTGTTGCAGTTTTTACCTATTTTCACCATTCACCAGTCGCACCGCAACAGAATTATGTCGTAACCGAGGAGGGGGATTGAAGAGAATGGCGGTGTGTGTGTGGGGGGGTTGGGAGCATGTGACCATGCAATCTGCTTTTACTCTTGCGCTGTGATTTTCTAATTAGGCAAAGTTGCCCGACCATTTTGTGGTCGCCAGTGTTGCGGCAATTTCCACACACACACACAAGCGAATGCTGAAAAGAACAGAGAGAGAGAAAAAAAGAAAAGCCATAGAAAAGTACGGAAAGCGAGGAAGCTCAGCTCACCCAGGAACAGGCACCTGCACCCTGCACTATTTTCTATTTCAGCAAATTAACATAGAAATATGTAATTTCCGTTAGGGAAGTAAAAAAGTAAAAAAAAGAAAAGAGGGCCAAAGACGAGTTACTTTATGACTCGACAAGATTCTGCGGCAAACATTTAAGCAAAACGGCAGCCGCAAAACCCTCGCCTACTTATAAAAATATTACTCTGATACCCAAGGGGGCGGCGGCAAGGCAACTCAACCAATAATAAATTCTGCGGGCTCAGTGAGGCGGCGCCTAACAGATCTCCTGAAGCCGAGAAGAATGAATTGAAGGTCTAAGGTATTTTTGGTGGGTTTGGTGTAAATGTAACTGTGGACAGGCCGCAGGATATGTGTAAGAGCTGGCCCGCAAGCCGTGGGTAAGCTCAGTGAAGGCAAAAAATGGCACAAGTAACTGGCCAGCCCACAAAAAAGAGAAAAGGAAAGAAATTGCGCCGAGTTGTGAATGCCACGCTGGGATTTACGTTTTCATTACGTTTGCCATAAGTACGCAAGGCAACACAGTGTGAGGGTGTTAGTGTGTGCGTGTGTGTGTGCACCTTTTACCCTGCACATTTTGTGCGTAATTTATGCGCTTATTGTCTTTTACTCACCCACACGCTATACCCATTCCTTTCTGTCCGTTACGAGGACTCATTTCAGACTTGCCTGCTTATACGCAAAAGGTTCTCTCGTTTCCCATCCTAGCAGGCGAGCTTCCTTTCATACTGGCAATTTTTCATAAATGTCGACGAGAGTCGTAGTCGAGTCGTCGTCGTCGGCCCCCGCTTTGATCCATGGCGACACGTTGACTTGCAGGGGCAGCACCTGTAATCGGAGACGCCACCCATCTACATATTTGAGCCGACAGCGCAAGAAATTAAATATAAACTCGCTGCAGCACTTTTGGCCCTTCAGGAGAAGAGTGATTCTGCTCTCTTAACGTCTGTCCGGGTAATAAAAAAAAACCTTGATATTGCGCTGTTGCTGCCGCTGCTGCTGCTGCTGCTCCTTGTTAATGTGGCACTTGTGTTGCTTTAGCTATAGCTGTTGCTGTTGCTGTTAACGTTACAGTTACTCTTGGCCAAGTGGTGTGGCAACTTCATCAAGAAGAACAAGCCTCACAAAAAGTAAGAGACATAGCGCTTTTGCTCAATCTTTCCAAGTCTTGGCCATAATTATATTCAACAAGCTGTTGTCGCTTCAGATTTCTGCCCATTTACATGCATACACAACCCACGTGCACACCACCCACTCACCCACCCACACATACACATAATTTTTATATTTTTCATTATATAAATTCCTAAATGTGGGGCTCTACTTTGCCATGGCAACTGGTGGTAAGGGTAGAGATTATGAAATTTATTAGTCGGTTATCTTCATTTTTTTCTCTTCTTTCTCTCATCTTCTTCTTCTGTTTTCCTGGGGCAAGTTATGAGCTTAATGTACTTGATCTGTTTTAATTCGTCTACTTTTGACTTGGAAGGAGAGATTTCTGTGGATTTGCGTTTTATGATACTTTTCAATAGGCTTTAAATTGACGTCAGATTTATAACATTTTAATGTGCTTAACTCTCTCTAACTTGACTCCTGCACACACACACACACACACACACACACACACACACACACTGATTGTATGCCTTAATTGGTATGGAATTTCCTACACTTTCCACTCCATTTCTGTATGTTCCTGTTGGATTGTAACAATCTGTCTATGTTTTGTTGGTCATAATGGATATATTGTTATGCTCATTGTTAGGTATTTCTCTGTGTGTGTGTGTGTGTGTATATTGATTTGGCTTGCAATGTAATAATTACATGGTTACATGAGCGCAATTTCCGTAGCATAACTCACGGAGCATGCAACATGTTGTTGCCATTTCACTATAGTATATTCCCAACACCCACTGTCTTGTGTAGGCAACCCAAGTCAACACAAAATTTACACACACACACACATATACAAAAGAGAAAGGTAGAGTGAAAGAGAGACATACATATGCGTGTCTGTTGTAACTTTAGCTTGTTGAAGACTTGATGGGATGTTAAGATTATGTTAATGAGTTCATTAAATCACAAGAAACAAGCCAACATATAGACTAGAGCACAAACATATACAAGTTTTGGATTTTGGGCAAGAGAAATCTCATCTTGGTCAGTTGCTTGATGTGGGTCTTCTATACATTGGCAGCTGTTGAACTACACAACACACAACAAACAAACCTACATGATGGTGTGTGTGTATGTGTGTGACCTGGTTTTTGCAACTTAATTGCCATTAATGGGTAATTAGTTAATTGGTAATCTCGAACTCACATCACATGTCAAGCTCATCAAAATATAAAAATAAATGGCCAACAATTTCCTGAAATAATACACTAAGAGAAATAAGAAATCATAATAAAGAACAATAATTCCAAACAAAAACTAACCAAAAACTTAAAAGTTTTCTTTATTAATCCAAAGAAAAAATAGATATAGCATCAAGCTAAAACATAAATCTTTCAATAGATTTCCTAAAGCAAATATATTTTTGCCTGTGCAAGTTTTTTTGACCACTAAAAATCAATAAGGATGACATTTTTAACTATAATTTATGTAATGTATAATAATTTGACCTGGTTTATCAGTTGTATATATATATATATATATATATATATACATTTGGCATGTGGCATTAACAACAGATAATTTCAATCTGATCGATTTGTGTATTTGTCAACCTGATTTATCAAGTCTCACGATGTGATGGCATGCAAATGTCTACCATCCTCACCTGGATTGCTACACACACACACACACACACACAAATGAAGTAATGTTATGCAAATAGAATGTGCTTTTCACCAACTACACACAAGCACACACACATACATACCTCTGCCATTCGCAGAAACCTCAATTCAATCTGAGCTGAGCCGCTCTGAGCTGCTTGCAGCCAAACAGTCGAACATCCGTATGGGGGACAAACTGACAGACGAGACAACCAGACAATTCACAGTCATGTGACACACATTTCCGCCTTTATGCTAGAAACACATTTATTGGAAAATCAGAGAAATGAGAAGCATTGTGTGTGTGTGTTTTTGTGGGTGGGTCACCTAATCAAAGTGTAACCCAAATCCCAGCCAACGGCAATTCAAATTGCCCAAATACAAAAAAAAAGGAAAGAAGGAAATAAAAACATAAATGTGGCTGCTTATCATATTTTGCACCGTTTTAACCTTTTCTCACAGATTTTTGCTTGCCACATTGAGGTCAATTTTAAATTATACACTTCCGCTTCCTTGCTTCGGCATTCGCTCGATTGACGCTGACGACGACGACAACAGAAACGGCACTGGCAGGCACAAGGCGCCGTTACCGGTGCCGGCACATGGCCACGTCGTCTTGATGCCCCGGTCAGAAATTCTCTGTTTAAGCTACCTTGGCTGCGGCTCCAGTGTAAATATTGAAATCGATTCAGTTTTTATAAGCCGCCCACCTTCCCCCCCTACATACACACACCCTTCTACCCAGAATCAGGTGGGTAAGCAGCAGCAGCAGCAGTCCTCAAACTCGACAACTGGCTGCAGCGTTCTGCCTCTTTAGTGGCAGACCTTTCCCCCGGGCCTGGGTATAGAAGATCTGAAACCGTTCCCGCACCAACTCTGTCCCAATCTGGTTTACTTTGCTTTGGTCTGTGCGGTGTGGTTTCGCCTGCTTGTTATGCTTCATGTTTTTGCCAAGTTCTTGCTGTTGTTGTCGTTCGCCCGTCGTCCGTCGTCTCTGGCCTCTCTGGCTCTCTGGTTCTGGCTCTGACTGTGACTGGGGGGAGGCCTCTACCATTGCCTGTTCCTGTTTATGCAAGTGGATTACGGTGTTTGGATCTGATTATAAATCATCTTTATAATCCGTAAATCGTGTTTGGTTAACATAATGGAATAAATTTATTTTATTTATTGCAGCTGTAAGTTTTAATAAGATTTCTACGACTCGTCGTCGTTTATGCTGGACTATGACTTTCTCTCTCTCTCTCTCCCTCTCCCCTCTTTTTCCGTCTCTTGCAAGTCTGTGTCCTGTTTTCTATCATCACGTCTTTGGTCAGTCCATTCAGTTTCAGACCATTTGACTTTCTGTTGCCTACATTTGTGCGCCAGCCGCTTAAGTTCAATTGCTCTTTAAGGCATCTGGGCTCCAAGATTCAGTTCTTGGCTGTTGTTGTTCTTATTATTGTTGTTGCTGTTGATTATCGTTGACTGGCTGGTTGGTTGGTTGGTTGGGACCGTCTCTCTGACTCTCTGCCAGCAATTATTGTAAATTGCTTGGTGTCATTTACACATTTTCCACGCATTTTCGCCATAACCGATGTCGTGGCCTGGCCGGAAGTGGTTTTGCGTTTCTTTTTGGCCTTGGCTGGTGTAGTCGTTAGCATTGTCTCCTCTCTCTTTCCCTTCGCCTTTTTTTCCTCTTTCTTCCCACTCTCTTTCATTCTTATCGCCATATTGTTCTTCTGCCTTTACCCACTTCAAGCTCTGCTTATCCGTTGTCTGTCCCAATAGGGTAAGGGTCTGGCATTCCCCAATTCTGCAGCTCATTAAAGGCATGCACACATTATGGGGCGTGGCAGGCAACTGCAATGACGCCCGCATATTTTGTTTGAGAATTTAACATGGATACAACTTAAGCACCGCCATTTAAGGCTAAAGTGCTGCTTCTGTGGCTATGGCTGTTTTTTTTTTTCTCTCTTTGCTCTTGATCGTGAACCTGCCTTTTATGCCTGCCTCTCTGTATCTGTGTGTGTGTGTGTGTGTGTCTGTGTGTATGAAATATCGCACTTTAAAACCATTTCAAAAATGATAATGCGAACGCCTAGGAGATAAATAATGCAAGCGAAACAGACTCCACAGCTTAGAATGGTTTTCTTCTTCCCCTACTCGACGACAATTGCTTTCTTTTTTTTTTTTTTTTGACTGGGCCTGAAAATTTATTGCCTCGCAAAGGATTTGCCGTGTGAAATAAATGAAAGAGCAGCAGCCAACTAAAGCTGCTGAAACTCATCTAAGTTGCTTGAACATTAACCTATGCACTTTTGAAAATTTACAAGTCAAGCTAGAATTTAAACATTTGCACAATCAAAATGAAAGGCAGCAATGAAATATTTTTTACAAAAAGTATATCAAAAATTCAATTACTCTATAATTAAGTGATGTTAACGAAAAAAAAAAAACAATCAATTTTTGATTAATGACTTAATAACGATTGCAGAATCAAAGAGAAACTTAATACTTAAACATTTAAATGCAATTTTTTAATATTAACACCTTTTTTCCTCATATAGTTAATTTATTGAATTCGTTTCCAATACATTTTTAATGTCTGCCAAAAAAGCAAAGTGTTAATTATATTAAATAACCATATTTTTTTTCGCTCAGTTTTTTTTTGAATGTCTAAATTGGCTGACTAACTTGTTTTTTTATACCCTTTTAAAAAGGGTATATTAATTTTGGTCAGAAGTTTGCAACGCATAGAAGGAAGCATCTCCGACTTTATAAAGTATATATATTATTGATCAGCATGACGAGTTGAGTTGATATAGCCATGTCCGTCTGTCCGTCTGTCTGTCAGCTTTTCCTCCGAAACCCTTAAAGCCGCCGAGCTGAAATTTTGCACCTAGGCTTCTTTTTGCTCCAGGCATTGTATATCTCGGAATCATCCCGATCGGATGACTATATCATATAGCTCCCATAGGAACGATCGGTCGAGAATAGAGTTAAACCTCCATAACTTTGTTGTTTTTCAATCAAATATTACAAAATTTGTTGTTTATGAGTTTGATATACTTTCTAGCATATCCACCAAGTTTCCTTAGAATCGTTTGACTATATCTTATAGCTCCCATAGGAACGATCGGTCAAGAATATTGTGTTAGAGCAATAACTTGGGTGTTTTTAAAACGATTGTTACGCAATTTGGTATTTGAAAGTTAAGTATATATAGAAATGGCTGTGCTAAGTTTCAGCCAAATCGGTTGACTATGTGCTATAGCTCCCATAGGAACAATCAGATCAAAAAATTTCTTTTGTCGAATTACATTTTTTCTTAAGCCATGAACATTTAATAAAGATTTGACTTCTTTTATATGCTTTCTAATGTAATTGTAAATATGCAATTGATAAATAACAGTTTGCAAGGGTATACGAACTTCGGCACGGCCAAAGTTAGCCCATCCTTCTAGTTTTTTTCTTGTTTTTGTTAATTTATTTCTTTTGCCGCCGCAACTTGAACTAATTTACTCACAGACAATTATGAAATGTGCATGCACAAATTGTTGCAGAAGTGCACATTAAGGCACTTGAAGCAATGCAGAGGAGTCGAAGTACTTGCCATAGCATAACACGATGATGATGATGGAGTAGATGACGACGTTGTTAAAAAGGCCAAAAAAAAAAGGGAAAAATAAAAACCGAGTTGGGCATAAAAAATATTTGGTTTGCTTGCGCCCATATGTTGTGCGGAGGTCTGTGGTCGCTTGAAAAGGCACCGCAAGTGGAAGGGTTGCATATGCCAATGTGGAATCTCTGCCTGGTTAGCATTTGGATTTTGAGCGCAATTTAACAGCAAATTAAACTGCACACACACAGACAGACACCCACCCACAACAGCATTCATGTAGTGTAATGCCACATGATTGGTGTATGTGTGTGTAAATTGAAAAAGTTTTTGTCGGCCAAGTTTGCTTGTGTTTCACTGAAATTTATTGAGAACCAATGTCGAAATTGATGATTGTAGCTGGCAGATTGGGCAGCAGTTAGGGCAAATATTATAAGGGCTAGGGGATAGGGGGGGTAAAGGTCTTAATAATAATAGCTTTAAGTATGGGCCCTCTCTCAATTTATGCGTCAATTTATTTTGCAATGTAGCATATAAACGAATTCCCAAATTTATGACCTTCTAATTTAATATTTTCCCTTAATTTATGTGTGTGTGTGTGTCTATGCCTATGTTTGTATGTGAGTGTGTGTGTGTGTGTATGCCAAACTAATTAAAAAGTATTTAATATCTGTAAACATGCCGAAAAATAAACTGTTACTGTCCCCAAAAAAAAAAAAAAAAAACCAAAAAAACTATCACAAAATATCCCAAAAAAAACTTTGTCGTCAAACGATGGAGTCGTCGTTTCTCTTTCTCACATTCTCTCCTCCCCCTTTTCTCCATACATTTAGCCTGCCATTATGGACTACTATTTGGCGTGCGTTTGTGTGTGTGTGTGTGTGTGTGGATGTTGTCGCCTCCAAGCAAGTGTTGCCAACAGGCAACAAAAACAAAAATAGGAACAAACGAAGCTTCGTCGTTGTCGCGCGTTCTCATTATGAGCTCTGGGCAGCAGCAGCGGCTGCATATTGCATGCCCTGGCCCCTTGTCGACATCGAGTGTGTGTGTGTGAGTGTGTGTGTGTGGCCCAGTTTGGGCTCATTTCTCATCGTGGGGTGCTTTGTTTTTGGCCAGCCCAACTTTTGGCAGGCAAACATTTTTAGCAAAGTTTATGCTGCTCGTTGGCCAGTTAACGGCTTTTCGCATCAGCGGCGGGTCGGTCCCTTGTTCTTCTTGTGTTTGGGTCCTCGACATTAAGCAGTTTGCGTGCCAGTTCAAAAGGTTTTTTGTTGCAAACAGAACACAATACAACACAACACAACATAACAGCAACAACAACTGGCAACAACTTTATTATTAGAAAAAGTTCAAATATAGTGCGCGGGTGTACACAAAAAAACAATAACAACAACAACAGCAACATGTGAAGAGTAATCAGCTAATTGGCGGATGACCTTCCTCTATAGTTGAACCGATAAATTGAATTTCATTAATAAGTTAAAAGACTTCATAAGTCAAGCCTGGCTGCACATCATCTTAACAACAAAAGTTGAAAATGAGTCGTAGGTAAGTTGCATGCCACATCAAATAGAAAAAAAACGAAACCAAAAAAAAAAAAACAATAGCCAACTTTTTAATTGTTTAATGTTTCTAAAGTTTCCATTCATGCTTCTTAATTTCGCTTGTTTGCTGCTTTGTTTTTTTTTTCTTTTCTTTGGTTTCCATTTTGTGCTATTCTCGTTGTGTTATTCTTTGCTTCTTTCGTTGCAGGTTGCTGCTCTTTCTGTTTGTGTTTATCTCAGCTGCATTTTGTAAAGTTTTCGTTGGCCAATGTGGCGTATGATGAATTTCAAGCGAATCCCCTTGATAGCAGAAGAAATAACGAGTGCAAAACTTGCATTTCAATTAAAAGTCAAATATCAACATCCACAACAAAAATTGAAAAGCCTTAGGGATGAGAAAGTGATGGCTTAACATGGATTACCCATGCAATTTCACGAGTTAATTATCTAACTTAAGCAATCTCTTTGTGTTTACTCTATTGGCCGAATTACCCGTCCCCCCACCATCAAGCAGCAGCAGCAGCAGCAGCATCAACTTTGCTTTACCTTGGAATATATATTTCAATGTCAATGGAAGGGAGGAACCCAGGGCAAAACAAAACAAAAAGTTGCGACAACAAAACAAAAACTTTTCCTTTCGCCGCGGAAGTCAGAGCCATAAAGTATGAAAAAACCTTAAAGCGGAAATAACAAAAATTCTATAAATAACAACAATACATGTATGTGTATCTAAAAGATACATACATACATACATATATATATATACCAAGAGCAAATATATCTGCAGTGTACTTACTCGCATTATCTTTCCTTGTCTCTCTCTCTATCTCTTTTTCTTTAGAGTATAAGTGAAAAGCGGATGTGCAAACTGCAATGAAAGCGAAACGAAAACTTACAGCCAAAGTCAAATAAACAATAGTAATTGAAAATACGTAGATACGAGTCTATATATATAAACATATATATTCGAGAATACATTGATATAAGTATATGAAGAGACTTACAGAGTTTCAACAATGTTGAGTAAGCTTTATTAACCACTCGGAACATATTACTTTTTTGTGTACTTGTATCCTTTTATGCCACCACAAACAAAAAAGAACATTTGCAATTACATATATGATTAAGGTTGTTCCCTAATGGAAGCAACAGATTAAACGAAATTAAAATGAAAGTTTACTTTTTGAGGGATATTAACTTTATAAATAATTAACATTACATTAAATTATGTAAACAAATTTGAATCATTATATTAACCAAGTGTTTAATTCTTTTCGGACCAATCGGATGATCAATTTATACAGTTTACATATAATAATCAAAAAAACGAAAGTATAAATAACCTTAAACAATTAAAAATAAACTCTATATCGATAGATAATTCAACTTTACTAAAGCCACTATTAATGTACATGATCTATGTTTTAAGCGATGTCACTTTATTCTGTTTGAAGAAACTTTGCCACTCTTTGCTTAGGCGAAAGAGTAGATAATTGTAAAATGTTCTTTCGAAAGCAACGAAGTTTATTATTTTCTTATCATTGGATAGCAACGAACTGGTTCATGCCGTCTACTGCTCTAGTCCCCATACTTGCAACTTGACAACGCATAAAAATCTTCGCACGAACTTTTTAGCAATAAAAATTGCAATAAATTGAAATGTGTTTCGCACTCAGTCTCCAAGTGGTTGACCGAAAAAAAAAGAGCATTACGATGTGTAGGCGGGACGATAGACAAAGATGGGTAAAATGAAGGCAAAACGAGTCGAGTCGACTCGAGTCGAATAGGGTCGGGTCAGTCAGTTGTAGTCGTTTTTATAAGTTTTTGTGTCAATACAAAAAGCATAGCATACTCTTGAGGGTTGCAAAATAAACGATGTCGATGTCGTTGTCCGTGTGTCTATGTCTGACTGGTTGTGAATAAAATGAAGATAAGGTAAGGGTAAGGGGGTGTCTATTTGATTTGATATAGAGTGGTCACCATGTCCATGTCGAGTGCTTAACTGGGAAAACAATAAAATATCGAATTTCCGAATAGAGAGAGAGTGAGACAGAGAGAGAGACTCATGTTCCAGTGGTTAGACACAGCCACGTAGCAGCCGGGCACTTTTACGAATTCCCCTACCGCTTAGGTGCTTATATCTACACCCCACAATCCGCAACACCCAACACATCTCCCACCTAGCGTAATTTTCCTCTTATCCTATGCCATGCCCCACTCAGCCCATATTATTTGACCGATTTGTGTATTGGCTTATCGGCAAATCATTGAAAAGTTTCCAATTATTCGTGTATACACATCTAAATGTTGTCGATTTGAAATTAATTTATGTAAATTTACCACAACAACAGTAGCAACAGGAACAACAGGAACAACAGTAACAACAACAACAACAATAATAATAATAACATGAAACGTTACGGTATTATAAATTGCAAGTATCTCATTAATCCAATTAAGCAAAATTAATTGGAACGCAAATCATCTAATGAGCATGCAATTCGACTCCGATTTCAACTCTCAAGGCCAATAGTTAGCGCGAATGAGTATATAGAAACATATGTATATAGATACATACATAATTAAAATTCTATTTCCATGGTTATGGAATATACATAAGTATATACATATGTATGTGTGTGTACATAATGTACATACAATGCAACGATAAGTCTTAGGGTACTCGTCAACAGGATATAGTGTGAGTCTATTAGAATTCAATTTCATTCAAATTATAAAGTGCATTCAGTATCAAATGTATGTGAATAGGTGTGGGTGTGTGGGTGTGTGTGTGTGTGTGTGTAGGTGGGTGTATTGTGCTTGTGTTAAACGTATTATGTTGCCATCAATTTATTCATAAGCGTGAGATTTGCATTAAAACGCACCATCTGCTTGGTATGCCCGCCTCCTGCCTTCCTTCATCTGCCTATCTATTCAACCGCTTACCTATCTGTCGTCTGGTGATTATCAATCAATTTGCATAGCATAATGGTTTCTTGTTCTGGCTCGGCTTTATTCAGCCGCACACACACACACACACACACAGATACAAATACAAATGCACAAATGAAAATTACGTAAAACTGGCTTGGTTCCAGAGGTCCTCAACGATTCCACTACTACTGCTCGGAGGTCATCAACATCATAATCAACAGCGACATAAATAATCACATGTCCCACTTGATGTTCGTGCATATATGCGAATCCAAGTCCGAGTACGAGTCCATTTGAGTGGCTAACATGGGCATACCAGGCCGCTGCCACTCTCTCCGTGGCAAACCGCACTTTTCACTGGGCCAACCAAACGAGCTCACGTGCGTGCGTGGCCAACTCTCTGGCAATGGCTATAACTATGGGAACTGGGTTAGCTTTGGTCACCAGGCAAGTTCTTCCCCTCTCTATATGTATGTACGTATGTATATGCAACATATAGGCTCACGTACACACACACACACAGTAGGCAAAGGGACATAAGGTGTGAGATGTGGTAAGTTGAACTAAACTGAACTAAACGATACGGGAGTGGACATGGTCCTGGACTGAGCCAAGGTAAGGTTACGTTCAGCTGCAGCTATTCATAACATACTTGTCTGGCTTTTGTGTTCAGTGTTTTGGCATTTCTGCACGTTTCATTATTGGTACATGAGAGGTTTAATATGGATTAAATTCCACTTTCCATTGTTCTTCTTCACCGATTAAATTTTTGGTAAGTAAATTTTAATCCTTGTAAAGGAAAACCCAAGTCTATTTTATTTTTTTTTTTTTTTAAGAAAGAAAGGTATTTCCTGTGGTTAGTTGCTAATTGGATTTGTCTGGACTTAAGTCTGTTTCTGATCTCTAGTCTGGTTGTATGTAATTACGGTCAAAGATATTTCATCAGCTCGACTGAAGAGTTCTATTAACAATTTTCAAAAATTTATTTTTGGTCATTTTTCAGGGCACAAGCCGCCTTTGTTATAGCAAGGAGGAGCAGCAATCCCAGTCCCAGCAGCAGCAGAAGGAGCAAACCAAGCTAAAGAAATATAATGGCCATTGTGTCGGAGCATTGTCCTTTTTTACCTTTCACTTTACCTTTGTGAACCAAAAACAACCGCAAGCGAATGCTGTGCTTTATGTTCCCTTATATATCATTCGATGGGTCCAAAGAGAGAGCGCTGAGGGAGAGGTGATGCTGGGTTAAGGTAGAGACTAATACAAAACTGTGTCAAAGGCGTTTGCCTAAATGATTTAATGAGTTTTCTTTATGTTGAGCAATTTTCAGGGGTCAAGATTTTGGTTTAAGGCGGAATCACTGTCATTTTTTATGCAGCCAGCCCCATGGCATAATGATCAAAGAGGTATTTAGCAGCAGCTGCTCCATACGACACACACACACACACACAGAGACACCCCCTATGGCAAGCACACGCACAAGCACACATAGGCAGGCAAGTGAAGCGGAAAAGGAAGACATCTTCCATCTGGTACTCGCTACCGGAAGCGGGACAAAGTGTGCGTGCCCACGATAAATACACATCGCAGATATTGTTTCGGCTAAATCTAACAAAGATTTATCTGCCAAATGTCACCTAGAGTGAAAATTTATATGCGCTTTGTACTGATCCTGTTTTCCAATGCCATGAAGGGAGCAAAAGCAGAGGTTCAGGCATTTCAATGTGGCTACGTGCATAGCGGCGGCATCTTCATCTGTATAAATATGTTGTTGTGCTTTAGTGTGTATTTGTCTATGTATATGTAGGTGGCTGAGGAATTAACTGCATGTGCTTGAGATTCGCGTAGATGGAAAGCAAGTGAATTTCTTACTCTGTACAGATGCCAGGATATGCAGAATAGATTCCACTCACTTGGCAGTCGTAAGATATTTCAATGTGTGCGTGTGCCTGCCTGCTTGCTGCTGCTGCTGCCTGTTTCCGGCTTAAACGACGCTCTGTCGCTTCAAATGTCTATGCGAGTATGTGTGTGTGTGCAAATAAATTAACATAATGCTTAAATACGTGTGACAAGCGACTTCCGGATTTCATTTTGTGTAAATTTATGTTGCTTTCAAATTGTCGCGCACTGCTTACATCTATATCTATCGTATATATAGTATAGTATGTGCAGAGTCTGCAATTAAAATTTTACTTGAGCAATAAAAATGTAGAAAAAGAAACGAAGATGTATACCAGAAATATAAACTCGAAGGGGAAATTCAATTATACGAAACAAATAATCAATAGAATTGTTAACGAAAAAGAACTTTTGCAAATGAATGTTACAATTTCCATGTCTAGGGGAAAGGGAATACACCATTCCATTCTATTTTATTTGTGACTTATGACTCCCCTGAGTAAATGTTATCTAATAAACTCAATGTCAGTGTGCATTTCACTGATAACTCACTCAGAGGCCTAGAGCTAGTCCAATTCTAATTCAAATATCATACAAAACTTTTACTTCAACTTCCTTGCTTCCGTTTTGCTTGATGATAAAATTTATTACGCATGCGGCACGCGTATTTCATCTTGTTTTGCTTGTTGTTTGGCGCATTATTATCGCCCAACGTGGCGTATGATTAACATAAAACGACAGCCAAGGTGCCAATGCATAAGCAAAGCTATATTTACCAAAAATGGAGAAAAAAAAAATATAGAAGATTATGATGATGACGATGATAACGCCTACCCACATTGAAAACATTGAAAATTGTATACCATTTCAACTGATTAACATAAAATTCTAAAGGAGTCATTTTGACTTTTTGATGGCATCTTTTTCTTTTTTTCGTCCTGGAGGAAGCGTGAAAACGATCAAGTCTCAATTGTACAATGTTCAACTTGTAAAGGCGACATAACCCGTTGTTCTTGCCACACACACACACACACACACATGTTGTTGTGTGTGTCGCAGCAGGTCAGCAATAGCAAACGAAAGAATGAAAATCGCCTGGGTATGGCATGCCGATACCAATGTCATTCCATACCATCGACAGAGACACAAAGCCAAGCTCGCTATGCCGCGGCAGGCAATCAAGGATACATTGTGTGTGCGTGGCGTGGCGTGGCATGGTATGGCATGGCAGTTCGTACCTAGTATTGAGTATTCCATGTCCGTGTAATGACAAAAAATTGGGACTTAAAAGCCAATTGCAGCCGCTTTCTCTATTGCTACGAAAATGGAAGACAAGGGGTAGCAATCGGGGGAGATATTGAAAAGCAATAAATATTTAATTGAACTCACTTGATCGGACATTTGTTACAACAATCGTAGCAACAACCAATGAAAATTGCGATGAATTAGAAGCAATTTTCATTTGGTTTTAAAGCAATGACATGGACAATAAAGGATTTAGCCAAAGAATAGAATTCTGTATAACCATTAAAGCATTCAGGTTAAATGGGGATGGAGTGCAAAACATGTTTAGCCACCTTAATTGCTGGTAAATTGAAAGCCTTTTTCACTGTTTGTAGGCATTAAACAAGGGTTGCTCTTCTTCTTGCTAGTTGTTGGGCAAACAAATTTGCTTTTAATAAAAGTGAAATGTGTTGCCCACACTCATAAACAGACACACAGATGAAGAGACAGAGACGAAGACAAAGAGAGAGAGAGAGATGTAGAGGGGGAAGGACATGAAGTGTGCAGTGTGTCAATGGCAATCAATTTACTCCCTAACAAACAAAGCACAAGCAAGCATTTTGCGAACCAATGAGCAAACAAGTCGAAGAACCAAAACTGACTGCAGTCATGCTCTCTAGATGCTACGGATGGGTCCTGAAGAGGAGCACATAATGTCGATTGTTGCCATTATGGAAGACTGAGTTGCCCTGAAGGTATTATTACACCATTACGCATGCACTCAAGGCTTTCATTAGCCCGTAGTTTGGCGCTATTTGCAAGATAATTACGGGCCATAGTCGTAAGAGTCGACCGAGAAGCAGCAGTCCGATGACCGGAAACGTGCGTACAAAGACCCTTCATGATGCAGACTTACATACATTGGTTGGCAATAGGAAGCAGGGACAGGGTAAAATCACTAGCCAAGTAAATGAGCCAGCTCGTTGACAGACAGACGACGACCAAACTTCACTTCGAGCTCATACAGATTCTGAGGCATCAGCAACAGCATCAACATCTCATATGTAAGTGTGTGTGTATGTGTGTGTGAGCGGAAGTCACTTTAGCCAGTGTATGTGTGTCTGTAGATTGGCATTTACAATGTTGTTTGCCCAAGCCCGTTTTCTGAACCCCCAAAAAACAAAATTCTTTCACACACGAAGGATCTCTGACTGCCTGCCGGGCTGGTTGGTTGGTTGATGCCCCGGCTGCAACACGCAAATGCAATTAACACGACGGTCAACTGCAGAGGGTTGACTGTAAAACGGAAATGGAAATCTGCAGCTGCTGCTCCTGCTGGTCACTGCCAAAATTGTTCGCTCTTCATTTGTTCCTGTATGTTTTTTGTGGATAGCTTTTTCTATGCAATGTTGATTCAAACACTCAAACACTTGGGATTCTTTTTTCCCTTCGTTTTGTCGACCCCGTAAATTAGACGTCTGATGGCCCAAAAGTCAATTAGTTGCAAATTAATTTTGCAATCATCGACCCGGGAATCGGTTCGTCTGACGGCCATCTTCAATTTATTGACGTTGAATGACTTTTATACGAAAAGCAGTGAATGGAAATCGACAATTTCAAGCAACGATTAAAGAAGGCGACCAAAAGGAAAGCACTGTCCGGAAGGTATAGGTAGATGAAGATGAATCCAGAGAGCCTTTTCCCACGCACACAATTGCACTCATAAAGCACGCGCCAATGTTGGTAAGACTTCTTTCCCAAGCATTTCTCTCCTCCCCCCCCCCCCCCATTCCGTTCCACATTTACCTAGCTTTGCTTCATTTTCGTATATTTTTCTCTTAAATGCTCTTTTACCTCCTATTGAAATCGTCCAGTAAAAAGTTTTCGTCCCTTTAGCATGTCTCCCCTTCTGCTGCTGTTGTCTGCGCTTTTACTTCTTCTTTTTTTCCTGGATTTTTTGCATTCTTCTTTATCGGTTTTAATCTTTTATTTGCAGTTTAAGGCTCACTTCACTGCTCAACTGCCAACGAATATATAAAAGTATATATACATACGTATATATGTATACTTGTGTCTGTGTATATACAGATTGTGAATCACATTGAATATTTACTTTCTCCATCGAGTTGAATTTAAGCAAATTTCAATATTTATCTGTGGTTGAGATGTTTTCAGAAAATATTAAGCTGAGAAAATGATGTAGGTACATAATAAATGTACACCTTTTGTGAAAGCCGCAACGACCTCGAAACGACAACTGTTCTCATTCTCCCACACTCTTGTGTCTCTTTTTAAGGTCCTCTGCCATGCCCATTTATTATTTATTCATTTAATATTTAAGCTGCAAGACTGTAAATCATATGGGGTGCAAGACTGGCTCGCATGTCCCACATGGCCATGTATTGCCAGCCTGCCTGCCTGCCTGCCCGCCTCACTCAGTCCCTCTCTCTCTCTCTCCCTCATTGAGTGCAAAAAGCATTGTACAACACATAAACCATGTTGCAAATGACCAGACGTGTACATTCCTCCATTAGCCAACCAGCCAGCAACTAGCCATGGCCCTAACTGTGCCCTAGCCACCACCTGCCTGCCTGCCTGCCACCCTCCCAAATGCTAGTGCCAATGGGCCTTGTTTGGTTGGCTCATTTTTGTTTTTTGGATTCTGGTCTAGCTCCAGCTACAGATTCTGCTCATGCTGTTGTTGTTGCTGCTGCTGTTGTTGTTAATGCTGCTGCTTCTGTTTCAGTTGTTTGTTCCACTTGACCACTAAAGCATAGTTTTAGGCGCTAAAAGCTAAACACCAAAATTCAAAAAGCAGCTGCTACTTGCCGAGCCCAGACTCGGCCCGGGGCACTTTAGTTTATTTCGTTTGCAATATATGTTTGTGTGTGTGTGTGTGTGTGTGTGTGAAAGTGTGAATGTGTGTATTATAGCATTTGGGAGCATACTAAGTTGGACTTTGGCAGGTGCCCAATGGCCAGCTTCGGCACTAATTGCATATTTGAGTCCTCTCTTGCATACACACTCACGCACACACACACACACACACAGACAGTATTTTTATCCTTTTTCTCTACCATTTTTGGTTTCTGTTCTTTTTTTTTTAAGCTAATGCATTTCAACGGCAACATTAAATTCTTTGATATGAAATGAAAACAAATCCACAATATTTCAAAATCGAAATAATTCTAGAATATGTACATATATATAGATATATTTATCTATTGAACATTTGAATATATTTGTGGTAATGTCATAATGATGATTATTGTGGCGCTTTGTCATGCTGCAGCAGAGGCAGTTGTTTATGCCATTCTGCGTTGACCACAGCGAAATAAACCACTAAATAAATTATGCATGAGTAGAGTTGAATGAAACGCAGCGAATTGTGTGAGTGGTAAGCTGAATCGGTTATCCGACACAACCGACCGGGTTAAACAAACCCCACCAAAGGTAACCAAAATGCAAACAATGCAATAAAGGTAACTTTGCAAAATTAATTAAAAAAACAAAACGAAACAACAAAACAAAACAAAAGCATGCGATAGACAGAGAGAGAGAGAGAGGGGAAAAGAATAAAAAAGAAAAACAATTATTTAAATGGTCAATCAAATATTTAAGTGTCCCGGCGGCATGCCAACAAACAAATGACGGATGAAATTAATAATTAATTGCAACAACATATATGTATAGTTATTTCAATTTTGCTGCATTTGTTTTTAAATTCACAAATAATAGCCAATTCCCCGTTCTTCTCCATCTTCTACACTTTGAGTGGGACTGTCGTAATGAAGGCTTAGGCGCAAACTTGTCCCCAATGGAGCCAAAGAGGCTAAAATGGACGGGTTGCAGATGTCTGTTGGCTTAGCCTTTACAGCATCAACATTGTAGACAATTCAGAGTAAGCATAATGCTAAGCTTGCGTCTGGGCTAGCTCCAATTGCTGTTTGTGCCACAAAGTGGCAAGTGCAATTTGAGACGAGTTTGCCAACAGCAACAACAACAGCAAACAAACAAACAAGCAATGAGGACTGGTCGAGTGAACGGGATAGAAATGAAGTGGGGGGCAGTCAGTTTAGCGGGTGCAGGAGTAATGGAAGCAAGCCTAAGCTTTCCCCAAAGCCGCATGTGCATCTTCAATGTTATTAATGGCAACTGATAGATGGGCCCAGGCGTGGCTACCCACGGAAACTTATACAAGTGCTGCACATTGCACAACTGCACAGCTGCACAGTGGTATTAACATTAATAAATATGTTTTATAGATTGTAGTTGCAAGTTGCTGGTTGGTTAAACAGAAGAAAAGTGTCCTTAGAAAAGTTTATTTAATAAGAACTAGGTTTTAGGTCATAGTTTATATTCCAATATCAATTTTCTTTCACCCACTGTTCATATAACATATAAGCTAAAGCTGCTTAACCTCAAGTTTTTGGTACTTTGTCCTTGAGCTGACGACGACGACATCACAAATTAGCGGTGTAAGAATTTATAGTTTTCGTTACCTTTAATGTCTTGTCCGACTTGATCGATAGGTTGATATTAGCAGCTCTTCTTATAGTAACAGATAATTTAGCCTTTTTTTAGAAGGTTTTAAATATTTTCTTAAAACTTTCAATGCACTCACAGTGTATGCATTTGTATTAGTATGTTTTTTTTTTTTTTATTGGCAAATTTTTCATCGGGCTAAACTTTTTTTTGAAGCAATTTCATCTTTGCAGCTGGTAAATGCTGCAGTGCAGCGACTTTGCACGTTTCAACTGTTTAAATTTAATTTGCTAGACGAGCTACCGGCAATGTTTTCAGGTCGCCAGAAATCAACATTTCTGAGGCGACGTGCGTAATCGAAGAAAATGCACTCCTCATATGGATAGCAAAAGGAGTGGGTTTGGGTCGTGGGGTCTACATACATACATACAACACACGGAAGTAGTTACCATCAAATGCCAAATATGACAAATGCGCTCTGGCACCGAAAAAATAGAAAAATAAAAATCGAAATAGAAAGGAACACAACAACAAAATGATACGGAACGAGAATGAAAACCTTTACCTGGAACACCAACGACTGACACGTAAACTGCATAAATATAAACGCAGCCGGAGAACGTGCGAGACAGAGTCGAAGTTGGAGCAAAAGCTTCAGCCGGAGATGATGCCACAGCTGGTGCAGAAGACCCCCAACTGATGGTAAGTAACTAAAGCAGATGGCAATCCAATGCAAAATTTACCAAACAGGCGGCAGCAGAGACCGACACGATTAGGGGTCTATGAGAAAACCCAAATGCACGTCGAAACCAAAACGAAGATGCTTAAATGGGAACCCAAAAAGAAAAAAAAAAAAACAGAAGATAGGGCCACTGGGACACCACATGGCACAGAGAGAGAAAGAAGGAGCAATGGCTGCCAGACTGACTGCTGCAACTGCAAAAGACCAAGAAATGGAAAATGAATGAAAAATACGAGTAAGGAGCAGTAGCATTTGCTCCATTTGCGGTTGGGCACAATGACAAAATCAACGGAGTAGCAACAAGAAAATGTTTAGCTTATTTGCAAACGCAAAATCCGCTTTAGGTTAAAATATGCAAAGTGTTTGTGAGAATCGAAAATGGGGCGTGCCCAAAGGCTGGCAACTATATTACTTTTAACGCCAACAGACGACAGACAAGCAAAAAGACAAAATACCAAAAAACAAAAAAAAAACACACAGAAAGGGAGGGAGAGATAGAGAGAGAGACTGATGTGTGGCCAAGCGGCAGATGATACCAAATACGCCCCGCCTTTCTTCTTTCGGGCCATCATCTCTTTTGGCCTCTGGTCAGCATAGCCGTTGAGAGTTGAGGCGTGGCAGAAAGTCAAGTCATGCCTGGCGAAGGATATTGCAATTTCGCCAAACAACGGAAGCGGAAGTGCAAAGGCACCAGACGCACAAAAACAAAATCAATATTTGTGTGCCACACACATACATAACCATAAGACAAGGACTAGAGACAATGGCTAACGCACACACACACACACACACTTGAATTGGTTCCACTTTTTAATGGAGCGAGTCTGGGATGGCAAAGGCTTCGATATATGCAAATGCCGCTCGTTACATTTGCATGCAGCTAGGCGGCGGCATCGGCAATGGACTGAGTCCCCATCAAAACGACTGCACGAAACTAGATTTAGATAAATTCACTTTCACAATTGACACTGTAAACAGATTGCGGTGACAATGCTAACCAAAAATTGGCAAAAACTTGACCGACCATTAGATGAAATTCAAATAGAACTAGAAATACTTTAAATTACATAATGTATGCGTATTCGTTTAAAACTCTTGCTCAACTCGGCATATGTATATATAAAATAGCCGTTGTTTAATAAGTTTCAAGTTCCACTACCGATTACAGCCGCTTTATGTTTGTCAAATTTATCAAATGGATTGTAATTAAAATAATCAATTTACATTTGCCTAAATTTATTTACTTAAATTACTATGACCATGCGATTGTGCGCATGGACTGTTTGTTTTTTGGTATTCCATAACTAATTTGTTAAACATTTGGCTATACAACTTGCTTATTTGCTAAAACAGGTAAGTTAATGGATAATTGACGGTTAGTTACACATTAAACTAACTAAACAGTGGCACAGAGTAGTTATGGCTAGCCATCCAACTATTTGGGCAAGCTGTATAATTACAGTTAACACATACTATAAAACTCAAATATGCACACACACACACACACACACACACACACACACACATAGAAGCTGAACCCAAAATAGCTCAACGCAATTCAACTCAACTCAATGTAACTGGACTCAACCCGATCTGTGGCAAAGATTTATATGAATGTAGGCTTGGAAGAAATTTAATCAAATGGTACAAGACATAGAGAGAGAACGAGAGAGAGAGAGAGAGAGAGAGAGGGAGCTAGAGAACACAACCCTTTTGGGGAAACGAAAATCAAATTTCAAATTTGCAAACTCCGCTATGCAAAAGTCTCATATTACAAGCCAAAGACTATAAGGGGAAAAGAGGAACTGTAATGGGAATGGCCAAAATTGCGGAGCGAACATTCCACGGGCAGGAATGCCGACCGGCCTCGGTCCTTGTACTTGAATTATATGTAATCAAAATAAGGCAAGAGCCAGAGATGGACACCCTCTCTCTGTCTCTCTCCTTATATGTGAGGTTGTGTTGTGTATATGTGTGTGTGTGTGTGTGTGTGTGTGTGTAGTGCATACTTTTAGGCAATGCCAGGGCAAAATTTCAATTTCACTTGGGTGGGCATCTTTGAGCAACAACAATAAAAACGTCGAAAACATTGCAAACATTAACGGAAAAACAATTTTCATAAATCTAGAATTATTACCCAGGAACCACATACACATAGGATCACACAAATACACACACACACACACACACACGCACACAAACTGAGAAAACCATGAAGAACGGAAGTAAAAAAAATACGAGTACGCAGTGTGTCCATTGAGGCAACAAATTTGCAAAAAAACATATTCAAGAAGCTTACTCAAAAGCACCGACATTGATATACCCTTTTTCTTTTTAATTATTGCAGTTCTATTAACCAAAAAATAAGCTAAAAGTCTTTAACCTTTTGAAAAAACTTAAAAAAAAGTATTATTTTATATTATATGAATGTCAGAAGGTTAGTTTCTTGATTAAAAGATAAATACTTATAAAAACTAAATGGATTTCGATCCAAAAAAGTCTTAAGCTTATCCTAAAACATAAGAAACAAGTGTCTATATGTCGATTTACTAAATAGAAATGGATATCAACCTATAATGAAAAAAGATCGTAAATATTTGCATTTGGGTATTATATTATATTAAAGAAGTCATCGTAACACTCAGCAGATAGAGTATTAGAGTAGCTCTCTGCGACAATTCGATACCCTTTTTCCTAAAACTGACTCCCATCCATTTGGCAAAAAGAAAAAAAAGAAAAGTTCTCGAAACCAACAACAGCTAACATATGTACCATATACTTTATGCTTATATCTATGTATATTATATTTGCGAAACGCATTTAACATACACACACAAGATAGAATATAATTTCATATTTTACGCCAATATATATATCTTTTGGGGTTGATTCCTTTTTTTTTTTTTTTTTTTTTTGCTAAGGGCGTTTATAATGATGGGCGGAGAAAAAGTGCTTATGTAATTTTCAAGCGTTTGGCAAACAATCCACTGCCATAAATCACATAATTCACGCTCTATGGAGCCCTTCAACATTGTCTTTTTTAATTCAATTTCTTCTTGTGCTTTGAAGTCCACTCAAATTTCAATAATTCATTTTTTTTTTCTCTCTTCTTGCTTTTTCTTTTTCAGACCATGCAAACAAATTATGGAGATAGGAGAAAAAAAAAAGAAGAGATTGAGAGGACTTGAAAAGGAAGTGGGAATTGGGAAAGCAAGTGTCAATCGTTGAAGTGAAGTCATCAATTGTTGCTATAAAATCAGTTATTAAGCCATTTCTATATAGTTGGTTGAAGGGCTCAAAGACACACTTTTCAATGGCTTATCAAAATCTTAAGCTGACGACAAAGGAAAGCAAACATACTCACACATACACACGCACACGGCCACACACACACACACATGGCCATCAACCCGGCAAGACAATTTATAAAATTAAAATTGGGCGCGTCTTTATCCTCAGCTATCCCCCCCCCCCCCCCCCCCCCTTTAACCACTTTCGCATCATTGTTTTCGTCTCTGTCTGCTAGAAAATCAGGCAAGTGGAAAAAATGCAGCAGCGGCAGCAAAAGGAAAGTTCAGTTAAATGGAAGGCCGTTAGCTTGCAGCGGTTCGATAAGTCCACTAAAGAAGATAATTTGCTCTCTCGTCTGCCACATTGTGTGGCATATGCCACAGACATACATATACCATTCTATTTTATTGGCGAAAATGTGATGTGAAGTGGCCATGACAAATCCGTTTCGCGATTCTTTTCGTTTGAAGGAAGGATTTGTGGGCAAATATTATGAAATTTGCATATGCAAATCAATTCTGATTTTGTTGTTGATTAATTTGGCAATGGCAGGGCATAGAAATAGATTCATCTATTCATTCATTCATTCATTCGGTTATTCATAGATTCGTTTGTCGCATCCTTAAGACCATGACATGGTTAAGGGTTGACACACTTGACAAATCGCACACGCAGGCAGTTAACAATTGATGTTAAATCAAAGAAGTAAACACACGGGTGTCAAACACACACTTACACACAAACACACATAGAGTGAGGGAGATAGCAAAGGTACGTGACAATTTCTGTCATTCCGCTTGGGGGCGTATCCGTTTCCGCTTTTGACTTGCCACCGCTGCTGCTGCTGCTGCTGTGCTGTGCTGTTGCCAACGTTTTTCTTTTTTTTTTTTTTTGCTTAAACTAATTTTTTGGCACTGTCGCTCGTCCTTTGTTTATGTCCTGATTGTTGTTTATGCGTGAAACGCGTGTGTGACAGCAACAACAACAACGAAAGCATAACACAAAATATATGCAAATGCAAATGCCAGGCTAAAAAACAAAACAACAACCACAGAAGAAGAAAAAAAAAGAAGACAAAAATGAAACGGACAAAAGGATTGAGTTTCAGGCTTGACAACCGCCACTTGACAGGCAAGGGAAAACGTTTTCACCTTTTTGGCCTTGGCTTAAGTACCTCAGGTGCGCCTCCTTATACAGTTGACTGCTTGTGTCATCTGTGCTATATCTCACCCAAATAATGTCTATGGAGGCAATTCAAATTCTTTAATCTAGTGTCAAACATCACAAATAGCAGCAGAAATCTAAAAATTTAATCAAATTTATTCAAGCTAAATTTTCCTATTAAAATTATAGTAAAAAAGACTGGCCGACTACTCTTTAGTTTGGTTTGCGTTTCTTTCTACTATTTTTTTTTTTTTTACACTCATTGAAAGTTTGTCTAGCACTTGAAATGAAACTTATGGCCGAGAGCACTTCCCAGCGACACCCCTGCAAAAAAAAAAAAAAAAAAGTAGGTACATAGAAAGTAACAGAGAAAAAGGGAGAGAGAGAAAGAGAGAGAGAGAGGGGGTGAAAAAGGAAAAGTTTTCCTTGCAAAATGCATAGAAAATTCAACGCAGAAATTAGAAGAATTTCACAAAACCCGCAAAATCGAAGTAGAAGTTTTATGTTGCTGATGGCGGACCACGTTTGCTTTTCTTTTGGTCAATCGGTAGTCGGTTTATTGTTTGCAAATTTCCCTGGGGCCTTATCGAGCATTTGTAGTAGTTCAAACATTTGCGCTGCTGATTACATTTAATGCTCAAATCGGATGTGAGTATGGAATGGATATTTGTGAGTTGGGTGTGGGTTGGAAGTATACATACATAAAGATGAGATCAGCGGAGGCCTCGATTCATCAATCAGTTGGATTGCAAAAATTGACCCCAATTCAAAGAAAATTCCCATTCTCTCTCTTACTCTCTTTGATGCCGCCGCAAGCTAAATTCAAAGTTTTTTTTCTTTTATTTTCGTTCTTTTACTATTTTCTCAGGTTTTACTTTTTCTTTTTGGAATGAGCCAACGGCAATGGTAGCATGACCCGCAGCTGGCTATCGTTTTTCGTGTATGCACGATATATGCATGTCTTATTGCGACAGGACCGAGACTCCCGTAAAAGATGCCTTCAGCACACGCAGCACAATGGATATTCTCCATTCAGAATTTTGCAAGTTATATGCGCCTACACGGATGAGATGCTGCTGCAGGTGAAAGAGTATTCAAACCGAAACAATTTTAAGCGATGTCCGATGTTGGTCAAAATGTTTGCACCCATAGCGGTTAAAGCAAAGGACTCTGAAGAATCGGATGATGATGAAGCAAAGGCCAAAGCTGAAAAAAAGGCAAAGGAGAAGGCGCGAACATCATTTCATCGTATTTCGTTTCGGCAAATGACAATCAGATCGTATGAGAATCGCCTTCGACGGTATTCATCTCCGGAAAAGAAATTCCGCTATTTTGCAACCATTAAGATGAGAAATGAGCATGGACGATGGGAAATATATATGACACCTCTTGACTTTTTGCGTTCGTTAATGCCTGGTTTTTTACAACCTGAAAATCTTGGCCTTGATCGCTATCGTAAAATTCAACCGTCTAGGACATTATCTTATCCCGGATTAAACGAAGATAGTGTCTTCTGCAAGTTTCAGGTTAATGGACTTCTCACTTACTCGGACTATTTCTTTCTGATCTGTCTGATGAGTATGCCGGAACGATATATTGAAATGGCATTTCGACTTTTCGACTTCAACGGTGACGGTGAGCTTAGCAGGGAAGAGCTAATTGGCATGTTGGAAAGAGTTGGTTTCGGTGAATCCCATTTGAGGAATACGAAACTGGAACGATATTTTTTCGGTCCCAAACTGAATCAAAAGTTGAGTATCAATAAATTCTTACAATTTCAGCGGCTATTGAATCGCGATATCTTGATGATGGAATTCAATTTACTTATGAAGAACCCACCGCCTATGGCAAAAGATAAAAAAGAGAGATTAAAGCAGGAGAAAAATATGAAAATCACCGAGTTTGCATTTGCCAAAGTGTTGCTGGCCTATGCAGGACATCCGGCGAAAGTGCGACTTAAGACCCTGAATCGCATCAAAGAGAAATACTCAAATTCAACACGAGGCATTAGCCTTGAGGAATTCATGTCATTTTTTGCATTTGTACGTGATATATCGGCCATAGATGCAGCGCTAACATTTCATTATCTTGCCGGAGCGGATATTTCGCGTGAGACCCTTAAACATATATCCAAAGTTGTTGTTGGTGTCCATCTTTCTGATCATCTAATCGATATTTTGTATACTGTATTTGATACTGATGAAAACGGGATTCTTAGTCGCAAGGAATTGGTAAATGCGTTTAAGGAACGTAATAATCGAGGAAAAGACCTGGGCTATAGATCAATCGGATTTTCAGACAAATTGTGTGCTGTAGGCAAATGTTTTCACGAAACGATTCGTTCGTATCTCTAAAATGTAATAAAGTTTGAAAAACTCGAGAAATGCGCTGATTTTATGCTCTTTTTTTCTGCTAGATACTGTTGCCACAGTCCTCTTGAACTGAGTCCTTTGAGGCTAAAGGCTTTTAGCGCACACAGAGTAGACAAGAACAAAGCCCAGGTATCCGCACCAATTGACTTAGCCGCAGCACCACTCTCACGCACACACACACGCACACATGTGGCACATATGCAAAAGGTGGTGGAGAAAAGCGCATTGTGTTTACTTTCAACTTCAGAAGGCTTCAGAAGTTGCAAAAAAAAATGAAGTAGAGAAGGTATGGTAAGAGGGACAGACAAAGAAAGCGAGAGAGCATTGAATGAAAACCATTTTGCCTTTTCCCCGTTATAACAGTAAAGGGAAATTTTCACAAACAAACCAAAAAAAAATACAAAACAGACAGATGCGCCGCAGTAGCAATTCCCCCTCCAGTCGATCTGTGGGGTCTCGACCACGCAACTAACATGACTTTGAACTTTTATCACCTGCTGCCAGAATGTTTGGATGTTTTGGCTAAAACCTTCGCAGTTTCTCGTCCTCTGGGAAAACAATTTAAAATACTTGCGGTAGCACGCAAGCTCGTAGCAATTGATGCATTGCTATATAATGGTTGTTCATACGCACAACACTTGGGTTTTCTCATTCATTTTATCTGGTCACACACACAAACAGGCAGACACATAGGCAGACAGACAGTTCACGTTAACATTCAAGGGGAAACAAACAAATGTCAGAGAGCAGGAATCAAAGGCAGCCATCAAAACAACGATGGGAATTTTGACAGGTTGTGACGAAAAATGCCGCTCTTCTACTTCAATACTTCAGTTGTTCATTGAATTTCGATGAGGGCATTAAAATTCAATGGAAAATTACTGTTTACAGCCGGACTTTTAATTGCAGTCCAAATGAAATGCGATGCTATGTATATGGATGGGGGTTTCTGCCCATTTTCCCTTAGTTATTAGAGAATGTTTATGCATTGAAAAGTTTTATCAATTTTCTGGCAAACGGCAGATTGAGGCCAGGCCCGGCCAGGCCCGGCCCAAACACCTGAGTAGTTGTGAGCTCTTCCCTATAGTTTAAGGCCTCATAAACATGGCTAGTTTACTGCCCAAGGAAACTTTGCCCATTGCAAAAATCAAACTCAAGTGCACACACATACACACACACATGCCCCCTGCCCTCTGCTTGTACACAATGCCATATAGGAACCACCTACACACGCAGTTGTCTGCGCAGAAAACTTGCAAACTCAACGCGTCAAGGAAGTGCGATAAAAATAAACATGCAAGTTTGCTAACATTTGTGGGCGTGTCCTACATAAAATAATATATACAGCTACCGTTGTATATTATAAAAATGAAAAAAAAAAAAGAAAAAGGAAAAGAAAAAGCAAAAAGCATTGCAAAACCAACAACAAACTTAAAATCAATTATATGTGCAGCATATCAAAGAAGTCTATAAAGCTTGGTAAACCATAAATCAAGAATTATTTGTGTGAGTTGGAGAAATCTTTTAGCCAATCATAAAATTTGCCATTTTATTGGATGGTATTTAGATTTAAGCCTTTCTATCTCTGTCTTTCGCTATCTCACTCTGTCACAGTAAGTTTTATATGTGTGTATATGCATCAACTGTCAATGGGATTTTGTTATAAATAAGTCAAAAAGAACTGAAGAATTTTCTAATGAACACTGACAAAAGTGACTGCTTGCTGTCAGGATTTAAGGAATTTCATATTTTTACAACCCACATAAAGGAATTTTATTGTTGACTTCTTTTTTTTTTCTTTTTGCTTTGCTTTTCTCTGCAAAATTGTCTGTTTGAAATGTTTTGGTCAGTGCAATAATACTGCAATATTCGGCTTGACTTAAGGCAACAAATGCTTTCATTTTTAGTCTTTTACCACAATTACCACAGCATCAACCAACTCTATCCCCCATCTCTGCCATCTACAAAAGCCTTTTGTGTGAGATATTCAAAAATTATAAAATATGCAATTTTATGGGTTTAAGGCGTTGAATGTGCAAAAATATTATTTTATACACGTACGTACTCGACCCACAACTCCCACAAAACCCAAACACACACATACACATACAAATATACTACATACAAATACACATACTTTGGCCTTTTTGAGCACCTGCACTTTAACATAATTTGCATGAATTTAGGTTACTCTGGTCGGATATGAAGGTTGAAAGTTGACCGGCCATAGCTGAGCAGCAGCGACACTTATCTAAATTATGAATATGCAGGCCCTTATCGGACTGTGGGTGTGTGAGTGTCTCTAAATGTGTGTGTGTGTGTGCGTCTTTTGCCCTGGCAAAGTCATTCAGAAGATTTAAACAGCTGCAAATTTTATTTATCATCAAACACTTGGCAAACAGTTAAATCTTTAAGCAAGAGTCAAATGGGAAAACTGTCGGCTATAAATATACACACACACATACACACATTCTCTCACCCAATCGAATACAGAGAGATACACATATAAATACTTAGCATACTTTAAGGCGCATGTGAATTAACTGCAGCTTAAATACCTGTGTGTGTTTGCATGTGTGTGTAAATGAAGAAGAGTTAGCCATAGAGTGAGTGCAAAAGTGATAGCAATACGATAATTAAGTTTGCGACTTTTGCACGCTTTAAGCCCTTTTTGCAGAGCGTGCTTTAACGCTTTATATTGAAAACTTCCCATTTAAATGGATTAAAAACTTTTTCACATCATTTCCTGCCGATTAAAATGTTCAACGAACATTTCGCAGCGCGACATTGTGGGTGGCTCCTAGATGAAAGCTTTAACTATTTATCGCCACATAGTAGAATCTCTTCTAAAGGCTTCACATCGGGCTAAACAGTGAGCTCAGTTTCAAAGTTACGGTTAGGGTTACATTTACTTTTGCATTGTTTGTTAATAATTGGCATTAGGGTAAAACAAACACTATGCTATGCTATTTACCATTTGCTTTCTTAAAATTTAAACAAAATTTGTAACATGATGTCTGCCGTTTATAAACATCTTTATATAAATATTTTGTTGCGGCTTCTGTGATTCCACATTATTTCGTATGTTCCATCAAACGTGCCTAAAATATCAAGAGCCGCACACATGTCAAACTAATAAACTTAAAGTGAAATCGTTTGATGGTAACAACAGCAACAGCAACAACAATAGTCTGCAAATGAAATCTCAGAAAAAACTTGGCAGCCGGTACTCTTGGCTCTCTTCAATTTACATACTCTCAAACAAACGAACACACACACACACACACACTCATATTTAGGACGTTTATACATTTTAAATGCTGCGACACATCCAGCCGGCAAAAAGTTATTTCAACTTTTTCTTCTTGCCGCCGTTGTATCAGAAACATTTCATCCTTTTGTGTGTCCCTGACGAGCTTCACTCATAAACTCGGTCTGTCTGCGTGTGTATAACTCTGTGTGTATATAAGTATGTATGTATGGCTGTATTTGTGTGCCATAAACGAGCAGTCAGGCATCCAACCAGTTGGCATAAGCATAATGATGATGAATGAATGCCCCTCCCTCCAATATATGAGTCACATTAATACACTCTGCTCTATCGGTAGAGATATTCTCGCTGTATGCAGTAAAGAAAGTTGAGAATATCCATAGACAATAATGATACTTTTTCCTCGATTTTAAAGGTAGCCAAATTATGTAAGAATCTGTTAAATTAAAATACAAGAGAGTAAATTAACAGTTGGCTATTGGTAATCTTTCCTATGTCAACCAATTTTATTTGACATTAGATTGAAGAAAAAATTTATTCGAACTATTTAATTATTAATAAAGTTCCAATTGCTGGCATTGTTTGTGTTTTCAAGTTAAAAACATCTTTTTACAGGATTTTTTCTGAATAAAAAAGTTATCATTTCTTAACATTAATTTAACTTTTCCATTAGTTAACAATTTACTGAGTACAAAATATTAAATAATATTGATTGACATTGGCTTAGATTTGTCTAAGATGGTTTATCTATATTCACTTGTGGCACTCTAAATGGTATTCCATAGTTTGCATGTTGAAATTAAGTCCGGATAGATTGAGTTAACGATCTGGAAAATAAGAAATACCAACATTATATTATAAAAAATTTATATTTAGTTAATTTTTCATTACCATTCATTATGTATGCAAGACAAGATCCAATTCATCGATCAAAGCATTGTGAAGATATATTAGAAGAAATGTTTCTTAATATTGATTCAAATTGGCTTGAAGTTAGTTTTAGATACTTGAAGTTTTATAAATTTACATGTATGTATATGACATATATTGTATGTATATGTATAACATATATTACATACAAATATAAAAGATAACAAAATAAGTATTTTTACTCAGCTGATAAAAACTCGACAAAAATCCAGCTCCAATAGCTCAGTTCACGGTCCAAGAATGCGGCCAAGTTCCATTGGATCTGTAAAGTATACCAATAATATATTGTTAAATGTATATAAAGCAAAGATATATAAATTGTCTATGTATATGACATATATTTTTATATATGCCTAAGAAAATACTCAGCTACCCACGATACCAGGTCCGCTAGCTCAGAGTCCAATCCAGAAAATAGTCTAGGCCATGCAAGGTAACCATTAAAATACTAGAAATACAAAATTATTTATTTTCACTCACCTAATTATGACTCTGAAGACCACGAAATACTAGCGAAATATAATTAAGAATGAAATATGTGAATATATAAAAGGAAATGTTATTTTAGAGATATTATTTATTATATCTTTACTTCGTGTTGTCAATTTACTATGCAGGTAACTTGGAGTCATCCTATTAAAGCACAATTAGTAATGTAGAAGCGGCATATAGATCATCAGATCTATGTAATTGGCGAAATGCAGTATTATATGAGGAGAAATATATTTGAGAAGGTGTTGTTCCTGCTGATAGTTGTGTTATTAATATTTTCTGCAACGAAACTCCAATTCTCTGATCACACAACCAAGTTGTTTACCAAGCCTGCAAAATGGAAAATAGCACTAACATATAAGAGACATATTTATTTTCACTATCACTCAGCACTTCAGAGTCTAAGAATCCATCCAAATTCCAGGTCTGCTAACTTGGCTCTGAGTTCAAAAATCCATCCAAGTTCCATCAGATCTGTAAAATTTATCATTATACAAAATTATTTATTTTCACTTACCCAATATCACAGCAGAAAATCCATGATTGGTCCGCAAGCTTATCTCAGAGTTAATAAATCCATCATAAAACTCTTCCAAGTTCCATCAGATCTGCAAAATATACCATTATTATAAATTATTTATTTTCACTTACCCAATAGCTCAGCGAAAAAATGTACGTCCACTCGCTCCAAAGCCCGCGCAAATAATAAAATTTTACCGCTCACGCTGCCTCTCACGCAGTCGCTCTATTTTTAACCGATCGTGAGAGAGAAAAAAAGAGAAACGAAATGTTAACATGCTCAAAATGAGCATGTTAACGTAACATTGATCTGTAATGTTAACAGAGGCATGTTAACATTGAATGTAAACTTAACAGGCGAAGTTAAATTGGAATGTTAACTTAACAGACGAATTTAAATGGGAATGTTAACTTAACAGACGAATTTAAATGGGAATGTTAACTTAACAGACGAATTTAAATGGGAATGTTAACTTAACACACGAATTTAAATGGGAATGTTAACTTAACAGACGAATTTACAGACTCATTTCGAGCATGTTAACATTTCGATTCTCTCTCTCTCTCACGATCGGTTAAAAATAGAGCGACTTCGTGAGAGGCAGCGTGAGCGGTAAAATTTTATTATTTGCGCGGGCTTCGGAAAGAGTGGACGTATATTTTTTCGCTGAGCTATTGGGTAAGTGAAAATAAATAATTTATAATAATGGTATATTTTGCAGATCTGATGGAACTTGGAAGAGTTTTATGATGGATTTATTAACTCTGAGATAAGCTTGCGGACCAATCATGGATTTTCTGCTGTGATATTGGGTAAGTGAAAATAAATAATTTTGTATAATGATAAATTTTACAGATCTGATGGAACTTGGATGGATTTTTGAACTCAGAGCCAAGTTAGCAGACCTGGAATTTGGATGGATTCTTAGACTCTGAAGTGCTGAGTGATAGTGAAAATAAATATGTCTCTTATATGTTAGTGCTATTTTCCATTTTGCAGGCTTGGTAAACAACTTGGTTGTGTGATCAGAGAATTGGAGTTTCGTTGCAGAAAATATTAATAACACAACTATCAGCAGGAACAACACCTTCTCAAATATATTTCTCCTCATATAATACTGCATTTCGCCAATTACATAGATCTGATGATCTATATGCCGCTTCTACATTACTAATTGTGCTTTAATAGGATGACTCCAAGTTACCTGCATAGTAAATTGACAACACGAAGTAAAGATATAATAAATAATATCTCTAAAATAACATTTCCTTTTATATATTCACATATTTCATTCTTAATTATATTTCGCTAGTATTTCGTGGTCTTCAGAGTCATAATTAGGTGAGTGAAAATAAATAATTTTGTATTTCTAGTATTTTAATGGTTACCTTGCATGGCCTAGACTATTTTCTGGATTGGACTCTGAGCTAGCGGACCTGGTATCGTGGGTAGCTGAGTATTTTCTTAGGCATATATAAAAATATATGTCATATACATAGACAATTTATATATCTTTGCTTTATATACATTTAACAATATATTATTGGTATACTTTACAGATCCAATGGAACTTGGCCGCATTCTTGGACCGTGAACTGAGCTATTGGAGCTGGATTTTTGTCGAGTTTTTATCAGCTGAGTAAAAATACTTATTTTGTTATCTTTTATATTTGTATGTAATATATGTTATACATATACATACAATATATGTCATATACATACATGTAAATTTATAAAACTTCAAGTATCTAAAACTAACTTCAAGCCAATTTGAATCAATATTAAGAAACATTTCTTCTAATATATCTTCACAATGCTGTGATCGATGAATTGGATCTTGTCTTGCATACATAATGAATGGTAATGAAAAATTAACTAAATATAAATTTTCTATAATGTTGGTATTTCTTATTTCCCAGATCGTCAACTGAATCTATCTGGACTTCACCACGCAAACTAAGGAATGTCATTTAGAGTGCCACAAGTGAATATAGATAAATCATCTTAGACAAATCTAAGCCAATGTCAATCAATATTATTTAATATTTTGTGCTTAGTAAATTGATAGGTAATGGATAAACATCTACTCTAATTAAAGATTTTTTATTTTTCAGATCTTCAAAAAGAATATTTTTTGGACTCAACATGAAACCGTAATCAATGGATAATGGAACTTTATTATTTTCATTCAAATATGAATCAAAAATCATTGAGAATTCTGAGCTTAAATATAATGTAAAAAACTGACTTTAAATGTCGTTCACATGGCTTAAAACTCTGACTTGGCCTAAATTACCTTCAAGTACTAATCGACTGAATTGGAGATTGTGTTGGAGATTATGAAAAACAAAAATTGATAGATTATTTAACTAAACTTGGTTGGAATTCAGTTCAGTTGATTAAATGTAAATTTAAATGAAATCAACTTGATGAGTAGTGCAATGAAAATAATTATGTTATTATTATGCAGTTTTGCAATAAAGTTAATTAAAATTTGTTTGTAATTTATATTTAAATTGCCATTGTAAACACAAAGACTTGATCTCGAGATGTTTTCAACCATTCGCGTTTGTGTGTGGGTAGTATATATATTTTTTTATACATAGTTGTTTTGCCTGATTTTATGCATACATAATTAATTAAAACATATTCCATGATAATTATTTAAACACGTAAAGCTGATTACATACAATAAACAAAGCGAAATCTGTTATAATTTTTAATTACCCGTCACTTATTGACTTACTTATGCAAATGACTTTGACTGAGAGTTAATTATGTATCGCCAAAGTGCATAATTGCGGCCATGGATTGTTGGTTTAATATTTTTTTTGTTTTTTTTTAGGTTTCTTTGATTCTTTTGCCAAATGACAGCTACTAGATAAATGGAAAATTGGTTAACCGGTTCAATGAGTCCAAACCCCCTTCCATAATTGGACTGTCAAATGTATAAGTATTTGTTTCATTAAGCAATCTTGGTTGAATATTGGCATGCATATTACAATTAACAAATAACAATTCAATAGAGTGTAAAATGTTGTATTAATATTAATGAAACGCATATGAGAAATTAATATATGTATATATGAATTCCAATACTACACACACTCGGCCATATGCAATTAAAATCATTATTCCAATTTGCTTGAAAAAAATAAATAAAAATAATTCATAATATACTAGCTACATTTGTATGTAGGCAATTATTTTCGCTTTTTAATTAAAATTATATACAATATATATATATGTACATGTATGAATGAGTTGAATTTGATTTCCGTGCCATATTCATAATTTATTTGCCATAGCAACATTTTTACTCCGAAATGAGGGGCATCATGAGCAACATGTTGCTGACTGAATACCCCTGCAACATTCCGAATTAGAGCGACAACTAAACTAACCCCACATAGGCATGTATGAGACGAGATTAAGGATATTAACGACGCGACGACCCAAGTCGGTCTAAAAACTTTTTTTTTGCAATCAACATTACCCGCATTAAATAATTAAATGCAGGCCGCTCAAAATTAAACCAAAATTGCATAAAATATTAATAAGGTAAATGCATAAAGTTGAGAAATAAGACAATTGTTCTATATTTACATAAACTTGTATACACATATATATCCTTCTCTCTATAAGCCAATTCCTTTTTCTTTTATTTTGAATGTATAAATAATGAATCTATTTCTTTGGATAGAAAACTTTTTGGTTTCCTTTTTATACCTTTTTTCATTTCTTTTTTTTTTTAATAAATTAAAAAGCCAGCTTGAAAAATAGGAAATATGGCAAAAAAAAAAAATCGTTGTTGGAACATGAAAAAAGTTATGAAAATCAGAACGGCAAATGATTAATGTTGGCCAAATATAAAATGTGTCAAGCGATTAAAAGGCGGCCTTGCGCCACTAACGCATTTTATTTATGACAATCATTTATCATTTGGCAACGCAAATACACACACACACACACACACACACACACAAACATACAAACGTATATACATGTTGAACAAGTCCAAGTCAGACTAGACAGGATATGTGATAATGCACAAAGGGCACGCGTTGGCCCTGGCCACGCCCACGGCACGTTGACGCACGTTATGTTGTTGCGTTACCTACTGTCAGAACGATATTCACGTAACATGCCATACAATTATTTATTTGTCGTCGTCTTTGTTGTTGTTGCTGTGGCTCGTTACCTTTTGAATAAAAAATGTTGGCAACGCCAACTGATGCAACTGACCCCGTAACATCACCGAAACAGAACAAATCGAGAATATCGACATCACTACAGCAGCAGCAGCAGCAGGAGAGACTCAACACCATTGCGACTTTAGTTCACTTCTCTATATGCCACTCCTCTCTTTCTCCTTTCCCATCAAACTTCTCTGCCTCGATGGACTCTTGTTTGACTGGCATATGTCAATCAGAGCATGGGAACAGAGAAATAATCTCCGCTTGACATGAACTTAAAAGTATTATGACAAATATTTCGCAATCTCTGTGCCAGGCTGTGTCTCCAATGTATACAGGAGCGGATTCATAATTTAAGGACTTTAATATTTTAAAAATCAAGATTAAAAAGGTAAAGAAAACTTAATTATTTTAGTAAATATTGTTAACATTTATATCAATTCTTAAAGATTGAACTTGCTAACCATAAAAAATAGGCAAAATGAAAAACATTCTTGTTTTCTGCAACTTATAGTTATTCCCATTCTTGTATAATTCTTTGATAAAAATTACTTTTCACTCGTTTCTAGTCCATCCCTGAATATCGCCATTTATTTATATATACATGTATATACAATATATATTCTTCTCTATATATTTTTATGTGTATGTGTTGCTTGAAGCAACTCTCGCATGCAGCCACGCACAATTCTGTTTAAATAAAAATCATTTCGTTGCAAATTCATTGTGGCATATCTCGTATCTCTGCTTTTGACATGCACTTTTTGGCGTTGCCGTTCACATTTCTCACTCTCACTTGTTGGCAAGAAAATCCATAGCGTATTTTCGCTTTCGAGCAACTGGCGCACTTCCTTTGCTCGTTTTTGTCTCTTTTTTGTGTGTGTGTGTGTGTTTTTTTTTTTTTTTTTTTTTTTGCCACTGCTGGTCGCAACGGACATGATGCCGTAAATCAATTTTATATTTATTATTTTATGAATTGCAATTGCTTTTATTTTCAATTTGAACCTTACTCTCACCATGCTTGCTGCATGGCACTTAAGTATGCATCGTTTGCATGCGCAGCTATCGCGCAATTTAATTTACCGTATGGCATATGGCCCAGGTCCGTCCTGTTCACCCCTGCTCATGACCACCACCTACCTTAATTGGAAAGTGTATATATGTGTGTGTGTGTGTGTGTGTGTGTGTATATGATACAACGCGGCACGTAATTTTGTGGTCAACATGATGCTGGCGGCAATGCCAAGACGCCTGCAACTGAACGACGCGACGCTTAAAGGTATGCAACAAATTACATCTCAACTGAATAATTAAAACTAAAATTGAAGAAAAAAAATCACAACTTCAAAAAATTAACAAGTTAATGAATACAATTGGCATGTAATCACAAAAACGTTATAAGTTCTATATAAAAGTGTTTAAACGATTTTATAATTTAACTTTGTTAATAGTGCTAAAATTGGAAATGTGCAAATATTTGGACAATGAACAAATAATATTCATTTCACAAAATATTTATTGGCTCATGTGACTTTGTATTGGCTGCAGGTAAACAAAACATTACTTTTTTGAATATTTATAGCAGTAACAGAATTCAAAACATTTTTAAATTTGAAACTAAGTGATCTTTTTAACATTAAATGAAAATTGATCAATTAAACAAATAGTTCGATTGGAAAACTGATAACCTTTCGATTTTAGTATTGTGTTTTCCAAATAATAGACAGAAGAACCTCATTTAAATCAACAGAACGATGCGGTCGAGTCGGTTCATATTTGGTTTATTTGCCTTTTATTCTATATATTTTATCACTGAGACAAGTGTAAGTAAACCGATATAAAATTTTTAAAAAATATTAATATAAATTTAAATTAATATTTAGCAAGCTGCTACATTTAAGCTTACAAATGCAGTTTGTGAGACCTACAACAAATCGTGGGTTGCAATAAATCAATGCCGACTTAAAGCTGTGAATCGGGACATAACAGTGATGAATTTAAATGTAACTTTTTTTTATCCAGTTAAAAATATTAATTTGTTTTATCAAGTTTTCAAAAGAGAAAATGGATATAAGCCGTGGCTAATGAAGGGGAACATTGATATTTGTCGTTTTCTGAAAAAGACTTATGATCCGACAATGATAGTGATTTTTAATTTGTTTAAAGACTTTACAAATTTTAATTCAACATGTCCTCTTGTGGTAAGATTTTAAAAAAATTAACTTAAAACTATTAATACGTACGTAATTTTTGTAGGGTGATCAACTTATAAAGAATTTTTATCTAAAAACCGAATTGATGCCTCTTCCATTACCCACTGGAGACTATAAGCTATCGCTTAGATGGTCATTTGATAATAAATTACAGCTTGACACAAACGTGAGCTCCTCATTTGTTGAGGATCCATTTGCCAAAATAAAGTAACATGCTTATATCAAAACAGCAAAGTAACAACGGATCGATATGCTCAAGGAAAAATTTTTAAAATAGGCTCCACATTTTATAAAAACTCTTTTTATTGTCTTTTAAAACATTTTTGTTTAGTAAAGAAAAGCAAACTATAAAAAACATTCAGCTAAACATCGAATTTTTGCTACTTTCTTAACAAATTTTTGAATATATAGTATCATTAATGGTATTTTCCTGTTTGCCTTACGTGACTTTGTGTTGGCTGCAGACAAACAAAACATTTTTTTTTAATTTATGGCCAAAATAAAAACAAAGGTCAAATTTCAAAAAACGCTTTAAAAAATAGTTGCAATTAAGTGATCATATTATGAAAATTGATCAATTAAACAAACAGTTCGATTGGAAAACTGATAACCTTTCGATTTTAGTATTGCTCTTCCCCATAATAGACAGCAGTATTTAAATTCTCAACACGATGCAGTCGAATCGGTTCATATTTAGTTTATTTGCCATATATTCTATATATTTCATATGTGAGACAACTGTGAGTAAAAAGTTACAAAATGTGGAAAAAGAAATTAAAACTAATAATACATTTAGGAAGCCGTTACATTCAAGCTTACAAATGCAGTTTGTGAGACCTACAATGAGTCGTGGGTCGTGTTAAATCAATGCCGTCTAAAAGCTGTCAAACGGAACATAACAGTGCTGAATTCAAATATAACTATACTTTATCCAGCTATTCATATTAATCTCTATTATCAAGTTTTTAAAAGAGAAAATGGTTATAAGCCGTGGCTGTTTAAGGGAAACATCGATGTGTGTCGGTTTCTTAAAAAAACATATAATCCATTTATGGTGATGACATTTAACATTTTCAAGGAATTTACAAATTTTAATTCAACATGTCCGCTTGTGGTAAGATCATAAAATATTAACTTAAAACCATAAATATTTTCATTATTTTTGTAGGGTGATCATCTAGTAAGGGACTTTTATCTTAAAACCGAATTGTTGCCCCTTCCTCTACCCACTGGAGACTATATGTTATCGCTCAGATGGTCATTTGATCATAAGCTACAATTTGACACAAATGTGAGCTTTACATTTGTTGAAGACCTTTCAGGAAAATAATCTCCATTAAGGAAATGAGAAAATTTTAATCGATTGCAATAGTTGGTAATAAAAGCTGTATGTATTAGTGACTTCTTTGCCTTCCACAGGATATAACAACTCTTTTAGTTGAAACCTTTATAGTTATCAAGACTTGCCAAATTTGTGCCATTAACTCGAAATTGACACACAATGTCACATATGTTGCTTGGCTTAATTGAAATATTTCGCGCTAATGACGGTCCTTGTGCTAATGTCCCAATAACGTTGCCAGCCTGTGAACTACTTATTATAGTGTCAATGGTTTGTGTTTGCAGCCTCAATCCTTTTTTTGGGCTCGGCAGCAAATTGAGGTCAACATATCGCTTGTAAATTTTCAAAAATTGATTTCGTAACATACGCTCGACCTCTTTTTACCCGATTGTGTTGACATATTTGCAGACGTTTGGGTCTGTTTTTTTTTTCTCCACTTTTTTTTTAATTTTTTGTGTAATGCTTAAACATAAACGCAATTTGCATATTAATTAAAACTTAACGGCGACATAGAAACCAGAATCAGTACGAAAATATTCCATAGCAAAAGTCACACCAGATGCTGGTAAATGAAGATGTCAATAAGAGAAGATTGCAGAAGAGATATGTTATTTATGATATATTGCATTAGGAATCTTGTGTTTCATTGGCAGTTAACACTGCCTACCAGAACTTCATAATTAGCCATATACAGTTAACTGCTTAATTATGCACAAACAGAAATGCATATATCCGTTTATATGCATATATATGTAGATGTGATTCCTATACATACACACAACACAACGCATCGATTTAAAGTTATAATTGCTAGAAAACTTTGCTAAAAGTATTTTCAAAACCCAGACGATTTGATTGCCATTGCTGTTGTTCTTCTTGTTGTCGTTCTTTTTGTTGCTGTTGGTTTTGCTTTTGTTGTTGCTGATGCATTTGAATTTGTTGTATGGCTTGGAGTTGAGCAAATCCAATTTGCAATTTTCAAATCCTATCCAAAGTGGTAAATGAGTGTGGGTAAAGGAGGTAAATTGAAAGGGAGGGCCAGTGTGTGGGTGAACTTGCGGTTCTAACTTGTTCTTCAGCTTAGTAGTAATTGGCATAAAGTGGGAGCAATCGGTGGGCAAATGCCAATTGCCATGAATCAATTGAATAAAAAGCCAAAAAAGCAATCTAAGTTCCTTCCATGCAAAACCCCAAAAATTATTATCAAATAACGAAAAAGCTTAAGAGAAAAGGAATTGGAAAGGGGAATTTAATAAAATATAAACTTTTCTCAATGCCAATTTGGCAATGCATACAAAGAAATGCATAGATCTATAGAATTCTAGGTCAAATTAAATAAACCCTCTCTAGATAGATAGATACAAAAGACGGACGCAACCTTGTGGCAACAATGTATATTGTATTTTCGGTTGCAAATCGATGCCATTTGTTGCAAACTGAAAATTGAAATGACACACACTTGCACACACACAGAACACACAACATACAAGATAAACTAGAATAGAAGAAGGCAATCGGTAATAAAACTTTTTACTTTTCATGTGGCCAGTTGGCTAAATGTGGTCTGGGCAGTTAAAGCAATACAATTGAAATAATTGCCCAAATGCATGTGTACATATGCTGAGTACCCTCAGGTACACTTATGTATGTATGTATATATAAATATATATAATAGAAAAGGAATGTTAAGGTGAATTATTTTAAATAGAATGATTCAAACAATCCATACAATCTATATAGCAAATCTGTTCCAAAAGTATTTCTAATTAAGCAGCTAAATCTAAGTAAAATGTTATAATTGGTACACAAGCTGTTCTTTAGCTTTTATTCATCTTCTTCTTGTTAAATCGTGGACTATTCCCAGCAGATCGACACGTTATGTAAAGTTCAAGGGCTCAGCTAATTAGTGAAATAATAATATTTACCTTCAGGCACCCAACCAAACACAACTTGGCAAAACCTTTGCCCACATAAATCTTGGCATAAATTCTCTCCCTCACCCCAAAATGCGACTCATTAGACGTTGGAACCAACAGGCTCCCGCAGAGCAAACTCTTTACCAGCAACCACATATGCCCAGATGCCCTGCCCCCCCCCGCCCTTTCAACCGACCCTTGATAAACACACATGAAATATGCCCAATGAGAAGTGGTGTTCAGTTTGGTTCTGCACATTAGCAGAACATTCATTTGCAGGATGAAAGGAAGATAGAGAGAAATCAAATTGATTGATAGCCCGATGTAGCGTCAAGGTAAATATATACCAGAAATGAAGTAAGGTAAAAGTCTCTCCTATCAACCATAGGTCCATCGATATATCGACTGAAAACAGTTTTAAGTGAAAGATAGCCTGGCAATTAGGTGCTTTCCTTTTCGTCGGTATGTAGCTTAAATGTAAAGTTGCACAATCATGGGACTGGTGTTTGAAAAGCCAAAAGGAAAACCCTTAAGCTGCCCAAGCAGACAATAGTAATAAAATTTTCAATAATATTTTTAGCAAATCATTTCAAGGCTCCTGCTGGCGAGAGAATAAATATTAATAACTCAGCGAACGTACAAAAAAGGTGAAGGCTAAGCCAGTTCACAGGGCAAAACTGACAAAGGGAAAGGCGAAAAAAAAGAGAAGAGTACACAGATAGCAAAGCATTTCAAATAATAATAATAATAATAATACTAGAGCAGTGGGCAAAAGAAAAGACAGTGAATAGACAAATAGTTTTCTTCTTGATGACAATACAGAAAATTTACCAGACGCAACAAAATAAAACTAAACCAGAAATGCAGAGTTGAATGGTTCGCAAAGTAACTTAAATACCCTACACAAATTATTGTCCAAGGAAGAACTAAATACTTGATAGCTGTAACTTTAACAACAGTTTTAATAGCAAAACGATCAATAATATTACGACCCTTTATGGAGTTTTCATTAAGAAAATCTCAAAGCAAAATTGACCAAGTATTTAAACCAAGATTTCTTTTTTCTTTGTGATACAAACATCTGTATAAAACGAATATATCCCACTAGCACCTATAACTACAAACATATATGGAATAAAAAAAAGGCATATCCTCTGTGCATAATAAAACACACACACAGTTCCTGCAAAGAAATGAAAATATTTTAATACATACAAAAAAAAAAAAAAAAAGAAAGTAAAATCTGAAATAAAAACCCATGCAAAATGGAGAAGAGCTTACCTCGGCCACATGCTTTCTGAGTAAATATTAAAATTCATACGCCATGTTGTACAGGCAAATCAGTTATGGTAACCCGCAAAAGTGAGAGGGATGAGAACCATAACGTTGACGACGAGGACAACCTATGATGATTTTCATTAGGCAAACAGCAGAGGAGCATATTTCGTTCCTCCGCTGTATACCGATGCCACCTAGACAAGTGCAACAATTGCACAATTTATGTCCCATATATACATAAGCACATATACATACATACATACATACATATATACACATACATATATGTATATATTTACACAGCATTCAAGTCCAAGCCGAACTGAGGTTGGTTAGGTCAGATCCCATATAGTACTACTGCCATCATATGGCAAATGCTGCTGGTGCTGTCAATCCTGGCAAACCTGGCACGCCTTCACAACGTGTCCGACAATGCCATGAAACGAGTCGTTAAGCTAAAAGGAACAGTAAAAAACTAAAAAAAAAAAAAAATAGTAAAAATAGGAAAAGAAAGGACAAAGCTATGCAGGTTAGGCACTCAGCCCTGGCCTTTTACCGCTATATACACACTCACACACACACTCGAGAATAAAACTGCACAAATATTACAAATTCAAAATGCTAAATGTGCATTTAACTTGTGTATTTATGTAAATCTCTCGGAAATTATTTTGCCTCACAGTCCACAAACGTAAAGCGAAGGAGCACACAATATGTATTTGGACTGAGGTACCACCCACTTTTGGTTGGTGTCGGGAGGCGTTGAATTTTGTAATGAAAAAGCAAAACCATCAACTGTATATCATTTGAATGCATATATATACGTATGTAAATATTTATGTATGTATATACATGTATATATATAGCTGTGTAGTTCATTTCCCTAAATCTTCTCCATCTACCCGCACGATTTCATATACACATGTATATAAAAAATATATATATATTTTTTTCGTCATTGTCCTCTTAGTCATCACAATTCCTCCTTTCCTCTTGTCAGTCAATTGTCACCATTTTGGATTGATGGCTAAGTGAACCATCATCCATTCATTCAACTATGCTTCTCTCATTCAGTTTACCATATTTTTCGTTTCATTTTCAGTTTACACTACCTTTACATTGGTCATAAATCTGCTGGACATGGCTTTATGCCATTGCACATTCAGTTTTGTTGCAAACTTTCAAGCATTGAAATAAATTCAGCATAATGCTTGTATTAAAAATTCTCTTCTTGTGGCTTAGAGAAAGTGGCAAATCCGATTTAAGCACAAGACTGAAAGTTTTCACTTAAGAGAATTTCTAATGGCACCGGCTGCTGATGACCTTTTTTAGCAATTTGATTTCACAGAGTTCAACCACAATCAAACATTAATTTAGATTTTACAAATTTTGAGAAATACTGAGATTGACTTAACAAGCTGACAGAGTAAAAAAGAGAGAGAGAGACAGAGAGACATGGCCTAGGGCAAAAAAGTGATACGGGAGCAAACAAAAACAAAGTGAATCCTCCCCCACACGGTTCATTCTTAAATAATGAATAACTTAATCCTTGGCAAATCGTCGAAGCATTATCAGTCTGCGTTGGTCTTTGGAACAACAATTGGCCGGCTAGACTACGCCTATTGTCTACTGCTATTGTTTATCAATTTTATGCAAATCGTAAGCCTCACCATTCACACCTACAAAGACCGCCTTGCTGACAGACCGAACCTGGCCCTGTTCTGACCAGGTTTTTTTTTTTTGCCCCCTCCTTTTGCTTTCTCTACCCTGACCAGGGTATATTTTTGTAATTGAATTAAGTTGGCTTTTCGGCATTTTGAATACATTTTAATAATAATTTCATTTTATATGCACGAGAAGGGCTCAACATTTTAATCAAATAATTACAATCTATATAGAGAACTATGTGTGGGCGTGGCAATAGAATATTAGCTTCACTCGAACAGTTTATCTTTACTCGCAAAATGTACCAGTTGAAGAGCTAAAAAAAAAAAGAAAAAAATTACCAATGTTCTGGGCCAGCCGCAGGGTGAGCTTTGCGCTGTTGATTTCCGTTTAGCCGAAAATTCGTTTTAATCCCAAACGGCGACAAGGATGGGAATAACCATTTTGGGGGAAGGGAAGGAAAGGTGAAGGGCATGGATGATGATGATGAGAGGATGATGACGGCAACGCACTCACGGCCGGGCAAACAAAACTTTCACTTTCAGCCACTGAAATTGAAACTGTTTAAAGCCTGAGGCTCATTCTCTTCCCTACACTCTGATCTGCCCTGTTCACTGAGCTTTAAAAGAAAAGAATGGGCAAGTCGTGCTAGATTTCACTCTATCAAAGTATTTATACTCTTTCAAATTTATTTTATATCCGATATAATGATTATTAATTATAAGTTTCAGCTGTTATAGTAGTAAGATAGCTTCAATATAATCTTTGTCAAATGTAAGTAACTTTCTACTTCTGGATATTTAAGTTCTAAATAATAATATTTAGAGAACTATATCTTGACAATCTGTTTGTTTAACTTCTATACATATTTACACTTATTTTGTATCGATGGCTTTATTGTTTTATTCTCAAATTCTATGGAAACCTTATATACCCTTTAAAAAGGGTATGCAATGAAATAACATTATGGCCGTGGGCCTCACACGACTTTAGACAGAGCAGATTTTAATTCAATTACATCTGTAGCTGCAAGTCGTGTGCAAATATTTTCATAGGACAAATTAAAGCACAAGCCAAGAGCAGGAGCAACCACCGAAAAATAAAAATAATGTCCTTCCACCCCAGAAAAAACCAAAAAATCTCATGCATGAGTCGCTGTTTGAACTAGAGACTGCTGCTGCTGCTGCTGCTCAACTTCCCATTCTCAATTTGAAGAGAATACGGAAAAAAGGAATAGAAAATAAAACCAAACAAATTGCTGTCCCACACAATCTCACACATGACATGACCAAATGAGTAGATGAATTCGTATATTCATTTGAGACTGACTATAGGGTAAAATTATCCATATACAATTGAGAAAACGATTTAGAAATAATTTGGACAAAGCAAAACTATTTCTATTTAAGTAAAATTGTCTAAGGTTAGCTAAGCTTTAAAATATTTAACTTTAATATCAAATCTTTTATAACAGATCTCTCCTACATTTGCATGTATGAAAGTCGACCGCTAGTAACAAATAGTTCTTAACTATAATCTATTCTCTTAACTTTATTGTTAGAGGGTATTCAAATTGTTGGCAGCAACAGGACCTCCAGTTACTTGTTTGTCATTTCTTCTGGTCTAACGATTGTCCAATTGTCTTCTTGGTCCCTAGAACTAGTGCCACTTGCATAATAATGATTGCACTCTCTTCTCCCTTCACTTGTCCTCCCTCCTCTCTTCAGGCAATATTCCTTGTTTTCGCTCACGCTGTTTATCTGTGTTTTTGTCATGATTCTAGCTTCACTTTTTCACAATTGTCCTAGCAGTCGAAGGCAGAGTACATCGTCTGTAATTATGTGAACTACACTCCCGCAGCGATGTCAGACACACACACACACACAAGCACACAAATGCTCACATGCACACACATGCATACTAAAACTCACACATACGCACTCTGCTGAGGTCTGTTTGCGGGTCCATGGTTGGTTGAATGCTCAAGTTTTGTTACTTTAATTAACATGGCTTTCACTTTAAATTCAAGTGAACATTTTCAACTGACCCAAACACAAAACTTGGAGAAAAAAAAATGATGCACATTCGGTTAGAGTAGAAGTAGATAAGAATTTTAATGGGAATTTTTTCAAGTGTATTTACACAGATGTCTCAAGTATAAAGGGGAAAAGAAAATCTCAACTCTCAAGTGTTGATATCTCAGTTCTTAAATTTAATTTTGCTCACAATCACAGACTTGCCATTGTACTGGCTTATCCATGGCTCACAAACACGAAGATACACGCAATGATCGCCTCCAGGTATTAAAATTACAAGAATTTTAATAATTAAAATGCAGCCTTGAAGCACACGAAAAGGAAAAATCGCTTTTGCCAATAAAACCAGGAACTTGGTCGGTTTGTTGGTTTGCTGGTTGGGTCGGACGGGTCGATGGGTCGAGTGTGCGAGCATAGGAAAAGCAATAAAAAGCTAAAGAAGAAACTTCGCACAGGAAGTCGCTATGGGGCGAAAATCTGATGCGGAAATCGAAATTTGTTAAATGGAGCAATCGATGGATGGCCCTGGTGCAACCACGCCCCAAATCCCTGGGCCCCTTCTAGCGAGAGTTTTGCGTTTGGTTTTACATTTTATCGCTTGTACGTTTGCACCATTTCAATTACAAACAATAACAATAAAAAATAAAAAAAAAATAAAAAAATAAAAGAAAAACGAAAGAGCAAGAAAAAAAGATATGGGGCGTGAGGAGTGGGCGTGGAAGTTGAAGAAATCGCGGAACCAGAAGTGCAAGCGAATTAGTTCACACGGAAGTGGCCACCACCTCCTCTTACCCAAGTTGCCAGCAACATGGCTAAGAGCATGAGGTCCGGAATCCGGGGTTACTGATGGCTGATGTCTGTTGGGTGACGAGTGGCGGGTGCCGGGTGCCGGGTGCCGGGTAGCGGGCAACGAAGGGCATCGTGTCGTTCGTGCGGAAGTTAGGTGTCGAAGCGGGAATTGTAGGTAAATATTATTGTAAAGAAATTTAAATACAGATTTTTTCCACTATCTTTTGTCCCTCTTTCCGAACTTAATGGAATTTTTCACAGCTTTTCTTTTCTCCATTTGCCTGTTCCTTTTTTAGTCTTGTTCTCTTTCTTATCGTTTAGCCACACAGTTTAGTACTTCGTTTCAAGTGAAGAGTGAAGGGCTTTGAATGAGGAAAGGAGCAACTAACCGCATCTAAGCAGCTCTATATAACAAACAACTTCGCAGTTCTAAAGGCTCTCTTAACCGCAACGCAAGAGAATGGGGATAGAATTACAAAAATTTTCAATTTATTCAATACAAATTGCTTTGATGCTTTAAGAGGATATGCAGTAAAAGCATATAAATAAGCGTAGAAATAAAGAAACGAATAAAGTTTCGCTTAAAGAGACAGCCATAAATACACTTGGAAAATAAAATCAATATGCAGCAGCGAGTTTGTTGGGATCTGGTTAGTCAAGAGTATTTATAATCTATCACTGCAACGGGCGGGGGGGGAGAGAAGAAAAAACCCTTCCTAAGTCCACTGTATCCATATCTATGTTCCTTTTTGTTCGCCCCTTTTGCAATTGTAAGCTCTTTGCTCTTTCATTGCAGACACAGACTTTAGCAACTTAACAGATCATTGGGTCAGTGTGATGATGATGCCAGCAGTGCAGCATTTGGAATTTTCAGAGGGTGCTCCTGGGCTATCACTAGTGGAGTTTTTATTTTACTTTAGTAAGTGAAGTTGAGCGCTTTGATTCAATTAGCCATTTGTACTGATTTACGATGGGGATGAGGATGCGGATGTGGATGTGGATGTGGATGTGAAGGCAAATGGACACGGTAGCCCAGTGACAGTAATTAATGAAACAAGTTTTGCCGCTGGATGCCATTTAAAGAGCTTCGTCATCGTCATGGACAACCGTCACACCTCAATGAACGAGTCAAATAAATAAACATTAACAAAAGATGTGAAGAGAAGAAAGAAAAAAAATAGCCAATGCTAACAAAATAAAATCTCACAACTAAAAACTTATTTCATTAGCAATTCCCCATCAAAGCCAAGAGCCGAGCCAGTAGCCAGGAAGACTCAATGCGTCGCTCAATTTAATTCAACGCTAATAAAAAACCATATAAAACGAAATTTGTAGGAAATCTGTGTGCGGTGTGGTGCGATGATTGGGCAGTCACCGTCAACAAATATCATTGATACACGGATGGAACTGACTTTCTTATCGATGGCAAAGCCAAGTGCTAATACGGACTCAAATATATATTCTAGTAAAAGAGAAAACAGAAAGAAAGAACAACAAACGGACATGGCAAAATGAACAACGATGTGAAAGAAAAACTTAGACATAAATAAGAAAAATAAAACAGCAAAAGCAAAGAAAAAAAAAAAAAAACGAAAAAAAAAGTTTATGGCCAACATTTTTAGTTGCGGTCGAATGAATACAAAAGTGTATTCCATGAACAACACACATTAATGTCCACACACACACACACACAAACACACGCACACTTGAACACCGAGAAGAGAAAAGCAAACGCAGACATGGCAACATTTATTATATCACAAGTGGCCAAGAGGATCCCAATGATGGGCCAATGTCCATTGTGTTGACTGGCTCCCCTCTCTCTATCCCTCTCTCCATTGTTGTTGCTGCTGCTGTCGTCCTTTTATTATTATTGATGACAATTTTGAGCAAACAATAAAGAGAATGGCAGCCAGCAACACCAACAACAACAAAAACAACATCAACATCTGCCATCTGTCCACTTGTCCTATGTCTAAGCAACTACAATGCTTTGTGGTAGAGGTGGTAGTTGTAGTCCTACATAGTAGAGATGATTTTGGCCCAACAATATTAAACTAAACGTAATCAAAATAGGCAACAAAACAAAAAAAAAAAAACCCAACTTGGCGAAAACTGGCCATCTTTTTGACTTTTGGCCACAAGAATCTTCAACTTGGTAACAATTTATGGGGGCGCGAAAACTTTTGACATTTCCTTAACAAACGACATTGCAGCTGCGAAATGGCAAGAAAAAAAAAAACAAACAAACTCAACTATTAAGTGAGTAAGTATAAAAATGTCAATAACAAAATAAATTAACGTGCAATATGCCCCAGCACGGGCAATGCCAATGAAACGGAGATTACACAAACACACACGTACACACAAGTGTGTGTGCGTGTTTTTTTTACTATATGAAAGAAAATTTCATTAAGTTTGCAGTGTAGTTACTAAAAAGTTTATCTAGGAAAAATAAAAAAAAAAAGAACACAAACTATGTATACAAACAAAAGTTTTACTAAAGTAAATTTTATATTTTTTGGCAAGAAATATTACAAGTTAAGCCATACGGCCTCAGAAATTACCTGTAACCTACCTGAAAAAGTAAGTTTAAGAAAAATGAAAATAATTTAATTGTGATTATGAACTGCATCTGATCGAGGGAGTGAGACTTGATAATTCTTTAATCAGCTCTTTGGCATTGGAAAATTATTTCTACTGGCAGTTTGATTAATTTTTTGTACATGTCAATTGTAGATTTGGATATATTTCAATTGGAAACGAAAGAGACTACCTCTTATCAGATAAATTGTTATTTGGCACACTCGGTTACCTGTATTACTCCTCTTATTTGGTCTATCAAGATATATTAACTTTGTGGCATTGCAGCACATAAATATGAGATGATTCGCTTCTCTGACATGAACGTGCTCCATCAATTTAATATGCCAAATTCCCTACATATCTGCCAACACATATGGAGCTGACATCTTGAATTGATTAAGTCAAACCGAGCCAAACCGCAACGGCAGGGAAAACGTTTTTCCCTTTCTTTTTTTCATTTTTTGCAAGTTGGCGGCCAGGCTAGGAAAACGTAAGGAAAAGTTAATTTTGAATCGTTTATCAAGCAGCATGAGCTTTAGCTGGAACTGGAAATGGAGTTGGTGGCTGCTGCAAAACTTGAAGTGCATATGCTGCCATATAGAAAGCATGCCGGGATAATTTGACTGGCAAAAACTTGATGCACTCATATCTATGTAGATGTGTGTGTAGGTGTGTGTGTTTGGAATGGCTCAGGGGTAAAAGTTTGCCCAACTGTTTGTCAGATTTGACTTGGATTTCGCTGGCCTTGCAACAGCAGCGGCAACACAGCATCAGCAAATTGATTAAATGAGTTGTGAAATTTTGCACAGGTGAAAAGGTAAATGCACAAGATGATGGAGATGATGGAATCAATGCGGCACAGCTAAAATCAGTCAAGTCAGACAAACAAAATGATAATGGAGATGAAAGAGATCCTCAGAGAGAAGTCCAGTCCATAATGTGTGTGTGCGAGTTACCAATGATAAAGTGGAACAGCAGCTGGCAAATAAAACTAATCTTTCTTTCTTTTAGTTTATGCACTTATATATTTAAAATACCAAGTCAATTTCAAACCACTCAACATGCTCCACATAATGTGAGTGGGAACATTGAAAGCCGATTTTTTTTTTTTATGAATTATCCTTGACACGTAAACGCAAAAAGAGAGCGAAAAGGCACTAGTTGGTGAGGTGTAAACGTTTGCCGCTTGAACGGAGTGCCCAATGGGGCGACACAGCATTGCCATTCTATAGAGTAAGGGGTTCGACCACATAATGTACCTCTACTACAAAGATAAAGTCAAAACAAAACATCGATAAATGGAAATCTAGTCAACAGCATAGAAAATAAATCACCTTTTTAGGTTTAAAGTAGATCTCAATTGCTTTATAGACAGAAAAGTACATCTAATAGGGATCAGATCTAAATAATATTTTCAACTTTTAACTTACTCTTATTTAAATACTCTTATTATAAGCAGTCTTACACACTTGGCTACGTTATGGCATTTATTATTATGGTTTGTTATGATTTTTGAATCACATGTGGAATTCCATTCCATTCTTCCAATTATGATTATTGGATGCTCCAAGAGCATTTTCTTTGCTTTTCTACTGAGAGTGCCTGACATTTTCTTTTGGTTCGTTTTCCAAGTTTAGTTTTCATATTAAGAATTTTGGTTCAAAGGCATCCTAGACTATGCCCATACTGCAACGGATTATAATGAGCACTTCTCTCCATGCATATGTGTGGATGATTGTGGGAACAATGCATTACAAAGGCCAACACTCCACTCTGGCGGATATGAAAGAAGAGGTGAATATGTAGAAACTACCTCAGTTGCCTTTAGAAAACGGTAAACAAGGTTCCCGCTGCTAACTACGCGCATTTTCCGATCCATTTATCACAGTGGCGACTGCAGTCGCCTCCTTCTCTCTTTTCGTCCCTCATTTCTTTTACTCTTGCTCCATCTTTAAACGCCCACTTTTCTGCCTTTACCAGATTTTAAGCGATATCCTGCCATGGCAAGCCAAGCGATCGTTACCAAAGAGCGTATTGTATTTTTTCCCCACTCTGTTTTGTAAGAGGGTGTGAGCGTGTGTGTATGTGTGTGTGTTTGTGTGAAGTGCTGGCAAGTTAACGGGAAATCGCAATAAATGCAGCAAATGTGTTGCTTTGTACGCCGTCGACTGCTGTTAAACGCATTTTTATAGAAATTGCTTTCATGCCAACATAGTCGCGCCCATTTGTATGCAATGGTTCAGGTTTTTTTTCCCCCCAACGATATTTTCTTCTTCCCCTTTTTCTTTTTCTGTTTTTTGTTGCACCAATTGCACTTTATGTGGATTGTTTTCTTCTTCTTTTTTTTATGTGTATATATGTGTGTGGATGAGAGAATGGAGTAGTAGTCGCTCTTTAGTGCATAATTTCCATGACAAAAGCAGACCAATTAGCGAGCGTTTAATGCAAACGTTTTCGATTGCCACATAATCGTTGGCATAGAAAGCCCTATAATATGTTAAATGCATTGACTATAGTAGACAATGGACAATTGCTGCTGCTGTTACGGATGACGACGACGACGATGATGATGATGATGATGATGATGATGAAGAAGATGATGCTAGTCTTGTTAATACTGTTGAGACCCATTTAATTGACGGCTTTATATACAGAGGACCAGGCCGACATGATGAAAGTAAAGTCTACGTTTTATGTGTTATTACAGAGACGAAGAAACAGAAGCATAGTCCAAGGACTAATAAAGGATCCCCAAGTGTTTGGTCGAAATGGGTCACTGCCACCATTTGCTCAACGAAATTGGCACACAAAATGGCGGATTAGTTGTCACGAACACACACCTGCCACCTGCCGCTGGTCAGGCAAGTTAAGTTAGCCACGCCCCGGGCAGGATATGAATACGATAAATTTCTGGTATAAACAATTTCGGTAGCTCATTAAATTTTTAAACGTGAGCCAAGGAGTTAAAGCCATCTCTCAATGAATTGCAGACAGCACAAGACCACAGAAGCAATTTACAGAAGGTCATAAATTTGAGGCAAGCGAAAGGTAGCAGGCACTTGCCTCGGCGAGTGTGAGGGGTCAAGATTTGTAAGGAACGAAAGCATCTCCATTCAAATCCACGCTGAATGGGGGTTATGCAATGAAAGCCGCCGGCTGCCAACAAAACAGTCCAAAAATACAACAAGGGTTAACATGCAAACCAACCGCAACAATTTCTACAGACAAGCGCAACTTAATTTCAATATAAATAAATAAAAGCGCAGAGTTTCGTTTTCTTTTTTTTATACTGAGCTACCAGAAAAGAGAAATGGAAAAAAAATAACCAACGTGGCAATGGCAGCAATTTAACTTTCAATTTTTCAAACCAAATTCACAGTTTATTTAAATTGAGCGTGCAGAAAAACCAATGCTGAAATGAAACTCAGAAAATCGAATTCAAAGAACATTTTTAAATCAGATTTTAATAGTGGCAAAAAAGAAATAAGATAAATTTAGAATTATTAAAGATGAAATCAATTCATTTTATAGTTTCATTTGTTTCTGCACTGTGTTTCTTGAAATTAGCCTAAACTTTCCCTCTCTCTCCCTCTCTCTCTATTTTTATCGCCAAATGATGTCATTGAATGTTAAGGATAAAAGATCTTCTGATTGAAACGAACGACTTTAACAATTTCTTTAAATCATTTACATAGTTTTATATTATATTGTTATACACAACAACAATTTACTTTGGTTTTGCTTGTTGGGTACAAAAAGTAATCCCATTTATGTACTTATTGCCGCCTCACACACACACACGCACGCATCGCACCCATATCCGGTCAACAAGTTGTTGTGTCTATTGTAAGATTCAAAAAGCAGTCTGCGTAGTGTTTTGGCTTTTGTCATTGCCACATAAATATAAGCCAAAAGAGTAGATAGAGGAAAAGAGAGAGAGGGAGAGAGAGAAAGAACATGGTATATTCAGCTATGTGTCATTGAAATTCAATAAGGACAATTCCCTTCCCCCCCCACCCCCCTCTCTTCATCAAAATACATACACTCATACATACAAAGATGAACAGCAACAGCAGCAGCAGCAGCCTGAGCTGACATTGTGGGCCCAGGACAACATCGTCTTTTGCTGGCCAATAACTTCTGCTTCATTTTCTCCAATGCGCACGAGTGTCATGACCGAGTCCTACCTCCTGCCTACTTCATCGCTTGCCCTTATATCCTGCCTCCAAGGCGGTCGCCCATTGTGTGTGCGATGATTTTCATTTCTATGAAATTGATTTCCGCTTATGGCACTTTGCCTTGCTTACATGTTGCTTAAGGATGACACAATGAATATTTATACTGTTGCTCCATCTCTGTTAGTATCGCATCCCTCCATTGCCACAGCCGCCATCTCTGGTTGGTACAAAAGTCTGATTATGTTAATGACTTCATTAAATCATTGACTCGACCCCAAACTATGGTCATGTTTTTATTAATTATGTTGACTTAATGAAATATGTGTTAGTTCATAGTATACAACTTCTTCTTGGTCCTTTTTCTCCCCCCTTGCACAGTTGTTGCAAGTGCTGCATAAATGCTGCTTCTTTTCGCATCTAGCAATTTTCTCAAGTTGTTAATTGCTCATAATTAGACGAGTGTTGCTTGCACTCGACAAAAAAAAAATATATGTATGTATATAGGTTCATATACATATGTACCAGTTTATGTATAAAAGTATAGAAAAAAAAAAAACGGTGGCATCAAAGACGTGGCACAACTTCCGTCAAAGCTAATTAAAGGACTCGCCTCTGCATTTAATGCGCTTTTAAAGGAATTTCTTTTTCACATTCCTTTGCAACTCTATGGCTACAATAAAACTAATTGGCAGGTAACTTTTTGACTTTCCTGAAAACTTAATTGCATCTCAACCAAAGAAAAAGAGTTAATATATAATTAAAAAAAAAAAAAAAATGAAAAAGAAAATATGCTGCTCTTCATCTAATTACAAAGCCAAGAAAATTGTTGAATTATGTTAATTAAAAGCCAGCATACAAATTTAAAAGACAAATGCTTGCAAAACTAGAGCAATGCAGCTTTTACTTACAGTGCAAAACCAACAATATTATTAATTAATTGTTCAATTCAGGCAAACCACAATACAGAGCTCGAAGAATGCAAATTAACTAGCCACATATGTCAGAAACAGTTCTTCGACTACTGCAATACAAACTGATTTCATTTGGGAATTTCGCTGCAACTATGGGAGAAAACGAAGAATTACAAAGCAGATATGGAAATGGGCTCATATAGAAAGAAGAAATTTTAGTATATTAGCCTTACATCTACAATAGAGTTAAAGCTATTGGCATAGTATTTCATTACTTTCTTTATTTATTTTATTATTTTTACGGTCTTAAAAACTGTGTATAAATTCTCTTCTTTTTCATTTGGTCATCATTTATAGATAGTAGTTTTAGTTTGCGATTTTTTATAATAAATGTCAAATCTCACTTAAAATATATATCAATTTTAACCCACTGTAGTGCAATACCAAAATTGGCACATGAATTTGCGAAAAGTGAGTTATTTGCTATTGCATCTGATTGATTAGCGACCACAGAAAACGCTTTCAATATAATATTAGAACGTGCCAAATAGATGGTACGCCACTCTATTTCAATACTCTCTCATTCCATCGAATATTACCCACCCCTTCTGCCTTCCCTGTGTGAAACATAAAAGCCCAACGTGAGTTTGCCTAATATTATCCAGCAATCAGTCAGCCACATGAATTTGCCAAAATTTTATGTGGCGCTGCTGTTGCAATTCTTCTCAATAAATCGCAGTGTTGAGTGGGTTAAAATCGAAATAGCACTTCATTAAATAACCATCAAAACAATTCAATAAAATACTAAATTCTGGCTGAATCGATGCATCGATGTCTGATATGTGTTGGTAGGTAGGTAGCTAGAGATACCTCCACCAACTGTTTGTTATGTAAAAAAAATAAAAAAAAAAATAGTAGTAAAAAGTTTTTCAATTTAACTGCGATTACACGTTGCGCGGCCTGGCCACAAATATTTTTCTGTAGAATAAATTCTCTAACAAACTGCATAAAAAACTGCGGCTTATAGGATGAGATCGAAACACTGTCCAGTTTCAGTCTTCCCTTTTTTTTTTTTTTTTTGTTCAAGTGTGTTAATTTAATCAAATGCAGTCCATCAATGCCTTCACAGTTGATGTGCCAACTGGAAAAGCTAAAAATGCTTTTAGTTACATACATGTTGCAATTGTAGAGTGTTTGGCTCAGACAAGGGATATATGTATGTATGTATATGTATGTATATCCTTTATAGGATGTCAGTTTTCATTAAAGTTGAAGGAATGAGTTAACGTCACTGACCATTGGACATATAAAAAATTGCCATATGTACCGTTTGAAAAATATCTACATATATGTGAGTGAATGATATGAGATAAATAAGAATGGAATGTGAGCGAATGAAATGCAAGTCGTTTTATCGAATTTATGAAAAAATATTTCCTTTATTTGCTGATGCGGCAGCAACAATTTCCAATTTTCTTTTCACAATTCAATTGAATTCAATTCACATGGTAAAAACTTAGCAGAACTTGATAGAATTCAATTTTATTCAAATTCAAAAGCCATTATTAATAATGCCATAAATATGAAGACAATGAAAGTTGGTTCCAAGTGATGAGATGGGAGGTTGCTCAATGGAATGCCTCTTTCCAACAAATTGTGGGACATTCCAAGGGTCAACTATTAAGTAGATAGAGAGAGGAGATGGACAGTGAGTCAAAGAGGAATGATGGAAAAATTGTGGTTTTTGTTTAGCAAAGTTTTCCGCATTATTTTCTAGAATACTTTCCGGCAATATGCAGCAATTATTAAGATTAATATTCCTAATACTTATATTATGGAGTGTAGGGTCTTTCAATCTTAGCCAGAACCTTCGACCTGATGTGTTTTTAATGACGGCAAAGACAATGACAAGGACGATGACTACAAGAACAACAATGTCGCAGCAGCAATTAAAGAACATTAATTAATATTAAATATTTCAATGGCAATTAAATGGAATACTTTGCTAGATACCATCAAGTCAGCCACAAAACTGCTGTCAGGTTACACACCACCGCTGACAGGGACGAAGTGGAAAAACTTTTGCCATGGCAGAGTAGAGCGAATGAAATTTTCATTAACCGCAGAAACCAAATGGATTTTTGGCAGTTTCCTTTCTCTTGCACGACCCAAGTTTTTGACAACAAACTTTTCAACTTTAGCCTCCGCCACCCCCTAAAAAAAACTGGACACATGTTACAAAATTAGCAAATAAATTTCAACTACGACCAAAGTTGCTAGGCGCATTCGAAATGCAAATGAAATGCACGCGATTGTTTACTAGAAAAAGAGAGAGAGAGAGAGTGAGAAGAAGCCAAAAGGGCCCAGAACATGGCCAAGTCAAACTAAAGTTGTACCCACGCTGCATTTCTTATGAGTGAGTGAGTGAACGTAACCAGAAATGAAAGGGGTTAGAGGCAAGAAAATATTTTCCAAAGCATTTCAATTTGGCCTCGCAATACGCGTAATTGAAATTTGCATTTGTGTGCCGAGCCACAGCAAAAGTAAAAAAAAGAAAAAATGTTGAAGAAAAACGGCAAAAATAAGGCAACCAAGACAAGCAAGAAGAAAAACTATGGTTGCAAAAAGGGGCGGGGCAAGAAGGCTCCAAGAGAGAAAGACCAATTAAGCGCCGCGTCGCGGAATTTTGATTGCGGTTGGCGCGCTACCCAACACACCAATTCTCTCCAACCATACCATACCCAACGTGGCCAGGAGCTAAGGTAATGAAAGTTTTGGCTTTTTCTCCCAGCTTTTGGTCATTTTTCAGCACATTAGAACTGTTGATGTTTACTTAATACCACCAACCAAGTGAGTTTGGGGGGGGCGGGATAAAATAAGAGGGAGGCAGGTTAGTTGCTCACCAGCTGCCAACATTGACATTCAAGTCAATCGAAAAGTTTACACAAAATGTTCCCTCTTCTCTCCTTTTATGCCTCTCTTTTTACAATTTTTTTCTTTTTTGTGTTTCTCTTATGCCCGCATGTCCGGCAAATGAAACAAGGCAAATGAAAAAGCCAAAAAAGAATTCTAAAGAATTTGCAAAAAGCAGCAACAAAAATGCCAAAAAAAAAAAAAAAAAGAAGAGAAAGAAAAAGAAAAGAGAAGCAAATGAAAACTTTTCTTTCTACCACAAATTGTTTTAAACCAAACACGAGGAAAATGGCGAAAAAGAAAAATATGAAAAGGCATTAAATGGTGTGGCAGCCAAGTTTTTTTTTCCCATACCCTTGCATAATGGGTATATTTACTTTGACAGAGGCTGACAATTGAACTTAAGGAGATAAATGAATGAAGAAGTAAAATATATAAAGCAAATTTGTACTAATCCAATGTTTGTTCATTTCAATTAAACTAATATAATTTCCTCCATTTGTTTATTTCATTTATCTATTCTCTTTTTTCTAGTTCGATTTCACATTGACAGGATAGTCACAAATAATGCACTTGAAAGGGTATAAATCATTCGTGTCAATATTAATTCTGTTCGACACATTGTTGGCAAATCTGTGGCCCAACTGGCATCGTAGGCAAAAAGAGGCAAAGGAACCGTAAATTTTATTGCATGACTTGATTAAATTCGCATGCAACGTTGACCCGGTCGTCGCCTTCAATGTTCAAAAGAGAGAAAGAGAGAGAGAGAGAGAGAGAGAGAGAGAGAGCGAGATGGTGCTGGGTCAGCAAAGTCCAAACAAAGACGACGGCCATCGTTGGCCCAAAGGCATTCTTCACCCTCAACTATGTTCCACCGCCGCATAGCCTGAATTTCTTGGCTTTGGCCTCGGCTTTTGCTTACGTCTGTGTGGGTGTTGTTTTCTGCATTTAAAACGTTTTTAACGTGACTTAATGAAGTTTCAGTGTCATAGCCAAACGCAAACGTTAATGTTATGATGGATTTTAAGCAGAGAGTCAAAAAAAAAAAAAAAGAAAAAACGCACACACACACACACAGAGAACTTGCTGCTTTAATAAGTTCACTGGCTTGTGTGTGTCTGTGTGTGGGGGTGTGTGTATTTAAGAGTTAAAGTTTAACTGCGTTTCATTCTTTTTGGGGATAGGGGGAGTAAGGTAGAAGATAGCGGGGGCGGGTAGAAAGCATAAAACATACTGCCCAGCTAAACCATGCTAGACATCCCGTTTCTCTCTCCCTCACTTTATCGCTGGTTTCTTTTCCTTTTTATAGAACTTTGCTTAAATATGCTTCACAAGACTTGAAAGCATTTGAAGTAATGAAAAAGAAGCAAACAAAAATTGGAACCATACACACACACACACACACACGGAGGAAGAGAGAGGTATGGGTTGGCTGGTTGGCTAGAAGCTGCGCAAAAATTTAACGAAGCTTAACCTCATTCAATGTGAAAATACACTTTACGTGTACTTTGCGCTGTCATTTCGGTAGCAACTCGAGCAGCAGCAATTGTGCAAATACTTTGTGCGAAAAGTACTGAAAAGTGGGCAAGAGGTGAAGTTTCCAAAGTAAAATGCAACGCAGATGAAGAAAATGATGAATGAGTTTGCTGCAACGAGCTCAGTTACTACCTTACACGGTTTTCTCTTTCGCTCTCTCTCTCTCTCTCTCTCTCTCTCTCTCTCTGTCTCTGTTTCTCTAGCGCTGTCTCGTTTAATTTTCCCCTTTTTTTTCTTTTTTTTTTTTTTTTGCTCTATTACTGTCTCTTTGCTAGTGAGAAAATATTTGATTTTCAGCTTGCGGCATCAATGTACTCTCTACGAGTTTAGTTCGCGGGACTTGGCGTTTAAATTATGCAAGAACATTGCCGGCAAATGTCATTGTCTCTGCGGCCATTGACTGACTGTTTCAGCTTCAGTTGCGGGAATGCAAATAAAATTTGAAATTGAAAGTGCAGCAACTTGAGACCGGAAATTGGTTTCATATAACAAATGAACACAGATGCTTTTGTCACGCCACACACACAGACATGCCAAAGACATGGAGATGGAGAATGAGAGAGAGAGAGTGTGTAAGTTTGTGTAAAATGTAGTGCATGTGGTGGAAAAGCTGTAGCTCTAAAGAGATCAAGCAATAGTGGAGAACCACACCACAAACACATGAATCGCACACATCAGAGCAAGCGTCACAATTTGTGCAATCAAACATCCAAGTGGTCGCTACATTGACCACAAGCTGCTGCAACGTGTGAAATATGATGCGGCTTGGCCTACGCAAGGGAAGTGCCAACTGCCTGCTGCACTGTGGAAAAGTACAAAAATTGTAAGAGAAACAATTAATACAGCAAAGTAAAAAAAAAAAGCTATTTATAAGATCTTTCCAGGTACACTTCCTAGTTTCTAAGAATTAATATAAACGTATATTTTTGTTTTACACAATAAGAGACCACCTCAAAGAGAGATTTACTCCATGGTACCACCACATTGCCTTTTGTGGTCAACATACAAGGCAGATCGCTTTTCATAAAAGTGTTTACCGATAGGGCATAAGTGAAAGTATCCAACAGTCAATTATACAATCCAAGTAAAGCAGTGAACTTGAAGTAGCAAATATCCAATTACAAGTAGATATAGTCACAGCATCTTCAAGTATAAAAGGCCAATTGCATGCAATAAAAATTTGCATTTGCAAATGGACAATTCACCCACACAGATTGTGTGAACTTTGGGGCCAGGGATTAGAAAAGTGTATATAGACATAGGCGGTGGCACACACACCCACACACACACACACACACACAGAGGAAGTTGTGTACAAGCAGGAACAACGAGATCATGGTACCACCAATGGTTGTCAAGGGCCATTGTAGTTCATTAATAATCAATGCATTAATGTGGCTCCTGATTTTACTCTCTATAACAATGAGCAGCTGGCCGAAACCAGTGGCATCCCAACAATTTGGCCCGCTGTCTTTGCCGTTGCCGTTGCCATTGGTTTTGCCAGTACAACATGGTAAAAGCGATTATCATGAACCGGCCACAGAGGCGTTGTCCGGATTAGCGGAATATGAGCGAAATTATTACAGCGGCATCGGCGATGACTTTACAAGGACTACATATGGAAATTATGGACAGAATATACAAACTCGTTCAGCTTATGGCACAACGGCAAATGGCTTTGTGCCCTTTCGCAGTAGTAGTAGTAGTAGTCAGTTGCCAACGGAAGCCGAACTTGCTGTAGAAGAGGAGCAACATCAACTGCCGCATCAGCATCAGCACCAGCAGCAACAGGGCCACAACATCGATTTTGTCTTTAACACGGCAAATTATGAAGCGCAGGGTCAGTCGCCTGCCAGTTACTATCACAACTTTGCCCATCAGCCGCGAGAACAACCAATTTCCAATTATCGAGAGGACAGGGAAAGGCATTTGTTGCCGCTGCAGGCTCGCCAAGCCGCCGAGGACCAGGTTGAAGTGTATGCCCGACTTAAACAGCAGCACACATTTGCCGAGCCAGTCAAACGGCAGCAGGAGGAGCCCCTTCGAGCAAGATTCACGGCATCCCAACAACAACAACAGCCGGATCAGCAATCACTTCACTCTCAGCCAGAAATGCATATAGTCAATGACTTGCCTCATCAGCTGCCCCCAATTACCACCAGCGTACATCATACTCCCAGTAGCAGCAAAGCTATAGCTGGTATTCCGCTATCCAAGCATATTGAAATAACGAAACATGTGCCCATCACCCAGTATCAGAAGCAGCTTGTTCCCTACAAGCAAAATGTACAGATACAAGTGCCACGCACTGTCATAAATACCATTCCTAAGCCGATACCCATTAAAGTGCCAATTTCAAAGACTGTGGCTGTGCCCCAATTGCAGGAAGTGAAGATTCCCATTGAGAAGATTAAACCTGTGCCTGTGGAGAGGCCTATGCCGTTTGTGGTCGAGAGACGTGTTCCCTATCGTGTGGAGAAACCTGTTGCCACGCCCTTTTACTATCCCTATCCCGTTAAAGTACCAATTGTGCGAACGATTGTGCACAAACAGCGTCCTCACTACATTCCAGGATTAATTGGAGGTAGCAGCGGAGGTTGGAATACAGCTAATCATTTGCTGGGGTAATAATAAGAATATTTACTCCTATTTAATATATTTATTATGATGTTAAGTCTTTAATAATAAATTGTTAATGTTATTTTCGCAATGCTGTGAAAAGTAATTGCAATTATTCTGCTACAGTCCAAAAAAAACTCTCAAAACTCAAGACATTGCCTAAACAGTTAGAAGGCAACCAGCCATCCCTTAAGAAATGAAGAAAAATGGCCAGGGAAAACTTTTTAATTGAGCTAAAATCCAACAAATGCGGCTAATAAATATGTATTGGAGTGTTGTACAGGGCAAGAGGAAGGGCGAATTCAGCAGGACCTTGGGAAAGTGCAAGAAAATGCAGCGGCTAATTGCCCCAAATGTAACTTCAACAGCAACAATGACGCACAAAATAAACGCGACGTTCAACTTCAGCGAGGCGTTAACGAAATAGCAACAAAATTAGCCAAAAAGTAAAGTTGTTTCTTACACCCCCCAGTCTACCCCTTCAACTTTCTCACTCTTTCTGTCTCTATTTCTCTCTCACTCCCACTCGGCGGAGAGATCGTAGGTTGTAGTAGCTTTTACTTTAGCTGTTACTGTTGCTGCTGGGTAAGTGCTGCAAGTTATTGCCAACTAATGAAATTAACTCTAATTGACGTGGGAGCCAGTCTGCTAGCTGCACCCTTTTTCTGGCCACCACCCCAAAAACTATGCTACATTTTCTTTTATATAAAATTTTCTTCTTTCATTGAGTCTTTGAAGTTGCATGAAACAAAATGCATAACGGCAGCATTTTCCATTAAAAATATTGGAGAATACTGAGTTGGCAACCAAAAGAATTTTTAAGTTAAATTAAATTTAAGGTAAATGAAAACCGGTAATGAAACCATAAATTTTGTTCATAACTTACATGAATATAACTTGTAATACATATAAGTATGTGATTTCAAATAATTATTCCCAAAACAATAGAATGTAATAAATTTTCAGTTAGTTAACCGCATGTATGCGTGTTTCATACAAATATCAATCATACGACATGTTGGTAATGACAAAATTAAATTAAAAAAGAACTTACTGCGGCTCCAATCAAAGTAAATAATTCTGTAAAGATTCTTTCTCCATCGTCACTTCTGCTTACAATTAGCATCTGAAAATAAACAATGCGTCGTATGAGTAACATTAATTTCACATTTTTCTGCATACAGATCAAATGGGGAAAAAATTTTAAGGTTATAATTCTAAAGCAACAGAAAAAATAATATACATGAGTAATAAATTCAAATTGGCATTAAGAAAACGTAACCGAAATTACAATTTGTCTAATTTATACCACCGGAAGCCAGCAAAACCTCGAAACGGTGGCCAGGAAACTAAAAATCAAATTAAATAATCATACGCTCAAATCAATGGACTGTCTGTGATTGCATAAACTGATTCACACACACAGCCACATCCACGCACACACACACAAACACATTCATTTATGCATGGGAAAGTGCACATACATAAATTCATAATTGCAGGACCCGCAGAAACCACTTCGTTAAGAATTTTACGACTCGTGTGACAAGCGCACCCACACCGAATAATAGGCGAAAGAAGGGACGGAGGAGTGGGTTAAAGCAAAATGGCAGCGGCAACATTGTGAAAGCCGCAAAATGCAATGAACATGCGTCCGGTCAAATTGCAGACCGCAACTCTGTTGATGAGATTGGTTGGAACGATGGTCAAAAAGTATGAGGTCATTCCCATTTTCAATTTACACCTGAAAGTTACATGTTAGAAATATAATTGGATAACTGAGATTTTTTAGGAGAATTAAAAATGTGGAACCGTTATCAGTTCTATGGCCATTTGTGATTGTTTACAATTAATTTGTCATGCATCCGCCGCAGGAGTTGATGGTGGAAGAGGCGAGCATATACTTTCCCTTTTCCTTTACATAGCTAAAACGATGCGTCACTTAGTAAAGCCAAAATGTGTTTAAATCACCTAGTTTTAACTCTACCTCTAAAATGACTTTATAATTTAGAAAATGACTCAACAGCAGCACAGACATTGTGTTTGTTAATGGTAAGAAGGGGGCGACTGTGAAAGAATGGCGACGACGGTGTAAAGATAAACATTAAAAATTAATCAGCACTTTTATACCAAAAACTTTTGATAATTGCTGTGAGAAAAAGCTCTAAGTGGTTACCAAGCAGCAATCCTTTTGCTCTTGAAAAACGACAGTCAACGAACTGCTGCTAGGTGTCATAATCATAACCCCATTTTTGTGTTTTTGTTTTGGGAATGAGGGAAAAATAGTAGCCATCTGTATTCCCAGGTGCAAATATTGCCATGCTTTTGATGCCCTTTGCGTTTTCTTTCCTTCCTTTCTTTATTTTGCTACTTGTAACTCCAGAAAATTTATGTGCAATATAAAATTTTTGACTCAGGTGGCTGGTAAGCAGTTTTTAACTTACCTTTTTGATTATTTTAATTGCCAAAAAGCATTTGCACAGCCCTTTTTATATTTGCCATTGTATATGGTAAAAGAGCGACGACTACTTGGCGTATGAGTGATATTTCATGTTTCAAAATTTAATGCAACAGAAAGGTAAAAAAGAGTGGCGTGACAAAATAATGGCTGGTAGGCAATATAGAATAACAGACCAGAAAACGAAAGAGAGAGATGGGGTTAAAAGGGGGATAACAGGATAGGAATGTAGTTAGGTAGGAGATGGCTTTGCTCGTAAAGCAAAAATGCTGTTAGTATTATCTTTTACGATTACCATAAACTATTTACACAGAACTTTAATAATCTCGTGCGTGCAGTGGCAAAATGTTTGCAAGTATTTTATGCATACACACTTGCACACACACACACACACTGATGTTAAAAGGATTTATGTGACAACAACAGCAACATACTACAAAATCCTATATAATGTACATATATGGTATAAAGACGCTTTTTAGGTCCTTGGCCCGACAAAAGTTTTTCAACACAAACAATTTACTACTCAAGCATATAATTGCCATTAGAGTGGCCTTTAAAATTTGACAAAAATAACCAAAAAAAAAGCGAGACCAGTCTCTCCTTAGCTATATCAATATTTTATATCGGACCACTTTTCATTCCCCTCTATTTTCCTAGCTAAAGGCAACTTAAGGGAACAATTAAGAACTGCAGCTTTTCTCCTACCTGATGCTATGAATATTTCATGAGACATTTTTCCTGCCAAGTGCCATGGCCCTAACAACTATCACTAATTAAAGTCTCTCTTTTCATGTCCCTCGCTATCATTCCTTAGTTACTTCATTAAGTTGCAATGTTGCAACTGAAATCCAGTAGAGTTTTGATTGACATTTGTCCAGTTTTCGATTACCTAAAGCAAAGGCATTTACTAAGGGTTAATTTTCAGTTCGTTGAAGATTTGTGACAAGCTCTCCTGTTGACTGATCTGACTGATGAAAAATGAAACTTTATGGCCAAAAGGCAGACAGACAGTTTCAGACTTAACTTGATGTCTGCTCAGTTTCTCATCTTCTTATCAGTCTCATATTTCATATGCAAACTGTTAGCAAATACACACGAACACATATACACACTCTCCCACATAATGAGCAACAACAACAAAAACTTTTCCCAAACACACACACACACACACATAAACAGACCCAATAAACAAATGTGCCAAGTGGGAGGCAACGATTTTAGAGCCGTTGACATGCTGACAGCACATTATTTACCGGCAGCTACAGCCAGAAATTATGAAATTCGAGCAATATTCCCGTGCACTTTGCTGAGCTTCAGACTCAGCTCTATGCATTTATCTGTATACGTATGTATGTACGTTTGTATAAATTCTTCTCTCATATATCCGTTTTTAATAAATTAGCTTGCAATTTGCCACGCCCGACTGAGTAGAGAAGAGAAGGGAAATGGGGGAAGTGGCACACTGCAATAGTAAGAGAAATAATATTTTCTCCCCCCCCTAGATAAAGTGCACTGCAAAGACAGACCCAAACAACTAAACAAGAACAGCAACATTTACCTTTGAGCTGCGCTCTATACGCACACACACACATACGCAAGCATACACTCATACACGTTTCGAGTGCCATAAAAGCCAAAAAGCATAGCAAGAACTTTGCTACTCCATACAAACATACATACATATTCAGCAGAGATACATACATATTTATGTGTGTGTATTATATAAATTCGATGCACTTCCGTTGCGCAACGCCCTCTGCAGTCGTTTAGGTGAAACAAATGTCTGTTTTGCAATACATAGACACATATACACTCATATGAAAGGAGTATGAAAGAAGTCACAAGAAGTTTAGGTTAGCCAAAAGACTTTTAGTTTAAGTGTAAATAAGATATTAACAGACTTTAATATAAGTTGAATTTGTCAGAAAATACTGTTAACCTAGTTTATACCATGAGATATTAAAAGACTTTAATATGAGTTAAATTAGACAGAAAATACTGTTAACCAAATATACATGTTGGTAGTTTTCCCTTTTAAATTTCATAAATTTTATAAACAATCTTAATATCTCTAATTTTTTTAACAATTAAACGTCTTGCCAATGCAAATAATATACTAAACACATTAAAATATATCCACGTGTCGGTGATCAGGCATTAAATGTAGTCCAATATCCGGTATGGATATGAACAACGAACACGGGTAATTGCCAAGTTCCTCGGGTCACCGAAAAGATCGTCCCAGGCAAACACACAAAGAGAGGAAGAGAGACATCCGTACAGACAACGAACAAAGTGTAAATCATTTTAAGCAAAACGCAGACATAATCTTGCCACACGGGACTTGGGCAATTGCACGTGCCAAGCTTTTCGTTGGCTGTTATTGTCTGTCATCCTCCCGTCGTTCAGTCCGTCTGTACTTCCGTCCGTATGTTGGGCCTCGAAGAAAAATTCATAACATGCGCACCGAAAATCCACACATACCCAGGGACAGGGACAATGTGTGTGTGCCGCCCATCATCATGAACAGCCATCAGGAGTTGAGTCTGAGCCTCTGCCTGGTCCTGAGCCAGAGCCATCTTGCTGAGTGGCATGCTTACGTGGCAATGACATGAGAGGGGTATAAAAGTATCATTGCTTTTAGAGGATAGAAGGGAACACCTCCTCTTTCTCCATCTCCTAATAAAGCCAAGCAGCAACAACCATTGTGGCTACAATAAAAATTCACATTCTCATACCCATTATATAGACATTGTCGTGGGTGCCAAACAAATGGCAGGGAAAATGTACCCGACTCAGGAAGAAGGTGGTGGAGGGAACCAGCATAATAAAATCAATAAAAAGAAGATTAAATGAAATAAATAACATTTTAATGTGCAAATGCGCAAAAATTCATACTAACTTGGCTCTCTCTCTCTCTCTCTTGAAACAAGAGAATATTTGATTTTAGAACAAGCATTATTCTGCTTCAAATCAACTATGGAGATTTCATCATAAACACTTGAACTGAGTGATATTGCAATAAAAACTTGTTGCAAAAATATTTATATAAATATCTAAAAACTGAACTCAACTGGAAGTTTTTGAGCAATATATGTATATATCTGCAGACACAACATACGTACTTATTCATATACTCGTATATATGTACGTACAGTTTGGAAAGCAAGCTCAAAAACTTTCATTATGCAAAAGTTTTTTAATAAAAGCGCAAACATAGTGGCAGCTTCACACACACCCACAACACACAACAAACTCATACACACACATATGTGCGCAGGGCCGGTTTATAGAATTTAGATCAACCTCGACCTGGGCGATTCTTTAATTATAATTGGAGTAATGTGTTAATTTTAAAAATCTTAAAATCTTAAAAAAAAAGCTGCATGTTTGAAAATAATAATATTGTTTTTTAGAAGGCGCCCTTTGGTCACAAGAATTACCAAATTCACTCCTGTTCTCTGGTCTATTGGTTTGCATGTTTGTAATTGTGTTTAGTATGTGCATTTTTCTGCCTTTAATTAATATTAATTTATTTTATTTGCACACAATAAAAAGCAGCATAGAAAATAAAAAGGGAAAGAACTAATAACAAATCTGTTTGTTTCTTTTTTTCACTTCCTGCGGATCGCACAAATGTTATAATATTGCAAAACTTTATATTGTGCACTTAATTAAATGTTATTTTTCATATTGAACAAACTAAACCAACCACAGGCAAAAGTATATGCAATAACAAAAAAATGTGTATGCAAAAAAGACTTTTATAATAATGTAGCTGGTAAATAAATATTATAATAAGATTTAAAGTGTTTAATTTAATATTAGCATAAAAAAAAAAACTGCATAAAATGGCAAAACTCATAATCTGACAACGGTGGCCGTGTTTGTTGAGCAAAAGCGGAAGCGGAAGCAGAAGTTCAAGTCAGCAGTGTGGCAGTGGCAATATTACGTATACGCACGCATTCACATCGACAAGACGCGCAAATATTTTGTATGCAAAATAAAGTGCTTCAAAACTCACTTAAAGTGTGTCGCCTCCCTGACAGACCACACCAGACCAGACCAAGGCAAGCCAGAAATGCTCCGGGTACGGTCCGGGGCTTTGGGCACAAAGAGCGTAAAAAATGTTAAATGATAAATAAAATTTACAACCGCAACAACAACAGCAACAACAAGCTGGATGGAGTCACACTTGAAGCAGGAGACGGCAGCATATGTGGCAAGGCAAGTTTTTGCTCCCTTTCTCTCTTTTTCTCGCTTTGCAAGTCTCTTGAAGCCAGCGACATAATAAAATGCAATTTAGACATCAAAAATACACAGTAAATGGAGCAAGAGCAAAGGCAGGCTGGCTGCCAGGCAGACTTGTGACTGACTGACTGACAAGCGGCGGAGACACGAGACGCGCGCCAACTGTGAAACCTATGACAAACAGTCAAGTGACACACACTCACACACACAGACATACACAGAGACAGACATATCCACATACAGGACTAAGGACAGGCAAAGACCACCACATCGAGCCAGGCAGACAAATGCCAAAGTGTGCGTGCCCGCTGTGTTTTCTCTTCTTACACAAAAAAAGAAAAGAAAAAAAAAACAGAAAAGCAAAGAAAAAGTGAACAAAAAAAATGTTTGTAAAAATGGCAAGAAAAATGTCGCGCATTGCATGCGAGAGCTGAGCAATTGAGTTGAATGGAGAAATATGACTGATATACATATGTATGTATGTATATGTATATATATTTATATATATATAAATACATATATGGGTGGGTTAACTCTCTGTTTGAGCAGCAAATAAATTAACCTAATTTAATGACATTTTATGTGCACTTAAACTCATACCCATTCGAACGAGAATGTGACTTGTGTTTCATTTTTTTTTTCCTGTTCTGTAAGCTCACTTTCATATTGAATTATGAATAAGTCTCATATATGTTGCAAGTTCGTTTTTGGGCTAAAATTAAGAATTTGTCATTCCACCTACAGTTAAATTCGTATAACAGGAGTTCCCAAAACATAAAACAATTCGTCCGTAATGTTTATACAAGTCACTCAAAAAGGGATTCTCGATAGCCTTCTTTCCGGCAAAAAGTATTTAGACAGCACTTTGAATTTGGTGAAAATAATTTTAGTTTCTTTCAAGTTTCTATTATCGAGCGATGACTGTAGTGCTTGTAGTACTCTCATTCTGCAAATATGCAAGTGCGGACAATGCATGGGGAGCAACAAAGGTGTGCACTTAATTTAATTAGAGAATTGCGCATCCTTGGCCGTTCCAAGAGGGACATTCTCTCAATTCTGTCTCTTGGTCTAGAGATTGTATTCATCACATTCAAACATCGTCAATGTAATGGCCTGGAAATGGCATTTGGCTGAGTCCAGGCTGAGATTCTAAGATGAATTTTATTTCGCTTAACACAAATTACATTGTGAAATTGAATAAACGTGGAAAAGGCAAGCTTTTTGGGTAGAAAAGAGGATTGAAGGAAATGCAGCGACGAGTAGAAAACATGACGGTTTTATCTCTCTCTGTGTTTATTTTCTGTTTATATATATTTTTAATGCAAATTTGCTGTAATATTAAATAAGACACAATAATGGTATTAAACGAGTTTCCCAAAAATTGAAAATGAAATGAAATGTGCTAAATAATTGTATAACGACAAATGCGACGACATTCGCTTTGGTTGACTTTGTGTAAGTAATGTTCTCTGTGTGTGTATGTATATATAATTATATAAATGAAATGTTAATGTGTTAGTGTAAGTGTGTAGTCAGTTTACCACCAACTCTTCACCTTATGTAGCACCGTTTTAAACACGGGCACCTTGACAGGGAAAGGCTTGGGCACTTTGATGGGCACATATTTAATCACATGATACGGCACTTTCTTTTCTACTGGAATTGGTATATGCTTCTCAATGGGCACTGGAACAACACGCTCCACCGGCACCTTTAGCTCCTTCTCAACCTGCACCTGAACCTGCTTTGTAATGGGTATGTGTATGGGTACTGGTTTGCGTACTGGAATGATGACTGCATGTGAAATGGGTATCTTGACTGGCTTCTCGACAGGCACATGCTGTTTTTTTACATGCTTAACTGGGACATAGTTGATAATATCCACATGATGGGAGGAATGGCCGTGACCATGACCACTTGACGACTCGGCCAAGTAGTTGGTGTTTGGCTCCTGGGCATCTGGATGCTCTTCGTAGTCATCACTGGAGCCCCCGTTACCCGATCCAGTGCCGGAACTCTCATGGGGTGTAAAATAGGAGGATTGCTGCTGCTGCTGGTGTTGTTGTTCTTGTTGCTGCTCATCGTATCCTGCATTCTGTCCGTAATGGGGCAGAAAATTTCCCACAGATATTTTGTCATAGGCATACGGATGTTGTACCTGATCTACCCCACTTTCAACTCCCTCATCATGCTGGGATGGTGTCCAAGAACCATAACTCTGCTCACCACCTCCGCCATAAGCTGGCAGATAGCCATTGTAAATCGAGGAGGAGTGCTGCTGCTGGTGATGATTACTTTCTCCCCCATAGTCATTGGATGAAGCTGCCACAGCTGCTACAGCAGCATCTTCATTGTGCTCCTCATAAATGGGTATCTCCTGCTTAGACGAGCCCAATGCCAATGCTTCGGTATGTGTGGGTGCCATTGAACCATAACCATTGGTAATGTGCCCCAAGCCCGATAGATTTGTAAGTCCATTAAACACTTTATGTCCTAATCCCGAGGATTCAACTTGTCCATGTCCATAGGCAGCATCATTATCAAACTTTGAGCCATAACGGTAGATTGGCTGAGCATGTGACTCGGCCTGCAATTGCTGTTCCACTGGATGCCAACGATTGTCGTAGAAGGATGACGCCGTATTGTGGCCATAGTTGTCATTTAAGGACATTGATCCAAATGTTGACGACGGCATTCTCGATTGAATTGATGCAGCAGCACAACCGCCTACACAGACAATTGTCAACACGAGCGGCTGCATGAAATAACAATGAAAATCATTTGAAAGCAAAAAAAATAAACTTTGTATATTCCCATTTTGGTATATATCCATTCGTTTTCAGTTCTATCCTCTCTGGATTGAACTCACCAAATTAACGTTCGCCATTTTATACATTGGGAAAAGGCTTCGTTGAACTTCTCTCCGGCTTAGACCTTGGGTTGCCTGTTGTTCGGCTGTTGCAATTGAAATGTCTGCAGTTTGCATCTGAATTGCGTTTTTATATCAAGCAGAGTAATAGGACACAACCAACCAGCTGGCCAATGTTTTTCCTATTACACAATGTTTCTTTCTTTTTTTTCCTCCTCGTGTTTATAGAAGGCGGTCGTCGTCATCCAAAAAGTGAGTGTTTCGCCGTTTTTTTTTTTTTCTTTTTGTTGACCTGCCTGTCGCTCCTGCACTTACCTAGTCTCAGCTGGGCAGCAGCCTTGCCATTGCCATTTCATTTCCATTTCCACTCTGCATTTATGAATTAAGTTACGCGATCAATTCGAATAGAAAAAGAGGAAAAAATAACAAAAACAACAAAAATATAAAACGAATAATAATAATATCCAATCATAAACCGGCTCAAGCAAAAACTCTTGGCGCAACAAACACAATAAAGTTCAAAGTCATTTTCCATGAACAACGGACAAGGAATCAAGTGGATGCAAGCTTGGCACTAACACTAACTCTTGCACTAGACGACACTAGGCACGAGCCATTCAGTTGGAGCTAAAGCTGCAGCTTCATTACTTTATGATCTCTTGGCACAATCACGATCTCCTCCGGTTGTTCAAACTGAGGGGATTTCAACGCGTGGCCTTCATAAGCTTAAGCAGACTGCCACTTGCCGTCATCGTCGTCATAGCCGCAACGTCTGCAGCATCTTGAAAAGTGGTCCAACAGCTTTGGCCAACAGAAATGCAGCTATGGCTGGCTGACAAAAGCTAACTGCGATTTACTCAACTTATCTAACTTCGGCTATAAACATTTCCCCCCATTTTTGGTTGCCATTGTTGCGCATTGCATGGCAAAGAGAGGAAAAAAAAAGGTTACTTTTAATTGTTTGAAATCATTTCGCATTTCTTTTACTTGGTCATTGTTCAGCTCGACTCTCTAGTCGCTAGTCCAGGCCGAGGGCGTGGCAGGAGGGAAAAAGTGAACGCCTTTTAAGTGCACCTGCAGACATGATGCTGCTGATTATATTTTTCTTGCCAAGCGTAACAGCTCGTTAGTATTTTCAAGTGATTTTCATTTATTTTGAGCCCAAGACAGAGAGGAGGCCCACAATGACCCCCCAGTAAAGGAAGTGTACTGATTTGAAAGGAAACAAACATTTCTCTGCCGACTGCCTGCCTGCCTGCCTGTGTGTGTGTTTCTTTTTCTCTCGCTCTCTTTTTCTTTCTTTCTACTTAAGAGTCCAACAGTCACTTTATTTATATACCCAGTGCGGAATGGGGTATACTAAGATAGTCGAAGTTGATTTATTTAGTTGAAATTATTTGTTGTAACGTACAGAAGTTATTTAAAATACATAAAGGAAGCGGGGAGACTACCAAATATTACCTTTTGTATATTAGATTCCTTTTCTTGACTCTTCATAAAACATAGTTATTAAATGACAGCTTATGTCAACTGATTTGCAAATTGCTTAGATCTAAAAGTCTTTCTTATATATCTTCAACTCTATATTGTATGTTCAATATACAGGGTATACGGAAGTCTTTGCTTTGAATTACCATACCGAATTTTCTTTCATTTTTATTTTCTTTTTTTTTTTTTTGGATTTGAATCGGCTGTGCTTTCTGCCACTTTTTTGTTTTTTTAGCGCAATTTACGCTTACTTCGCTTCAATTACAATTACATGATTTTCTTTTTTCCTCTCTCTTTCTCTCTTTTTCTTTTTCATTGTCTTTCTTTCTTAGCTCTTCATTCAATTGCAAATGCAAAAATTATGTAACTCAGGTTAGAGCCATATCTTTAGGGACCTTCACCAAAAAGTTCTCCCCTCCTTTCATTTTGTCAATCATCAATAACCAAGTTGAAAGTGACAAAACGTACAACATAAGCAACATGAAATTGCTATTTAAAAAATATTTTTGATGTTCCTTTTTTTTTTGTTTTTGATGTGTTGAAAACAAATAGACACTTATTTCATTTCACGTTTGTGTGTATGTGTGTGTGTTGTGATATAGACGTATTTTTTCATTTTTGTTCAATTGAGCCGTTTAAAATTTTTTTTTTTAAATATTGTGTAATATTTTTTAGCCCGCATAGTTTGCATACTAGCAAAAAAAACACAAATAGAAATTGCAATTGATGGTAAAGGAGAAATAAGAAAGTGAGATATGGGTGGAGAATGAGGAGAATAGAGAACTTTTACCTGGTTACCCTTTCCTTAGGAATAGATATAACTGTAATTCTTGCTTTATTCTTCCCAAATCAGTCTTTAAAATGGTTTTTCCTAATAGTAAAAATTCTTTAATGTTAATACTTTGAAATTTGCAACGTATCTATGATCCCCACAACGACCCTGTCATTGAGTGAGTGTATATGTGTTTGTGTGCCAGTATATTTTTCCAAATATCTATTGGGGGAAAATCGCATGGTGTTCATATTTGTATTGAATTTATGCATACACAGTGGTTCAGTACATTTTTTTTTTTGTTCTAACACTCTGAATGGATGAGACAAAGTCTATTGAATTTTGCATACATTGGTATGTTTGTATATTTGTATGTAAGTTTTACTAGTATTTGTAGTAATAAAATGTTAGAACAAAAGACAAAGAACAGAAACATGTACATACATATCGACACAAACAAAAAGCAAAAACGATAAAGTAAATACAAAATATTCCGGATAACCATTGCGAGAAGTAGTTTGTGTGTGTGCGGGTAAGCGTATAGGTATGGGTGCAAGAGCAGATGAATCCAATAGCGCTTAAAAAAATAAAAATAATCATTTCAAATTTAGACCAATATCATTCGAGGATGTTGTTAGCCTTCATAGTTATTTATAATATAAATAATTAATATGAATATTAATTAAATGTATGTGTATATGTGAACTAACTTAACCAATGAGTGAATTAAATAAATGCCTAAAACCACAAAAAGCAACAAAAGGGGTTGCATAATATATACTATATATATTTATATATGTATTTGCTCTGTTTGCTTTGTAAAAACCCTTTTCTGGCCATGCTCCACATGACGTATACTTAACGCAAATTAACTCTAGCGTTAAATGCGCCTTTGGAGACCTGGAATTGAGGTTGGGAATCGGAGTTGGGATTGGTGTTAGGGTTTGGGCTTGCGTTTGGTTTTAGTTTAGTTTGGCAGCAAAACTTTTTGAAAAACTAACTAAATGCGTTGCTTGGTTGTTGTACAAAATTAACTATTACATGTTAAGTGCCATAATTTGTATAAGCTGCCACATTACCACGCATACACACACACACCCCTTTAAATATCATATTATTATTAAAAAAAAAAAAAAGGAGAAAAGCCAAATGTAAAACCATACCCTTCCTCCACTCTGCCCATTGGCCCTTTAGTTGCTCCTAGAGCATTGCGTGCCTTTAGGGTGTTTTTTTTTTCTAGTTGTACATGTCACTGTATGTACTTGCCCAAGTTGGTTTTGGTTTGCACACACACACACATATATATATATATATATATATATATATATGCATAAATGACTAACTAATTAAGATAAGTGTGTCTGATTTTCATATTAATGGCACACAAACGAACCCATTGTGTTACTCTTATCTTAAATGTTTAGAGCGAAGCATAAGCGTCAAATGTTACCCATTGACCAAAAAGGAAAACTAAAAAGAAATATAACCAACTAGTTATATATACATACCTATATACATATATACTCCTTCTCCTGTTTCTGTTGGTGGTAATACTACTCCTGCTTCTCTTTCTGCTTTTTACTTCTAAAACGTGTGTGGGTTTTCTGATTTTTTCAAAACATGAACATGAACGAAGCGTTCTGCGTTGGCGCTACTACTGCAACGGACATGGCTTACATGAGCATGTGTTTTTAAGCCTCGTTGGGCACAAAACAATTAATTTTCTGCCACGCCCCCGCCTCCACACTCCCACATACACTTAGCCACCGTGAATCAAGAGTGGGCGGGGAGGGGCAAAGAGTGAGCCTGCCTGGACTAAGCACGAATCAGCCTCCTGTAAAATGTGAAGCATAAAAGCGCGCGCGCGCGGTGCCAACAATGAACCAAAAAAAAAAAAAAAAACAAGAACAACAACAACCGGAAACGGAAGCACACAACTCTTTGCGCGAATTAATCACACACAACAACAACTTCTACGTACAACAACAAGTACGTATGTACAAGAGCAGCACAAGAAGAACATGGACACGCATTTACAATTTTTGCCTCTCAACTACTCTCCAGCTCATATAACATTTTACATTACAGAGACCAGAGACGGACCGAGTGAATTCTGGAATACATACAGTGAAAACTAATTTATTTAAGCGTTGTTAGGTCACCTTCTTTTTTTTATAAATAATTAACTAAAGTTGAAATCTGAAAAATTGAATTTATATTCATAAATTAATTCTGTTAATTTATAAATATTTCTTGAAGAATTTTTCGTTAGAATCCAATTCAATATTTTAGAATAAGTCCTGTAATTTCAAGTTGTTGGCCAGACCAAGTCCGGTTACTTCATCCCTCCTTGCCACGTATACTAAAAACGTCAGCTCACTGAGCTAATTAAATATGCGTGCTTTGGCCCAAATGCTCCATCTCTATTCGCGCTGGGACTTGCGTGCTCAAATGCTTCAGAACACAAACTCTGAACTTTGATCACGACCCAGACACAGGGCCAGACCCCAGACCTTGCTCAATTGCTCAGCCAATTTTGTTGCAACCATATTCATTTGTCCTCTGTGTGTGTGTATGGTAAGGTAACGCCCCGTCGATTCCCATTTCGGAGGCATATTTGTTAATCATTTTACATGCTGTACGTTTTATTGTTTTTAAAACACGGGCTTGCCAGCTTGACTCTCCTTTTTTTCTTTCTTTTTTTTGTTTGCGTCAAGTGAATTTAACGACCCGGCTTTTGTAATGCAAATTAAATAAACATGATTTTTATATGATTTTTTTTTTTTTTTGTGTGACTGTGAAACGATGCACACAGAGAGGTACAGGCCGAGGCACATTCACAGGGCCAGGATCTGGATGTGGATCTGAATCTGGATCTGGCATGCAAAAGTGTGCGTTGGTGTCAATTTTATGAGCCGTCGGTCATTTGGCCACTCACTTGGCTTTAGCCAATGTCTGTACAACGCCTTTCGAGTGTAATTTAATTGAATAATTAAAATTTTTATTGCCATCAAGTGTGTGTATATAGTGTGTGTGTGTGTGTGTGTTAGGATATGCAAAGCGTGTCATTTTAATTTACGAGCATGACGTTCCACTGCCAGATAATAAACACGCTCGCAATTAACTATACACTGGAGCATGCTTTTTTGCCCTTCTTATCCTCCTATCAGCACGCAAGGATCAGAAATCCAGAGAAGAGTAGAGCAAAAGTAAATGCTGTCCTTTTTTCTGTTTTTTTTTTTTTTTCATTTTCAATTTTACAACTTAAATTTAGATGATATATCCAAATGCTTAAGTAATCTGTAACTTTACCAACAAATTACTTGAAAGTTATAAGGGAAAAAGTTTGAGTTAGTTTACGTACAAAATAAATGTTCTCAGTTCAAGTTCCATAACAAATATCAACTTGTTAGTTGTTTAAAAATGACATAAAACATGATTTAATTAAAGTATGTACATGTGTACATGCAGATGTAAACTACTGATAATGAACAATTGACAATTGAATTAATGCAATTAACATTCATTTCCGGTCACATTACTAAAACACTAATAGATTGTTCCTTGTTCTAAAATGAAGGAAAAAAATGAAATGGGAATCAAAAGGTACTCAACGTGAGCCACCGCAGCACATCGAATGTCATGTAAATGTCAAACCTGGGAGACCTTTTTTTTACCGGTTCAATGAAGCAATACATTTCCCCGTGCCCTCATCACCGTATGTTCTACAATCTCTCCAAGGAGAGGCCACAGCCAAAAGGCTTTTATGTTGCTTCCGCTAAAAACATTCAAGTTGAGCTGATTATTCACTATGTGTGTGTCAGTGTGTGTGTGTATGTGTGTGCGCTGTGTGCATTTCCTGGAAGCTATAAGCTAATTTAAAATGTATAAGGCTCTGCTGTGGAGCCTAGAAGAGTAACGAAGATGGGGGGTTACATTGCTATTTATGGCCCATTAGCAAGGTTTATATACATACATATTTAAATATATACATATATATGTATGTATTGTATTGAACCATGTCATCGACTGACTGCATAAATTAGCTATTGATTTTTGATGCATTAAACATTTAAGTGGCCTTAACTAACTAACTGGGCTATTTAATGTGCATTAAGGGGAAATGTATGTAAAATTAAAAACGAGTACAAAAAATTGTAGTTTAACTTTGTCCATGATGAAACAAGTTGTTGTTGTTCCCATCTCCCCTTTGGACAATCTAAGCTAAGAGAAAGTTCAAATGTTTCGCTGCACTTGGCAACACTTAACATTTCCCTCCCCTTATGTTATTGTTATACCCTTAAGCTCCTTTGCAAGCATGTACAAATTCTTTTTATGGTTACATTGTGCTAAATTTTTTTGAAGCAACGTTCCTAATATCTATAAACGTAATTGGATATGTGGTTTGAGTTGGCTATCTTTGACTGACTGACTGACTGTTTGACTGGCAACATTTTGAGCTTGGCAATTTAATGGAAACGTGGCATGTGGCAGAGTCCAAATTGGCAACAATTGTAGCTTCCCATAAAAAGATTTTTATATAAAATTTAGCTTAATGCTACTGAGTAATCAATTTGTCAATTATGCCATTTAAATGAGGTTGAGGATATCTATATATAGATGTAATTATGTATAGATATGAAAAAGAATCGAAAATTGGCATCTTTTGGGAAATTTTACAATAAAACTTGTGTTTTTTTTTTTTTTTTTTTTGCTAATGAAATAGTTATTAAGACACTTTGAAGTAAAAAGAAGTTTATTAAAAATTCTTTGTTCAGACTTTTTAAAGAAGAGAAAATGGCTGGAACAAAGTTGGCTTATATAAATTTCTTATTTTTAACTGGAAAAATCACCCAACACCCCACTACTTGTATTGAAAAATCAGTCCTTAAACCTTGAAAAAGTTATTGTTACAGCCAAGAGCCCTTTCCCTTTTCATTTCCGCGCTCCAAAATATTTCTTCATTCTGGGCAGCAAGAAAACCGGAGGGGGGAAGGGAGTTAAAATGTCCTTTGCCAATGTAATTGCCAACTTGTTGTTATTGCTTTTCCCGCCGCAACTTTTGTCAGCAGCTGCATTTTGTTGTTTTAGTTGGACTTTAACCAAAGTCAATGCAACTTTACAAGAAATTCATGCGTTAAACCTTTAGACAGCTGCATCAATTTTAAATAGTTTTTTTTATGGCTTTAAGTTTATATACCCTTTTAAAGACTATTATAAATTTCCATATTGATTTGGTAACAAAGAAAGGAAGATATAAATCTCTCAAAGAAAGAAAGCAGCAGCAGATCTTTTAATGCACACTTTATTTATTCATTCAATCTCAAGAGAGAGAAAATGTACTTACCTTACAGTAACATTTACACTTTTCATTCTTTTCTTTATAATCCCATTCATTTGTTTTCCTTTTCCTTACGGCGCAGGAAGAAGAAGCATATTGATATTACAGAACAAGCTGCTCTACGATCAGACGCACACACAAACTCACGTACATGTACATATGTATGTATTCTTCTTTTCGCTTGTTAATTCCCACACACACACATACACGCGTAAACAACGGCGACGCAGCCTCACGCAATTTTTTTTGGTTGCCTTTGTACTTGCCAAAAGTAAAACATTACACAACATTTGAAGAACTTTAGGACCGATTTAAATGCACACATAAACGTTGCACTATTTTAATTTGTTTTTATTCTTAAACACTTTAAAACACACCGAAAAATTAAATTAAAAGCTAAGCTCCGAACAAAAACTTGTGACGCCGTTGTAGAACTAACAGTGTTGCCACATCGAAAAACTAGATCAACTTAACAGTGAGCTAGATTCCGCTTAACAGTAACAGAACTTAAAATTTAAACATTAAGAAACCAGTAAAAAAGAGACGAAAAACCGGGATTGACCTAGATTATTATGGAATTGCAAGGGTATATAAAATTCAAATCAACTCAATATATATATTTCCAATAAATTTTGTGGTTAAAACTTAAAAGACCTTGAGTTTCGTTTAAGTGATATACTTTTTGCGCATTTTATGTTATAACAACTACAACACAAGGAGGAAAAACAGCAACAACAACAACGACTGTTTTGCACTAAGCCGCAATTGAAGCATAAAATTGATTTTTAATTGAAAATTGTTTGCATATTTTTCTTGCGAACACCGTGTGGCAAGCATCAAGCACCAAGCATCGAGGTAAAGTGCATGTGAAAATTGTTCGTAAAAAGTTGAAAACAAAAACGTTAACCGAAAAACACTTGAAAATTTGTTGGAAATGCCAAAAACAGTAATGATTCTTGAGTAATTTCAAGCAGAATTAATCGACTCCAAATAACTACACATCATATTGGAATACCGAACTTATTTCAACTGTTAAATTCGAAAGCAATTCGAATTGAGTTGAGACCGTTTAAAGTCAAATTTGATATCTGCTACTTCTGTTGAAGCGTATGGATATTTTATTTTATAGTTTCCATTTTGCGGATATTTACTGTAACATAAAAAGCAGCATTGTCTAGACTTTCGACTTTTTCTACATGAATATTTTCCGATTTGATTGAGCAACCTGTGTGTTGCGTATTGGCAAGAGTACAGGAAATTGAATCTTCGTACATTTAGTCGTACAACGAAGGAGAGAAGATTCCATAAAGAGAGCAGTCTCATGATAAGTGCAGATGGAGGAGGTGGAGCAAAGGTTATTAAAAATGTTAAATCAAATACCCGCAAAGCAAACAAAACACACACTACAAGAGAGTTTGTGTGTGTGTGTGTGTCTGCATGGGGTGTAGGTGAATGGGGACTTGAGGGTTTGCATTAAGAATGCAGTGGAAGGCGCGACCAACCAACCAACCAGCCAACATGTTGAACTAGGTCAGGCTTGGATATATGTATATATATATATATATAAACGATGAGGTTGCATTCGAAACCCCCCTTCCTCTTCTATCCTTCTTATTGCAACGTATCATATGGTGGGGGCCGTGGAGCATGCGCTGGGGCATGCATAACGTAGAGGGGTGGCCCTCCTTCTGGTGAATTCGCCGCAATTGCTTCACTTTGGCATGCCATCAACAACAACAACAACAAAATCAGCCATGTCATAGTTGTTTTGGTGTCTTTTGTTTATTGTAACGCGGTGTTTGTCTACAATTTCACTTTTGCATATCAATTGCATTTTATTATATGGCCCTTTTATTGTTCCATTCCTGGAGTTTGCGTGTTCCTATACAGGGCCAACTAATGATGCCACTTTGCCACTAAAGCCTAAAAAAGTTTTGTTTGCCATTTTGCCTTCGTGTCCTGATATTGCTAAACCACAAAACAAAAACAAAACAAACAAAAAAATTCCAAAATATATAAAAAGTACCAACAATTAGTCGAACTATCTGTACTCTTTTTAGTTTACTTATAAAATTATATAAATGTTTTAAAATAAGATAATAAAGATTAAATATTAACTGAAAAACTTAAAATTCGTTTAAAAATTAGTACAACAAAAGCAGATAGATATAAGATATTTGCTTTGAAAGCTATAGCAAGTAAACAAGCTAATAATTTTATTAATTATATAATTTTTCAACATTCTTTTTTAGAGTTACTTGCATCTCAGCCTTGCATGAATTATGATATAATGGAAATGACCCTGACAAGAGTATGCCATTAAATAAGAGTCAACCATTTGCTAGGTCTCGTGTCTCGAGTCATAACCAGGCACTGCCATTTGCTGTTCCCGTTGGCCGCCGGGTCATGTGCATGTAATTATTTAAACAAAAATATGTGAATGCAAATATTGTAGGCCTCATTCTCAGTGCATATTTCATGCAGTTTTGGCTTTCGCTTTGACAGTAAAATTTATCTGACCGAGTTTGTTTCATGTTGTCTCTCCCTCTGTGTGTGTGTGTGTGTTTTTATTTTTTGTGTTTGATGAAGGGATTGAGGGCCAACAACAACAATGACAATGCCAACGTCGGCTCTTGAAAGTTACAGTTATATTTCCACAGTTTAAATAAAACTTTTAATTACATTTCAAAAATAAAACAAAAAAAAAAAAATTGAAAATTTCATATGCAAATTGTTTGGCAACAAAAAATGAGCAAATTAAATGGGCAACAAAAATTCCAATCGAAAGCACAGAAAGTAAAATGAAGGAAAGTGAAATTTCCAGATGAAAATAAATATTTGCTTGCGAGAAGACTTAACATACGTTACCACTTCTCATTGTCATACGGTGCGTATGCGCAATGTTAAATCGGCTGAGTAGGAAAAAACCCAGCAGCACATGGCAAATGATAATTATCAACCCAACACACATACGCATACACACACACACACACACACACACATATGCCAACTCCATTATAAATATTTGAAAATATTTCTGCGTAATTTTATTTTCCAATGGCAGATGACTAGGGTTGAGAGGGTTTCAAGGATGTAGGACAGCGGAATGGAATTGGTATCCCGAATGCTGGCTCCTGGCTTTACTCTTTCTGTAACTTTTCAAGGCACCGTTTTCGCGCCTTCTGCAACTTTTACGTTTACATTATTTTATTTAATTAGGTAAATGTATGCAAAGGCATCCACCCACCCATACACACACACACACACACACACGCACACATGACTGAGAATGCTACAACACATGTTGTTGTAATTACAATTACTTTTAATAATGAGAAGGTAAAAGCTCCTTTCCATTTTAAGGACCTCATTTCTAGCAATTTTAAAGCTCCAAAAATTTCAAAAAATTACTTTTGGTTAAGAAATTAAGACGAAAGGATTTTATATAAAAGGAAAATAATAAATTCTTATTGTAATTTTAAAACATCTTAAGAAATTTGAAAGGATTAGCCAGATTTTTGGTTTGCAATTAATGGAAAAGTTATAGCTAAAGCTTTGAAAATTATGTAAAATTCCAGCAAATTTTGAGAAATTAAATCAAATTAGAAGAATTAATGGAGAAGTATTGAAAATGTAGAATGAAGAATTTGAAAATTTGAAAAGGAACAAAAACGTTTTCTATACCTTAAGTTAAACAAAATTAAATGCGTATGAACATTTTAGGCTATCAAAGTACTTACCAAAATGTAAATGATAAACTAAATAGAATTGATAATGCTAATTAAGTTATCTTATCTTCATTTGAATGTCAACTTTATCGTTATAACTATTTGATAACTGTTGGTAAATTTTCATATTAGATAACAAGGTGCAACTTTATTATCATTTGATGTACAACATTTAATATTAGTTGAAAAATGTTATAAAATTTATTTACGCTTAACTAGTTTAACCATTATATTGTTTTTGGTTCTTAATGTGATGCCAGCATTAAAGACAAGTTCTTTGGGATCAACAAGTGGTAGAATCTGAAAATGTTTTAGTATAACAACCATCAAAGTTTTCATCTCTTGCATGGCATATCTTTGACCTTGAAATAAAAGAGGAAAACATGTAATTGAATGAAAACTGGTAACATATATCAACTATATCTTACCAATGCAGTTACGTTGACCGGCGCTAAAAGGAATAAATGCATACGTTGGACGATCTTGAGAGTTTTCGGGCAGAAAGCGTTCAGGTTTAAAATCATTTGGCGAATCCCAATATTTGGGATTCCGATGTATATCAAAGATCAGTATAGTCAGTTCCGTATTGGGTGGCAATATTAAACCATTTGATAATACAGTTTCTTGTACAGATTTACGGCTTATAATGGGCACCGAGGGATACATGCGCATTGTTTCCTTGACAAAGCAATCCAAGTACTTTAGCTTGCCCAGCTGATTTACATCCAAGTTGTTAAAGTCATCTAAAAGGTAAGAATTAAATAGATAGTTACAATAAGAAATAAAATTTTTAAATTTGATTCTTTTATACCATCAATGAACTCTTCAATCTCCTTGAAACAAAGCTCCTGCTGCTCTGGATATAAAGACATGTTCATAAGACCAAAAATGAGACCCATTGAGGTGGTATCATAGCCAGCAAACATTAGAGTATCAACTTCTTCACAAATACCCGCATGATCGATTAAACCATCGCTTTCCGCACATATCAGGGTATCCAACATGGCATAGCGTTGCTTCTTGTTGATAAATCTTATAAAAATCAAAAAATTTTTTATAATAATGAACATTAAATTGTTTACTAATCACTTACATTTCGTCCTCAGTTGTCTGTGTGTTACGTCTCTGTTCTAATTCCTTCTCAAAGATTTTTCTGCGTTTAGCTATTATGTCACTGGAAAATTTATGAACTTCTTTTAAAGAGGGTTCATATTCACTGGCCAGAAACAAATCATAGAAATTCTTATGCCAGTAGAGAGGATTAGTCAAACGTCTGGCAAAACATTGATCAATCTTGGAAAAACTTTCCCGATAACGATCTCCCTCCTCGGCCATATCATCTAATTTAATGCCCATAGCGGTTTCTGAATGAAATGAATGAAAAATAAGTTACTTTGCAAAAAAAATTTCTTTATTTGATATATGTACTTACCACAAATACTATTAAGGGTAAATCTTGGTATGATGTCGCTTAAAGAAATTTCAACATTTTCCTGTTTTAGATACGGCTGAATAAATTTCAAACTCTCAACTCTGCAACAAAAAAAATTTCATTAGATTCAATATAAAGAAATTATGCAAAAATTTACTTAAAAATCTCTTGAAATTGTCCCAAAATATTGAAATGAAACGTGGGTGTTAGCAATTTGCGCCGACTATGCCATTTCTTGCCTAAGAAAAGTAGAAAAAATTTAAAATCCAATGAACTTTATTCTATTTAACAACCAAACCCACCTGTTGCAATTAGAACACCGGTTCCGAGAGCAGGTTGGAAAAATTGATAGACTAATCCCTTGTTTATTAGATTCTGATCGTTGAGCACAATTTCAGCATATTCAGCATCAATGACATTTAATAAGGTCCTGCCCATTCCATATTGAACATAAGTTTTACCATTCATTTGCTTAGACACCTCACGCAGAAAGGTAAATACGCTTGCTGAAAAATTAACGAATAATTAATTGCGATTTCAATTTGTCTATGTATGTATGTATATAAGCAACCTTACTATCAGTTCTCCCTATGTTGCCCAAAGAATTTTTGAGCATTCTAAATCCTGAGGGAGCGGACACTAAACTTTCCACTGGACGGCCATCTTTTGTACGCAATCGTTTCGCAAAGAAACCCAAAACATGATAATTTTTGTTGAGTCTATAAAGCCAATAAAGCACCGACAAGGCAAAGGTCAACCAAATAATATTCATTATTTTGTGGATATCTGATTCAATGATGTCATACAGGAATTGTTTACAGTTGTCTATAGGTAAACAAATACTATTAAATATGCACACTTGTGATAGCCGCTACCAATCTATATTAACTAATTTTAGTTTCAATTGATGTCTACTGATATTGTTAATTTTTGTTTAATAACTAAAGTCGAAAGAACTGTAGTAACTGACTATTAAGTGGATACTGAGAACATCTACATAGAAAGGTTTTGTTGCTATTGTATTTTACCAGTATTTTGAAATGGAAATATCAGTATTTTAGCATTACATTTGCATGGTCACACTGTTACGGTAAGGCGGTATTTTTTGAATTAGATTTGCATGTTAAATGTAAAATATTGTTTTGCGTTATCTACACGTCATGTTTAAATGTTATTTATTTAAAATAATATTATATTATTAAAAACCCAACTAAAATATAAACTACAATTCTTCATTTTGGTAATACTTTTACTCGTTTATTAATATTTTTATTGATTTTTTGTGGTTTTGTGTGTGTGTGTTTTTATACATTTTTTTCTTATTTTTTTTTCTTTTTCTTTCGATTTAATACATAATTATATTCCCGCATATCCTTTTTGCTGATAAATTCACCCATAATTTTATATAATATGTGTTTTTCTTCTGCTTCTTGTACACAATATTTTAAATTAAAGTAAGTAGTAGCTATACAATTAGGGATATAAAAGAAGTTTAAATTATGTCTTGTAGAAATTAATAGCAAAAGTGGTAAAGCAAGAGAATGGATATTAAATAGTTTCATAAATGAAAAAAACAGTAATAGTAGATATAGTATATAGTAAATAGTTAAAGATAATAGGTAGTTATCATATATATCGTACAATTTGAAATCACTTTAAACTTAGGCTAAGCGAAAGCGAAAGTCTCAGCATAAAACTCAAATAAAAACCAAATAAAAAAAATAATGAAATAAAAACCAAACAGATAAATATCTTTCTTCAATAACAAATTAAAGGCCATATTGATTGATAGGGTAAACTTTGTGATTCCCTAAACTCAGAATTCAACTCGTAACTCCAACTCCAATTGCAAATCTCATATCATTTTTGATTTTCTATTCTTTACACTTGACATACATACAATATATATATATATATATATACATATATATATTATATATAGTTATCCATAAGTTAGTTAGGTATTTAGGGAGGGAGCGTATGAGTGATCTTTTTTGGACAGAATAACAGAAAGTATTTACTTTATACTTGCGCCAATTGTCATCTCAACTAGTTCCGCTCTTGAGCTATTTATTTCATATGTAATTGTGAAAGTTTTGCTTAATTTTTTCTGCTTTGTCAAAGTTTTATATGATTTATTCTTTTTTTTTTTGTTTTTGTATATATATATATTTATATACTCAAATGTATGTATGTATGTATGGTATGCCATTAAGTTGTTTAATTTGCTGCTCGAGTATTTTTTCTTTTACTATATGCGATGCGGCATAGTTTATAGAAAATATGTTTGTTTTATACAATTTATAAATTTGATGGTGTAGGCTAATGGAAAATATCTCTACCCATATGCATCGGTCGTAATATATGTATATATACATACAAATATATTGTTTATAGATTTACGCGTACTTGGCATACATATATATTGTATCGTTTTGTATATTTGTCGAAAAGAAATTTAGCTATCGTCCTCCTTGTTTGTTTTTGTTTTGTTTTATGTTTTTTTTGCTCTAAGGCGCAACTTAAGAAAGAAAGATAAATGAAATACTAGCACTGGCAATATCTTCATCTTTATCATTATCATCATCATCAGCCTCAGCCTACAGGTCTACAGATCTGATCTCACTAAATATCACTTTCCGGGCCAGCAGCAGCAGTTGCAGCGGCGGCATCTAAGCACAAAAAGCCTTAGCCTAGAATTTTACAATGTTGCATTGTTCTTTGTTTTTTTTTTTTTTGTTTTTTTCCATATGTTTTGAAATTGTTTTTTGTTTGTTTTTTTTTTTTTTTTGGGGTTGATGACTAATTGGTGATGACTGGACACACTTGGACTACTCATGTGGGACGCGCTCAACGCACTCGCGAGGTGGGCCTGAAACAAAGAGAACAAGACAGAAAATTATAAAAAAAAATTTCTTCAATATTTTCATAAGGCTTCAAAATTCACCAAATAATAACTTACCTGGACGACTGGGCAACTCCCTGACGTTTTGGTGTATTTGGGGCGGTTACTGCCACACGATTTGTGGGTGTGCGTGCCCTACCCGTTGTTGTTGCGGTTGTATTTGTTGGTGTTGTGGGCGTACCAGCCAGACTATATCGTTTCGGTTGCACCATACGGCTGGGCGATCGTGTGCTAACCTTAGCTCCGCTACCAACATCATGGGCATGATTGCTAAGTCTATTTAGGCGTGGGGTGGATAAAAGAGTGGTTTTGTTGTTGCATTTAGTGACAGTCTTGGGTGAGGCACGAGCCGGTGATGGGCTAGTGATAGGACGTGTTGACGTGGGAGTGGAACTTCTATCCAATATCCCATTAAATAAAATGAATAACATGCAAAACAATGCAAAAACGGTAGCAAGGATTCACCAAGAAACAAAAGAGAAAAACGAAACAAAGAAAACGAAATAGGTCAAAAATTTAGAAAATTAAATTTTAAATATATATAAAATTTCATATATACAATTTCATGTAGAATGAACTTACCGGCCGGCTGGATAGCTGACTGGTCGTGGTATACGTGATCTTTGGGCCGCATTGGAGCTCGATGAATTGGCAGAGGTGGGTGTGGAACCGCCACTCTTTGTGGCTGCCTCGCTGGCCAGCTCTTTGAGCATGCTGGAGTCTTTGCTCATTAGTTCCCATTGGATTTGTAGACGCTTGAAACGATTGCTCTCAATCTTGCGCTGCTCCAGGACGTCCAAGGTTTCACGTCGCTGATGCGTTGCCATGGAAATGTTTGGCGAATTGGGTGGAGTAGAGAAACGTTTGGCATGCTGCAGGGCAGTCATTGTGGCAGCCGCCTCGTCTGTAAAGGACACCTTCTTCTGCTGGCTAAGCACACGACTGACTTCCTTTTTGAGGGCCGCAGCATCGTATTGCACTTGTTCGCCGGAAGACTCGAGAATGGATGCAATTTCTGCATAATACTTAAGCTCAGAGCGGGGTAAAGAGGCCAAGAAATTCTCAGCCCGAGCTCGGGCATCGATATCCTTGCGAGAGAGTCGCTGTTTAACTGGTGGCGTTTGTTGACTATGTTCCTCTTCTTCAAATACATCAGCCAACTCATCGTTGGAGCCCAAGGCATAGTTATATGGTGGCTCCTGAAGGCTACGACGTTTCTCCAGCTTGGACATCTTCTGGGATTGCTGGGCCTCGATCATGGAATTGCGCTTGGAACGTGTCTGAGCCGAATTGGCTTTGCGCAGAATACTTCTTGGCATGGGCTGGGGCGGAGTCTGTTGACTGGCTGGACTTGTCTCGACACCCGAATCCATACGCTGTTGCTGATCATATTGATAGACATACATTTGCTTCAATGGATCCGCATCAAGTTCCGAATCTGTCAGCAATGTGGAAGAGCCACGATATCCAGAGCTTGGCTGTTGACTGGATCCCGAACTAGAACCCTCGTCCAATTGTGTCTGCTGACCCTGCGCGCCGGTTGCCTGCTGGAAGTACTTGGCACAGTCGCAGATATGTGTCCGATTGCGCCTTATGGGCGGGCTCATGCAGAACAAAGGACGCTGTGAGAGATCTGCATCCAGCTGGCGAACTATCTGCTTCACCTCGGGAATGTGCTGCAACCGATGGCGATATTCTGTGGGTAATAATGTGGCCAAAGATTGCCAGTCGGCAATATGCTTGTAATCCATTGTCCTAAAGAGCTCATCCTCGTTAATGCTTTGGCTGCTGCGCTGTTTCTTCAGTGATCCCGATGCGGTGGAGTTAGTGCCGGCACCATCTAGGGTCATCTTGTAGTTAAAGGGGGAGAAAATCACATCTGAACTGGTATTGGTCTTGACAAATCCCAAATCGGGCAGAGCATAATTAGGATAGATGACATAGATGGGCGCCTGCCGTTGTTCACCCAGATTGTTGAGTTTTTCCAGAAATGAGGGTGGCACACATCGATATCTTTCGCTCAGACTGCTTCGAGTGGTGCTCAATGATCCGCATGAGGTTTGCATAGAACGGGTAATCATCTCAGAACTGGAGGCACAGGATAGAGGACGGGTATTCTCACATCTTTGCGGCACCTGGGTCATTTGCTCCGAACTGGCCTCCGATGACAATTGACTACTTGTCGAAGTATGTGGATGGGAATTAGCTGCCAATTGATAGAGCTGAGGATTACGCAACGGCATACTTCGACGACGATGTGCTGGAGAATTATTGGTGGCTGTTAGGGAGCCAGTAGAACTGGAACTGGCTGCATCATCATAGAATACGGCATCACAACGGGAGCGTAGTTGACGCTTAGGCGTCAGTGTTGCCTCCTCCGCCTCTGCTTCCTCTTCCAATTCCTCTTCATCGTGACGACTGACAGCAGAACCTTTGCCCGAATCATGCATACTCTTTTTACGCAAACGCTGCTCCAAGGAACCACTGCTAGAGCTGGCTGCATCACTAGATGGCCAACAACCAGATGACACATCCATACAGGTGTGTGCACTGGCCTGGGCCATTGCCTCATCAGCTTGACCGCTGCTACAACTCTTTTGCTTAATAAAGAGCTTGACTAGATTAAACGCCGGCGGATTGGATGAATTGCCCGACGATGCAGAACCAGAGATGCAAAAGTTCTGACTTTCCTGGGAGCAACTGCAGCGATGTTGCTGATGTTTATGCCGATGCTGGTGCTGATGCTGGTGTTGATGTGTATGAGCATGTTGCTGTGATATGGGCGTGGATTGCTGCTGTTGCACTCCCTGCTGTTGCAGTCTTTCCGATATGGACACACTTATAGAAATGGGCATCTGGCACATGGGCAACAAATTTCTCGATCGAGACTTGCACGTTTCCATGGTTGATGTACTAATGGCCTGTGAGACATTTAAAGGAGCTCCCGATTCGGTGTCTTTGCCTGCCAGCTGCTCTTGCTGCTGCTCTTGGTGATGCTGTAGCTTCTGGAAACTTCCCGTCATTGTATCCTCGTTCTGCAAATTAGGTAAGCTGCTGCTCTTGCGGACACTGCACTGAGGCAGATGACGTGTTATGGTTATCGTATCCGTATTTGTGTTGTTATTATTGCCCGAGGGATACCTGCGACAGGGCGAGACAAGAAATAACGAGCGTCTTTACCACAACAGACACGTCGAGCAATTGAAAATTACAACAATTTTGTTGGCGGATAAGTTTTTAGGTAGCGAAACACACACATTGATTGACGACAGTTGGTGTGAGGATTAGGATTGATTTGTTAAAGGACGGCGCTACCTGCTTTTACCTGCTTTCGAAGCGGCGTCATAGGACGCGGATCATTTACATAACGTTTATGGGTTTTTTGTTATTTTCTTCTACCCGAGTGCTAATCGCTTTATGAATGAATTAGTTGGGTTAGACCAACTAAATTTGTTTTTCCTAGAGATTAACTTTAACCCACTTAACAATGGCGTCTATGCCCTTAAAGCGAACATACATATGACATGGTTGGAAAATTTAAAAGAAATTCCCTAGCTCAGTAATATTTTTCCCCTTTTTTTCATATTTTTACGACCGGCAAACACACAAATGAAACTAAATTGAACTCAATTGATATGACCCCAGCACACGATTGCATTGCATAGCAAGTGCCCCTTCTACTCCGTTACCCTTTCTCTCTACAAAAGTAGAGGAAATAACAACATCCGCTCATCATAATGTTGATGAGTAACTAGACCAGGTTAACTACAGATGAAAACTAATCGATTTTCTATTATATAAAAAAAAAGTTATCAAATATTTGAATTAAATAATAAGAGTCCCCACTGCCAAGAACCAATCAATCAATGGGAAGTGTGTTTGTGTGTGTGTGTGTGTGATGGGAATGTGTGTGTGAATGTTTATACATACCGTTGCAATTGAGCTGCTGCCGCTGTTGCTGCCTGCCCCTTGGGCGATTTGGGGCATAGAGGCTGGAATGCCTGGGCTGAACGTGACATGGACACTTCCAGGGCTTTGTTGCGTTTAACTATATCCTCCAGATTACTATGCAAATTAATGCAATTCTGTTTATTATTCCTCTGAGCGATGTCACTGGGTTCCGCTATAAAAGAACAAAAATAAATTATTATATTCAATGAATCATCTAATAAATATTATTATTTTTTTTTTTACCATAGAAACTGTCATCCGAGTAGAGTACACTGCCTTCAAAGGCAATTGTGTAGTTATCCTTGTTACATGTTAATACAATATCACCATCATCTGGATAGGCGTCCATGTCGAGTGAGTCAACCGAAATGTGAGACTCCTTGACTGGTGAGAAGAGCAACTCCGATTTGCAAAAAGAGTTGTCGATCAGTTCATTTGTGGAAGTTGTTGATGTCTGTGACATATTGTGCCCCATATGCACCATATTGCTGTGGTACAGTTGCTGCTGTTGTTGTTGTTGCTGCTGCTGCTGTTGTTGCTGCTGCTGCTGAAGTAACAGTGATTGCTGCAGTCGACTATTGGCTCCACCCAAACTCTTACAATAGGCAGGCAATTGAGAAAGCAATGAATGTATATCCTCGGCACGAAAACTTTCCATATCAACCTCGGCTAGATTTGCATCCAGATTTTTAGCCAAATCCTCATAGTAGATTAGATCACCCATCGCATTGTATGAGGCCGAGAGTGAGCTAAGCACGCTACGCTGCATGCCACCGCAACCATCCCGATAGCCATAGTCCAGGAACCACTGATAATCGGAATTGTCATGAGTAAAGTCATGCGATGAGGCCAACGAACAGTTGAGATTGTTGCCACCTCCATTAATAGTAGTAGTACTAGTAGTATCCCTTAAACCGCCACCAACACCACCACAAAGCATTCCACCTACCCCATTTTGTTGTTGTTGCTGCTGCTGCTGCTGCTGTTGTAGTTGTTGTTGCTGCTGTTGTCCCCCCGGAGTTGTGGCATTGCTATTATAATCCGACTCCGGTGTGGCCGCCATATTGTTGCCCAACAGAAAATTGTTGTTGTCCAAAGGAAATTTGGTATCGTTGATGTCGTCAAGGAAAAGGCTGCTGCTGCCACTGGGGCTGGTTGTTAGACTGCTCACCTGCTCATTCAGTATGATGCTGCGCAACGCGTTATTATACCGATCCAAATTGTTTAACACAATTGCAACATTCTGCTTGAGGCTCTCTTCGCTCAGTTCATCGGCAACACTCGGATCCTCTTCATCATCATCGCAGCCAAGTGATTGCAATTGTTGCTGCTGGCAAAGTTGTAAATGTTGCTGCTGCAGCAAGCGATCGGTCAGCTGTTGCTGGTACCGTTTACCAATTGTCGTCTGAGCCGTTGTGGTGCTAAAGGGCAGATTGCTAGGACTGTTGACAGGATTGCGATAACAACTTAATGGGGAATGTGGTGAAGTTGCTGAGGCAGCCGTGTTGCCGTTGTGCTTTTGGCTAAAGGGTAGAGGATTCTGTTGATATTGCTGCTGCTGCTGCTGTTGGGCTAAGCGTTGAAGCAAATGTGAATGAGGCGGATGGGGTGAATTTAGATTAGCTTGATGAATAGGTGAATTTTGAAGCGGTTTTTGCTGAGATGGGGTGAAATGCGCTTTCCTGTGATCGTTGTTTGTTGAGAATTCTGTCATGCCACGTCGAAGTTTCAGTCCTGCAAGTAAATTAAAAAATAAAATTTAAATATAATTTAGTTTAAAATTAACTTCTTTTTTTTTTACTCCATCTTCCTCTGGCGCTTATGTTAATAGACTAATAAGCATTGACACTGAACTTGGCTCAATTAACATGCCATTGGAGGTGTGGAGGAGGATGGGAAAGACGAACGAATAAACGAACGAACTTTCCCATTACCACTAATGCACATTAGCGTGCCTCAAATTCCCTGACGAGGGCACCATCCCCGTCTTCCCCTCTTGCTTCATCGAGCATGGCATGTTTCAATTAATTTTTACGATACCCGAACAAGACTAGCAAATAATATGACACTATCGGGGGAAAAAAGAGCAACAAAAAAAGAAAAATAGATTGAAGAAATGGAAAAAGTTATAAAAATTATTTTAATGCCCGCCCGGCAAGATTTTTACGAGTCGTCAACACCCGAACCGAAAAAGGAGCATCTCGGGCCAGGCACTGTCAAGCCCATAAAAAGTTCAATGAGAAAATGTCACTTCACTCTTATTCCAAAAAGAAAGAAAGAAACAAAAATTCCTCTCAAAATTTACCAAATGGTACATTGATACTCTGGCATGTTTTGTTGCATGTGCATGTGCATGCTACCAAAAGGAGAAGGAGAAGGAGGGAGGAGGGAGGAGGGAGGGAGGGATAGAAAAAGTTTTTCCCTGCCAATGGCAATTAAAGGTTAAACTTGTGAAGGCATTGCATGTGAAAAGGCGGTAACTTCTTTTCTTCTATTTGGCTGTTGCCGCCGTGTTGGTGCATTGCTATCGATCCTCTCTCATCTTATGTAATTTATTCCAAATATCCACACGAAATGGAATTTTTAAAATTAACTCGCCCTGACATAAACAAAAACTGAAATATCCAAAATGAAGAAAAAAGGGGAAAAGATTCAAGACGAACACACGGACACCCAAAAGTTTCTTGGTGTCTCTGGCGCGGGCAAGTGTAGCTGAAAGATGGAATATACGATACGATTTTTCAACTGCATTAGATGAGGGAGTTTGAGGTGAGGGAGGGGGAGTGAAGCATTTTGTTGCCTTCCAACTGACGACAAGTGGCAAAAGCTAGCTGACTGTATGACTGGCTACCTCCCCCACTGATGAAAATGGCTTTCCATTTCATATTTAGGCCAGCAAAAGATTATGGAGAGGCAAATGCATCAAGAATACATATATATATATATGTATATACATATATAATTTTAATGCATTTTGTGTGTATATATGTATACGGAGGGTTGCCTTCATTGCGAGGGTAAGCTTTAAAGTTGCTCATTACAAAGTCTAAAAACTTTGCTTCTAGTTAAAAATGAGAAAATTTCCTAGAAGAGGAAAGAAAAAACCTGTAAAAGGTTCCTTATCAGTTCTCTCATCGATTAAAACCGTTCTGCAATCTGCTGCAATATATCTGGAAAGGAATTGTTTAATAGGATAGGAAAGCAACCTTTCAAACATCCTTCATTGGTTAACTGATCTGTGAAATAGCTAAAAGCGAAAACCTGTTGTGCAATCTAGCTAGTGGATTCCTATATTTGAATCGTTTCAAATGCTTTTCTTCTATATTTTCTATATCATATTGAGTTGACGGCCCTCGTATTTCTAAAGCTGAATGCAACTGAGTTACAAAAAGGGCAATGGCCTACAGACTACTTGCTCTTCAATTGAAATTAATTAAAAATTATATATACAAAAGTTCGTCTCGAGAGAGTTTCAAGTGGTTAGTTAAAGATGAGATTGGCATTGAGCTTAAAATATATATATACATATATAGAAGACACACCTTGAATAAGATCGAAACCCATAGAATTGTAGTTATTATTGTTATTATTATTGTTGTTGATCTGATTGATTTGATTGTTAATGTTGTTGTTATTGAAATAATCATTATCATGTTGCTGCTGTCGCAAATATTGCTGATTGCAGGTCAGACCAGCTGTGGTTGTTGTTGCCTTTGTTGATGTTGGTGGTGCTGCTGTTGTTGAAGGTACGCCTTGTTCCCGCAATTGCTGTTGTAGACGGCGTCTTTGCAACAATTGCTGTTGAAGTAAATTCAATTGTTGCTGTTGCATGCGTTGATAATAACGTATTTGTTGCAATTGCTGTGGGGTCACGCCACCAACTCGATTGCCAGTTCCATGTTGCTGTTGTAGATACTGATGTTGCTGCTGTTGTTGTTGTTTGTTGCTGGGTATATAGTAGTTCTCTTTAGAGGAGCTGTTGCTATCACAGCCGCTGCTAGTGCTGCTGCTATTGCTATGATTGTTGCCAGCTGCTGTGGCAACATGTTGCCAGACAAATGTATTGCCATTGGCATCGCTATGGCCATTTCGATTGCCAGTGTTGTGCGGGCAATCAATGCCAGCTCTCGAGCAATCGGCACAGCGTTTGGAAATGTCTACGAATCTCATGATGAAGGCGAGCAGAAGCAACAACATCTACACAAAATGACTGAATGTTGCTGCAACACCACACCGGGCATATGTTGCTATAGCTTGGCTATTTTTGGTTGCTGGCTGTTTGGCTTGCTTTGGTTTGGACCAACGCAATGCGATTTGTTGCCAACCTTCCCAATAGAGATTTCTCTCTTGTTTCAGTTGGATTTTCTTTTGTAATTTTTGGTTTTTGCTTTTTTTTTCTTTTATTTCTTATTTTTCTTTTTTTGATTTTGTTATTTTTAGTTATTGGCTTGGTTTTTTTAAGGGTTCAAACTTCATTGATTGGTTACACATTTTGTTTGGTTTTCTGTATTTTTCATCATGCTGCACTTTTCATTTTGATTTTGGCTATTTATAAAGTTTTATTTTTCTCTTTCTCTTTATATTTTTGTTTTTGTTTTCTGTATAAGACACATGGACAAGATGGATTTAGATATAAATGTACATACATATACATATATATTGATATACATATATACATACATATATATTGTGTGTGTGTGTGCGTACAGTCAAAAAGTTTTTGTATTTTGATGCAAGGCAAAAGAAGCATATAAAAATAATTTATGAGTTTTCTGCAGTCAACAAGGAAAACAGGGCGATATTTTTATGTTTTTGTAAACTTTAATACCATATTGTGTTGGTTGTGTCTCGTTTGGTTTTGGTTGGCTTTTCCTTTAAAGGCCTAAAATTAACTTCCAACAATGTAATAAACAAAACTTGAACGTAAATTCTTCCAAGAATATTTATGCCATTGCTGCAGTTGGCAGTTTTGGGCCAAATAGTGACTTAACTGCAATTGTGAGCCTTGTTAGAGGGAAATACGAAAGACAGGAAAAGTTAATTTATGCGCATACATTTTCCTAAAGAAAAGCAAAAGGTCTTTTTTACCTCTTGTTAGGAAATAGAATTTGCCTTGTATTTGCCACTTGTACTTGTTTTCTGTTATGCCTTGGAGCAACCACCAATCAGTTGGATAAGAATCTTAAAAGGTGGCGGAAATTTAAAAATAAAGCAAAAAGCGGCAAACAGACAACACAAGACGAGACGAAACAAGAATTGGCAAGAAGAAAATGCTTGACCAAGTTCATTATTAACTTGACAGGCCGGGGCTATGTGTCATAATGTTTGCTATTGAAATAGATCTAGCGTTTAGAGCTTGCCAAGAAAACCAGGTGGCTGACATATTTAATGATTGACGACATCACCGAGGCGGCAGCAGCAGCAGCATCAGCATCAACAGCCGCAAGAGATGCGAATAGTTTTAAATGCAAATGTTTTCTTTTTGGTCACGCCCAATATTTGAAAAGTTGCAAGCAAATTGCCACCCGCAACAAGCAAAAGCAAGATAAAGCCAGATAAATGCGCAATAGTACGCCAAATATCCTCAGGATAAAAGAGAAAGTTTTAGCCAGACAAGCAAGAAGGAGGCAACTCTACAACTCTTGAACAGTAAGGGAAGACGACTTCCCTAAAGTAATGCTCACGCGCAATTGCACACTGAGAGAAATATATAAGGCATTTCTAAGATCACTTAAAGATATACAAATCTTTAACAGTTTGTTTTTCTCTGTACATAAAACTAAAGTATCCCATACCGTTTTTCTATTTTGCAACATAAACATTTCTTACTCTCTATATCCACTTTTGGCTATCTTAGAAGTTCTTAAGTATCTCTACATAAACATTGCTAAACATTTGCCTCTGAACTTTTGTGTTTATTTCAAGACTCATAAAATAGACAAATAAACGTATTCCTTTAAGCACTGGCAGATTTTGTCCATGTTTATGCATTTCGATTTTGCACGCAACACATTTTGAATTTCTCTTTGCACCTTATGTATAATTGCAGCAATGGCGGGCAAAAATAAACAGCGAAACCAACAGCAGCAACATGGAACAGCATCAGCAATTGCAATGCAAAGCCAAAGCCAAAGCCAAAACAAGAGCAAGGTACAGTTGCCACTATCAAGGTGGAGTATGTATATGATCTGTCTATAGGTTCAATCACTTGATGAACTTTCAGCGAGAAAGATATCAAAAGAAAATGAAGTTTATTAAAGTAATTTTAAAAGCTGTTGGTCTTTGATTTGAATTGAAGAGTGAATCTAGCCAAAGTTTTCATAATTTAAAAGAAATTTTTACAATTATGTTTTCATTCAGACTATCTCTAGTGGTTACATTATCTCATATCTTTTGTCAATTGCTGCATAAGGTACTTGAGACTGCCTGATAATTTTACCATAGAACAAAATGGTTTAGTTCAACGCACTTGTTGGCCTACATTGCCATAGAAAAAAAAAGAGGGGAAAAAAAACAACTAAAATCTAAAGACTAAAAAACTATGCATAAAACTCTCTCCCTAATGCTGATGCTGCCACTGCTGCTGCTGTTGTTGATGTTAATGTTGCTGTTGCTGTTGTTGGTATTTGTGTTTGTATTGCTGCCATTGCTGTTGCTGTTGCAATTGAAGTTAATGCTTGCCAAATGCTACAATTAAATGAGCTGCAGCTGCAAATGCAATTTACAGTTTCGGTTTCTTTAGTTTTCTTTAGGTTTCTTTCTTTCATTCTTTCTCTCTATTTGCAATTACGAAATCATCAACGTGTGCGAATAAAATGCGGAAGAGTTTTGCCTTCTGCTTCTACTTTTCTTTTTTTTTTCTCTGTTTTTGCATTTTCTGTTTCTGTACAATGCAAAAAGTTCAAATCTAAAAACAAACATAATACATACAGATACATATATGCAAATGATAGAGTTCGTTTTCGCTATAGTATAAGCACAGCTGCTTCATTATCGGCATGTCAAATGTTTTGATTTAGCGTAAATAAACTCTATATGAATAATTGCTAGCTAGTAGCTAGCGCTGATAAGATATGAATGAATTACCAAAAGAAATTTCATACACCTATAAAGTAAAAGTGAGAGAAACAGAGAGACAGAAAGGTATAAGACTTTCTCTCAGTGTATAGCCAATTTGCGATAAGATATACGCATTGCATTTTAGCACAAGTTTTGCCCTTTCAAGATGATCTCATACATGCGATTGCAGAAAACTCATAATAATTCTCATAAAAAATTTTACACATTTTATTTCACATAGAAAATAGTTTGTTTGTTATTAGATAATGCCAATTAAAAGAATTTTCGGTATTTCCTTTGTGGTCTCAATTTACTTTTGTTGGCTGCACACACACACACATACACTCACACAAACAAACATAGAGACATACAAATTGCAGTTTAGATTGCTTGATAAATATAAGCAATTCACTGATGAGGCATGGCCTGATGTTGATGCTGCTATTCTACCCACGCACTATTAAGAACTTGTTGTTGTTGTTGTTTTTGTTGTTATTAGTTTTGATTAGTTTTCCCGCACACAGAAGAAAATGACGCTTCAGTTAGTCAAATGAACGCGTAAACAAATTAAATCAAATAAAAGTAATAAAAAATACATATATCTATATATACATATATGTAGTATCTAAATTGAAAATATATATAGAAAAATTTCACAAATAAAACGACGCGCCGCACATTTTCACAGTTGCACAAGCCCAAGGAGACTGACTATGGAATATGTGAGCGAACCACGAATAGCCACAACGACAACAGCAACGACAACGACGACGACAACGCTGAGTACAAAGCGAGTGGATTCAGACTCTCTTTTTCATTTTTTTTTTTTTTTTTGGTCTGGGTCTGGTGTTTGGTGATTTGTTGTATGGTGCATGGAGGCGCCTCCCAATCTCATTTGGCCTGTCTGTGTGTGTGTGTGTGTGTGTGTGGATAGAATGAAAAGCACCCGAAAACTCACGAAGTAGATACTCATTATACAATGTGCAACCGTATTAAAATCCACCCCCAACCCCAACCAAAAAAAAGAAAAAAAAAACGAGAAGGAAAAAAAAAGTGAAAACTTTTCGTGAAGCAAGTGCATGTGGATGGTGGATGCCAAGAGGATCGTAAGAAGCACAAAAAGATGCAGAGAATGAGAGAGAAAGAGAGAGGGAGAGAATAATATATTTTAGAAAATAAAGACACAAATAATATGAATATAAATCATACATACATATATATACAAACATATGTAAGACCATCTGGAAATTAATTTCGCTTTCAGATTTTTAGATTTATTTTCACAACTAATGAAAACGAAGTGGGCAAACCAAGTGCCTACTTTGTTTTTATGGCAACTATGGAAACAAAACAGATGAGACGATATAACAACGGATCGTATAACCAAACCCATACCAAAAGGGTCTCTTCCGGCTGTATCCCTGCTGCACGTGCCTCAACAACTATGCAATGCCAGTGCATATGGCAGATGTTTAGAGCAGCCACTTGAATCTACATTAAACACTCAACAATTATTCGAGGGGGGGCTGAACGACAACAAAACAAAATATACAACTCATTAACGATTACAAAATGGGAGAGATATAGAGAGAGACATTCATTATATCATTCAGAGCATGGCACATTTTTCCAATAAAACTATTAAAAATGTGCATAAATTACTCTTTGGAGTCTAAAAAAGCGGACACCCTGTATAATATAGTCTTTTCATTCTTTTGATGGGATGTGTCTTTGTGTGGTTTGTGTGTGCTAATTTAATAAACAATTTCGTACAAAATGGTTACTTCAATGAACAACAATTGTTTTATTTACATATATACAACAAAAACAAAACAACGAAAGAAATATATATACGCTTATATCTATGTAAGTCATATTTATTTTCTACTTTTTGCATTTTTTCGTTTTTATTTTTTCATTTCAATTAATTATTGTCGCAACGGATGCCATAAGTAAGTAAGTAGGCGAAGGAGAGGGGAAATTGAGGAGAGAGAGATTGAAAGCAGGCGGAGGTTGTGCTTATAATCCATAAATTAAAATACCAGACACAAACCGACCAGCAGCCAGCCAGGCAGCCCGCCAGCCATCACTTCTTCTCATAGTCAGTTGATGAGAAAAAATTCTTTAAACAAAAATTCATTGCCTACTTTTGGGTGGACCCTTGAAAATGATAAAAGCAAATATATTCATATTGATTTCCAGCACTCTAATTGAATTTCGTTTTTAGTTCCCCCAATTACAAACCGGCAGACGACCGACCACAGTCAACAATAAGCCAATGAGTCATATGACAATTTTTTTTGTCTTTTTTTTTCTGTTCAAAGTCATTTATGACAAATTCATTTGCCCCACACTGATGCTCCCATTGCAGTCAAATTAGCAAACATTTGTTGGCCGGCCTCCCACAGGCAAGTTTTTGTTTTAATTGCTCCCCCCCTTTGGCATATAAATAAATTGCTCAAGTAAACAAAATAACAAGAATTGATAAAACAAGGAAAACAAAAAAGAGACAAAGTGAGTGCATCTTCAACATGGACTTTCAGTTGGTCCAAACTAAACGTTTCGATTTCTCTCGACACTGCACTTTGGTCCCCATTTAATGGCTTAGCTCCCACATGCTGCGCGCCAATTTCTGCGCATTGCCTAAGACGCAAAAAAAAAAAGGGAAGCCATGGCAAAAAGGGGACAAAAACATGAAATGAGTCAGTTAAGAAAATGTTAAGAAAAATGCTACAAAGGTTAAACGAAAAACACATAAGATGAGGTTTAGTGAATCAGTTTCGCTTTCAAATTGAAATAAAACACGTTTACTTCGATAACAAACTTTTCTATATATATAATCTTAATTTTCATAGATTAATATTAATTAATATAAAGATTAAAAGATTATAAGCAAATAGAAAGATACCTAATAAATATTTTCACGATTAATTCATTCAAAACAATTCTCCATAAAGAAAGAAATATCTATTCAAAACAATTCACTTTAGAGAAACAAATATCTCTTAATGCTGATCAGAAATCTATATACTTTATTTCATTACAAATTGCATCGTTTGTTTAAACTTTAATGTAAGTATAATTTTAGCTCTTGGATTCGGGTTACATGTTTTCTGGCTAGTTTGATAAATGCAATCTCATTTTTGAAATATATTTAATGACATATTTAATTTCTTCACAGGCCATAATTATGTCAGAATATTGAGGCGACAAATCTTTAACGATCCACTAGAGATCTCCCTCTCTCTCTCTCTTTCTTTTCACTCAGGCAAAGAGTTGTGGAAAAGGGGTGCGACCCCAACAGAGTATCTAGCTAATTAAAGACTTTGTTATTGTTTAAACACAACACACCACCACTCACTGAGTGTGTGTGTGTGTGTGTGTGTGTGTGGCATGGGTAAGAGTGGTGGAGGGATACTATTTGAATAGGAGATGAGATTTACATATTTCGCTAGAAAGTGGCAGCTCAATATGAATTCGAATACAAGTTTCCTAGTTTCCTAGTTTGACAACTTGACGCAAAAAGAAAAATATAAGAAAAGAAAACATATGTGTGCGTTTTTGCGCCACGCCTCAATGGAAAACGCATATTGACAATCTCAGAAAATCAGTCAAGACAAATGAAACATATGGAAATGAAAGAAAGAGAGAGGGAAAGAGAGTAAGAGAGGCAGGGCCTTCATGGCACAAATGTTGCAACATTTCCAATGACATCTTCTCTGACATATCCCATTCCTGCAATATGTCAAATGACAACCAAATTGTCCCTCCGTCCATCAGCTCGCCACATGTCTTTAAGAAAATACACATCATACCAAACATTGCCTTTAAATACAAAAAAAAAAGAAAAAATTGCGTAAAGTTTTCCACACATATCAAAGTGAAAGTCCTCAATTATGCGTAATTACCAGCAACGGGCCATAAAATGCGGAATAGTCTAGTCAAGCCATAAGATAAAACCAATCGATCAAGTGTGCCGCCTTCCAACACAAACACAACAACAGCTATCACAGTACATACTAAAGAAATAAACTGAAAAACTGGAGAAAAATTGAAGAAAAACCTACGCAACAACAAATGCGTCCAACTTGTCGTTCACCCCCCCGCCCCGAGTGTGCGTGGTGTGCGTTGTGTGTGTGTGTGTGTGTGTGTTGGTGTTGCTGCCACTAAGCTTGTCAATGACGTTTAACGCCTGTCCCATGTACAAATTGGTTAATATGACATGCCGAAAAGAAAAAAATCACAAGTGAAAATCTAAAAATTTAATGCCGGCCTTTGAGATTTAAGACGAATAACATATACACTTTGGTTTAAAATAGAAAAAGAAACAAAAGACTAAATATAATTCTTTAAATATAATTTACTCAAATCCAAGCAATTAATATTTGTCCATTGCATTTAACATTCTAGCCTTACTTTGGGAAATTAAATAAAAGTTCTCTGACAATTTCTAATCAGAAATCTAAGCAATAATAGTTAGTATATCTCAACAAATAGTTAATAAACTAACTAATTAATTACACTAATCAATTATTATAAAAATTAGCCCTATTTTATATGACCTTTAAACAAATCCAGCTAGTAATCATATTATACTAAAAGCCGCTTAAAGGGCAATATAAAAATTGTTAACAAATAAATAGTTGATTTCTTATGGCACCATGACAAAGTGGAAATAATAATAGTTTATTTATAAGAAATTTATGATAATTATAATATTACAAACCACAACAGAACCAATCACTTACAAGGCCTCAACATTTGTAATGTAAAACAGCCTTCAATTTCCAACATTTTCTTCCTGTATAAAATCAAACTATCGGTTTAGCACCTTTTTAACCCCAATCAGTACCAATTTATGGCATTACAAATCTCCTTAAATTCCACTCTCTCTCACTCTTTCTCTCTACTGGTTTTAATTGCCAAAAAGTAGTAAATACCAATACTATTAAATGTAAGCCGATAGTACCAAGTGCTTAACCACAAATTCATCTGTAATCCTTCTACCAAAAACAGCAAAGTCGGATATGTTTATGCATTCACTTCCTGATTGAATATGGGGAAATTTTGTTAATTAATTTAAAACATAAATTCAAACTCATAAATATATCTTTAGGCGGCTCTCTGTCGAACCACACAACTTGTTTTAGTCTTTGGCTAACGATGTCACTGGCCGGTGCGAAACAAATTAGCCTTGAAATTACCAATTTACCAACGATGTAAATACAAAATAAGAAAAAAAAAAACGAAACGAACTATGAAAAATATGGAATTTAGTTGAAATCAATATTAAATAAAAAAAAAGTTTTCTCTTAAGACCGATGACTAAACTCATATATATTTGATTATTCAACTATGAACTTGCATTTTGTACTATCGTGTGATTGGCATCACGTTCAGTTCATGTGGAACTGGTATCTTAAAGACGTGCCTCCCCCCCCATTAACCTGCATAACAGATGGTATTTTGATTTATGTTAGATGCGATTATTATTAACATACTCAACTTCACGTGACTTTGTTATGACTAAGCTAATGAATGTAGTAATTGATCATATTACAACACCGCCTCCAACTAGATAACTTGACCAGCAATGATTGGCAATCATCTCTGTGTTTAGCTGAGACAAGTCTAATCAGTCTAATGTGGTATGTGGGGAGGGGCAATTCCATTGAAATGCAATTGCTGTCGTCAGTAATAAGGTTTGCCAAAGGCGGCATAAATTACAGGGGGAAATTCTCACAGCTATGTCAGGTGGTATAGATGATTAGCCATCGAGGGGGGCAGGTCCCCAAACAACTTGGAAGATTCCACTGTCTAGTATGATTACTACTACTACTACTACTACTGACCTAGACCAATAGAAATGACATATTCAATTTTTAATTTATTCATCATTTATTTATTGTATTTAAAAAGTGTCATAAAATGAGAAAACTTTTCGCTTAACATCTATACAACAAATGCGCGAAATACAAAAAGAAATACATATATATATATTTAAGTGCAATCTCGAGACTGATAAAACAGAATATAGCCCGTCTCCGAGGACTTGTGTATGTCCGATGTTAAGCCATAGAAATCCTCAATGGTGGAAGCTTCAATTTTATCAACCATATCATCATCGAAGAGTAGCCACAAGCCATGGCTCTTCACAATGCTAATGTAATGGCCTCGATTCGGTCCCGAGCCACAATGGATGACCACAGCTGTCAGATCGTATAGTCTGTCCGGATTAACAGCATCATCGGAGGTGTTGAACAGGCGCAACTCAAGCGGAAAGACAACACGATGTGAGACCTTGATATGACGATTAAATTGCTCCATATACTTGAAACGTTTCAAATGCAAGGCCAAGATCATTGGCAATTTCTTGACACGCATGCGCTTCTGAGCCTCCTGATAACTGCAGCAATTGTCGCACTTGAACTTGTTGTCCGAGCACAGAGTCTCCGTGTTGCTAAAGCAGCGCAAACAGTGTGTTATCGAAGTGTTCTGATCGACATCCACCTGAAGATCAAAGAAGTTCTCATCCTTGCTGCTCACTGTCTCACAATTGAGGCAACGTGTCTCCGATGTCAATATACCCTGAAAGATCTCATGTACCCAAGTTGGCTCCGAATTAGCTCCATTGGTCGTTGGTATAATGGGTGTGGTTGTGGCCGTAAGAATGCCACTGCCATCCAATACACTGGTAGTACCATTTAGGGAACCCGTAGAGTTGCTACTATTACCATTGGTTGTGGTCGAATTGGAATTAGAATTAGTGTTTGAATTCGAATTTGAATTTGTTGAATTTGTTGTTGAATTGGAATGGGTAGAATTCGATTTGCTGCCTGTCAAATGAACTGAAGTTCCAGTTGGTCCACTTCCAGACTTGCCATGGCCATTGCCATTGCCATTGTTGTTAGTACCAGCAACAGGTCCTGTATTACGCTCAGCCAATATGATCTCGTTGATATGATTAATTAGAAAATTGAGAAACTCATGGGCATCCTGTTGCATATAGTTATCGAACTCCTCCTTTTCTTTGCGCAATCGTGTTATAAACTTCTTGGGTGCAATGGAGCCAACCTTTTTCTTTTGCGTGGCAATGCTATAGAAAAGATCGGCCAGGCATGAGAGTAACGTCTCCTTGGGCCTTTTATTCTTGGCCTTATATTCCAATACCTTTTCGCGAAATGGTTTGCAAAAGTAGAGGGCCTGCAGCACCGAATTGCTATAACAGGTATTCCCAAAGTTGACAAGCCCAAAGTAATGCTCATTGGGCGGGAATAGATCCGTGCCGATCTCGCGCTCCAGCTGCGAGACGTTGGCGCCCATGCCAGCAACTGGGGCTGCAGTGGCACAGCGGTACAGAAAACCCCACACTGTGCAGGCGGCTTAATAACCCTTGAAGTTCGTTCGATTCTTTTGCAATGCCTTCCTAGGGCATTGACTAATATATGTTGATTTATATAGTTTTTCTCTTATTTTGCCTATTAGGCTTTTGCTTTATTGTTTATCTTTTTATTTTTCTTGTTTTTTTGTTTGATTATTTATTATTATTTTATTCTGTTATTGGGCTATATGGAGTTGAGGGGGGATTTGCTTTCTCTATATTTCTCTGTTCTGTATCTATCTTTGTCACTTTTTGTCTGAAAATAAATAATTTTGAAGAGGGGGATACACGTGAGTTTGCTTCGCATAACACAAACAACAACAGAAAATAAAAAGTATATTTTTTAATGTTGTTTTTTTTTTAGACACTAAAAACTAAGCAAATCAATGAAAAAAGAAAATTAAAAACAAAATAAAGAAGGAAGAAAAATGCACATAAAAACTAATTGAATTGAAAATAATACAAATTTGACAAATGAGACAAATGAGAACATTTGAATTTGTTAACGCTTCATCCATACCCCTCTCTCCAAAAGCAATTATTTTCAAACAAATTTCACAATTTTGGCATTAAATTTCGAGAATTTATTGAATTGTTAATAAAAATCATAAATTTAAGAAACATTTTTAGCATATGTCACTGTGTACATAATGATTCATGACCCAGACATGTAATAATTGGTTAAGGTAAGACACGCTATATCAACTATATCGTCTTATGAATCAGCTATCCGAGTCGTTGGCCGATTTCAGTTAGTTTGAACCGTTTTTGCATGGGAAATCAAGTGCATTTTAATATAAAATAACTGAGATGACGAGCATAGCTAAATATAGTGACAATAAATGGTCAACTTAAATACTTGGATCGGTGATTTTTTATTACAAAACTTGTAGAAAAGTGCGCTGGGAAAACTCCAACTGGAATACTACCAACTAATCGTAACCTAAGCCAACAACTTTGCCACGGGCCAGTCACACTTCTGGCCATAGGTCGTCATCGTGTGCCAAATAGAATTCAATGTGAGAAAATATATAAAAACCAAGTTGTCAGTCGGTTCATTTTACAGTTGATATTAAGCCACACACAAGAGAAGAAATACAAATCGTGAACAAGCGGAATATAAGACAAAACTTTTTGGATAAGAAGCAAACCTATTTTGTCAATTAACCTCTCAGAGGAAGCCCAGGATTATACGTAACTCTCCTGCACTAAGAACCCGGCCCACTGCATAGCTAAAGCTTTTCAAACTAAAGGAAACCCTTAGAAAGGATTAAGAGAAGATTTCTGTGATTTAATTTCCCTGCTCTAAGAAACCGGCGCATTGGATAGCTATCAGCAATTAAACTCGATAAACTATTTGACTTATCTTCTTCAAAACACAAATCAACAAAATAGAAGTACGGCCCAAATAACAACACAGCCAGTGAACAATCTTTCAGCAAAATTGCTGAAGGTCTTAACTTAAGTTAAACCAAACCTCTAAACCAGTTCATCAAATTATACCCTCCACATCTAATGGACTATTTTGGTTTGGAATTTAAGATTAAGAAAATTACTATGGGCCATACACTTTGATGCATTGTGGCTTTCTTGTTCCTATATAATATTACGACTAACTTTACTTTTATGTATAAATATATATGTAAAAACGATTCTTTAACATTACAAAAACATAAAACTGGAATAAAACTCTAGTAACAGAAAATCACATTGTTAAATTTTTCTTTAATTTATTGTGATTGACATTTTTATTTTTGGCCAATTTGCAGTTGAACTAGGTTATTATCAAGTTGCTTTCAGTAATTTAATAAGTCGGCAAAAATAGAATGATTAATTAGCCTAATTAGGTCAGTTAGTTAGTTGGCTTAAGCATACATAGACACATGTATGTAGCTCCCTAATAAAAAATTATTAGACTCATTGTGCTCAAAAAGCTTTAAGTCAGACGAATTTGTGATAATTTTTTAAAGCAATATCTCGTTTCATTTCTTGGAAATGACTTTTATATTCAAACTCTACAAATTTTTGATCAACTTCTAGAAAAGTCCAATGATGTAAGCACTTTTGGTATTTCATAAAATTGGGTTACAATTTCTTTCATATGGGCAATGAACCTTAACTTTCTAAGGCAGTAACAAAGGCAAAATAAAGGTCGATTTAAAAAGATTACATCTCTAAATGCTTCTATGAATCACTTCACTTAATTTACATCATAAACAACAACACCAATTTTTAATCGACATATTTTTAACTCTTTATGGTGTAATGGTCAAAACATCAAACTCATTATTATAGTACAGAAATTGTCATTATAATAGAAATCGATAAGAAGATGTCCAAATTAGATCTAAGTAAAAGTCAAAGTTTCAATAAATAAAAAATAAATGATAAATTCTAAAAAACAACTATAATAAATCCTGGGAATTGAATCCAGGTAGAAAACATTATTTCCTAGAACACGAAGATAATTTGATATATTACCAATTTAATTATTTAATAGTTGATCTTCATTGATATTAATCTCCAAGGTTTAATTATTCGTTACGTTTGCTGATGAAATTCAATATTATTTGAATAGATATTATAAATATTATATAGTCGTAAAAGAATAAAATTAAAAAATAAAAGTTAAACAATGAATCATTTGAGGAGCCATTGAACTACAAGTAATTGCTATTAAGTCTTGAATTAATAAATTCTTTGTAATACTTAGCATAAAACTATAACTGAATGAATCACCAATGGCAGATCCATCAACTTTAGAAACAGTATAAATCCAAAAAAAATTAAAAAAAAAAAAAAAAAAAACTAAATCAAGTCAATAAAATCTTTTAAATTTTCCCAAAACAAAACCGAGATTTCCTCAACAGATAGCTAGATCGAGTGTAGGAGAAGTACGCCGCCATCTAATGGATAATTATATTTTTTTTTTTATTTCTGATTGGGTATTTTTATGCATTGCTAACGATGTAAGCACGATATAAAACACTCGACTCAGCGGCGTTTATGCACAGTGTAAAAGTGAAAATGTTGCCATTTGTAAGTACAATTAATTAGCTTGAACCGATTAAAGATAGGACTAATATATATATACTTTTCTTTATAGTTTATCTTCTATTTACTTTTTGGTTGGATGGGATGGTTTAATAATTCGACAACTATTTCATTAAGGAATGAAACTACAACAAAAACATCAATTATATCAATTAATCAGCTGGCAGATAATCATCCTACAAAACCAACTGAATTTAGTTTAAAGGACTCGAAACTTTTTACTATTTTAAGGACTTCAAATTCTGCAAACCTAGACGTAATCGAAAATGGAACAGATATCAATGCATGCAATTGTGTAGATTCTAACCAAGATTGTAATGAACCTTGTCCACTTGCCATTGGACCCCGTTTGAGTGAGAAACTCTTAAAAGTGCTAACATTCTAGACATACAAAAATTGAATGAATTTTTGAATATTTTACGATTAGTTCGTGAAGTAGACATAATATTAGAAATAAAATGCCCTACACTATTATTCCCCATAGACTATATCAAATCAAACCTAATTGGTAAACATTTAATGGGATTTCACCGAAGCTAGTATATTGCTCAAATGCAGTTTACAATCCGTCTAATGAACCCGTTTTGAGTCAATTTCATTTAATGAATTTTTAAGTAACTGGCATCGGGTTCTCTCTATATAAAACTCACTGTAAACGGGCCATTGATTCTCAGTATCGCAATGAAAATGCAAGCCCAGGTGTGTAGCTTAAACATAAATGAAAATAAATATAAAAAAAATGTAAGGGATACTAACAATAGTAAATGTCAATAAATATCAATTGCAGCTAATAATATTTGTGTTGATCTGTTGGAATGGTTTACGGGCAGCACCACAAGGGAGAGGAATTTCAATTGTGCCCACAACAAAGTCTCCATCAACCGATGATAGATTATTCGAGGAGCTACTAAGCCAAAGGGATGATAATCAAAGAAAATCAACATCAAATGTACAACGAAAGCCGGAGATTTTACCTGTCCCCCTACCAACGACATCTAAACCTAAACAAGAGGAGGATATTGAGACTAGAACGCCAATAGATGCAATTGCCTCTTCAGATGTTTCATCTGTTGTTCCCTTACCTACAGTAGCAACAACAACAACAACAACAGCTCCTCCCAAACGAATTTCAACAACTCTACGAAAGGATATCACAAGGATAGACACTTCAACAACACGAAGTTATGTTCAAGTACCTTTTCAGGTGTTTAAAGAACCATCCATACCAACACCTCCATCAAATTGTGAATCAAGTGATTATTACTATGAAGACGATGATTGCGAAATTCGTCCAACAAATATTGGAACTAGACTAAGTGCCAAACTATTGAAAATATTAACTATTCTAGGTTAATTAGTGATTGAAATGCAAATAAATTTTGATTATAATAACAAGAACTTAGTGATTATTAATGAGTGTGAACTTAAATCCAGTTGAAATTGCTAAAACAAATCTTACATGTATTAAAAGAGTTCTTGAATACTAACTTAAATGGATTTGTTTTATTGACGAACTCTTAATCTAAGAGACTTGATGCATATAGAAAGTTCAAAGAGAGGGAGAGAATTTAATATAGGTAAACATTTTCACAATTGAGAACTTGTTTCTATAACAACTTTGCAAATGCAACTCATAAAAGTCCAGATAGTTGTAAGAATTTAAGAATCCAAGACTTAAAATAATGCACACCCAATAATTAGTGGAATTTTAAATAACAAATATGACTATGAATAACAAAATTGCAAATTACTAAAGAAAAATTCAACAAATATCCGTCTATTGTTAATTTTTAATTGACCTCTCCAATGAATGCCATAAATTCGCATTGTGTGGTCAATAGTCATGCATTGCAGCAATTATAGAAAAATATCTGAATAATATATTATATTGAAATACTTTAACCACAATATCTGATTCTATCAACTTCACATTGAGCCTACAAAGTGTTGTCAATATGTTTAGGTAATATCCCTGGGGAGCTCTCTAAATTCCTACAGGTTTTTCCAATGAATTTTCCCCAATACTTGTTGATATATGAATTCATATGTTAATAATATATACATACGTATAATATGATGTGCAATTACTGTCAATTATCAGAGAATCAACATGATGATGACAACCACTACCAAAACTATACAACCAAGTGCAATTAGTAGATCTGGTCAATGCCAAACTCGTTTCAGTCGGAACACCTTACAATACGTAGTTCTATAAGATATGAATACGAGTGAGTAAATGGTGCGGAATCGCACGAGTGATATCCGAACTGTCTGTCAATTGCAAATATTCAACCTTTCGACCGGTTTAACTTGTTTATTCCCAATACTATAGAGGGGGGTAGTATGAATAGCCACAATAAATATCAATAAAATCGGTTAACGCCATGGAAAATTCATTCATTCAGTATATTTTAGCAGCTCAAACTAACTAGAATGATTAGAGCAACAACTGTGAGTATGCGTGGGATCTGTCTATATTCAAATACAAGGATTTAATTAAATTAAAAAAAAAAATTAAAAACAAAAACAATTCTATTTCAAGTGTCTGTGTGTCTGGCTAGTGTTTATTTGTCTCTATATTCAGCAAAATCATGCTGCCACCAAAGTGCTCTATGAATTCCAGTGAGTGTTATTTTTGGCATCATTGTCTAATCAACAAAACATCAGATCAAACAACAACAATAATAATCAATTATAATTATATATCAGCATACGCGAAGCAGCGCCCAGTGAGACACAAAACGAACGCAATGAAACGGGAGTACTACAACAAAATGATGATGATAAATCCAATGGGGACAACGATAACCCCGAACTGATCATCACTGGCTCTCGTAAATCATTTTACGTATTACCTGGACAGAATCCTAATAGTACAAATTATGTGTATAGGGAAACGGCTATTTACACGGCAAATAATACTGGATATCATGTGAAATATAATATTAGTATAGAACCTTTGGATTTGGACACACGTCTCGATGCCAAAACACTTAAAACACTTGGATAATCCATAGACAGACAAAGCAAAGAATTTGGAAAAGATAAAAACGAAAAACTAAAATGATTATATAAGAATATATTTTGTTTTTTATTGTTTTATCTCCGAGACAATAATTAATCTTTAGTATTAATATAATTATTTTGTGTTTTCATTAGCAAAAATAATATGATCAAATGGTTGTGTATTCTTTCTAAAAGTGAAAGGATTTAAAGTTTAGTTTGAAATTGAATTCAAAACTTAAACACAAAATGTGCAAGAAATAGTTGCAAGTTTCAATTAATTTTAATTTTAAGAAAATTTTATACTTAGCATTTACTTTTTAAAACCTAAGCGCACAAAAACAAAAGTTAACTTTTAATTTTAACATTAAATTGTTTGAAACTCTGTTTTGCAAGAAAAAAAAAATCTTTGACTAAGTGTTGGCATCTTTCCAGCAAACAGAATTTTAAGTGGAACGAAAGAGAACTTTCTAATCCCTGTCATATATATTGAATATATATTTTCCTAGCGCCCAAATGTCTGCTGCACTAATTTCGTAAAACAACAAAAAGAAAAACAAAGCGCGACTAACTAGTTAAATGGATGAGTGCAAGCCGATCGATATGGAGAAAAATGAAAGGCAATTTTTGTATTTTGTATTTTGGCACAATTTGTAAAAGGATTTCAATTTACTGGAAACATTTCATATATATGTACATAAAGAATGGAATATGATTTAAAATTATTGCTTACCGTGTTTGAAGTTTCCGTTTTGCAATTGTATCCCGTTTCCTGGAATATGTTTTTGTGGTTGCTGCTGTTTGTTAGAAATTTTCTACTAGTCAACACTTTTAATAAAAACGAATTTGTAGAAATTTAACTGAAAGAGGAAAAAGGGTTTCATTAGAATTTATGACATAAACAAATTAAGTGAGGAAAAACAAATTCTAATTATAATATGACACAACCTTGGGCCGAGGAAAAGTCATTAGCTCATTAACTAAACGCAGGCGGCAGATTGAAGCGAAGGCAGACTCAAATGAAAAGATAGACAAACAAACACACAGAGAGAGAGAGAGAGAGAGACAGATAGAGAGAAACTACCTTGAGGGTCAAGTGCAAAAACCATGGAGACTATAACGAGAGATTAGGATAGAGAGTAAATGAGAGCGTGAGAGCAAGAGAGAAAGACAGAGAGTGACTGAGATGAAATTAGAATTTGGGTCAGTCGCGTAATTGAGCGAATTTCACTGCAATGGTTAATGAAAATAATTAACTAATCAAGCGCTTGTCATCATCTTCAAGTCAAAAATCGACGCATCTCTCAATTTTAGCTCAGTTTCGTTTCGACTATCAGGCAGAACAAACACTCTCTCTCATTGTCAAGATGCTGAAACTATTGTTTTGTCTGGTGTTATCTTTGAATTGCTGTTGGGCAAATCCAACATCTCGTCCTTTCGCCACCAACTATACCAACGATATCCTGCGCTTAGCCAAGGCCGCCCATATCAAAGCGTATATGGGTGAGACGGGACAAGGAGAGATCGAGCCTTGTCAGAATTTTTATAATTTTGCTTGCGGCAATTGGCCACGTCTGCATCCGGCTAAGCATCAAAATAAACGTACAAACTATTTGGAAGAACTTCAGGAGCTTTATGTACGCAAGAGTGCTGAAATGTTAAAGACCTCCACACGTGGAGTCGACACCAGTGCTGATAGACAACTGAAACAGTTTTATAACTCGTGTCGCGTTCAGGCAAATGATACAGCCACTGCTCTTCAAGCATTGCTACATGTGACAGATTTTCGTGGTGGTTGGCCAGAGATTCGTGTATCCTCTTGGTATTCGTATGAGTATGATTGGCTCCAGGTTGTGGCCACACTTAAACGCCGTTTGGGAGTTGATATTCTATTGGGACTCGATGTGATACTCGACTATAAAGAAGAACGTATGCATCGACTGAAGATCGGAGCACCAAAATTGCCATTGGGCCAAAGACGTTTCTATTTGGATGATGAACACTACGATGTCCGTGAACGTTATGTGCAGCAAATTGTGGAAAAACTGAAATTATATTTCCCCCAACAAAATCAAAATTGGCGCGATGAAGTTGCAAATCAGGTTCTACATATTGAACAGCAATTGGCCAAGGGAATGCCCCATGATCCTACTCTAACATTGGAGCAAACGACAAGACAACGTACTGCAGCCGATATGAAAGCTGCCTATGGCAGTTATGTGGATGTGAGTCGTTATCTTCAACTGATTTACAATGATACTATTTATGTGGAATTGTATGAAACTCCCGAGGATTATCTATCCAATCTTGTCGATGTTGTACGTAGTACACATAAATTGCATTTAGCCAATTATACTATTTGGCGTGCTCTGGATACTTTGGATGCGGCACGAGTTCCACAATCCATGCAACCCGAAATCTGGTGTGTTCAGCTGACCAAGAAATATTTCCCGCAACAATTGGAGAGTCTATTCCATCGTAACTACAACAATATGCAGATGATCAATGAACTTCAATCAACCTGGGCTGATATTAAGCGTGTCTTCCGTGAGGATTTGCAAGCATCCGAGGATCTACATTGGCTTACACTGGAAACGCGACAAAAGGCTATTGGTAAATTGGATAGATTGGATTTACAATTTCGTTCCCATGACGATGTCCAGCTCATACGTTACATGCATGGATTGAATCTTCATGTTGATCGCTTCTATCAGAATCTAGTGGAAGTTTTACAGTGGCGTACTCATCACAAATTGGCAAGATTAATGGAAGAGCCTGAATTGGTTGATAAAGTGTATAAGACACCGCAATATATATTAACTACCAATAAGATACAGGTGCCAATTACATTCCTGCAGGCACGTTTCTTCTGGGACTCGGCCTATCCCAATTCATTGAAATATGGCACATTGGGTGTTCTTTTGGCTCGCCAAATGCTTCATGGATTTGATGGTACTGGACGTCGCTATGATGCTCATGGTTATCAAAATAATTGGTGGGATACCACTTCAGAGAGTTCGTATTTAAGGAGAACTCAATGCTTCCAGGAACAATACGCAATATTTGTTCAATTCAAGAAGAAACCAATTCACGACAAGCAAATATTAAAAAGAATTGTGGCCGATAATGGAGCACTGGATATAGCCTATCGTGCCTATCAAAAGTGGATAAAGAATTCGGCGGAGACACCAGCTATCTATCAAAGTGAACGCCTACCATTGCTTGACTATTCACATAATCAACTTTTCTATTTGGCATATGCTCAACTATATTGCTCCGACTATCCCGATTCCATAGATGTTTACGATGAACTGCCCGAACAATTACGCATCAATACGGCTCTCTCCAATGCCCAGCCGTTTGTTAATACCTACAGTTGCTCTAGTGGGGACAAGATGAACGCTCGCTTCAAATGCAATCTTTACTGAGACATTTGGTCACTTACTCACCCACTCAATCAATTCACTTACTTATTCATCATATTTAAGGCACAAATATATTTCACAGAGACGAACAAATAAAACGAATTAAAATCTTGCTCTCTATTTTTTGCCCTCTCTCTCACTCTCTTATTCTCTTTGTGATAGCCCCTTTGACCCCTTACTCTTATCAGCCTAGTTGACTCTTTCTTTTGAGTTTATTAGAGAATCTCTCTCAGTTTTCAGCGTGCCGTCATACCTCCAGCAGCATGACGCCTTTAGGTTACGGGCTGCTGCTGCTAGTGGTCTCCATCTTTATGTGTTATGGTCAGGAGGATCCTCCTATACGCTTTCAGCGTATTTTCCAAACTGAAGAATCGGTACGCAAAAACAAAGCCCAAGAGATTCGAAGATATATGAATCTTAGTGTGGATCCATGCGTAGACTTCTATGAATATGCCTGCGGCAATTGGAAGACAACGGGTACTCCACTCTCACACTTGGAGCAGCGTACTAATGTCGATCTGGTGCATTTATTGGAGGATACTCCACATCGTAATGATAGTGCCCTTGCTCGTCAGGCCAAAGAGTTTTACAAGTCATGCTTGATGACCCGGGGACAGCAGGATCAGCAACAGCAACAATTTCTTAGTGAATTTATTCAACAGAATGGCGGATTTCCAGCTGTGCCAGGATCCAATTGGCAAATGCATCATTATAACTATGACTGGATACGAGTTTTGGGTAAACTGCGTCATCTTTTTGGCATGGACATTTTAATTGGATTGCGTTTGGGTTACAATTATGACAATGTCCAAGAGAATAGCATATATTTGAGTGAACCCAGCACATTGATACCCAGAAATATGTGTCACCACGCCCAGAATAGTCGCCTCGATCTAAGCGATCCCCAGTATGAGGCATTGAAAGAACGAGTGGCCACCGAACTTAAGCATTGGTTGGCTCTCGGTAATGACGAATCTGCTCATTTGGCCAGCGAAATAATTAAATTTGAGCATGAATTATGCGGTGGGATGCGTGGATTGGAACCATGGGATGCCGAGATGACACTATACGAGGCAAATTACACGAGGAAAACTTTAGCCGAGTTCAGCAGAATCTACGAACTCGATTTGGAAGGCTATGTGACAACTAGTTTTGATAAGACCATCTATAAGCCGGTGTATATGGCAGCGCCGGACTATTATCGACAATTGCAACGCACAGTGGCTGCTCACAATTCTAGCCAGGTGGCCAATTATATTATGTATATGGCAGTGGCTGCCCTCACCTTTCCCCTAGAGGACCGTCCTCCGTTACGGCAATTGGAGTGTTTGAAGCGGGTCAAGCAATTGCTTCCCGCTGGCTTGGGTGAACTGTATGCCCGGCAATTCGGGAATGATGAGGAGACTAGACAGCAATTGGATCAGTTATACAACCAATTACATGATTCTTTAAAGCAGAGCATTAGTGTGGAATGGATTGAGGAGGGAAGTCGTCGGGTGGCTCTACGTAAACTGTCCAATCTGCGCTTATGGTTACCCCAATATGAACGCCCTATGGCCTATAAGGTTCAATTGGAGCGCTCGAAATATTGGCACAATCTTCATCAGCTTCTTGGCATGGTAAAGGGACTAAAGGAACTTAATCGTCTCTATGAAGAGAGTTTACCGGGACCAAATGATCCCCTAGAGTCATATGAAGTTCGTCTACGATATCGCCCTGTACAGCAACGTCTAGACATGGGTTGGGCATGGTTTCAGCCACCCAGTTATGATGCCCGATACGGTCATGCCATACGCTATGCCACACTGGGCGTGGCAATGGCCCAACAAATGACATTAGCCTTTGACGATCTCCACTGGTCAAAGGGTTTATTGGAGCGTGATACTTGGGATGGATTAACCGCCTGGAGATATCACAATCGCACAGAGTGCTTTGAACGACAGGTGGAAGAATATTTGCAATTTAACAGGACGGCCACAAAACAATTGATCGGTGATAGCGCAGCTCTGAATGTCGCCTTCAGGGCCTACCTTACTTGGCTTGGATTCCAAGAGCCAAATAATGATTTTACTCGATTAATCAAGGAGACGTTGCCTGATCTTAACTATTCAAATACTGCTCTCTTTTTTGTGGCTTATACTCAGCAGTTTTGCCAACTGAATGCTACTGATAATGAGATAAGAGATGAGAAAGCACCACCGATATATAGTAAACGTCAGAATCATAGTTGGAGAAATCTAAAAGTGAATGGACCGTTGAGCAATATGCCAGAGTTCTCTCAAGAATTTCGTTGTGCCATAGGTACACCAATGAATCCAGCCGATAAATGTTCAATATACTAAATCCTTGCAAATAAACATTCTTGCATTTGGCATTTTCTTCAATTAATTGACGATTTGTATATTCAATATAGTATATATATTTTATATGAAATACAAAGCCGGTCTTTGGATCGGAAGTTGTTTTGTTTTATTATTTCTGTTGTCATTGCCAAGTTCGTAGACGTGCGAGGTCGCAATTTGTTTACTTGAATTCTTACTCTCTCGTTTTTTTTTTTTCAAATTTTCTCCCTGTGGATGGATGATAACCAGCCAGGGATTGAGCACACACTTGACCCAATTCATGAAGTTCATGTGCACGACAAGCGTCTCTTATCACTCCAGCTGAGCGGCTAGCTCAGTCGATTTTTCAACCTCAAGATGAAAGCTACAACAGGCGCTTTATTGCTATTCCAGCTGATCAGTGTGTATGGAGCCCGACATGGCAACATGAATCGCAATTCTCTAATGGGCCAGGGTCAGCCGTCATTTCCATACGCCAATCCCAATCCGGATAGCCGAGAAGAGTTCAAAATTCGTCAACAAATGTCCATTGACATGCAAAAATATATGAATTTAAGTGTCGATCCCTGTGAAGATTTCTTTGAATATGCCTGTGGTAATTGGCCACCATTTCATCGAAGACGCCAGCAACGTCAGGGTGATTTGGCAACAGCTCAACAACTGGTTGAAAGTCGCATAGTGGACCAACTGCAACAACTATTGTCTCAACCGTTGCCACCCCAACGTCACGAGTTTAGCTCTGCCAGTGCAGCAAATGTACGTAAAGTGCGTGACTTTTACGAATCGTGTGTGGCTGTGGAGGGCAATGCCAATGAACGAAGACGATTTCTAATGAAGGTGTTAAGGGATAATGGAGGCTTACGCAGTGTACCCAATTCCAATTGGCAACACAATCGACCCTGGTTACAAACACTGGCTGAACTCCGTCGCAACTATGGCCTAGATATACTAATTGGCATGGAAGTGGATCTGAATCTGCAGCAAATGCGGGGCAATAGCATTTATTTTGGTGAACCAAAGTTAACCATTATACCAGCTGAGCACTGTAACGTGAAAGCCACAAGGGGAGCGAATATACGGGATCAAGTTTATGAGCAACTGCAAGAGCAAGTTGCAGCTAATCTTCGAGATTGGCTAAGTTTAAGTTCCAGCGAATCGGAGCGCATGGCCGGTGATATAATCCGTTTTGAGTTCGACTTATGCAAGTACATGGGAGGTCAGCAGTTTTTGCCCCTGGGGATTGATCCCACTCAACCGAACCCATTCCAAGTAGCACGATCGCGCACTGGACAGGATCGATTAAAACAGCAAAGGGGTGGTTTATCCCTAACCGAACTGACTAGTGTAAATGGCAATAGCTTGGATTTTAAACTTTATGTGGAACTATTACTCGAAGGACCCTACTCTGGTGTGGTATTTCTACGATCCCAGGAATACATTCGACATCTGGTGCGAATAGCAAAGGCCAATACTGGCTATACTATAGTTAGTTACATTATGTATGTGGCTTTGCAAGAGCTCAATCAGCCCCCCGTGGATCATCCATCTCGTCGAGGTCGTCAATGTGTCCAGGTTATGCAGCGCCTCTTTCCGCAAGTTTTGGGTCACATATATCAAGAGCAAGTCCAACGGGATGATGCCAAAAATGATCTGGAACAGGTTTTTAGTGATCTGATCAAGGCCTTCGATCAGCAACTGAAGGTCGAATGGTTGGATGAGAACGATAGGCGTGCGGCCAGAACAAAGTTATCCCAGTATCGTGTCATATTGCCCGACTATCAAAGCCTGGACTTGGGAGAGTTGCATTTCCAGAAGGCAGATGACTATTGGCGCAAATTAGAGACATCTCTCCGATTCCAAGCTCGAGAGAAACTGAACCGACTGCGTGGCAATGATTTCGGGCAGGACGCCGATGGCATTGTGGAAGGTTTTGAAGTACGAGCAGCTTTGGTTGCACGCCAACAGGCAGTTCTTGTGGGATGGGGCCTCCTGCAGATGCCTTACTACAGCTACTACTATCCGAAAGCCCTTAAGTACTCTTTATTGGGACAACGTCTGGCTAGCGCCCTAATACAGGCATTCGACGATGAGGGTTGGAATCGTCATCCGCAAGTAACGTCACCATGGAATGAATTGTCAATGACAGGATATCGTAATGTCAGCGAGTGTCAACGTGCTCAATATAGCAACTATTTGTACGATCAGCCCAGTGAATTTCGTAATTCCACTCGCCTAAGAGAGATTATGTCAGATTCGAGTGCACTTAATGTAGCGTTTAATGCATATCTAGCCTGGCTGGAACAACAGAATCATAATTTGCGACCGCTGCTCTACAGGGAAACGTTGCCCGAACTAAATTTTACAAATACTCAACTATTTTTTATTTACTTTGCTCAAACACATTGCTGGGCAAGATCTGTTATTCCTGATGAAGAGGAAGAGGAACAGCAAATCCCAATGGATAATATGCCGCTGGTAAAGCATACACCTGAGCGATGGGATGTTAATGGTCCACTAAGCAATTTAGAGGAGTTTGGACGAGAATTCAATTGTGCCTTGGGCGTGCCCATGAACAATGGCGACAAGTGTTTGCTCTACTGACAGGCAGGCAGATGAATTATAAATCGATATGGTTAAAAGCGATACTAGGAGTGTAACTATCTACTAAGCCCCTCATTAAATAAGTAAAATGCAAGAACAAAATCTCTATAAATAGTTTTTTTTTCCACAGCGGTATGAGTCGTTTCTGTGTCAATCGAATCACTTGAGCGTGGCCTGACGACGTGTCTCAAGTCTGGGCTTGGGCATAAGCACTCAAGCACGCAACTTGGTAAGATGCAGATGAAAACCAGATATGGGATACCCACTCATGGCATGTGGGTAGGCTTCATCAGTCTGCTCTCGACCTTCAACTGTCAATCGATTATTTTATAAAAATCCATATGGTAGAAGGAAAAGAGGGGTGGAGATTTAAATGAAGTACACATTTCCGCTTACCTGCAAAGAAACGAGAAGAAAAGAGAACATATAATAAAATATTAGAAGTAATAATAATATCAAAGTATTTCAATCGTAACGGAAATGCTCCATTGCCAAATACCTCCCCCTTTATAAAATTATTCTTGTTTCTTTTTACAACACAAAATGATCATTATTCATGCTAAACTGCTTTCTACCCGCTCGTCTAAATACATACATATGTACATATATCGAAAACAGTTATTCACATTAAAAAACTGAATGCGTCATAGAAAAATAAAAAAGAAATAATAGCAAAAAAACGATGGAAGTTTTGTAATCACTTAGGAAACTCGAGAAAAAGACAAAAAAAAAGATGGAAAATGGGAAAAAAGAGCAAGACATCTCCCACAACTATGCAACTATGTAGACAGACAATAAAGTGATTCGGAATTCGCAAATGTGTTTTTTTTTTTTCAACAATTTCTTTGTCTGTATCCGTCTCTCTGCTATGACAAATTTCCGACTTCATCGAGACAGTTGGAGTCATTAAAAAAGGGAAATATTGTACAAAAACCGAAAGAGCAAGTAAATTCCAATAGCGAGAAAGGGGAAGAGAGAGGTAAGTGGAAAACGTTTATTTATACAAAGTCGTTATATTAAACTATTATATAGCTAGTATACTTGATAGCATAATTTAGAGAATTTTCTTAATAAAAATAAGTTTTCGGTTAATGAAACAGTTTGAAAAGTAGAATTAAATGATTATACAGTCACAGAAACAAATAAAGGGCAAGTTGAATGAAACTGGATCAATGTATTCTCATGCGGATACCTAAATTTCAAAAGTTATTGATTTGTAAAAAGCTTTTTTAAATTAAAAGAGTTTTCCGGCCGTGACACTATATTTTATGTGGCAGTGTAAAAAAACTCCAAATAAATGGAATTCCATCACTCTAATTATAGTTAAACATTCACAGATTTCTTGAAAATATTACAAGGTGTGTGTTTGCGTGTGTGCTGCCAACAGGTTTATTCCCTTCACGAAAAAAATGAAATCTAATGAACCATTATCAATAACCTATTCATTAATTGTATAAATGTGTGTCTTTGTGTATACATAAATATTATATAAGACACACATTTTATATTACAACTGTCAGGGCAGATGCATTTTTATAATGTGTTGACACATGTGTTCGAAAAAGAAAAAACCAGAAATAAACTTCGATTAATCAACTAGTTAGGCATACAAAGAGATAAAAAAGCACACAAAGAGTTCCATCTCCATAAATCAAGATAGAGACACTGTAGCCAGAAATGACCCAATTTCTTCCTATCTATTTATCTAGCCAACCAACCAACCAACCAGTCAGCCACCTATCCATCCATTCTCCAACGAGTCAAGTCGAGTGCCCAACGTTTGCCTACACTCTTGACTCTTTATATATGTAGGTATATAAATATATAGAAACATTTTTTCATTCACACAATTTTAACCTAAATTTGTATTTGTTTCTACATTACTTTGGTGGAGGAATAATACAAAAGAGAAAAAAATGTGATTCTACACTTGAATTGATCTTGAATACGGCCAAATAAACAGGTACAGATACATATTGTTTATGTGTATGATGAGGAAATTGTTGTATGAGAAAAATGAAAGTGATGAAACAAACATTCAGACACACACAACAACATTATTATCTTTATATAAAAGACAGAGAGAGTAGAAAAAGGGGGAGGAGAACAAAGACAGTACTCGTATCTCATTTATCCTATGGTAATTTAAAGCTGTGCACATTTACTTTACCCAAGAGTCTGATATCTTAATGCATATAAACACTCAAACTCATTTGCCTCAGTGGTATTACATATAGAGCTCATGCTCGTATGTGTGTGTGTGTGTATGTGGGCGATGCCTTATGGAATCATATATGGAATCTATATATACAGATATACAAATGCTTTACAGGCAACTTTGGCAGACCATAAATAATAGTATAAGATATGTATGTACATATGTATATATATTTCTACCAATTCAATTGAATTGATTGGTGCGCGCCCATTTTTGGCTTGGCCAAAAACAACAAATTGTCATTATTCAGAAATTCTAATATCTTACATAGATGGGGAGGGAAGGGGAGATATAAATAGAAAACCATAAAATCATACACCAGGGATCGAGTTTAAAGTTATTGTTTAAACCTTGAATTGGCGTCTTTCAATTTGTTTATTCTATAAACAAAATAGGAATAAAGTTACGAGACTTTTGATTGTTTATTTAATTATTGGAAAGTTATATCATATTCTATTATAAAACGATCCACCAAGTACATTGCAACTGGAATAGGCATGAATTATGAAATAAACAATTGATAATTGATGTATATTTTACTTGGAAGGATCTTTTATATGAGAGCCCAGATCAAATTAATAATATTTTGCCTCAGAAAGAACGAAAATTGATAATTTTAACACTTTCAGAGTGAAAAGTCGCCAATTGAAGGCTATTTAATATATTCAATCAAATGTACATATATATAAGTGTTTTTAAGTATAGGTCTATTATATACTATTATATCCCAAACTGAATAAACTGCTCTAACAAATGTCATTACTAATAAATTTAATGGAATGCACTCCATTTTGTTCACTTAAAAGCCACACTTGATCGTTACTATGAAATTCTAATGATTATCATTCGAAATGTGGCAAAGCAAAAACAAAAACTGATTAGTTCACGTATATTTGAAACGTGTTCAATTAAAATGACTTGGAAATTAAGTTCCTCAAAAGAGGGTGGTCTACAATATTGCAAACTACTGCAAAATCTTGATGTATTTTTATGAGGGGAGTCAACCCCTGGCTTTTATGTATGTTTGATAAAGTTCCAATTAAATATTTCGTGCACTTCCTTCCTCGTGAGGGGGGCCCCAGCAGTGAGTCAGTATTAAGTATTTTGCTAAACTTAGGCCGACGAAGACCACCCTTGAAACAGCTGTGTGTGCAAAGGCGTAAAAGAGAGCAGCAGAAGCGTAAAATCGATTTTTCAAAAACTACAAAAAAAAGAGTAAAACTTGTGGCTCCACCTTACAATATAGAACTTGTATACACATTTAAAAATAAGGCTGATGAAAATGTTAATTACCTTTTCATAATTTAATTCTATGTATGTATATAATCCATTTACAGTTTAGGTGATTAAGATTGAGCTTTTAGATTCCACTATGTATTCGTATATAGATTTATAAATATTTTTATCTTTGTTAGCCCATATGATAATGTAAATATATTTAATATAAAGGGCAATATTTTAATAATTTTTTTAAGCACTAAAACTCATTTGTAGGTAATTTATTAACTTTTATATGCCACAGAAATTGCTACGATTGAAAGAATTTCAAAATGCAATACTGGAAACGGAATATACACACAGGCCTCTCAGAGAGAGAGAGAGAGAGAAAGAGAGTGAGGGAAAAGTGTAAAAGAGAGCTGGTAGGACACTTGGTGGGTGGTGGGTGAATGGGTGTGGTGAATTTCTCTCACTCACACACACATACAATGCAAAAAGCGCGCTGTCCCTGCCACTTTTTTCTCCTTGGTACACACTTATCGATTTAGCAATTAGTATTTTTCTATTATTAACCAGGATAAAAAATTTGTTAACTTCTCAAGGAATCTGAATTGAACTATAACTGCACATATATTATATATATACAACAATATCTTTAATTTAACAGTGAAGATATATACGTTTCAAGATATATATGCACACACGATAAAGCTATATACGAACACGAACCAACAAACAGCAAGCGAACGACCAACCGTCGATGTGTGGCGCTGCTTTGTAACTCATTGGGGCGCTCACCCGCTCGCCATGCTCTTGCTTACTCACTCACTCCATCCGCTATGTTGGCGCTGCTGCTGCTGCTGCTGCTACCACACATATATACACATACACAAACAAAACATTGGCAGTGGCAGAGCAGCGATTGTGCGCTGACCCCCCTCCTCCTCAGTCTTACAACAGTCACAACAGAAACGCATAAGTTGACCAACAAAACAAAATGAAAAGGGAATAGAGAAATTTTCTTTTCACTACATTCGGAATACTCTTGGCAAGTACAAGAACAATTTTAAAATAGTATTATCTATTACATTAAAACTGATTAGCTATGTTAATTTGTATAAAACACAGGATTGCTAAAACTACATATTTATTAAGATTTAAAACAGGATTTAGTAATATTTCTTGTAAGCTGGATGACTTATTCGAAACACCCTTGCATAAAGTAAGCGTACAATAGTAAGAGAGAAGAAGGGGGTGCAAATGCATACTGAAAATTGGAGCATTGGCTGTGTTCGTTTACTGATAGCCGACGGCGGACATTACACACAAACACAGACACACACATTCGCAGGAAAGACTTCGGTAGGGGATTATTAGTATAGTATTAGACCACCCCCACCGTAGCAGACTGATTATGCGTTCGTGGGCTGATAAGCGGACATATCGAACGAATCGCGTGCGTTGGAATTACAACAATAACAAAATAATCTAGCTATAGAAATCAGTCACGCATGCGTCGAATCCTATCGAGGCTAACTATGTAGCTCCAATCGTGTTTGGCCTATTGCCAAAAGAACATAGAAACGTGTATGCATTTGTTGTATTACCAAACTGGTTCCAGAAAAGATGACATTTCACGCCGCATTCTATGCAGATTAGAATCGTAATGATCTCGTTGACCGCAAACCGTTTTCCAGCTGTTGGAGGGAACTCGTTTTTCGTTTTTCGAGGTTAATGACATTATAGAAATATGCAATTGTTTGCAATTCTTCTAGTTTATGCTATTATCTAACTAATGATGTAATTTCTATAATCATTCAATTTGTCCGTTTCTCAGGCGTAACGGAACTGGAATGCATTTCCAAATGATCCAATTCGAAATAGTTAAAAGAAAGTGGAGAGATATTAAAAAAAAACAACTCGATTGCATTTCAAAGATATTATTCATTGATTCATTCACATTGCAGCCCTGTTATTTATTTTCTCTTTCGTTTTGTTTCGAGTCGAAATTCACCTAAAAGGAAGTAAGACGTATTTCCATTACGCAGGCGCTTTGCGTTACCAGGAATAAGGAATGAGAGAAGAGCATAATGAAAATGTGTTACAGACCTATAAAGGTACACAAATCTGCATAAGTTTTGATGAATCATTTGGTTAGGTTAGGCATTCATACAATTGTGGGTGAAATTGGGTAGGGGTTGAGGGTTGACTTTTTGCCTTCCCCAAAAAAGGAAGATGAATGCCACAAATGCCAGACTGCGCGACTGCTGCTTAATGACAGCTGTTTGTCCAATGTCCAGTGGGGTAACTAAGGCAACTATATACGTATACACATATACACACACATACATGCATATGTAAGTGTAGGTACATATGTGTAGAAGCCGGCCAGACGGTAATGAAATTCTTAAAAATAAAGAAGTGGGAGAGAAGACAGTAGTAAATGTCCAATAACTAATGATTCTATCTATGAATCGATGGCTTCCGGTATTACACAAATAAAAACCTATAACAAAGACATGCATACCAACAGAAAATGGTTTTCAAATGGAAATTCGTGTTAGAATTGGGCATGCTTCAAAAGCTATTGAAGTCAATCAAGGGCAACAACAACAACAATATATTTAAGGTGATTTGGTGCATATCATTTAAATGTTAATGACTTCTGAATTTATTCTTAAAGAAAAGAAATTCTACACAGAGAGAAAAGTTTAGTGAATTTCTTCTAATAAAATTTAATCGCCCTACGTATTCGTAAAAAATTACCTATTAAAGTAATTCAATATTTATTCATTTAAAATCAAAGTAATTAAACAATTTCAGTTTTACTATAAAGTAAAATTGATATCACTTTTTTTTTGTATATAGATTGTAAAGGGAACACTTTGACCTTCCCCTACCCCTTTTTAGGGCCCCGTTTGAATTGGAAACCTGAAGACTTTTCGTATGCAAGCTTAATTATGACGAGATTTGTTTAAACAAAGCGAAGCTTTTTTTCCACTCCCATACTCAGATTACGATGACTGTTTTTTCCTCTTTTGTTATTTATTTCTTCTTTTTCTTCGCTATTTGTATATATACAATAAAAAAACAAGTTTTTGTTATTGTTTTTAGAGTCTATCGAAAACTTTTTTATACTTATATTGGTAACAGTTTGTGACGGTTCAAATGACTGAAGAACTGCTGTAGTACATCTCGCAACTCTAGCGATAATTATCTAACTAATAACTCTACACTAATTAGTCAGCAGCAAGTGAGAGAGCATTCCTAGGTCGCGACTGTTGCCATAAACTGAACACAGAAAATCATGTGAAAACGAAAGCAACCAAAAAAAAAAAAAATACCATAAGATTTTGGGTTATAGTAAAACAAAAAAAGAATTGGCATAAGTATATTGCAATTGGGGAGCCAGTTGAGGAGCTTAAAACGAAAGACAAGGTTATAAAGAAAAGCTGAATAACAAATTAAGCGATATGCTGCACCAGGTACGGAAGCTGAGCGCTTTTAAAGTTAATCAAAAGACGAGCGAATTAAATGCGAATCACTGCGGTGGCACAGTGGGACAGTTATTAAATTAAATTTCTGTTAAAGTGGAAAGTTTGAAATGATTTTAACAATAGTAACAACAATTTTTGAAAACAATTAATAAACACTGGTGGGGAAAAAACTTTACACGAGCAACAACAACAAATCGATGAGAGCTCAATTAACTGTTACTTGCACACTCACACTCATGCACCCATACATAAACGTAGTACGCCTACACTTTACCTTACACAAACGCTTTTATATACACATACATATACACATTCACAAAACTTTACCTTTTTTGCATTGAATTTAATATGCTTTTTGGCAATTATCTCAACAAAACATTTGTTAATTGTATGAGTGTGTGTGCGAGTGCGTGGGCAGGTGCCACTCCCACTGCTTCCTCCGCTTAATTGCAGTTCTCCTTTGTACAACTTTCGTTGCCACAATTTCTTTGCTTTCTGGTTGTAGTTGTTTTTTTTTTTTTTGTTGGCTCCCACTGTTCGATTCGGTAATTTACGGTTTTGCAGTTATGTCAACTCTCGTCTTGTGTTTCCTTTCTGGCACTTCTTGTTGTCGTTATTGTTGTTGTTGTTGTTGCTATTGCAAAATTTTCATGTAAACTATTGACAATGGGATTGGAGGTGGTTGCTTTTCGTCGTTAATGTTGCAGGTGGGGTCCCTATGCACTCGCGTTCAATTTGTTTGACGTGGTTTCGCTTGCACTTTGTGCCGCACGCTTGGCAAACTGTCGTTTTTCGATTCGTTAGTAATTTTGGCTAATTATTACCATTTCAAACACGCAGAAAACTTTCGACGTCTTCTCTTTTTTCTAGTTGGTTTTTTTTCTAGAGGTGAAGAAAACATCGATGACACTATCGATATTTTTATGGTTTTTGCATTATGCCTCTTATTGTCTGGCAGCGCTAACCGAAATTAAGTGCTGCCAGATCATAGGAATGGTAAACACAAAACCAAACAAAAAATGAGCAAATATTTTTTGTTTATTGTTTTAATAATAAGTTTGAATGAATTTTGCTTGGCCACAGATGATAAGTTATGCAAAGGCAATGGTGGGATGTGCACAGACGAAGACGATGACAAAAATAGTAAGGATTATCATGAGCACATTGTCATTTTGCCGGTTTTCAATTCACTTCTCAACTAACAATTTGTGTTTACATATTTTTTTTAGTTGGTCTTCTAATAGAGAATGCCTTGGCCAATTATCAGCCCTGCAGTATTGATGAAATCGACATCAATTGCACCTGCCACAGTGAAGTACTGACTCGGGACCTAGCTGCCTATGAATCCACAGGTGTCAGCCGGCAGATGATCGAGAGTTCTGCCAGGTTTGGGACTCTTTACAAGATCTATAAGAATCAGTTGTACCGTGATGAGAAGTGTATGTTTCCAGCCCGCTGTCAGGGCATCGAACATTTTCTGCGTCAGTTGCTACCCATTTTGCCCAATATTGATCTAGTAATCAATACTCGAGATTATCCTCAGATCAACACAGCTTGGGGGAATAGTGTAGGAAGTGGACCCGTATTTTCCTTTTCGAAAACTAGAGACTATCGTGACATAATGTATCCGGCTTGGACGTTTTGGGCTGGAGGGCCAGCTACCAAATTGCATCCACGAGGCATTGGTCGATGGGATCTGATGCGAGATAAGTTGGAGAAACGTGCTGCCGCTATACCCTGGACACAGAAACGAGAAATCGGCTTCTTCCGCGGCTCACGTACCTCGGACGAACGTGATGCGCTTATCTTGCTGTCACGCCGAAAACCACAGTTGGTGAAGGCACACTACACAAAGAATCAAGCTTGGAAATCTCCCAAGGACACATTAGACGCCCAGCCAGCAGATGAGGTTTCGTTTGAGGATCACTGCAAATACAAATACTTGTTTAATTTTCGCGGAGTGGCTGCCAGTTTCCGGCTAAAGCATTTATTTCTATGCAAATCTCTCGTTTTCCATGTGGGCGACGAATGGCAGGAATTCTTCTATGATCAATTAAAACCTTGGGTCCACTATATACCTTTAAAAAGCTATCCCAGCCAGCAAGAATATGAAGAGATACTGGAATACTTTAAAAAGCATGATGCAGTGGCCAAGGATATAGCAGAACGTGGCTATAACTTTATATGGCATCATTTGCAAATGAAGGACATTAAATGTTATTGGCAAAAGCTACTTAAGAATTATGCCAAACTCTTGACATATGAAGTGCGACCAGAGAGTCATCTAATACATATAGGCGGGGCCAAGGATGAATTGTAATAACTGATAGTTTAACTAGTCTTAAGTTGTGATAGGATTCAATTGTATTCTATCATTTCGTATCGATGAAAACTCAAATTCCATGTGCTGTATGAACCGTAACCGATATCGTTTTATGTTTCGGTTACTCCACTTAACTATAAGTTTGATATACGTATCAATATGTTAAGTAGATTTAAGAAAAAAGTTTTTTATGTGACTTTACTTTGTTCCGTCTTCTATTTATATATATATATATTTTAATATCTTTATTTTCCTATAGAAGGAATAAACTGATTCTCAGATTAAACATAAATCCTATGGATTCTATAGCTGGGACTTGAAAGTCAATTTTAATTTTCCTTTTATACTATTTCGGCATGTAAAATAGACAAAATTTTCAATGGCCATCCAATGGAGGAAGGAAAAGATGCTGCCAGTCAGCACTCTACTTATAATATTTTTGCTTCTTCGTGAATTGCCTGCCGGTGCATCCACAAATGCCGAACCTGGAGAACGTAAAAAATGAGATATTAGCAATTCCAATTGATTCCTTTTCAAATCCTTTAACAGCTAAGATTGATTTTGTGCCTTTTATTTTACGGGCCCTGAAGGATTACAAGCCTTGTTCCTCTGAACCCAATGATTTGGATTGTGCGTGCCATGCTCTGACCATACAGCGGAATCTGGAACCCTATGTTGGGACTGGTATAACACACTCTATGATTCAGGAATCACGCCGTTTTGGCACTCTATACAAGGTAATCGATGGACACCTCTATCGTCATGAGAACTGCTCATATCCCACACGATGTGCCAATGTAGAGGAGCTTTTACTGAGTGTAGTTATGGATCTGCCGGATTTGGAGTTTATTCTCAATGTGTATGATTGGCCGCAGGTGCATTTCCTTTCAGGTCTTAGTGGACCAATCTTCTCCCAATCTACATCAGATCAGTATCTAGATATTTTGTGCCCATCCTGGTCATTCTGGACCTCTAAGGGGCCGCTGTTGCAGCAATATCCTCTTGGATTAGGTCGCTGGGACTACATGCGTCAACACATGTCCACAGTGGCAAAGCGTATGCCCTGGCAACAGAAGGAACCAATTGGATTCTTTCGCGGTTCTCGCACATCAAAGGAGCGGGATAATTTGATACTTCTATCGAAGCATTCACCCCATTTGGTCGATGCACATTACACTCAATCGCAGGACTTTCCTGTTCAGGAAGTGCCCTTTGCAGACCACTGCCAGTTCAAGTATTTGTTCAATTTTCGTGGAGTGGCAGCCAGTTTTCGACTGCGGCACATTTTGCTCTGCAAATCACTCATTCTGCATGTGGGTGAAGAGTGGCAAGAGTTTTTCTATAACTCCTTGAAGCCCTGGATTCACTACGTACCCGTAAGTAGTAATGCCAGTGAGGAAAATTTGGAAACGCTTCTCTTATACTTGCGACAACATGATGACCTGGCCGAAGAGATTGCAGAACGTGGCTATCAGTTCGTGTGGCAGCATTTGCGAGTGGAGGATATTCAATGTTATTGGAGGCAACTACTTCAAGAGTATGCCAAGCTGCTAACCTATAAAGTGGAAATAGAACTAGGATTCCATGAGGTAGTGCCGAGACCAACATTTCGTGGCGATATTTCAATTTAAAATTTGGCGCCCTAGTGCACCAGTGTTGCCCCACTGATTTAATTTAAAGTTAGTCAATTGTTGCGTCAGTTGGAAGAAGTGGACACCATGTCGGCAACTGCATCGTCTGCCTTTCGGCAATTCTTCCGTGTGCCGACAAAACAAAGAATCAATTGGTTTCCTGGCCACATGACCAAAGGAATGCGCCAGATCCAGCAGAGATTGCGCAATATCGATTGTGTTGTCGAAATCCATGATTCCCGCATACCTATTGCCGGTCGGAATTCACAGTTCTTTGATACCATCACAGGTGAGACTCGCAAATGGTAACATCTTTGTGATTAACACATCAATTCGATCTTTAGGAAATGGCGTCAAACCGCACATCTTGGTGCTCAATAAGATGGACCTACTAGATGCTAAGGACCAGCGTAAAGTCCGCCAGCAACTGCAATCCCAGCAACCCGCACTGCGTCACATTCTCTTTACAAACTGTAAGAACCAACGAAATCATGGTGTTCTCGATATATTACCTCTGGCCACCCGCCTAATCTCGGACAGCAGCCGCTTTAATCGTGCTCAGAGCGCCGAGCACAACATTATGATCATTGGCGTTCCCAATGTGGGCAAAAGTTCCGTAATTAATGTACTCCGAAATGTTCATCTAAAGAAGCGGAGTGCAGCCCGTGTGGGAGCCGAAGCTGGAGTAACCAGAGCCGTAGGTGAACGCATTAAGATACAAGAGACGCCGGCGGTCTACATGATCGACACGCCAGGGATACTTCAACCCTCCGTTTCAGATGATGAGATGGGCATGAAACTGGCTTTAGTTGGTTGCTTGCCCGATCACATAGTTGGCGAGGATTTAATTGCCGACTATCTGTTGTACTGGCTCAATCGTCACCGGCGCTTCGAGTATGTGGAGAAACTGCAACTACAATCTGGACCCTGTGATAATATCAGCTCAGTGTTGGCTGAATATGCGCATCAACAGGGTATGTTCCATCGAGTCAAGCAATATAATGGTCAAGTGGAGGTGATGACAAATTTATTAGCAGCCGCTCGAAAGTTCATACACTTCTTTCGAACTGGTCAACTTGGCTCCATCAATCTAGATGCGCCACCCGTTTTAGCTTAGTCTAATGTTTACATAGTTATAGATTGTTATCAAATGATTAAAAGATATTCGGAGAATTCAACCCTCTACCATGGGTACGTCAATTGCTATATTCCCCACACCAGGAACAGGTATGGAGTACGAAACGTTAACCTGTCCCAGATCTGGATCCTCGTCCAATTGCATGGGAGCCTGCTCTTCCACCAAGCTAAGGCCACTAATCGAAGGCTGCTGATGCTGCTGTTGTTGCATCTGGTCATGTTCGAGAGTCTCTGCTGGCAAGGGTGGTGGAGGAGGTGCACCCACAGCGTAACCTGTCTGGGAGGCTACCACTCGCATCTCTTCGGGCACTCCTTTCATTCGCTTGCTAATATGACGAGTATAGGGTGCCATTTTCTGATAATAGTCAATTAACATTTGTGGATCTTTCTCCGACACCAGCTTTGTGGACACCAAATCGAATTCGTCACAAAATTGCCAACGGACCAGATACTTAATCTCCCCAGTGACATCTGTGGCTCCCATTATTTCAGCCAACTCAAGACCACGTTCATAGCCGCGTGGTTTTTGAATCTCCTCGCATTTGGGTTTCTTTTCGCCACGCTTTTTGGATTTGGCACGAGATTCCTCAAATCTTTGTATAAGTGCTGGACAATCGCAGTTCTCCTCCGGCTCCCAAGTGTTGTCCGCTGATGGATAGCCGCGCCATTTGATAAAATATTCAACCTTGCCATCGCTTGTGATGCGCTTGTCGACAATGCGTTCGACAACAAAATTCGATTCGTTTTTAACCATAACGACAAAAGTATACAAGTTTTTATGTTTACAAATAGTAATTGATTTCGGCAATTTCGTATGTACACACTTTTCCTAGAGGTGAGCATAACATTGGCATTTTTTAGAGATGAGCGGTGGTGTCGCATGTGTAAATACATATAATGAAAGAAGAATAAGTTTAACGAAAGATCAGAATAAGGAAGTATTTTCATGAAAAATAAAGTAGATTTGGTGTAAAAAGGCATATTTGTAATCGGCGTTATGGCTTTGTGTACACTCAACATGCGACAACTTCGCTGTCACAGATATTTGTAATAGTGACGAATCATTGCACATCTCTAGTTCATTCATTTGATTCACCTTCTGCAAATTTCGAAAACTAAGCGCTTGTTAAGTTTTCAAGAGTTAGATAAGCAATTGTCAAATGGCGCAAAATAAAGAAGTTGAATGGTCGACATGGGATCCCATGTCCACTGACTTTTACGATGAGTCGCAAAATAAATATATCAACGGCAATATGGAGGAAGCTCCAGCACCAAAACCGTCTTCAGATGAGAGTGATAAAGATAAACGTACTGCCATGCAGAACAAATATCCATACTTGGTGGTCAAAAAGACGAAATCATTAATAACTTCAAATGCCATAATCAATTTCTTTGGACCTAGTATAATTTACCACTTGGAATATCGCCAAAATTCGAATGTCTATTTTGTTTATTTCCATAACATTGGGTAAGCTAAGTTTAAAGCTACTGACCTTGGAGCACATTAAAGACTCTCTTTTACAGGTCATTTGAGACGGCGCGCAAAAGGATCACCAGTGTACCTTATATACTGAGTTGCGTTGAAGGTCGTCCACGGCGTAATCAGCAGCCGAATATTCCATTCCAGCCGATTGAGGAAGATTCCAAATCGGCAGGACCAGTTGTATTGACTGAGCGCGGTGAAATAAGTATGACCGATCGTACAATTCCCATATCCAGTGTCGAGAATCCACATCCGATGCTGAAGAAACCAAATCTAATTAGTAAAGCTGAATATGCAGGCAAGGACTCAATGCTGGCCTTAAATGATCCAAATCGACGTTATCTGAATGTACGATATGAGTTTATACTCGAGCATTATGGTGCCTATATGTTGGAAGAGGAAATAAAGACAGATCAGGTCATTATCAACTATCGTTCGGGTCGTCGTTTCACCGAGTAAGTAAAAGTAAATTAGAAAAACAGCATGAAAATTATAACCAATTGGAATATTTATAGGATTCGACCTACCGATATAGATGAATTGGCATCAAAAACCGATGAAATTGATCTTAAACAATGTTGGAGCTGTGGCAATTATACATTGGTCAGTTGCAAGTTTTGCCAGATGCCATTTTGTCATGCCTTGTGCTTCATGAAGCTTGCCGACCACCATAAGGAGTACTGCACCCAAAACAAATCCAACATAATAGCAAAGCCGGATAAGATTGATACTTCCGTTGATCCCATTGCACTGGGTCCGATGAAATTGCCGCCGTCAGGTTCTAACGTGAAGCTTACTGCCTTCGAACAGTCCAATGTGGTTTATATACGGCCAGCTGATATACACAATGAAGTGGATTATGCCAATGTATTGACAACTGTTACGATTCAAGGTCGTAAGGCTTCAAAATTGACTAAATTGCCGTGTTGTGGACAGGTTGTCATTTATAAGTTGAAATCTCAAATACTTCGTGCCATGGTCCTCAATGTGGACAATCCACAAGCCGTTTATGTGCTCTGTGTAGATTTCGGCAACATTGAGATTGTCACAAAGCCTCTGGAAAGTCTTTATGTCTGTAATGATCAGCTATTGGTTCTGCCACGCCATGCTGTTCCTGTGATTTTACGCAGAGTGCCACAACGTTGCATGACTCCCAATTTACGTGAGATGATCTATGAACTGGATGAGAATCTTATCTTTGAAATGAAGTATTCAAAGCGGGACTTTGACTTTGATAAGGGTATGCAGCGTGTAATGCTCAACGAGCTCGAATTTAATCGCAGCTTGAATCGCTTGTTGAGGACAATTCTGTTGCCAGTTGAGCCTGCAATGTCGGACCTGGGCTACAACGAAGATGTAAGTGTATAAGATAAGGAGAAGCCTCTTTTTTTTAACTTGGTTTACTCGTTGCAGTACCTTTACCATGTTCCTTTGCCCACTGGCAAAAACATTGATTTAATTATCATGGATAATTCGTTTTTGAAATTTGGTTTTGTGTACTGCACCATTCCGGATTTTGCCTATGAGATCACCCAGATGCAGCGTGAGATTCAAATCTATGGTGAATCGATAGCCAAGACACCATCATATGCACCCACGTAAGATTTCCCCCAAGATAGAATGGCAAAATTTGTATTATTTTTATTTGATTTGTAGGAAAGAAACATTGTGCATAGCCAAATATCAGGGTAAATGGTGTCGAGGAATATGCTTAGATCTAGTAGGAGATGGTTATCCCAGTATACTATTTCTGGACTATGGAAACATAACGCCCATTCATATAACAGATATTTTGCCATATCCACCTCAATTTACTTATCCTATACTGACTTTCGAATTTAATATAATTGGTAAGTAATTGATGGACTTTAATACTATTCAGAAAGACATATTAATCTCTGGCCCTCTCTTTTTCCCTTGCAGGTCTGGATGAGTGCAGTGAAATGGACGACAAGATGATTAAACATTTGGAGACTTCTCTACCTGTGGGTACCATTATCAATTGCGATGAAGTCATTTATAATGAAGAGGACAACAATTACTCTATACGTATGGACAAGCTTTTGGACCTATGATCTTGCAACAATTTGAGTTTCTTTGGTATAGACGGACTTAAGAATCTCCACTTTATCACTAAGAGATGCCATCTGAAACAAGAAAAAACACTTTTTTATGTAACAATTTAATAATCTTTATTAATCCCTACCTTGAGAAAATCCTCATTAAATGGTGCCTTTTTATGACTCCAATTTGTATCATTATCAATGGACAAACAGTTATCCTCCGCACAGTCCGCTGTAACCAAAGTATAGATCATTGTATTTGCTTTAGTAGCCAGCAGTTGTTCCACCTTGTCTCTTGCTTCAAAATTGTAGAGTATTAAATTGTTCGAGCAAAGGGAAAATGGTTTAAGTTCTGACAAACGGTCGGCTCTTAACAAGGCCACCGTTGCATCATCATTTGCATTAAAATGATTGCCATGATCGACCTCATCAATCTGTATGTAGGTTATATCCCAAGATTGACAGTAGCCTTTGATAAGTTCTAAACAATCTTGCGCATTGGCAACTAACACACATTTCTGACCACGTGTCACAACCAAATCATCCAGCATTAAATGAACAAATTCAAATTTCGGTGAATCATAGAGACCCATTTCCTGCCAGGGCGGCAGATGCGGCAAAAGGATTTCCTTTATATTTGGGTCATCATCAAGTTGATTTCTAAGGAGTACAGGATGATCACAGATAATCTGTTTGATATTAGCTAAGCCAGGAGAGAACTCGGCTTTGGCAAGAATCTCTAGTGTTTGAATTTGAAGTTCTGCGGGATTCAACAAGCATATATATTCGGTTCTACTAAATGTGGGAGGTGAAATCGTTTCAGATGTATTGGAAGCATCTCTTCTTTTGAGCATTATTGGTCTTTGTGGCCGACTAACATCAATTAGCGGACTGACTATGTGACCATTTTCCTCATCAATTTTGCGACACCAATTAGCAATTTCCTGGTTACGAACAGCAATACATTCATCCACAGTGGTCAACTCTTCCTGTATTTCAACCTCCTTCAATTCAATTTCCAGTTGCTCATTTTCCCTGATTTGCTCTGGCCGGAAGTATGTCAAGGTACCCAGCACCTTGCCCGTCTCATCTTTAAGCGTTGCTTTCGATCCTGTGACAACCAGAGTGCCATTTCCAGTCCAGATTTTATGCTTCCTAGTAGAGGGATTCCGCCAGAGCACGTGAAAGATGCGACTATCTTTAAGCGGGTTCTCGTCAGCCTTAAGTGGCCGTGGTCCATATCTGGAAATATTGCCAGAAGTGCCCCATTGCGTAGGCGGACTACTGGAACAGTACTTCGTCACTGTATTCTCGTCCTGAACGGCAGAGGCACCTCTTTTGGCTGCTCTGCGCATAGACGGAGCCTGGGAACGTCGCATTTCTGAAAACTCTAGAAAATTTTTTAAATTCTGACGAAAAGAATTAATCGGTCTATCGATTTTTATATAAACGATTTTTTTTTTAATTTATCAAGTCACAGTCACTGCTTTCGTTCCTCCAATACTTTTAAGGATTCGAAATACCGAAATTGAAAACCTGATTGGTTTTTACAAAAATTATAATAGATATTCGAATTCTACCAATTAGCTCCTCAAAAAGGCAGAATTAGGAAAAATTAATACAACCATATTGCAGTTTTGAGATCTAAAATCCTGCATCGGGATCGCCATAACCACCATGAGATCGATAGGAGTTTCGCACTTCGTTATTGGATATAAGTAATGATCGTAGTATAGCTAAAACTCGATCCGTACGCTCTTCGAGACGATCCAGCGCTCCATTTAGTGACGATAAACTTGCATCAATAGTTGACAAAATTCCCTCTGAATTATCCACAGATGTAGCAAAATTCAAAATTTCCAGATTGTCGTCATCATTTGGCTCTACATTTCTTACCAATTGCCCTTGGTTGTGTTCCATGGCTTAGATAACGAACAAATAGGAAAAATTAAAAATGCTTGATGGAAAATTTTTTGAAACGCCTAAAAATTTAATAATTTTGATGTGAAGTGTAAAGCCAGACTAATGGCAACATATCATTTTGAATAGATTTATTGCTTTTATATTTGAATAGTTGAAGTTTCTCTGCTGCTCTGGTTAAACTTGAAAAAATAGATAATACATATTATATACCGCAGCTACCATCAATTTCCATTTTGTAACTAGTTCAATGGAAAGCTTAACCTAGTTCGAAGGAATATTTAGTCAATTTCGAATTCGCCTGTCTTTTTAATTCGCTCAAATTTTCAATTCGCCTGCCCTTTTTTAATTCGCTCTAATTTTTCAAATTCGCCAATTGCAAATGAAAAAAGAAGAGATTGTTGTTAAATATTTTTAAAAAATATTACGGAAAAATTTTGTCATAATATTTGCTGACTTCAAACTGAAAGGTTGTGCTTTCTCTTCGAGACAATCAACAGGTGGTTGCCAAATATAAGCAAAGTTGAGTTTACTTAAAGGTCTATAAGACATTCAACAGTTTAATAATTTTAAAAGAAAGGAAACTAAAAAATGGCTTGTACTAAATTCTTGACCCTCAATAACGGAGAGAAAATGCCGGTAATTGGCATTGGCACCTGGCAGGTAAGTGTTTGATTCCCACAGATAATTGTTATTAATATCTTAAAATAATAAATACACGACATAAACACACGATTTCTGTGACCATGACTAAAAAATAATAATTAAGCTTCATGATGACACGTCGAAGTCTGATGATGGGATGGCTAGGGGGGTAAAGGTTCAGTAGAATCTCTTGAAAGATTTGTTTGGACTTTAAACCGGTTTTCTTATTTATAGTCAACTTTCACCCGTTTGCATTGGAATGAATAGAACAAACAAACTCATTAAAAAGTCTTCGTTTGGATGATGGAGCATATGCTGGCCAGATAAGATGTGACTAGACATATTGAATTACCCATGATAATTGAGATCATAGATTAAACCGCAATTTCATCACAATTTTGCATTTATTTAATTTTAGTCTAGCGATGAGGAAATTGAGACAGCCATTGATGTCGCCTTGCAGGCGGGCTATCGTCATATTGACACGGCGCCCGTCTATCGCAATGAGGCGGCAATTGGACGGGTTCTCAAACGCTGGCTAGATGCGGGAAAAGTGAAGCGAGAGGAACTATTTATAGTAACCAAACTGCCGCCAGTTGGTAAGACAACCAGAAATAATAATCAATCATAAATGAGAATTCTTTGTATTCCCTCTCTTAATTAGCCAATCGCCCCCATGAAGTGGAGCCTGTAATTAAAAAATCTCTGGCCGATCTGCAATTGGACTATGTGGATCTATATCTAATTCATACCCCATTCACAATTAACATCAATGAGGATGGTAGCCCAAAGCTGGACAAAGATGGTCTCATTGAGGTTGATCCCACCACCAATCATGCTGCCACTTGGGTCGAAATGGAAAAGCTAGTGGAGAATGGTTTGGCCAAATCAATTGGTGTATCCAATTTCAGCAAGGATCAAGTGGCTCGTCTGCTAAAGAATTGTAAAATTCCACCAGCCACCAATCAGATCGAACATCATGTATATCTGCAACAGCGCGATCTGGTGGACTTTTGTAAATCCCAAAATGTTGCTATTACAGCATACTCCCCTCTAGGCTCCAGGGGCATTGCCAAATTTAATGCTGGTGCCGGTTTGGTACGTGATGTGCCCGATCTGCTAGATATACCCGAAGTCAAAGAGATAGCTGTAGCACATAACAAGTCGCCGGCACAGGTTCTTATACGTTGGATTATTGACACTGGTGTCATTGCTATACCCAAAAGCACCAATCCCAAACGTTTAAGGGAAAATCTTGATGTATTTGATTTCGAATTGACTGCAGAGGAAGTGGGTAAACTCTTGACCCTGGACAAAAATATACGCGTCTGTGACTTTGCCTTTTTCCATGGGTAAGAGAAACATCTTGAACTAAAGAGTATTTATATCTCTAACTTATTTTTCCATTTATTTGCAGTGTGGAAAGGCATCCAGAGTTTACCTTTAAAAATCAATATACCAATTAAGTTTTATACGTCATTTGTATTTTTATATCATTTTTATATATTTACCACCGTTATTGCACACATATATATATATATATATATCTATATATACACAATTTTTCTTTCTCTTTAATGGTTTTCCTTACCAAACGTGTCCAAAGGTTGTAGAGTTCGTGTTATAATTTTCACTTCAACTGGTTTTCCACATCTCTGTGGTGTGGGCAAAACAGCTTTCAGATTGCCCAATTCCTCTCCAACAACTTTAGTTTCATTTAATAGAGTATTATTAGCATTTGTTTGGTCACTGGGAACAGAGAAAGACTTTCCATTTAGAAATTTGAAAGTATTTTTTTTTATGATTAATTTGGACGTTTATTTGCAACAAAGTTTCGTTTTACAATCCTACATACAGCATAAACAAATCACAAGATTACATATTTTTGTTTGTTTTTTAGTAATAATTATTAGTAGCGAGCGAAATATGTCTTTAACAATTCCATTTTTACATATTTTTCTATAAATATACACAGACATTTAAACAATTTGAGAAATGCTCACTGGTCCCATATCCAACTTTGCTTTTGATATATAAACATTTTATTTTAAACAAAACACTATTGAAAATTGCAATCACAATATGAAATCTTAATTATAATTCTTTTGACATATTATTTATATATATAGAGAATTATGCACAGAAAGTTTATTATGGTAAAATTAACCATTAAATAAAAGTATTTAATGTTTTCGTTGTTCTATATTTTAACTTTTATGGGCTAAAAGTTAAAGTAAGTACTTTTGAATTTTAATATTGAGAATTTATATATACAAAAGGCAAATGTTTGACACATTAGAAATATTATTCTAATAATTTAGAATTTTGATATTTTAAAGCATTTGAATATGGAGCCAGTGTAAAAATAAAAATATTTATAAATAATAACTGCATAATAAGTAAGTTAATAGAATACTTTAAAATTTTAGTGAAAACATATCAAAGTAATCAATGGGAAATCAAAAAATATAAGAGAAAATGCAGTCCATATTAGTAGATAATGTAAATTGGGCCAAACACACATTTTGATTGTCAGAATTTGGCTTTAAGCTTATGTGTTAAGATTGCACTTTCGAGTATTAAAAAGGAAGGAAATGTGGTAGTAGGAACATTCTCCTATGCCAGAACTCACGTAGTCCTTGTATCTTCATCGGAGCTGCGCCTGGAACACAGCATGAGGGGATTAGTTATCATTTTCCCATTAAAATTTAACAAAATTATATCACAAAACGAAGGTAAATAGCCAACGAAAAGAGTTTGATTATGGCCACTCACTTAAATCCTGTTTTGGGCCGGCATGCAAAATTAAAAAGATTTTATAGAGAGCTTACTACATGCTCGTAGCTTACCTGGGATTCTCCTGATTGGTGCGCATGGCCAATGTGGCAACCTCAAAGATGCCAATAAAGAAACAGAGCATAAGGGGTCCAAATATGGCACCCTGCCATCCAATCCAATACATTCCACCAGCGATTGCCAGGCCATTTAGATAAGGATGTCCGCCACTGAAAAGGAATTGATGAGTAAGGTAGAGTAAAGTACTGCTGATTTCCTGTACTTACCCCTTAAGATCTGCATAGATGGCCGTTTCAAATGCAGAGGGAACAAAGAACTGCATTAGGAATAGTATGAGGCCAGCATAGAAACGATCTTGGGCAAGCCAAAGTTCAAGGAATGCTGGTACAGCACACCAATAGCTACCAAGAAATGGAGCTGCTGCCAACATGGCAGCCAGAGCAGAGGGTAAGAAGACAATGCGTGCTCCAAACACTGTATGGACCAGCCAGGTAAATAGACCCGTAAATATGGAGCACTTAAACATGGAGACTAGAACAACGGTAATTGAGTTCTCCAATGCATCGGCAATTTTAATGCCTGAAGTTGAATAACCCAAATATTTGGATATCTGCAAGGGAGCATATTTATCCTGACTACTCGACAGCAAATAGAACAGAGCCGTAAAAAAGACAATCTGCATAAAATAAAGATTAAATTGAATAATAATTGAAAACAAGTTAAATATAGTAGAACTTACCATATCCAGTATGAACTCAACACAAGCCTGTCCGCCGGATAATATTAGTGAGAGTATTTCCCCGGTAACACCCATTATCATGGAGAGATTCGTTCGTATTATATGCCATAGAGATTCAGCCACTTCGAGTATTGTTTGGGTATTGCTTTGCGCCCAACCGATGATGCCCTGTTTTGCCACTAAAACTAGCTCTTTAAAATGTCCTTGGTTAAAATAAATGGCCATTGGTTAGCAGAAGCGACAGAGAATGAGTTAATTGATCGACGCAAACAAAGGTTAAAGGATGTCGTGTGTTAAAGCAGCCAAAGAAGCAACAAACAAACAAAAATAAAGCCAAAAACCAAAAATGCTTTTTTTTTTTGTGGGGGGACTAACCAACAAGGAACATATTGTTTCTTATTAATAGTTCCCACATAAAATAGAATTCAAGAGTTGTTAGGTGTTACAGGAGACAACTGAAGAGGGGCTAAAGGGTAATAAAAAGCCGCAACCTTTTTAATTTGGGTTTATAGACTTACCTGGATTATCGACAATCTCACCAAAGGTACTTTTCAGTGCATCTGTGGGTACACGCGGTCCATATGAAGTCCCTGCCTTATTAAAATCTATCCAATATTGTATTAATCTATCCCATACATCGAGTATTTGCTCTTTTAATTTGGTGGCATGAACTTTATCCGCATCCGCTAGCCAATCATCAATATAGGTTTCTAGTTTACGGCGTCCATAATGGTGAGCATTGTCTAGCGCATCATCAATGGACGCCTGCATATTGGCGGGCAGAATATCAATTAGTTCAGGACGATCGGTGATCGTCTTGTTAATTAGATCTTTGCCCAAATAGGCCACCTCAATGGTCTCTGAATATATGTTAATGCAAAAGAAGACACCCAAAAATATAATAATGAGCAGCATGAGTATGATCATTAGTATGGAAGTGACTGACTCTACAGAGGATTTCAATGAGTCACGAATTATAGTGTTGATTTTATAATTGAGTTCCAATACGCCAGGCAGGCATAATGGCAATACCGCCGAATGATGATCAATGGCCCATTGTCTCAGACCATTATATATATCATAAAGCTGGCCAGACACAAATTGGGTAATGCCCGTGTAGGCACCCAAGGTTAGGAGTAAATGGACAAATACTGGCACTGCGGCCAATATGAACATCCATATGTTTCGATAAAGGAAAGTGGCCAAACAGGCATAGAATAATAGTTTAAAAAATGTCTCGCTCTGATGTCCCTCTGGTTCCTCTTCCATGGGTTTGGCATCAAATGTATCTGTTGAATCAATTGTATCACTTAGCGATATATCCTCTACATCTGATTGTAAATTGGTTGGTTCCATTCCCCCAGTGGCCCTGCCGGCAATACTAAAATTACTCAGTGATCTCTCAAAGTCATTTTTATCGAATAATTTCTGCAGGCGATGCAGATAGGAGCCAGTATCCGTGCAAATTTGTAGATGATATGCCGTCGAGGCTGTCACATATGCCATAACAAGCAGGAATACAGGTACTTGAAGTGCCCCCAGAAAGCTGCAAAGGTATCCGGCTATGGCTATCCACATGGATTGTCCGGCAACAACAAAATGTGCCTTGTTCTCTGGCCGCCAAAAGAAGTGGACAGCAGTGAGGTAGATTACGACCAGAGCAATCAGCTATTAATAAGAACAAAATATTGAATTAATCCATAAGTATATAGAGATAGATCATGATCACTATTTACCACATAGACATTGAGAAATCCAATAATTTGTACAAATAGACCATGTGAAAAGGTTACCCAATGCCAAATGGCAAGCAGGAATCCTTTGGGAGCATATAGAACCAACAATTTAATGCAACCAGCTACTCCACAGCCGGCCAATAGTAACTGCCAATGCTCGCATAGCCAACGTATAAGCATACGACCGCAGTGCTCTGTTGCCTCCAGCGGAGCCAAGCATATGGAGACTAAAACATTCGAATCACGCTCCTCCAGCCTCTGGAACCAACTGTTTAGTAAATAAGCTAGTCGTCGTTTAAATGGAAACAGCACAGCTCCCATTAGGAATGCCCACAACAATGGACGCACAAATGGACCCAAAATAAAGCAGACGGCCACAAAAGCTGCAATGCCAGCGGCAATTAGGAAATTGTACATTGCAGCACGAAAGCTCTCATGATTCTGGCTACGCATCCGCAGGAGCCTGTTTAGAACGCTGTCAAAGGAGCGATCTCTCCGTATGGGATTAGATGAGTCCATTGTGCGGTTCATGGAGGGAAACTGGAACTAAAGATGTATGCAAATCGTTTTAATGTGATTCAGATATAGTGTGAGACACACCCTTCTATGAATCAAGCTATTTATAAAATCTATTTATGGGTAGAAACTCACTTTTCTTATCGTGTTAAATCAAAATCAGCTACTTTACATTGCTTATCCATGGGATTGCAAATGCGGTCAATGGTCATCCGTAAGGTTAACTGTCCAAGCTAATTCCTTTTCTGGAGGGGGTGGCAAGGGAGGATATAAACAAAAACTACGTTGTTTTGTTTTTGGCAAATTACGTCAGTCTACGCCGCAGTGTTGAAAAATTTTGACTTACGTTATCGTGTGTACTCGATATACATAAGGCTAGTTATCGATATTTATCTGGTGTTTGGCAACTCTACTACTAGGCAAAGTAGGCTTTTAAAATCTAAAAATTTGTTTACAATGAACGACTCAGGTAATTGGAAATATTTAAATTAATACCAATTAAAATGCAATTAATTTATATAGATTTAACACTGCAACAAGTGCTGCAACTGCGGCAAATACAGATGCATATGATTAAAAGCAGAGCCGAGTATCTTCAGTTGTACCGCAAAGTCGTCAAAAAAGCCTTAACCACAGAATTGAATGAACTGGTAAGGCCTACTTTTTTTGTATATTATTCTTTAATGTTGCTAAAATAATTAATCCGTGCAGGTCAACGGTGAATTTAATATGATAAGTGAGGAACTAGATGTACCCGAAATCCTGCCACAAATGTTATGCATCCAACCAACAAAGGAACAACAATATACCCCAATGTTACAGGTAGAAGAAATTCAATTATTAATAACCAGTCTTTCACTTTTAATAAACAATCCTTAAACCAACAGTTGGATAAGATCGAAGAGCTTTACGATGCCACCGAACGCGGTTTGGATATGTTGTAGCCTTGCCTTCTTCGTTCGTTGTAATAATCATCATTATGCAGCCAATTCCTATGGAGAGTGCGATAGATGTGCTGCAGACATTTGAAGGATGGTGAATGATTCTGCAAAACCGAAAATAATATAGTATAACAGCATCAAAAATGTGAAATCCCATGGATATAGTACATATCGACTATGACTCACATTAAATATAGGAATAATGGGGTTCCGCTTAAACATGGCACCCTTTGTCCTTGCAATCAATATGTATTTTACATCCAACTGTAAATATATAAGAGATATTAAAATTTGATTAAATATTGAAGGATATATGAGTATTGGTTTTGACCTACATTTTCAATAACCTCATTAAGCACCATGTCGTACAAATGACCACGTTGTATGCACTGAACAGTTTCCCGGCCAAGTGTACGCACGGTTTCTATTTGCAGAGCCAAATCCCAACTATAGAACAGTTTCTCCGACTGCACTAAACTCAGAAATGAATTGAGAATATAACCAGCTACGATTACGAGAAATATTGATGGAATCAAAATGGGAATGTCCCACTTGCTGGTACAGTATTTCCAAGCACAGGCAAAGTAGATTGTTCCTATGCTGATAAGTAACCAAAGGCGATGCAGTTGCTCTCGACACTGGAATCCATGTTGCCGGTTTATCAGTTCCATGTGAACCACAGCATCATTGTCATAGCTTTTGATGTACAATTCCAAATCTCCCTCTGTCAGTCCCGCATTACGTGCCCGTCGGCTAAAGTATTCTTGCTTCGTTATTTTTGTTTGCGGATCCATTTTGCATTAAACAAAAGTGCTGCCAGAATCTCGATTGTTTACTTAGCAAATTTACTATTGGATATTCAGTGATTTTAACAGCTGAATGAAGACAAAAATAGCTAAGAATGTATGCAAGCTTCCTTTGTACATATGTAAGTAGTCAATAACAGAATTTTAAACTTCAAGCATTATATATGTATATTTGAATTTGAAATATATATTTAATATATTTGTTTTCTAATGTCCGTAAAATTAGCGACGGTCAGTTAGCGACGATCGGAACGGTGGAATTTTGGAACATTTTTTATATTTTTATTTTTCAATTATCTGGACAATTAGGCACTTTTTTAAATAAAATAAACTGCAGAATTGTTAAGAGATGCATAATCTATTGTTTTAATTTGTGTGCAGGCGATTTAGGTCATTGCAGGTATTAATAATTTGCATATGAAAAATTGACTCTTTACATTTTGGAACATATCTCCCTTCTCAGAGTTTGTCGGCATAAATGGAGTATGCCAGCTTATGCTCCACATATTCAGTTATATCCAAACCAAATTTGACAAAAATCTACCGCAGCTTTTTTGAGAAAATTGCTTATCAGTGAACCAACCTCGCTATACCATATTAATTGGTCAACTTTCATGATGGATTTCAGAAAGTTTTATCAAAATCTACCGCAGATATTTTGAGAAAAAGACCCAAATGTGGGGGTGCCTCAGGTGGCTAAAAATCATTGATAAGAGTGCCGCCAACTCCGGAGCCGCAACCAACCCAACGAACCAGTGTTAGACAGTATATGCAATGTTGGCCAACACCGATCGTCGCTGGCTTTTTCCGAGTTTGTCGGCATATGCACGGTAGTGCATTAGATTAAGCATAATATTTTATATATTCTGCTGTATTTTTATCAAAATCTACCGCAGAAATTTTGAGAAAACCTAAATTGAAAAATATTGCCAGCATCGATAAAAAATGTCGGCATCGAGTAAAGGGGGCAATGATCTCGTGGCCAGAGAACGTTTGTAGCTAACCTTATTCATCCATAACTTTTTCAAATATTATTTAAGCACAAAGCTGTTTATTCTGATAGAGTTTTAATCAAATCTTATATGCGAGTGATAAAACAAGAATTTATATGCATTTTTTATTTATACATATATATAATGCACTACATGAGGCATCAATTTTCAATTACGGATTTTCATGAAAATTTCATGAAAACTTAACAGAATACACAGAAATTTGTGCTTAATCTAATGCACTACCGTTGCATATGCCGAC